>CM059418.1:41360000-42717500 GCA_030378225.1 Knoxia roxburghii
AGAGGAAAAACATGAACAAAAACCAACCTTCAGTGTGAGATCTCCTAAGAGCTTCCATAATACAAAGAGAACCGTCCGATTTAAGAGGCATTACAGAGAGAGGTGGGTGAAAGGCAACGTTGTCAGAAACACCAAAGCAGAGTGGAGAAGAAGAGGTGTTGAGATAATGAGGGGAAGCAGCAGAAGAAAGACAGAAACTTGTTGGAACAGCAGTAGTGGTAGCTGCTGATGGGGTTAGAGGAGGCTGATTTTGATGATTGAACTGATGATGATTATGATGATGGTCAGAGGAAGAAGTATTAACCTCCATTTTTTTCATGTGGGGTGAGAGAGAGAAACCCAACCAGTTACTAGTATTATTATTATTAGAAGCATCAGTAGTGCTGCTGCCATTGTTGTTGTTGTTGTTGTTGTTGTTGTGATGATCATTCAAAGACTTCATCTTTATCACTTCTCAAAAACCAGTAATTTCCTGTGACTCAAGCCAACTCAATCATTGGAGAGGAAATGAAGTAATCATTTCAGAAAAAAAAAAAAAAATCTTTTCTTTCATCCCACTCTGAAAAACTTTGGTTTTTGTAATCTTGCTGCAGAACTCTTGAGGACAACAACCAACTAAAGGAGAACTATAGAAGAGCAGAAAACACAACTCTCTTCTCTCTCTTCTTGTTTTCTCTCTCCTAATTCACAAAACACAAACAAAGAGAGACCCAAAAATCTCTGGGGGAGTTTAGGTGGAGGAGTTGGGCTAAAAAAACTGGTCCCTTTAAACTAATAAGTTTAAAACAAAAGGAATGAATTTCAACAAGAAGAAGCAATGCTGGGTAGCATCCCAGCATTCCCATACTCCATAGGGATCTGTGTAGTATATATTTATAGACCCCAACACTATAATACTTACTACTCCAACACAAGATAGAAGGAAAGAATGGATTTTGTCTCTCTTTTCTGTTTTTTTTTTTAGAAGTTTGCAAAACCCCACCTAAAACCCAGAATAAAGAAGAATCAACAACTGAAACATTAACCAGTTAGCCGCCTCCTAAAACACCCATTGTTGTTCTGGAAATCATGTTTTTGATTAACAAGTGAATGAACTAGAACTAGAACTGAACTAAAATATCTTTAAAACACTTACTACAATCCCACTTCTTATAGTGAGCTTCTTTGATGTCCTTTTGTGACAAAACAAAAAAGTGTACGTAACATTATTTTGATATAATGGTAAAAAACTGTGGTGATTAATTAATGAATATTTGAGCCACTTGAATCTAGTGGGCTTTGAGGGAGCCACTAAGTGAAAGGATGGTCAGAGTATAGATATTGTATAGTACTAGTAGTAAATAATGAAAGAAATTTACTTTCTTTTTAGCATCAAAGATCAAAGATATAGTAGTAGCTTTTTTTTATTTACAAAATTTACGGTGTGTAGATTTGACGGGCAAGGACATCTGCCCATCCAGTCACTTCATACAGTACAAGTTTCTGTACACCACCCCTCAGTTTCTGCAGTTATACCAAAGGGGTCCGAATCCAATTCAAAACAACGCATTTTTCCCCACATCCAACTTCACTTTTAATTCAATGCCATCCCCCCATATTTCACCCTTTCTCATTGGTAAAGTTTCAAATTTTCAATTCAGAGAGTTATTATGCTGCTCAGAATTCTCCTCCAAAGTGTAAACATGCATTGCAGCATTGCAAGAAGAACAACAAATCCCATATGATGTTTATGATTCTTATTTGCAAGAAAGAAGTGATCTTGTTTGAATTATTTGTGTGGGATTGAAGTGTTTTGTGTAGATGGTGGTGTTAATGGGATAAAAGAAGAGGAGGGAGAGTTGAACAGGAAACCAGATTTGACAGAAAGATGAGTTCATTTCATGCTGGAATTGGCTTTTCTATATTCCCATTTGCTTTTTAAGTTTGATTGATGATCAAGTTGGCAAATTCCATACTTTTTCGTAATGTATGGAATGGCTGCAACAATGATGGAAAATGTTAGTACACATAAAAGGTATAAAGATAAAGTATACTATTATCAAGTGAACAGCAACGAACCCAAGAGAAGGCGCGAAATTACAAATTTATATAATTATATATGATATTATTATTTAAAATAAAATTTTATCTATTATTCTTATTTTAGAACCAAAAAAATTTCAATAAAAGAGTGATTCTGCCCAGGGTACTCAAGAAATGCTGGCAAAGTAGATATTATGGGAAATCATGATATTCAATAGTTGCACGTTCTATTATTCCTAAATTAATCTACTATTATAGTATTAAATATTATTTTCTTATTTATTGTAATTTTTTAAAATAAGAACATTTTAGTAAAAAATTAAGAAAAAATAGTGTTTGAAAGGACGATAAATTTTTTTAAAGAAACATATTTAAGAATCGGGCTCATTATTGTGGTAATTACTCCGCCACACGTGTAATGTAACTTAAGACACGCTTTACCATAATAATATTACCGGTGAAATCAAAGTGAAAAAAATTGTTAACTTTGGAGTTTGGACAGTAAAGTTGTCCTTCCCGAATCTAGAAATCATTATGTTAGTAATTTAGGAGATTTTTTCTACTCCTTTAATTATTATTTTTTTATTAATAAAAAAGGTTATTTATATTTAAAAACTTAAAAAATATTATTTTATCTTTCAGAAAACTCTTGTTCATATTATAAACATTTTTCTTTTTTTCAAGGGCAGAAATAAAATTACACACTAGTGATTCACGTTAACACTAATCAATATGTTATATTTTAATGCAAATTATGAACTATTATTTTTTATTTTTTTTACATAAAATTTAAGTTTCAACTAGAGAAACGACGAATTGATTTATCAAATTCTGACAAAGCGTTACACGTTCTTCATATTCAAAAGGATTTAGTACTTAATTACCAACTCATTACGAAATTATGTTATTGTAACCGTGGCAGGAACGGTGGTCATTATTATCATAAAAATGAGAAAATTTTGTGTTTTTAATTTAAAATTATGACTCCACCATTAATTTATTGAGACGTGAAATACAGTAGTTTTGGCTCATTCATCCCAACTGCATTTATTTGGATTAGAATGTTTTCCAGGCCTATTTTATTTTAATTTTTTTTCAAAAAATAACAACATTACTGTCCATTTAAAAACTAAAAAAAAAAATCCCCACATAAACATAAGCAGTAGCTATTTAGCCATCGTTATCAACAATTATTCCACAATCCTCAGTAGGCAACTGTGTCTGATTTACCAACAGATTTCGACGCATCCCAATTTTATTTATTAAATTAAAATAATATAAATTACGATAAAAATAATAAAATGTACAATAAAAGTCAACATAAATTTAAAAGAGAAATAGAAATGAATTACTACGTATTCCAAGACAAAAATGCAAAATTTTCAAACATTTCTGTGCCGAACATATCCTTTTTATCGTCCTTTGTCGGTAAGGCATGGAATAAAGATAAGTCCATAATATATTTATATTTATTATTTACTTCCCACGTCTTAGAATTTCATAAAACGAAAAAATAAATAAATGAAATAAAACCGAAAAGGGAAAAAAGATAATTGCTTTTTATCTGATAAATGTTTTTCTTAAATAGAGCAGTGGATCGGTGCTTAGTCAACACCTGCTTCCAGACAAAAAGTGGAGGGTGGGACTCTAACATGCTCCAAATATTCCTGAAATGATGACTCAATGGGCCCCTCTAGATGAGCACATTATTAAAAAATATATGCTCTACTAATTTCAATTTTTCTATGTATATTTATGGTTGATAATAATAATTAGGATTTTCTTTAGCTATTATTAAAAGAAAATGCTTTGCAAGCTTCCATTTTCTTCCCTTTTTAATGGAGTTATATTTCTCACAAGTAAAGTATCTTTATTCTTTAATTTGAGTGAATGGAATTATAACAAAATATTCGTTTTTTGGTCGTCCACGTATTTTATGTTATTGATTTACGCTTATTTGTTCATAAATCTGTAGATGAATTAAGTAAACTATGCGTTAAGGACCGTTTGGTTGTTCGTAACGTAAAGTTTGCAAAGAACCTAATTTTTAGGGATTTAATTCTGAAAAGTAAAATAAGTTTAATATTTTCTTATTTTGGATCAAAAACAAAAACTAGACAAGTTTAAAAAGATTCACATTCAAGTATTGAGGTCAAATTAATAAATTTAATTTACATAATTCCTTATCAAATCATTTTCAAAATTTTTAATTACGAATTTTGAGAACCAAACAGGCCTAAATGTCATCTGTTTAACCAATATATTATATGTATAATACAGCTCGAGTGATAATATATAACTGGGCCACTCAGAATCCCGCTACAAATTCTTTAATCCATCCTCTCTCAACTGCAACCGCGCATTAATTAAAACCATACTACCCCTTCCTCTAAGATTTTTTTTTTTTTTTACTTTTAATATCTAAATTAATATAATTTTATATGATTTTTTTAATAATTTCCACTAACACAAAAAGTTATAAGTAAAAATATATATTATGTGCACGAATAAATGTTGTATGTACTTTTTTTTATTGGGGTTACACAGCTTTACGTATTGCACTTTTTTTTTCTCTATTAAATTAAATCATATTTTGTTTATGATTCATTAAAATTCAAAAAAATGACAAGAGGAATGTTACATAATAATTAGTCCTCTCGTTTAAAATTAATAAGTTTTGATTTTAAATTATTTAAAATACGGTACTAAAAAATTTTAAAAAAACTTCAACCAACTCTATTATTTGCAGATCCACAGTATTCCCTCCCATGTTGTTACCATTGATCCATTTAAGAAAGAAACAAAGATGGTGAAGCAAAAGGAAGTAAGATTAAAAGAAGATCAGTCTATATGTATTCTATATTCTTTTTTTGATAATTTAAATTTAAAATTTATTAATTTCAAGTGATAAATGTCAATTACTACACGTACACGTAAATAAAGAAGGAGGAAAATTTTCCTCTATAGGGGCAAAAATGCATTTTGATTACCTTAGCAATGAAGCAATATTTTTGTGCATGAATATGCAAATTTTTGTAGGGTTTGTTAAATAGAGGTATAGTAATGATGATTGGGAATGATATGGGGGGATTGGGCATAGTGGGATGGGATGGGATGGATTGGTTGCTTTTGAAATGGATCTTTGTCTTTAGGAATTATAAGAAGAGAATTTTGTTGCTTGCATGGGGATTTTTTAATTTTTTAATTTTTTTTTTTTGCATGGGGGGAGGCAATTGTGGAGACAGATTTTCTCATGGAAATCATTTGGTTTTTTGAATATTCAATGAAAGACTTAACACTCAAATGATTTAGGGGGTTTTTTGAGAGGGAAAATCATTATTAGTACTAAGGTATAGAGATTGTTGAGATAGGGCATCATTCCAGTGATTGCCAGATTGTGCATGTGTGCTGGAATACTAGTGCAACTCATCCCTTTCCTTTCTTTACTTTACTTCTTTGATTATGTGGTAATCATGAGTGAATCCACCATCTTTCCATCTTTATTTAGTGTGTTATACAGAAAAAACCACTTCCCCTCTTCTCTTCTTCTTTTTTTTTTTTTTTTTTTTCTTTTCTTTTCTTGTTTAATTCTCTCTCAAATATTCTTTCCGCCTCTCCTAACTTAAACAATTTTCGTAAAAACATAATGTTATTATTTTAGGACAAAAGAAAGATAATAAAAAGAAGTTACTTATATTTTCGAATAAAAAGTTATAAATATAACACTTCTACATGATATGATATTTCATAAAGAAATAATGTTTGTTTGATGGGCGACCCTCGTAATTTCACTTTCACTCACTCAATTAGTACGCCTAATCCCTCATCATTTCCCTCCCTTTCTTTATGGAGGATTAAGGTTGAATGGCTGGTCAAACATTCCAAATATACTTCTCCCATCTCTAAATAATAGTAAATTTAACATTTTTATTTTATTTTTGAATAATTGACATTTTATCACAAACAATATAAATTATAATATATTTTTTTTAAACCTTCGGTTATTCTTTAATTCAATTTTTACGAGAAGACACATAATTATGAAATCGCTACCTATCGTTGTCTAGCGGGGAAATGAAAGCGTTGTCACTAAGGAATGACTTATGGATTATTTCTAAAATTAACTTAGAATTGTTCCTTAAAATTAAGAATTTGCCACCTCCCTTGTCGTTGCCTTTTGCATATTTTTTTTTTTTTTTCTCCAATTGAGTCTGTTACCAGCTGATGATGCTAAAGTCAACTTATAAATCCTAACAAATCCCCAACCCGAATGCATGAGCCCGTTTGAAAACCAAATCCTCCCTTTCACATTGTCTTTTAATCTTGGTCCTTTTTTTTTTTTTTTATCATGAATTAATATATATTATTTCCACCGTCTTTAAAATAATATTTTTTATCACAAACTAAAATATTAAAATAAATTGAACTATTAAACTATTATTTATCAGTTTTTTTCTTAATAGTTAAGGTAGTTTTGCTCCAATCCTTTTTAAAGTTTACTAAATTAAAATAATATAGTAGATGTACAATATAAAATTTAATAACACGTTGAAATTTTATTTTTACATAATTATTTTTACATAATAAAGTAATTATTTTATTTATAAAAGTTAGAATACAATATAGAAATTATATATCAACAAAATACCTGTCGATATTCACTCGTCGATCGTAATGATATTTCACCCATCATGACAATGTCTTTTACCCAAATTTTCTCACAATTCTACTGATTCAATCTCATACAAGGAGGTATTGTAAGTGAAAATTTCAAATTGCAAGGGTGCATTTAGTAGTTTTCCCTAGACTTGAAGGGGCGGGAGTTGTAAATATGAGAAAGAAATAAGGGAGGTGGGGAGAGTAATTGTGGTTCACGTGAGAAGCGAGAATAGCAGCAGAAAATCCAAAACAAAATCTAAGCAAGATACCATAGGGTAATTTGTATTGCAGCAAAATGGACAATAGTCCAATTTGAAAAAAGGCCCAACAGAGGAAAGTGGCCTTCAATTTCCAATATTACTATATGGTCTTTTATGCCCTTCTTCACTCACTTTCACTATCATCATAGTATTAACACGTGATCCTTATCGATTCATGCTTACCTCAACAACTGAGAACGACAACACTCTTCTTTCTTGCCCTCACGCCCCCCCACAAATTCTACATTTTCAAATTTCACCCACACATTTCTTATCTTTAGCCAATTTGTGAAGGTAAGAAAAATAACAAGGAGAAGGATCTGGAGGGTTCGACCCGTCTTTAACTACCGATGTTATATTTATGTGATTCGTTTACTAATTTATACGAATATTTCAGAAGTAAAAAAGCTTAAATTTTAATAATTGTAAAGATACAACGATAGTATGTTAATATTTTTTTTTCAAGTTAAAGAAAATACATAAAACAAAAGAAACTACCTACTAATCATGGCTACCTAAAGAAAATGTCAAATTTCACAAAAGTCAAAAAAAAAAAAAAAAAAAAAACAGGGAGGGCAGGCCACGAATTTATGGCAAAATTCAGAGGGAGGTATTCCAGAATGGAAAACAGTAATGAACTCTATTACTTATAGGATGTCCAAAAGTAATCTTTTGAGTCAGGACAACTGTATGCGATGTTGAAAACTACTCCAGTTTGAAGTTCATCCTCAATCCATATCAGAATTTAAGCCCTAGGTATCTTCCATCATTAAATTTTATTGGATTGTAAAATAATTTTACACATTTAAATTAATATCTTTGTCCACGGTGAATATTATTTATATGGAGGAATGACAAATGGAGTTAAGGGATAAAAATTTAAACTGAAAAATATTTGAAAAAAGGGGCAAGAAGTATATAGAAGTGTAGAATTGGGTAGACTTGAAAGTAAAGGAAAGAAAGGCACAAGATACTTGAATTGGTAAAAATAAGTGTCTTTCTTCTTGCCTTAATCAGAAATGATACGTCACAATCTAAGGCAACCTGTATGGTCACAATCAACTTAGATTTTTCTTCCTCTCATCGGCCCTCGTCTTTGAATTCTTGGCTTGGGGATTTAGGAGGGGGAGCCCTACAAAATCACTCTGTGTTTCTTTTTTATTTCACGAATAGGGTAATAACCTAAGAAGCAGAAGAGATAAAAGTAACACTAGAGAGGATACTACTAAGGTACTAACCCCATCTTGTAGCCAAAAATCAACAAAAACATGTACTAAGACTCAGACAGCTCTCTCTTCCCTACCCACCCCACCCCACCCCTACCCCTACCATTAGACCTCCAATTAAAATCACGTATTTTTCAAAGCCCTTTCCTTATTTTCCTCGATCCATTTTATAAGGCTTGTGGGGCTCTATATGTTTGTTTTGGTTGAAGTTCATAAATAAAGTCATGCCCATTGCTTAGGTGGTTAAAATGTTTTACGTTTGTGATTAATTTGACAAGAATTAATAATTTTTCAGTTAAATTAATAATAATTTCAAAAATTCGTCAACTCATCATCCATCTCAATTTAGCACTTTACCTTACAAATAGCAATAAGAAGTTGTAGGGTCAACGATCACTCACGTTACGGGTAGTTGATCCGATGAGCCATTAATAAAACAGTTTAAATTTCTTTTTTTTTTTAATAAATCTCAACGGTATATTGATATAAATATCTAATATAATTCAAATAATACAGTGTGTTAAAAAAACGTTAAAATTATAAGTGATACTTGTTTTCTGTTCGTAAACTTAAATTAAATGCATGTCGCGTCAGAAACTAACACCGGAATTCAAATCAGTATGGGGAACAAGATAAGTGGATGGAAGGTGCAAAAGCAAAGTAAATGTATTGATTTGTGATATTTTTGCACTATTACATGCGCTATAAATGGTAAGGGAGACGTACAAGGGTTCGTTTTGTAGCATGGCACGGGACTACGGGACTATATTGAGTGGGCTTTTAAGGGCAAACATGTTTCCATCGGTTCAGTTTGTTTTTAAAAAGAAACCCTCGCATTTGGGAATATTATCGGGTCAAAATAATAAATTGTATTTATTAAATTAAAATATTATAGTAAATAAAATTATTATTTAGAAAGTAAAAAAAAAAAAAAAAAGTGGTAGTATAATATATGGCCACCAACCTCCCATTTATAGCGTGGTTCAGAGGTTTGGTGCCTTACTGACAATGCATTTCCCAGTTATCTCCCAGTAATTTGTTCTTTTCAACTTAGCTTTCTTTTCCTAGATTAATCAAACCCCCCCCCCCCCCCCCCCCCCCCCAATATTAATTAATTCCAACAGTAAATGACAAATTTTATCCATTATATTTTGTGGTTGGGGTTGGGGGTTACCTTTATCCTCTATAAAAGAAAATATTTTGTTATTATTTATATTTTGAAACATCTGATTTTTCATATCGAAAAATTCGAAATAAATGTTTTTATTAACTTTTAGAGTCTGTAAACTTACCATAGAGTTCAAAAATTTTAAATATATATATATATATAGAAGAATGGGGCCAATTATGACGAAGAAAATGGTGGAGAGGAGGACATTTCAAAAATAATTGAATGGATTCACGGGAATTTTATGTTATCATTTTCATAAATTTGTTTACCAACATTTTGTGTAATATTTTACAAATTATCTCAAACGTTGACCTATGTTCGACGAAAAAAAAAATGTAGTTAATTATAATGAAGAGAAAAGATTTTCTAAGGACCAAATGTATCAAACGTAGGTATCATTATTTATTATCATCGGATTTTTCTTTTTTAGGGAAAAAGAAAACAAAGAAAACATTAAACCCTCCAAAATATTGTTGAACAAGATCAGTTTCAAATATACTTAAATCATGGCAAATCAAAAAGGGGCTAATTACTTTCAAAACTGATGATATGATAAAGAGAATTAATAGTAATAATTAGATTATTGTGTAATTTCCTTTTTATTTATTGTTTTATATTTGTTCCAAAGGATAAAATTAGAGTTTATAATAGGTTAGTTGGGTTAGTTATAAATAATCTCATATCTTAATAATGGAATAACATTTATGTTCAATATGAATAATTTTAGTTTTTTTATTTTTCATAAAACGAAGCAAATGCTTAAATTATTTCGTATTTACTGTTCTAACGTGAGCTACTTCTTGCGAGTCATATGTCAGTCACTGACTAACATCATCTGACAGTTCTGCCAATCTCTCCTACCCCGTGGAAGTTTTGGGGTTATAGACCTAAACAATTTGCGGTTTTATTTTAGTTTTAGACGGTAATGAATTAGTTGACATAAATTGTTCATATATTTTTAGGTAATGATAATGAAATTGAAGTTTTTTTTTTACACAAAGAATGAGGTCAAAACATTGATGTCTTGAATTTAGAAACTTATCAATTTTAATGAAGATTGTCAAACATTGAATTACAAACCTTTTATTGACATTAATATTTTTTTGATAACTTTTTATTTCTATTATTATACTCTATTCGTCCTGATTTATCTGTCACTTTAGGATTTAATTTTTGGTCATATTTATCTGACGTTTTTAAATGAACGATATAAAATTGAGTTACTATTTTTATTTTAACCTTCATTAAACTCTGAATCTTTTATTGATATTAACAAATTCAAACCAATAGTATTAATTAGATGCACTAAAGTATTAATTACGGTCATTGATAAAAGTACAATATCTCATTAGTAATATTAATAAACCTATTTAATTAGGGGTAAAAAGATATTTTATGAAACAAAATAGTTCATTAAATGTGATTTTTAAAAATTATAAAAATTTTAAAATTACAGATAAATCGAAACGGATGGAATAGAAAATGATCGATCTGGAGTGTGAAGAAAACCAAGAAAAAAAGGCAATAACCAAGAAGACAAATATTTTGATTGGGCATGGGAAGATTCCATATGAGAGAAAGAGAAGGGCAAGAATGAGGAATGTGATATTCCTTTGCTCCTCGGGAAGTTGCACCTCAAGTCTGGACTATATGCCCATGGCCATGGGCCACCCTTTCCTTACCCGCATGCATTTTCTCTACAACATTTTTTCTTCTTTAAACCAATTTTGTGGCGTGCCGCCTCCTTGTATGAATTTTGCTTAATAATACTGTACTTTCTATGTAAATCTTGCAAATTGAACGAACACTAGTAGATCGTCATTCTATTGAAGCCATTGAGCTAAACATTAAAAAATAAATTTGACTTGGAAGCCCTGGAGGGCTGAAATGGCTTATCCCAAGAACAAAATCTGGACGTCAACTATGAACAAAAAACCGGTCTAGATTCCCCCCAGCCACAAGCCCCAGAAGCAGTGTTCTCATATAGACTCCACTGCCCACTGCACACTGCACAAGGATCAGCAATCAATAGTCAATTACTCATATTGGCCTGATTGAAAATTGAGGGGCTTCTAGCTCTGATCCAGACTGTTGTTTTACTCGCCACAAATCAACCACAGAGACAGAAAGGGCTGATGATGCCAGCCATCAAAAAAAAAAAAAAAAAACGTTAAATATTATAATTCAACAAGAACACTAATTATTTTCACGATCGGTAATAAATATTAAAAAAAATTAAAAAGGAAACATGAGTGGGGGCTAGCGGGCTGCAAAATATCCAATCGGATGGGACACTACCCATTAGAAATCACTGAGCTGCCAAGCAACGCAGTTTCTGGCCGTTGTATAGAGAATAGACTAGCATAGTTCAATGCTGCTCTAGTATTTTCCTATTTCGCCGACCTAACACTTTGGAACTCGCTTCTCTATATTAATTTAATGTTGTACGTAGATAAACAGCAGATGAGATTCTATATACTCCTATGATTATGATGGTGATGATACTGCTACCAAATGGGCTTTGCCCTATGCTGCCTTCTAAGTCTCGAGATGATGATTTTCGCAGAAAATAAGGCTTCATTAATCAAAACGGCCCAGAAATGTTTGAAGCCTTATTTTGAAAGAATATTATAATATTTTAAAACGGCCCAAAAATAAGGCTTGCGAAAATAAGCTATTTTGAAAGTTTGTAGTAATGTTTGAAGCCCAAGAGCAGGAACTTGAAAATACAACATAATTTACTTTAAAATACAATATTTATAATATTTTATAATAATTACACTCTAACCTGACATTTCTATCTTCTATTTAAAAATATTATTCTATTCAAATTTTTTTAACAAAATATTCAAATTTATTCTTATTATATTATTCAATATTGTATAATTTTATATGAATTTATTATTTATAACAACGAAATCAAAATATGAGAATTTCACAATTAAATGTTAAATTTTTTAATAACATAAAATTAAATATAATTTAATAATATAAATAGATAAATTTTTTAAAAAATCAAATATATATATATATATATAAAATTCAAACAAGGAAATAAATTATTTTTGTAGGGGATAAAAATACAATGTTCTTAAAAAGAAAAAGGCAAAAAAAAAAAGAAAAGAAAATGCGTGAACTTATAATAATAAAAAATTGAATAAAATAATTTTTTAAAATAAAAAATTACACTGAACCCACATGAATAGTAATTTACAATATTTTGAGTCTACTGTAAATTTAGAATAGAGAATTGAGTATGGATTGGGATAAATAGTCCCGTAAAATTGAGTAAAAAGTGATTTACAGTATATGTGTATGGATTGGAGTTGCTCTAAAACATCATCAAAACGGTAGCACTTCCCCTTCAGGGCGGATCTGCTTTTTCCCTACATCCTTCCCTAACTGAAAAGCCTAATCATCTTCGAACTCCTGTCCAGAGGGAATCATATTTAGGAGAGCTTGATTCTAACAGAATCGAATAACTGATTCTGATTATAACATCAACATTCAGGTTTAACCCCCATCCGTAAGGTTATGGAACTTCGGCCAGCCTGATTCCGACTAATATGGAAGCATATGAAAAGTTACAAGACGAAAGACTCGAGGAACTTCACAGGTTTCCTTCCAAGATAAAGGCCATAATTTGCAGAATTAGTCAGTGATTTCCAAGCATTCATGAAAGAAAAACAACAATAGTATTCTTCTTTCAACATTCAGCAAATTGGGGGGCGAGTTAAATATACAGCATAATTTAAGTTCCGGATTCCTTTATCAAATCTAATACGTCGACATTGTAACTGAAACAATATTTACTTCAAATGGAGAAGAATCTATTCTTACAGATCTAGTTAGGGGAGGGGGGGTTGAAATAATTGTAACAGAATGTAAATATCACAAACACAATAACAATTGTTGCTGATCCAAGCTTGTGCTTACCTCAGAGTAATTACATGTACAAAACTTGAAAGTTGAAACGAAAATTATGATACTAGCATTATGCACCAACACTTTCACCACCTCCTAACCAGCGAGGTAAGCAACTGGAAAAATAAAAGATTGTTAAGTCAGCTGTAGACAATGCCATAAAAATTCCTTAGCAGGCACCTAAGCATGCATGTCCAATTAAGTGCATGATTCAGGACTGTGACATGCTTTACACTCTCGTTTGCAACAGGCAGTCGATGAAAATGGATTTCACGAGTCAAACATATCCAGAAAAAGGATGTCCACTTAATCAGGCAGTTTTTGTTTTCAACTTCATCAGATGATTCGATGAAGGGCAGGGGCAGATTCAGTTATGTGAAATAGTTATTGAACAAGAAAACATGCATCCAGGAAAATATATTGAATTCACAACAAATCCAACAGAAAATTAATCATGATCCATTACATATTATATTAACAGAAGCATTTAAATGTTTCCTGGAACTGAAATTTGCAATTAATATTACACCAAAAATGACTGACCACCATGATTCATGGTCTAGGTATCAGCTATGAATATGAAATCTATCTGTCTGCTGGACAACTTGTTAGTTCAGCATATTCTATACTTGGGATAGACCTGATGTAATAGGAAGCATAGCTTCAAATTCATGTTCTGAAGATGCTACTTTGCTTGTAATCAATTATACTTGAGAGTGATTTCAATTAGGTTGTAGTAACCTTTGATTAGGAATGTACATTATTCCAATAACTATACGATTCCCCCATCCATGAAAGTAGATTTATAAAATTGGAAATTGGTAACTCCTAACTCCAAAAAGTTGGCTTGTGACTAAAAGAATTACTACCTCAAAGAGTTCAAAAGGACTTCCACGTCTATAGGCATCATCCTTCTTACTTTCGTCTCCAGCAAAAAAGCTCGACAATAATGCTCTCCACCCAATTAGTAGCACAGCCGTGCTCCCCATCGTTACAATCATAAAGTTAGTTGCTGGTATATGCCTCAGAGCTGCTGCCCTTATTGCTATGCCCAACTGTCATAGAAGTGAGCCAAGAAGTAAAATAAGATGTCATTTAATTTAATCGCAATAGCTCCACCAATGTCCTAGCTCTAAGTAAGTAATTAGTCAACAGGTTAGTGGCATTATGCTAATAAAAATTACATCAAGAAATCTTCTTGTAGTTCTACCTTTAGCAACATGTAACAAGCATGGTCAATCAAAAACTTAAATTTTCAATTTAAGCGACTGCATTCATGTGTTTCCGCCACAGTTGATCATTTGAAGTTAAAACTTGCAGATGTATATTTATCGTTGTTTAGCAACCTGGAATTTACTATCAGCATATCAAATCAATGCACATTATCTTCAGCAAAGCATCTCTAATTGATGGAAGCAATGAACCATTGCTCTGGTGAAGTCTGTTTAGTATCCATTTCTTTCACCGAACATAATCATATTGTCTGCAAGGGATGAACTGAACATGAAGAAAAGGAAGCTTTGATAATACCAGTGGATGGTCAGAATCAGAATCGTATAATATATTAAAAGATTAAATTTTGCAAAAATGGTCAATTTTTCACCATTTGACGAAATTTGTTTCCTGTAACTACTAAATCACAGAATAGAAGACCGACTTAACAACAATAATCGAAATTTCACTCACTGGAATCCCTAAAGCCCACGACTTCGCAGCAGCAGTTACAGCTTTGGTTCTGCCATTCAGGCCTCGACCATCTTTTCCAAATCCTCCAAGAAAGTAAGCACCCAAAAACCAACCTAATTTCATCATAGAGCCAAAAAAACAGTTAGAATTCTCACCTTGTAATGAACAGATAAAGATGGCAAAAATTGAGTAAGCGAAAAGCATACCAGCAATGAAGGGGTCAGCAGTTTTCAACGTTTCAATGTCAAAAACAGGAAATCCATGACTAAACCTTCCAATCGCAGAGAACAAAACCAACGCCAACACATCTCCACCCGCCAGTAAACCCACCCGCCTAATTTTCAACCACCGAATAAACCAACAAAAAACAAAAGACGACGACGAAGAAGAAGGCATAAGCTGAGAGAATTTTATATATTGAAGCAATCCGGAAAACAGAAGAAAACTCACCCCCATTTGGAAACAAGAGCAGCAGTGGAAGAGGACGGCTTTTCGAACTGAATAACACCTTCCAGAGGAACATCTCCTTGACCCACTAGAGTGATGGGATTGTCGTTTACACCACTTGAATTGGGCCCCGCTGTATTGGTGGAACTGGAAGGTGCCGTACTACTAGCGGTGGTCTGGCTTCTGGGTTCAGCATTCGCCACGGTGAGAGGCTTGGGGATATTAATAGACGTGGAAGTTGTGGATTGAAATTTGGGTGGCTTCCGGTGCCTGGAGAATAAGGGGGGAATTGGGTGGGTGAATTTAAGGGAACAGCGATGAGTACATGATACCGTAGCTGCCGCTACTGCTCCGCCTGGAGCTTGGCTGCCCATCAGACTCATCCTTTTCTTCTCAGAGGCGAATTACCAAACGCCTTTGCCGCGGCTTTCTCTAAGACAATGAAACGTAGAAATTAATTGCCACTCTCTCCCTCTAATTTCACGTAATGTGTGGATACGGTTGGTCGTGTTTGGGTTAGCGTGTTGATAGGTTCAGAACTCTCAATTTTAACTCAATTTATTTAATTAATCGTGTTAAAAACTTCAACTCTAATTATACTGGTTTATAATCATGTTCACCCTAACTCAATCTGCGTAACCCGTTTAATTGTTAATAGGATTTGTCGGCTCAAATCTTCACCACAGAAGAGATGGATTTATCAAGGAGACTAAAACATACATTTTTACTTATAATAACACATATAAAATTTGAATATATCACATTCAAATCCATCCATTTAACTTTAACCATCAATTCAAATTTTTCATAATACAATCAAAATCTAATTCAATCCAACCAAAATAAATAAAATCCAAACCTAATTACAATTAGAAAGTTTGAATAACAAAATATCACTATACGAATTCGTGTTGAACATTTGATTTGGAAATTTAGAAATTTTCTCAATTATTAAGGTTATAAAGTTTACTTAAAATTTTTTATTAACGGGTTCATGTGTCAAACCGTCAATCCGTCGTATCGACCCTAAACCGACCCACGATTTAAACGTATCGACACTAACCCGATTCGTTTATCATACGTGTAAAAACCTCCATCATAATCCATTTTTTTCGTATCGTGTCTATATCCTATTGTCATATCGTGTCAGCAATTGTCAACCTTACACTAATAAGAAAATATATAGAAATCGTTTGCCATATGACGCTATTTACTCTCCCTCCACACTTTAGTCCATTTGAATATTAATTTTTATCTCGCAATCACATAATAATAGTCCATTAAATATTAATATTTATTTTATATTTAAATAATAATATATTATATATTATAAATATAATAACAAGCATTTTACGCGAGATATATAATTATTATTATTATTATATGATGGAAAAATAATTTTCTTTCGTTCGTGTTTTTTATTTCTTAAGTATTAGGTGAAGTGGCCCATAAAAGACTTTCCCCGAGGGCAAATAAAAATAAGAATATAGTACTACTTTTATATTTATTGACAAAACTATTCAAAGTATTTCATATAAAATATAAAAATGATATATACTTTTAATTTATTTTTTAAAATGTAACGAAACAAAAAATATATTTAAAAATATAAAAAATAAAAAATTAGGGACCAAAAATTAAAGAATTGACTACCAAAAAAAGGTAATTTGTAATTTCTTGATAAAATATTATAGTATTTTGGTACTTTTGTGATTTACGCAAGAAAAGTAATCCATTCAATAAACGTGAGAATCAAAAGTTTGTTTTGAGAAAAAATAAATAAACAAGTTAAAGTTTTCTTGAGGTAGTATTTTGGTTATAATTTTTTTCAGAAGAACGAGGCTAAAATTTCCAATTCAACTTAAAATGCATTTGCCTATTTCATATGAAACAAGAATATAATACTACCCATGTACCGTGCCAAAACCATTGTGGGCCAAGAATGGGTAGCACTCATTTCGAGAAATCTTTGAATAAAGTTTTTTCAATAAATTTAAACATGACGATTATGATTATATTTAAAATCATCTCATATAGTTTTAACGATATTTTTAAAAGTTATTTTTTCAATATTATTTAATCATCCCATCAAATCAAAATCACACCAGAACAACTCATATAACCCCAACGACAAGTATTAATTTGAGCTAAATCAATCCTTACCTCTCAATTTGGTTCCCATTACCTCTCATGCTAAAGGGAGGCGGAACGGTTTTATAGCTCGAGCCATCCGGCCCGTGCCAACCCAGATAGCCGACTCCTATGTATCCTCCAAAAGGAAACTGTTAGGCCCATAAGGATAGCTTTGGACACCTCCATAACTCGAAAATGGAGGCCCATAGCTATAGTTAGAAACCCTAATAACCTTGGCTGGCCTTGTGTCATGGCCATTTCCATTACCTTGTTAAGGCCCAAAATTAATTGATAGCTTACAATCTTGACCCTTTAAATAAGTTTGTTTGTAAGTTATGGAGCTATATTGCATGTCCCATTTATTGAACATTTAAATCTCTCTAATCCAAGTGATAAAGCCCATCATTGTCATATCCAGTTTATAAGCTTATCATTCACTCTCACCAATTTTTACATTTTTATGTAATTTTTGGCCTTTTAATTCTATGGGTATCATTCATATATTAATCATAAAATTTTAATAAGATAATAAGAAAGGAATTCCAAATAGAAGAGTTGTAATAACAAAAACAACAACAACAACAATATTATTATTATTACTATTATCAAATTATCAAGAACCCATATGATATTTAAAAAAAAGGGGTATGATGAAGTGATTTATTTAAGGAATTGGTGGATCAAACATAATTTAGATTTAGGTATAAAATCTGGGATTAAACAAATTTGATTTGGGGGGTTTAAGAATAATTAAGATAGGATTATTGGTGGAGGAAGAGAAAAACTGTCGCGGAGGGGACGTGCAGAGAGACTCAATCCCGATATCTCCTCACATGAGAGGGTCGACTTTTTTCCAATTTGTATAATACAAATGGTGTATAGCGTGCGAATATTCGATATTTGGGTCCAAATTATTATTATTATTATTACTATTATTATTATTATTATTATTTATTATTAATTTTGTTGGATTTCTTCCAAACTTCAAAATCCTCCCATTAATCATTTAACTAATCAATCCTTTTGTTCTACTGCTTATATTTTATTTCCTTTGCATGTGACATTTGCTTTGAATAACTCATGCATGTTGGACTAAACTATACACGGTTGCTTCTATTCTAAACTAATAATCTTCTTTATATTATCATTTGAATTAAATAAATAAATATATTTATTAAGATGAATACTCCTATCTAATTTAGTTAAATTATTGATAATCTCTCAATATTTTATACAATTACATTTATTTCTTTTATTAAAGTTAAACATCAAAAAATATTAACAAATAAAAAAATATGAATATTTTCAATCAAAATAACAACTTTTAAAAATCTTTAACTTAACAAAAATACTTATATCAATAATTTTACTTTTTTTTTTCGTGCATCATATAATTAATTATTATGAATTTACGTATCATTTGAATAAATGAAATTATCATAAATATAAAAAATATCAATAATTTGATAAATCACAGAAAAAGTTGGATGTAATTCGCTTTATTTATTGTTATGTGAGGGAGAGATTATTAAATGATGAACCTGGTAAATCCTATCCTACTACTATTAGGATTTAGGAGTGCTTTACCGGTTCTTGTTTATTCCTCACACACGAACCATGAGTCTGACCATTCAAACCTACGTTCCATGTGACACTATTTATATTTAATAGCTGGTCATTTGGAATTTCACTAGCTACAAATCATGATATCTAGATGGTCAAAATTGAATTATAAATTATCTTAAAATTTTGAAATACTTACAATATAACATTAGGGTGCAAATAAGTGATTAATTTATATTTATAAAAAGTAAAATTATCTGTTTTAAAATTACTGTGATTGATTTCAAATTTCTTAAAATAAAAATTTTACAAGAGTTAAACACATAAAATTGAATAATTATTTGTACTAATAAATTTTGAGTTCGAATAATTTAGATTTAAGTATCTTTCTTTAAAAAAATAATAATTAATTAGTCCAAATTAAGGAAGGGTAGAGAGGTCATCGTGGTGATTCACAAATCTCACTCTGGTAATATTTACATGGGCGAAACTTTTGTCACCTTTAGGTCGCCAAAAACACACAACGCTGTGTTTCACGCCATCAAAGCATAATAATAAAAATAATAATAATAATAATAATAGACTTCAATTCCTCCTCTTTCTCTTTCTCTCTCGCGTTCCGGGCCGGAAAATGGAAAAGATTTGGTATCTTGTAGTTTGTGGGAATGATTAAAATAATAGTAGCAAGTTCCAATTTGGTTTAGTTAATGTTTGATGGAGGTGCTTACGTTGGAATTTGGTCCAAATGTTAGTATGAAATGGCTAGGCTTTCGGTCGTCTCTCCTCCTCCGGGCTAGATGTAATCCCGGTTTGAGTTCTAGAAAGCATCACCGCCTGCGTTTCACCCCACGTGCCATGTGGCTCGCTATCAACAACTATCCTTAAAGTTGTTAACATGTTATATAAATTAACAATTTTAATTTTTACAAATACTTTTTAGTTATATCTTTTCTAAAAACTTATTAATTTAAATTTTTTTTGTTAAATACAGATAATATAAAATTAAATAATTTGATTGAAAATTTAAATATTTTTTAGAAGAAATGTGTTGTATAAAAGAGCCGTAAAAGTATCATATTTTTAAAAATTAGTTTAATTATGTTTTATTTTATATTTTGTGCTGTATTTAATAAAAAAAATATTAAATGTAAGATAGCAAAAAAAATGTAATCAATTGCAATTAAATAACTTGAATTTATTAATTGAATTATTTAAAAATATATTTTATTATAGGACGATGGAGTATGGTTTTTAGAAATTGCACCCCCTCAATTCTAAATTATAAGTTTTTTTTATACGTTTGTACAAATAATATTCATGCAAGAATTTGACATATTTTAATGATATTTTCTTTCATACAACTATTTATCTTAACTACTCCAACACATTTAATAAACAAAAATTTCTCGTATTTAACAAAAAAAATCAAATACATAAAACCATATTGAAAATAACATTTACTCCCCCTCTATATATTAGTCGTTGTAGAGATTAAAAATTTTCTTTTATTAATTAACTTTTATCTTTATCAAAATAATTTTTTTATTTTAATTTTTTAAAAATGTGTGAGTATATTGCTACAGCAAAGTTAAGATGAAAAAAGAATTTATTTAATTATATTCTTCTTTGATAATCGTGAAAAATATAAAAATAAATCTATTATTTATAGAGGGAGGGATATAATTTACTACAAATTCTTAAAAAAAAAAAAGAAAAAAAACTTATATTTCGACATATTTATATTCTGCAACATCCTTGTAATTTAAAATGGAGGTAACCTCCAAAGAAATTAAAGGCAATAGGTAAAATCAGAAAGCCAAAAGGAAAATTAAAAGGGGAAACTTCATTGGAAGGCAAAGAAGACAAGGGAATTAATTACAAAATGGTGGGAGACAGGGAAGAGGTAAAAACTAAAAAGTGGAGATTCCAATACGATTCGGGGCAAAGGGGGGCAGCCTATAGGAATATGAGAGAGAGACCTTGGAGCTTATTATAGGGGTTGTAGTAGCAGATAAAATTAACTAGGACAAACTACAAAAGAAGGACAAGCATGGAGGAGAAGAGAGGGAGGGGGTGACTCTTTGCCACCATTTTTATTATTCTTTATTTTGACCAACTACAAAAGTTAGATAAGACATGCCTTCTTGGATTACCCAAACTTTTTTTTTTATATATTTTTTTGTTTCTTTTCGGAACTTTACAAACCTAAACCTCCCCTATATACATTAAATAGCCCTTTGGTTTTTCTGCCTCCCAGCATCGGTAACCGTGGCTTTTTTATTGCCCTTATTAATAAAATAAATTATTCTTTTACAATTTTATGGCATCGGAGTGTCCGGCGCCACCATTTTTAGGGGCCTTTACGCTGCGGAAATGAAGAATGTTAGATCAGATTCAGCCATAGTCAATGCCTGCCGCGCGGGTTATTATTGTTCGGCTAACTAGTCTTATGTTAATTTTGTAAAAATAAAACCATAGTATAGTGTAAACATGAATTTAAAGTAAGACTTAGTATAGTTAGTAGATAGAAAATGATTTGAGGGCCTAATAAAAGAATTAAACTTACGAGAAGGAGGCAAAGACATATTCCCTCCCTCCTAAATTAACTTAAATTAATAAATATTTTAGAGGTTAAAAGTTATCTTTTATTAATTGTTATTTTATCATTATTAAAATAATTTTTTATATTTTATTTTTTCTCAAAATTTGTGATAGTATTGAATCTTATTACTCAATTATTATTTCATTAGTAATTTACTCTTCAAGTTAAGATAAATTTTTTTTATCATATTAAATTATTAATTATTACTTTTATTTAATAATAATGAAATTTTTAAAACGTTTATTAATTTAATTTATTACGGGAGAAGTACTGACCCACTTAATTATGACTAAGGAGTTACTCCAGTATAGTAGTTTGATCCAAAACTTTTTATTAGTTAAAAATAAAAAAGGAAATGCAGTTCCCAATGCAATGTCGTCCTTGGAAATTCGAGGAAGAAGGAAGTGCCACTGTACCACTTGTTATTTGTTTGTCAAACTCTCAACCAAAATGTAATGATGCCCTCTTCCAATTCCAAACATCATCCCAACTCGCATAAAGGGACGCCTTTGTTCTTTCCAAACCTCGCCAAAACCAACTAGTATCTCTAATAAACCGCCTTTGCTACCAATTTTTTTTCCAAATTAATTAGTACTCCCTATATAATTAATACACCTTCTAGGTATTGATAATTATTTTTTATTAATTGACACTTTATTATTATTAATATAATTTTTTTTTATTTTTTCTTAAAATTTGTAAGTATTAAATTTTATTATTGACTACCTATTTTACAAATAATTTTCTCTTTAAATTAAGATAAAAATATTTTATTTAACTAAATTATTAATTACTATTTTTTTCTCGATTACAGTAAAATCTTTAAAATTTTATTACTAATTGTGAATGAGGGAATATATTTTCTGAAATATTAATAAAATAATACTACCTTGTAAGTTCTACTCAAAGAAAGAAGCTTCCCTTATGTCAACTCATGACTCCAATCCTATTCCCACCTTTGTCCGTACACACAATTAGAACCAAGTTTAGTTTATTTTTTCATGGGTTCATGAATTTTATTCTACAACCCATTTATCGTTGTTGTTTTTTTCTAATAAACATGACTAAATAATTTCACTGCTTACTTAAATATCGACTCGTAAATATATTTATAAAAGTAAAAAATGGTGATAAATAATGAAATTATAGTTTTTCTTTACTGTTTTTATAGCTTGTGATTTGACAAAATGGCGAAGCAGCGACGTATCTTCTAATGAGCTGGCCATCGTGTTTTTGACTGAATAAATCATAACCAAACAAAAATTTTCAGAATATTTACCGTCATCTCACACCCAGACTTCTTACAATTTCTAACCACTGTGATGCATACTATAGTACTATCATCCTCCTACAAATCTCCATTTATTTACTATTAGTTCGAAACAAAGACCACAAATAAATTCATAAAAACTTTATACAAGTTAAACTTTATTATATGATTAGTGTTACGAAACATAAATAGTAGTAATTGTTAAGGTTAAATTGAGGTGGGACATGAATTTGGATTTCAAAATTAAAATCGAATTTGAAATTTCTTTCTTTAAAAAAAACTTGGTTCGTTTTTTTTTTTTTTTTTTTTCTTCTTTTTTCATTAAATGTTTATTTTGAACCGTTGAAAAATATGTCGGTTGGAGGGGTATAAAGCAATGCAAGTAGTAGTAGTAAAGTATTTGGTCCCGACCAATCCAACTTGCTTCATCTCAAAGACATATTTCATCTTCTTCGACCTACGTACGTAAGCCCTAAGGTGGGGCTACCTTTTTTTCTTTTAAATTTTTTTTTCCAAAAATTATGTGCTTATTTAGGTGAGACATTAGAGCAAATTTATTAACAGTATTTTAAAATATAATATTAACAGTATTTTACAGTAATTACATTCTAAGGCCATCTCCAACCCAAAACTCTATAATTTACAGTTTTACAGATGTTACAGTATCCAAATCTCTATATTTTTCAGTTTTACAGTTAACTCATCTCCAACCCAAAACTCTATATTTTACAGTTTTAATAATATTTTAAACAATTTCTTTCAACAATCATATTATATTATTTTTATTATTGTATAAATATATTTAATAATCTCTTAAATCTTAATATATTTTTAAAAAATAATATATTTAATAAATGAGATTAATAAATTAAATAAAAAGTAATTTAAAAATTAAAAATTATTTAGTAATAAAAATATATTATTTTTATATAACATAATCTAATAAATTAAGTAAATTTTATTAGCATATTGAACATATGTCAATGATGAAGAAGGCAAATGAAGAAGGCAAATGCTGAATTTATGTCAATGATGAAGAAGGCAAATGAAGACAGACAGATCCAAATTGAATTGTCACGACAAAATTTGGCAATGAAAAAAAAAAACGGCAGATGATAGAATATTGATGGTGGACTTGAATACGATACAAGATCCAAAAGTACGGGCTCATATTCAGCAGAGACAAGCTGAAATAATACAAGATAGAGAAGCGAGTGTTCAACAACCAACCAATTCTCAGTCTAATCCAGAGGGTTTTGAGTTTTTTAATAATCTCAATGATGGAGGGAGTTATTTGCCCGATTATTAAAATCTTAGAGGGTTTTGCAATATTATTCTAAATTATTAATATCTACTTTTATTATTGTAATTTTTTTTTGTATGAACTTTTGTTTGTTGTTGTAGTAGTTTATTAATTTTAATTTGGAATGATTATGTTTTTAATCGTAATTTTATTGTGTATTTATTTTTTCCATTTAAAACACTTCACAATGTAATATTAATTAGTAAATTATATTTTAATATTTTTAAATGAAAAATTATTTTAAATACTTTAATAAAAAATTAAAATAATTACAATAACAAAAATTAAATAATGAATAACATATGATAAAAAGAAAATAAATATATAAAATAAATATTTCAGCGGGTCCCACTAAATAAAATAATAAAAAAAATATATAGAGATGCTACAGTACATCTCTAAATATAGAGATGTACTGTTGCATCTCTAAATATAGAGATGATTTTGAAGATGGATTGGAGAGCATCCATCTTCAAATTTTGAAGATCCAACCCATTTTAGAGATGGGTTGGAGATGCTCTAATCCAATAACTCTATCTTCTACTTAAAAATAATATTCTATTCAAATTTATTTTTTAGTAAAATATTCAAATTTATTCTTACTATATTATTCAATATTGTATAGTTTTGTATGAATTTATTATTTGTAACAACGAAACCAAAATGTGAGAATTTCACAATTAAATGTTAAATTTTTTAATAACATAACATTAAATATAATTTAATCATAAAAATGTATAATTTTTTTATAAAAAACAAATATATATAAAATTCAATCAAGGAAATAAATTATTTTTTTAGGGGATAAAAATACAATGTTCTTAAAAAGAAAAAGGCAAAAAAAGAAAATGAGTGAACTTATAATAATAAAAAATTGAATAAAATAATTTTTTAAAATAAAAAATTACACTGAACCCCATGAATAGTGATCTCGTGCCTTTTAGCATAATTGTAAATTTACAGTATTTTGAACCTACTGTAAATTTAGAATAAATGATTGAGTATGAATTGAAATAAATGATACTGTAAAATTACGTAAAAAATAATTTACAGTATATGAGTTGGAGTTGCTCTTAGCAACCGAATCCCTCTTTCCCTCTTTAGATACGAAATCGGATCCAACCAAAATGGGTACCCATATCAGATACATATATGTACCGTCAATTATTACCGGGTCAAGACCATTTGTGCTTTTATGCTAGCTAGCACATATACGTACCTTAGCTGGAACTATCATATGTCAACTTTTGT
Source organism: Knoxia roxburghii (assembly GCA_030378225.1). NCBI lineage: Eukaryota > Viridiplantae > Streptophyta > Magnoliopsida > Gentianales > Rubiaceae > Knoxia > Knoxia roxburghii. The sequence goes on from CM059418.1 coordinate 41,385,518, forward strand.
TTTGTTTTGTTGTAGTACTGGTACTCTCTCTCTACAGGGTTTTTTTTTGCCACAATCATAATACTAATAATACGCTAGGGCACAAAATTGCAGCAAACGCTCTATTTCCTTTCAAGTCACATTTCAAAGAATGCATAGGAAGCCAACATATATGAATGATGTGTAGCTACGGATCAAGTTGTATTATAGTGGTTAAAATGTTTTGTACTCAATTATATAATTAAAGGTTTGATTCTTTCTTACAATATAAGAATTAGACAATTAAGAAAACATGTAAATCAACTTTTACATTAAATCAGTTAAGTTATAATAGATGTAGAGTCGTTTCTGAATAAGTTATCTTTTTTTAATATCAACTTTAGCCGCTTAATAGTTTAGATGTTTAATGTACCATAAGAATTATTATCCATTAAAAAAACGGTTATCATTTCAAAATTTGAACTCTGACATCAACACAAGCATTTATTCATTCAAATCGAGGTTTCCATATATTAACTACTTTCTCCGTCCCAAATTAATAGACGTTTTAGAGATTTCACTGTTATCAAAGAAAATTAGTAATTAATGATTTAATCTAGTAAGTTTTTCTCTTTTATCCCAATTTGGACAAGGAAATTATTAATGAAATACTCCATCCGTTCCAAATTAATAGACGTTTTAGAGATTTCACAGTTATTAAGAAAAATTAGTAATTAATGATTTAGTCAAATGAGTTTTTCTTTTTTACCCCAAATTAGAAAGAAAATTACTAATAAAAGTAGGTATTTGTGTGGTAGAGTTCAATACACTCACTAATTTTGAGGAAGGATAAAACAAGAAAAATTAGAAAAATTACATTGATAATAGTAAAGTGTCAATTAATAAAAGACAACTTTCTGTTGGAGTTGAATACATAAGTTATACTTGTATTGTACTTTTTCCCAGTTAATATATCGATTTATGTTTTAGTTATATTTTGTTGTGCATTATTTGTCCATTTACATTATGTAGTTAGATGATGAGATGTCTTGTGTGACACAGTAGATCTCATCATTGGTTAAAAGTCATAGTATATAAATGAGGTTCGTAATTGAGACAGCTTTGGACAAACTGTCCATTTAGGTTATTATGTGATTCGGATAATTGATTTGTCTAAATTGGTTGAATCGTATAGTTATGCCCGGGGCGTACTGAACTTGACCATTTAGGAATGATTTGTCTTCTACTAATTTAATAGACAAATCGTTCTTGGTATTATATTTCTTAATCCCTATACTCGAGCGGGCATGAGGATTAGACATAGTGTACTTTGATCTGCCAATGGGTGAGGTCAATTGTGGCCAATAGTCTCGGTAGGTTGGGTTCGCATGTTTAGTTGCTTGGTGTGCAGCTGCTTGTCGAAATGAAACCATGTACTGGTGCGTCCGGGGTGATGGTGCTCCCGAGATGAGCTCGTAATGTTTATTATACTAAACCCGGTCGGTGGACTTATATCCGGTATAGTAAAAAGGTCGAGTAGTACTAATCTCAAAATTAAAGAAGTTAATTAAATTATTTATCAGTAAATTAATAAATTAACGAGCACTATATCTTTGATGTGGGGAGATTATGAATATAAATTAATTAAGTTGTTCCGAAAATAATTCTGGTGTAGGATGATAGTGTCAAAATTAATCCGTTAGTGGTACAATTAATTTTGTAGTGGATTAATTGAATGGGTATAATTAATTAATTGATTAATTAGTCCTAAGGGTTAATTGAGTAATTAATAAAGTGGAATTAATTAATTAATTCTTAAGTTTCAATTAGAATTAGGAAATCATAGAGATTAGGAAATCTAATAGGATTTGGTTTATCCTATCAGATTGATTACCTAATTAGATTTGGAAACTAATTACCTAAACCCATTAGGAATGCCAATCCTAAACTAACTTAGGGTCTCTCTTGTAACTCTATGGACAAGGGATTAGTTATTCTAGAATATACAATTCATAAGTTTTCAAGACAATAAAATTTAGAGAGAGAAAATCCTAGAGAGAGAAAATTCTCTCAAGAAATTCAGATTTTCCATAAGCTATAGCAGCCGGAAATTCTTCTTATTTTTGGCAGCGACGTGTAGCTTTCTCTCTCTCCGGGCGGTGCGTAGATTGTACCCGCCAGGTGCAGCGGTGCTGGTTTATTCCGCCAGGTGGATTGTGGTGATTAGTTGATCAAATTGCTGGTTAGATTGCTGCCTACACAGCATACAAGCAAAGTCTTGAGGCATACAAGAGAATCACCTAAGTGTACGCTTCAATATGTAATTCTTATGTTTCCGCTTTTATTAAGAATTTTTGTTGCGTGATAAATCGAATAAGTGCAAACCCAGATCCTGCGCAATGTTATTTCAAAAGGGTTTGAATAGCGATTGTGCTAGTGTCTAGGTCTGGCCAGAGATTCTGATTCTGGAATGCATAGCACGAAAATGAGTTTCTGGCTAGGCCCGGGCAGATAATCTTTCACTTTCAATACTTAAAACGTCTATTAATTGTGGACAGAGGGAGTAGTAGTTAGGTGGTAGGATTCAATATACTCACAAATTTTAAGAAATGATAAAACATAAAAAATTAGAAAAATTATCTTGATAATGATAAAGTAACAATTAATAAGAGACAATTTTTAACCTCTAAAACATCTATTAATTTGGAAACGGGGGAGAGTGGTTGCCTTAAAAGCATGAAATTAAGTTAGCATTGGTTTGACATTCGGGTAAGAATATTGTTAATAGATTATTACTATTAAATAATCTATTTAGAGATGAAAGTTGAGATCTTTTGAAAAAAGAATTCTTATTTGAATGTGTATAACGGCATTAATAAACTCACACTAATATGTCACTTTGAAATTATAAACTTTAAAAACTTGCACTACAACAACTCAAACTATCTTTAGATTACAAACAATAATTTGAAAATCAAAGGTAAATAACTAAATATAATTATAGATGATAAAAATATCGAAATTAAACTATTTTCGTGAGGCAACAGCTATATTATAGATGATATATAACTAGTCCTCTAATAAAGTGGAAACAGTACTTAAAAAGCAAAAAGATTACGAATCAAAGCTCACTAGAAAGAAAATATCAATGGAAGAAGCTGGCGGGGGGGATGAGAGGATGGATGGAGTGGGGCGAGCCGAGCGGCTGGGTGGTGGGCGTGGGCGTGGGGACTGCAGATAAAAGCATGGTGGTACGTACTACTACTACTACACAATATTTTTGAATATTATGACAGAGAAGGTGACGTTAGAAGTGGGCAAAAATACTAAAGCTTAGCCAAAAAGGTAGGGGAGGGGGTCCCACACCATCTTGTCGGCCAAGAGGAAGCGAGACCCCTCTCCTTCCCCCTCTTCCTCCTTCAATTCCCGGCAACTCCCAAAATGCCAATTCCTTTTATATAATGCTCTGTTAGATATACTCAGACACACACATTTGTTAATGGACTCCTCTCCGCCTTTAATGAATCTCTGGTGCCCCCCAATTAAATGGTGCTTCAGGTTTAGTTAATACTCCATATTTAGATAGTGTATTCGCCTTTCTATACCTCTACTTATAGGGAGTATTAATGTACTAGAACAAGTACTCAATCAATTTTCACAATGCTGACTAATAATATCGGTTCTAGAATCATAATTTTGGGACAGAATTAGTTTATTTTAGGCCACATTCTTTACCAAAAAGCACTAGTAGTGGTGAAAATTTTTTGTTTCATGTCCTATTAAGGTTTTAGTATAAAAGCTATAGATGGAATATGATAAGACTGTTCTTTTTTTTTTAGATGATTTAAACTCAATATTTATTGATTTTAAATAAAAAGTGTTTTATAATTCTCTTGTTGACTGTTCATTTTTTAATCAATCTTATTTTACTATTATTTAACGTTTAAACCCTTAAATATGTCTTGCTTTGTTATTGTTTGACCTTCTAGTACCGAAACTATTGCTATAAATGCATTGCATATAATATTTTTAACCACAGAAGAGATGACGAATTAACATTTACGTTATTATAATTTTGAATTACTCGAATATCAAATGATATGTACAATAGAAATATAAACATGGGTATTACTTATCTGATCAACCTTGAAACCAAATTTTATTAAACAACATGAATATGGGAAATTAAGATACGTACTATGTTGACAACACATGAAGAAGCTATGTCCATAGCTGCTGCATTTAGCAGATGAAGAATTATGCGAAAACATTCAAACTGCAATTACAAGTAAACACAAGTACGTACGTAATTAGTACCGATAATGGTCGGGCGGGCAGTGCCCACTTGGCAAAGGGGTCGGGCGAGTGTGTGAGTTTGTGTGTGTGGAATAAATTCGGGGTGTCGTTAAGCGTAGACTATATATCCTTTGGCATTGAGTGTGGGTTTGGACCATATTTGGGGGGGGGGGGGGGGGGGGGGGTGTTGGTGGTGTGTTTTGGAGGGTGGTGGGGCACACGTGGCAATCAACACCACCACACCGTCCCCTCGCTTGACAAGTCCACATCACTACAGTAGAATCCTCCCCCTCTGGGGGACCCCGCCCTTCCTAAATGCCCTAAGACCCGCCCGACCCGATCCGATTATGGGACTTGGATCAAGACGATATCATCTGCACTCTGACTACTACTTTGTACGTATGTAGTTTGTACGTATGTAGTTTGTACGTATTCGTCTACATGCATGAATGCCCCCAGTCTTCATTTTATTACCACTTTGCCAACGCCCCTTATAATCATTTTTTCCTTTTTTTTTTTCTGATTTTTAATGTTAAAAAAATTAATATGAATAATTTAATAAATAAATTTATACTATTGTTTGATTGACATATTTACTTTTTCTCATATACAATTTTGACTAACTAACTTGGCGTCATTGTTGACAGCTTAGGTGGTTGGGTGTCAACCAATTGTAAGGTTTCACGCTTTCTGTCAATGATCAATTTTTTGAATTATTTTCTGTATCATTAATTTTTGAAATTTAAAATATTTGTATTTATAAAGGTTAGAAAGAGAATATTGATGTAAAATTAATTATTTTATAATCAAAGAGTTTTTTTTTTTTTTTTTGGTAGACGTCTCATTGTTTATATTATGCAAAAATTAAGAATAGTAAATTTCGTTGTTATTTTTTTATATATTCACCGGAGGGGAGAAAATAAAAAATAGCCACAATTTTCAAAAACCGAAGTACATTAAATACGGCCGCCGTTCATCTTTTAGTGAGCCTCCTATTTATCAACAAAAACTTTATTTTTTAATATAAGATTAATCAATTTTTAAAATTATAATTTTCACTATATTAATTAAAGATAAATAAAATATATAAATTTAATATTATATACAAAGTTAGTGAGTATATCCAGCTCCCTTGGCCTACATAATTGTCTGAAATCTGAATAAAGTGACAGAACTTCCATTTCGAAACTTAATTTGAATTTCAGACATAAACATCGTCTACAGGATGTTGACCCTCCTCTCACTGAAAGAATAACGAATAAAACTTCCAATTCCAGGAATTTATCTTTGCAGGCTGACCATAAACTCAAACAGGGGTCATACATGCACAGCAAAATAAATAATATAATTATATAAATATACGGGTTACTCTATTTATTGTTAATTAATATAGATATATGATATATGTATTTTTAGTACCACATACAAATACGTAAATCTCCTCTCAATATCAATTAATTAACAAAACTCATTCCAATATGTTGATGGAAAGCGAAATTTTGAAATAGTATAATAAAATTTTTAAAGTAAGATATATAGTAATAAAGTGAGTTCTGATTTAATGATTCATTGATGAGTTGACAAACATTATATCCTGTTTAACTAAACTAACGACATAATTAGTACAAACTCGTTAAACGTAGATAGGGGTGTAAAATTTCCTTGTTCTACGTGAGATAGAAATGATATTATTGTATACGGACTTTTTTTTGGTACAAATTTCGTTGTTGTTTTCATTTTTATTTTATGATTAATTATTTTTTACTTTCAATATGGTTTGATTAAATTATACCTATATTCTCAATATTCTTGACAATTATATTTATTTTTTGACTAAAATCAAATATTAAAAATTAAAAGATACAAAATATTAACGATTTCTGATTAAATGAGTTTGGTTAATTATGGGTGAATTTTTTCAATGATTTTTTGACTCAATAAAATACTTAAATCAACAAATTTACTATTTTTTTACTAATCAAAAGTTGATTATTATGAGTTTGAATGGTTAAGAGGATAAATGTGATAATCACAAATGTGAAAAGTATCATCAAATTACCGTAGAGATAAATGTTATTCGTCTATTTTTTTTTATCACTATATATTTCAATAGAATCTAATCTCATTTTTTAAAAATTGTACTCTTTAATTATGTTTTTAACACAAATTTTAACTATTTCAATTAAACTTTTCTTTATTAACCATTTATATGTCACTAAAACGGTAATAGGTTAAGGGTGAAGTTGAGGAAACCATTTGATTAATATTAGATAGTTATTAAGGAATTGAAGTAGTTTGATATGAAGCAATACAAATAACGAATTGGTTAAAATTAAAATTATAACAAATGTACCATGTGGATTTTAAAAAATGAATAATCACAAAATTATCAGCGATTTCTATTGCATGTATAAATAAATGTTTTAATTTTAAAATGTATCCTTACATATATTTTTTTATCTAATTAATGTGTTAAATATAATTTTTTATTTATAATATTTATTCTGACAGTAAAAAAAGAAAGGAGCTCGAATGAAAAAATGCTCGAGTGTACGTCCGTAGTTTTGGGACGAAAAAGATGAGTAATAGATGAACGCTTTTAATAGCAATTCTCGAAATGTCATGTCTACAAAGGCAAAAGCGCTGAGTAGGATTGTAGAGTGCCTAAAAGTTGCAGACCTCACGCGCGTCCGTACCATGCAATCTTTTTTTCGCTTCCCACTCTTCTTTTCCTCTTTTATACCTACGCGCCTCAATCATAGTTACCGATTGAAACGCCATCACGGGAGTCACGTGACCTTTCAAATAATTTTTACAGCTCCCGTTTCATTTACTCACAACAAGTACTCTGAATTTTATTTTCTACTATGAATTTTAATATATATTGCATAAACTCATATGGATTAAATTTAATGATAAACTATGAAAAGTTCATATTATTAAAGGAATTCAAAGAAAATAATTATTTCTTATATACCAAAGTAGATAATATTAGAGTTAATAAGAAAATTTTTTAATATACAAAATCTATACCCCTGTAAAATTGAATATAAATTATTTTATAAAAATTTATACATGACTGAGTGATCGTAAGCAAGATGTTTATAAATGATGATAATAATTAATTATTTTGTTAAATTATATACATTTTATTAAGTTAAAAATTTAGAATTACTATGTGCAAAAGTGAATATTTAAATATTTGACTTTAATTAAAAGATAATTAATTATTTCCACTTAATTTTTGCATTGTTGTGTACTACATTTGACAACAAAGAGTCTTCACATCTACTTTCTAAAATTCTAGTTATAAGAATTATCTTTTAGGAAGAAATTTTAAAGCTTGTTTTATTTTTTATTAAATAATAATTATTTATTGAAAAATCAAATTTGACCTTGAGAATAAAATAGAACACATAAGTAAATTTAATTACTAATTTGAAGGAGTTATATTGCTAAAAAAAAAAAAATTTCCAAAGGAGTTATAGATAAAAAGGGATCCTTCAAGGATTGAAGAAAACGGGAGGGTGAGGAGCGTAGAAGGAAGCAAGGGGTAGTAGAATATATAGAAATGGTGATGTAGTAGTCACGTGGATATGCATCTTTGTTGATGCAGCCCACCACTCTTAGGTGGGTCCCCCTCATATTAAAGATGAGAGAGCTAGAAACCACTTGCGGATTTGGCTTAGGTCAGTATAAGAGCCATAAGGCCAAATCCAATTTGATATATACTCAAACAAATATTTAGAGTCCGTTTACGGTGGTGCTATAGGAGTATAATGAATTTTATTTCTACTAGCGCGCTACAGTAATGCTCTACAGTTGCGCGTTATAGTTTTTTTTTTTGACTCACAGCCTTTTTAAAAAAAATCTTTTTTTAAAAAAAATACTTAACAATAGAGATCAGATCAGGATTATATAGATATCAGATCAGCGAATAATTGACATCAGATCAACAGACTATAGATATCAGATCAAGAATATAAAAAAATCATATACTAGAACTAAAACATACTTAACAAGGGATATCATATCAGGATTATATAGACATCAGATCAGAGAATACTTGACATTAGATCAACAGACTATAGATATCAGATCAATAATAAAAAAGAAATCATACAGTAGAACTAAAACATACTTAACAAGTGAGATCAGATCAGGATTATATAGACATCAGATCAGGGAATACTAGACATCAGATCAACAGACTATAGATATCATATCAAGAATATAAAAAAAATCATACAGTATAACTAAAACATACTTAACAAGGGAGATCGCATCAAGATTATATAGACATCAGATCAGGGAATACTTGACATCATATCAACAGACTATAGATATCAGATCAAGAATATAAAAGAAATCATACAGTAGAACTAAAACATACTTAACAAGGGATATCAGATCAGGACTATATAGACATCAGATCAGCGAATACTTGACATCAGATCAAAACACTATAGATATCATATCAAGAATATGAAAGAAATCATACAGTATAACTAAAACATACTTAACAAGGGATATCACATCAGGATTATACAGACATCAGATCAGCGAATACTTGACATCAGATCAACATACTATAGATATCAGATCAAAAATATAAAAGAAATCATACAGTAGAACTAAAATATGCTTAACAAGGTAGATCAAATCATTATTATATAGACATCAGATCACAAAATAGTTGACATCAAATCAACAGACTATAGTTATCAGATCAAGAATATAAAAAGAAATCATACCATACAACAAAAACGTCCATAATATTTATCATAATATCTAAAATTATTTAATTATAAAACAAATAAAATGATAATTTAAAAATATTTTTTTATAAAATTCAAAAACAGTAAAAAAATACTGAATTGTTTATAAAAAAAATGGACGAAAAAAAGTCTCAAAGAGGATGACAAAAAAAAAAAGCCAAAAATAATAAAAGAAAAGAAGACTACTGTAGCGCGCGCTACAGTAACTGTAGCACGCTACTGTAGCGCGCTAATGTAGCAGTAGGAGTAAAATTGCAGGACCACCATATAAATTACCAATTATTTTAGTTTATAAAAATAAAAAATTAATAATTATACTCATCTATTGAGCTGATAATTACTGACACAATATGATAATTCAACACGAACACGATACGGAAAATAGCGGGTTATGATTGTGATTTTTGATACGTATAATAAATTGATCGGGTTTGGTTCGACACGTTTAGATATTGGGTTAGGTTTGTGTCGACAAGCCGGGTTGGATGGTTTACACTTGAACTTGTTAAGAGAATATTTTTTTAATTAAATTTTACAACCTTAATAATTGAGGAAACTTCCAAATTCCCAATATCAAAAGTTCAACACTACTTCCTACGGTGGTATTTTTTTATTTAAACTTTCTAGTTGTAATTACCTTTGGATTTTATTTATTTTGGTTAGATTGAATCGAATTTTTATTGTATTAGGAAGAATTTAAATTGATGAAATTTATGTTGATGTGATGCATAAGAATGTTATGATTAAACTTAAATTGATGGATTTGAATTTGATATATTCAAATTTTAGATGGTGTTATTATAAATAAGCATGTATGTTTTAATTTTTTTGACAAATTTAGTCTCATTTTCCTGTGACGAAAACTTAGACTGAAAAATCACCATCAACAATTAAACGGATTACGCGGGTTATGTTCGGGTCGACATGATTATAAACATGTTGGGTTAGGGTTGAAATTTTTGATACGATTAATTAAATGGGTTGGGAGTTTTTCAACACGCCAATCCGAACACGATAACACGAACACGACACGAATTGCCAACCCTACTTTCTCCATGTTCACACAAGCAATACTACATGATATTCGCTTGATTTACCCTTTATAATAATATTTTTTTAAATATTAAATATGTATATTTATATTTAATTAAAATAATATTAAAGTATATAATTATTAATTAAATATCAAAATTGAGTTGATGTCATGAGATTTGATCATTCATTTGGTCAAAATAATACTTTTTCCCTCTCACTTATTGAATTTTATATTTAATATTATGATCAATATAATTTTTAAAAAACATTAATATAAATATATAATGAGTTACTATATTTTATAATAAAACAATATTTAATTTTATATGTAGGGGAGAGCATTAATACTATTTTTTGAAAAGAAAAAAAATTCGAGTATTAATTAATGTTTATAGAAGCACTTGAGGAGGGTGAGATATAGTAATTTATTAATAGAGATACCTTTACCTAGGGCTGTCAATTCGTGTCGTGTTCGTGTTATTGTGTTCGGGTTGGCGTGTCGAGAAACTCCCAATCCAAATTCAACCTATTTAATTAATCGTGTCGAAAACTCTAACCCTAACCCGACATGTTTATAATTGTGTCGACCCGAACATAAACCGTGTAATCCGTTTAATTGTTGATATGTGATTTTTCAGTCCAAATTTTTGTCACAGAAAAAGGGGACTAAATTTGTCAAAAAAAATAAAACATACATGTTTATTTATAATAACACTATCTGAAATTTGAATATATCAAATTCAAATCCATCAATTTAAGTTTAACAATAACATTCTTATACATCACATCAATATAAATTTCATCAATTTAAATTCTTCATAATACAATCAAAATTCAATTCAATCCAACCAAAATAAATAAAATCCAAAGGTAATTACAATTAAAAAGTTTAAATAACAAAATAACACCATAGGAAGTTGTGTTGAACTTTTGATTTTGGAAATTTGGAAAGTTTATCAATTATTAAGGTTATAAAATTTAATTAAAAAAATATTGTCTTAACGTGTTCACGTGTCAACCCGCTAACCCGTCGAGTCGACCCAAATCTAACCATCTATTTAAACGTATCGATCAAAACCCGACTTATTTATTATACGTGTCAAAAATCTCAATTATAACTCACTATTTTCCCTACCTATTAAGTAGGCATAGCAGCTTGGGTTGTTTTCCACGCTACACAATCAGTCAAGATAAGTCAAACTTATTTGGAAAATTGTGCCATAATGTAAATGCTATTAGGATCCTTTCAAATAAACGCCAACCAAAATACCTAAATACTGCCTAGACCAACAAAGTTCCAAATAATTTAGTAATAATTTAATTCTTAGGATGAAAATAATAAATATAAGGTTTAAAGACATTTTTGGTAATTAGATGTGTGTTATTTTTTGTATCTTAAATTTTAATCGATTAAAATAGTACTATCTTTTAATCTTTTATTATTAATTTTTTGTTTTTTAATTAATTTAAACGTTAATGGAATATACTTTTTATTTAATCATTATTTATAAATTGATTTGTTTAATTTATTTTATGATTTGCATCTTCATTAATATTTAACCCATTTAAGATTTCAGTTGTTGTTTGGTGGTGTATGTCGATGAAATGGGTTGATAATTTATGAATTATGTTAAACAAATTACAATTAAATAAAAAGTAGCTTGATTACCTGTTTAAACTGTAATTTTACTATTTTTTTCTTTAAAAATAATTAAAAGTAATAATAAAAACTTCAATTAAATTATTTTACTCGGTAAAATTTAAGTGAGATCAAAAGTAACACATCCTATTATGAGAAATTGAAAAAATAAATCAGCCCAAATATAAATCTACATTTCGAGAAACAAAATGATTGTGCGAATTTTTGAATATATATTTGGAATAATATATAAACGATTAACGAAAGCAAATAATTATAACACGACAAATACTAAGTATTTATTTACAATAACGCAAATAAAGTCTTTTCCTAATAAATCATTTCATCGATATCTTTAATTTAAAAAGAAGATTAAATAATATTTTTAGTTCCTTATATTTGGTCAAATAATTTTTTAGGTCATTTACATTTTAAAATGATTCTTTTGGTCTTTAACATATAAAATATGTATTATTTGGTCTCTTATATTTTAAAATTGTATTATTTAGTCTATATAATGTCTATTTTATCTAAATTATTCATATTTTATTTATGACTAGTATAAAAAAAATTTCAACTAAAGATATAATGGTTTAAAAACCAATATATACATTAAAAAATTTAAATTTTAAGTCAAGTTATGAAAATCTGAAATAATTTGCCCATATTTAATAAATTTTGAGTTAGTTATTTATAAATTTTAATCTCCTAATTTAAATTTTTGAAATTTTTTAATAGTTAAATTAATATTTAGACGGTTATATTATTCATTTAAGAAGGCCTAATAGACTGTACATGAATAGAGTTGATATAATTTGAATTGAATTAACAATATGGACCAAATAATATATATTTTAAATGTAAGAGATTAAAAAAATTATTTCATCAAATATAAAGGAATAAAAATATAATTTAATCTAAAAAGAAAATAGCACACAAAAATACGTGGTTGAGAAAACGATATTATAAAAGCAAGAGAAGGGCATTTACCCTAGTACCTACCCAAATTTAAAAGAGAGTACAAAAACAACTATTGAACAATCAAAAAGAAAAAAAAAAAAAAAAACGAGAAAAGTATGCTTCTGTATAATGCCAATGCACTTGTACCCATAATAGTCCCATAATATATATGGGCTACTTCCCCAGGTACTACATCATTTTCTTAGGAGTCATATCGTATTTTTTTTTTAATTGATAGTATATTGAATTATTATTTTGTCTTTTTATAAAAAATAAAAATATTTTAATGATTTAAGACTGATAAGTAAAAAAAAAAGATAATGTTTAATAAATTTTTCTTTGAGACGAAACTTTTATCAAACCAAAATGAAATTAAGTTACAAGCACCTCCATTCTTGACCTTTTTATACCAAGATTAAGAAAATCTTAATTAAATCATCTAAAATTTTTAAATTGATATATTATATTTTATTTTTAATTCACAAGACCATATTTTTGTAAATATAATTTTAGAAATAAAATCGCTAAACTATTCTGGTATAAATATAGAACTAATAATTTATTTGTAGCATTAAGAATGAGTCATACCTAAATAGTTCGTAATATAAAAAGTTTGATTATCAAATAATTTTATAATAAAATTAAATGAATACTATCTGCGAAACCAATTTAAGTAGTTTCCTTCCTCCCTACCCTCTCTCTCTCTCTCTCACACACACACAAACACACAGTGAAGCAATAATTTTCCATTCCCAGACATCAAAGTCCTAAAACTCGAGCAGGTTTGCTGTCTGTATAGGTCTGCTTCCAGCCTTAATTACACGTAACGCCTATACACTACCATGGCTCCTATTTCTACGTCTACTAGTATTGTTCCTGCAGCTGCTAAACCTGCTAGTATTTATAGTATATTTCTACTACATTCTGCTCCTTAAGATGGTCCTTTCTTCAAGAAGACATCAAAGAAGAGAGGGTTTCTTTTTTTTTTTTTTTTTGGTGTCTGTAGTGCCCTGTAAATGACCCAATGTTCCATTTTCATTGTCTGGGCACTTTTTAGCTAAGTTTTGCCACTTTTCTTTGTTGGTTGGCTTGGCTTGCTTCTTCTGTCTCCCTCTGTCTTATGGATTTTGGGCTTGTGAATTTGGAACATGGGGGGTTAATGTGCTCAGAGAATAATAATAGTGGCTGCTTTCCTCCTCCTGCTGCTGCTGCTGCTGCTTCTACAACAACGACTACTTCTGAGGCTGCTGCTAAACACAAGTGGTACGGATCTGGATTACTCAAGCAGGAAAGGTCTTGGATTATTACTGAAGAAGATGATGGCTTGAGGGACTTAAAAGTTGGGAAGATTAGTGCGAATGATGATACTAATGACGATTTCTCTGCTGCTTCCAAATCAATGCTTAATCCTCACCACAAAATAACAACAAATCCTTTAATGAGATCTAACAGTAGTAGTAGTAATAACTTTCTCCTCCCTGATGGCCAGCAGATGCTCAGCTTCTCTTCTCCCAATTCTCAGACTGTGACATTACCTTATTATCACCCCTCTTCAATCGCTGCTTATGCCAGTAATGCAGGTACAGAAAATAAAGATTCCTACTTTGTACCACCACCCACGTTTTGCTGATGGAAAAAGCATAAAAGTTGATGTGGGTAGCTCTGTAGTTTCTCATTTTGGTGGGAATTAATGAGATTCTGAGCATTTGCATGAAGTCATCTGTATTTTGCTAAACTAACTACTGTTTGCTATATTCTGTTTAATGGGTTCTGGGAAGTTCTTTTTTTTTTTTTTACAATTAATATTTTTTTTTGGGCAATAATTTGCAGTTCCTTCCAGTGAGTCTTTCTCATGCATGGTGTTTCTGTTTTAAGTTGCTTGATGGGATGGTGTTAATGCCATTGCAATGGATTAGATTATCCCTATTGCTTAATAAGAAAAAGGAAAAAAAAAAAAAAGCGATATTGGAAGTAGGGGAATTATAGGAAAAGTGAAAGATCCATTTCTTCCTGTACATTAATCCTTAATTGGAGCAAGCAAAAGGTTTATCTTTCCATTGTTTGATCCTTGTTTCTCTCACTTTCTGCTTCGTCTTCATACTTTCCGTAGGAGACTGGATGTTGGCAACTGTTGTAGTCCCTCAAAATGCTAAAAACAGAGCTACGACTTATTGCATATCATTCCACATTTTCCAATAGGCCTTGATTTTTTCCTTTCTGAGAAACTTGCTATTTGCAGTTAATGGTGGTTTCCTGGAATGGTTTTACGTACTGATATTTCCGGCTTCTTTTGTCCTCTTTTTTTTTTTTTTTGACTGGATTCAAATTTAACCGCATTTCAGGCTACGGCAGCGGAGGCTTGAATGCTGGAAGTATGCATGGAGTACTATCTGGTGTTCGGGGACCATTCACTCCTTCTCAGTGGATGGAGCTCGAGCACCAAGCCTTGATCTACAAGTACATCAATGCCAATGTCCCCATACCTTCTTATCTACTCACCCCAATAAGGAAAGCACTTGATTCTGCGGGTTTTACAAGTTTTGCTGGACTAAGACCCAATGCTTGTAAGTTTCTTCCCTTTTAACGTCTCTTTCTCCCTGTTTTTGGGCGCCTTGGAATGGGTTTTGTTTGAGTTTTGTTTTGAATCCACTGAATAGTGGTGATGTGCGTCAGCTAGCAAATCTTTAGTTCAATTTGGATGTTGTCTATGATCCTTTCTTCTTGAAGGAAAGAACTGATTTTTATGTAATCCTTGTGTGCTTTGTACTTTGTGTTTATTGGCGTCAGCTTATAATGTAGTTGGGATAGGGACATCCCTTTTTCAGAGTTTGAATATGGAGATTTTTATTTTGCGTCTAAAAGCTTGTGGGCGACGAGTGCCATTGTTCAATTGCTGATTTGAGTGGTCATCTCCATTTTGTTGGCAGTTGGTTGGGGTGCTTTCCATCTGGGATATTCCAATAGTTCTGATCCTGAGCCAGGAAGGTGCCGGAGAACCGATGGCAAGAAATGGCGGTGCGCTAGAGATGCAGTTGCTGACCAGAAGTACTGTGAGCGGCATATGAACAGAGGCCGCCATCGTTCAAGAAAGCCTGTGGAAGGCCAAACTGGCCATTCTGTTGCAGGAACCACAAATAAAACTGCAAAGTTGATGCCAACTTCCTCTGCATCAGCAGTAGCAGCAGCGGTTCCTGGAGGCAGCAGTTCGTCCAACGGCCTAGGCCTAACGCCTCATCATCAGCCCAACAACCTCCAGACTGGTGCTAATACTCAGTGCACTTCATCTCCACAACTTGACAGGTGAATCCATGGCTCCCTCATGTTAAAAAATACAGTACTTGTTAGTGTTGTATGGCGCTGAAAACAGCATTATGACAAAAGGGCTCTCTGCTTCGTTTGAACTTCTTCTGTTAGCATCTCATTGTTTGTGCAATTTGCAATTTGAAGTTACTGTGAGTCAACTGAATTGACAAAAGTACCAAGTTGGCCTTTCTCTAAGTCAAAAGAGGTTTGAACTTGAGGTTAACTCCTATGTTTTACCTTGCAGGAGTTTTCTGGGAAAGGAAAATTCAGGCGGGAGGTTTCAAGACACGACTAGTTTGTCCATCATGTCTTCAAGCATGAACTTGAAAGGAAACCAATATCCAGTTTCTAAACAGCAGGAAGCATATGTAGAAACTTCCCGTGGTGCATTTGGACAAGTTTGCTCTGATTCCCTGCTAAATCCATTGGACAGAAGATCCTCACTGGTGAACTGCAGTAACTATGGAACTTCCGAAGATGTCAATGATCATGATAACAAGTCAAACAGTGGTCTCCTACAATTTATGGATGACTGGCCCAATAACCGGTCTGAACCATCATCATGGCAAGACATGGATATACACTCAGACAGAACTCAGCTTTCGATTTCCATATCCATGGTTGCCTCTGATTTCATGTCCTCAACATCTCCCACCAATGACAAAGTTGCTGCTTCCCCGTTAAGGCTATCCCGGGAACTTGAAGCTACACAAATGGGATTAGGGGTTGGAACTACAGTCCATGAACGATCTCAGAGACAAGCAAGTTGGATTCCAATTGCCTGGGAATCATCAATGGGCGGTCCTCTAGCTGAGGTTTTGCATAGTACTAATACCAGCACAAATGACAGCAGAAGTGCTTCTGCACTGAACCTAATGACAGAGGGCTGGGAAGGAAGCCCTCAATTAGCATCATCCCCAACCGGGGTTCTGCAGAAGGCTGCATTCGTGTCCCGGTCGAACAGCAGCAATGGTAGCAGCCCTCGAGCTGTGACCAGCAAGGCGCACGAAGGAGCCAGCCTCTGTAGTGGCGTCCTAGGATCATCATCAACCTTAATGAATCCAGCGTTGCCTGCACTGTAATAACAACTCAAATCTATAAGTAGAGATCAGATTATGTTTTTATTAAGTGGTTGTATGCTTTGTAAGTAGTCTTTAGTCAACTGCAAATCAAGCAGGCAGCCATTGACCTTCCCAGTTAGAATTTGTTAATTTGTTTCTTCTTCTTGTTCTTATGTAATCTGTTCATCCTTGGGGGGCAGGCAGGCAGGCACGATCACTGAATTGTAGAAGAATCCGACTGATTTTTAATTATTGGATTTGACGTTTTGCCCATTCAAGGATGATTGTGTAACAGTAGGTGTGGCTACATGAAATTCTTTTTCCTTGTCTCTCTACCTGAACATGTGCTCCTGTTTGTTGAGTGGTTTCTATCATCATTTTTTCCTTTTTAAGTTGGTAGGGAGCATGTTGGTTGTTGGGTTGCTATAATTGCTCTGGGTACACGAGTAGATGCGATTGTGGGCTATATGGGATGGGATTTTTAACAGCCATATATGAGAGAAAGAAGATGTGGATGAATCTGGAGGTTTAAAGGTTTTCCCCCAGTAAATTCTGCTATATACCCCTGCAAGAATTTCTTGTGTATTGTATGTAGAACTTTAACTTTGCCGGTGAAAATAAAAGAAAGAAAGAAAAGCTATCCACACTTTCCCTTGTGGTCCGGACATAAACCTTTAGTGGTCCATCAAATTGAGTGCAGAATGGAAATGCTGGGGCATCCGAGGAAGAACCTCTGTTTTGCTTTGAGTTAGCTTGGAAATGTGCAAAAACTCGGGTCACTTTCTTGATACTTCTCCTACAAACTTACCTTAATGGCTGTGTTTTGTCTCAGAAGAAAAACTCAGTTTTGTGCTAGTTATGTCTAAAGATTTCGACCATTGAAAACCCACCCTGTTTAAATTCAGCTTGGTGATAGATCTGCCGCATATTGATATAAAGTTGTGAACACTATACATGAATAGTTGGAGTTAGGTAGGAATCGATGCTCTAAAGATTCAAATCTTTTCACCTCATTTCCTGATGCTGCTCTTAATTTTGCATTGCAAGAACTGAGGCCCTTCATTGAATGTTACAACTGCATTAACTGGCTATGTATAGGCAACAAACCCGGTCGATTCCCGCCCCAAGTTAGAAGCGCAATAAGTTGGATCACTGCCAGGATTCGTGACGGTTCGGGCCCCTTCCATAGGTATCTGTCGACATCCATCCAGAGTCCGGATGGCGAGTCATGCCGCGGAAATACGGACATGTGCTGCTTACTGCCCGCGTCCATCCTGTGAGGAATTGGGACTGTTCACCCAATTTGATACAACTTCATACATTTTGAAGGCTTATCGAATGCAAAGAAAACATAACCAAAGTGTATCATTTTGTCTCAAACTGCAAGATGATAACAACCCAGAGCCGAGAAACTGCACCCTGAATCAACTTCTCTACAACTATAGTGACAAGTCAGCCCTTTGTCGCACACAGAAGCGGATGCAGATTTTAACGTTTCGGGAGGTGGTATTGGTGGACATCGACCCGAACTCGGCCAAAATTTTTGGCCGTTTCGAAATACGGACATCCTCCTTCTTCGCCATACTATACAACTAATGAAACCACGCTGACCCTAGTTCGAGCCCGGAACCTCACGGTACTCTTGACAAGCTCTTACCAGCATGAGAGTTAAGATGACAAGACGTAGTGTGCCCTTTTTATATTGAATTTTAAGGTTGTAACAAGGAAAGCGTATTGGAAGCAAAAGAGCTCCCAGGTGTCCGGGGGGACATTGGCTCACTGGCGTTGATGGGATTTTGGAGCTAGCTAGCTTTCTGTATGAAACTTTGGATAAGGAAAGAAAGGAAGTCACCATCAAACACTTATGCCCAGCTTGAAGTTTCACCTGCAAATTGAATGGTGAGCCCCATTCAAACTATTGCCGTCTTTGAAGGTGGTTCCAACGAAGAATATGCCAAATTTATTACCCTTCCCCATGGAAGCATGATTCACATTAATGTGTCCACCTTCTCAAACACCATTCATTAAATTTTTTTTTTTTTTTGTCTGGTTTAGTTCGATGCTCCAAGTCTTGAATACCTCTCAGAAATTTGTCTTGGCTGGAATTTGACAACGAGTGTTCCTCCTGTTTCACCTGTTTCTAGCAGATGATTTCGAGTTTTTTCCATTTTGTCAGTGACATTTTGCAGATGCACATTAAAGCTCATCTTGAGGAAGGCCCTTGAATTCTATTATTACATCCATCCCCCCGCAAAATAAAATAGTACTCATGTTTGTTATATTTTTGAAAATCAATAAACAACATTATTATTGTTCATTTCACATTGAGTAATGGAGAACAATGGAATGAATGAATTTCTCCATTCAGTATCAATTTCAAGCTTCACCTGAAACTGTAAACTTCCATCCTGACAAAAAAGAAAAATTTGAATAACAGTGTTCACCTCCTATGCATTTTCTAATCCATGTATTAGATTAGCTACAAGTGCTCTGTTTTGTGGAGACGAAGACAGCTTGTTTTACGGCAAGAAAGAAAGACATGAAGTCTCACATTGTTTCTGGCAAAACGAGACTTTCAATAGCAATAAATCTCCCTAAATACATGCACAAGTTCTACAGGATTTTTTGACCATTGCTATTCAAAGGGTTCTTGTACTTGCAAGCATTGCTTTCCGTCCATTGAAGAACTAATTCTCACTTCCCATGTAAGATTTATGTCGTTGCTAACAATTTCTATGCTTCAGTATTCAGAATCCCGTTATTTTAAGTCAAGAATAAAGCTGACAATGAGTGTTCTCCTTTGGAGGTCAGAATCAAGTTGTTCACCATTTGCCAGTGACACTTCAAATTGAAGTTGACAAATTCGCCTTCTCAGACATATATATGATTATTGAAACCCACGTGTTTACCAGAAAATGTTGCAGAGATTCTAGCAGAGCATTTGGTACAAAATTTTAATAACTGTCAATGATGAATTCCTACATGAAAACCTATCATTTCTATCGAAAAGGTGTTGTAAACATGTTCTGCAATGTTAAGCTACAGCTTTGAGTCTTCACATATCTGCAATTTCACTGCAACATTATTTGTAAAGTCACAATGATTTTTTAAATGATATAACTAACTTCCATTTGTACAATCAATTCAGGAGTCCAGACAATGCAAGGTTGATTATGAAGCAACAAGAGAAGCTACACCTTTGGTCTAAGGCACAATATTCAAATGCTTGCTTCTTTTTCATTTTGCAGATATCGTAAGGCCTTAAAACAGATTCAATGAAGGCTGAATTCAGAATAGAAAAGCACACTTCTTTCACAGGATATACTAATCCGAACTAGTTTCAGTGTCAAGCAAAGAGAAGCTGCAAATAGCTATGCCAGTTCAGTTATTATAAAAGCTTTACCTATTAGGATGATTACCTGCTCAATGGTAAATATACTACACAAAAATATGGTTAAGACTATTAGCATGAATTTGTAGTTTTGTTAGCTTCATTAGCTGATAAACATATACCCATAGTTATGAACTAATCAAGCTAAATCATGCTTATAATCAAGCTAAAATTAGGCTAATCTTATCCACACACCTACAACATTCATGTTGTCTACCATATTTAGAATTGAGCACATGTTAATCATACTAGCATTACCAATGCGTTACATTAGTAGAATGTGGAGGTGTGCGTAACCCTAATTTCTAGAACAGTTCTTTTAGACAAATTAGGGCTTTAAACACCACCTTTATCAATTTCAGGAGCAGCCAATCACATAGCAAAAATAGAACTTAATGCCATGTGATGACAATGAGGCAAACTCCTAACATTGTCTACAACAGATTTGTCAAATAAAGTAACATACACAATAACATTAACTTCATAGGCCAAACATGAAAAGAAGGACACTTGAACCAAAAGAAAACTATGCAACAGGGAATACTTATTTTCTTCAAGCGAAAAACAACAATGATAACAGTGACAAAAAAGACCTCTGAATTGCAACTACAATTTGGTTCTCCATTTTAATCCTCAAGCAAAAAATGTCAACTCAATATAATAAAGGCTCCAAAACAGCATCAATACTACTGCACATTCGTCATCAATTTATTTAATTTCAATTTTTTTTTGCCCGAAATTCTCAAAATAATGCTGGAGGGCAAGCAAAAGCACAAAACGATTGGCGGGTGCTCATATTCTATGGGTGTATAAAAGGGTCTGTCATGCCATGGCAATAGCATTCAGAACGAGGAATTTTTTTATAATCACTGCACCCTGCCAGAATCTTTGAACTCCAAATTAACCAAAACTGAAAATTGATCAAATAAACATAACAATCAATGCAAGCCAAGAAGTAAAACAATCTTTAGTTAGCAAAAAGACGACATAGACACAATTTATATATGGTCTGTTTAACTTTATCAACCAGATGGTGGAGCATAAAGATTGAATCTTGATTCTTAATCGGAAAGGGTATCAGTTGGATTTGGGAGAAGAATCAGAAATTGACGAGAATGGGGATGAAATAATGCATGAATGGCATAGCGGCGATGTCAAATGGCACCTATATAGTACTCTGAAATTGGGAGGCGAGGGGAGTCTTTCGTTGGAACCCTAATTCTATTAACCAATTTAACCATAGTTTAAACAATCTTCCTCTTTTTCTTGCCGTATTTGCTGCGGACCCCATACTTTTTTAGTTATTATCAAGTCGGACTCATAAAAGAATTTTGCTGGACCAGACATCTCGTCATGTTTAAGAAGCAGGACTCTTTCTTTTGTTTCGGTCTCCGCGGCCCATTCCCTTTTTCCCACAGGACACTTTCTTTTGTATCGGTCCGCAGCCCATTCCCTTTTCCCTAAATATCGCTCAATTTTCTTTTTTTTTTTAAAAAAAAATTCAAATACCATATGCCTTGTTGTCATTTTACTCTTAATCTTTTTTATATATAATATGCCACTACTTATATAAATTTTTTTGGGTATAAAAACAGAGTCTAATGCCTAGATCAATTCACAACTATTCGTTACAAATGAGCTACTCCCACCATATCGTGGTGGAGCCATTTCTTGACCGCTTTAGGATAGTCACGCAACCCTGTCACACCTCTCGTAACATTAATTGCTAGTAAGACTATGCAATCTGCTACACAATTCTTTTCTCTATACACATGCTGTAGAATGACCTGCCACCTTCTTTGAATCAATTGTCTTATAGCACAAACAAGATTTCGATCTTGTTCCTACTCTGTAATCCTTGTGAGCACACATTAATTGTCCATCTCAATTTCCAGCCTCCTACCCCCCAATTCCCAAGCCAACTTAATCTCCTGGTATACTCCCCAAAGTTCAGCCCCCACACCCCCTTCCCGACCAATGTTCATAAGAACTCCACCCCACCCATTTCCCTTGATCATCCCTAACCAACCCCCTTTCCGCCGCAAACAGCCCTCGGTGCACTGCGCTGTCCGTGTTGAGTTTAAACCATCCTGCTTGCGGCTTCTTCCAAGAAATCCACTGAGGAACTTTCTCCCACCCGGGCACTCCCACCTTGTGCATGCCCTCAATAGTTTCAGTAATGGCCAAAACCTTGGCTGTTACTTCCTGCACCACACGAAATGGCGAGTTCTTGCAGCCCAAAAGATCCAGGCATTACGTTCTTGCCAACATCTCGACAACCCAACCCCAAAAGTACAGTTCCAGTTCTTGTTGTCAGTACCTCCTGTGGTCTGCAAATAATTCTTAACCGCAATTCCTTCTTTTAAATTTCTAGTTATTTCCCACAGTTTCTCAAGACGAATTTGGATTCTTCTCTTAAATTCATTTTGGATGGGAGCTAAGGTCATGAATGGTAATTGGCTATCAGCCTTTGTTTGTAACATTGGAAAAACAAGTCTCAGTCATGCTGAATTGAGGCCAATATTTGAGTTGTTTCACTTGTTTGTACTAATAATTGGAGCCAAATTATTGTTGAGTGAGATTTTATAAATACTATTGGATATGACTTCTGAGAAACATTTTGATGCAAATATGATAATTTTTATTTAAAATTATATAAATTGTTCACTACAATCAATTTAAACAACTACATACCAACTGGCAAAATTGGTCTCTAGTATTGGAGAAGTTACGTCTAATGAAGCAGAGAAGTTACATCTAGTAAAGCAAGAACTACGTCAAATAAAACATGGACTGTTTTGATATATTGTAAACTCGTAAGTAATCATGTACATCCAACTTAATTTTATAATACATCCTGTAGTTATCTAGATAGGCTCATAAGATAAGTTTATCAGTTAAAACTAATCCCTACAATCTTGACTGTTACAACAATAAGATATATACAAATATCCAACAATCCAACAAGTTTATTCATACTTGACTTGTATCAAGTGAAAAAAAAATAATTTTGGAATGGACCAATAATTAATTATGGGATCAACTCTTTAATTATGAGATAGATATTGTATTTTTTAGTAGTTTACTTTGCCGTGAATAGTGGGGTTAAATCATCAATGTCCTAGATTTATTGTTGACCACCAATTAATTAGTGGAAATTAACCTCAAAACGACGGTTGATTTGGACACATGGCTAAACGCCGGACCAACCAAACCCGAAACCGCCGCCCACCCTTTAGAATTATTTTAATTTCTTTTTCAATTGACGTTTTACAAACGTACGCTTTGGACATACGTAAAACATAATGTGTACGCAATACATACTAATACGGTCCATATCTAGTTCCCTTAGAGGCGCCACATATTAACAAATATTTTTTTAATATATATTAGATTAATGGCTTATTTTCAAAAAATATTTCTTATACTATTGTTGTCTTAATTCATTGAATTAAATTATTATTTAAAAACAAAAAATATATACCGTTTGTAGTTTGATTTTCGTGTGTCTTTAAATACTATGTATCATTTTTATTGTAACATTTGTATACTACTAGTTGTTGTAATTTAATATTTGTATTTTTATTTAATATTACAATCCCATCAAAATAATCTACGTTTTTAGGGTTTGAAAATTTATATACGAAATGAAATTGAGGCATGCCTAATAATCAAGGTCCAAGATAGTAATTTTACAGGATGTGGACTATCAACTGTTAATTACTGTACAATTTTCTTATTCATCGCTAAATAAATTATTATTATATCCAATTTATATTAAAATATTATATTATTTTTAAATTAAAATAAAAATAATAAAAATATTTTAATAAAAAATGGACGTTATTTAATACTACGAGAATGAATTAATTCCTGTGGATATTATTATTGATAAGGAGCCCATACATTTGGTTTCCAACTGGATTAATTAGAGTGATATTTCTTTGGCATTTCTCAATCGGGTAAAACAAAAGAATGGACGGCTAGGATAAGGTGTTGATGCTCACAACAACGTTCCCAATAAAAAGTATGAGAATTGAGAAGAGGAATGATGCAGTTTCAGTTGGAAAAGCAGGTTTTGCTGATTTGGGTTATATTCTATTTATGGAAACTTCTAAACCAACTACTGAAGCAGCCCTCACAATAAATACTACATTCTACATTTTTAACGTTTTAATTTCGTTAGTTATGTCATTTACTGATTAATAGTATCTCCTCCGAAAAAAGAATCTGGGAAGAGGAGCTAGATTAAAATAGGAAAGATGGAGATCGTTCTCAGTTAATTTTTTGGATATTAATTAAATTTATATCACATATATATACATTAACTCGTGTCGTATTAACAGCAAATCATTGTTTTAATGATAAAAATATGAATAATGTACCGTAATTAAGACATTGATACAATTATCCATGCATAAAATGTGCCATTTCTAGTTTTATTCATTCATGAATACAAATTGACCTTACTACGAGCTTTTTGGTTTGTTTTTTTCTCACAAATTAATGAATTTTTTTTCCCTTTTCTTAAGGGGTCTGATATTTTATTAAATTTACCAAATAATTTCTCGTAATTTTATTTATAAATTTGTATTTGGAATAAAGCTCCAAGATTTTGATTATAGAGTCTCTTTCATCACAAAATCGTTGAATTAATAAGCAGTAATAGTATAAAGATTGAGGGTTGTTACTAATTGCTGGATCCACACGTCAAAAATTGTCACCATACGGCATTGTTATCAGCAGCAGCAGCATCATCATCGTCGACTCAGTCAACAACCATGCATTTACAGAGTTTAAAATTCAAAGTTAAAGTCTCCTGCGGTTCATCCCATCTTCTCTATTCTGTATAAAAAGAGATAAAATTTACACCCAATAAAGTTAAAGGTACGAAACTCCTACGATATCATGATTTAACGCTTTAAACCATTCACTAAATCAGTGAATTATAAATATGACTGAGGAAGAACATTGATATATGGTCATATACTACATGTTGCCTCTCTATTCTATCTCCACCTAACCCTCATTCCTGTCATTCTGTGCTTGCTTTTCCACTTCTTTTATGGTCCTTTTTCTTTGACTTGGAAAATAAAACACACAAAACCATCCTCCCCAAGCTGTCTCGAAGAGTAGAATATGTTATTTTTTACCTATAAATCTTTATCATCTTTAATATTGATTTGTTATTTTGGTTGTGAAAGAGACCAAAACCCCTCACCTCTTTCTTCACGTTTTGTATGCATGACATAAGGGAGTTTCAGTTGAAAAGCATACAATTCATGAACCAAAACAACCCTATAAAAACTCCCATATACTTTCTTTACTCGTCTTCTTTATATCTTCAAAGCCCACTTTTTCCTTTCTTTTTTTTTTTTTTTTTTCCCAGTAAAATGAATAGCAATAAGGTTCACTCAAAGAGAACAGTTCTGCCCTATTCTTGGGAGAGCAAATCAGTGGTAACCAAGAATAAAGATCATGACTTTGACCATCATACCGGTGGCGGCGGCCGCGGCGGCCACGGCGGTGATGGTGGCGATGTTCTTCCCTTGATAAAGAAGCTTCCACCTCCGCCGTGTCCCAAGGACGGAAAACAGTACCCGAACCCGGATTCCTCCATATTTCAACATGATTTGAAAATCCCACCTCCACCATGTGCGAATTTCCAGCCGCTGCAGCAGCAATTGAGGAGCAATTCTCTGAGGAGAAGTTTCAGAAGGTACGATGATGATCCATTCTTGATTGCATACATAGAGTGCACGAAGAGTAGTACATCTGGGAGGGATGATCATCACAAATGGTCAGGTAGTGGCGTTTTTAGTACTAATAAAGGTGATCATCAGCGTGGATTCGGAGTCAAGAAGAATTTATCACTTCTTTCTTGCAAGCATTCTGGGAATCTCATCAATAATAGCATCGTTAGGGTCTCCCGATTTCCAACTTCAAAATCCCAGAAAGATTCTTGAAGAGACTAGAAGATTGAGAAAAGATCATTGGATTGTATTTGGCTTGGATTCAATTCAATAATTATAATCTCAGCATATAAAAAAGCAAGATCAATTTATATGTCGTCAATGGTTTGAATTTCTAGTTGCTGTTATCCAATTATTGTACATAAAATTGGCTGAAAAGATGTATTAGTTCTTATTTCTTTATCATCAAAATACTGATGAAGCCCATGAAGCATGGTACCCCCACACCTTTTGTTTCTTTGGTTTTGTTAATAGTTCTTGCCATAATGCTTCCAAAATTAGACAAATTTTATACTTCGAACTCTCAAATTATCACATTTTCTTTACCATTCAATTGGGTTTTGGCTTTTTCAATTATTTGATAAGAGAACTTTGACAGATACAGAGAAATTTTCAAAATTAAAATTTTAAAATGTAATATTTTCTATTAATCCAAGTGTTTAATAATAATAATAAAAAAAAAAAAAATAGACGAGATTCCAAACATAAATGGCCATTTTTTAAAAAAATCTTGCAATTCTAAAATTTGAATCCACGACTCAAGATTTCCCTCACCCTTTTTATATTATATTATGTTCCTAAAACTATATTACATTACTTGATGTTAGTACAATAGCAGAATAGATTGGTTATAAAGAGAAATAGTGGACAATTTAGTGACCCATGACAAAATAATTTTAATTTCAATGTAAATTTAGGAGTAGAATATAATTTTCCTTTCCGTGACCGTCTAAATCATCACTTTTAAGATCGCAAAATTTCACTACAACAAAAAAATATAATATTCCTCAAAATTTTAAAAAATTTTAAAATTTTCAACTCTCAAAATATCATAATTTCCTTGCCATTCAAATGTATTCGGTTATCGCAGTTTTTTTTTTTTTTTTTTTTTGGTACAGGTTATCCCAATTCTTTGATAAGAAAAACAAATTTTCCAAATTTTTTTTTTTCAAATTTTTGGCCAGAAACCAAAAGGTGTAATAAAAAATTCAACAAAATTTCCAAACTTTAAAATTTTCTTTTTTTTTTTCCTTTTTTTAAAATGAATGTTCAGGCAGGTTATTTTATCAATTTGATAAAGTGTTGCAATTTGTAACTGATTAATCTTCAACTAATTATGTTTTTAAGCCTAAATTGAGAATGCCTTAATCTTTGTGTTTTCGGTTGACTTCTTAGGGTTTATATTAGGAGATGAAATCTTTGATTGAGTGTAGATGCTGCAATCTGATTTATTGAGAAGGAAAAAAAAAAAAAAAATCACTTCTTTGATATGAGGGAAAAGTGATACACATGTAGGAGAAAAAAAAAAAAAATCATTACTCTTTTGTCATACATAAATAATTTTGTTATTATATTTTTTAATTTAATAAGTATGATTATTATTTAAAAATAGATAATATTATCCTTTTGATATTATAGAGGAGTTATTTAGCCTATAAACCAAGGTCCCTAATTCCTTGTTTTTAGCCTATAAACCAAGGTCCCTACTTATAGACTTGCTAATTGCTCTGTAATAAGTAGGTCTCTGATTCCTTGGATTTGGCCTTCATAATATGCTTATATGAACTTGGCCGTGTAAACAACAATTGGACTTCTGACGGTATGAAAGCCGTCAAACCACTCAAGTGAAGCAGATGTCACAAAATCATTCCCAAACTTCTGATGACTTTCAACAGTAACCGTAAAAGACTTTGTTGTGTCGGATGAATTAAAAGATAGAATGTCTGGCTCAACTGTAACATTCAACTTGGGATTCTTATTGCTGATTGTGGCCTTATAAATTGAGTTAGGGGAGCCGACATTCTTAACACTTCTTGAAAATGTTACACTGAAACTCTCGCCTTTGTCAACCTTAATAGACATTGTTGGATAGTTAAGATCTTTCGATTGGATAGGAGCCACTCCTTTGCAGGTGGTGTTTTCTCCAATCACTCCAGATATGTTCAACCCGCAACTCCATCCAATGTAATCTGTTTTTAGTGTCTCGTACACTAGTCCTGGCTGTACAGCTTCTGTTGGATTCAGATGCCCTGCTCCGTATCCAAATTCTGTATCTACGCTTGTGACATTAGTAGCATTCATCTTCCAAGCTAGTGCATATCAGAGACAATAAACTTAATAGTCAAGAAGCAGCTAAAAATGCAAGAATCCTCATAACATTAAGAAGTGTTGTATATGTATCTATCTACCAGTGGTCATGAGAGCAGATTTGATTGCGGAAGGTGACCATTCTGGATGGAATGATTTCACATAAGCAACTGCGCCAGTGACGTGAGGACAAGACATTGATGTTCCTGATAGTATATTGTACTTCACAGATCTATCATCAATATCGGGATTATTGGTTGGGGAAGCAACAGGTGAGTAAGCTGCTAAGATGGTAACTCCCGGTGCTGTAATATCCGGCTGTGTAGTTTTGCAATATATAAATTACACTACATGTCAGCACTAAATACTATAAACCAGTTTTGAAACTTGAATAGAATTGTACATATGTTTAGATTTTTATATCACCTTAAGAATGTCAGGAAAATTATAATTAGGCCCTTTGGAGGAGAAATCAGCAACTTCGGGGGCAGTAACAT
This sequence comes from Knoxia roxburghii, assembly GCA_030378225.1. Classification (NCBI taxonomy): domain Eukaryota; kingdom Viridiplantae; phylum Streptophyta; class Magnoliopsida; order Gentianales; family Rubiaceae; genus Knoxia; species Knoxia roxburghii. The sequence goes on from CM059418.1 coordinate 41,414,496, forward strand.
CTACAATAGAGTCACTTATCAAAAAGTTACCGGTAGGCGTTCTGTCAATCGACGAGGAAATTAGCTGGAATGAATATGAAGAACAAGTGAAACTGAAAGCTGGATAAAATAATCCCCGATAAATGCTCTCCAGGAGAATTTCAATGCGAAAACTAAAAACTATTTGGGAGTATGTAAACTTACTTGGAAGACTTGACATATTCAACAACTTGCTGGAAGTCTGCCGGACTGAGAGGTGAGATAGGAAACACAGAGACCAAACCAAAGTTTTTCATGGCATCAACTAAAATGACGCCAACGCCACCGGCAGTGTTAACTTGTTTAGTTGCCGTGGTGATGTCAGTGGTGTTACAAAGTACAATTTTTCCCTTCACTAGACTTTCCTCCAGACAGTTAAAATTACACGCACTGCAACAATAATGATACGAAAATGAAATGCTTAAATATTTTTTAAAATCATCATTCATATATCAGTCAGAATTAATAAATGGTTAGATAGATTTTTAAAGACTTACGCTGCAGAAGATTCATCACAAATCTTCTTCGAAGCATTCCAAGCATCAATCATAAGCGTATTATTCAATTTGAAAGCATTAATAGCATTACCCTGTTGTACAGTAATGAAGAATCCATCAGGATGACTAACGTTTTAAACTAATTACGTTTAGAATTCATCAAAAATTTTCATTATAATTGCAAATTTTGGTGCGAGGGACATCAAGTAACAAGATGGGAGAATTAATACATGCATATTCACACTTACGTTTAGTATCTTTCCATTTCCAAGGGCAAGTTTGGCGATGAATTTGCGAGATGTGGTGCTGGCGGCAACTGTGAATATCCACGGTGCAGTACTAGAAACGGTTCTATATGAAAAACTGTTTCCTGCAGACTGGACAGTGAGAATACCTTTTTCCTCAGCATGAAATGCACCGATGGATATAGAATCGGTTTGTATATCAATTGGACCGTCTGCTCCAAGAGAGATTGAAAGAATATCTACGCCATCAGCAATGGCATCATCAAAAGCAGCCAGTACACCATCATCTGTGCATCCATTTCGTGAGCAGACTCGGTATACAGCAATCCTTGATGAGGGAACGGCGCCTCGAGCAGTACCTTCCCCAATTGTATAAAAACTAGCATTTTTAACATCATTTCCGGCTGCTATAGAGGCCGTATGACTTCCATGACCATCCACATCTCTAGTAGAATCTTCGCCAGGGATATAACTACGTGCGCCGATGATTTTGCTGCATCATAATCGAGTATAATTTAATATTGTATTCAACCAAAATTAGATTTTAACACATACTACTACTTTCGACTATCTCACAAAAAAAAAAAAAACGAGTTTCTTTAAAATAACATATGGGATTATTATGTTCGAATGAGTATAATAAAATTATAAAAACAAAAATGGAATGAAGATCAGAACATTGTTGTGGTGTATGCATGAAGAAATGCAAGAGAGAAGATTTAATAAATTACTTGTTGCATGTGAAATTCTTGCCACCTTCACAAGCCCCCTTCCATTTCTTGGGTACAGGGCCAACACCATGATCATTGAAACTCTCCGATTCCGGCCATATCCCGGTGTCGAGGACTCCTATGATGATGTCACTTTCTAATGTGAGGTTTCTAGGGACATCTTGATGGAATTTTAGAAAGTCCCATGATACTGTCGTATGAAGTTTGAGGGTTTGACTTAGAAAAATCAATTTTACATCTTCACGCCCTGCATATAATCGATTACCGTAAATTTCTCCAATCACTTTTTTGTTTTTTTGAAATACAAAATGCATAGAGTTTACAATTCACTGAAGTACTCTTGACATTAATTCCTAAAATGGAGGTTATAAATCATTATTTAATGGTGAGATTATCTAAATCCTCATACCAGCAATAGTTTGTTGCTCTTGGTCCGTAAGATAAGCAGCAAATCCATTAAAACTCCTTTTGTAACTCCTAATTAAGGATTCCTCCACAAACCTTAATTTCAACATATTAAATAAAAGTAAGATAAATAAAACACTTAATTACAAACAAAATGTAAAACCTTTCAATTCTTAGACTGATAAAAATATATGTAGGCATGGTCTATATTTTGAAACATAATTTTGGTATATAAATATACCTGCTGTCCACCACTTGTCGAAGGATATCAAGATGATGTGTTAGAGGTGAATATTCTTGAATTTCTGGAAAAGATCCCATGTATACTATATATGCCTGATAATTAATAATTAACCCCCAAAAAAAAAAACCATATTAAATAAATCAACATAAATTCATTTATCTTAAAAAAAATGTTCTTGCAAAAATTTGAGAGAGAGATGAAATTTAGCTTGCCTTTCTTTCTTCATTTGTGATAGTAGAGGAAGCTCCATTTGAAATAATGGAGAAGATGAGAAAAATGAAGTAGAAAATTCCAAGGGGCTGAATTACTGCTGCAGGTCTACCCATTTTTCTTTCCAATCTTAATTTTGGATGATTTGGTTTCTCCATTACTTAATTTTCCAAGGCTCAATCAGCTCTTTATATATATATATAATAATCAACATTAATTCTTATTTAATTTGAGGTAATCAATTTTAATTAATAGTAAAAATCAGCTCTTTATATATAATAATCAACATTAATTCTTATTTGATTTGAGGTAATCAGTTTTATTTATTTTAAAAAAATCAATTTTATTTAATATTGTTCCCAGTTGATATTCTTTAATTTAATGAATCGGACAGCAATAAACTCCCAATGCATGATGAATCTATATCATTAATTTCTTAATACACTCCTTCCTTTCCTAATAAAAGTTTTATTAATTGAATTAAAATATTATTTTAAGGTAAAAATAGAATATAATTAAAAAACATTAAGTTTGCTGAATAAATTAAAAAAATTAATTTGGCAAGTTATAATATTTTAGGAAAAAAATCAAACAACAATAAAACGTTGGTGAAAAGAGCTCACTAGGTGGTATTTCAATCATTATCTAATCATTTGGAATAACGGGTAAATAAAGGTAGGCGGTGGCAGAAACAGATAATAAAGGAGTGGTAATGATACTTTAAATTTAGGAGTATATAAGTATGCTTACTGTTATCTCGGGATTAAGAGGTGGTGGTGACGGATATTTAACGTAAAACAAAATTTGTTGTGAATTGTTTGATATTTTTAACGACGTAGATTGTAATTATAATAGTGTATATTTTACGTTTATATCAATTATTCATTAGACATACAACTAAAATTGACACCCAACAATGAAAAAGGATTAATATGTAGAATTATATTCTTTCTCCAAAAATGGCCATGAAGAAAATCAAATGGAGGGAATATAAATCTGTATCAATGATTCATAAGCCAAAATAACTAAATTTGGAACCAAAAAATGAAAAAACGCGTCTGATCGTAATTTTCCTCCACCAAATAGCCGTATCCATTCACACACATTCTTCTCTTTTCCTCTCCTCTTTCATTGGATGAATTCACATTAGTAAGTGTGTACATTAAATTGTTCTAGATGCATGAAAAATACAAAAAGCGGTTGCAATTTGTAAGTGATTAATCTACCGCTAATTATATTTTTAGCCTAAATTAAGAATGCCTTAATCTTTCCGTTTTCACTTGGCTTCTTAGGGTTTATAATTACGAGATGAAATATTATATATATATATAGTTAATTATATAAACAAGATTATCATTTTGAGATGATAATCCCTTTTGACACAATAGAGGAATTATAAGTCACGTATTAATCTCCTATATAATGCAGGCTCCTCAAACAATGATAGTTTGAAATTCTTGTTGACTATAGTGATGTCAAATAATTCACAGCCAAATAGGTATATATATTTTTTTTTCTAGCAAACAGTCCATAATCGAGAGACTAAAGACAGGTGGGCGGAACCCTTCCATTGAGCAAGACTTCTCTAGGTATAAACTTGCTAATTACTTTTTAATAAGGTCTCTAATTCCTTGGATTTGGCCTTCAATTATGCTTGCTTGGCCATCTGCGAACATCCCTGGACATCTGATTCCTTGGATCTAGACAAGGGCTTGTTAAGAATAAGATGAGCAAACATTTGATCCAAACAGTTTTCAGTAAATGCATTCCATTTGAAGGAGTAAAGTAAAGATTGCAGTTCTATTTTTTTATTGATCAAGCAGACCCACGTAATCTCCTCAACTTTAAGAGTTGTATTCATATGCTTATCAAGTGAATACAACAATTGGACTTCTAACTGTATGAAAACCGTCAAACCACTCAAGTGAAGCAGACGCCACAAAATCTTTCTTAAACTTCTCATGACTTTCAACTGTCACCTTAAAGGATTCTGTTGTATAGGTTGCTTTGAAAGATAGAACATTTGGCACTACTGTAAAGTTCAACTTGGGATGATTATTGCTGATTGTGGCCTTATAAATTGAGTTAGGGAGGCCGACATTCTTAACAGTTCTTGGAAATGTTACTCTGAAACTCTTGCCTTTCTCAACCTGAATAGACATTGTTGGGTAGTTAAGATCTTTGGATTGGATAGGAACAACTCCTTTGCATGAAGTGTTACCTCCGATCACTTCTCCGATGTTTGACCCACAAATCCATCCAATGTAATCTGTTTTTAATGTCTCGTAAACAAGTCCTGGATGTACAGCTTTTGTCGGATTAAAATGCCCTGCTCCGTATCCAAATTCTGCATCTACGTTTCTGACATTGGTAGCATTCATCTTCCAAGCTAGTGCATATCAGTGACAATAAACTTAATAGTCAAGTAACGGACAAAAATGCAAGAATATCCTCATAATATAAACAAGTGTTGTATATGTATCTACCAGTAGTCATAAGAGCAGATTTGATTGCGGAAGGAGACCATTCAGGATGGAATGATTTCACATAAGCAGCTGCGCCAGTGACATGAGGGCAAGACATTGATGTTCCTGATAGTATATTGTACTTGACAGATCTATGATCATTAGGATTATAGGATGGTGAAGCATAAGGGGAGAAAGCGGCCAAGATGGAAACTCCCGGTGCAGTGATATCTGGCTGCGCAGTTTTGCAAAATATAAACAAAATGACATGTTAGTCTAACCACTACTAGAAAGTTTTGAAATTTGAACATAATTGTATATATGTGTAGATTTTTTGTAGCACCTTAAGAATGTCAGGATAATATAAATTAGGCCCTTTGGAAGAGAAACCAGCAACTTCGGGCGCATTAACATCTTCAATAAAGTCACTTATGAAAAAGTTCCCTGTAGGCCTTGTGTAAATCAAGACGAAATTAGCTAGAATGAAACTACAAGCTGAATAAAAATATTGAATACATATTCCATTGTTCAAGTTAAAATGTAAACTTACTTGGAAGACTTGACATATTCAACAACCTGTCGGAAGTCCGCAGGACTGAGAGGTGAGACAGGAAAAGCAGAGACGAAACCAAAGTTTCGCATGCCATCAACTAAAATGACACCAATGCCACCAGTAGCGTTAACGTTTTCAATTGCCGTTAAGGTTTCAGTGGTGTTACAGAGTACAATTTTTCCCTTTACTAGACTTTTATCCAGACAGCGAATATTACAGGAGCTGCAACAATAATGATACGAGTGAAATGTTTAAATATTTTTAAAATAATTATTCATATAATAGCAAGAAGTAATAAATGGCTAGTTAGATTTTTAAAGACTTACGCTGCAGAATGTTCATCACAAATCTTCTTTGAAGCATTCCTCGCATCTATAAGAGGATAATTCTTCTTCTTGAATTTGAAAGCATTAATGGCGTTACCCTGTTGTACAATAATAAAGAATCCATTAGAATGGCCACTAATTACGTTCAGAATTCATTGAAAATTTTCAGTATAATTGTAAATTTTGTTCTAAGGGACATTAAGTAACAAGATGGGACACTTACGCTTAGTACCCATCCATTACCAAGGGAAACTTTGGCCACGAATTTGCGAGATATGGTGCTGGCAGCAACTGTGAATATCCAGGGTGCAATACTACAAACGCTTCCATATGAACCGCTATTTCCTGCAGACTGGACAGTGAGAATGCCTTTTTCCTGAGCATGAAATGCACCGATGGCTATACTATCTATTTGTATATCAACTGGACCATCTGATCCAAGAGAAACTGAAAGAATATCTACGCCATCAGCAATGGCATCATCAAAAGCAGCTAGTATACCATCATCTGTGCACCCAATTGATGAGCAAATTCGATATGTAGCAATCCTTGCTGAGGGAACAGCACCTCGAGCAGTACCTTCCCCAACACTATAAAAACTAGTATTTTTCACAACATTTCCAGCTGCTGTAGAGGCTGTATGACTTCCATGACCCTCCAAATCTCTAGCAGAATATTCATCTATGTAGTTACGTGCGCCAATGATTTTTCTGCATCATAATCAAGTATAATTTAATAATGTATTCAACAAAATTAGATTTTAACACATCATACTACTTTTAACTATCTCACCAAAACAAGAGTTAATATTATCAAAAAAAGAAATGGTTTGTGATGCATGAATAAGGAAATGCAAGAGAGAAGATTTAATAAATTACTTGTTGCACGTGAAGTTCTTGCCACCTTCACAAACCCCCTTCCATTTCTTGGGTACAGGGCCAACACCATGATCACTAAAACTCTCGGATTCCGGCCATATCCCGGTGTCAAGGACTCCGACGATGATGTCACTTTCTAATTTGAGATTTCTAGGGACATTTTGATGGAATTTGGTAAAGTCCCATGATGCTGTAGTATGAAGTTTGAGGGTTTGACTTGGAAAAATCAGTTTCACATCTTCACGTCCTGCATATAATTAATTACAGTAAATTTCTCCAATCACTGAAGTACTCTTTGAAATTAATTCCTAAAATGGATGTTATAAATCATTATTTAATGATGAGATTATTTAAATTCTCATACCAGCAATGATTTGTTGCTCTTGGTCGGTGAGATAGGCAGCAAATCCATTAAAACTCCTTTTGTAACTCCTAACTAAGGATTTCTCCACAAACCTTAATTTTGTCAAATATTAAATAAAAGTGAGAGAAATTGAACACTTAATTACAAACAAAAATGTAAAGCCTTTCAATTCTTAGACTGATCAAAATATGTGCAAGGCATGCCTGTATTTTCAAACATAATTTCAATATAAACATGTATACCTGTTGTCCACTACTTGTTGAAGGATATCGAGATGGAGTGCTGAAGGTGAATATTGTTGAGTTTTTGGAAGAGATCCCATATATACTATATAAACCTGATATTTAATAATTCACAAAAAAAAAAATATTAAATAAATCAACAGAAATTAATTAATCTTAAAAAAATGTTCTTGGAAAATTTTGAGAGAGAGAGAGAGAGAGAGATGGAATTTAACTTACCTTTCTTTCTTCATTGGTGATATTAGAAGAAACTCCATTTGAACTAATGGAGAAGATGAGAAAAATGAAGTAGAAAATTCCAAGGGGCTGAATTACTACTGCAGGTCTACCCATTTTTCTTTCCAATCTTAATTTTGGATGATTTGGTTTCTCCATTACTTAATTTTCCAAGGCTCAATCAGCTCTTTATATATATACTAATCAACATTAATTCTTTTTTAATTAGAGGGTAATCTATTTTAATTAATATTAAAAATCAGCTCTTTATATATAATAATCAACATTAATTCTTATTTGATTTGAGGTAATCAATTTTAATTAATATTGTTCCCATTTGATATCCATCCAGTAATTTAATGAATCAGGGACAGCCATATCCACCTAACTCCATACAAATGATGAATCTATATCATTAATTGCTTAATATACTCCTCCCTTTCTTAATAAAAGATTTATTTATTTATTAAATCAAATTATTATTTTAGGACAAAAATAGAATATAAGTAAAAAAAATGTTAAGTTTTTGAATAAATTAAAATAATTAATTTGGCGAGGTATAATATTTTGGAAAAAAAATCAAACAATTGAATGATGGGGAAGAGAGATGGCTGGGTGGTTTTATAGTGACCATTGGCTTGCTCCGTTAGTGGAGCGGAATTATGGGATGTATTTCAAGAATCATCAAATCATTTGGAATAGCGGATACATGAAGGTGGTGGACTACAGTAAAAAATAGTTGGAAAGTTAATTTACAGCCAAATAGACTTCACTACGTTTCGACTTGCTAAATTCTCTTTAATAAGAAGGTTTCTGATTCCTTGGCCTTGGCCTTCATGGTTGCTTGCTTGGCCATCTGCGAACATCCCTGATCATCTGATTGCTTGGATCTAGACAAGGGCTTGTTTAGAATCGGATGAACAAACATTTGACCCAAACAAACAGTTTCCAGTAAATGCATTCCTCTCTTGTAAGTAAATTTGAAGGAGTAAAGCAAGGATTACAATTCTAGTTTTTAATTGATAAAGCAGATCACATAATCTGCATAACTTTAAGAGTTAAATATACTTGTTGTGTATACAACAATTGGACTTCTCACAGTATGAAACCCGTCAAACCACTCTAGTGAAGCAACTGCCTCAAAATCTTCTATAAACTTCTCATTACTTTCAACTGTCACCTTAAACGACTTTGTTGTGTCGGATGGTTTGAAAGATAGAACGTCCGACACTACTGTAAAATTCAACTTGGGATGATTATTGCTGATTGTGGCCTTATAAATTGAGTTAGGGGAGCCGACATTCTTAACACTTCTTGAAAATGTTACACTGAAATTCTCGCCTTTGTCAACCTTAATGGACATTGTTGGATAGTTAAGATCTTTCGATTGGATAGGAGCCACTCCTTTGCAGGTGGTGTTTTCTCCAATCACTCCAGAGATGTTCAACCCGCAACTCCATCCAATGTAATCTGTTTTTAGTGTCTCGTACACAAGTCCGGGCTGTACAGCTTCTGTTGGATTCAGATGCCCTGCTCCGTATCCAAATTCTGCATCTACGTTTGTGACATTCGTAGCATTCATCTTCCAAGCTAGTGCATATCAGAAACAATAAACTTAATAGTCAAGAAGCAGCCAAAAATGCAAGAACCCTCATAGTATAAACAAGTGTTGTATATGGATCTACCAGTAGTCATGAGAGCAGATTTGATTGCGGAAGGAGACCATTCGGGATGGAATGATTTCACATAAGCAGCTGCGCCAGTGACATGAGGGCAAGACATTGATGTTCCTGATAGTATATTGTAGTTCACAGATCTATGATCAACAGGATTACTGGATGGGGAAGCATCAGGGGAGTAAGCAGCCAAGATGGTAACTCCCGGTGCAGTGATATCCGGCTGCGCATTTTTGCAATATATAAATTACACGACATGTTAGTACTAGAAAGTAGTTTTGAAATTTCAACATTGTATATATGTGTAGATTCTTCTAGCACCTTAAGAATGTCAGGGAAATTTAAATTAGGTCCTTTGGAGGAGAAATCAGCAACTTCGGGCGCAGTAACATCTTCAATAAAGTCACTTATCAAAAAGTTCCCTGTAGGGCTTCTGTAAATCAAGATGAAATTAGTTGGAATGAATATGAAGATCAAGTGAAACTAAAAGTTGGATAAAATTGACAAAGAGGGAAGATAAAATTGACAAAGGTGAGTTGGAGTCACCTTTGTATAAAAAAATTAAAAAAAAAATTGATAAAATTACTTGAAACTATTTGATGTAAACTTACTTGGAAGACTTGACATATTCAACAACCTGCCGGAAGTCTGCAGGACTGAGAGGTGAGACAGGAAAAGCAGAGACCAAACCAAAGTTTCTCGTGGCATCAACTAAAATGACACCAACGCCACCAGTAGCGCTAACTTGTTCAATTGCCGTGCTGACGTCAGTGGTGTTACAGAGTACAATTTTTCCATTCACCCGATTTTCCTCCAGACAAGCAAAATTACACGAGCTGCAACAATAATAATACGAAAATTGAAATGCTTAAATATTTTTCAAATCATTATTGGTATATCAGTCAGAATTAATAAAGGGTTAGATAGATTTTTAAACACTTACGCTGCAGAAGATTCATCACAAATCTTCTTCGAAGCATTCCTCGCATCTATCAGAGGCGTATTATTCAATTTAAAAGCATTAATAGCATTGCCCTGTTGTACAATAATGAAGAATCCATCAGAATGACTAAGGTTTTAAACTAACTATGTTTAGAATTCATCGAAAATATTTCACTATAATTGCCAAATTTTGGTCCGAGGGACATCAAGTAACAAGATGGGAGAATTAATACATGCATATTCACACTTACGTTTAGTATATTTCCATTTCCAAGGGCAACTTTGGCGACGAATTTGCGAGATGTGGTGCTGGCAGCAACTGTGAATATCCAAGGTACAGTACTAGAAACGGTTCCATATGAAGCGCTATTTCCTGCAGACTGGACAGTGAGAATCCCTTTTTTCCAAGCATGAAATGAACCGATGGCTATAGAATCGTGTCGTATATCACGTGGACCATTTGATCCAATAGACACTGAAAGAATATCTACGCCATCAGCAATGGCATCATCAAAAGCAGCTAGTATACCATCATCTGGGCACCCACTTGATGAGCAGATTCGGTATGCAGCAATCCTTGCCGAGGAAACAGCACCTCGAGCAATACCTTCCCCAACTCTATAAAAACTAGCAATTTTAACAACATTTCCGGCTGCTGTAGAAGCCGTATGACTTCCATGACCATCCACATCTCTAGTAGAATCTTCGCCAACGATATAGTTACGTGCGCCGATGACTTTGCTGCATTATAATCAAGTATAATTTAATAATGTATTCGATACTACTTCTGACTAGTTTACTAGAAAAAGAGCCTTCCTCAAAATAACAAATGAGACTATTAGTATGTTCAAATGGGTGTAATAATATTATGAAAAAAGAAATGGAAAGAAGAACAGAACATTGTTGTGATGGATGCAAGTTATTGCATGTGAAATTCTTGCCACCTTCACAAGCCCCCTTCCATTTCTTGGGCATTGGGCCAACACCATGATCATTGAAACTCTCCGATTCCGGCCATATCCCGGTGTCGAGGACTCCTATGATGATGTCACATTCTAATGTGAGGTTTCTAGGGACATTTTGATGGAATTTTAGGAAGTCCCATGATGCTGTGGTATGAAGTTGGAGGGTTTGACTTGGAAAAATCAATTTCACATCTTCACGCCCTGCATATCATCAATTACAGTAAATTTCTCCAGTCACGTTTATTTTTTTAAATCCAAAATGCATATACAGCTTACAATTCACTGAAGTACTCTTGACAATAATTCCTAAAATAGAGGTTATAAATCATTATTTAATGATGGGATTATTTAAATCCTCATACCAGCCATGGTTTGTTGCTCTTGGTCGGTGAGATAAGCAGCAAATCCATTAAAACTCCTTTTGTAACTCCTAACTAAAGATTTCTCCACAAACCTTAATTTCAACAAAAATTAAAACACTTATTACAAACAAAAATGTAAAGCCTTTCAATTCTTAGACGGATCAAAATATGTGCAACCATGGCCTGTATTTTGAAACATAATTTCGGCATACCTACTGTCCACTACTTGTTGAAGAATATGAAAATGGTGTACTGAAGGTGAATATTGTTGAGTTTCTGGAAGAGAACCCATATACACTATATAAATCTGATATTTAATAATTCACCAAAATAGGAAAAATTATGTTAAATAAATTAACAGAAATCAATAAATCTGAAAAAAAATGTGCTTACAAAAATTTGAGGGAGAGAGAGATATGGAGTTTGGCTTGCCTTTCTTTCTTCATTGGTGTTAGTAGAGGAAGCTCCATTTGAAGTAATGGAGAAGATGAGAAAAATGTAGTAGAAAATTCCAAGGAGCTGCACTAATACGGCAGCTCTACCCATTTTTCTTTCCAATCTTATATTTTGATGATTTGTTTTCTCAATTACTTAATTTTCCCAAGGCTCAATCAGCTCTTTATATATGTAAATATTGAAAAAAAAATATAAGCTTTCATATGTAATACTCAAAATTAATTCTTATTTAATTTGAGGGAATCAATTTTAATTAACATTGTTCCAATTTGGCATTCCATAATTCAATGAATCAGGACAAAAATATCCATATCCTCCTAACTCCATATAAATGATAGATTATCTATATTGTTAATTTCTTAACATACTCTTCCCTTTCTTTTTTTTTTTTTTTTTTGAGAAATACTCTTCCCTTTCTTAATAAAAGTTTTATTTATTTAATTAAAATATTATTTAAGATAAAAATAGAATATAATTTTAAAAAAATGTTACGTTTGCGAATAAATTAAAATAATTAATTTCACCAATTATAATATTTTGGAAAAAAAATCGAACAATAAATGAACAATCATTATATAATAGTAAAGTTATATCGCAATGTATCCTTTGACAAATGTCATGGCAATATTGATTAAGGTGAAAATAATAAATATTCAGGAGACTAATGTATTAAATAAGAAAAAAAAACTTATTAAAATGTTAAGAATACCTGGTAAGATACCCGTAGACCGTGGGGGCAAAAGAGATGGCTGGGTGGTTTTATAATGAACATTGGGTTTTGCTCTATTACTGGAGCGGAATTATGGGATGTATTCTAAACATTATCAAATTGTTTGGAATAGCGGGTACACGAAGGTGGTGAGAGAAAAAGATAATAGAGAAATGGTGATTCCCATACTTGAGGGGGTGATGCATATTTATGGCAAAACGAATTTTGTTGCGGATGTATGAAGCACATGAAATGGATTCAAGATTTTGATTCACAACCTAATATATTTCACATTAGTTGTATCTATGATTCATTAGTAATGCACACACCTGAATTTTGGCCGGAATTAAAATAAGAAAATTTTTCCTTCCTACCTAGATCAACCATAATGAGGTGGCGTGTATTCCCATAATTTTTTTCCCATATTTTTCTTGAAAAGATAAACTATACTGTCCGTCCATAATCTGATTCGCTTTGACTTATTTGATAACATTCGTTAAAGGAATTAGATTATCTTTAATTTGTTTCACAACATTCATTAAAGGAATCTGATTGCCCTTGACTTGTTTTGTAACCATCATTAAAGAAATCTGATTACCTTTGACATGTTTGGGAACGTAGTAATCAGAATCATTTTACGATTGCTTCATTCCTATTACCTCTAAACAAACACACTCTACGTCTAATCTAAATTTCAAAACGAATTACGCTTCAACAACTTGAAATTGTTAAATAATTTAGTCCACATATTTAGAATTCTCATAATTTTCTTATAAAATACTTGAATTTCAATATCTTTTACATTAATATAAATTACTTTTGTTTTAAAATAATAATATTTATTGAATTAAAATAACACAATAGATAGAATTATTATTATAGTCCGATGAATGTAAGTGAGAAATGGGCTAATCTTTCCGTTTGCCTTTATAAAATCATGAAATCTTAATCCAACATAGGATGGATTTAATTAGCTTAGGTTAGTGCTGTATTGAATGGAGGCCCACATATAAAGCCTCCTAATTAGAATAATCACCTCAGCTAAACATTTATTAGGATGTATATAAACCTTGTCTCGGATTAGAATTGGTAACGAGAAGGAATCATTAACGGAAAAATTATAATTATGGGGTTACCGTTAGAACATATATGAAGTTCGAATATAGATAATTTTTTAAAAGTATATATATATATAATGTAGAGTTCGAGCATAAGCATATATAATATATAGAGTTCTATCGAGCATCGATTATCTTTTAAAAGCATATATAATATATAGAGTTTGAGTATAGATTATCTTTTTAATATATATATATATATATATATATAATATAGAGTTCAAGTATAAATTCGTTTTTTTGCTTAAAAAAAAGTATAAATATTTTTTTAAAGTATATATAAGTATATAAACAGTCATAAGAGTAATTAAAAAGTAAAAAATACAAATATATCCATTATTTAAGATTAATTAGAGTTCGAGCATAAGTATATATATATATATATTATTTTTTAAAAAATATATATAATATATAGAGTTCTGATGCGACCTTTTGAGGTCTCCTTACAAGCTGCATCAATTCTCCATAATTTCAAGTCTGGGAAGCAATTGCAAATTCCCAGCATTCATACTGGTTATATGCGTCTTCCCACCAGACCAGAAGTACTTGAAGCGGTCTGTATTTTCTTTGATGGTGCGATATCTCAGTTGCCTCAACGTGTCCCTGTTGGCGTTTGTGTTACCTCAGAAACGGAGCAGATCCTTCACTGCTTTGGGAAATTTTTTCCATCAATAAAGGACCCGGAAGTAGCAGAATTTTTGGCCTGAAGTCCCTGTTTTTGTTTAGGCGTCTCAACTTTCATGCAGCATCTTTTTTGGTGACTCGTCTCAAATCATTTTGGCAGCAAGAGGATTAGAATATTGCTACCACTTATTTGCGCCAATAATGGAAGATTGCAAACAATTGCTCCCCGTTGATTTGCGATCTAGAATTTATTGGATTTTCGGTTCCCAAAATCTTTATACCCATGGAGTGGCGAATTTTAACAAATGTAATGTGATCACATCACAAAACTGACTTTGTGCTTGAGTTTCTCTCTCATTTGATATTGGATTCTTCCCACTAAATTTAATATAACCATTTTGCTTCAAAAAAATATATAAAGAGTCATAAGAGTAATTAAAAGGTAAAAGTAAAAATATAAGGATTATTTAACAATCGTTCACTCAATGTTTTTATTGGTGTAGTTGGGGTCACACTTATAATGTCAGCTTATTAGCAAAAGGCTTAAATCCAGATTTAGTCTCCCATAATTAGACATATTCCACTTTTAGTCCATGAAAAATTGGAATTGGAGAAAAGAGCAATGAACAGTTTGGTTTGGCTCAAAAAAGAAAAATCCTGAAATCTCCCAGCTGGGGAGGCTCTGGTAGATGAACAACAATATCTTTCTTGTCTTTTCTTATTTTTGCTCCCATCCCACATGCAAAAACCACCATTAATGATCATGTTGAAACTCCAAGAACTGCTTATGCCATGGCTTGTTGAAACTCCAATAACTGCTTCTGCCATGGCTTTTTAGGATGGGGAAGAGAACCCGAAACTGAGGATTAATGAGCAATGAGCAGCTGCTGATGAACACCAAAGAGTTGGGATTGAATACGGGTGGTGAAGTGTTAGCGCCCCCACAGAATAGGATAAGTTTATCCCTTCATATTTTTTTAAAAAAGAAACTTTATCTCTTATGTTATTTTCATAAAATTTATCAAGGTTAAAATTGCACAGTTAAAAATAAATTGACAACGTTTAAATGGACTTTTATCAAAATAAAATAAATTTGGAGGGTAATTGTTGTACATAATAAGGAGTTGAAGCACTAAAAATGTTATTTGAGAAAACAAAGTTAGAGATGGAAAGAAAAGAGACCAATATTACTTATTTATTATTAATAATTATATTTGGAATTTAGCAAAAATCTTTTGATTCATAAATCATAATTATTTATTATTATTGAGGCGTGGGAAGAATTTATAATAAGAGGGCATTATAATTCAATATTAATAATATTTATTAGTGCAACATTAAATTAGCATAATATCACATTAAATAAAAAGAGATTTGTAGGACTAATCTTCTTACCATAATATATAGTCAATATTTCGTTATTTATATTGTAACTCCATAAAATTTGAGTTAGAACCTAAAAGCTTTAATAATTATTACTTAATCTTATTCTTATTCCACAAATATTCTTAATTAATGAACAAGAAAAATACCTACTTCTGAGTCATTTTATTCTATTCTCCAAATGAGAGTTAAACCCTACTTTAATTTTACTCTAGTTACATGGAATTTGAATATAGATAATTTTTTAAAAGCATATATATATATAATATAAAGAGTTCGAGCATAAGTGTATATAATATAAAGAATTCGAGCATAGATTATTTTTTAAAAACATATATAATATATAAAGTTTGAATATAGATAACATTTTTAAAAAATATAGTTCGAACATAAGTATATATAATATAAAGAGGTCGAATATAGATTATTTTTTAAAAACATATATAATATATAAAGTTTGAATATAGATAACTTTTTAAAAATATATATATAATGATTATTTAATGATTATAGAATTTGAGCATAAGAATATATAATATATAGAGTTTATTTTTTTAAAATGTCTCATAATCACTAACTAATATACTTTTATTTCTGTTTAGCGTAACCAATAAAGAGTTATAAAAGTAATTAAAAGGTAAAAATAAAAATATAACGATTTTAATCAAAAAGTATTTTAATAAAAAATACTATAAATAACAACAAAAAAGAATTGATTTACAAGCCCATTATGATTCAAACATTCTACAGTTGCGGATCCCCCTTTTTTTTTTTTTTTTTTTGGACTCTTAAAAGGGTTTTTTTCCCACCAGTCAGGGCCGCCGACTTCTGAGCTTTAGTGTACATCACACCACTAATAACAGTATAATGGGGTAGCAAAGGACAATAAGTACAATCTCTGATAAAGAAGCCACATCAAGTCATTACAAAATTCCATGGTGTACTACTAACGTTAGAAGTGAATCTACAAAACTAAACAATAACAAACATCTTATACTTATTGGATCTCACCATCTTCTCCAAGTTCACCATCTTCAAGCTCAAGCTCCTCATGGCCGCCATTTCTACGAGATCCATCCCTATGATCTCTTTTGTGTCTTTTATGCCTACTTTCACCATCGGATTCAGGTGAATGTCCATGCTGCTAATTCAACAAAAAGAATTAACATTTATGGTAAAGTTGCTGCTCCCAAATGGACTTAACACAGACTTCACACCAATACAACAAGAAGAATAACGGACGTACCTTCCTTGACTTTTTACGGTCACTTCCATGTCGACGAGACTTCTTGCCTTCCTCTTTCTCGTCCTTATCAGAACTTGCATCATCAGTTGCACTATGATGCCGCTTCCGGTGTCTTTTCTCTTTGTCTTTCTCCCTTTTCTTCTCCTCTTTGTGACCCTGATCATCTACATCCATATTTGAACTATCTGCTGCTTCCTCTTTCTTCAATCTTTCTTTGCCTTTCTCTTTTTCCCGTTCCCTATCTCTATCCTTCTCTTTCTCCTTCTCTTTCTCTTTCTCCCTCCTCTCTTTGTCTTTCTTCTTATCTTTCTCTTCTCTTTCTTTTTCTTTTTTGGCCTGCACAAAAGAGGAAAGTGTAAAACAACCGGAAAGCCCTTTTTTTTTACTATAGAAAATAATAACGCTTCAAAAGGAAGAGACTAATTTTTATATAATCAAATTCAAGATTCTTCAATTTTTTTTAATACTATTTCTAGACTTCAAATACCAAAAACTTTCAGGAACCTCAGCGGGCCAGTTAGGCTAGTGAACAGGAAAAACACTTCCAAATGAGACTTCATTCACCTTTTCTTCGTCTCGCTTGCGTTCCTTTTCCTTCGTCTTCTCCAGCAAACGGCTGACGTATTCCTCAAAGATTTCCTTGCAAATGTTCTCTTCTCCAATGGATCTTGGGAAAGGTACATTTCAAACAAATTCCATGAATTTGCACAGAAACTAGAATGAAATAACAATTTAAGATATGACACTGCATATTGGAGTAAGGCATACTTATATTCAGAGCTTGCTTCAATCAATTGTCTTGATTCCTCCCAATCAGAAGTTGCAGTGATTTCCTGAGGAGATGAAATTTAAGAGGAATTTGAAATTATGTTTCCAATACATTTATCCATGAGCAATATGGGAAAAAGATGCTTCCATACCTTAATACTGCTCAGCAGATCACTGAAATCTTTAGCAAGACGCTGCCGCTTTTTTATTTCTTTTTCCTCTTTCTCTTTCGCCCGCTCCAACAGATCCTCAAATACAAGCTAGAAAGTGGAAGGAAATTTATTCAAAAGAGTGAAGTCATAAAGAACTTTACAGTCATTAACTTAATATCCTCTGAAACACCACAAAATGAAGCAACCAGAAAGTCATGTAGCTTTTAAAAATTCAGGCAAACCATCACGTGCCATAACTAACGTAGAGGACAAGTAACGTTATAAACCTCTAAATTAATATCTGATACTTCTTCTGAGCTGATGTGATCCTTAATAAGAGCCTTAAAGTCTTCAAAGCTCCATGTTGGACTGACAGTGATCTGCGCTCATAAACAAGAAAAAATTTACATTATATAAATCCAATTGTGGCAGGAACTTTTAGACAGTCTAGACAATTTTACCTTTTCGAGTTTCACCACATCTTTAACACGCGTCTTGTCTTCATGATACTGAAAAAAATGCTAAGAAATAAGCACGGGAATCATAGAGGTCGAATGCTAAAAATATTTATTTGTATCGGCTAATAAAAATACTAAACACATGCTCAAACATAATATTCAGCATCTGGCATTTAAAAATCACCATCAAAACCCCAACTCCACTTTGATCTGAGATTATAGAAAATGCAGTAATCTGATATCTACAGAAACTATAGTTACCAGCCACATCTGGCACCAAGTAGGGTTGTAAGCACTAGTAATGGCAAACTTCCACAAGGGCATTAACTCTTTATCCATCCTCAGGTCCTCCCTGAAGATAATTTAAGCCTTCAAGTAATAGTCTGTCAGCCAAGTACTTCACATGACTGTCATAGAATGCCAATGTGTGCCACAAACTAACTGGTGGATGCATATGTTCCACGAGTTATGTTCAAATTGATACATGATACGCACGCTTCAAACCTTTTAAGAGTAACTGACTATTTCTTGGAATTAAATCAATAGGTTCCACAAGTCATGTTCCAATAGATAAGAGCATGCACATTTCTAAGCTTCTAATAGAATTTTTAGAATTTAAAGCAAAGAACAGACATGCCAGGATCCCAACAGACCCCATAACAAACCGAGAAAAGATATAAGATTACAACACTTTAAGGATTCTATAATGAAAAATAGAATCTTGTTAGAAAGCAGTATTCACACCCAAAATTCAAATAATGGTCACGGCTATACCTGTTTTTCCAATTCTTCCAAAACATCCTCAAACAATTCCATTGGTGTGGATCCTGAAGTGTTCAGGGCAACACCCTGATAAGCCATTGTATCCTTGACCTATGTAACAAAAATTAAAACATATAATCCGGATTTGCCTATTCAAAGGATGCCTTTCCGTCACAAGCAGGAAGATACTGTACCTTCTGACAGTAATCACGCCAATGAGTTTTAGCATTGAGAATCCCAGCAGCCACATGTTCTTCCATCAACTTCCGATAGGCATCTCGGTTTTTACGCTCAGTGCGTCTCAATTGTTCTTTTTCTACCTTCTTCTGCTCTTCTTCTTCTTTCTCTAAATCACGGATATATTCCTGCCATTAAGCAATTTTTAGTATTATGAAAAGAAACACAATCCGAGTAAGCAAGTAATTTTACCTGGTAGATCTCCAAACGATCAATTTTGTCAAGGCGTGAACATCTTTCATCATCTTCCAAGAGATCTTGAACTTTTCTCCATTGGCTATCTACCTAAAGTGATCAAACAAACTGATTTGTTTATTAATTGTAAAGAGAAGAAAACACATGTGGAGAGGAGGGGGGGAGATGAGATGCAAAAGAAACCAAATACCTTGACAAAGCCACAGGTTTCCAGATACTGCCTATACTCTAGCCTATATCGGCGATGTTCTTCCTGAGCTTTGGCCCTTTCCTGAATTTGCAAAGACCATAATTGTCATATCTGACAAGTGGGTGTGTGCATCTCATGAGTAAGAGAATAAATTGTTCATATGGATTGGGCCACATTTTTATTACCTTCTTCTGAAGATCCACCAAGTAATTTCTGAAGAGATCCTCTCGGTCAGCTTCTCTTTCCACTGCCTTGAAACGTTCATCATCTTCAAACATTGTTACTGCTTTGCTGCAGAGTAAGTATTTTATAAGGAAAAATATAGTATGACAAATGTTATCTAATATGCAATAAATGAACAAAGGAAGAAAACAAATAAACCTCCATCTAGTTGATGATGTAAGATCCTGGGACTCCTGAACGATCACATAGAGCGGAAGTCAACATTCAAATCAAGTTGGAAAGTTAATTAAAGGGCACAATAGCAAAAGTAAAAGCAATGCAAATTCAATTTTAAAAAAAAAAAAAAGAAGAAGAAAAAGATCACTAAACTAAAATTGCAGACATACAAGAAAAACCAAAAAAACAAAAACACTTGCAGATATGTCGCAACTAAAATTATATCACTCTATATAAGCATTTTTAAAAGTTGCCAATACCATGATGAACCAGAATTGAACAAAGTCATTAGTTCAGTTAAGCTATGCTGGTTCAAGAAGATTTCCAAAGTCAAGTATACACAATTTCAGAACTCACATCAGCTACTTTCAAGGCAAAGTATTCATTGTAGCTTTTGTTAATAGACAAAACAATCCAACTCCTAGATTACTAATTCAGGTAATTTCTAACAAGTAGCACGCAACTTACTTCCAACATCTTTGTAAATTCTTCTTTCGCTTTTCTTTGCCTTAAACGCCTCTCCTCTGCCTCTACCTTTTTCTTTTGCATCAAGTACTGCAGATGACATGCAACATGGAAAGGAATCAGATGGGAAGATATGTAAAAGAATGAGAAATGGAGCACTAGGAAAGCAACTCTCAGATTATAACATGTCTAAGCTTCTCTAGTATTTACCTCATTGAATGCTTGTTTCCTTTCACCAAGAGTTTTCAGGGCACCATATCTTTTATCATTAATTATCACTCGCATAGCCTGAAAAGCCAACTCCAACTTCAATAAAATGCAAACTTGAGGTAATATAGGTTACAAATGTCCAAACCATAAACATACCTGCTCCCAAGTCCAGTCAGCCTCAACATTTGAAAACTCTAACAATGCTTTGAAAGCATTTTTTGCTTCCTGCAAATCATAAACGTGAAAGGACACATCAGACGTGGAACAAAAGTTTTATGGACAATAACTAAAAGATCTTCCAATTTTGCACCTGTTTGCTGGCATAAATGAAAGGTTCGGCGTCCAATTGTTTTTCCTCTGATGTTGTGACATCAACTTTTCCGGTAACAACCATACCCTTCTTTGCCTCCTAGAAGGTTAAACAAAATTAAATCCAGCTACATCTTCCACATCTATAAATAGCTAAAATGATCATGGGTATATACCTATCTAAGAACAAAAACATACATTTAGAAATATGGTAAAACCGAAGTCATACCTCATGATCCAAAGCTGAAGCTTCACCTGTTGCACTTCCTACAACGTGTGAGGAATTATTCTCCATGATAGGGACTCCCAAGCTTCCAGGAGTAGCAGCAGGAGGGACTGTTTCACTAACAGAAGGCACTGCACTTATTGGCTGCGATCCTGAGATGGCCAAAGCCGGAGAAGGGATAGTTGTAGCAACAGGGGTCACTGAAACTGGGCTAGATGTTACATCAGTCATCACTGAAGGTACCACAGAGGGGACAGCTGGGGATAGTTGTTCCACAGGGGAGGGTGTAGCGGCAGCTGGCCCGGCCAAATCTGTATGCATTTCCTGGGAGGCTGCCCTTTCAGCTTGTTCACGTGCCAACTGTTGGAATGCGGTTGTGTTTTAGTACTGGTAATCAAGTTGGTGTAACAATTACATTATAAGAATATGTAACCTTTAGTTCATCAGGGATTGACCATTTAGACTGCTTTGTTTCCTTATTGTAGTAATACCTGGAAATGCAAAAGTTTTCTTTACAACAAGGCACAAAAATTCTACAGATAATACCAACCCACCACCACACAAAAGATCAAAACCCAAAAAAGGATGGACAATTTAGAAATCATTTAAATAACAAAAGTCTGCAGTCAACATACTTTCTACCCTCCGCAGTGGTAAATTCTTTCCAAACAGTTGATGCATCAGCTCTCTGCCAAGCAAGAAGGGCACAGGGAATTAGCAAATGATATCCTCCATAACAGGAGAAACATAAGAGGGAACTATTAATCAGTGAAACATAAAAAATACAGGAATAAGACATAAATGAGAAAGAAAGATGGATCCAGAAAAGGTCCAGCATAGACAAGATAATAACTACTTTATTTACAAAGAACTTCTGCACACATTGCTAAACTAATAGAACTGCAATATCAAGCTTAGCTGCGAAATAAATGTACAAATTCCATCATACACGTATTAGAGCTTGTACCTGCGAACACTTGAGACAATATATCAGGCAAGTCATGTGCCAGAAGCTAATGGAGCACATTGATAGCAACAAAATTAAGTCAAGTATGAGTGAACAATAAATGCTGAATATAAAAGAATAATATTTTCTATCATTAATAACTTGACTATGTAAACTCTTTCCACTATGAATACTAAAGGTAAATGACACTGGGGCTCCAGATAACTATTCTAAAATCTGTTGCTTTCGGCAAGACATTGAAGAAAAATGTAACAGTACTAAACATGTAAAATAAACAGATCAGAATGAACAGGATTTAAAGTAATGGAAAAGAAGAAAATAAAACCTACAGAAAATGCCCAAAGCCATAGCAGGAATAAAGGGAACTATCACACAACCTTCCCCGGAAAATTAAAAAGTGAGCACCAGTGCCCAATTAGACAATAAGATTATCCACTCAGCAAATACACATTAAAAGAAAATCCTACGTTACAAATGTAAATAGCAAACTGTTGCCTGCCTTGAGAAAGTGAAAGCGCCTTCAAAGTAGCATTAAGAGCAGTCGTTAAATTCCCGGTACTTGCCATGACATCTACAAACCAGTGGAAGAACATGCAAAGAAAAGGAGAACAGGCATAAAACAATTTTGAACATTTAAGGTCTACTTAATAGTGAACATCCAACTTGCACACATCCCAGAGCAAAATCCCAAGCATGCTACACTATTTGCAACAGGGTGACAGAAGAAGTTATTTGATTATTCAACTCACCTCTATAGGAGTCATCAATTCTAGGGGCTTCTCCCAACTAGATTGCTTTGTGACCTTATTGTAATAATATCTGCACATGAACAACAAAATGAAAATCAAGAAGAGGCATGCAGGAATACGATCATAAAATTATTAAAAATCAGGAGACCTATATCAGTAAACTAAGCTAATCGAAGGATTTTTAAGGCATGCTAACAAAAAGTATATTCTACAGCTGAACAAAAACGATTTATCAAGAGAAAACGTATATCAAAACAACTCATTACCTTCTACCATCAGCAGCTTCAAACTCCTGCCAATCAGATGGATTCTGCCGAACAATATTGTGAGCCTTAACAGCAAGAATATAAAAATAGAAGAAACAAAACAACTACAGCCAACCAGTAGACAAAAAGAGCCAACACAGCCCCAAAAAAAAAGGCCTTACCGGTGATAAAAGGAAAACCAAACCAAGAAAACCACTAATCTAACATTTAATATAAAGACAAATAAATGAATTAGACACCAAGATCACTTTAACAGTAGCTACTCAGTTCATGAACATATACTATATGGAACGGAAATACACGTTTTCTGATAGTACAGCATACCCTGAAAGCTTCATCTCTAGACCGTGCAACACAAAGCAGCTATGTCCTACTTACACTTTTAGACGGTACATGGGCATATCAAATTCATCAATGGTTGACGTCTCCAAATGGAGAAAGACCAATATCATCAAGATCGTGAAATCTTATGAATGATCAAAAGCAAAAAAATGGAAAAAAAATTATGCACAAACTATATGAATTTCAATTGAGAAAATCCCGCCTTCAAGATATAAACAGAAAAATGAAGATTTTTCAAATGCACCATAGTTGCTGGAGCAACCATAAGTGGCGGGAGAGAAATGTAATAAGCAAAATGATGGCCCAAATTTTCTTTCAGACAGCTTATGTTATGATTCACTCAGAGGTAGCCAACCTGCAAAAATAAAAAGAGGAACGAAAGGTACTAACTGAAGTGGATCCAGAGGGTTGTAGATTAGCTTGCTGCAAATGTGTGATAGTTGGAGCACTTTGACTTCCAGGCTGCAGCCAAGGTTGGCTGACTGAGGGACCAACAGGTGTATGAATTTGTGAAGAATTTTGGAACTGCGACGGAACATTGACGCCATTTTGTGTCTGACCAAAAGAAGTCGGAGCAAACTGAAAGAATAACATACTCAATAATAATAGAAAATAAGAATAAAATTTGAACTAACATTCAATAGGGAGTATTCCATACAGTGTATGATGATGAGAATGGACCTCCTGGACCACCTAACCCAGACATATGATTGTTTGGTCCAATTTGCTGAGTCTGAAGAGAGCCAGATGTAAGAGGCATACTGGATTGAATGTAAGGACTGGGAACTGGCTGTGATGAAGGGGCGGCACTACCAGGCTGGCCAGGGCGTGGAGGAAACTGCTGAATATGCTGAGAAAACTGTGGAGCCTGGTTTTGACCGTGAGGTATTCCAACATTTTGTACTAACCCAATTGGACGAAACTGCTGAGTAGTTGATGCCGGAGGAAAAGGTTGACCTGGCTGTCCTGGCATGCCAGGTCGAAACTGTAACAAACAACAAATATGCTCACCACTACATGGTTACAAATATCACAAATGCACTACACAGAGAATAAGTTAGTAACATACTTGCATAGGGAAAGGAGCACCAAAGCCTTGAGGAGCCATATTTCCCACTATGGGGGGCCGAAGTGGCTGCAACAGAAAAGATAAAGAAGGTGATTAAAAAGCTGGAATAAAAAAACCCAAACGCATTTTTTCTTATATAACCGACTAAATGGAATATTTCTTTCCCCTCCCATGGCAAAATATCAGATTTTTTGTGTTCCAATTAACGCAGTCATTACAACCAGACAATGGGACACGAGCCTTCCTTGATTGAAACATGCTCCACCATTTCTAACAGAAATTTCCAGCTATTCCAGTCTCAAATAACTAGCTCATCGAACATCACATAATAGTTTTAAGAAAAGATGTGCCAAAATTTGCATCTTAAAACCCCTCCAATCAATTATTAAAAATCTGATCTTTTTCATACTTTTTCATTGAATTCAAAACAATCAAAAGAAAAATACCTGTGCACCAGATGGTTGGAGATTATTGGCCATTGTTGCACATTAATAGCCCCAAACAAACTGCTGCAAAATTAGAATTAAAAATAATTATAATATAGAAAACGATGACGAAAACAGAAACAGAGGCTGCCATCTCAATTGACGTTGGTAAACGCTGAAAACAACGCAAATGATCAATGCATGCAAGATTGTAGATGCCAACTAAACTTCAAAGAAACTTCAAATTACATCTACGTTAAACCCTAAAACCTCAAAATTTACCCAAAAAACAGAAAAAACGATAATCAACATATAGCTTATCGGAAGAGATGCGTTACCTGAAAAGACCAAAAACAACGAACGAAGGAAATTATAATCGAAGCACAGAATTGAGTCTTTCTTTAAGAGCGAACCCTATAATGGTATGGACTTTGGCGTGCATTCGGGTTTCGGGAAGTGTGTGCCACTTCCAATTCGATTAAACCCGGAATAGATAACGATTGACCCGAATTCTTTTTGGGCCTTCTATTGGGCTCAAATTCTGTTCAGTATGAATTTTTTAGCCCAATAATACTATTTCTCCTTTTAGTATTACTATCTCACAGTCTCACTCAGTTTCTGAAAAGAAATAATTTTTTTATTTTTTATTGGTACAGGAGGAGGACGAAAGTTAACTAACTCCTGATTATATATATCTAAAATATTTAAGCTATGCCTCTTATAAAATATTTTAACCTTTCAATGTAATTTTTTATTTGATAATTTTAAATTATTAATATTTTTATATTAATAATATAGACATAATAGATTTTCCAATTGATAAATATTTTTTAATGTAAGAATTGCAATAAAAAAATTTTAAAGCTGGTTTATTTGGAAGGAGTCCCTACTTTTATATGGATTATTTAATTCCGGGTTGCTTGATTTAATGGAATGGAAATGAGATTCATTTCAATTTTTTTAAAAAATATGCTTGGTTGCTACAATGGATATGAAAACAACACATTCATTGCTACAAACGTGGGATTCGGCCATTATTTACTTATTTGGTGTGATTGAGATTTAGGAACCAATTTCTTCTTCATCCTCTTTAATTTTCTCCTATTGCCTCTCTCTCTCTCTCTCTCTCTCTCTCTCTCTCTCTCTCTCTCTCTCTCGTTTCTTCTTTTCTTCACCCTACACGCGAACGTCACCATGGTAAAATAATTTAATCCCCTTATCTGCACAACAGCCATCGATTCTGGTGAGTAGATCTAGTTATGGTTGGGGAAAGAAAAAGTAGCCATAGGAGGAGGGCTTTGGGTTTGGGTTCATGGTCGAGGAGGATGATGGGTCGATGAGTGATGGAAGAGTGTGAAAGAGAAGAGTGGGGAGATGGATTTGAGGGGAGGAAGATGATGGTGGTGGTCAGGGAAAGAGAAAATAGGGGAAGAATGGTGTTTTTTGTTTGTTGGATTTGTTATTGTGTGAAGGGAGGGGTGGTGGTGAGCATAGTTTTCAGAATCGAGATCCCATGCAGAATCGTTTTGTAATCATAGGATCGGATCGGTCCCTAAATCAGTAGGATCGAATTATTAGGATCGTAAAAGTATAAAATGTAGGCAAAAAATCCAGCTAAAATTCACGTGTTTGGAGACGTTTTTGGACGTGGTGCTAGTTGTTCTGAGACGTTTCTGGACGTGGTACTAGTTGTTTTTTTACGTGATGCTAATTGTTTTGAGACGTGGTGCTAGTTGTTCTGAGACGTTTCTGGACGTGGTACTAGTTGTTTTTGGACGTGGTGCTAGTTGTTCTAAGACGTGGTGCTAGTTGTTCTAAGACGTTTCTGGACGTGGTGCTAGTTGTTCTGAGACGTTTCTGGACGTGGTACTAGTTATTTTTAGACGTGGTGCTAGTTGTTCTGAGAAGTTTCTAGACGTGATGCTAATTGTTTTGAGACGTTTCTGGACGTGGTACTATTTTTTTTGGACTGTCTTTGTGAAGAAAAAAAAAAAAAAAATCAGTTTAAGTAAAGAAGTCAAAATCATCTCCACTATCAATTTCTCTTACACCAACATTTTCATTTATAGCTCTCCCTTCATCTTCATTTTCATTTTCATCTTCATCCATCAATACAAACCTTGCCTTTTATCGATTTTCTTCCTCTTCTCATTTGCCCCACTGGTTCCTTATCCATCATTTTCCCTATGGAACGTAGACTCTTGAAATCGGTCCGATTCCAGGATCCCATACAATTCTGTTCGATCTCACTACGATCTCATCTATAAATTCGATCCACAATGATCTTGGATCGATTTTGTAGTTTTGGAGCGTAGGATCGTCCAATCCTACGATCCGGATCGCGATTTTGCAAATTATGGCGGTGAGAGGTGGAAGGGATGGAAGAGGTGGCTGTGGGAGGTGGAGTAGGTGGTGGAGAGGTGAAGGGAGAGAGAGGAAATGGAGAAGGTGATAAATAATATTAATTAATTTTGATTCTCATTTCATTCTTACTACAATCAAATCCACTGTGATAGTGAAATTTATTTTTGAACCAAGCAGCCCTTAGTATATATATTTACTCATTTGAGTGCAGAACCTTCGATTGGCAGCTCCAGTTGGGGAAGTTGCAGAAGAGTAGCTGAATGTTTTCTTGAACTAAAATGGGCCAATTTAAGGTGTTCGTCAATGGAGTCCAGAGATTTGAATAAGTGGCAAAAAGAAGTATACATGATTACACACAGCCCAATGTACTTACAGTTGGGACCTTCAATTTCATTAACGCGTGTGGTAGGGACGAATTTAATCATCATCTTAAATTTCTTCTTTCACAAAAAAGCTGTGAAATGCTGTAACTGAAGCGTTTATTATGATCTTTTGCAAGCTTTTGATTCTTTCATGGCAGTTCAAAACAAACATTATTGTCGCTGCCATAATAATTCCCATTTGCGCTCATGTGGAATCAAGAAAATAGTTTGAATCTGCTGCAGTAGATCTTGATCTTGGAAAATCTTCAAATCATTCAATGCACAAAATTATCCTTAACTTTTAAGGATGAACTGCGTAAGTTGCATGGCAGAAATATATGTTGATATCCAAAACCCGAAAGGAGGATTCATTTGACACTGGAGCTTTAGATACAAACGTTAATCATCAAAAATTGTTTCAAGAAAAAGCCTTTTTGGATTAATTTACAAAGGGTCTCTGATGATCTCATCTCTTATATCCTCTAAAATCGCATCTGCAATTTGTGTACCAATCTCCTCCTTCTGCTGCTGAAATTTGCACCATTCTTGGGAAGAAACTAGGACTTCAAAGCGTACAAGGCGACTTGTGTTGGTCTCATTAATGGGTTCTTGACTCAACAACGATAGGTCGTCGCATATGAGTTCCCAAAGCTTATCCGGTCCCAGGATTTGTGGGATCGGCTGGTCCGGTCTGGAGCTCCTTTTGACCCTCTCCACCACTTCCTCCACGCAGTCAAACAGAAGCTGTCTTGATTGTTGAACAGCTTTCTTGTTTCCAGAGTATTGGGATGATGATGAAGAATCCGGCCTGCAAAATGGCTTTTCTGTTTTGTTTGCCCCAAGTAAAGCAGAGGATTGGAAATGTCGACTTCTCCTCGGATCATCATCGTTTTTTTCTGCTGAGTTTTAAGAGAAACTGTCAGTTTTTCCAAATGCAATGGAACTCATGTTTCTTGGCGCAGAATAATTTTTTTAAAAAAACAGAAGTTTGAGCAAAGAGATGTACTTTTATAAGACGGTGATGCATCATCGTTCATTTCTGAAGCTTCTAAAACAGAAACTGGACTAAGCTGTTTGTTTCCTGTCACGTTTTTCCAGTATCTAAACATCTCATCTACACCAACCTGCAAATATTTTGGAGAATTTAGTGAAGTGAGAAATGCTGCATCTTTCATTTTTCCAGTGAGTACTTATTATATATAAGCTGTTAAAATACCTGATTTCTGCTAAGGATATGTTCATAATCCGAGGATTGATAATAATCTAAGACAGTTGCCAAACTGCCATCTTTTCTCGAAGAGTAATAACAAGAATCCTCCAAATCACTCTCAGAGCAAGAATTGAAGATTGTTGCACTGCTTGCAGAGGAGAATTTATCCTCATCACCAGTTTCTTTAGTACTTCTGCCGCTTCCAATCTCCGAAGTGGCGCAAAATCCTGCTGCTTTTCTTGTTCCAGAATTGTTGATGATCTTGTGGTTATAATCAGCAACAGCCAGGAGTTTGCTGAATAAACCTCTCACGAATTTAGAACAATTCGGAATGAATGTTCTGTTCCCCTTCAAACCAGAGCTAATTGACCTTCTCAAAAGTGTGCCAACATTGCTGGAGCTGTAGCCAGAAACACAAGAATCTGCAGAAGAGAATCTCCTCCTGGAGTAGCCTCTTTCAAGAAGATAAACCTCCAGGATGAAGGGCTCTTGCTGTTCCTGGAGGAAATCTCCAAGTTGTTTGGACATGATGGAGGACATAAAACCGATATATCGACCGATAAACTCGCTATCTCAGAGGCTAACTAAAGAATGCTGATCATATGATGCTTCTTGAAAAGGTTAAACAAAGCATGTCTTTTCAGTAAGGCGAGAAGTAGGAAGAGAATGCAAGAATGGAGTGAAATTGGAAAGTTGGCAGAAAGAAAATTGGAGGGATGGGATATATTAAGGAGGCAGAAGGGGGAGACTCAAATTTTGAAGGGCCAAAAGATGAAGACAAATGAAGATTTTTGGAGTTTTGTATTTGAGCAAAGACCACTAGCAGCAGCAAGAAGCAAGCAAGCAAGAACAAGCATTGAAATGAAATGAGGTTTTTGCAATAAAAAAGGGGCACCTAACCTCACTGTCATGCAATCTATGTCAACTCAAGGTATCTTTTGAAGTTAAAGCTGTGAAAATAGCCTTGAGAGAGAGAGAGAGAGAGAGAGAGAGAGAGAGAGAGAGAGATTGAATTGGTCTTCTTTTGGTCCTCCCTTTCCAACAGACATGCTCCCTCAATCACACATGAATCAAGTTCTAGTTGCACCTAAAAAGAAATACTGTTTTAGTATATTAATCAATATTAGATTATAGATTCTGTCTAATGGCCCCATTAAAGCAATGTCTTGTTTCAAAAGAAAACATAACAACAAACACTAAACAGCAGTGGAAATCATGAGGTCAACAAAGTAATATTGTCGATTTATATTCCATTAAAGACAAAATAACACACCCTAGTATAAATTTGACTTATTAACACATTTGAAAATATCTTAATATATAATAATTTGTCACATTTTAGGCTATTGTGACACGAAATTTTTGTGTCCTTATATGATGTCGTGATAATAGGTCAAACACTATAAAATGTCAAGATATGTGCTTAAAAGTGTTATATTAGACCATAATTTAAATATATTATGATATACGTAAATATTGTAATAAAATGTGTGTTGTGACCCACCGTTTTTGCCTACGAGTGGTCCGACATTCGTGTCGGCAGGTGCGGGCGTACGCTTACACACAAGTTCAAACTATTTTTGTGCGCGCACACGCAAGCGGGACGTGTGACGTATAATGTAGAGTAGAAATTTTAATACCCACTAAAAGTTCATTTACTTAAATAGTGATATACATTCCTCTATTTTTTCAATGTGGGACTAAAGTTCTCTTATTATTATCACATTATATAGTGCATTAATATAAATAAAAAATTTATATATTTTTTATAATTTTTATAATTACACTTATTAATGTGTTAATGTCTAAAAAATAAATGTGACTTCTCAAAAAAAAGTAAATAAATGTGATAATACATTTGATATAAATTACACTTAAAAATGTCACTATATTCCCATAAAAATACATTACACTTGTTGATGTCATAATTTAAATATATTATCACAACTACGTCAGATGTCATAATAAGATTTAATTTGGTATTCCAATAACATATCTATAGATATATCAATTATGTAATGTTCTATTAGGTAGTAAATTAATGTGCTAATAGAGGTCAATTATCAGATTTTATGTTTAGTGTGAAAATATGGATGTAATAATAAGTCAATTTTTTACTAGTGACATAATTATAATATTATTAAGAGATGGATTTAATAGGTTTAACCTCATAAAAATCTATTTCAAAAACTTGATAAATGAGGTATGTTACCTAACTTTTTAGTAATGGATCACGTTGTTTGTAATCCATACCACACACTATTAATGCTCGAATGTAAGTCAAATTTGAACGAAATTCAATTATTCTATCGTATAAAAAGAGATGATGTTCATCTATTATGTTAATGACATGAATTAAATCAGATTAATTAGTCAAAATTTTCAATTAAACTTTAGAATTAGGGTATATGTCCACGACTATTCATGAAGAAATAAAGAAATGGAAGAAATATAACCACCGAATTGTTTTGTTTGTTATGGGGGGGTTGTAGTAAATAGGCATGTGCATGAACCTCAAAGTTCGCTTTCATGTCCCCTCATCCTTCACTTAAATTCTTTGTCATTTAGGTGTCACGTATAGTAATAGTATCACCATAGATAAATATAGCATAAAAAGCATTTATTCATCGACCCTATAAGTTTGCAATGTTAATAGCTATCTGGATGCTTCTGCTGATGACAACGTATGCGTATATACGTGGAAGGGTAATGGTCCTAAATATATTACTCCTACGAGGATCGAAGGAGTCGGACAAAACCCAAATGCGTTTTCCACTCATTTCTTCACCGTTTTCAAAATAATAATTATATTTATTAAATAAAAATATACCATAATATTTTACTGTGAGATGAAAGAAAAATACAAATGTCAATCTCAGGTAAAGTTCTTCAATTTGCATCAGATTAAATTATATATTTCATCGCTTGTGCATGTCCCGTCAATTCCTTTAATTTTTATTTTTCTCGGGATACTTAATGCATTATATAGCACTGCAAAGGTGCATAGCGTCTAGATCCATTGTTTATGATTAGAACTATTGATATCTAATCACATCTGTTCTCCTAACTTTTAACTACTGAGTACTTAATCCCATCCGTTCTTCTTTCGTCTATCAGTGTCAGCCCAAAAAAATACTTTCGGCGTTAATGTTCTTTCCGATCTATACGCATTTGACTGCTCCATTGAAAATTCGCTCTTCACTTCTAATTCATCCCAACTTAAAAAAACAATGCAACCCCCCATATTTTTCATTGTAGTAAAATAGTTTCTAATGAAATCAAGAACAGTTTGTTTGAGAATAAGTGGGCGTTCCATAAATTTGATTGCTTTGTAGTTAGTGTAAAGAAGGAGATATGGAACCCATAATTCTCTTGTCTTTAACGCTCGAGCTAGGGGAGGAGTTTATGGGAATGTCGCTGAAGAGAGTTGAACTTGATTGGATACACACATGCAGATGCAGTTGCGATTGATTCATATATTAATGGCTGCCTCTCCATCATCTCTCTCTCCCTCTCTCTCTAGAGTGATCATATTTTTTTATTCGAGTGGTCTCCGTCACCCATACTGTGACTTTTATCTTTGCAGTAGCAGAAGCGGGAAACACCCCTGCTACTACTACTACTACTAGTGATCAATGCAATGGAAGGGAAGGACCATCATTTTGTATGATTAACTATGGAAACTGACCACCCCTTTCATTTCGTTCCTATTGGGTTTTCCTAAAATACTAATATCGGTTATTAAATTAAAATAATATCATAAATTAAGAGAACTATTATTTGAAAACCAAAGAGTTCTATCAATCCAATTCCATACATTCTATTCTTTTAAATATGTTTCTGCTTGATTCATAGTGAAAGTGCAGCCAGATGAATTTATACTAGATAGTATTTGAAAAAAGATGTTGGAACATGTATGTATGTTATGAGTTTGATCATGATATGTTAAATTTGTATGAAGAAAGACATGTCGGAGGATGGAGGATGGCTGATGCCTCATTTCAATTCACCTAGCCTACATCTTTATTTGTAGGTTTTGTAACACTAAACTCAGATTGCAACCAAACCCTAGAGTAGTATTGTACTGGGAAATTTGGAACATTAATTTGGAAATAGGTTTTGAATTTTTCCCTTTTTTTGAGAAAACAAAACGTTAGAACCAATTAATCTTAACATAATAAGACAAGAAAAAAGGAAATAGACGAAGACACTTCAGAAAGAAATAATACAATATTGGGGGGAGACAAGAACAAAACAAACAAAACGCCTGATGGACTGATTGGTGAGAGGCGCGGATCAGACCATAGAGAGGTCCATCACATCATAGATCATAATATGGGCACCGGAGCTGCCTTGTCCTTTTGTATCTACACATTTTCCGTTCTCATGCTAACCCCTAAATGGTCCATTCCCTCCTTCTGCCTGCTCTGCACGCCCGGCTGCCCCATAAAGATGATTATTATTTTGAATTTATTATAATTTAATAAATATAATTATTTTAAATCAGAAATACGATATACTAGTGAATTGATGATGGAGTTTCAAATACATAAATAGTCATCAGACTGTGATAACAAGGTAGAAATTAGCTGAAAGATCCATGAGGGTTGGATACTGAAACGAGATTCTGGTGCTTTAAGCTCTCAATGGTGGATTGGAAATCGCTCTGGAAAGAGGCAAATGATTTCTGCCTATATGAAAAAGCTGTGCTGAACATTCTCATCTTTTCTTCAAGATCATTCCTCCTCTGGGCTTCCATTTTCAAATCCTGCAGAGCCTTTTCCTTTTCATCATTAACCATTGCAAGAATTTGGGATGAGTTGGAGATTCTTGATAGGAGGGAATCCTTCTCCTCTTTTAAATCATGGTACTCCCTCTCTAGGGTATGATATCTTTGTTTTGTAACCTCCAGAAGCTGGTTACTCTTGCTCAACTCTGTCTTCAAGTTGTGCTGCTTTTCCATCACAGCTTTTACTTCACTATCCAATTTCTCTTTCCAGGAGGCGATTTCTTCACGCAAAGTCCGGTCCTTGTATCAATCACATTGCGAAATCAAACCACAAAAAATGAGGATCATCAAACCTACTCTAAGTAAATAAAAGAAAGCAAGAGGGAGGTTGAATTTTGTAGATGTTCCAAAATGTTTAGGTAACTGACCTCCAATTTATAAGATAACCCATAACCATTGTAACCAATAAGAAGAAAATTGGCAAGGCAAATTTTGATTCTTGAAACAAAGCAGCTACCTTGTATTTGCAGCTGTCTAATGGACTTCTTGTTAATTTATCTTCCTCAAAAAATGATGCATCAGGTACGACAATGGATGAGATTGTGCTTTTCATCCTCTCGCAAAGGTGACTGCATTGTTCCGTGAACAAAGATTTGTCAATGGTTGGGAATCTATCACCACCATCGACAACAGCCAGGGAAAAGTGAGATTCTAGTGTTGAGAAAAGACAAGTGCCAATGTCTCTTGTGCCAGAAAGTAATTTTGCAGCTGCAGACTTCTCATCGGCTACAAAGCTCTGTCCATGATGGAAATAAAAGACAAGAAAACATTCCATTTTAGTGGAAATTCTTCAACAACTTATGCAGGTTATGTATGGTACATAAATCTTACCTCTAAAACTGATAAAACATCTGCATAAATATTTTTGCAATCCACAACGGACTCACACATCCTTCGAGGAATCTCCTGAATATCTGTTACCTCCTTTTGTAGATTGGACACCTCCCTCATTAATTGGTTGTTCACTGATATCTGTTCTACATAGTGTCTCTGGAATTGCATCAATGCATCAGATGACAAATATATGTAGTTGATGCAAATCAGCAGTTACGGTATATAATGGAAGAAACATAAAAACACTCATCTAATTAAAATTGTGGAGAAAGAAGACATGGTTTTAATGCAAATCTGAGCTAATAACCAAGCCAGCGGGTAAAAGGAAGAGCTGTGACTGAGAAACTATTGCCAGAATAACAGAACTGAAAATCATGTTTCGACCATTGTTGTTTTTGTTTCGTAACTTTGGGATTGCTCGATCAATCTAAATTCTCTGGATAGCACTTTCATAATTTGAAAGTGAAGTTATCTCATACAAGCGGACTAACACTCCGGGAATACTGGAAATAAAGGAAAGAAAGGCTTATTGAATCTCACTCAAAATCAAGGATTAAATCCACTTCAGTAAGTTATCTCATGAACTCCTCTCAATTTTTTCCGTCTGGTTACAATAAAATACATGCCCCAAAGATCCTATAAAACCTGCTTCGAATTGTGAAGAAACAACAAATGTGTCGAGGATGACCTAAACCTAGACATTTTGAATTGGCCGAGCCAAGATTTATTCACCTTGTACTGTTGATAACATTGACGAATTTCATATATGAGTTCAGTACGTAAAATCTTCAGTTACAATTCTAGCAATTAAAATGCACACCAAAGATCTGCTTGCCGAAGATAATAGAATCAGAGAAAAAAAAATTACCGACCTTAAGATCATCTCTATCTTTTAAAACAAGGGCCAGCTGTCTTTGCAAATCTTGCATCTCTTGTTTGTAATCCTCCACAGATGAATCCTGCTAAGGTATTGATAAGTAAAATCAACCAATATAGAAAGCACTGGATCCAACACAATATGATAATTTTACTTTAAATAAAGGTGAAGAAGGTAGCACAACAACATCGGGTCAAGAAAATTACATCCCCTGATGGAAATGATTGAACTTTTCTTGCAGGAGTCTTATGAAGAGAATCAAGATCAGCTATATAGCCTTTATTCATTCGCATCCACGTGTCTTCATCAGCAAAATCATTAAAAGTATCTGGAAGAGGACTGTAATCGGGTTGCTTCGAGTAACGGGACCGTCTAACAACAAAGGAATTGGGAACTGCCTTAAAACATGGTGTTCTAAACCCATCTTCTTCACAGAAGCTGCGACTGTCACAGCTTTCCTCCTTCAGACTTACTTTGTTACATTCCTGTGTCAAATATGAATGATCAAATAACACTCTGAAATCAAGCTCCAAGAGTCAGAGGGAAAAGGGATCACACTTTTAACTTCAGTTTAACTACAAGAGTTACACTTCCAAACAGAAAAACATGCATCCAACTTAACAAAACTGATATGCCATAAAATTTCGTTATCACTTCCGTGCAACCCTTTTGCTAACCTAAAAGAGCAGGATGCCATTTAGAATATTATTAAGTTCAACTAGAAATAGAAGGTGCAGATACATAACCCATAGGTACATGCATTGGTGCTAAGGTTGCCACTTCGTTTCAACAATGAGTTCAGAGTCTCCCCGTTTATCTTTATCTGAAGAAGCAGACAGTGGATACTCACAAGTAACAAATGTTGTGAAAAGGGATTTATTTTTAGAAGTTAAAACAATTAGCAACAAGTTCGCCAGAACTGGAGAGAGAGACAGTATTATATAGTTTCTTGTAGGACAAAATAAACCTGTGAAGCAGCTCATTCCCCCACTCTATTTGAACAAGTTTAAATGTAGTGTGTAAGGAAATTAAGAATGCCAAAGTTTGAGATGTGAAGAGGTCTAAGGCATACAGAGGTCTACCTGGGTAGAGCCCCTTTCGGAGCCTGAAAAAGTTACAAGACTGCTAAGGTTCTCAATTTTCATCTGTTGCTCCCTGATACACTGATCCCTTTCTTTATGTGACCTCCTCTCCTCCTCGAGTTCCATGGCAAGCTTCTCATGTTGTAACTCATACTGATGATATGAGTATCACATCAGGTCAAAAGAGTATCAAAAGGAAAATTTTGCACAGAGAAGACAAAATTACCTTTAACATATCATTTCGAAGTTTCAAAATCTCTTGCTCCAGCACCTCAGCTCGTGATCCCTGGAAACATTAGCATATGAAAATAACATCAAAGTGTACCATTGGTGAATGAAGTTAAAACAACTTAAAACACATGATCCACCTGAAGTTTCATGCGCAGTTCTTCTATCTCTAACTTTTGCCGCTTCAACAAGGCAGCATCTGTCAATATCTACAACAAAATCCAACTATTAGCTCACATCCTCATGCAGTGAATCAAGTAGGAAATAAACCTTGAGAAATCAAAACAAAAAAACATTGACTTGTCAATATTGCATTTACCACAGTACTGTTTTCCTTCCAAAACAGAGGTAGAGTCTACAATGCTGTGTCTAGTAATGAGAGTGCTATGTTTTTTTCAGGTCATGGACATCTTAATTGTAGAGGAAACAGAAAAGATACATAGGCATCACTTGTTGAGGCTGAGAGATACTTCTCTTTGTTATAGTCATCTTTTGTTGATGCATTTTAGAAATCAGGATACATCTTAGGAAAACAGTTCTAAAGGTTAATATGATAAAAATAGCTCCTCTTTTCCAACTCAGAGTTCTATGTCTCTACTAACATTCAATTCCGAGGCAATACTAACATGAAACCTTGATGACCAATACAAGATATGCAGAATGCTGAATATTGATATCCTGGCATTTTAGAAATTCTATAAAAGCATTATTTGAACAAATAGAACCGAATGAAAGAAATAGTATTGTTATGAATCACCAATAAGCAGCTCTTCATCTTTGCGAGTGAAAGTTCTCAAGTTTATTATGATTCCTCTTAGAAAAGGCCAATTCTTATGCGCCCCAAATCAAAAAGTAAAGCACGATGTCAAAAGACAATACATAGGTTACTTGATTAGGGAGAGGATACCTCATTCACTTGAACACAGTTGGTTATGCGTTTTGCTCTGCTAGCAAACTGAAGTGTTCCTTTTGTTTCCTCAATATGAGCCTAGGTATATCAATCATACATTAAATAAGTGAGTTCATGATTGAGCCGTGACTTATTGAAAAGAAGCAACATTTCTGGCTACCTCTTCTGGAGC
Source organism: Knoxia roxburghii (assembly GCA_030378225.1). NCBI lineage: Eukaryota > Viridiplantae > Streptophyta > Magnoliopsida > Gentianales > Rubiaceae > Knoxia > Knoxia roxburghii. The sequence goes on from CM059418.1 coordinate 41,452,388, forward strand.
AACTGTACAAATAATTGAAGTTTTGGCATTTCCACCAAGGGCAGGTTGAAGTATGCGTGTGAGCTTACTATCTCGATAAGGGATGTGTCCCCTGTACAAGAATTGAGCTCAGAAAATTTGAGAGCACAAGTATGAACCATCATTGAGTAAAGACAAAAACAAGTACCTTTGCTTTCCACCTTCACTCAATTTGTTTATCACATTACCAAGAATCAACAAGCTCCTGTTTATATGCTTTCCTTCCTTTAAACGAACACCACCAGCTCCTGTCTTAGTAATCCTCTCAGACCCAGCTAAATCCACTAAATTCTATCATTAGACGAGAAACAACACACAAAAAGTTCAGTACAATCACATTTATTCCTGAGTGTTATTTATATTAGTGACTACTTAAGCAACAGCAAGAGATTGAACGAACCAAGACAGAAACACGAATCACATCGTCTGAACTTGAATTATCGCCAGAACCAGTTTCCTTTCCCTTGCTTTCAATTACCTGATTTCAAAAATTTATTATAATTGATGAATTAAAATCTGGAACTCTAACTTATAACAAAATAAATGGAATTAATAAGTCCTTTTAAGGCATTCAAAGGAAAGTTATATACCATTCTAAAGATAGTGTGAGATCGACTACTTCGGACATTCATGTTAGTCTCACCGAAGTGCCTATTTACTGCACAAAGTTTTCAAAACATGTAAGAAGATGAATAAGAGGTGATTTTATGACATTGTGCTCTTTAATTTCAGCACCTTCTCCACGTTGTATAAGCTCAAGAACTTGTTCAGCACTATTAACAATTTCTTCCCTAAGTCCCGAAACAAAAACTCCTCTCTGCAAAGAAACATACACTATGCTATTATTATATGTAGAAAAAAGATTCTTATAGAACATCAACAGTCATTCTTCTCGAATTTCACCTCTAAACTCTCATGAATCGGCAATTTCTGATTCTCCACAGCCAGCAGATCATTAATGTCTTCATTATAGATCTCCATATAGGAAACTCTAATCAGAAACTCTCTATCTGTACGCTGAGAATACAAAAGCTCATTCAAATGAAGTCCTTATACAGAAGATGAATAAGTGGCAGTAATGAAACTGGTATTCCCAAACAAACAACTGAGCCTATACCATCTTTGTTTCTGTGAATATATCTTTCACAGCGAGGTGGATAATTCCTGGATCACTATCACAACCATTCATAGTATAAGTTTTGCCACTACTAGTCTGTCCATATGCAAATGCAGTTCCTGCACACAAAATTGTATTACTCTTGCTCAAACTTTTGACGATAGAAATCAGTAATAAAACTGTATCCACTACTGGAAATCGCTGAAACAAACATTACTCCATCTTAGCACCAACGAATTCAAGATCCTGAACTACGATGTAAGTACTACCATGCAATTTCATTGTTCTCTTGTTTATGGATAAAGATCTAGCTAAAATATAAACTTAGCCACTTATTGTGATTCACAATCAACTCGAACTAAATAATTAGCTCAAGGAATTCAAAGACAATTAGTAATATTTACCATTGAAGCCGTCAACAGCAGCATGAATAATATCCTTAGTCAAAAGCTCATAAACCCTAGCATTTGTGCAATCTTGATCGAACACGTGATCTGCAAAATCAAAACAATATTCTCAGTGAAACAAGCCTAAATTACTTTTTGCAAGGCATAGAAAAACTGAAACTTCCATCTAAACTTCAAGCAACAACATAGTTCTGCCGAGATTGATACCAAAAGCGTACGAAACTCCAGAGATTGGGGTTCCCAAAGCTCTGTGAAGTGTAACTCGATTTTCCTCAACTTTCCAGAATGTTCCATTTCCATTGGAGCTATCTTCAGTCACCTCTGGTCTCACTCTCACTGCCACGCATATTTTCTCCATTTCTCTGTTGCTTATTTTCTCTCTCACATACACACGAGACGCAGATATGGATGGGATGTAATGGTTTGAAGTTGGGATTGATTTGTGTGGGCGGGCTTTCAATTCGTATTTGGTAACGTTGTTTATTTGAAATGTGTATGTTTACTGAAATACCCTCGTTTCTTCCATATTTTATCTGGATCAGACAGCATTATTCTGGCCCAATTGATGACACAACCTGTTTATGGCTATCTACCAAACAAACTTTCCAAATTGCCATTTTATTAATTTTTGAGTGAATTGTAAAAAAGGTCATCATACTTTGGTAAAGTTTAGGTTTTGGTCACTAACTTTTAAATATTCAAAAAAGGTCACTAACTTTAGCATTTGAATTTTAGTTTTGGTCATTCCGTTAGAATGAACCGTTAAGTCCACTAACAATCCTATATTTTGAGGGTATTTTTGTCCATTCATTAATGCTGTACACATGCTGCTCGCGCTACAGTAACGCGCTACAGTTATTTTTTTTAACGCATAGCCTTTTTTTAAAAAAATATACTTTTTTTAAAAAAATACTTTTTTTAAAAAAATAATTTACTAAAAATACCAAAAAATTTTATTTATAATTTCGCTCATCTATGCTACTTTATTTATAATTTTTTAAATTATAAATAAAGTAGCATAGATGAGCGGAATTATAAATAAAATTTGTTGATATTTTTAGTAAATTATTTTTTTTAAAAAAAGTATTTTTTTAAAAAAAGTATATTTTTTTAAAAAAAGGCTATGCGTTAAAAAAAATAACTGTAGCGCGTTACTGTAGCGCACTGTAGTGCGAGCAGTATGTGTACAACATTAATGAATGGACAAAAATACCCTCTAAATATAGGATTGTTAGTGGACTTAACGGTTCATTCTAACGGAATGACCAAAACTAAAATTCAAATGCTAAAGTTAGTGACCTTTTTTGAATATTTAAAAGTTAGTGACCAAAACCTAAACTTTACCAAAGTATGATGACCTTTTTTACAATTCACTCTTAATTTTTAAATAATTTATCAAAATTCAACAAATAAATATATATTTTTTATCCCAATAAAAATAAACGGATTCATTGCTTGATTTTCATTCAATCTCTAGAATTATCTTAATTTTTTTAAATATATTTAATCTTATAATAACCAATTATAAGAACAATTCTCACACATACAATATTTTTAAAAAAATAAAAAGATAAAAAAAGAGGAAATGAGGGAAGAAAATAATCAAATTCTTTTTTTTTGGTAAAAAATTCATGAACAACTACTTGTGTTAATCGAATAAAACCCTGATCAATTACTATAACTAGTATCATCACCATCACAGCCGTCTCCATGGGCATGATCTCGTTGTCATCTTCATTATTTTTGTGGAAAATGCAGTATTTCTTGGAGCGATTATTCCTGCTGTTGTTGTTATTTGGATAATATTGAAAGAAGAAGATGACGGCGTGAAATGCCTTACGGTGGTTATAGTCATCGTTAAGTGGTATCCGCAGGAAGAAAAATAATTCTAAAAAATAGGCAAAATAAATAAATAAATATATGTAATTATGAATAAATTCTATCATGTTATTATCTTATTATGAGAATATCTTATACACTAGATAAAAATAATTATTTCAGAATTTAAATATTTTTTAATTAAACTTTTTGTGCATAAATTTTCTCCATATCAGATGTTCATTATCAGTATTGATCGGGACTTTAAAATTTGTGTAATATGACTATCTTAGTTCAATTGAAAGAACTTATGATGATATGGTGCTAAGATTTCATGTTTTATAACTACAACTTTAAAAGAATCGGTAAAGGAGGGGGTGAAATTGAATGTGAGGGTAGTGTGTTGGTGGTGGAGTTTGAAAAAGGAGAAGAAAAAATAAGAAAGAATCTTGTGTGCGTGTGTTTTTTTAAGAGAGATATTTTGATATTAAACTTTGAAAATAAGGTTACAAATAATAAAAAGTGGATTATAAATAGTAGTCCAAAATTTAGAATTTATTCCCAAAACCGGCCCAATAAAGAGTTGGTCGCCCAACAAGGTCCGTCTAGTGACAGTACTGAGTAGAGAAACGGGTGCAAACTATATTCGAACCCATTGATCGGTCTCTGTAAACAAAATGAAGCATCTTTCATACAGACTTCTTATTAAATACTATTTAATAAAGAATGAAATTAATCATCATTCTTTTGCAAAATTTTAGTTTTAGTTATCATTCTTTAAAAATGATAGTTAAGGTCATTAAATTTTTATTTTTTATTTATTCTTAAATACTTCGTTAACCGTTAATTATTTATGATATATTTTTGTTATGTTTTAATTTATTTTTATATTAAAAATTGAAAAAGAGCACAAGACTACGTTTCTTCTTCACCCTAAGTGACAATTTCAAGCGAATGCCTACATTTCCCTTCACCACGAGAAAGATGGAGGCTCGTCAATTTTATCATTTGCTCATTTCCCTTCGCCACGAGAAAGATGGAGGCTCGTTAATTCTATCATTTGCTGGAGCATGAGGAGAAGGAAAGTACAGTTTCACTGCAAGCCTTAAAAACGTAGAACATGCAGAAAGGCATGCTGATGCAAAATACAAACAACAAGTGGAGAATTTGCTCAGACTAGAAAAGATATTTGTGAAAAACCTGGATGACTTCTGGCTTATTAGGACAGTGATGGGTGAAAATAAGGGGTGGAAGCCCCAAATTCATGTCAAAGTGAAATCGAGACGTGGACAAACAATGCATTCAAGAGATTTGATGAACGAGATAAAGTTTCCACGGCGGAGGATATAGAAGTGAAGGAATACATAGTTACCAAGAAGTTAACTTTTTCCCACATCTCAGTTTGTTTATTGTGAAAATCATCAGAAGAATTGAATCTCGATTTGGCTGCCATACAAGATGTCCATGCAGCAATCACTACTAGAGGAATGAATCGGGAGGAAGTAACGCTTGGTTTTGTTGGTATTCGCCTTGACCGTGACTGAACAAGGAGTTTTGGGGATTTTGGACCCTATGCAAGGGTACCAAGGGAGAGGAGGGAGGGGGAGGAGGGGCAGGAGGAGGAGGAACCACTTAAAGCTCACCATAGGGAAGCGGCATTTACGTTAGAGGGAAGCTCACCATATCTTTCTGTGCTGTTCATGGTTACGTTTGTCGATTTCCAGAGGCTAGCAAGGAAAACAAGGAAAACAAAGGGTGGGCGATCGTAGGTAAGGGAGCGACAGTTGTGGGGGCGGTAGCTTCTGTTGGATCTTTAGGCATGATAAAAAAAATTTTGCACAACGGAAATGCCTAATTTATGTTTTAGTGTTAATTAAATCTTAGGTTTAAAACATTTAATGCTTACACTCGTAGCGTAATCAGTTGCCGCGTCTGGATCCTGATTGATGTTCATCCAGGAATTTGGATCACCATCAGCACTTCCCTAGGAGATGCTCTCTACTCTCATGCACTGGAGTTCTCTCAGAACCGGTGCTAGCTATTTGCCTGCTGAGAGAAAAATTTTGGAAGAAGTTTTTGGTAAAATTTTCTTTTCAGAAAATCGTCTAGCATTCACTGACTTGTCTCTGTAACTTTATAGAAGTCACAAGACCGATTTTTGTAAATAGAGTCAAAAAACCTTTTAATTAATAATTAAAAGAGTATTTACTTTACTGACTTGGGTTTTACCAAAACCCATGGATCAAGCTGATAGGTTAAGAACCTTAATTTGTAATTAGGCCTCTTGATTTGTCAGCCTATTCCAATTCTTCCTAGGTACTTAATTATCTCTTAATTAATACCACAAAATATTTCAATAATATTTAATTAAACTATTTAGTTAAATACTATTTGTCTAAGTATAATAATTATATTTAGTGCAGGCAATTCTGTATCATCGAAATCTCTTATGTGCGATCCTGTAGGCTCATTCCAATTTGACAATGGATAAATCAATCTCATTGATTAATCCATAAATCATTAGTGGTCTCTAGCAAGACATAATGACTACTTAATTCAGAATGGAGGATCGAATGGTGATTCAACACAACCTTTCGAGCATACCACATACGATCCTCTACATCGATATCTAGTTTAGCATAAGGCATGAAACCATCATCCTTATTTAACTAAACGTTTACTTGATCTCTTAGTGACACTGATTCAATTCAAGCAAATGATAACACTTATCATTTCTTGGGCACAACCATGCACTTCTCAGTTCACTATCAAGTGGCCAAGATATCATCTCTCATTTTAGAGAGACTTGTAATCCCATCACTTCACCTACATACATTAATGTGACTCATAGTCTACCTAATCATACCCGTATTTGGCAACCTGTTACGGTCCCGTTAGGCGTATGTCAAAACACACTACAATTCACCTAAAACCATGTAGTAATTTCTGGTCTAAGGATCCTCGTACGAGTACTACTCAAAAGAATCACTCATGATCTAAGCAATTCATGGAGTGTTTCTTTTAGATGATCGATTTTATGAATTCAAATATGCACAAGAATCTTACATTCATAAAATTAACTCATTTGATAAATCATCAATCAAACGACAAATGTCTATACAGTCCTTAAAAAGGGCACATACACCAACAGTTTCGGGGCGACCGTGGGGGCTGGGGCAGTAGCATTACTAGTGTGAGGTATATGTTATGCCGCTGCTACCCTGCGCTTTACAACTTTCACAATTTACACTCAGGCTCTTCTTATCGACTTTAGATTGAAGATTTGCCATTTCGGCAATTTTATGGATTTAATAATGCACTCTTTTAATGTTTTATGAACTTTTTTTTTAAAGAAATCACGTGTGTACAAACAATTCTAAATAACATTGTCCAATTGAGACTTGAACTCATAAATGGTTTGCAACTATCCACTCTAGTTGTGATCGGTCCTTTTGATTCTTGTGTGCTTCGCAAGGAGCATCAAATCGCATTAAAATTTGAAACTCTCAGGGGATATAATATGTAGTCGATATTTGTGTTTTGAATAATGTTTTTATGTGTGTTTTGCATTAAAAATAAAAAAATTTGTATTTCATATTTCCATCCGTATGAGAAAATTGGAGGGGATCTCAAAAAGGGATACGAACTTGACATAAAAAAAAAATAAAAAATAAAAGGTTGAATTGAATTTTTTTAACTTATTTGATCAATGACTCAATTTGGTTGGACTTGGTTAACCGTTAGTTTGGGTTGTGTTCAACCTGTCGGTTTGACGAGTTTCCGTTTAACTCGCTTAATTTTTCCTGACAACTGTCGATTTGATTATTATTTAGATTTGATTGACTCGCTTAATCATTTATTCTTATTTAGAGTAAATTTTAAAATTAGTCATTATATTATAGTCAATTTCATGTTTAACGGTACATTCTAACAGAATGACTATTTTTAAAAGAAAAGTAAAGTTTGATGAACAAAAAAATAATTTTCAAAGTATGATGACCAAAATGCGAAACCGACTATAATATGGTGACTAATTTTGAAATTTATTCTTTAATAAATATAAAAATACTAGGGAGATAAGGAGATCCCAAGTACTAACCCTTTTAATAAATATAAAAACTTTCAAACACCCTCCGCTTTAGATAATAAGTTTTTAATTCGAGTTATTTAAACTACGACCTCCTTCTTTGTAAAAAACCAAAAAAAAAAATTAAAAAACTTTCAAACGCACACGTACCACAATGCAAGTTGGCATGGTCATGCCCGTAATGCACCTAATTCGTGCTAGGTGTGTTTTGCCACCACACAAATTATATAACGTAGTTATAGGTAGATTTTGTCATACCAATTGTTTTTTAATTTTGTACATGTACCTATTATTATATATAAAAAGTAATAGATATAATGAGACTCGTATTCCTACTAGTAACTATTAGGAACAATTACTACGTACATGTACATAGTAGGTATATGATATAAGAACTCGTGCCACCATGAAGAGGTTCGTGTGAACTCTCATGTATTTTATATAATTTTACTATTTTAAAATATTATCTTGTATTTTTAACGTGTAAAACTAATTCTAATAAAATATTGAAAAATTATGATAAAGAATTATTTAGATCAATAAATTATATATTTGACGAATAAATTACTGTCGTGTTCCTATTTTGACAAATAAATTACGACTACTTTATTGTAGAATTACTCAAATTATACCTTTTTATCCGGTTGAGCTAATGCATAACCTTTCATTATACTCTTGGATAATTGTTGCTTTTAACTTGTGAATCATTCAAAAAAGCATTCCTGAAAGGCTGGCAAATAGTTTTTTGAAGCGAAGGCTGGAAAATAGTTAATAATAATAATAATAATAAAGCTGCGTTCGAATGCTACAATATCTTTTGAAATTATTCCTAGAAGGCTGCCTAAACTAATAATAAAGTGAGAAAACCATTACAAAAATTGATACATATTCTACATAGTACCAAGCCATGGAAGGCGACAAGTATACTGCAACCTGGTCAATATTTTTTACTTGAAAACTAATTTTGAATTTGAGTCACGAGGAGAAAATATAGAAATAAATCACCAGAAAATATGAAAACATAGAGCTCGAATTTCAACAAAAAGAAATAGCCTTTATTAACTAGGCTATATAGCTAAGATAAAAATGAAATAGCAAACACAAATACAATTAGAAGACGGTCATATTTATAAAATTAAAATAAAATATAATTTTTTATCTAATTCTTATTGTAATATAAAAATAACATATAGTGAAATTCAAGATTTAAAGTATTTTTTTCCTCGTTCTCAAGTTCAAATTTATTAACGAAATAAAATGTCCATATTCTCTAAAATTGCATAAAATCATGTAAAGTAATTCCAATTCTTACAACGAAGGAAACCCTTTTGAATAATAAAAAATAAATAGTAAAAAAAAAAAAAGGAAAACGTTTTAGAAACTATTGATAGGCTGAAAGAGAATATTGAAAAGCTAAGTAGCTAGTAATTTACTTTATGAAATCAGCATATCTTAGTCTTGCAAAAATAAAGTGGGATAGATTGATAAGTACACCTAACATTATCATGGAACAATTCAGACTTATCTAAACACCAAAAAAAAAAAAAAAAAAAAACTTTAATAAAAAGGCAAGTCTTTATTTTTTTGGTGGCAAAAAGGAAATGCCACCATTCATATTCATGCATATATGCAAATGGGATGTTACAAAATCCAAATTAAGGACACATCATAGAAAAGAAAGATTGCAAAATCACAAGACAGGTCCAACCTCCAAAAAGTAAAATTTTATATTAAATTTATAAAAGTTTGTAATTTTTTTTATTTAGTAGACCTGAATTATACATTAATTTATAGTTTTATATTTAAAATTTTTTATATTTTTATTGATTTTAAAATTTAAAAACAAATACGACTACTCATTTTGAAACTTTAATTCGAGCGCTGTTTTAAAATAATAATAATTATTATAAAAAAAAAAAAACTCACTTGTATGCTTACCCCATCAATCTTTTTTAGGTGATAATATTTCTTAGAGTCAAAAAGATGCATTTAGACTTTTATGGTACAATATTATCAAAGTTGTTTTTCTTTGTTCATCCACAACAAACTTGGAAATGAAGGAAGCTGTGAAACGGAACAGCGCAACAGCGAAGCTATAAAGACCCTACATGGCCCCTTGCAACACTATTTCGCATATGCAATACTTTTTTCCCACAAAAATAATATTATTTAAATAAAATATCATTCATAAAAGATTCACCATTACATATATTTATATTTTAATTATAATTTGTATTAGTTATAATACTCAAAGTTAATTTATAAATATTAATTAATATACTAAGTATAGAAAATAATAATTTGATGAATTACATTTACTCATCTTATGATTTAGTCAAAATACTGATACTCTCTTGAGATTTCAGACAATTATATTTACTCCTTTTGACCAAACTCAAATATTAAAAAATGTTAAAAGATAACAAAATTTGACGATATTCAACCAAAATAAATTTTGATAATTATGAGTGTGAACTGTTTTGACGAGTTTTTGACTTAATAAAAATATTTATGTTAGTAGTTTTACTATTTTTTGTCAATCAAGAATTAGTTGTTATGAGTTTAAGTGGTCAATGTGCCTAAATGTAATTGTCATGAATTTCAATAAAAAATTGATAATTTGAACAAATCATACAGGGATAAATATAATTTGTCCTAAATAATTTTTAGTACTATAGACTGAATAATTTTTTTTTAAAAAATACACAATTGACCCTATATAATGACTATATTACATAATTGGTCCTACACGTTTAGAACGCGACAAATTTAGTCCTAAATGTTTTTAAAATTTACATATTTATTCTAATTTAATATTTTTTAATACTCCGTTAAAATTGACCCAACCTGCCAACAAATTTGTGTAAAAGAGATTACATATGGCATGTGTAACAGTGTATAAAATTCTTAAATTGGTGTAAAATTCGTTAATTAAAACGTTTAGGACCAAATTTATCTAGTTCTAAACGTGTAAGACCAATTATGTAAGAGGGTCATTATACAAGAGCAATTGTGTATTTTTTTTCCAATTTTTTAAGAGAGATGGGGTATTAAAGAAAAAAGGGAGGGAAAATTAACCCAATCATTAATAGAATATTAATTAAAATTAGAGATAATCATGAGTGGCCTAAACCTAAAGTATTTTGAGGAATTTATAGGGATGTTTGAGACGTAAGGTGTCTTTTAAATGATTGTTAAATATCAACCACAGTATATGCTTGGGTGCTTTGCTTTCTTCCTCAGAGGAATAGGTTGGGATGGGATGGGACTCAATGTCCAAAGTTCATAACTTTATATGTTGATAATAAATCATAATAAATTAAGTATAATTAATAACCCCTTCATCACACAAATATATATATTTTGTTCGACAAGACATAATTTTTTTTATTTATTAACATGCACATGATTTTCGTTATTATAAAATTTGGAATAATAACTTTATATTTTAGTTAAAAATTAGGAAAAATACAAGAAAATCCCTATATTATTATTCAATGTCAAATTTATTATTAAACGTTTAGTAGTAAATAAATTTAGTTCTAAACTTTCTTATTCACAACATATTTAATTATAGTAACAGTTTTTTTGGTACTTAATGATTAAATTTTAATTCCGTCAACTCATATTTCACATGAATTAATTTAACACATGTTATAAATTTTATACCACATAGACTAACACATCAACGTGAACTCCAAATACATTTTTAACCAAAAAAATTATTATTAGGACTAACGTATTGTAAATAATAAAATTTATAATTAAATTTATCGATTATTAAACGTTTAGGATTAAATTGACAATAGCTCATATTATATGGATTATTCTTACAATTTTTTTAAAAAAATTACAAATAACTTTTAGTGACACTTAAATATCGCTTTTTTTTTTTTTATTGCCCTTGAATTACCCATATTCAAATGTCACGTATCACTTTATATTCACTCGAATTTACAATTGATTTTATACTCATCATTTGAGAATAAATATTACTAAACTTTTAGTACCCTCAATTCCCGGAAGCTTGAAAAGCCTAGGCATGGGAATCAGTTCAATCTGAAGCTGATCTTTTACTTACTTAGGGTTTTGGATTATTCTAGGTCATCTTGGTTTCCAAAATTCATAGCAAAGATGGATTCGGACGTTGGAGGTTTTCCTAAAGTTTCCTTTATACGTGTCACAAAAGACCAAGTCCAGCGCCTTTAATTTTTAGCCATGTTTTCTCCTTGTCTTCCTGTTTGGGGGAGCCTTAAATTTTAGAATTCCATGTGACAATAAGCAGAAAATATAAAGTTTAATGCTAAATCTTACCTGAAATATAATATTATTGATACTTTTAATCTATAAACGTGTAATTTTTTCAAGATTTTACCTCTATTTCTCTACTCATCGAAATAGAATATAATACCAAAAAATTTCTCTCCATAAATAAAATGTTTGCTTGGAGGAAAGTGAGTTTACTCTAATGAATGGCCGGTTCCAAAGAATTGTATTTTCGATTAGCATGCACAGGAAATTAAAAAAAAAAAAAAAAAAAAGACCAATAGCTAGAATGTGTCAACTTTTTAAAACAATAATATAATTCAATGGAAAAATATGATTAAATCCACGCGGAATGAACGTACAATAATTTGCTTGAAAATCATGAGTAGGACCAAACTTAATAAGATGAAAAAAACTGTATCACATGCAAAGCAATTGTGCATATATTTTGCATAAACTTGATGGAGAATCGATGAAGAATCTCCCACTTTCTGGCGACTACATGCATTCTTATTTCCTGTCGGACTCAAGATTCTTCAACCGACACTTTTCTCCAATGTTTACTGCTACATGTCGCTTCCATATAGGCCATGGATTCCTACTCCTGTCTCCATTTTAGATCCATCCAAAATAGCCATCACCAACCAACTAAGACCACCCTAATTATATTCCATTTGTTTTACATATATAATTAGGGCAACTACTTTTCTCAATTTAATATATTGTGGGATAAATTATTCATGAATTTGCGACTATTTAGTGCATTTATCTTCACAAGTACGATTAACGTTAATCAATCATAATAAGACATGCACGTAGGTTAGGTTAAAGGAGTTACTTTGCCTAAATGATTAATATATAGACACTTGTTCATTGGACTAGTGAAAGATTGGCTCCACAAACCAGGCAATCCTCCTGAATTAACTGTCGGGATAATTGTACTTTATGGTATAATCAATCACTTTAATCCTTTTCAAAAGAAAGTCCACCCACAGACACACGAATTAATTAGCAAGGAATTTGGATATTTAAGAACGTCTCTAGTTCAAACTTTATGAGTAAAAAATGAGTAAAAAAAGATATTATTAGAAGAACTTTTTCCGAATTATAAAAAAAAAGACATCAACCCCATATAGGACTAATCGTGTGGTGAGGGTCCAATCCATACAAAAAGCAATAAATGTTGAATACTCCCGGCATTTTTAATCCAAAAAAAAAAAAAAAGAAGAAGAAGAAGAAGAAGGAAAGAGCAAGTTGTGAATATTTATACGGGATGGACATGAGATTTCATGATCAATTTTTATCATGGACAAAGAACGATGAGGGTTTTATGGTTTCTGGCCAAGGGACTCACTCATAAAATTAAAAAAAAAAATTGAAATTATTCCATGACCCGTTAATTAGAGGGTCGATCTTATAGCTTTAGTGCAAGAAATAATTAACATGGATAATGATGTTTATATACATTGATGATTTGATATAATGACAATGATTGAGCTGATCATCGGACAAATCACTTTACAAAACCCCGCTAATTAGTACTACAAAGACTGAAAAAAGGGACCATTAAGTTCTTCTAAATATAGCTATCTAGCTCCAAAAAAACTCGGCGTAATTTGACCCTAGTTAACCTTAATCAACCTCATGCACTTCAGAAAAGCAAACCTGGGCAACTGTACTATGATTTTATGTAGCGTGACAACGTTTGGTGTGAAAACAAGAGTAAAAGTGACAACAAAAAAGCATGCAGTGGTGGCGAAATCAGCTCCCCATGTTATGGTTTTTTGGGCTCGGCAGCCATTGGATATTACTGGGCATGCATGCAATATTGAAAATGGAGAGTCTGGCGGTGGATGGATCATTAGTTAGGATTAATTTACGCATTTTCTGGAGGTTAAAGAATGCAAGATTACTGCTGGAGCTGCATGTTCATTAAGACTCGGTTTAAACCGGCAAGTTTGTGTTGCAGGTCAATCGATTCAGTCATAAGCCGGGCAGAGTCAATCTGAACCGCATGATATTGGTGCCTTAGCAAGTAAAGTTGGTCCTTTAACTCCTTGTTCTGTTGCTTGAGCAGGTTCATTTGATTTGTGAGCTCTTCCAACTGTTGCTTCTTTCGCAATCTAGACCGCCTAGCCGAATCCCGGTTTGAGATCATTCGTCTGCGTTTCCTTTCTTCGAACGAGTAGACCGACCGAGTTGTTGTTTCCGAACCGGAAGTTGTGGAATGGGAACGAGAAGGGAGTAGCCCATTTTGGCTTGTTTCTGAACCGGAAGGAGACTGAGTAGTAGTAGAAGGAAACCCTGATTGGATTAAAGACCAGATCTCCATGAGTTCATTATTACTAAAGGGATTGTCAAGAATCGGAGACATCATCATTTCTTTAAGGCTAAGCCAAAAGCAAACCGGAAGAATAGGAGGAGAGGGAAAAGGGAAGAATTGAGGAGTAGGGGAATGGTATTTATGGACGACGGAGGAGTGACCTGGTGGGACCTAGGCAAAATATTCAACATTGTAAAAGCGAGGGCATTACCGTCCAAGAAGAGTTAGTGGCTGCTGTGTGTAGAACTTTCTCATACTTAAATTCCTAGTAAAATATTTTTATTTTATGAGAATAACAATAAAATAATTAAGATTAATTAATTGAATATTTATTAAATAATATTTATTTGATAAATTATAAGTATTTTCATAAAGGATGTCAACTTATAATTATCCTTTTTCCTTTACTTAAAATAATAAGTTTGAGTTCAGAGTAAATAATACAAACGTTGGGAACCGTTGGTGGGATGAGAGGTGGTTGTGTGGCTTTATTGGAGGAGAGCCGAGTCGTCGTCTTCAAAGATTAACTTAATGACGAAGAATCAAAGAAGGGGGGGGGGGCGTGTGATATTGCCAGAAATAACAGACATTCCCCCGACGTAGTCATGTGGGTTACGAATTTACTAGTAGTATATTAATAATAGGGCATGTGGAGGGGAATGTGGTCTGTTGGTGTTGGTCCGCTCCTGCCCGTCAAAGGATTCAAAAAAGAAAAGATTATCTAAAATTACATTATAAACAAATGTGCTGCTGGGGGATACCACAAAAGCTCCACTAATTAAATTCATGCTTCATGGAAACGCCTACTTTTCTTTCCTTTTTTTTTCGTCCAATCAAAAGACATGCAGAGCTCCGTTCGTAGCTTTGCTAGCTAGTAAGTAAGATGGTTGAAATTTCAATCTGAATTTTGGTGTGTCGTGGACAAAATTCGGTTCGAATTACCGTTTTTTGTTTTATTTTATTTTATATTTTGGGTTGAATCATGAATTTTTTTACCAAAAAGGAGGTAAAAATAAATGTGTGGACTGAAAAGAAAAAAATTTGAAAATGTAGACATATAGGAGCCTCTCAAATTCTTAAAATCTGAATTTTGGATAATTCTGATTCTAAGAATCTGAAATATGAGGAAATCTATTTTAATTAAAAATTAATGACGCTAATTAATTAAATTAACAAAATTCGGATGTCTAACATCCGAATTTTGAGGACAAAAAATAAAATATAGAAATTAAAATTGAATTTTATGCAATTGAATATTAATAAAAAATGAATTCGGAAAATTAAAATCCGAAATACATAAATTCGGTTAATTTTGAATTTTGAATTACAGTCCACCACGTCTCAGAACAACTAGCACCACGTCTAGAACCAACACCCACCACGTCCAGAAACTTCTAAATCCATTTATGTGAATTTAAACTGATTTTTTTCACAAAACCAGCCCACCACGTCTCAGAACAACTAGCACCATGTTCGGAAACATTTACATCCATGCATGTGAATTTAAGTTTTTTTTTTTCACAAAGACAGCCCACCACATCTCAAAACAACTAGCACCACGTCAAAAACAACTATCACCACGTCCAGAAACGTCTACATCCATGCATGTGAATTTAAACTGATTTTTTTACAAAGACAGTCCACCACGTCTCAGAACAACTAGCACCACGTCAAAATCAACTAGTACCACGTCCAGAAACGTCTACATCTATGCGTGTGAATTTAAACTGATTTTTTTTACAAAGACAGTTCACAACGTCTCAGAACAACAATCATTACGTCAAAAACAACTAGCACCACGTCTAGAAACGTCTACATCCATTCATGTGAATTTAAGCTATCTTTTTCACAATGACAATCCACAACGTCTCAGAACAACTAGCACCACGTCAAAAACAGCCCACCACGTGGTTCTAGTTATTTTTGACGTGGTGCTAGTTGTTCTGAGACGTGGTGGACTGTCTTTGTGAAAAAAATCAGTTTAAATTCATACACATGGATGTAGACGTTTCTGGACGTGGTGCTAGTTGTTTTTGATGTGGTTCTAGTTGTTCTGAGACGTGGTGGACTGTCTTTGTGAAAAAAATCAGTTTAAATTCACACACATGTATGGATGTAGACGTTTCTGGACGTGGTGCTAGTTGTTCTGAGATGTGATGCTAGTTATTTTTGACGTAGTGCTAGTTGTTCTGAGATATGGTGGACTGTCTTTGTGAAAAAAATCAGTTTAAATTCACATGCATGGATATAGACATTTTTGGACGTGGTGCTAGTTGTTTTGGACGTAGCTAGACGTGATAGACTATGTTCTGTGAAAAAATCAGCTAAGATTCACATGTTTGGATGTATACGTAGTGCTAGTTATTTTTGACGTAGTGCTAGTTGTTCTGAGACGTGGTGGATTGTCTTTGTGAAAAAAAATAAGTTTAAATTCACATGCATGGATATAGACGTTTTTGGACGTGGTGCTAGTTGTTTTGGACGTAGCGAGACGTGGTAGACTATGTTCTGTGAAAAATTCAGCTAAAATCACATGTTTGGATGTATACGTAGTGCTAGTTGTTTTTTACGTAGTGCTAGTTGTTCTGAGACGTGGTGGACTGTCTTTGTGAAAAAAATCAGTTTAAATTCACACACATGTGTGTAGACATTTCTGGACGTGGTGCTAGTTGTTTTGGACGTAGCTAGACGTGATAGACTATGTTCTGTGAAAAAATCAGCTAAGATTCACATGTTTGGATGTATATGTAGTGCTAGTTATTTTTGACGTAGTGCTAGTTGTTCTGAGATGTGGTGGACTGTCTTTGTAAAAAAATAAGTTTAAATTCACATGCATGGATATAGACGTTTTTGGACGTGGTACTAGTTGTTTTGGACGTAGCAAGACGTGGTAGACTATGTTCTGTGAAAAATTCAGCTAAAATCACATGTTTGGATGTATACGTAGTGCTAGTTGTTTTTGACGTAGTGCTAGTTGTTCTGAGACGTGGTGGACTGTCTTTGTGAAAAAAATCAGTTTAAATTCACACACATGTATGTAGACGTTTCTGGACGTGGTGCTAGTTGTTTTTGACATGGTGCTAGTTGTTTTTGGACGTGGTAGACTATGTAGGGAAATTTGGATTTCAAAAATCCGAATTTATTCTTCCATTTTCTTTTTTTTTTAACTTTTATAATATATTAATTATTTACTGATTCGGATTTGTAAAATCCGAAACTCTTAATTAATTAGAGTTTCAGATTTTACAAATCTGAGAGGCCCCTTTCAGTCCACACGCCTAAAATTTCAATTTCTTTCAGTCCACACCCTAAATTTTACTCCCCTTTCGGTCCCGACCCCGTTGAATCATAAAATATGAAATTTAGAAAGTATGACTTTATTATAAAGTTATTTAATCTATATATTTAATTCATTAATTTCAAAACGCTAAACTCAATAGGTAAGATAAACTAATGATTCGTTATGAAATGCTTATAAATATCAAATTCAATAGATGAATCCTCGCTAGCCATCGGGGACTGAGTGGTAAGGCCATGCTTCGCAGGGAAAAATAGAACTCGTTTCTTCTATTAGGAACAAGTGCACAAACGACAACTCCATATGTTCACACCGCTTACCTACCGTTTAGGTGGCACCAGCAAAAAGGTAAAGAATTTCGTGTCGCGACTCCTCCATTTCGTTGTGGTCACATGAACTGAACTTTATGTCGTTACTCCTTCCCCATTCCTCAGAGCAAAAAGATATATATTTTTTATTCTTTAATTAGTACTCGAATTTCAGAATGTTTGTGTGAAATCCACTCCACTTTATAAGTACCTTAAAAGATTTCAAAGTTCGTCCGTTTCTCGAGTTTACAACCAGTTATTTATTTGGTTTCGACTTTAGAATAGTGTTTGTTAATAACATTTTAAGGATTGACATGTTTGGTTAATTACTTTTGTAACTATATATTTATTCTCGCTTACTCTTTCTACTTGGCTGATAAAGGGAATCGAATTCCCAACCACCACCCCCACCCCAAACAATATTTGCATGTTCCACTTCGATCATCTTTCGCTTTTGATGATCATATTAGGTATATGTTTTTGGTAAGTAAGTTACCTCTCCCTTGGCCACCAAGCATTCGACTCCTTATGCTCAAAACATATTAAATCGACCTTCCTCTATTTCATAAAAAAAAATTTGTTAAACAAAACTAATTTAATAAATACATACTACTCTTCTTACACGAGAAAAAAAAAAAAAAAAATCGATCTATCGATCTTGTCTAGCCAAAAACTAGATCAAATTAGAAAGACTAATAAATTCCAAGTAATCCGTCACTATTCACTCTATTTTTTATAAATTTTTTTATAAAAAATAGAACGAAACTTAAATGACTAGAATTCAAAATCTATTAATTTTAAACAGAGAATGCCAACCACTCAATTACACGTCTTATCTATTCTTTACACTTTTAACAGTAAACAACATTAATTAATGATTCAAACATAAACTATAAACTAAGTAAGATTCCAATCTAAATGAAAAGCAGTACTTAGAATATTGTCATGGGGGTTCCTTAGATTGCATTGGGAACCACTAACACTGTTAGAATATTATTCATGGCCTGTTTTTATCGATCAGGTATGAATCCTAGGAGTAGTCTTCTAGATTGGCAGAGTTATATATATATATATATATATATATATATATATATATATATGTCGCTTTTGTTGTCCGTTATTAGCATGCAAACAAGGTAGCCAAACTAGCTAGTGGCGGTGGAGGGTAACATGCTTAATTGAGGATAATTTTAAAAGTGCCATAATTAATCTTTTGCATCCTAATTTTTACATTAATTCTTTTCGTGCCAAGGTAGGAAAAATAGGTGTTTAGTTTTTGAGTGTGTTTTTATCCACAAGTAGGCTGCATGTTCGGCTGTTCATTTTATTTCTCCTCATTTAGGTTTAGCTTTAACTTTCCTCATCCAACTTACCTAAAGAAGAAATTTTTTTTATATATATCTATTGTCAGTAATAATAATAAATTCTTTTTTTGAATTGTAAATGTATACGAGATGATTTAAAAATTTTAATTAAAACTAAATTTAAATACTTAAATCTTCTTTATTTGCATTTTTTTGACATATTTTTTTCGTCTCATTTTTTCTCTGATTTAAGATACATTCAACTCAAATTATTTATAATATAATAATTTTTTTTTTAAAAAAAAAGAAGAATTTTTGATACAACAGATTCCTTATTTTCAATTATTCATTTTATTTTTTACCCCTTACATCTCTTACATATAGTTGAGAGAGGTGTAGATGAATAGAATAGATTTCTTCTTGTTCAACGAGCGTATGAGTAAATTTGATTTTAAAAAATAATAATGAAAGATAAAGTTGAGTATAATCTTTAATTTTATTCTCAATTTGATAATTAGGAGAAAACTTAATTTTAATAAAGAGTAAATTACAAAATGTATCCCTCATCTATTCACAAATTACAAAAAATTTCCTTAATATTTTAATTATAGCAAAATACTCCTACCATTTTGAACTAATTACAATCAAATCCAAACTCGATTCTATTACCCAAATTTTGGTTGTCGCCAAGATGATTACCCAAAAGAAAAACGACCTCAAGGGCGATGGAGAAAACCAGGAAAGACTCGGCCAAGTGTGTGAGTTGCATCAAAGGTTAAACCCTGTGTTTATTTCGGAAATAATAATGAAAGCAGTTAGAATTTAATAACACAATAATCATAAAAGAAAAAATCTGATTGCCTTTTAAAAAAATCTTATTACTGTTTACATGTACTATTTATATTAAATTTGTCTTGATTTTACTGTTAGAAAAAATAATAATCTGAATCATTTTAGAATTAACCTATCTCATTCTCATGCCACCAAACAACCGAATTACCCATAAAATCAACAACATATTACTACTTCTGAATGGATCTAAGCTTTTCATTTACTCATACAATAAACCAATAGATCAAAACCTACGAACCCATCGACCTAATTATTACAAGGAACAAGAAGTCATATAAAGAGAGATTTTTATCCACAAACAGTTCTTGGGGCCATTGTTGTATTCTTTAAAGCACATTCTGGTTTACCATATTCCTCTTTCAAACCCCCACAAATCTACAAGTTCACCGGAGGGCTTCCCTGAAAGATCGACCACAAAATTCACACAAACAAGTCAGCTACGATTCTGACAACCAAAGTTTCTAGTCAACAAGGCCTACTTTATCTGCAGTCAGTAGAGAACTCAAGTCTCTCACCTTAAATAGAAGATCATGAGCGATGTTCTCCCAAGGCAATGATATGGACATCAAGCAGCATTTAAGGGGAAGCATCTCCTCGTAAGAACTCCGGGTAGAAGCAGCGGCTGCATATGCCTGCTTTGCTGCGACAGAAGCAACAGATGCTGCCCTACGTACAATTTTACCAAGAGCAAATCCTGTACTAGAATGATCCAAATCTTCTTTACTTTGATCTGAACGACAGAAACAGTTAGATAAGACACTATCCTTTGGTGCCACAACTTCATTCAGTCAATAAAAATATGTAAGATGGGTAACCAATGCATGCAAGACTTCAATCTATAAAGAAAATCAAAGTGTGAATACTAAGATGTGTGAACAAAGCTTGGACAACTGGTAACCGAGAGCTCACAAGACCAGAGAGATCAACAATAAACGATGGCAACCCCTCAACAAGGTACAACATATATAGATTAAATGAACTTTGCCATAACTACATGATTGCCCTTGCAAAACACAAAACGATCATCCAAGTTTGAGATGAAATGTCGCAGAGGATCACTAATCGAACCACTGGATGTAAGAAAATGTAACCTAAATACAGCCATATATCATGCAATAAGGGAAAAAGTAAAAAAATAATCTCATCAGCTATGATGACAAGCATGAGATAGTCTTTAATTACCTACAACACCAGAAACAGCCACCTCAACTTCACCTCGTCCTCCAGGACCTTTCATATAAAGTCTATCTGCTTTGCCTGGAGAATGAGCAAGTGATAAAAGGCTTCCAAATCCCGTCCTCCCAGCTGTAAACAGAATTGAAAAGGTTTGTAATCTAAATCAGAACAGCTATGTCAAATATATTTCAAAGATCATGAAAACTTTCGGATGAGTGAAATTTCTTTTAGCGTTCAGAAATTTCATTTTCCCAAACTTGACAACCATGATATAGTTGCAAAACCTGAACTTACCATCATAAGCATCTCGAACCATTTGATAGCTAACAAAGCCTGAAAATAGAGTTATCTGCACATTTAAGAAGCAACGTTAAACTCCAAGTCCAAGTCCATGATAACCTAAATATGCATATCTGAAACAAATCTAGCTTGGACTCTTATCTAATAAGCTTGAAGGTGTAAATTAGCCAAGATCAATCAAAAGATTTATGCATACAATTCTCTTAAGGATGCTCATTCCATGAAGAATTGGGTTGCCAACACAACAAAATGCTACAACTGACATTTTAATGTAACTTCATATCTTGATACATCAACCTAGGAAAATCAGAAAATCTAGACATGGCATGTCATATCCACATAAACACATCACTGATTCAAAGATGTAACTTCCAAATGGCATCCTTCATTTGCAAGTTCTAGCCCAAAATTATGATGCTAAATCAAGCACCCTCTTTATAGGGAAGCCATTCCTTTCATCAAGCTCTTAACAGTACTAACCATTTTAAAAAAGAAGCACCTGTCCAATGATAAAAAGAGACAGAATGGAACTAACTGATTACTTATGATAGGATAAAAGTAACTTGTGTCCTCTCTTTGATCTTGACTTTTCCACACTTCTCTTATAAAGTCAATGTTCAATTCAGGGAAAGGAGATCTTCATGGTGAAACAATGCTATGCTTTTCCATCAATAAAAATGCATTCCGTCAAGAATTGCAGACAGAAGAATCCCTAAAAAACTACTGGATCTACTGTATTTATTAGTTTAAAAAATATATATTAGATGCGACAACAACAACAATTAGACTTTATCATACTATGTGGCATCAGCTATACGAATCAAATGTAGTCATCGTGTTCTATCAAAAACAGGTAACAACAAAAATTTGAAAAGATTTTGCTAAAAAGAAGAATCATTATCAGTTTGCTCCAGACCTTCGAACTCTTTGTCTTCCCTGCTTTGGCATCATTTGTATTGAAAGAATCACCTCCTGGACTTCTATCTTGTGGAGATTTTTCACAGGGAAATGCGGCCCCATCACTGGCATTTAGGATTACGCAATAGCAATGGTCGACATCCGTTAAAACCTAAAACAAGGGAAAGAATCGTTTGTACAACTTCATTCCGAGCATATCATAAGACTATCAAATATTTCCACCTCCGCATAAAAAGCAATCTCCATAGATAAGTAGAACAAGGTAAGATTAAAATATTTATATATTTCTGAACCAGACATCAACAATTTCATTCATAAAGTATCAACAGTTTCCTGAACCAAGGTATAAATTTGTGATTTCTAACCATCGAGAAGCACTGATCAGAGATGAGGAAAAGCTGACATGACACAATAGCTTCCAGGACAGGGCAATTTTATTCAATAAACCCACTACATGTCTCTCTTTTTAGGTTATAAACCTGCAAAACAAGTAGGTTTTGGAACTATACCTAATACAATATGCAGAAAGCTGTTATATCATTCAATAAATTAACCACTGCCATCATAATTTTAGACAATAACTCATATAAAAAATAAAAGTTTTAACTCAGCAAAGCTGCACCCAGGAAAAACATGACATTCTTACTCATACTCAAAAAGGAATTTACCACAGCATCAAATGTTGAATCAAAGTCATCGACCGCAAAACATATCTCTGGATAGGCAGCAGATGTTTCTACTTCCTGCATGAACATTTGTGATTGTAAATTACAACCTTATGAAATTTAGGCACAATAGGAAGAGAATCTCTCTGGAACAAAAACCTGCCTTCCTCGAATCCAAATGGAAATTGATACGACTTGGAGAAGCATAGACTGTCTTCACAACCTAGGAATGGGCAAAAAAAATTGGTTCATTCAGATCTGACCAGGATTTCTTGAACGATAATCGAGAATAAGATCAATGTGTCACCACCATAAAAGTGGCATAGATGAGCTAAAAGGGTACTTTCTGTTGAATTTTGCGTCAAACACATCTTAATGACACAACAAGAGTCAAGAATTAAGTATAAAACATGAAACTCAGCATCCATGGAAAAGAGAGGGAGCACAAGCACCTTGTATATAGGGGACAGTGGTGTTCCTTGGCCACTCTGGTAATTGCGGAGAACCTGGTGACTGATAACACCAAAACCATCAAACAAATAGCACTGGCAAAGCAAGGTAATAAAAATCATGTAAAAAGTAGTAATTATGACTGCCACGGTGGTTTGTATAAATACATTTTTGGTATTAAACAGGAAAAGGTCACATATAGTGAGAGTATAAACCATGTGCCTCTAGACCTTAATTAAATGAAATAGAAGAGCAAAAATTCGGAAGTGCATGTTATAAATCGCTTGAACTTGGATCCAAATTTTGAATCAAAATTTTTGTTAGTTTATCAACTTTATTCTTCCTAATTTAAGGCTTACTATCTTTCTAACAAGAGATGGGAATGTGAATGTAAAATTTAGATCTGGAAAGAATGAAAGCAAGTACCTGCAAATTGCAACTGTTATTGTAAAGGAGGTGTGAGCAATTAAATTCAAGAAAAACGAGCGCCTCCAATCTACAAGCAGTGAATTTTCGCCAACAAGTTCATCCAACTGCCAAATAAAAACAAAGTGTTTACTCTGCAATAACTATCTATATCTTCTCTGTGTAAGATGCAAGTTTCACTCTTTTCTTTTGTGGGCAACCAAGTAAAAATTCAGCTCAGTGTTTTGAGGCTTTAAGTAGCATTCTAGTCTAAGTTTCATAGTCCTCATCAAATGAAAAAATAGTATCCTAAACGTAATCAAGGGAATTCAATCCAAAAGATAAAAGTGTCTTTAAAGAACTACTTCAAAATAAGTTGAAAGCCTGATCTGAAGAGGATAAACCCTCAATAATATCATTTAATCATTGACCAAAGTTCACAATGAGTAGGAAGCAGATTACGAGACGGCTACTTAGAAATGAACATTTCCAAGCAAGTACAATTAAACAACTGAAACCATTGCAGCATGCCAACTATAAAAAAGATGCAGCAATCTTCACCAGAAACAAAGTAACCTTCCTCTCCATTGTATTTGGCATTAAAAAATGACAGATAAAATACAGTGAAATCCTCAGCTGGAACATACAGTCCCCACAAAGAAATAGATGCACATCACAAATTTCACCTCTTTTACCTTAGGTGCCCACCTGCGTACAAAGAAAGGAGAGTTTCCTTCTGCGTCATCATTGGGTCCAATCGCGTGCACACCCTTCAACCAGAGCACACTTTGATAAGATTGTGCCAAAGGGCCAAATTCTTCAACGTTGAGAACCAAGAGAATAGTTCAGGCATCATAAAGTATTCAGAAAATACCATCTTTTGCACAAAGAACAACATATCGTCCTCCTGTCGACCCCTTGACTCCCTACCCCGAATGAAATATACATCCATAATATCATGCCAGAAACGGGAATCCATTTCCACATCTGAGGCATCATCTTGATCAACAGAGTTCTCTGCTAGTAACTTTGAATGCTTTTTTACCATACTCAACAGTTCAAACCTGTTTCAATCAAGAAAACAAAAAGGCAATTGCATGAGGGGAGGAAAAAATCATTTTCTTTCCATTTCCACCTAGTTACTGAGATACTTAAAAATTAAAACTTTCTCTGGAAGCATTTGATTCATAAGTTCTCGAGATTGAAATTAACCAGCGTCAATTCAGGTTGACATGAAAGGCACCTCTTAATATGGTTCAACTGTTTTCCACCAACCAATGCTTCTGGTTCCAAATTAACATAAACATTGAATTTTACCATCCTTTTCTCCTTACTGGCCTTCTATCCAACGTTTCCAAATACTCATTAGCTAAACCTAAGTACTCCGGATTCCTTTTTCCTTTCCCTTTCTTTATTTTCGAAGTCAGAAAGATAAATAAAAAGAAAAAAAGCTAAGCAGCTTTTTCCACTATCCATAACCCAGTACTCAGATAAAGCCATTAATGATGGCTTGATCAACCACGGTATCTCTCAAGTTTACTTACTCTTTAGCTCCAATTAAATAAGGGAATTCAATAGCTTAAATCCCAATAAAAGGCAAAATCTTACAATTGCTCCATCTTTAACTACCCTTTTTTCCTTCCTCACCACTGATCCAACTTTTCCAAAGTACTCATTAGCTAAACCTAGGTAGGCTGGATTCGTTTCAAAGTCTGAAAAGATTAAAAAGGGGAACGTTCTACTCATATCTATAACCCAGTACTCAAATAAAGCCATGAATAATGGCTTGATCAACCCCTGTATCTCTGAAGTTCACTTATTTATCAACTCCAAACAAAAAAATCGAATCAATAGCTTAAACCCCAACAGAATAGTTGAAACTAAAAATCTTAAAGATCATAATATAAGCATTTAGATTACCGCTAATATCAGCAGAGAAAAGAAGTATTACCGACTGGGGGTTTGGTCGCCATAATTGAACATTTTAAACTGATCCAAGTTTTATTCCTCCTATCGTCCTAATTAATGAAAGTTGAACTGAACAAATTGAATTGAAGCCGGAAGAGTACTCCGCTTATACGTTAAGGAGGAGGGCCGGGTGAAAACCGACGCCTGAAAATGGAGACACCGTTGATTTGATGCCACGCAAGCGCAGGTGGCTGTCTGTCCCAGCTTCGGGAATGCCGATGCCGTATGGGCTCTTTGAAGTTTGGAATCGCCGGATTTTTCTTTCTTTTTATTTTTTATTTTTGCCTCCCTTTTTATTACGTGGAGGGTAACACTATTTTTAGTTTTGGGCCAAATAAATTAAGCGGAAATTACTAATAACCCACACTATTGAATTATGCTTTTAGTTAGGTTAATTTAAACTTCTATTGAATTATTAAAAGAAAAAATAGTTGAAAGTGATATAAGTTTGAAAATTTTTATTGAGGTAAAATTATATTACAAAATAATATTTTTTTTTTTTGAAGCAACAAAATAATAATAGTTAGAACTTTAGAAGATTATATATTGTAACAATTTACACTTTCACAAAATTAAATTGTATCTGTCGTACATTTAAACAAGTACAAAAGTTGGGCTGTAATATTAATTATTTCTTTCTTCTTTGGGCCTGCCTCTTGAACTTGAACTTGGACAATAATTCACACATTATCAAACCATGAAAAGGGCAAAATATTTTATGGTCCATTTTCTAAAACACTTAATATCTCTCACTTTTTTTTTTTAATATATAATCTTACCATTTTGCTTTTCTAACTATAACTTACCACTCATACCTACTTAATTCAGGCACACTTGAGTTGCGCCAAATATGAAACAAATGCATGTCCATTTTGTGCGCAGACTATATATTGAGCGTAAATTGGGTAAACATGACGGTAATTAACGTCAATTTCAGCACTTGCATGGTGGACATAATGAATAGAAATTACCATTTTAGATAATTTATATATTTTCTATGTTCAAAACTAGTTTTATATAACTTCTTTGTAAAATTATGAAAAAATAGATAGTGTATTAATAACTATTAATTGCTTTTTTTTAATATATCTGATCGAATTAAAACATTAAAATTATTGTAAGTTTATTTAATTCAGTATAAAAGATATCAAAATTTTGGTACTTTAATGTGATTACATTGTAAATACACAATTAACAATTAGGGCTTGCTTGATTAAGCGAATGGGCGTCAATCAATCACAATCATTTAATTATTTGTTAATAACTTTACTTGGTTTATATGTTTGGGTTTGAGTAGAGTATTTGATACCAAAATACTTGGGTTGAGTCCAAACCCATACAATTGATAGGTTTGAAAATTTTGGAATGAATGATCCCTTCCCTTTCCTTCTTTTTTTTTTTTTTTTTTTGTTTTGTTTTGTTTTGTTTCCTTCTACACTCCTCTTCCATAACATAACTTATTTTTATATTCCTCAATGACACAAATCGGATAGTTTGGTTGCTAATCTCTCAATCTGTTAAACAAATTACAATTTGGAGCTTCAAATCCATTCCAATGTCAATTCTCACTCAATCCAACATATTTGACTTTTGATACCCACATACATTTTTTTTTTTTTAAAGAAACAGTCCAACAATCCCAACAACACTAGATACATTATTTTAAATCACACATTATTAATCAGAAATATATTCTCTAATTTGATTGCCAGCAAACAAAACTGTAGTCTCAACGCTATGCGTTGGTTTCCCCCTCTTTATTAACGACCATATTTTTATTTTTGACTTCAAAGTTAAAGATAAAAAACACATAATCTAATCCGTGATACGACATAATATCCTAAAGACATAATGATGCCTAGTAATTATGAGGGATAGCAAAATTTTTAAAAAAGATGAAAAAGTCCCATTTTATTTACCAAAAAACTAAAGCTACTTTAATCCTTGCATTGCCTTTTTGTTTCCCCCAAAGTCTTTCTTGGCCCACGGTAAAATTTAGAGGCTAATTTTGCAGTTGGAGGTGTGGGCATGGTCATCAAATGACAACAAATTTGTCAGGCATTCCCTTATAATAAGCAAATGGACATAATCAAGAATAATCGAATTATTGTGGGCAAGAAAAGACGAAGAAGCACATGCGGGTCATAATTGACTTGTTGAATTATAGGAGGACTAGTATTGTAAATATAACTCAACTGGGAGTAAAACTGATTAATTTACTCAACTAGCCCCCAAATTTGTGGCTGATATGGCTATAAACCTGTCAATATTTCTGTAACTAAAATTGAGGCTCCAATTATAATGGCCGACGATGGAGAATTCGAGATGTGATGTATTGCTACTTTAGACAAAATGTAGCCATCCGACACAGACACACCACATTTATCTCAACCTAACATTGTTTTCTCATGAAACTATATGGTAAAATTTTCAAAATTTATATTATTTCTTCCAACGTTACAAAAATAATTGTGACATAATATTTAATTCGTCTCATGATACTAATTTTATTTATTATACGATTTTAATTTAATAAATATAATTAATTATTATTTTACATAAACAGTATATTATAAACAAGTAAATGATGTATACAATCACCAATTTTATTAGAATTGATGTAAAGTATGGACCAGAACAAAAATGATCTCATTTCACTTCCAAACCAGGAAGAAATTAGCTAAACATAACTTGACGAAAGTGAAAAATTCAATCTTAAATAAGCAGAATATGTACTTTAGTGATCTTCTTCTTCTTCATTTCAAGATTCATTACAATATATATGGAAAGAAAACCATGGATCCACCAACTCAAATATTTATATAACAGTCTTCACAAAACTCCAGATCCCAGAAAAAATTCATACAATATAATATTACACCCGTCCCAAAAAAAAAAATTATAATTATAATACTAGTTCAGTATTACTTTTTTTTTTGAGAGGGATGGATAATTACTTACTTACCAAATAACACCATTTTTCTTTTGGTTCTTTAACACAAAGACATTTCAGGAGCCATTGATCCAATTCATCTTCAATAAATCAAGACTCCATTATTCCTCTTCCCTTTGCTCGTCGTCCTCCTCCGGCTGCCGGTGTTGGTTCTATCCCGTGTGGCGGCATAGCCACTACTATTCCCGTCGTTGAAGATCAACGGCAAGTCGTTGGATTCATCCCCATCGTGATCATCAACGGTTGCGATACGAATGCAAGAACACGTCTCCAAGGATGCAAAGAAAGCAGCAGCAACACCATTAATTATCCACATGGCCACCCCATCAATTTTCCCGCAACCTCCCGGCGGCGGCGAAGATCGGACCTTGGTGGCCTCGTTGGCGGCTCTGAGGCTGAAGAAGGTGGCGCAACTTGAAGAAGTTGTTGCTGCCATGAATTTTGGAAGGAAGATGTGTGTTAATGCGGTGGAGCTGCTGGCCAGCGAAGAAGAAAACAAGACAGTGAGACTTCTTTTTAATATATGATGCCTTCAGTTCACACTTCCTAACCTTTGTATGTTGATTTTAAGGTTATTTATTAGTACTAGTACTGTGTCTATACAACCTCTTCATTCAAGGTGTGAAATTACAATAAGAACCTTGAGCGTGTGTGTAGATAAATGATTATGGGAGGCTAAAGTAGATGTTGGTGATGGATTAGTTTGACAATTGATGAACGTGAAATCTCATCTTATTTATAATTGCTAATTAGTATATTCAATTTGTGTAATTAATAATTTTTTAAAGAGAAAAGATAACTTTTTATTAATATTGCAACATTGTTTAAAGAACGTAGATATACATTCACTTGAAGGGGTTAATGGTTACCGTACCAGTTTTTTAATTTTTGAGATGGTAGTTTATAAATTTTGACAAAATTATTTTTTTACTTAAAAAGAAGAAAGAGAGAGTATTTTAGGTATGTATTTTAGTTCAAACTGAGACGGTAACAAGTAAAAAGTGGGACAATAATTAATAAAACTTTTCCTCGAATATCAGCACACAAATTTTGGTATAATATCCAACATAGTGTGCATTGATATTATACCGAATACTCATTTCAATTTTTTATTTAAAGAATTTGAATTATTCACACAAATTAGAGATCAATTATTATTTAATTTGATTACTTATTTTCTTACTAATTACTTTCTTTCAAAAAAGTTAAAAATTATAGTAAAAATTTAAAACATAAGATTTTTTTTAAATTTTTAAAATGTCATATAATAAGTAAAAGGTTTTATTTAGTAATTTGCAAAGGAGGATTTATGGGCAAGTATCAACTATCAAGAGATCAATATTGCATATATGAGGAAGCAAACGAAATAAATTGTATTTTCCGACGATTATTGTTGTCATTATTGATACAAATGAAAGATAATAATGTTTTTCTGAGTTTCTAACATGTAATTAAACATTTGATATGTGTTTCTATTAAGTTGATGGCGGCTAGTTTCTATTGGTGAAAGACTCAAAGGGGCAGTCTCTCAAAATAATAATTTTTAAATACAAAAAATAATTTGTTGAATTTGACACTCAAAAATATATAATATTATCTCAATTTCGCATATCAGATCAGTCAAATTAATATATTTTACTGTTATTTAATAATTTTTGTGACCATATTTTTTACCCAAATTAAAAACTTAATTATTTATTAAGTTATCCTTTAATTAACCTCTTTGACCAATTAAATTCATAATAACTAATTCTTTGTTGAAGGAAAAAAAATTATTGATGTAAATATTTTATTGAGTTAAAAGATATTAAAAAAATTAATATTCACAATCACTCAAATTCATTTGACTGAAAATCACCAAAATTTTTTATTTTTTAATATTTTTAAATTTTCGACTTCGATCAATAAAAATAAATATAATTTCAAGAATTAAAAAAAAAAAAAACTATCGATTATTTTGACCCAACCACATTAAAGGCATTTGCCCTAAGTTATGTTATATATTTTACGTGGTATGTTTGATACACATAATATTTTGTTGGTCAAAAAAGTGAAGGATAAAGGAGATAGATTATATATAGAAAGTAAAATCTCAAAATTAGATGAATAAAATAAGGTATAAAGGTGAGAAATAATGTGGATCTTACTATTTGTAGCTCAAATTTACTATTTGTAGCTCAAAAAAAAAAGTGAAATGACAAAATTGCCCTTAACATATGAATAAGGTATATACTTCATGCAATTCAAAATACATATCAAAACAGACAAAACTCCTTCAAAAATCAAACAAAACCATTCGAAATCATTCCAAAAAACGTTCAAAATCGTCGAAGCAAATTGTAACACATATTTTGGTTAATTTGGGACAGCGTCTACTCCAAAATATACGCAAATATGGTACGAATTTAATACTTTTGTATAGTTTTTTGCATACTGGTGTAAAAATCGCACATGTTTTGCGAAATTTGATGGAAAAATCGCATGTAATTGGCGAAGTATCAGGAAAAAATCGCCCAGCTTAGGTGATTTTTTGTGGAAAGTTCGCCAATTGCAGGTGAAATCCGGGGGAAAATTCGCCTACAATGTGCGAAATTTACTGCAAAATTCGCACACTGCAGGCGAATTTTGCAGCAAAATTCGCACATTGCATGCGAATTTTTCCCCAGATTTCACGTGCAATTGGCGAACTTTCCACAAAAAATCACCTAAGCTGGGCGATTTTTTCCAGTCATTTTGCCAATTACAGGCGATTTTTCCTTCAAACTTATATGTTTTAATTGTATATGTAATTACTTATTTTTGGTATTAATTTGATTAATGACGCAGGATCCAAATGGATTACCAGACATTCAGAGAGATTTGAGTCTTGAGTTTCAGTGTCCTGGTTTTTTTCCAACTGAAGAACAAGCATATACGTATTATTCGGAGTTGGCTCTTACATTTCGCTTCGAGCTGATTAAAGTGGGGAGGGGTAACAATGGAAACTCAGTCACATATCGTTGCAACAGATTCAGAGATCCGGTTGAACAAGGGCCTCTCCCACAAGAGAGGAAGAACACTAGCCGGCGAGGATGTAAGTGCAGGTTCAAGTTATATTGCAAGGTGGTGAAGGATAATGGTTGGTGGGTCAGAGTCACACCAGGTCCGAATTCAATGCACAATCACACTGTTATAGTGTATCCAGAGGGTCACAGGCAGCTTAGCCGCATGAGTGCTGGCGCAAGGGAGGTTGCTAGGACTTTGAACAATGCAAATATGAAGCCAAAATTGATTAGGAATCATCTTGCCGAGACGTATCCTGAAGATAATGTGACAGTGAGGCAGCTAAACAATCTTAAAGCTGATGACAGGAGAGCAAAGTTCGAGGGTAGAAATATTGCGCAGCAATTTGTTCATTACGCCGAGGAGAAGCATTACTATGTACAAGTTTTGACAAAAGAGGGCACAGATGTTATCACACATGCATTCATAGCCCATCCAATTTCAATCCAGCTGTTGAATAGATATTATTGGGTGATTGTGGTGGACGCGACATACAAGACGAACAAGTACAGGATGCCACTCTTTCAGATTATAGGTATGACTCCTTCCAACAAGAATTTTAATAT
Organism: Knoxia roxburghii; assembly: GCA_030378225.1. Classification (NCBI taxonomy): domain Eukaryota; kingdom Viridiplantae; phylum Streptophyta; class Magnoliopsida; order Gentianales; family Rubiaceae; genus Knoxia; species Knoxia roxburghii. The sequence continues at coordinate 41,484,629 of CM059418.1, forward strand.
TGCATGTGCCCTTTTGAGAGATGAGAAAAGAATTAGTTATGATTGGGTTTTTGAACAATTGAGAGGGTTGTTGGATGTTGAAAATGTACCTAGCGTTATTGTTTCTGATCGCGAGATGAGTTTGATGGATCCTATAAGGGATCATTTTCCTGGATCACACCACCTGCTGTGTTTGTGGCATATCGACCGCGATGTTGATAATCAGTTGAGAAAGCTTGTTGGTGAGGGTGATAGGAAAAAAGCAATAAGAAAGCTTTGGAAGGGAATTGTTAATGCGGCAACAGTTGAAGAGTATGAAGTGTTACTGCAGCGGTTGAAGAATGGTTATTCTGTAGTGGCTGGATCTGTTGTTGTCTACTTGGAGAGGACTTGGCTGTCCTATAAAGAGATGTTTTGTAGGGCTTGGACAAACAAGATTCTGCACTTTGGCAATACTAGCAGTAACAGAGTTGAGAGTACGCATGCCGCACTGAAGGATTGGATGAATGCTGGCACACATTCACTTGACACGCTATTTGGGGTGATTGACGACCACGTCAATTACCAGTTATCACAGATAAGGTACGTTTATTAATTAGATTAATTCGCCTTTTTCGGTATTTATTTAATTTACGTACCTTTCACTTTATTGATGTAATTTTAGGGAAACCCTTGAGGCATGCATTTCCAAGAAAGCAACAGCTATGTTGTGTTTCCCGTATGAATTATTGAATGACCATGTCTCTCACTATTGTTTGGAGTTAATCAGCGAACAAGTTGAAAAGATTACCAAGTTGGGGGATGACTTGTTCGAGAGATGTGGATGTGTCTGCAAGGCCACGCATGGGATTCCTTGTGCATGTGACATATGGAAGTTGAGGGAATCGCACGACACGATCACCGTTGAAATGGTGCACGATTTTTGGAGGCGGTTGACGATTGAGACATCTGAAGTAGATTCGAACACATTATCTGCAGAACTTCAATAAGATTTACATTATGTATTTTATTTTATGATATTTTGATTCATTAACATACATTTATAAAAATAAATTTTAATTTGTTGTAATTCATTGTTTTTAACAGATACTTTCGCCAGAAAATCGTGCCTCAATTCGAGAATAGTCCACGCGTGGTGCAGCGAGGTCTGATTGTCAAGATGAATGAGTCCCTCAATACTGACAATGCCAGTGTGTTCGAACCAGCCATTTTGTCAACATCAAGGGGTAGACCAAGATTACATGAATCCGTGCGGCGCGAGCAGAGCGCTCGCGAGAGAGGTTTAAGACGCAGTAATGCATCCAGGAGATCTTCTCAAAGATCGTTGCCATTCGATGAAGGTAATCTATGTTTTGTTCTTTTTGTGAATTTATATTGATTGGTTACTTTATTTTTTTTAAAAGACCAAAAATTACTATTACGTGTTTATATTCCAATTTGTAGTTAGAGCGGACAGTGAGAGTATCCCCATGATTCCACATTATGTCCATCCTTTCTGCAATGGCATTACGGACGTAGAGGCAGATGGCAATTGCGGATTTCGCGCCGTTGCACTCGGACTGCATGGCAATGAGAATGACTGGGAGACTGTACGAACTGCGTCGATTGGAGAGATTCTCATGCATCAGGATACTTACAGGCGCCTCCTCGGTGCATGTCTACCACAGGCTCTTGTTGAGGCCAACGCAGATCCTATTGCTTGGGCAATTGGTCGATTGAATCATTTTACATCACCATGCCCCTTTGCTGGCTGGATGATCACCCCAACGGATTTGTTTGCTATCGCCAATTATGCAAACGCCTTGGTAATCCACCTCAGTCTTGCTCGCGGTTGCTGTTTCTCCATTCTACCTTTGCGGCACAATCGTGGTGTCGCCAGACCATCACGACAGATAGCCATTGCGCACGTACGTGGTAATCATTTCGTTCATGTCAGTTTGACTGGTGATTGTCATGTACCTTCGTTGGCATTGTTGTGGAGGCATCACTGTGATGCGGCTATGGCTGGTTTTGCAGAAGAAGCTGAATTTAAAAATAGGCTGGACCATTGGGACTTGATTTGTGGACCATGATTTTTTGTAGCCATTGCAATTTGTTTTGAAAATTACATTATTCTGTTAATAATTATCATTTTTGTAGTTTCCCGATTTTAATTTCACAAGTGCACAAAAAAGGAGTAAACATGTTAAATATAACGCAACAAAATCCTCATAGTATCACAAACTAAATAGAATAACAATATAACATGGTAATGTACTACAATCAACCAGCCAAATGCCATCTATCTATCTCCTCCATCAACCTAGCCTCCATTTCTGCCGTCTCGGGTAACCCACCACGTCTGATGATCTGTAAGGCGTCCTCACCGTATTTTCGCCACCGCCGGACCCACTACAAAGACAATACATTGCAATGATTACGTGCACTTATTCGATAACAATATAACATTATACTTAATCAAATTATGTAACGAAAAACACTTACATATTCAGTGTTGGTTCGCGGCGGAACTCCACCATCATCAGCTGGGGGGCCATCGATGAACAGGTATGGGTGGGAGTGCTGACGATACCATGTAAGGTAATCGTGGGTGACTGCGCCGGGAACGTCAGCAGGCTGCAAGTCATCGGGACGTATACAAGCCATACGCGGTGCCCGCCATATGCTCTTGGCGAACGCCAAGTCATAAACCACACTATACCCACCACTGTACGGCCGAAATGCCGTCTTCGGAAGGAGTATGTCGGCTGGGATATCCTGCACGTATCCCAACTGTCGGACGCACATATCTGGCATGTACGGCTCGACCTCACCACCACATGCAATCAACCCCCTGTACGTGGTGATCGGGGTGCGTACGTGCGGAAAATGACCGTATGGGGTCCATGTCACCTGTAATATATAAAATTAATATCATATATGTGCAGCAATTACATATTTACAATTTATCATAAACATTTATTACTAAAATCGGCAAATATATGTTGACATACCTCCTCCGGACGCAAGTGGTCAAGGGCATGCCGGTACCTCTGCAGACGGGAACTGCTGGCCTGTCGGGGTCCAGTGGTCCACAAAGCGGCGCGCGGGGTGTGTGGATCATCAGGCATCGGCACTGAATGCGGTCTGAACGCTGGGAAGTGCTCGTATATCAATGCCTGCAATAGGGTCATACAACCCGCCATCCCGCTGCAAGATCCTCTACTAGCCTTACCTAGATGTCTATACAAGTAGGCTAATGTAGAGGTACCCCAAGCATTCTGATGCACAGTCTGCAATTGTCCCCGAATATGCACAAGGTGTTGTGGTTTAATCCTATTGGCACTCTTGTCCACAAAAAGAGTAGAACCAATAGTCAACCACAACCAAGCCTCCAAAGCTCGCGGCATGTCCGTAACTAAAGCTGGCCCCCTCCTGAGCACGTAGTCAACTAGAACGCCACCATCGGTGTGGCTCGCCAACCAATCCGCGTCCCTCTCGGACACATGAAGCAAATCTGCGCATAGGCTCCATAGCACTGACTTGTCAGTGATGTCAGCAAGCATGGGACCATCCACAGGGATACGAAGTATCTCCCACACGTCGTGTAGGAGAATACTCATCTCACCGACAGGGAGATGAAACGTGTTCGTATCCGGCTGCCACCGCTCAATAAATGCAATAAGCAGTGGGGTATCGATGGACGTGTGCATAATGTACGGCAAGTGTGCTAAACCAGTGGAGCGCAACAAAAGCTGCCAGTCAGATGGCATCGAAGCCAACCAAGATACCAGACGCTCACACACACCTGCCCTATTTTGGCATCTCAGTGTGGACCTAGGTGGTACGACCTCCTCACCCTCCTCTCCGTCCGGTCTATACCTATAGGCCACATGGCCCTTCCAACTAGGTATCACCGACCCATCAATAGGGCCACCCGTACACGCCTCGGTCACAATCCAAGACGTATCGCTCCGCCCACGCCTATTCGTAACTAATTTCAAAAAATATGGACTATAAATAAATAAACTTATTTAAAAAAACATAAAACAAATACATCCAATAATTTAATTGAAATAGCAACACACAATCACTTGAAATAGAAACACGTAATCATTATAATCAAATTACATAAATAATAAAAATTGAACAATGTAATTTATATAACACCATATTATCATATCATATAATCAAATTACACAAATAATTATCATCACGGATGCACTACAAAATTTAAATAATAGAAATCAAAACATATACATGCTATTAGTGCATTATATTTAAAACTTACCTCGTGAGGGCTCCTCAGCGCGTCCTGAGGGCGACGGAATCTCCTCACCGCGTCCTGAGGGCGACGGAATCTCCTCGCCGCCAGTAAAATGCTGCTCCTCCTGATCGGAGTCCTCGTCAACCAGTGTATGTGCAGGCACGCGTCGCGCTGCTTTCTTCATCCGAGCAGAAACAGTGGGCCGCTGTCGCGGGAGGGTTTTCCCCGCAACCTACAAGAAAGTGCAAATAATAAGTTAGAAACATGCAAAATATAAATAATATTTAAAAATAATACAAAACTAATGTAAAAAATTTTTACCAAAAAATTCGCACATGATGTGCGAATTGTTGGGTAAAATTCGCACATGAGGTGCGAATTGTGCACAACAATTCGCACATCATGTGCGAATTGTTCTGTACAATTCGCACATGATGTGCGAATTGTTTTGTACAATTCGCACATCAGATGCGAATTTTCTGGCGAAATTCAATAATTTAACCGAAATTTTACGCTTTTTACCTGTCCAAACAATCCTTTCCCCTTCCCGGTACGCTGTGGTGGTTGAGATCCGCCGGCGTCCATTACGTGCGATTTTTTTGGAAAATTTGTTTCGATGGTCTGAGAGAGTTTGGTTAGAAAATCTGAAATGACTTATGATTTTGTAAGGTTTGCAGACAAATATAAACCCAAAAACTTGGTCAAAATTCGCCTGTGTTGGGCGAATTTTCAGTGAAAATTCGCACCACTTATGCGAATTTTCCTGGAAAATTCGCCTAAAGCAGGCGAATTTTTCTAGAAATTTCGCATAAGTGGGGCGAATTTTCACTGAAAATTCGCACATTGTAGGTGAATTTTTCTCAGTTTTTCGCAAATTAGGTCCGATTTTTTATGTTTAATTCGCACATTGGGTCCGATTTTTCCTTACATTTTCACATTTTCTATTTTAAGGGCATTTTTGTCATTTCATCAATTTTTTTGAGCTACAAATAGCAAAACTGAGCTACAAATAGCAGCCCAGAATGTGGCAAGTGGGGGCGTTATGGCACATATATAAAATAAAGGGGGCAGGCATGTCAAAGTTAATGATGAGGCACAAACGTTAATTAAGTTGTGGGGGATTATCATCTAATATTTGGTGTTAACGATCGCTAATGACATCTAATCATTTCTTGTAGGCTGTAGCCACTCAATATGGAATCTATCAAATATTTCTTTCTAAAGATAAAGAGAGTGTTAATTTTGCTAATGGGTCGCCTAAATATCGTTCTTTTATTTATTTATTTTTTCTTACTTATTATTATTTTTTTTTTTGTTAAAATGAGTTTATTATGATTTTTGCCTGATCATTATGATTTTTTTGAAATGAATAAAATAAACAACTCTCATGGCAATAAACATTAAAAAAAATATATTATATAATAGTTTTAGTGTTGCATTGCATAATGTGATTGAGAAATTACAAAATTATATTGAATAAAGAAAAAACAATGGATATTTAGGGGTCATATTATTAAATGACAAAAAAATTATTTCTATTAAATTACTAATTTGACTTGCAGATGTCTTCTAATATTACCATGTACTTTGCATTAAAAAAAGTTTTATTAAACATGACCCCTTTTTATTCGCTGTTCTCTTTAGAAGATTTTACCCTGTGTGATGTGGTCAAAAATTGTTTTCAGCCACCCAAATGTAAAATAAAAAATAAAAAATTATATTTATCTCATATTAATTTAGTTAAATTACTGATTCTTTAATTCTAAAAATTACATCTACTCTTCAAATCAAACATCCAAAAAATTTTAAAAATGAGAGTAACATGTCATTGACATTTCTTGCCTCGGTAAAGCAGATCAGGCCCAAGTTTGTAGTACGGACTACGGACCACTATTAAATCCAAACGAGATAACATGTTACGCTAGCCCACGAATACTTACACTAATATAGCAAATGTATTAAAACTAAAAACGACAAAAATTAAAGAATAAAACGGGAAGAAAGAAGAACTAAAGATAAAGATGAAAAGAGAAGAAGAAACCGTTGTAACATTAGCCTTTAAAGTGGGGGGAATTCAAATCAAGTAACAATTTGACGACTTTAATTTTTTCCATTTAAATTGGTTTTGAATATTGTGGGCATAATAATGATCGGACAAAATTTATTGACTCTATACATTGTAAACATAATAATAATAATCGGATAAAGATAAGAGTAAAATATTTTATAATATAAAATATTAATGACAGAATTTATTTCATCTAGAAAAACTAATATATTGTCGAATTAATGTTAAATTCAATGAATTAAAACAAAAAATTTACATACTCACTATTTTTTTATTAACGATAATTAATTTAAATTAAGGCCAAAAAAATCTAGAATCTTCAAAATTTTGCATTTAATACTCTGGATACAAAATTTAAGAAAGAATTCATACAATGTTTTTGTTCAGACAAAGATCTTTTCTTCCGTTCCTTTTCTCCTATAAAAATGCATCCTTTCCATTTCGCAGTATTTCAGACAAAGTTAAAAATTAGAACACAAACTATTTTCTATATTTTTAAGGTTCAAAAAAAGAAGAAAATGTCGAAGCAAAGTGCTCTCTTTATGGTGGCCATCATCCTTTTCTTCACCATTGTTACTTATGCTCGTCAGGATCCTTCAACAAAGGTCACAGTTGAGGTAATGAGTTAATTAAATCTATGTTTATAATTCAAATAAAAAATTATTTGTTATTTTTGGAAAAAATAATGATAATTATTATGTTGTTGGAACCGAAGGCAGAGAAAACTGATGAAATTGAAGTTGGAAGTTGCGAAGGGATGGATACTGAAGCATGTTCGCTGCGAAGAAGCTTAGAGGCTCACCTTGATTATATTTATACCAACAGCACCCCAACTGCAAATTTAGAGGCTCACCTTGATTATATATATACCAATGGCACCCCATTTGCACCTTAATTAAATTCTCAAATTTTAATTTACCTATTTCTAATGTAATTACGTATTATTCAACAATTTATTTATGCAATAATAATATGCATTAGGGTCTGTTTGATAAACTAATTCAATACTTATTCTAAATAGATTAAGTACTTAATTGATTAAGAGCGTTTGATAATTCAACTTGTTTCTGATTTAATGAATTAAGAACTTTTTTAATTAAGTACTTAATAATTAAGTGTATTTGATAACTATAATTCAAAGTCTTAAGAGATTAAGTTGGTCTGAATTGTAAGTATAATTGTTAGCCTAAAAATAAGTGATTGGCGAATCACTTATTGCTGAACTGAATTGGTTGCAAATTTTTTCTTATTTTCAATATTTATTATTCTTTTTAGTTTTTTCTTTAAATAATTTTTATTTAGTAAATATTTTTTTAAAAAAATATTTTATCATTTAAATAAATAAAAAATATATTTATGACATGGATTTTTATTTTTTTATAATTTTAATTAATATGTTATATTTATTTAATTAATATTTTATTTTTAAAATAATAATAAGATTCTAATTTATTATTAAAATTTTTTAAAATATTTTTATTAATAGAATTTCACAGTATTATGTAAAAAATTACACATCTTAAAAAATATGATATATATTAAAAAATATGTTTCTAATATTTTTTTTAAAAAAAATAAAGTGATTTAATTTAAAATTTTATAAACTTATTTTTGTAATTCAGACTTCATAATTCAAACTTCAGATTCAAACTTCAGATTTCAGACTTCAGATTCAGACATATTTTCTAATTTTATCAAACAAAGCTAACTTAATGGATTCAGACTTCAGAATTCAGACTTCAGACTTCAGATCTCAAATTAAGCCTTAGTATTATACATGTGAGTATTTTGTCGGAATTATTTTAATTGTTTATGGTAATTAACCGAAATCTCTTGTGAATTATTTTTGGAATGTGCCGAGGTTAAATTAATTCGGAAACAAATTTTAATGTAATTTTAAATTACTGGAGATTTTAATATCATGGCCTTAAATGAGAAATTTGGATTTATTCGTGTTCTAATCCCGATCATGAGGTTATTTTCTGGATGGATCTTGCTCCGAGGTGATTATAGGGAATTTCATGAAGTTCCCACAATGCTGAGTGGAGAGTTTGACTTGGAAAAATTTCGTATCACATAGGGTGTTTACGGATCGGATTGACCGAATTTTACATCAATTCGGAACCGATCCTTAATATACATATTTAAAAATTTTCTATCCGTAACCTACCGGATTTTATTTCGCATCCAATCTATTTTGGAAGGTTCGGATTTACTGAATTTCTCTCTTTTTTTTTTCAACAATCTACTTTTTCAACTCAAATTTTTTTATGAAAACACAGACAGTCTCAAAATTCAGCCCATAAGAGATTACTAATAGTTGGAAAAAATGCAAAGGAGAAGCATTTCTAATTCTGCAGCATTTCACTTGCATTCTAGTAAGTAAAAAGTAAAAAGCCTATTTTGATGAATAGAACTGGCTACAAATAAAAGAAACTACAGTAGCCATCTTCAAATGAATTTAGAAATGTTAAGAACTAAGCTAGAGATTGAGCGACCGAACTCACCTTTGAAATCCCTAAAATTCTAACATTACTTTTGGATTTTAATAATATTAAACACCAAGTATTAATATATATATATATACATATAAACTAATATTATTATTAACTAAATATATGAAAGGATTCGGATTTACGATCGATTTTTTAAGATAAATTCGGAATTCGATCCGAAATGACTGGTTTTTAATTTTTAAATTCGCTGAATTAAAAATTAAAATAAAATCTATCCATGAATCTAATCCGCGGATCGGATTGAACACCCTTAGTATCACATACTCACGCGACCATATTATTATGGCAACATGGAAATTAATACATTTTATAATTTTTTACTAATCATAGAATTAAAGTGATAAATTTATATATATATATATATTTTACATTTATATCAATGATTCATTTAACACAACTAAAATTGACATCCAAAAATGGAAAACGGTTATATGTACAATCATGACTTTCCTCCAAAAGTGGCCATGAAGAAGAAATTCATGTACTTCTTTTTTAAAGAAAATTTGACTCTACCACCAGAGTGTAAGAAAGGTTTATACTACTAATGAGCACAAAATCGTTTCACTCCTGCCTCTTTTAAATATTGGATTTAGGATGGAGTATAGATGACGTCTGATTTATTGAGGGAAGAAATCACTTGTTTGATTGGAGAGAAAATTGATATACATGCAAAAATTTATTACTCTTTCATCCCAGATAAATATATTATTGATTATTTTCCTAATTCAAAATGATTAATTTAAATTATTGATGGTAGATTATAAGATTGAAATTTATATACAAATCACTGTGTCGTTATATTAATAATGTGAAACGAAATTTTACGCCCTTAGTCTCACCAAAAAATAATTGTGAGACAGATATAAATTAATGTTTCTCATATAATATAGGGGAGTTATTTAGCCTATAAACCAAATATTAATCTCCTACCTAATACAAAACATGAAACAATTATAGTTAGAAAGTCTTGTAGACAATAATATCAAATAATTCACAGCAAAAAATAAAAATAAAAATTTTGACCATCAATACTAGTAGTTCCATAGCACTATTTCTATTCTTTTAATTCGCCAGATGTAACCTTCATATCAATCTATATATGTTATTAAAAAGAAAATTTAAAAATAATAATGATTAATATTTTTTTAGTATGATTCTTAAATAGCGCTCACATTTTTTTATTTATAGCTATTAAATTACTATTTTTTTCTATTTTATTACTAATAAAGGTATTTTAATAATTTAAAAAACAGTAAATAAGGAAATGATTAATAACCCCCTTTCCTAGGTTATCATTACAATCTTCTCTCCTACCACACTTGGAAGTCTTATGTGTGGACTGATTTAAATAAGGGTAAAGAGGAAGTCAAAGTAAAAACTTAGCATTTACTCCCCATGAAAATTTTAAAAAAAGAAAAAATATTTTCCCCCATTCCCTTTCTCCTATATAAATCCTTTCCTCTTTGTCATAATTGAGACCAAGCTAAAAACTACTAACAGAAACTATTTTCGATATTTTGAAGGTTCAAAAAAACGAAAGAAAATGTCGAAGCAAAGTGATGTCTTTATGGTGGCCATCATCCTTTTCTTCACCATAGCTACTGCTACTCGTCAGCATCCTTCAATGAAAATCACAGTTGAGGTAATTATTAGTTAATTAAATCCATATTTATAGTTCAATTTAAATTATTTGGTCTTTTTGGAAAAAAATAATTGTTATTATTGTGTTCTAGGAACCAGAGGCAGAGAAAATTAATGGAATTGAAGCTGGAAGTTGCAAAGGGCTGGACACTGAAGCATGTTTGGTGCGAAGAAGCTTAGAGGCTCACCTTGATTATATTTATACCAACAGCACCCCACCTACAAATTAATTTAATTTCTCCAAATCTGATTTACCTATAATTTCTGATATGATTGTGTATTATTCAATAATATATTTATGGGATATTAATATGCATTGGTATTATACATGTGAGTATTTGTTAATCCTTTTTGTTTGTTAAAAGTATAGAAAGTATAATTAATTACGTTTGTTATTCTCAGGAAATGGTTAGGGTTGTCACAATAAATTTCATAAATTATGAGAGTTTTTAAAGTTTTGTTTGTTTGTCGGAATATCAATTGTTTATGGTAATTAACTAACCACAAGGAGAGATGTTGAAAGAAAGGCTTGAAGTGAGATCGTAACAAGATAGTCGTAATGGAAGGTGCAGCTGGATCACCTCCTTTCCAATGAGAGTTAATGGTTGTTGAGAGTTCTAGTTTGACACTGTTTCATATAAAAAAACAAAAGAGATATATCTAAATTAAATTTGGAGATAGAAGTTTTCTTCTATTTCTCGATGGTGAAATAAGATCAAACTCATGGGTTTATTATTTTAGATCAGATCAAAACAAATTGATAATAATCTTCCTTTCTTTGTGCATGTGCCCCGTGTGGCTATATGGGGGCAAAAAAGAAAATATATGAATGGTGTTTCTCTTGCTTTTGACATAGTGGATCCCGATAGAAGGCTTGTGTGATGGGCTTTAGGTCAGTGATAGAGCACGTCCGTTGTTGTTACTGGGCTATGAGGACTCTCAACTATCTAGATAGTTTAGTGTGATCATCGACGTCTAATCCTAAGATATGTATCATCCAAAATATATTATTGACATAGTGGATCCCGATAGAAGGCTTGTGTGATGGGCTTTAGGTCAGTGATAGAGCACGTCCGTTGTTGTTACTGGGCTGTGAGGACTCTCAACTATCTAGATAGTTTAGTGTGATCATCGACGTCTAATCCTAAGATATGTATCATCCAAAATATATTAGAATGGCGTAATCATTTGTTCGAACTTTTGTCTTTTTTCCTTCATCCCAATCCAATATTAAACAATTAGGAACTAATTCAATACTTGCATAAAAAAATCCTCCATTTCCATGAAGAAAAAACAAAATTAATTATGGAAAAAATTTTAATGTAATTTTAATTTTATTCGAGATTTAACATCCTCGCTGTTTGGATTTATTCATGTTTTGAATGAGCTTTCCATTCAGAGAATTAGTTTTTATTTCAATTTAAATCATTGTGGTTTTTCTTTTGGGGCGATTTTTTTAGAAATCTATATAATGTATAGAAAACATCGAGAAAAGAAAAAGTCGGTGAACATGAGCCATTAATATTCTTTACATCCGTTCCGATCTCAATTCCTCATCAAAAAATCCAGAAATTTACGTAAAGAAAAATAAGAATTTCATAACAAAGAATCTTGTATAAACGAGGGAAAAATAATCGGAATAAAAGTTTCACAATAAAGAAATGCTGACTTGTGAAGATCACCCAAAGCCAGACCCCTGGACACTTGGAAAGATAGTAATTTGTAAGAGAGAAAATTAGCCACAAGAACTGTACTGCGTCTTCGTCAATAATTGATGCTCTATTTTCCACACACTTATAAATAATGATGGACTCCCTGTCTGAATAATGACATACTATATGGTACTACTTCATAGGATCATACATACGAAATCCCCCACTTAATTCCACAGCAATTTCTTCCATAATTAAGCAAAGAAAGATGCCCAAATACTTCTCTTCTCTTTTCATGGCGGCCATGCTCTTCTCCTACATGCTGCTACTTACTCAATGTGCTGCCCGAACCACCCAACTTTTCCATCCCAGAAACCATCACAAGGCAAGTTTAATTCAATTTCCGTCTCGTGTATAGTATTACAAACATAATTCTTGTAACGATAACGTATATAGTCGGGGTTCAAACTGATCGCTAGACATGTGAAGTGCTAAATCTTGTTCATTCTTTTACAAGTCGGGTGAATTTCTGTTTAGATTCAACAAACACGACCCGTTTATCTGCTTAATTAATTTGATAGATGTATTTTACAGGAAGCTGAGGAAGGAGAGAAGCAGTGTGAAGATGCGGCGGAAGGAAGGGACGAATGTTTGATGAGGAGGACGCTGGCTGCTCATACTGATTACATCTACACACAGAACCTCAAGCCCTGACAAATTCCTGGGTCTGCACACAGAACCTCAAGCTATTTGTATGTTGTTGTTCAATTATACGTCATTTTTTTTCGTCTTATAAAGAAAATTAAGCATCACGAATAAGTTTTAGCCTGATAAATATTACTATTTTGATAAGAGGGTTACATATATATAATATATGTGCATGGACATGGATTTCAGTCAGCATTATCCATAGCCAGCTTCCAATTCATGGTGTATAATTGAATAAATCAACCCATATCGTTCCAGTTCTGTTTCCCCTCTTTATCAGGCATGTATTATACTATATGTATAATGGATGTGAAGCGATCGAGTTTTTACATACAAGAAGAAATTCTTTATATTTATTATGCATAAATACTATAGCGAAAATATGAATTAACACGAATACAAATATGATCAAGGTGAACCAAAATTTGGAAAGAAAAATGATGGGGTCAGTAATTTATTAAGGAGTATTTTTATGATGCTCCAACAGATAAAATTACGATTAAAAACTATCATATTTAAACTGTTTTTGACAATAAAAATGAATTTTTAAATGATTTCATGGTTGGAAATGACAAGTAATATGAACATGGCATGAAAATCAAAATTTCATGCTTTATTTATTTAATTTTTTTTTTACAAAGAATGAACCCGTGATCTATATGGTCAAACTCAAAATCTATTGCTTTAGATAGAGAATGTCAATCATGGAGTTACAACCCTGCTTTACTTTTTAATCTCACCAAACAACCTAGTACGAAATTAATATCCTAACTAATTGTTAAGTTCATATTACAAAAGAAATTCTACCTTTCCTTCTACGGCATAACTCTAAGATGATGACACGACACAAACGTAATACGTATTTTCCACGTCTATAAATGGAATATGAAACCAAAGTGGCAAAGTAGCCTTAGTCAAAGTCTTCGTCTTTAAAGCTTTTGTTGGTTGACTTGAAAATGGAGAAATGAGAAGCAGAGCATAGAAAATGAAAGATACCAAGCAGAGCATAGAAAATGAAAGATACCAAGTCTTGCTTTTGGAGCCCTATAATCTTCAAGTTTAATCCTTTATCTTTGCCCTGGTATCACTATCCTTTTTCTTTTTTTTTTTTGAAAAAGTTTATATTAGTATTCCTTTTCCTAGTTCAAGAACAGCCATTCATGAGAGTAGTTAAGCAGAAAAATATCGTCTGCTAAAACAGTAGCTATAAATCAATGTTAGGAGGAGGGGCAATGAAGCTGTGGGTTTGTCGAATGGAGATAGAATAAAGTGATTCTTTTTACTCTTTTTAGTGCCCACAAAGAAAATTTTGCATATAGATCCAATTTCACAGGTCACTTCTTGAAGAATTATTCAGTAAAATGACAATAGATCATCACAACTTTCCCTATTCTTCCACCCAGGTCCACCATCACAGAAACTTCCTTTCTCCTTCAAACCAGTCATTCGTCCTTCACTAGTTCATGTGATTAACGTTGGCACTTTGTGTGTCGTCGTCGCGTTCAAATCAAGTTAAACAGGCTAACAATAATGTCATAACGTCGTCTGAAATCAACCAAGACATAAGACGTTGAGCAGTTCAGATCCTTTGTTCCACGTCTCACTATAAAAGGGAAAGGGCGTCGGAATAGAGAAATGAGAACATGAGATATCGGGTGCCTATCTTGGATGGAAATTTTGGAATGGTCCATTCCAAGTCGCCTTTTAGAGGCAGAAATGAAGCCAGCAGAAGGCAATGGGCTATGTGGATTCGGTTGCAATTCTAAAGTTTACATAAATTTGTTGGATGCATTCTTCCATTGGGAACTTTGACCAGAGTGGGACATGCCCTTTTTTCTGCACCAACCTAAAATTCAACACTGCTGAATGGGAACTCAAATACATTCCAAAATATCCTCTGATGTTCAGACACGATGATAATTTCTGGAGTAAAATTCGGTGTTTCACTTTTGTCATTTGGAAGGAAACAGGAAGATTAGGCCAGCGAAAACAAATTCCCTCATCTGGAAATATGCACTTCTAGAAAACTACCAAGAGTCATCATTGATAAGCCAATACTAGTATAGGAAATTCAATGAAAAAGCACAGAGAAGAAAAAAGAAACATATTTCCAGCTATTGAATAATTTCCAACAATGTAATAACTTATAAATCTCATTTACTTCCTTCATAAACTGCTAAGATTACATGGTTCTATCAATACAAGCTCAGAAAACAAGAATCCCAGCTATTAATAAGCAGCTGAGAGTTCAAATAATAAGATAAGTATTTGGCTTTATGCATAATTTTGATGGACTAAAAATCGAATCTGCAAGCTTTACCTCCTAACTTCTACAAACTTAAATGATTTCATTCACCAGCCTTTTTTTTTTTTTTGTCCAGGAAGGCAGCTAACATATAACCTGATCATCTATATCAGGGTGGACAGCCTTCAAGCGGACCATTATTATAGTATAATATGTAATTCTTGTATATTCATTAACAGCTATAGAAGAGTAGTACATGGTTACAACAAATTTCATGAACAAACTGGATTTTATCCTCTGCAGGCTTCAAGCAATGACTTGATACAGTTGGTCAGAGTGTTCAGAACTTATCATCATGGCTACGTTACGAAATTTGTACCCCAATCTAATGCGAGAAAAATATACCTGTGAATCAACTGGTCAAATGTGCCAGAGAAATGACATTGTTCCAATTATCTTAGCAGATGATATGGGAAAGAAATCATGCAGGCAACATAGCCCGACTGCTGCCCAATAAATGCAAAAACAATGCAAGGCATATGGTAAGAATAACAGATGCTTTAGCACCAACATATCTGATGACTTCCAGCCCTCTTTCTATAACATCTTCGCGGACAACAGCAAAGCTTCTTTTCAGCCCTTCCGAGATCTTCCAAAAGAAAAATTCAACCAAGGATCGAATGGTTTCAAAGGTCACTCTACCAGTCACATCCAGCACAAATCTTCTATTGCTTGGCACTGACAATGTCGATGAAACACTACTCACCCACCCACCATTCTTAGAATTTGCAGGTCTGCATCTTTCTTGAAATTTGACTAAAGATTCTTCTTGGTCAGAAACGTTATTGTTTGCTGGAATAGAACCTTCATCCTGACTAAAAATGGAACAAGGACCTGAACCCGACCCAGAACCAGAATTGGGAGATGTGAACACTTGGTGAGATGTCTTAACTAGTGTTTCCACAGCTCCATTACAGACTGAAACCAGAATGTCTCCAACTTTAGTCTGATGCTTAGGATTAGTCAACCCAGAGAAGAGCTCGTCATAAAAGTTGATGTCCATTGTTTTATCAAGATAAGCAGCCACAGCAGTACCGACGAAAGTCTTTATGCAATCAGCCATAAGGGTTTTACATTTATCATCACAAACCACATCTACCCATCCAGGTATCGTTTCCGACATACCATTATGCCCATCTCCATTGAAACCTTCACCTGATCCTCCGCTGGAGTAAAATCCCATGACCAAATTCCGAGCAAAGCTTCCAACAACAGCAGAAACAAATCCAGTCCCAGCATTCGAAGTCAATTTATCCATTAATTTCTCAGGAAAACTCGATTTCTCCACTTCCTCAATCTCACCTCTGTTCTCTGACCTGTAAGCCCTTAACATCCCAATCGTCAATGCCTCAGATATCCTAATCAACGACCCGGAAAGCTCATTTGATCGAGCAATTTTTGACAACTGCTTCAAACTATTGGGAATCTCATCAGAATCAGACTGCAAGAATTCCTTCAAATCCTTGGACACAATACTCATAGTGTCCGCAGATTCAGAAACCAACTCGGCAACTGAAATCAAGGAACCCAATAACTTAAAGAGCTTCCTCCGTTTCCTAACCACGGAAGGCAAGTTATAAACTTTATACGCACCATAACTAGAGAACCCCACCAAACCCAATATAATAATCCACTTCTTCTTCTTTCTTGAATAATGCAGACCCCTTTTTACCAACTCAAGATCCATCAAAAAGTACTAGAGCTAAAATCTAGCAGCAGTAGCAAAACTTTCTAACTTAAACTTCAAAAGTCAATCTTCTTGAACCAATTCAAGAACTAACAAAAGTAATAAGCATATGTAGAACCCTAGAGTTCAAAGAATTGTTTCAACCCCAGGGCTCAAAAACAGGGATGTATAACCCCCCCGAGTATCAAATTGTGGATACAGACTGCACAACCCGAGGAGCCTAGGGATTCGTTTTGGGATACTAGTAATTATAGCGAAATTATTACAAGCAATGAATATGCAGCTTTCTTTTTCTTTTTAAATATCTATCAATCATCAAAAAATGAAACTTTTCTGGAAGAGAAAACGAACCGGTGCCGGCGACCACGACGGCGAAGATGATGCCAAGCTCTTGCAGAAAAGAAGATTGAAATTTTGTTTGGTCAGTTGATTGCCGTTGAGGAATGGGAAATGAGGAGGTGAAGAAAATTGGTGGTGGTGGAATTTGATTGGCTGATGGAGAACTTATTAAAATCGGCGGTGACGAATAATTTGTCGGGTTTTGATGACTTGGCCAGCTTCCGGTGACGATTGAGGAAAACCGGTTATTCGTTTTGGGAGTTGTGATTCGTGTTCGGCTTTAGCAATTTCTTTTTTTTTTTTTTTTTTTTTTTTTTGTGGATTAAGCCCGCCAGCCGTTCACATTCACATCCTGCGTGTGATTCAGACTTTTCCGTGGTTGTCAATGCCGAAAATGACCTCATATCCGAATATTAATACTCAATATTCTATAACTATTTTATTTTACAATATTTCATATTAATTAAATAGTTCACATCTCCTCTTCTCTATTATTGTTTATTAAATTTTTCGTTGCGAAATATAAAATTTTCGGATATAAAAAAAATAACAAATTAATTGAAAATAAAGAATTTAGTGTACATTGATACACTATGATTAAAAAAAAAAAAAAAAAGGGAATTCATTCCCAAAAAATAGAGATATTTCTTTAGTTATGCTTTCGTGACCTTGCTACCCCTATTCTCCTCTTAGTCTCTAAACTAGCATAATCTTGGGATGTTTTATTTGTTTATTGGTTTTTATTCCTCACCCTCCTATAGATTAACTTGGTTCGTTTAATTTTTAAAGATAAGAAAGATTCGCTGGAAAAATTAGGGTGGTATCTTCATTAATCCACATGAATTAGTCTCCACTATTGTCATTTAAATGACGAACAATAAAAATGTTAGTATTTAGGTTGCAGCAGATTGTCTTATGACTCGACGTTTAAGGAACAATGGGATTTACAAAAGTGACAAAACTTATAGGGATCGATTGTTAGAACATGATGTTGTAAAGTTTGTGTAATTATGCAATGTAGTACCCTGATGTGCTAAAATTGGCCTCTTTGTATAAAAAAAAAATACACAAATTGTGATATCATATTACTTATTACTTAGAGTAAATTATATTTATTTCGCTTGGGGTATTGGTCAAACTACCAATATCCCGTTTGAGGTTCCTTACATTTACTTATATTAATCAAAGTCAAACATCGAAAAATGTCAAAAGACGAAAAAATTTTGATGATTTTTTAGTTAAAATGAGGTTAATTTTATTTTTCGATTCAATAAAAATATTTATGTCAACAATTTTGTTCATTTTTCATCACTTAGAGAGTTAGTTATTATAAATTTGAATAATTAAAAGATATAAATGTAGTTACTAGGAAACTCGAGAATATTCATAAATTGACCAAACTATAAAAAAAACTAATGTAATTACCAATTACCTATTAAGAAAAATATACTCATTACTATAGATTCATACCTTCTTAATATAGTTAGTGACAAGATAATTTTATTATGATATTAGAGTGATAATTTGTGTCAAGTTATAATTGCGTATGTTATATAAATAATTTTATAGGTTTAACAAATTATTTCAATAAATTAGATTATCGTGTCAAAATTATCACAACTACTAATATATCTCTGATATATTTATAATTAATAGTAACATCAAGGTCACTTTTAAAAACTTTAATTAATTATAGGGTTCCATTTTAAAGATAGGAGTTGCATTTTGATAGAAAGGCGAACATAGAACATGGTATTTCCGCGCAAACTCCAAAACAAACTCAACCAACCCGATTCGGTACCATAAATTGTGACTTGTGCGGCCGGTATGTCGGGTGCGGTTGCGGACGTACTTGCCTTTAACTTAAACAGAAATTACACTGCATCTGACCCGGCCCGTATCCTGACCAAAGAAAGACTCCAACAAAAATGACCAAAATTAACTTCAACTTTCAAGCTTCCAATTTCAAATCCCCACTCGCCAGCCACCCGCAACTTTGCATATTTCAGGAAGAAACAATGCTCTCCAAAGGAGCCACATTCATTTTTTCTTAAAATGCCAACAGATTTTACGATGGTTGATAATGCACATGAATATTGTTTTGGCTTCTTGACCATTAAAGTCAATATAGGAGCGGCACTACATAGTGGAGAGAGAGAGAATATTTATCTCCGAAACGGTTATAATTTTTTCTAGTAAAGTTATTCCGGCCGAATTTTAGAATTTAAAGCCTGCATTCACTCCTGAGTCAATATACAATGTCGATAACGTACATGAGTACGATTTTGGCCATTTAAGCTCTCGGTTTTGGCCGGAAACAAGGCAGAGGTGAGGAGGAAGAAAGAAGCACAGCTGGGAAGGGATTAAAGAGGAAAAGGTGAGCAGTTTCCTCTGTTTTTTTCACCTTTAGAGAAGGGAATTCAAAGCCAAACCAAACCAATTCAAATCCATACCAAACCAAAAAACATTCAACTTGAACATAATGAATACCTTTTCCCTCCCGGGCTTCACCTCCAAGGTTGTAAGCTTTTCTCTTTTTTTTTTCCCTTTGGCAATTTTCACAACTTTTCCTGAGATTTTTTTTTTTTCCCCAGTCAAAGATCCCAAAATGCCAATGCCAACAAACAAATACTTGGTTCTTGCTCTCCTTTTAAGGCAAGAAGCAAAGGGCAAGGTCCCCTGCACTTTCCACCCTCTCTTATCCTCACCATTTTCTTTCCAGAACCAAGAAAACCATGGCCAAGAAGGAGGGCTGGATTGAAGGAGTACGTGCTGGAGACAAAAAAAGTTGAAAGCCAGTTTCTTTATATTACTAGTACTACATCATCATCATCATTGTCCACATATACAATCAAGCCTCAAAAAATCACACTACTAATGGACACTCTTTACAGCTTAAAAGTTGAAAACTATAACACACAGAGGATCATCCCAACCAAGAAGATAGAACCCTTTATGCCACACTGCAACCGTAAGCAGCCCTAAAAATAGCCATATACTATATCATGCCATCCATCTTCATGTTTTCAAGCTTCTGATTACATGTACAGCATGGTAGTTGCAACGAACATAACCCCGTCGAGCCCTTTTGATGATTCCAGGAATGTAAATGAAAATGAAAAGTAGATTGCGCAATCCTAACACTTAACCAAACCATTAAGCAACTGACCCTTCTAACCTATTCCACTCAATCTACATATTATTGCACAAACACGGGCTCTTAACCTTCACAATCTGTCGCTTTATGGTGAAATACACAATGTACACATAATACTAATGCCAGGTTCTACAAATGCTGCAAAGATCAGAGTCACTAGCAGTGGTATTCATCAAGTGAATTGGAGGTTTTCCACCATTCACGAACTTTAGTTTAAAACAACATCAAGCACCAAAAATCTCCAGGCAAAAGGCTACAGCATTCATTTCATTTCAGCGACAGCTCTTGTCAAAAAGATTTTCCAACCGGGCTTAAATATCCAGATTGACTGTCAAAAAGATTTTCCAACCGGGCTTAAATATCCAGATTGAGAACAATCGGTTCAAGCCAGAAAACAGGATTATACTATACTATCAATAGATAATACACCAAGAAGTAGAACAGAACAGTCATTCCAACAACTTAATCAGGCATATGGTAGAAGGTCCACATCAATAAGAATACAGCATTCTGTCTAGCAACTGCAGATAGAGGGTCCATAGTGAAAACCTGACACCAGCAATCAGATTACATGCAAGATTGAATCCAAATCAGAGTAAATTCCACACAAAAAAAAAAAATTCAAACTAAAGTGGTGTAGATGATTGCCCTTCCCAAAATTATGTTTGAAAAGGAAAGGTGGCATCAACAAGCGTTTGCACAGCTATATTTGGACTTTTAGAGATTGAATAACACTATAGAATGCAAATTCTAAAATTCCTGCTAATCAAACTGACAAAACTGTGAATGAAGCTCCTCTTCAGGAGCAAAGAGCCAGTGCACTCAAAAATAGGATTAATGGAATGTAAAATCCAAAGAAACTACTATTACAATCGTAAATACAAGGCTGGTAAAATTTTCTTTCCATACCAGTTTATAAGTGTTTACATTCCCAACTGACAGCAATGCAGATAAATTGTCCGCAGGCATTCTTTTACACAATGAAGTAACAATGCAGCAAATTACCGCAAGGCACCACTGGCAGTAACAAAATTATGCATAATTTTGGATCAGAGGCTTCCCAGGATTATTGAGAAATATCGCAATTGCTGCTGTCTGATGATCGTTATCAGCCTGGCCTAAGATCCAAGTATGACGGCTTTCGCATGACAGCGTCTTCTTCCATGTACAAGGGAGATACAGGACCTTGAAGCTCCACCGAGCTGCCTGTTGGAATACATTTGACCTTGCAACTCTTGAGCTCGTTTGTCCTCCTCATGGAAGGAAAGTGATAGGATGTATATAAACAATTCACCAACTCCTTCTTCATTGTATCGTTCTCGTAAGTTTACATTTCGAAATAAAAATGGTAGCTGTATAATTCAAACTACATAGTTTCAAGAGCTCTGCCGAACGTTGCTTCAGTACAGGATTGCAACCACTCTGGATGACAAGAAGCAACTTCGCCGCTAGGCCTGCATCCACAGCAAGTGCAGCGCATTCCTCTGGAGCAAGTTTACACACTGCCCACAATATTGACAATGCAAATTGAGTACAGCTCTCTGAAACCTTCATCAATAGCTTGACAATTGTTGGGATGGCAGTGGGACAATTCTTCAGAGCCAGGCCACCCTCAGGAAGGGTAGACAACACTTCAAGAACATAGAGTGCCAATTCTAAACACTCAGCGTTTAAATTGGGGAGCAGCTCAACCAATTGAGGAACAGCCCCGATGCTTACGACTGAGTTCCTCATAGGTTCATGTGAGCAAATCAATTTCAGCAGTCTCAGCCCGGCAGATATCCCGGTTGGGTATCTCTTGTCCTTCACTAGTCTCAATACTCCCACCAAAAGACTCAAACTTGACACAATTTCCGACTCAAAGTCCTCCCCATCCATCAATATTTCTATCAATTTTGTGCAATTGATTTTCGTTTCAATTGACCCTTCATTCAATATATCCACCATCAATGAAATCTTGGAAGGTTGCCTCAAATTTGCCTTTGCATCCGAACCCAGTTCCAAATTCACCAAAATTCCAATTACCTCTGAACCAACAGCATGGGTTGTGAAAGGACCCAATAGAGAAGAAACCATAGGAACTCCACCATTATCCACCACCGTTTTCTTGGCCGAGTCATGGACAGAAACCACTTGCCTCAACTCTTTCAAAGCTTGAACTCTGGCTTGGCCTTTAACTTTCTTAAGGCTTTCCAAGAGCTCCAATGCCCTCCCCTGCACATCTTCTGACCTCTTCTTCATGGCAAGGTATTTTTGAGTAAACCAACTGTAGATTAGCTGGTGAAGTGTACTATTTGGAGTGATTGAATCATCCCAGAGCTCCTGCATTGTGGTGGGGCAAGTGAAATGCCCCAAAGAGAACCATTTGAGAATATTGGATCTCTCATAAGTTTGGCCTGTGCAAAGTGTAACAGGATCTTGCATTGGCTCA
This sequence comes from Knoxia roxburghii, assembly GCA_030378225.1. Classification (NCBI taxonomy): domain Eukaryota; kingdom Viridiplantae; phylum Streptophyta; class Magnoliopsida; order Gentianales; family Rubiaceae; genus Knoxia; species Knoxia roxburghii. The sequence goes on from CM059418.1 coordinate 41,507,358, forward strand.
AGAGAAATTGGGCAAATGAATACAGAAGGAACCTCAATTGACTCAAGTTCTTCAATCATCTTTTTCAGATCGAATTTTTCTCCCTTGGCACAAGTATGCACCACCCCACCTCCACCTCCCAAGATCCCATCTTTGACAGCAGTTTCTAGATCCAACACCTGCCCACCACCACTCACTTCAAACCCATCCCTCCCCCTGCTAGATGGCTGGTACATAGGCATCTTCTCAACCCCTTTGGCCTCAAACGCCTACTGAAATGACTTAAATATAGAGACCCTTTTCAGCAAGATGCAGTCTTGGCCAATGCACATCACATCTGAAGCCCGAAAATGAAATGAAGCGTGTGGATGAAAAAAGAAAAGAAGAAAGAGAGAGTCACAGCACAAAGAGAGGGATAGTTTTACACTCCTTTCCCTTTTTTTCCACCCCTGCCTTATTGACCAAAACAATCAAGAGTGAGCATCAAAGGGGACATCTTTTCTTCAAGGGGGTGTGTGTTCTTTTGTTGTGCTTTATCTGAACTCTTTTACTCTGGTCAAAAGAGCCTTGCACTTCATTTTCACCATCATTATCATGATCAAAGATTACTACTATGATTTTTGATGATGTTGATGATGACAAAAAAATGTGTAATAATCTCCCTTCCCTAATACCAAAGCTCTAACTGTGGTGCCCCTTTTGGCTTCACTTCCTCTTGAAGCTCAAAAAGAGTGAAATCATTCAAAACCCCAGATCAGAAAATTATCATAACAAAGCAATCAATCAATACGGGGGAAAGAGAAAAGCAAAAGTACAAACAAGCTGTATATAACAATGTATCAACAGTTCCCTCACCAAATCTCACGCTAAAAATGAAGGAAAAAATGAGAAAACTTCAAGATTTAGATCAAGCCATAGAATGTAGCAAAGGAGAGGCAAAAACCCACCAGAAAATCACACCAAATTATGGAGAGAGAAAAGAAAATACACAAGGAGTACACAGAGAGAAAAAGCAATCTCCTCTGTATGTGAGGCCCCTCTCCTCCACCACTGCTCTCTGCCTATGGTTATGGACTTATGGGGGCAGGTGCTGAAAACCCTACAAATTACCTTTTTTTTTTTTTTTAAGAAAAATATATAATCTTTTGTGTTTTTTTTTTTTTCGTTTTTCTATAAAATCTTTAGGAGAATTCAATTTATTATATATTCTTTAGGAGAATTCAATTTATTATATATTCTAGCTTTAATTTATTTTTGACCAGAGCAAACACGAAGGGTACGGGTTATAGTAGGTAACTTTGACTCTCGGAGCTTGTGCATCACACGTGCAGAAAAAATCCGCACTCCGAAGCACCGATATATCCGGTTTTTTAGGCTGTAAAAACATTTTTCGGGAATCAAAAAATATTAAATTTTACGAATAATAAAAACTAATTTATGCAGCTTTAAGACAGTTGTCTTGCGGAAGGTTAGCACCATAATTAGTTCACTTACTAAATTAAGGATAATTGTGCCACTTTAGATTAAGGTTGTTTCGGGACAATTGCCTCAAATATTTCAAATTATTTTCTACTATTATCTAATATGAAATTCAATTACCAATTTTAACTAATAATATTAGAGGTTACGTTGTTTGCAATTAAATCCTCTTCAAGTTAAGTCTTTGATGGCGTTATTTTTCAAGTGTGAAATCGTGTATGAATTGCCATTTGCATTATTACGGACGAAGGCGTTTACAATCAAAACTTTGAAAAAAAAAATTCTCGAATTATTGATCATTGTGTGATGAATTACTTGACTTTTAAGGGGGCTCTGTTTCTCGCAACGTGTCTTTATTTACAAAAATAAAAATACTCTTATTGATCCTGTGTAACGAATTGCTTGGCTTTAAGAGGACTATGTTTCTCACAACGTGTCTTTATTTACAAGAATGATCATTCCTTGGTGATTCTTCTGCAGCAATTTTGGTAGTTCTCTAACTTAAGGAACATCAGCGTAGTTGTTTCTTAATTTGTTGAGGATTACAAATCTTTCTTTGCTCCAACGGGTAACTCTTGTATTATGTGGCTTTTCCACACCCAAAATACCTCAATTAATGAAATTGCACAATTTGTCAAGAAATTCGTAAATTATTGTAAGACAGTAGATTGTACAAACTAGTTTATTATATCAATTGTCATTGGACAATTTTTAATAAATCTAATATAATCGTATTTCCTTAAAAAAAAAAAAAACATAAGGTTGTCTTCTTTCCATTTCAAAATAGAAGTCCTTTTAGATTTAAATGGACATATCATAATATATATTAGGTGAATTAATTATTATTGCTTCAAAAATACCCATACTAATTCATACATATTGGAATACTAATATAATTAATATTTAAGATAAATATAAAAATTGTATATAATTAATTAAGAGTATAAAAAATTATCATTATAATTTTTTAATGTGTACTAAATTTTTTTTTTATTTTTGTATACAATGAGATATGCATAACGCTTATTAAACCCTATTAATTTAGATCCGGTATGACTCGAACTCAGGATCTTTATGCTCTTGAGTGTCTCTAGTGTAATCTGCTATCTCCGGGGTGTGATTTAAACTCAAGATCGCCATGCTTTTAAGTGCTCCCGGTGTTATTTACTTCCTCAATTATTATTTTTTAATATATATGTAAAATTTAAAAGAATTTATGATTTAATAAGGGGGAGAATATAAGGACATATTGCCCACAAACGCCCTTCAAATTTATTTTATTTACTGGGTGGGGGTAGTATAAAACTTTCTTTTTATGGGGAGAACCTTAAAACCCACGGATGTCAAAGACCCGAAAAGACGGAAAAGTCAGGGGACACTTTGGACAGAATGGTCAAACTGTGAAATTATGGGAAGATAATGGAGATCACTAATTTGTTCCTTTCATGTATTTTTTTAGTATATTGTTTTTTTAAAACTAATTCTTATCAATAAAATGACGTAATTATTTTAAAAATATGAACCATATAATTTTAATAAAAGTGAAATTAGTTTTACATATTTCATATTTTAATAAACTTAATGAAAAATATAATTTTAAAATCATGTAATTGTTACAAAGTTGGTGAATATTGAATTCCCACAATCAAACAAAGTTGGGGTTAGAGCACCTCCAATGGAGCTCTTTAAGAGGTTAGTGGGATGTGGACCCCATTTTATTAACCACTTAAAGAGCTACATAACAATTGGAGCAAAAAAATTTTTATTAATTGAGTGACTACCCGGTTAATACTGACATTATGGGTTAACAGTATTTTTTTTTTTAAAAATTTATACATTTTTTCCTTTTTCCAGATTTTTTTTCTCATACTTTTTTTTCCTCTCTTTTCCAAATTATACATTTAAAAATATATATTATTATCAATTTTTATTTTTTAAATTTATTATTATAATTAACATTTTATGAAATAATTATTTATATATTTTTTATGTTATATTAATTTTATATGTATTTAGTAAAATAAATTTAAATATTGATAATAATTATAAATATTTATATTATGAATAATTGAAATAAATATAATATTATAGTGGATCCATTTATTAACTAATTGTAGTGTAAAACTATTAGAAGCAAAATAAGAAGTTAATGAAAACTGATGTGGCACTGATGGACCATTTATTAACCAATAATGATATCAAACCATTGGAGCAAAAAAAATTTTATTAACCGGAGCCACCCGGTTAATACTGACATGGTGGGCTAGCATTTTTTTATACATTTTTTTCCCTTTTTCTTTCTTTTTTTTCATACTTTTTTTCCCACAACTTTCCAAATTATACATTTAAAAATATATACTATTATCAATTTTTATTTTTAAAATTTATTATTAAAATTAATATTTTATTAAATAATTATTTATATATTTTTTATGCTATATTAATTTCACATGTATTTAGTAAAATAAATTTTAATATTAATAATAATTATAAATATTTATATTGTGAATAATTGAAATAAATATAATATTATAGTGAGTTCATTTATTAATCAATTGTAGTGTAAAACTATTTGAGGCAAAATAAAAATTTAATGAAAAGCTGATGTGGCACTGTTGAACTCATTTGTTAACCAATAATGATATCCAACCATTGCTGATGCTCTTAAAATATATATATATATATATATATATATACACACACGTTGTGGTTGCTTCTCCTATTTTAATAAAATGAGAGGGCATATTTACTATTTACTTTAGTTGGCATGAGATTTGGACCAACAAATGTGATCCATTAATAAAGTTACTGAAAATAACATCAAAGTTAGAGGCACTAATCACTTCAATTTATTCATTAAAAAATGTTTTAATTTTAGCTGACTTGAAAATATGTAAAATATAGTATTATTTAAATTTTTTATATAAAATATTTAAGGTTGTATGTAGTGTTTAAGTCGAATCGCTATTTAATGTAAAATACAATATTATTCTTATTTTTATGTTATTATAACTTTTATTTTAAGAAGCACCACATAGTTTGGAGGTAATAAGAGTTTGAAACTGTAATCTTCAATTTTTAAATTAAAACTTTAGGGTTGCAAAAAAAAAAAAAAATCGCTCTTCTATTCTATTAAAATAAGAGGAATAATTTAAATTTATAATATAGTAATAAAATTAATGATTTTGAAAAATATCATAAGAAATGGAAAAGAGGGATTTGTTGTGGATCTTGAATGAGAGTTATTTTTGGCAGTTTGACCACTTGGCATATGCCGGAGGGCATAAGGCAATGGTAAATATTAAATAATAATAATATATAGCACCCTTAAGATTTGTGAAAATATAAAACTACCCACATAAACTTTCTAATTTCTGAAAACTTCCATCACCTCACCCGTTAACTGTCACATGAAATGAGTCCCCGTTATTGAAGTATATTATTTTCGAAAATTGTCTGAGAAAAATATGCAATCTAGCCCTTTGAAAATCATGTAATTATAATTGTTTGATTTTATTTTGTTTCCAGTTTGCAATATTGCCAACAATTCCATATGAATATATTCTTTGTAATGCATGCAGATGCAGTAAAAGTGAAGGATTGAAACTTGAAAGTAGGACTACCTAATTGTGACTTGTGAATGGATCATACTTTAAGGAATAACACCGTATCCCTTCTGCTACGCTTTGGACAACAAATGCAGGGTCCTACCTACTCACATCACACGTAATGCCAAGATAGGAATAGAGTCGTACCCTAACATTTTAATATAATATTATAAATTCACTTAATAACTTTTAAATTTCATTTTTGTTGATTCAAAATAATTAATTCAATTGACTAATAGTTAATATCACTTAAACGTATATATAAATTATTCAATTAACATACTGACGATAAAAATGAAATCGAAAATGACTCCTATCAATTATATGGTAGGACGTTATATATTTTCATAACTTTTAAACTGTTGATTTAAGCAAGCCAGGCAAGTAGGTTGTTCCGCCAAGTAAATGTAAAAATTTTTTATATAAAAAAAGAAATTAATTTCAATAAATTCTATCAAAAAATTACGACGGTTCCTCTAGAAAAAGACTAAAGAGTTTGAATTCAAATAAAGAGTTCAAAAAAAGACAAAGATCATTCTACATTAATTGTTGATTTGATAATTATAAGAATCGAATTAATAAAATAAATACGCTATTCCATAATTTGACTTTTATTTCAAACAAGGCACTCAATAATAACTTAAATTACAATAAGTGCCCGTATATTATTTAAGTATTTGCCTGGCTAAAATTATTCCTTCAGAAAGCATTCCAATAAAGAATACAATAATGGATCAAAGAAAATAAACACATATATTATACCCTCTGTTTTTTTTTAAAAAAAATATAAAGTGTTTTAAAAAGTTTGAAAAATTTTGTTATAAAATATTTATAGACTTTTAACAATACTTTTAACTTTATCTACATTTAATGATTGGGTATAATATAATAGAAAATATATAATTTTTAGGAGAAATTTTGTCATATTTTATAAACAATCGGTAAAAGTATATAATAATCATAACTAATTGAAATAGATAATCGATTTTATTGAACGGTGTGGTGTTTATTTTTCATTAATTTTTTATAAATTATATTTGTATAATAGCATAAGTGTTTCAACGTTAGCGACTATGCCATGACAAAAAAATATTTATAAATTTTGAATTGAGTGGTTGTGAAATTTCATATGAAAAAAACAAATAAAGAGGAATAGTTAAAGGACATTAATAAAGAATATTATCCAAAATCCTCAACAGTTTAAGAAACGGTTGCTGACAAAACAAACCTGAAAAGGCGAACATGCTCAGCCCATATCATCTGTTTCTTCACCCAACGGATCTAATGACCCGACTACAAATGGATTTTTTTTTTAAATATATATTAGACTACCTCACTGAAATTTAAAATTTATTGAATTTAATCCATGAGTTTCAAGCACTTAATTACAATATCTTACTCCCTCAGTCCGAATTTATATGTCACTTTAGGATTTTCACAATTCTTAACAATCAGATTTAATGAATGAGTTTGTTTCATAAAATATATTTTTTTACCTTTAATTAAATAAGTTTACTATTATTACCAAGAAAATATTGTACTCTTATCAATGACCGTAATTAATACTTTAATGCATGTAATTAATACTATTGGTTTGAATTTGTTAATATTAATAAAAGATTCAGAGTTTGATAAGGGTTAAAATATGAATAGTAACTCAATTTTACCTATTTCGTTTAAAAGCGTCAGATAAATATGACCAAAAATTAAATACTAAAATGACAGATAAATCAGGACAGACGAAGTATCTCAATCATCCATTTTTTATTACATTCCAAATATAATTAAAATTTATTTTTCAAAAAATAAAGATAAAAATCATGAAAAGAAAACCAAAAAAAATAATATCCTTTTCTTCAAAATAATATTTTTATTTTTGAAATTACTATTTTATATTATAAAAGTAAATTTTTATACTTCTATTAATTATTTCCTCGTTGAAATATATTTTCTAAAATTTTCTAATTTCCTCAAATCCATTATTTATTAATTACCTTTCCAATTTCCATAAGAAAAGTAAAAAACCAAAAAGGGCAAAAAAAAAAAAAAAACACGAGTGGAGGGGTGGGGCCCCACAGAGAATATGGAAGAGTGTGTAGCTTTGATAAAGTTGCCAGCTCAGCTGATTGACCGGTCATACAGTTTGACTGTACACACTTCCCGTCTACAGTCTTCTCATATACACATGCCATGGCTGCCTCTATTTTCGTTCAATAACATGATATATGTATCTATTACTATATATAGTAATTTTTTGTATGATAACTGTAACTTACTAAATATAGTAAGTTTTGCCAATGCACGTACCTTTTTTTTTTTTTTTTCTCGCTAAGTGAACAACGTCTTAGAACAACTGTCGCAAAGTCCAAAAAATAACTGTCACAACGTTTACATCCAAGCAAGTCCATAACGTCTCCTAACACTAGCACCACGTCCAGAAACGTCTACATCCATACATGTGAATTTAAACTGATTTTTTCACAAATACAACTAGCACCACGTCAAAAACAACTAGAACCACATCCAGAAAAGTCTTCATCCATGTGTGTGAATTTAAACTGATTTTTTTCTCAAAGACAGTCCACCACGTCCCATAACAACTAGCACCACTTCAAAAATAACTATCACAACGTCCAAAAATGTCTACATCCATGTATGTGAATTTAAGCTATTTTTTTTTACAAATACAACTATCACCACGTCAAAAACAACTAGCACCACGTCCAGAAACGTCTACATCCAATGAGTGTGAATTTAAACTGATTTTTTTCACAAAGACTGTCCGTCACGTCTCAGAACAACTAACACCACGTCAAAAAAACCTAGCACTACGTCCAGAAACGTCTACATCAATGCATGTAAATTTAAGTTATTTTTTTCACAAATACAAATATCACCACGTCAAAAATAACTAGCACAACGTCCATAAACGTATACATCTGTGGGTGTGAATTTAAACTGATTTTTTCCACAAAAACAGTCTGCCACGTCTCAGAACAACTAGTACCACGTCAAAAATAACTAGCACCACGTCCAGAAACGTCTACATCCTTACGTACGAATTTAAAATGATTTTTTAAACAAATTTGAGGTAATACTTGGAGATATTGTTGTACAAATTTTGTTGTGTAAAAATTGTTATTCTAAATTTTTTTTTGGTCAAATTTGGCAGCCAGAATCACAACTGACCACTAGCAAATTTGACAGCCGGAATCACAACTGGCCACTACCACACCACATAAACATTCAAACATGTGAATTTTAGCTGAATTCTTCACAAAACATAGTCTACCACGTCTTGATATGTCCAAAAAAACTAGCACTACGTCCAACTACGTTTCGCAACGTCCCTCCACAACGTCTCATCCAGAAACGTCCAGAAACGTATCAGAACAACTAGAACCAAGTCAAAAATAACTAGCACCACGTCTAGAAATGTCTACATCCATGCGTGTGAATTTAAACTGATTTTGTTCACAAATACAACTAGCACCACGTCTCATAACAACTAGCCCACTTCTAGAAATGTTTATATCCTTACGTACAAATTTAAACTGATTTTTTTTCACAAAAACATCCCACCACGTCAAAAACAACTAGCACCACGTCCAGAAACGTCTACATCCATGCATGTGAATTTAAGCTATTTTTTCACAAATACAACTAGCACAACGTCTCAGAACAACTAGAACCACGTAAAAAATAACTAGCCCCATGTCCAGAATCGTCTACATCCATGCGTATGAATTTAAACTGATTTTTTTCACAAAGACAATCCACCACGTCTCAGAACAACTAGCTCCACGTTCAGAAATGTCTACCTCCTTGCGTACGAATTTAAACTAATTTTTTTCACAAAAACATCCCATCACGTCTCAGAACAACTAGCACCACGTCAAAAACAACTAGCACCACGTCCATAAACGTCTACATTCATGCATGTGAATTTAAGCTGATTTTTTTTCACAAAGACATTCACCACGTCTCATAATAACTATAACCACGTAAAAAATAACTATCATCACGTCCAGAAACGTCTACATTCATGCGTGTGAATTTAAACTGAATTTTTTCACAAATTGAACGTAATACTTAGAGATATTATTGTACAAATTGCATTGTGTAAAATTGTTATTCTAAATTTTTCTTGACAAATTTGGCAGCCAGAATCACAACTGGTCACTACCACACCACGTATACATCCAAACATGTGAATTTTAGTTGAATTTTTCACAAAACATAGTCTACCACGTCTCGCTACGTCCAAAAAAACTAGCACAACGTCCAGATACGTCCAACTACGTCCAAAATACAAAGCATCAACATCCCGTTATGTCCCGCAACGTCCAATTACGTCTAGTTACGTCTCATAACACATTCTACCAAGTCCAGTAGCGGGGAAGAATCAGAAGCAACCCATTTCACATGAAAGTGTCAATACCTCACGGAAACCATTTATATATCATATTTTGGAGTAATATAGCATTATTTAAATAAGAAAACACGAATATAACATCATTAATACATTACCCAACATCAAATCGCGAAAATAAGGTTTCGTAAATCCATCAAATACTGTCATACTTTATGATGTGGTATTTTTTAAAAAGAATAAGTTATTTTTTTAAGATGAAGAAGAGATTTTTGAAGAAGAAGAAGAAGAGATTTTTGAATAGGAAAAAGTGAATTTTTAAGAAGTGATTTTTCCGTTGTATTTGGTGTTGTTCGTTAGAAAATACAATCGTCGATCTCCGTTAAATCTGTATTTGGATGAAAATTTTGATTAAATGCGGTTTCGAATGGAGTACTACGAAAAAGAAAAACTTATTTTTGAAGAAGAATATGTATTTTTGAAAAAGAAGGAACTAAGTTTTTGGAAAAGAAGAAGAAGAGAAGAACGTATATCTCACTCTCTTATAGTGAGAGTGATAATGTATTATTAGGTACATTTACCACTAGTTACAGGATGTAATTTGCGATTTTCATTTTCCACTTTCTAAACTTCCATTAAATTAATTAAACGTAGTACTCCCTATTCATTAATATTACTATAATTAATAAAATTATGATTACTAGATAAATATTTATTTTTATTTGGTACTGTCATTAAGTTGGCGAAAAAAAATTAAACCACATATATATATATATTTGTATTTTTTATATTAGATTTCAGTCATTAATTATTTTTATAGGGTTTGAAGAAAATAGGAACAAATAATAATAATATATTTTTAAATTAAATAATTTAACTAGCTTATATAAAAAATAAAAAAAGTACAATTTAGACTAATTTTTATTCTATTTGTGACTTTTATAAATATAATAAATAATCCATTTTCTTTTGAGGAAAGGAGTATTATTTTTGGTACTAAATAAATAATTAAATTAATACGAAAAGATGGAGAGGTAGTCCTACAGAATATAGTAGTGGTGATGCCTCGGTCGGGGGCTCGGCTTCGCTGTTCCCAGTCTCAAGGTTTGACTGGACTGACCAAATGTATTTTTAAATGTAGCAGTGTGTGACTGTGTGTAGGGGGTGTGGGACCCATTTTGTGGCACTTGGTGCCAAACTCAAATTCGGTCAGCCAAAGGGGGGTGGCTTGACACGTGGCGATGGGAAGCGTGCGGTCTTCTGGCGCTCTCTCTTTTCTTCTCTGACTCTCACCCACACACCATTTCCTCAATCAATCTCAAACTCAGGGCATCTCCAACCCATCTCTAAAATGGGTTGGATCTTCAAAATTTGAAGATGGATGCTCTCCAATCCATCTTCAAAATCATCTCTATATTTAGAGATGCAACAGTACATCTCTATATTTAGAGATGTACTGTAGCATCTCTATATATTTTTTATTATTATTTTATTTAGTGGGACCCGCTGAAATATTTATTTTATATATTTATTTTCTTTTTGTCATATGTTATTCATTATTTAATTTTTGTTATTGTAATTATTTTAATTTTTTATTAAAGTATTTAAAATAAATTTTTATTTAAAAATATTAAAATATAATTTACTAATTAATATTACATTGTGAAGTGTTTTAAATGGAAAAAATAAATACACAATAAAATTACGATTAAAAACATAATCATTCCAAATTAAAATTAATAAACTACTACAACAACAAACAAAAGTTCATACAAAAAAAAAATTAAAAATATAGAGTTTTGGGTTGGAGATGAGTTAATATAATATGATTGTTGAAAGAAATTGTTTAAAATATTATTAAAATTGTAAAATATAGAGTTTTGGGTTGGAGATGAGTTAACTGTAAAACTGTAAAATATAGAGATTTTGATACTGTAGCATCTGTAAAACTGTAAATTATAGAGTTTTGGGTTGGAGATGGCCTCATACTACTCTTATCTTGTCTTTTTTCTCTTGTTACTTAAATTATTATCTTCTCAAATATTATATTTAAATAATTAATTCCCACTTCCTCCAATTATTTTTTGTTTTGAAAAATATCTCACAATAATATCGTAATATTATTTAAAAAATATCAAACTCTATTGGATATTTCGATATTTACATTTCAAATGGTTGGTTATATATACACAGTATAATTAATAAAATTAAATAAACAATCATACAAGATACACAAATTTATGAGATTCTCAACAGATCTATCCACCATATTAACAAAAAAATTTAACCAATATAAGAATAAAGTAGATTATAAAATATATTATTTCTATTAACATACCCCGTCTCTCTAACTCTCAATTTTATATATATGTTAATATATTTTTTCATATTTATTACAAATTTCAGTACAAAAATATATTAAAGTGTTATAAAAGCTATTAGACTCAATTTTAACCAACTTTAAAATAGATTTTGGATTTTGATGGGTTAAATCAACAAACTCCGTACGTATTTTTTTATATAAAATATTACTCCATCTGTTCTCAAATATTTGACGTTTTACAGTTTTTAAAACAAATTAACAAACCACCAAATTTTCCAAATTACCCTTTTTTAAGCACAAATAATTACCTTACATATCCTATTCACTTACCCTTTTTTACTTACAATTAACACTAAATAACTCTAAATTCCTATGTTTAAAAAATAAAACGGCAGTTACCCTTTTTACTTTAAGATAATTACTGAGATTTTAATTACACAATAATTAAGACTCTAATAATTTCACATTTAGAAGAAGTTTAGAAGAAATAGGATACATAAATAGAAGTTTAAAATAAATAAAATGGAAAAAAATATATGAATTCAAAAAGAAGATAATTAAATTAGATTTGAATCATCCTCAAATTTTCAAATCTCTATAAATCAAAATCTACCATTGAAAAAATATTCTCTTCCCCCGTTCCTTCTTGCTTGTATTTCAAAGGCTTGATTTTCTATTTCTCCAACATAATTTGATGCCTTCTTCTTCCTATTATTAAAGATAGAAAAGGCAAAACTCCTTTCGTAGCTTATTCATGGTTTCGTGTGCACTGGCAAATGGATGTAGAATGGTGGCCGAGGAAAGAGTTTAGATTTGTAACTGGACAGTTTGATAGAGATAATCGGAATATGAAAGAGATAGAGAAGTATTGGAAGTTAAAATTAAGTCTTATTGGGAGAGAGTGAAGGTAATTTCAGGATAAAATTAGAAATGAATAGGTAAAATATTATAAAACCTCAATTAAAACTGAATTTTATGATTTTTCTAAAATGTCAATTAAAACAGAACGGAGGGAGTATAAAAATAAATTCACTCTTTTAGGTGTTCTTTAATATAAAATATTCTTAAAATTTTAAGATAATTTTTTTTATAAAAAAGAGATGGGAGTCTAAATAATTTAAACTCAAAACTTCTTGTTAAATTTATTATTTTTTAATGAAGAGTGTCAATCACTAAATTACAACATCTTATTAAATTTATTAATTTTTTAATCATTCCAAAATCTCTTCTTTTACCACCATATAATATAAATAAAAATTTTAAAAATTGGCTTTTTTTAATAAAGAAGAAAAAAAATAGTAGAGAAGTGGTAGTAGTATTTAAATAAAGCATCTTTTGTACGTACTTGGATTGAAATTAATGAGAGATCAGAAATCATGGGAAGTTGAGATTTGACCGCTATTATTTATTAATGGAGTACTTGAGTGTGAATTAAAATATTTCTTACACGCCCAAACCAACTTTCTTTTATTTTTATTTTTTTATTGCACTTTTGCCCGCTGGTCATAACTCCTCCTAAAGCTTTGGTTGGACTTGGAGGTTATTATTGATCGGGACCTTTTATTTTTAATTTATTACTAATTTCCCCCATTAGATTGAAATCTAACAAACTATTTTATAATTTTTCTTTAATTTTCTGACTGACTTTGATGTGTGAGTGAGGGATACTGAATTGAATACTGTATTTTTTATATATCAAGATCGGAAATTACTTTTATCAATGTAAAATACATATAATTTTGTTTTTTAAATTTTAAATTAATATGATTATATATGAATATTATGTAATTTGAGGGGTGATAAGGGTGGAGGTTTATAACGTCGAGGTCGGAGGTTCGAATCTCGGTTTGTAAGGCAAAATAATAATAATAATAATAATAATTTATAATTAAAATATAAAATTATAAAAATAATAGGAGAGAGTATAAGTTAATCCTATTAAAAAAGTTTACAAATTTGTTGAATTATTTTAATTTAATAATTATAGTTGTTTTTTTGGAATGTGATAGTAAAATAAAATTGCAAACCTTATCTCTTGCACTATTAATATAATATTCATAAATGGATTAGCGAATGATAATTCAAGATTATGGATAACCTGTTGAATAAGAGTGAGATGGCATTTGTTTAATTCTTCCCTTTGTACTAATCCCATAAACAATCAACCCACATAGTTGCAATTGTTGAATACTCTTGTGGTCATATTTTCTAGAATCATGAGTCGGGATTGAACCTCTCACCTTATAAACAGTTGATAGAATCCTATACAACTAGTTTGAAAAATTTATACAATATGAAGGTAGTTTGAAAGATCTATACAAGAAGAGAATGTGAGAGAATTTATAAAAATAACCTTCTAAAAAGATATCTGTTAGAATATTAATAAAGTATTTTAACGAAATGACCGAAAATATGACGAAAATGAAAGGTTAGTGACGCTAAAATTAATTTTTTAAGAGTGACGAGTAAAAGTAAAATTTTACTATTATAATATGATGACTAATTTTAAAATTCACTCTATATAAATTATAACGATTGAAAGTTGATAAAACCCTATTGAACTAATTTGAAAGATCTATACAATATAAAAAGTCTTGCTCGTGAGAAAAAGAACTCCTCTCTTTACTGCCTATCTAAATCCAAAGACTCGTTTCTAGTTAGGTAATTGATTTAAAAGTATTTCTTTATAAAATATACTATAGAACTTTGAGATCTTTAAAATCTAAATTTATTCTTTTAAACCCTATCTATACACTCGTATTTCGTCATATTATATTAAATATACTAAAAATCGTCCATCAATTTCAAGAATTGAATTATACATGTGAATTTACATAGGGTTTGTGGATCATGGGAAACCACAAACAAGAGCATCATTTCACTAAAAGACTATATATTATTATGTAGACATGGACAACATGTTGAATTGGGAGGAAGGTGTTGTTATCATTCTCTTGGACAATTCTTACAGTCAAATGGACAAACAAACATGCAAGATTAGGACCATGTATTTTATGTCCATTCGTTTCTTCCAAACACTACCTATTCTTCCAATTCTAAAAGGCCTTCACTCACCTTCCTACTATCCACAAAGTTCCATATTATAAATAGCGACAAATATTAGCAATTACAATATCTATGATAATTTTCAAATGGATAGAATTGTTTCGGCTAATATACTTTTAATAGGGTTAAAAATTTAATAAATCATTAAATTTATATAATAGTATATTTTTAGTTATCAAACTTTTTGGTTGAATTAATTACTTATTAAATTTTTAAGACGTATTACTAATCGTATTTCAGTCGACTTTGACAAAAAATTTAACTTATACAAAATATGTTAATTCTTTTAAAAAATAAATAGTGTATAAGTATACGAGGTAATATTTTCATCCCATCATGAAGGGTAAAGTGCGATGGTGGAACATTGTTGCATGAAGCAAACTGGTCGGGAAAGTCATTTTGGTTAACATTTCCAAGGCTGTAATGAGACACAGACAATGACATTGTTTGATATTGGGCTTTTCTTTATTCCTCATTATGGCAATATTGTCCATTCTCAACGGGTATTAGCCCAGTTCTACCTTCAGCTTTGAGTTTTGGGTCCAGCCGTCCTATGAGAGGCACTTTCTGAAGTTCAAACGCATCAGGCCCACGTAAAATAGGTGGATTTTCTGGTAAACATTGTGAAACATTGCTAGCATAATTGTTTTGGATGCTGTATTTTCAATTGGACTAATTCATATTTCCGAAGATGCCAAATAAAATTTCAAAATAGTATGTAATACTTTATGTGTAACAATCGCGTAACACTTCGAGTACTATTAGATTATAGATCCAAGTGAAATACATTTATCTCTAATATGATTTGGTCAAACTACTGATACTTTCTCTCAAATTTTAAAAATTACATTTATTCTCTTAGTTGAAATTAAACATTAAAAACTTTAAAAAGTGAAAATTTTGGTATTTTTTTTTATCAAAATAAGATTATAAAATGAGATTAATTTCATCATTTGAGTCAATAAAAATATATGCATCTATAGTTTTGCTCATTTTTTCCTTCAACCATGGAGTTTGGTTTTATGAGTTTTGATACTAGGGGGTAAATGTAACTTTCCATTAGAGGAAGTATTGTTTGTTTAATCAAAAGTCACCCTAAAAATTTTTTTAGATTTTTTTTACTAACATATATAATTATAATAAAATAGTGATATGTACAAAAAAAAAAAAAAACAAATAAAATAGTGATAAGAAAGGGGAATTGATAACATGTAACAAAAATAATATGGGCTATTTCTCTCTTTCATAATTGATTCGCTACATCACCCATGGCTTAACTAAAGGAAAGCTTTAATTAAGCCAAAAAAAATCACCACGATAGTACTTTGTTGAGTGGAATCTCAAGATCAAATCATAGTGTTGAAAGTTCGTCCCAAAAGGGAATTTAGGGCAAGAACCAAGATGACGTGTCCTCAAGAAGACAAATTAAAACATTCTTGTATTTTTCTTGTCCATTAACTTGTTCAAATATAGTAATTTTTCAGATTCAAAATAATAATCTTATTTATTAAATTAAAATAATAATATTATTTTGAAACCCAGGTAATTCATAATATTACTAACATAAAAAAACTTACAATCAATGGTAATAAGAGTGTAAGCAGAAGAATTATCTCAGAGTGATTCGATTTGTCTGTTACTATATTGGGGGTGTCCTTCCCAAGTATAAATGGGGTCTAAAATTAAGGAATCAGTACATTCAATTATTGTGGGCATTTGGATTCTGGTGTCCTGAAAATTTTTTGATTGCACAAGCCCCTAATGTATTTGCAGAAAGGTACACCATGCAAAATTTCAGTAATTTTTTTTTTGGGGTTTCCAGGACAAAACACTTGGCTAGTTGGCTCATCAGGCTCCAATATCTTGGACTCAATTTTGAAAGAGACCATTGATTCTTGCGTTGCATTTGGTGCTACCATTACATTCTTCTCATTTAGTACGACCTAGAATCTGAGGCTGCAAAATAATGTATCTTCATAAGTCAGATCAACTGTTTCCATTATCTAATTTGAATCTCGGTAATGAGTTTAGTCGCCCCACGGACGAATTTTGATTGAGATTGAATAATAAAAATACATGAGATATGATGATATACGATAATGACATATAATTCATGTAATCGTGTTAACAAGAGCTTCGTTTTGTTGTTAGTGCTGATGTTAAACAAAGTTGGTAGGCCATATGGTTGCCCTATTCCTTAAGTGCATCTATAATTGAGTTCTGTTCTCTTCTTGGAAAGAAGAAAAGTCATGGGCGCGTATAGCTCCAGAACCCAGATATTTTATTTCTGCCATTTTGTGAATATCAAAGGAACAGATGGACATAATTTGTAAACTCTTGAACCCTAATGCCAACAGTAATGGACGATTATTCTACATGAAAAATTCAGCAGAATGGGGCCATTAATTGAAAGAAAGAAAGATGGTCTGAAAATCTTATAAAGATCTGAGGAATGCTTTGCTTAACTGCATACATTTGTCCTATAAAAATAATTACTCCTTGGACTATATTCAATGTTTGCTCACTGTTTATTTCCTTGTGTGCTTTCTTTCGGGGTATTATTCTTGAGCGTCTTTTCAATCAGGGAAAGGAAGGTGACCCGATTGAGAAACGATGGATTAGAAAGCTTTGTATTACTCTCATTGCATGAAAGTCATTATTGAGTTGCTTTTCAATCATTTTAGTTTACTAAAGAAAAGGTACAAAAAGGTCTAATACAAGAGATGTGACTGGACCAAATGGAAAACCCTAATGCATACAGAAGGTAAATCATTTTTAGGTAAGTTTGTTTCTTGAAAATCAGAAGAACTTCCCAGTTTCTTGATTAAAAATCAGAAGAAAAATTTGGGTCATGTTCTAATATTTTGATGAAGATAGAGTTGTTCTTAGTTCTTGATTTCAATTTGTTCAGAACTAAAAGGGCTGTTTTTGAATCTTTTAACATGTTGGAGTTCGGTAAACATGGTAGTTTTGTCGAGTTGAAGAGGTTTTCGGGATTGGTAACGTAGACTGAGAAGCTGCAAAGGTGGCGTGGCGAGTCAATTTTAGTTCTGCATATTGCAGAAATGATGAATAAAATAAAATAAACTACTGATGGATGCATATATAATGCAATATATACGTAGAATATTACCAAAACATTGAGATCGCAGCCAAAAGTTGCGGCTCCTGTCAGAACTCAGAAGTTTCCTTCCTCGGAATCTCCAAACGCCGCCCTAAACTGCGGGATTCTTTCTTAATCCTTAGGCTCAACAAGTGTGTCGTCGTGCTTATCTTTGATTTGTCTGAATCTCTGCGTCATTATTTGACTGATTGTAGTGTGTTTTTTAAGGTAAAACTGTGTTTAGTTTGGTAATTTCTTTGATGGGCTGCAGCCAGTTTCCACTCTTTGGAGCCTGCTCTTTATCCAGCAAGAATAGTAATATATTCTGTCCTCTCTCTTGCTTTCTTGGCCTTTCTTAATTATTCTTCCATTAAACGAAGAGATTTCAGTAATGTGGACAAAGACTCGTGCCAGTTTGACTTCAAAAGTGAAGTTCTCTTCATTATTTGCATCAAACTTTAGTTTAAAAAAATTAATGACAGTTTGATTTGTTATAAACATTGTTTTGATCTTTAACCATAAAAAGATGGGATTCAGTCAAACTTGCACAGTTTTCGTATGAGAAGGCAGATGCAAATTTTAAATTTTTAGAAGACGAAATTGTAGCGACTTTTTTGACGATCATATGAAATAATTTATTAAAGAAAATACGGGTGATTTTGGGGTAGGCACCCTCCTCACTAGTGTATGCCGCCACTGACTGTCCAGTAAATTCCACCATTCGAGATGATGCCAATTGATAAATTCTTGAACTAAAATGCTACTTTTTTTCTGTCACTGTAAAAGGGATCTTAGCAAGAGAGATTCTCAAGGAAGTTGATTATTATTGTACCATAAAAAGAATTGTCAGGACTCGCACATAGCTGGGAGGTCTTGTCTTTTTCACATCATATACGGACGCCATTTTCAAAGCTGCTGATGGGTAAAACTAAAACACGCTTCTTACGGATGATACTTATTAATGAGTGGCTTTCATACATAATAATAAGAGACTTTAATCATCATCGTTCTTCTTGGTCCTGTTTTACTGGAAAACGAGACTTGAATTGGGTCCAATTCATCAAAATTTTGTTTTGTCTTATTTGAGTTTTAGAGGCAGTCCTCATTGCCAAATCCGTACATCCCAATCAACCTCATGAGTTTTCTCTAGGCTGGCAATCGTCTAAGAATCGTTTTGAGTGGGTAGGGTCATTTTCTTTTTGGCCTTTAAAACTTGGTCTGCGTTCGATCATGGCCCTCCCCCTTGGCCCCTTTCCTTTCCTGGATTTTTGCGTGTGATTGTACTGAAGATTGGTTTACTTTTCAAATTATTTGTAAGCGAACCCACAGAATGCGGACATTTTTCTTTTCTTCATTACAGGATAATGTCCTTTCCCCGTTATTCCTCTAAATTATGAACTCAAATTATCAACTTTGCTGTGATGGGCTCCTATCAGTTTATTCAGCTGAATCGAATCAACTTAAACTTGGAATGAAATGAGATTTCACTGATTTGAATTCTGAAGCATTCAAGAATGTCTAATCTTATAGCATTTCAGATGAACAACAACATTGAATATTTGCAAAAGGGGGAAACTGGTATTGACATTTGGTGTTCTTGAGGTTGTTTCCCACTGCTAAGACAGCAAGAAAAGTAAAATAAAAATACTAGTGAATTAACAAAAGTAAGAAACAAGATCCTTTCAGATTATCTTGTGTCTCTTCCCTTTTTACAGATGCACCTATTTTCTTTCTACTACCTAACTCTTGGCTGCAGAAATGGAGAACATACTTTTGATCAAATTATTACCACTTTTCTTCTTCCCTGCATTTGATTTGAACTTCCCTTTTTGTTTGTTATACACACACATTGGAGTTCTGATTCCTAATTCAGGAGTGAATCTGGCTTTGCATAATTCAAGACTTGCTGATTTGATCATCATCACCCTTTAATCAGCTTTTCTGCTGATGTGAAGACTTCAAGAATCCAAAACGCTTCTTCAGTACAGATTTTCCCTGAAAGAACAGACAATTTGCATCATCAGCAAAGCAATGAAATCGGAATCCCAATTGGAAGATGATGAATTTCTTTCTACAAAACCAGACAGAACCTTGAGTTGTGTTGAAGAAAGGTCTTGGGAGAAGCCTCCTGAGCCTTGGTATTTATCCTGTTTAGGAACAGCATAGTTCTGGAATCAACATGAAAGTTTTGAAGGAAAAAAGAAACCAAAAAAAAAAAAAAAAAAGAATCTACATTGTACATTTACTGAAGATGCAAGTGAAAAATGGTGGTAAAATCACACTAGCCTTGGGAAAGCTCTGGACAGGGGAGCTAGCAGTATCATCTAGATGATGACCATTGTTTTCGCTACTCTTACGCTCTTTCGCCTTCTTCCTGTTCTTGCCCTGTTTCAGCTCTGAATCCAAAGCCCTGGGATTATATCTTGTTTTTTCAGAATAGTCTTCATCTTGTTGGAAATGTGGAGGTCCAGACGATGCATCAGACAACATAGATTCATCCTCTTCGTCATCATCCTCATCCAAATACGCGCCTTTTCGCCCCGAATTGACATCAACAGGCATGCCTCTGTAGCAATGATCTTCAGAACCTGAGAATTGATCCAAGTACATGGTCCATCCAGACTCACATGCACCACTGTATTCAGAGGTTGATGTATTCATTCTTCAACCTGGTTTGGTTTTTGATTCTTGAATGTGAGGAGAACACTCAGGCTGCTCTTTCTTTGTTGGTTGAGTATATATATATATATAGTGTTATATAAGTTTGGAAAAGAAGAAGGGAAAATGTAGAATGATAAGGATGCTAACAAATTGGAATTGTGCATTCAAATCCTAAACTATTTTTGTCCTATGCTCTATCCTTTTGTGCCTCTTTTCTTTTATGTGATTTTGTGGAGAATCAAATTGCCAGTTGGCATGTCTATTTTGTTTTGGTGGGTTGGGGGGTGTTGTAAGGGACTACTGTACTAGAGTTTGAGTCTAAAATCTGAGTTTGAGTCATTTTGTGGAGATTAATAATTTCAATGCAACATAAGATAGGTGGATATGAAGTAAATCTACAAGGAAAAATAGACAGCTTTTAATCCCATTTTGGATTTTACAATCTTTTTAATTATATATTAGCAACACAAAACACCAAAAGATTCTCATCTGCTTAAACTGGGGCGAATCAATGGTTCAATTCTCAACATGATAAAAGTTAATAGACTACTACTTTATACTCATGGATTTCAGCACTCCATTACCCTCTTACTCGTTATCCGGCCCAAAAGGAGTTACTCTTATAACATTACGAACATAATTTGTTTTTCAGACATTTACCTAAAAGTATTTTCATATAAACTCAAAACTCTACTCCTGCCGTCTTCCCTTTCTTGCTAAGGACATGGCTGCCATTAATCAACCATTTCACACCACATAGAGGTTAGGCAACATTACTTAATTGTAGTGTGGTCATGCTTAGCCAAATATAGCAAAAACAAAACTGTTTCTGTCCCGAATTCGAGTTCTAAAATACACTTTTTTTAGGAGAGAAAAAATTGAGTGATGAAGGAGTCACAGTTCAACTAGAATTATGCCTAATCAGTTGGAGAGAAACAAAATGCATGATATAAGGTGATCCAAAACTCTCTAATATGAGGTTTTTTTTTTTAGTGTAGTAGCAGTAGGGTATCCATTTGAGTCAGCTGGTCCCTGACTCTTATCGCATTTGCACATGCCTTATTTTTGCTGTCCTTGTTTCACAGCCAAAATGCCGGTGGAGTTTTTGAAGTTGGGAACCATGTGTTGTTCAGAAGAGAGTGAATTGAAATGACGGGATATAAGAGAGAATGAACCACGTAATATAATCAAAATAAACTCATCGATTTTTCAATCCCAATATAACAAACGTTATTCTCGTCCAAAAAAATGCGATTCTTTACGGCTCTAGTTACAGTTACAGCCTCTCTTATTGTGTCTAAGTGTCGGTACCAGAATCATACTAAGAAGAAAAGAAGGTCCAAAATTTATACAATGTAGCCATTAAAGCAAGATAAGAGGATCCATGGGAGGCTACTTGTATTTCTAAACTCTTGTTCCAAACAAAACCGATGTCTGTTTAAGGTTTTGGTTACAAATTATTCAGGAATCCTGAGTTATGTCTAAATGTTTGTCCTGCAACCATGACAATGAGCAGCAAACAACAAACATGGGAGGAGAATCATAAAGGAGGGAAAAACTTGTTGAGTTTGAATGGCAACTTGTAGAATTCATCGCTCCTCACATCTGTATCATAAAACACGAAATTCTCCCACATATATGATCCATTCCCTTTACCAGCTGCTTCATCTTTGGGTTGAGGAAGAGTTCGATCCAGTAAGATGGCAACCCCAGCAGCAACCGTCGCGTTTGACGACATTATCACAGAAACTGAGTCATCAAACCATCTTGCTTTAGTATGAACAGGGCGGGCTCTGGTGCACTGTTGATACTCTCTCATGTATTGTGGGATAGTGAGTCCAAGGAAGAGGGAAAATCCCAGAATGAATTTAGTTCTGAAACTGTTGAGGTTACAGAATTGCAGAAGCCCCAATCCTCCAGAAGCTGGCATGCAAAATCCAAGTTCAGTTACTTGTGAATCATTATATTTTCCTAGTACCAAAAAGGTAGAATGATGAAGTGATATTAACAGTTTAGGAGTTGAATGAACTCACAGACATAGCCGAAGAAGAAACAGTATAAGGCGGCCATGATTGGCAATGGTATCGTTGCGAAAACTGCTCCTACCTTCCCTGATTAACATCATGAAATTAAGTTAGCAAACAAACCTACAGTATTGTGAATGAGTTAACCAGAAAGGAACAATCTAAGAGGGATTGTTTAATACCTAGGATGGAGAATAAAATCATGAATAGAGATGATATTTGAACTACTCTTCTACTTCCAACTTTAGTGACTGCCAAGAGGCCAGCATTTTCCACTGACGCAGTTGTGCCAGTCAGGCAACCGAAAAGGCCGTTCAGCAAAGTCCCAGCGCCCTGAAATTCAAGGCTTTGGCTTAACTCAACCGGGAAATCAAATGAATAAATGATGTAAAACAGATTACAGAGTAGAATGCATGATGAAAATGGACGAGAATTCGATCTTACTAGCCAGCCAGTACCGCGGCTGATGACAGATGGGGGCACTGGTGTTGCACTTGCATATCTGGCGGATGCAAGAAAAGCTCCTGTGGACTATGAAATTGGAAGAAAAGTTCTCTCAACGAAATGGAATTACAGAATAATCAAAAGATGACATGGAAGCTGTGAGAAACCAGACCTCTGCAGTAGCTACAACAGAGGCAATCATCAGTGTAAATGCTTCTCCGGCCCTGAAATTCGGAGCGCCCCACTGGAATGGAAACGGAATATAGATCCTGCAAGGTGAAGCAAAATGGGGATGTAAAAGTGCAAATTTTTTCTATCAGCCATATCCAAGACATAGGCAAGAAACTAGGCTGCAAATAGAAGAATAACATGAATCATACAAACTTGCTTATTTAGTTGTTGCAAAATTAATGGTTCTCCTGAAGTAAAGGAAGTTCTTTAGCATCCCAAACATGAACTGCCGTATTATATGCATAATTGACGAGACATATTCAGAAAATATCTGCTGTGGTGAAGTTGTTATGTATGTCTAGGATGCATAAAACAACTAGCTGCTGTAAGCATCATGATTTTCTCTTCGGATCACATACTGATTCTTGCCGTTTGAGAACAATGATATTCTGCCAAAAAAGGGCTCACCAAGAAGATGCTCCAACAAGTTCGAAGTGATCAGTAAGGTAGCTTCCATGGATTGATTTATTGCGACCACCACTCCATGTAAGTATTTCTGCATAAATCCATACAATAGCAACCGAAAATAGCACTGCGAATCGATCATATATGGGCTTTTTGAACTTAAGATATGCTGGAAGATACTGCAAGAATAGGGAGAAGAACATTAGTGTAACTTCTGTGATTTCCTTGGCTGATTTGCAAGGTTTCAGTACCTTCAACCTGCCAACAAAATTCATAATGAACTATCGACAGATACTGTTACTGAAGCAAGTTCAGGAAAGGTACAACAATCTGTTGCACGACCACAGGAAAGTGCAAGTATTAGAATAAATAATAAAAAACATTAACTACTTGCCTGTGAGAAAATAAGCATGAGAATAAATTCTGGGACCCCAACTTCGGCACATTTCGCAATCTACAAGAAGCCAGAAAAGCACAACTAAATGAACATTGTTAACATAGTTTCATGGAAGGGGAAAATGCAGCATTGCATCTTTCCAATCAGCGGTATTCTGGATCTTGACAGTATGTTATGAACGTTAGTTGAGAAAAGGGAAAAGATTGATTATGGATTCAGATCTCTTACAATAGGGAAGCCAAGATTGTACAGACCAAGTCCAGTGAAGGTAATAAGTGGAACCATGGAAAGAGGGCTCAGATATCTACACCCATAGAGGATAGATTCTTAGTTTTAAGATAATGCACAATGAAATAAGTTGTAAAAATGGGATAAGAGTTTCACCAACAAACAAAGAATGTTGAGGAAATAAACTCACCTTACAACGTTTCTCCATAAGCCTAAAAAACCAATGACCATTTGGCAAGTTGATCCAATAATCAGAGCACCTTGTATGCCTCTAATTGTCTCTACAAACCTCTGGTAAATTCCGGGGCGAGGGAGAGAGTCAGAGAATCCGAGACAGACTTGTAATAAGAAAATAAGAAGTCAGGTTTACAGGATTTCTACCACTTCAGGAGGATCTTCCAACATTTCGTATCGTCTGGCTTCGATTATAGACATTGCTGGAATGATATATGCATATGAACCACCAACTACTGATGATAATCTGGTGCCGAACAACGATTGTAGTAATGTATTCACTGCTGAGACAAACAGTAAAGTCTGTATGACCATAGCCTTTTCAACCTGCAGTTCAAGAACCCAACATTAATAAAAAAAAAACCAGCAAATATCCTAAGCCGCGTGACCAAAACAGCAAAGCAGAGGACTGATCAGAGTCTTACATTGCCACCACCCATTTCGGGTACTAGTATACTGGGAATCAACACAATATTGCCGAAAGTGAGGACACAATGTTGGAACCCCAAAAGAAATGCTTCTGCTGCATACCATTCAGCATTTTTGAATCAGAAAATCACATTAGACAGACGCTCAAAATCATGACTAGCAACACAGAAGAACATTAAAAAGAAAATGAGAAACCAACGCCATGGAGGTGGGCTGTTAAGACAATATTGGACATTTGGTAGTTGCTCCATGACTCAGTGCTTCAGCTCCTGAGTCCTGTTACCATCATCTGCTGCCTCTGCAGAAAGCTTGTGAGAATATATTTAAAACTTTGCTAGGAATGTTGCTGAAAAATGTTCGTCTTACCTTTTTTAAGTTTAGGCCATTGAATACAATATCATACGTTTAAATTTCAAGATTCGTGGTGTCATAATTGTATGTTATAAAGAGCAAGAAAATTTAAAAAGGATCTTTGGATGTTTCACACAATTAGTACTGCGTAAATCAAATAACAGCAACATAAACATAAAGACTAAGCGGAAAATTTGCATCCAAGAAGTCAGTTGAGATTTTTTCAGAATTCATTGATAAGATTCTCATCAATAAATGAAAAGCTTGTAATCATCAAATTTGAAAAAGAAAATGAAGTTCTGGGTCAGATTTTCTCCCATCCCCTACGTTTTGGGACAGAAGTATTTTGATGCTAATGTCATATGATCAACTCTATGAAAATACCCTCCTAAGAAAACATCAGTCAAACGCTATAATGAGCAGGCCGCTGAACTTGGACCAGTGTATATGAAAGCCTAAAGCAAAATATCAAATGAGCCTAACGCATTCCCTAACCTATACCATCATTTTGTTCAAGAATTTACAGCGGCAAACACACTGTCTTCGCTGCTTAGTCCTCTCCAACTTCTCTCTGTTCTCTACTTCCAGCTTGGGAGATCCATAACAATGGAAATCTTCAACGGCGAATATTATGGAAACCCCCAAAGCAGTGTTTCTGAAAAGAGATGAAGGTTCAGTCAATAGTAGTATAGTATCTGAATCAACATGATAACAGACTGCTGCTTTTAGAAACAGCTTTCGGTTATATCTTCATGACATTTTATTGTTTCTGAATAGAACAAGGTGAATTCAATACAAAATCATTTGAACAAACATAAAGAAATCTTTAAGTATATTTGACAGGACATTCCCTATAACTAGATTCAAGATGATCATTTGGACAAGATAAAGCAAGTTTAACTATTGTTTACCTCATAACATCTTTTGTTTTCCAGACAGTGTTTGAAGTCACCAAGGAATGAAATACCTATGTCAAGCTATGTTAATCACAGCACTTATCTAAATCAGAGACGTCTAGCTATCGAAAAATACAGAGATCATCTAGCTTGAAGTCAAGTTCAACCATTCAAACATCTTGTTTACATCAGACTTCAGCATGGCATTGTCAAATATGGAACTATGAGATTATTTCAAGTGATCCCCATTGGTTCTTATTGTCAGATCGTGTGTCCGATAGAGATAATTCAGCTTCAGCCTCATCTAATGCTAAATTTACCCAAGATAACCATAACAGATGTTCAACCTTTGTAGCATTATCTAATCCAAATTAGTTCCAGTGGTTTCTATCAAAGATACTCAAGCAATTAACATCTTGAACATATGCATAAGACATCTAACAATCAATTTAATGTAATCTACAATGAAAAACATGAAAAATAATTTACCTAGGATTTACAAATTTTTATCTGCATTGGTGTCTGAAATCTCCCCTTTTTTCACCCAAACAAGACCATTAACATATCTGGGCTTCTCAAATCTTCTCCTATTGTTTGATCGTCGTGGTCCATTCCTCCAAGTTACATTTTCCTTTCTGTTGTCATCCAATGACAGAGACCTTAGATCCTTGCTAATTGTTGTTGACAGATTGCCTTGAACTATTTTGTCATCCTCATATGCCTGAATCCTCCTTGCAGTCCTCTCCTTCTGCACACCATTTCCATCATTTTCTTTCACCAAAACCCCTTCATCTATCACATTTTTCTGACATCCCAACTCCATTTTACTATCCACAGAGACATCATTCCTTTTGTTTTCTTTCACCACAACCCCTCGCTGCTCTACCACATTTTTCTTGCATCCCAACTCCATTTCATCAGTGCTATCCCTAGAGTCTCTCCATTTTCCCCAGTTATCAACATTCCTCTTCGACCAATCTCTATATCTCCCTTTACCATTTTTCCTCCCCACATTAAATGAACAATCCCCCTCCACTTTTGATTCTGGTAACACCTTTGCCTTACAAACAATTTCTGATTCCAGCATCCCTTGATCAACCCCATCTCCAGCCACTGGAACTTCCACCTCTGACCCATTTTCTGGCAACAACTCCACCCTACAAACATTAACAGTATCTCCCCATTCTTGTTTCCTAAACCCCTTAGCACCACCACGTTTGCCACCCATACCCAGCACTTCCTTTCCCTTATTTTCCGGTACAAACCCCACCCCTTCCTTACACACAGTAACTTTTTTCTCTTCTCTAGCCTCATCACCATTTCTACCAAATTCTGGCCCGCATTTGTCTTCTCCACCATTTTCCCAGCTCAAATCTCCCGAATTTTCCTCGTTTTTGTGAACTCCAATTAAATTCCTATTAGCCCTATTCACCCTCCTGTTCCCATTTTTCTTCTTACTCTTCCATCCTCCAACTGTTTCTTCCATACCCCCAACTCCATCAACCCCACGATCAGTAGGGGCTCTCGCTCTAACCTCCTCATACTTCAAATGCGTCTGAGCACCACCACTTCCTGGGCGATTTCCTCCCAACTCACGTTTACCAACGTAAACCTTTTGTTGACCCTCTACTCTTCTCCTTTCGTTCCTTTCCCTGCCCTGTTCTTTCTCATGAAATTTCTCCTTCCCCTTCTCTGATCGCTGACCCTGTGATGCTATGATCGGTTTTTTTCCTTCTCGTTCCGGCTGTTTCTGCTCCTGCTCTCGAAATTCCTTTCGCTCCTCAAGTATTTGTTTCTGAAGCCATTGTTCTCGGAGTTGGGCCAGGGAAACATAATTAGGGGGAAGCGGTGGATGTATTTCTCTGCTCCCTTCTTCTTCTTCTTCAAAGGGCTCCATTGAATCGGCAGGGCAAGGCAAGGCAAGGCAAGGACGATGGTTCTGATGGGGTTTAAGTTCAAACACAAGGAGACGAATTCAGCAAAAGTACAGCAATAACTACTAAATAAACACACACGCAACAAATCTTTGCCAAAAACAAGGAAATACTGCATTGAAGCTAAAAAAAAAAACCCAATCAGAAAACACAGACGAAGGAGTAACATTACGACCTGTAGCTTTACCTTTGATGGCGATGTTTCCTGCGAGCCCTCACTGACCCAAAGGACGCAAAGAGCAGAAAATAGAACCAGGTCAGCTCAGCTATCAACAAAGGAAACAACGTAGGAGTACCATTGTTTTCTTGGCATTTGGAAATTTAGCATTGGTCATATTTTATGCGATTTTGCAAGGAAGGTAGTCAAATGATAACTTTTTTATGATCCCTCCTCTATGATAAATTCATTTAATATTATTCTAAAATTACAATAATGATTATGCTTTTTGAAATATAAACTTTAAATGGTGTGTTAAATACCGATTGTTTTGACTATGTACCATGACGATTCCATCAATTACACAAACTATACCATATATCCAATAAATGTATCTATTATATTTAAAAATAAAATATAATAACTCATCAATCCATACAATCTATTACGTACAATCTAAATATATAGTCCTATTATTAAATTTTAAAAAATAAGTAATAACTGCTAAGCAAATAAAAAATACGAATTAATTTGTCCTTCATTATTTTTTGTTAAAGGGATTGAGGCATCTCAGTTCAAATTCACTTAACAATTTCTATTGCAGTGAATATGGATTTACCCATCTTTAATGGTGTTTTTGGTGTTATAAATGTAGATTAAAATAATATTTTTGGTCATTTGTTCATATAATTTTTTTAGGCCCTTGTATT
Source organism: Knoxia roxburghii (assembly GCA_030378225.1). NCBI lineage: Eukaryota > Viridiplantae > Streptophyta > Magnoliopsida > Gentianales > Rubiaceae > Knoxia > Knoxia roxburghii. The sequence goes on from CM059418.1 coordinate 41,536,389, forward strand.
TCAAATTAATTTGTTTGGCATCTTAAATTTAAAGTATTATTTAATGCCTTACATTAAAAAAAAGTATTTAGTCCGATAATATATATCTTATCTAAACTGTCTCAATTTTATTTATGAGTAAAAGACAAAAGAAATTTTAATGAAGAATATAATAGTTTAAATATTTTGTATACTTTAAAACATTTGAAATTTAAGTTATGGAAATTCAAATAGTTAGTTTCTATTTAATAAATTTTAAGTAAGTTATTTAAAAATTTGAATCGTTTATTTTAAATTTTTGAATTTTTTAATAATTAAATTAATATTTAAACTGTTATATTATTTATTTAATAATATTTTATAAACTATATATGAATAGAGTTCACATAATTTAGACCTAATTAGTGATATAGATCAAACAATACATATTTTATATATAAGAGAGTAAAAAAATTATTTTAAAATATAAAAGACCAAAAAATTATTTTACAAATGTAAAAATAAAAATATGATTTATATATAGGGATTTTGCGGATTGATTGAGAGCAAACTAGGACTATAGTCATCATGGTGAACTAGTATTATTTTTGGGTGGAATGGGCCAGTGGCTTGTCCATTTGGGCTCAATGGTACCCATAGTTCAAAATTTATACTATTGTCATTGTAACTTGGGGGACAATAATCCATTTTGACCCCAATCCATCAAATTATAGCACTAGCATTATACATATTTATATCTTTGCCCTCAATTTTTTAAAAATAATTTTTGGTACCTTAAATATTTAAAATTATGTACATCGACCACACCATGTAAGAATATAAAATAAAATTACTTGACACGAAATAAGAAGGAATTGATTAATGGTAAAAAATTAGAGAGATAATACATATGTAATATTTCTTATTAATGTATGTTATATTAGAAATAAGTGCATAAAATAATGCTTAAGATATGAACCCTAATTATCGACTTGGCTGAGATTCGCTAGTAATTGATGCCTTTAATTATATTCTTTTTATCACTGTGCATGACAAAAACTTTTTACTTTTTATCTATGATTTTTCTAAAATTAATTAAAATTTTATTTTAAAGAATAATAATCCATGTCGCTTAATCATACCTTTCTTTAATTTGGTCAAATTATAAATTTCACCTGAAATGTTTGATAATTACATTTATTCCCTTATTACTCAAACTCATAATTATTAATGTAAATATTTTTTTTAGTAAAAAAATCACTAAAAAAAATTCAAATTTATAACCATTTAAATTCATTTTGACTAAAAACTATTATGTTTTTATGTTTTTTAAACATTTTTTAATGATTGACTTTAAAAATAAATAAATTTAATTATCAAAAATTTTGAATAAATATTAATAATTTGAAAAAACCACACTAGCGATCAATATAATTCGTTCTATAATTTTGTATAGGTATGCAAAGTGAATAAGAAATGGTGGAATTATGGAGGAAGTGAATAAAAACACAAAAAGAGGTGATGCATATAAAAAAGAGTTGATGCATACAAGTAGTTATATAGTATATAACAAATAGGAGGAGAAATTAGTTAAGGGAGGAAATAAGTTATATTCAATAATTTATTGTATTAAATAATTTATTTTTATTAAGTCAATATTTTTAAGAATTAATATGTACTTTAATTGTGTTGATAAATTATATTATATATATGTGTATTTTAATTGTATTGATAAATTATATTATATATTAGAGATATATACTTATTATTATATTTAAAAAATAAAATAATAAATTTTTAAATTTGGACGAGATACATGTAAGTAATTATTGAATGGTGAGAGTGAAACTGTATTGTAAAAATACTATATATATGTTTAGAATATACTATATATAAAATTTGGATTGTACTAGGCGATGCATCTAGCTAAAGTCTTGGTCATATCCCAAACATTAGTGGCATATTCAAACTAACAACTGGGTTCCTCCAATGGACTTCAAACTTGGTTGGGAGAACTACACAATTCTCTCTACCTCCTTCCATGGCCGCGATTCCCAAGATCGCAGAAAGAACTGTAACAGTATCAAAAAAAAAGGCTGGAAAAAGGGATGGATCATGGATCATGGATCATGGATCATGGATCATGGATCATGGATCATGGATCATGGGTCATGGATGGATGGATCCATATGTGGTGTGGGGGCTCAAACTTCAAACAAAAAGAGCGTGGAATGGATAGGTGTAGGCATGCATGGCGTCCAACAGCCCAAAGACACACGCGTTGCGGTGAAAAAGGCCAATTCCCTTCGGTGCCTTTTTTATGTATTGAGATCAGAGCCTCACCTACCCATCCTTCTATAACACCAAACAATATTATACTTTGCTAAAATTTAGTTTATAATTATTAACTTTTAAAATTTAATAAATTCTATTTTGGTTATTTTATCTATAACAACCGTTAAATCACTAACAGAATTATTTTTAAGGGTATTTTTATATTCTCATATCGTAGAGTCATATCCATTTTTATAATTATTTTTTTCTTTTATCTTTTAAATATATTATATTTTTCTCTCTCCCCGCCTCTATCTCTCTCTTTTTCTCTACCTCACTCCTCTCTCTCTCTCTTCTCCATCCCACGCCACGCCACGCCAGAAACAACATACTACTTATTATCTCTTCATTATATCTCCATGCTCTTTATCTCCGCCTTTCTCAAAGATATTTGCCCGGGAGCCTCAACACAGGCGGCTGGAGTGGATGAGGATACGAGATGGGAGGGGTCGAAACATCGATTTGCCACATTTTTTAAGCAACTGCATTGCTGCTGTCCGTGGGTTTTAGACGTCAGAGCTTTGGAACAATAAGGAGAATCAGCGGCTTAGTCACCATTTTCTAACTTATTCGTAGCCAACATTTTTTTCATCTTGTCCAGACTGTTTTATGCAGCACCACTTCAGCGAGGGAATATCAATGGAACCCATATTCTTGTTACAACCCAGAAAATGAAGATAGCAGCAGAGTTGTTATCATATACAGTAAATTTTTGTAATGTTGTTTACGTTTCTTGTTGAAATTACTTGAGCAAGTCTGTTATGGCTGTTCAAAGGATTGTGCATACAAAAAAAAGGAATTGTGCATAAAAAAATTGTGCATACCAATATATGAATGAAAAAATTGTGCATAAAAAAATAAAATGTGTTGGTCATCTGGGTTTGGATATCTTCTTTTAGCTACTGTAATTCGGTGGTTTAAAATGTTGTTTGAGGGTCAGTGTTCTATTTCCATTTTCGGATATTCTGTAAATGGCAAGGATGATTATTCTTGGAATTAACAGCGATGGTTATTCCATTCATTCTTTCCTTTTATATTTATTCAAAAGTAGTTAAGTGAATTAGTAATTCATTGGAAAAAAAAAAAACTTTCAGTTATGTTGTTATTTATTTTATTAATATACCATATTAGCCACCAATTCATTTGGGTGCGAAGTATGTTGTTTACGACGGGAAGGAGAGTGGCATGGAGGTAAAGAAGAAGGAGATAGAGGAGTGGGGTATAGAAAAAGAGGAGGGAGAGAAATATAAGAGTATATTTAAAAGAAAAAATAATTATGAAAAAGGGTGTGTTTTACAAGACGAGAGGATAAAAATACCCTTCAAAAATAGATCCGTCAATGATTTAACAGTTGGTATGGATGGAGAATGATTTAACAGTTGGTATAGATGGAGTAATAAAAAATGAAATCAAAATATAAAAGTTAGTGATATTTTTAAAATTTTTAAAAGTTAGTGATTAAAATCTAAATTTTATTAAAGTATGATGACTAAATTTATAATTCACTCGTTTAATTAATATAATTAGTTACACATACTAACTTATAATTAAAAATATAATAATAAGTATTATAAAAAATATATAAAAATAAGAAGTTTCTAAAAAAAAAAATAATAACAATAATAAAATTTAAAAAATGCATCGAAAATCAGAAACCAGAAGAAGGAGAAGATGACAAGATGCACTGCGCTCCGTACTTATCTTCAAGGCCCTACTTACTAAGAAAAAAACAAACTAAAATATCTCAATAAATAATTTAATATTTTATAATAATAATAATATATATTTATATTATAACCGATATATTTTTTTAATTATATTTGATACATTATATCTACTACAAATATTCTCAAAAATATAATAAAATAAATATTTACAAGTAAAGGTGCTCAGTAAGAATTGAAGGGATGGGGATAGTTTCTTATGTTGATTTTAACGGTACAACAAAAAAAATAATGTTCTAAATATCTAACGCTAATTGTTGTCTAAATTAATTAACAATTCTTTCCTAGACACCAACACCAATATTTAATCTCTTAAAAATGATAATTGGTTTTTGCATGATGACCATGGCAGCCAATTACCATCCAGCCCTTCTTCCACTAGAGACAAAACCCAATAATATAATCTCCATGCCAAACAAACACCCCCGCCTCCCTCACCAACCAATATTAACGCATCAAATCTCATCTCCTATAATAATTTAATTTCCTATATCAAAAATAATATTTTAAAGGAAAAATACACAATTAATCCTACTACTATGTTTTATAATTAGTCTTACATGTTTAGAATTTGACAAATTTAGTCTTAAATATTTTAATTAAGGAATTTAACACCAATTTAATGGCTGATTCAGTAGCCGTTAAATTTTATGTCACGTAACATGAATTTTAACGGTTACTGAGTCAATTATAACATATTAATAATATTAAATTAGACTAAACATATCAATTTTATAAATATTTATGATTAAATTTGTCAAATTCTAAATGCGTATGATCAATTGAGAATTAAAATAATTATATGAAATCAATTCTGCAATTTTTTCCTATTTTAAATTAGTAAATTGTGGAAATCACATGTAATATTCTAATAAAATATATTAATAATTTTGACGCAAGAAAGAAAAAAAAAAAAAAAAAAAAAGGGGACAGTTACCATATTTGGGTGTTCTTGAAGTTAGAAAGAACCGAAGCAAGTATTGTTGTTGAAGTAGTGATAAGTGTAAGCATGCATGTAAGTTTAAACCACCTTGAAATCCCACATGTCCCTATCCTCAAACTCCCCTCAAACACGTACCCACCCTACGCCTCCAAGTGTCTCTTCCTTTCTTAATGTTTGCCCTTCTCCCATTGGCTCCCATTTCTCCTTTTATATCCCACCCCCTCCCCTCCGCCATTTCCACCGAATCAGCCCCCATTTTCCTCCGCTCTTTCCCTTCCCTTCCCTTCCCTCCTCCTGCTAGCTTTCATTCATTTGCCGGAGAAAGGGAGTAACAACAGTAACCATGATGCAAACTTTTAACCCTTATAATACTGCTAAGACCGCTGAAATTATGGCCAGGTACAGGCCTATTGCCCCCAAGCCTGAATCAGCTGCGAACTCCAGTGAAGATTCCGGTTCCTCGGTGCCTCAGGGGATCCGGAAGTCGCCGTATCTCACCAACGTTTGGAATGACTACCAGGCTCGCCCTACCAGGACGAGGAAGAGGGGGAGGACTGCGCTGGCGCCTCCGGCGATTAAAAGAACAAGGACCTGTCTTCAGGGGCTTTTCCCGCCGCCTAATTATAACCAGGTAACTCCTCCGCAGACTTTGGCTTTGCAGGGCAGCTTTGTTCATGACCCTACTGGAACTGGGCTGCCGTCTCTTTCGTTTCTTCCGAATCTTTTGCCTCTGAAATGTGGGTTGGATGCTCCCGTTACGACGCCGGCCAACACCGTTTCGGTTCCCCTGAAATGCGGCATGGGGATAGATTTGAACAAGGTGGCCGGCGCGGCGGCCGGGGATGTCCCTCGTGAATTTGACTTCATGCATCAACTGGAAAGTCCCAAAAAAGTTGCTGTCATTTCGCCTCAGGCTATTCGGCCGGTGGGATCGAGCATAAGCGTCCGAATCATCACAGAGGATGATTCTTCTTCCGGCGCCGGGAAAGCTTCTACCCCTCGTGGTAAGAAAGTGATCAAGAAGAAGCCCGAGGAGGTGGAGGAAGAAATGGAGGTCGAGGAATTGCCGGCAGTTGTTTCGGACTCCAACAACAAAGTAAGGCTGACAAATGCGGCGTACAATGAGATGGTGGGGCAGCCAGAGTGTCCATGGCTTGATTTCACGTCCTCCTCCTTCGGCGGTGGCGGTGCATGCAAGAGGATCGGCGGGGAAGTGGTGCTGGAATTTGTGAACTCCGGCAATAAGCCTCAGCTAACATCACCGGATGGATTTACATGCTGGGTGAGGATCGAGTGGGGAAAAGACCAGAAGAAAAATGTGGTGAGTGCATTTTGCGAGGTGATTCCGTTGGATTGTGAGTCAAAGGATTACGTGTTTGAATGGAGGTTTCATACAAGGGAGGCATCGGAATCTGGGTCGAATGTTTGATGGAATTAACAACCTTAATCTTCATTAATCAGTTGTTAATGTGGTATTAATGTATGAACAGTTATGGTTCAAAGCCTAACTGTAGAGTACTCTTTTCTTAAATAGGCAAAGCTGATTTTGTAGAGATATTAATATAATAGTATAATATATATAAATAGTTGTATAGGATGATCATACTGTTAATTATCAGCTTTGTCACCCCTTTCATTAAAAGAGCCTTCTTTTACTAAATCTTATTGCACCTTTTCCTCTATTAATTTTTAATAATCCTATTTATATTTATAATTAAAATGTGTGCAAATATAATAATATTTTTTTGTAAATATATGCAGATATTTTTTAAAAATAAAAAGATTTATTTATGAGTGGGATTTTATTGAAGAAGTGAAGGGATTCCTCTATGGAGGAAGGAGTACTTTTAGTTACAATGAATAAAGAAAAAGGTGTGCGAGTACAATCTCAATTTCAATTTTTTTAAATTTTTTTATTGTATTATATTTTTTTTAAAATATATTTATTTTTATAAAAATATAATATTCTTATTATAAAATACCTTTAAAAATAACAAATAGTTATGGTCCATTAACTCGTGGGACGTTACGTTGGGATGAAAAGGGTGTTTAAAAATAATTTAAAATTATATTACTGTAAATATTAAAATAAATAATATGTATTGATAATAAAAATATAAATGGTTTAAAATCTTAATATTATTATAAGATATAAAGAATAACATTTTTATTTTAAAATTTTATGAAATTTTTTATTTTATTATAAAAAAGTGAATCATCTATGTTGGTTTCTTTTTTTTTTTTTTTATAAAAAAACTCATTTAAATTCTAGTCATTTAGGTTTCGATAATTGTTTGTTAAAAAAAAATCATATTGTATTATAAATTGGATAAAATTCACTTTTGATCCCTTAGCTATAACCCTCATCCAAATTTAGTCCTTAAGAATTAGTACGTTCCAAAATTAATCATTTTCCTTTATATTTTAAGTCCCTTCTTACTTACCGCTCCTTGTTTTCTTTTTTTTCATCTCTTTCCAAATTTGTCCTTATTTTCTTATTTACCATATTATTTTTTTTATTCATCGTCCTTATTCACTAGTATAAAATTAGCTTATTGTCACACCTATATTATCATACTAAACACGAAATGTGATAATTGACCTCTATTAGCACACCAATTATTATGACATTTGATGTAGTTATGGTAATATATTTAAATTATGACATCAACAAGTGTAATGCATTTGTATAAGAATATAATGACATTGTTTAGTGTAATTTATATCAAATGTATTATCACATTTATTTTTTTAGATTTAAACACATTAATAAGTGTACTTATAAATATTATAAAAAATATATAATTTTTTATTTATATTAATGCACTATATAATGTGATAATAATAAGGGTACTTTAGTCACACATTGAAAAAAGAGAAGAGTATATACCACTATTTAAGTAAATGAACTTTTAGTTGGTATTGAAATTCCTATTCTACATTATACGTCACACGTCCCGCTCGCGTGCGCGCACACCAAAATAGTTTGAACTTGTGTGCGAGCGTACGCCTACCCTGCTAACACGAATGTTGGTGAAAACGGTGGGTCTGATCAACCTGCGTTTTGCTTTATTTCATAACTAATTACAATATTTACATATGTTATAATAAATTTAAATCATGTTCTATATAAACAATGCAAAATGTCATAACACACACTTTATTACAACATTTACATATGTTATAATATAATACTGTTAAGTACGTATCTTGCCATTTTATAGTGTTCTGATAGCTATCAGACATATTATCACGACACCATATAAAGACACTAAAATTTCGTGTCATAATAGGCCAAAATATGATAAATTGTTATATATTAAGACATTTTTACATGTGTTAATAAGCCAAATTTCTACTAGTGATTTTCCGCCCGTCCTTTTACAGTCGCCGCCAAGGTCTGCCGCCAGACTCCCGTCTTCGCCGCTGATATCCCGCCGTCGATCTCATCACCGCCGACGCTTCTTCTTCTTCTCCCTATTTCCTGACCGAAAGTTTGAGGGCGCTCATTATCTGATTGGGAGATAGGGAGAAAAAAAAGAAAAAGTGACGGTAATAAGATCGACGGCGGGATATCAATGGTGAAGATGGGAGTCTGGCGGCAGAGCTCGGTGGCAACGGCAAAAAGTAGGGCGATAAATAAAAAAATAAGGATAATTTTGGAAAGAGTGATGAAAATATAAGAAAAGAATGGGTGATAATTAAGAAGGAACTTAAAATATAAAGAAAAATGATTAATTTTAGAACATACAAATTTGTAGAGATTAAATTTAAATTGGGATTATAGTTAGGAGACCAAAATTGGATTTTGTCCTTACAAATTTTAAAGTTCCTTCACTCGTAAAACCCCATTTAAATCCCCCTAAAACCACGCTTTTCATTGTGTGCGTGTTTTGGGCTGCTGCTGCTGGGGCCCAAAATAGCGTAATCCCGTACGAACGACAGGCCTAGCTATCCATATCATGTTTGGAATTTGATGATTTTTGGTTGTTTATATTTAAATATTTTATCTAAGATGGGCTTAGGTTACAATTTTATTTTTATTTATATATTTTTTGGTCTTTTCTTGTTTTTTAAATATGGAAATGTTTTAATTAAATAAATAAAAAATATTATAATCATTCAATGAAATCTAAGAAAGCAAAACGGTCTTTAAAATTATTTTAATGGACAAGAGAGTTACAAGCAATTGTTATATAGTAATATTAAATTTATATTGCAATATTCATTTCATAAATGACATAAAAATATTAATTAAGAAAACATAATAGAAATTAAATAAGGTCACCTTATTATATGATAAAATATTTTTTTATTAAAGTAATAAAAGGACATAATAAGGTGTCCGATAAATATACTATATAATTTATCAGCTATGCGGGTATGAGAAAAGAAAAAAACTAAAGTGTGGATTTTTTAATTATTTATTGAAGGGATGGACTGGGTATTTTATGAATACCTCTTATTTATTGCTCTTGTTCTTGTTCCACTTTTCTTTCATTGATTTATTTTTGTATTTTGGTCCGTGTCTGCAGCAGCAAGCTTTTTTGATTTTTCCTACTCGTTTAATTAATGTTTAATATTTATCCTATATTTTGTTGGACAGTGAGAAAAGAAAAGAGAAAACATTTTTGTTTTTATTATGGTTTTTTGTCCAAGTCTCTGATGTTTGATTTCGTTGTTTTTTTCCGCAAATTTCAAGCCATGTCTATCCATAAAATAAATAAATAAATAAATAATTATGATTTATAAGTGGGTCAAGAAAAAACAATTACTCCAATAATAAATATTAAAAAGAAAACAAAGGAGGAAGGAAACCGCCGTCATGGTCCACCTCCTGACCCGCCCACATGTAATTCCTTGTTAACTCAGATAATTTAACTCCACTAAACATTATTATTATTAAAAAACATTATTATTAAACTCATAATCGAATAAAAATAACTCTTAATTAGTTTTAGAAAAACAAAAGAAAGAAACTTCTTCGATCTCCACTCTCCAGAACTTGGTTGACCGCCGATTCAAAAGTCCACGAACTGAATATCAAATAGGAACGTCAAGAAATTAATAGATTCCATGTCTCTGATTTTATTATATTATTATTCTTTTCAAAATAATTATTTTGTCTGTTGAATGAAAATAATATAAACATCACGTATTATATTTTCACACTCATTGATTATTAATATGACGGCGAGCAACTAATCTGTTGAATGAGGTCTAATTACTATATTGTTTTGCGTAGTAGTTTCTTTTTCAATTAGTTCCACTATAAAATCCATATAATTACATAACATGTATCTATTAATATATTTAAAAATAAAATGATGACAAATCAATGTAAGATAAATTTAAATTTAAAAAATTAATGAGTTATTATCATTTTATTTCTAAACATAATAATAAGTATATCTCTAATTATGAGATTAATGTAGAAAAATTTGTGGGTGGAAGTCTAGTTTTGGAGACGGGAAGGAAATTTAATACTTGTAAGGCGGCAAAATATATTGTACAACTATGAGTATCTACTCTTAGTAGTGTTGTCCCAATAGAAATAACCCATTTAATACATTGGCCCTCCTGAATTTGCCTCGTTTTTCCCCCATAACTAATGCTCCTTTGACATTTGTCAAAAGGGTACATTACATTGTCCTCCTAGTTATACCATATAACAATTGCTTGTAAGGCTGTGGAAGGGTAATAAGCTAAAAAAAAAAAAAAAGTTATGATTTCTTTAAAATAGATTTGTTCTTATTGTAACGTGTTTAAAATTAATAGGTCATAAGTTCGAGAAGGGAATATGAAAATATAGGTATTTAAAAAAAAAAAAAAAAAGAGAAACTTACTTCCAACAATGGTGGACCCAAATAATGAGATTGATGGAGACGCTAAAATATATAGTACATGCATGAAACATAAATTGTATTTCTAATTTTTATTATAATGGCATAAATGGTTGATAATTATACATAATCAAAGTTTATTTTATTCTTACTATATTTACATATGATAAAAAAGATGCATGAATTAAAAATTTAGATTAAAATTAACCGTAATTCTACTACTATAGTTAAGCATAAATTCTTGATGACAAATTGATGAGTTATTTTTGGTGGATTTGGTTTGTGCTAATTAAATTATATATGCAGGTGACAATTGTACATAAAATACATTTAAATTTAATTTTTAAAAATGACATATTTATAATAAATAACAAAAAAAAATCTTTTGTGAGCTATTAAACTTGACACAAAAATATAAAAATGTAAAATTTAAATCTTAAGTACAAATAAGAAAACTATGAGCACTTTGGAGTATGGTGGTCCTGAATTCGAGGTCACACGCAGGGTAACAGATCACACCAGAGGCACTCAATTGCACGTCGATCTTGAGTTCGAGTCACACTAAACTTAAATTAATTGGGTTTAATAGACGTTATACCTCTCTAATTATAAAAAAATTAAGAATATATATGGATATATTTTTATTAAGAAGTCAAAAAAATAAAAAAAGAAACTATAATCTGCTAGAAATTCATAAACAGAAACTTCCACGGATTAAGCAGAGTTAAGAGCTATTGAAACTTCAAGTCATAATATATATAAATTTGACTCTTCTCACCCCAGACTCCAATATTCCATTATTAGTCTTCTAAAGAAGCTGTCAAATTAATCAGAGCTAGCTAGCTTTCAACTTCTTATCAAAACTTTTCTTCCACTATTTATCATCGATCATCAAATTCAACTCAGACCCTAATTATCAAAACCCCCAAAGTCAACAAATCTCCCTTTTCCAGTTCGATTAATCCCGTCTTTTTAGTTGATTTGATCCCCAGAATATGTGTAGTCCCTTCAGCTGCAGCAGTTTCAAGAATTGGAAAGAGTTTGATCTTGACGAACTCCCAACTCCAATCAAAACCCCCCCACAGAAATCAAAGAGCTACAGAAGCTTTTCTTTCAGAACCAAACGAAAAGATGGTCATTTCAAGAACCCTTATGCGAATCAAGGCCTGGATAAATTCGCTAAACTTCTTGCAGAACTGGAAGCCCAGAAGCAGAAGATTTACACCCAAAAGGGCTCTGAAGATATCTCTTTGGTTTACTTTACTTACACGAATTCAGATCAACTCCAGCCGTTTATTGTGAGGGTGAACAAGCAACGACAACCTGCTGACAACGTTGTCAAGAACAACAAAGAGAAAGAAGTACAGAAGAGAGTTCCGGAAGTGGTTAAGAAGGATTCAGTCCCGGCGGCGCCGAACACAACTGGTAAGGTTGAGGAGGAAAACCGCGTACGGAAAAAGGAGCTGAGGAAAAGTCGTACTCATCGCCGGATCTTCAAATTGGAAGATATTGAAGACTTGAAGCGGGTTTTTAGCTTCTTTTCTGTGACCATAATCTTGATTTTGCTGCTTTTGGCTTTTAGTGGAAGGTCGTTTGCGATAGTTTGCGTAACTGTTGCATGGTACCTCGTACCTATGCTGCCAAGAACAACAAGCCCAGTTCAAAGAACCAACGACAGAAAGTAAGTTTCATAGGGCTGACAGCACCATGGATTCATAAACAATCTCCATGATTGGACCTTCTGCATTGGCTCTATATCTGAGCTGCATGCTTCATCAATGGAAGAAGAGTCGTTTGTGATGAAACCGCAAAATGCGATCTTCATCGAATTTTTTGTTTTTTGAAAATTTTTGGTACATTCTTTTCTTCCCAATCTGTAGATTTTGTTTCACAATTTCTTTTTTTTTTTTTTTTTTAAACTTCTCCATTGAGGTTGTAAATTGTTAAAATGCGGTTGATCCATGCATGTAATAATGAATTTCAAATTGGAATTAAATCCAAATTTGGAAAGCAATGTCTATATCCATTATTAATTTTTTTTAATTGTATATAGTGTATACTATAGCTTTGTCTAAAATTGTATTTATTTTTTAATATTATAATATTTAAATAGATAATTTTTTAGAGAAAGAATTATAATTAAGCCTATGTAATGGCTGATTTCAGCATGTTTTACTATTGTACAAATATCGTTCAAACTAAATGGTGGGTTGGCTTCAAATAAAATTATATTTTAGGTTTACCTAATACGTTTTACCCCATTTTTAATGTTTTTGGTTTGGTTTTACTTATGACCCACGCCAAAACGCCACAAGTTTGATTATTTGGTGTGTGATGACGTAATATATTATATATAAATTAAAACACGCCTTCTTCTCTCCCAAGTAATGCTCTAAATCTTTAACCACTTGCTATATATCCATATGGAAGGTTAATTCAGCACATTGGTACTACTATTTCATTCAATTATTTGCTAAATTAAACCTCGAAAATTTACAAAAGAAATGTTTTCTTCTTGACTTGTTGTTTTAGAAACCGAAAAACAATCAAAATCTCAATAAATAAAATAGTATTATAAAAAATAAAACAGGTTATTGATTCATTAAAAAATACTTTAATTTAAGTAGTTTTTCTTGAGCAATTTAAGAGTTGAAAGACAGGGCGCATTACGCGATTTGAAACGGTTAAAAATTTTTTTAGTAAAGTTATTTCAACTGAAATTCAACTGATGTTCATCGTTCATATTATTATAATTTCGTTTTTAAAAATTTAAAATTTGTGTATGCTTTTGAAAAAAAAGTTCATAGGAAGATTGTAACGATAAACTAAGGATAAGCATAGTCCATCCTCAACTAATTGCCACAAAGGAAAAAGAGAATAGTTCAGTGTTGGGTTTTGAAAAGTACGGCCGAAACAAGTGGGAAATATAAAAATAATATTTGCTTCAAATCCAAGAAACGGAGTATTAATATTGGGACTAATTAACGTAAATCACAACCAATGAAGAGGAAGATGATTAATAATAGCTTGAATAGCAGATCAGATGAACATCATCCTATATCCTTAGATCTTGTCTTACTTTTAATATTCAACTACTCCTCCTTATTTTAGTATTATTTTTTTCTTTTTGGAAATATTAGTTTGGTATATATGATGAGAATTGTTAAAAAGTTTTACTAGTTATCGCTCCACTTCTTACATTTTATGGTCTTAATTTGAATTAAAATATCCCCCTATAATATCCTTTCTCTTCCATATTTTTAAGTAAAATGATAATTTTATCAAAATTTATAGACTACTGTCCCAAAAACTGAGGCGGAACTAGTAATTTCCGTTGTCAAAATGATATATCAACCAATATCATTCTCTTTGTTCCATTCTCAGTTCATCTGCAGACTGAAAAATCAATATCACAGTTTCTTGCCTAGCTAAGCCAGTAAATATCGTGATGCTGTCGTCCATCTTCATTTGTTTTATGTATTACTAGTTACCGTCTCAATTTTAAGTATTACTGTCATAATTTTATAAAAATTGTCCTTTTATTTCAAAGAGAAAAAAAGAGGATAAAGGGAAGGGATTTAGTCCAAATTAGGACGATAACTAGTAACATTTTTTATTTTATCACACCATTCTGAGCAACGTCTCAATATTTAATATAAAATTAGAAGAAGATAACAAAATTTTTATTAAAAATAATATTCCAAACATAATTATTTTATTGAGACGTTGCTTAGAAGGGGTGTGATAAACTTAACATATCTTAAATCCTATTATATAATTTATTGAAGAAAATTTCATTAACAACTTTTATACTACTATTATTTTATAAATGATACTTTGAAACTTATTAGATAGGAGAATTTATACGTGTGTGTATATATATATGTATGATTGTATATTGAAAAAAAAACAAATAAACTTATAAAGTGGACTTAAAATTAGGGTGTAAACGAGTCGAGCTTAACTCGAGCTATGTCATACTCAAATTTAGCTTGTGACAAACTCGAGTTTGCTCGAGACTAATTTCTTGACCTCAAGTGTGAACCCATTGACGTAAATTGATTTTCAAGTGAGAAAAAAGTATAGCATGGAACAACCAGATGATCAAACTCCGAAATTAAGAAACCCATTCTGGACATTCACCAGCGGGAAATAAAGTTCATATGTGAGGTCAAGAAACAGAGTTCATGTCCTGTGAGCCTTATCAATGTGACTGATCAATATGTAGCTTTCAAGATAAAGACCACATCACCTCGGAAATATTGTGTGTGAACTAATGTAGGAGTTCCACATTTGATTTCACAGTCATCATGCAAGGTATGAAGTCAGCTACTTCAGACATGATTTGCAAGGATAAATTCTTAGTTCAGAGCACAATTGCTCCTTTTGGCACAACTGAAGAAGAAATCACACCTTACATGTTTAATCATTCTCCAGTGCCAGCCAACAATTGTTTAGAAGAAAAAGTTGCAATGGGTTCAAAGGACAATGCTCAGCTGCCTGCTTGTGAAGAAACTATCCAGAGATGTTGAAGGAAAGGAAAGAAACTATCCAAAGATGTTGAAGCTATGCCATGCTCAAATTTAGCTTGAGCTTGTAATTCTAGTTTGCTAGAGACTAATTTTTTGACCTTAAGATTTATGCCTATTTTTACATTTATCTGTTTTACTCTATATAGTCATATTATCTATTACATTTTGTTATATTTACTATTTTACTTTACCTATTTATTATTTCATTGAAATTTTACTTTACCAATTAACTGTTATTAAAAGGATGTGTGAAAAGTTATAGAAGAAAATTCAATATCAGATTTGTCATAAATATTCTTCATTAGTTTTTTACATTTGCTTTTTCATCGGTATTATTGATACTACATATTATGCTAAACGAGTTTTGAATCCATGTAAATCAAGCTGTTTCTTTCTCTCTAAGTTAAATGCATATGTTTTAATTTATTTGCAAATATATTTTCACAACCTCATAATTATAAAATATTTTTTCTTTATCGATTGTTTGATTTATAATTTTATTGTTTCAAATTTAAAGTGAAGGAAAGAAAAATGAATATGGATTGTTTGAATTATTATATTGATGATTAGTATATTGATTTAATACATGTAATCCCTCTAAACGTTCAAGTTTTGCGCATAATAATTTTCTTCTCTCATGTATAGTTTATTTATCTATTTACTATCTCATTAAAATTTTACTTTACCATTAACTATACTAAAACGATGTGTGAAAAGTTGTAAAAGTAAATACACATACCACCAGAAAACCCAACGCTCAGCCAC
This sequence comes from Knoxia roxburghii, assembly GCA_030378225.1. Taxonomy (NCBI): domain Eukaryota; kingdom Viridiplantae; phylum Streptophyta; class Magnoliopsida; order Gentianales; family Rubiaceae; genus Knoxia; species Knoxia roxburghii. Next base: position 41,552,488 of record CM059418.1, read on the forward strand.
CGTTTTCGGTTAGTTGGCTGCCAACAACCCTGCTTAGATTTCTCACGACGACTCATTTGTTCGGTTAGTAAATGAACACTTTATCCATTTTACTTTATATAATCATATTATCTATTATATCGATTATTGTCAAGAAATAGGGCATAGAATCAAAGTTGAGGTCAAGAAATTAGTCTTGAGCAAACTTGAGTTTGTTTATTTTGAGTATAAAGTATTATATTATTCTCACTATTCTAACATTTTATTTGTTAATTTAAAATAATATAATATGCTATCATTTTTTATTAGAACGTAGCTTCGATTTGATCAAATAGTTTAACTAATTAGAATCTTGAATGTCCTGTATAATTAATTATAAAAAACGATGTTGATATTTTCACAAATTTTGTTGAACTTTTTGTTTCAAATTTAAAGACAATGGAAGAAAAATGAATATCAATATTTATATAAAGTTAATTTCAAACACCCGAAGAAAATTTAAATGGTAAGAAAATCAATTATGATGTACGTGGCCGTAATCCCTCTAAAAGTTCAATTTTTGTGCTTAATAATTTTCTTCTCTAATTATTAATATATTTGAATTTATTGAAGGACAAAATAAAATAAAATTAGAGTTAATCTCGCAAAACTAAAAATAGAAAAACGAAAATTTGTAATAAATTTATTTTCCCATTCTCCCATAATGAAAAGATGAAAAAAATAAAATTATTGGAAGATTTAGATTGGGAGAGAAGATGGCGGCTAGTAATTGGAGCATGCTAAATTTTTGCTAATTTTCTTCTCTCATTCAACTCGAACCTGTTTTTTAAATAACAAAAATCCAATTAATTTTTCTCATCTTCATCATTTGGAATTTATTGGTATTTCTAATCATTTCCTACTTTTATTCCACATATATAGTTTACAATATCACACGACTCTGAAAGGGAACTATTTATTTATTTATTTTGGTTTAAAGAGTGTAACGATTTTTTTTATTATTTATTTATTTTTTGTTAAGAGTGTAACGCTTTTAGCAGACATAAAACGATAGAAATTCGACCCTAAAAATCTTAATACTAATTTAATTTATTTTAGAAGGCTCCCTCAGACACCATAGAATTTTTATTTTTCTGCAATTGTGACCAAAAAAAATTAAAAAAAAACACGCATTTCTGAAATCTTATTTAATTCAAAACCAACTCCTTTTTAGAAAAATGTCGCTTAATATTAATTTTTTAATCGATTAACTGTATTTTTAATGTTTTATATTACGGTAAATAATTTTTTTTATTTAGACTTTTGTAAACGTTTATATTCTAAAAATATAATCGTTATTATTCCTCTTGAAATTTATTCCATCTAATAAACTAATATTGCACACGTGAACCTTACAATTTACAAAAAGTCAAAACTTGAGTCAAACATCAAATATTTTAAAATAATTCCCCATCATATAATAAAATTTAATCACTTGATTTGAATTTTTATCTTATTTTAACAATTATATATATGGGTTACCAACAATTTCAACAAAACTAACACTAAAAACTAAATAACACATGTTTTAAAATATAAATATAAAAAAATAAAAAGAATTATATGACTAAAAGGTACTAAATCCCTTTCCTTTAAAAGGAGAGGACGAAAGAAGCATGGAAGAAATTATGGTTTGGGGTATTATTGCCCATTTTTCTTATTAAAAATTAATAAAAATATTTTAATAATGAAAAAAGAGTAAAATAGTAATTTAGATGACAGTAAATAAAAAAAAAAATTAAACCCTATTAGATAGTACTATTTTGGTTATTATGAAATGGGAGAGGAACAAAGGAGTCGAAAATTCTCTAAATTGTGTCTAAAAATAGTAAGAAAACTACACTAAATGGAAGAGAAAGAAAGTACTAAATAAGGTACATTTGACAACCTTGTCTAAATGGAAGTAAAAAAACAAATCTGACCTTCTCTGTCAGTACATGAATTTAGTATCTACACCTAATATGAGCTGTGTCCAAAGCATCTTCACATAATACAATCACCGGAATCCAAATTATTCCTGGATGCAGAAGCAGGCAAGACTAGAGTAAGAACTTTGCTTATACAAAAGTACAGAGAAGAAAAGTGAGGGGACTTCAGGAGAGCAGATATGGTTTTTAGAGATATGATAATGATAACTTACCCTAAATCGTTTTGGACGTGCTTCATCTGGATTGTACCGAGTTTCGTGATATTGTCGCCGAGGAGCTTCATCTCTATAATCTCTCGAACCACTGGCAGGCGCCCATCTGCTTCTTTCTTCTGTTCTATTTCTAGCATTTCCGAAGAGTCCATCCTTGACCCATGTCACCTCATAATCAGCCCTCAAGCGAGTTCCTTTCTGCACATATTAACACAAATTGCAGTTTCAATGCAATGCACTCAGGAATGTAAGACAGATGGAGAGGGAGAGAATCAATGCTGAAGTAGTCAGACATAAATTCCTGTTAACCTTGTTGAAAAATGTTTAATATGACTTTATCCCATTGAAGAAAAGTTAGAAATCTACCTTTTGCAATGAACGCCCACATAAGATCTTCAAGGCATCATGGAAGTCCCTGTATTTCTCAAAACGTACAATAATCTTACATTGCAGTCCTGAAACTATTTCTTCGCCCTCTTCATCTGCGTCCCTACCTTTATCATTGTCCTCAGCAACATCAAGAGTCCTAGCAACAGAACAGAATTGAGAGAAGAAAGGTCAGCAATTTTCATCGCGAAAAAAGTACCGCAAGTGGCACCCAAGAGTCATGAGCTAATGAGGTCAGAATTCAGTGACAAAACCAATACCATGTATGATCTAAAGAATGATTTCACACTTGACTGAGATGGAACACTTCATTGAGCATGCATATAATAGCTATTCATGGAACATTTCAAATTGCTCGTGTGCAAAATTTCTTGTAGGCTCACTCACAACCAACAAGGATTTGGAAGTCCAAACCCCAGAAAAAAAGAAAGAGAAACATTAGGTTCTGATCATGACATCTTTCAACTCCTGCCTCAAGAGTCATGCTTGCATCAAGATAGGTTCTTTAGATCCAAGTGAAATATACAAATACATAATGCATCTTTAGTACTTGCAACCACAGTACAACAACTACAATTAATAAATGATATCAAGAAAAAGAACTACGACAAAAATCACCTGAAAACCCCACTATTACTCAATTTTGCTGACAACTCAAGACACCAATGACTGAATGAGATTATTGCACAAGGCTTTTTAGATGAAACCAGAAGTTTCAAAAAGGCATTCATTTAACTACAGAAGCACTCCCATTCACCTAGATTGGCTACATATCTCGAAATATAAGAATTCTTTAGCACACCCATATTTCAAACATCAGCAAGATATTCACTATCAAAGTTTTAGTTGAAGTCTTTAACACATACCTTATTCTCCCAAATGCACTAAAAATCGTATGAGTGACTAGCATAGAGGGTTTAGATGACACTCGTGGCTCAGCAAACCACCGAGAGGGCACACCTCTCAACACAAGTGTGTCCGGCTGGCGGCCTCCTCTGTTATATCCTATTCAAAGATTCAAAGTAACATAGTAAATCAACAACAGGAGAAAAGAAGGACAAAGACCTATGTTTCTGTTAGTTAAAAGTGAAAAACATGACAAAGTTAAAAATGCTCAAGGCCTGAATACCTATATATTCAAGAAACCAAAAGAAAGCACCAAACTTCAGAACAAAAACCATCATTTAGATCAATGAAGTATATCAATCGTCCTAATGTAGTCAACATCGACCAATGCTAGCCTAGGATTACTTGGTACAGGCAAATCAAACATGCTCAAGCTAAGCTTCACTATACATTCAGATTATTGATTGAGCTCAAACATGCTCAAGCTAAGCTTCACTATACATTCAGTTTACAACACCACATTGTCACTACAAATCCCTTTTTTCCCTTACGAAAGTTGAATCTCAATCTAGCATCTTTCCCCATTGAAATTCCACAAAAATCATGATGTACAATAATTCAGAAAAAAAATACTCATAACTAATTCTTTCCCCAAAAAAAAAAAAATAAAGAAGAAAGAACTCAAATAAAATGCAGTTCAAAAAAATTAAAGTAAAAATTTTGACTGACCTCGATTGCCAAAAGCCAAAATTTCTTCCCACTCCTTTCTCATTGCTTCGAAATCATCGGATGGCGGCAACCCCGCACACAATTTAAACTTAACTCCTTCCAAATTCAACTCCATACCATCCATTTTCTCCACAAAACTCTTCCTCCATTCCCAGAACCTCTTCTCCACGTCGTCCTCATTCTTCAACCCAGATAAAAACCCTAGGTCACGAATAACTAAAACGCCGCGAGCGACGGGGTCCTCCCGCTTCCGCTTCTTCAAGTCTTTAAACCTTCGTATGTCGAGATCTTTTTCATCTTCCAGAACCGTAATGGAGTGCGAAGATTTCAAGTATTCGATCAACGAACGCTTGATTTTCCATTCGTCGATCGGTGTTACAGATTTATCGGCCCGGAATACTGTCAAAAGGAGTTTGATTCGAGGGTGTAACGAGAGTTCGCTATCGAGTTGCAGAGAATCTAATGGCCCTAACGAATCCAAGCTACCATTTTTACTCATCACTACTGTTCTTCACAGTCCAAGTACTCTCCTTTCTGTTGTGAAGAAGAAGAGGAGAAAACCCAAAAAACGATGTTACCGCTTTTAATACAATTTGAGGTAATATTCCTAACGCTTTTCGGGAGGGAATTTTATTAGTATAAATTATGCCTTTGTCACGTTTAAATTTTTTATTTTTTAAATTATCCTGAAATTATTTTAAAAAGTCACATTAGTCCTTTAATCTATTTTTACGGACAACAACATATTTCTTTTCAAGTCAAACTTTTTTTTTTTTTTTTTTTTTAGAACATTCTCACAAGCTCGACAGACAAGGTAGACTGACCTGATTGAGTATCTTTTTATTAAAAATTAAACAAAAGAGAATGTACAATGGGCAGTGTCAAAACTTACCCAAATCCCCATACTAATCTAGTGTAGTCATTCCTCCAACTTAGACTATATAATCACCAATACTCTTCGAAACTACTAACTATTACAAAGTTTATAATGTTGTAAAACTAACTATTGCAAAAGTTTCGGTGCCTAATCTTTAGCACACTGATTTCCTCAGGCCAGGAGTCCCCTCTGCATCAAGCAGACAGAGACCTCGCAATCTTGTTGGCATATCTGTTAAGATATCAGAAGAAACAGTAATTCCATGACGACCTATATTAGCCAAATAATCTGCTACTGAGTTACTTTGTCTCCAAATATGAGTAAATGTGGCTTCCATCTCCACTACCGATCTTTGGCTTTCTGTTAGCGAAAAAATATGCCTCCAATCCATAGTAGTTTTACCCAACAAAATGCGAATAAACATCAGATTATCAGACATGATCTATAATCCCTTAACATTAAGGGTATGACAATAACGAACACCATTATCCAAAGCCATTATCTCCGCCAATAATACTGAGCCATTTTGCACAGGTCTAGACTCAGCATGTATGAATCTACCACTTCCAAAATGAAGAACAAACCCCCTACTAGCCTCATGCTTTTCATTAAAAGAACCATCAGCATTAAGAATATACCTGGAGGATGTAAAGTATTTCCGTGCCACCAATTTTAACAACGGGGGGGACGGTATCTGAAGAGCTACCCGAAAAGATTGCAAAACGGATTCTCCTTCCCGTAATGTAGATGTTAGACGGAACGTCAACAACATGTCAGTTAAGGTGCGATAGACCATAGAGATAATAATTTCTATTGGCGATAGCTGAGACCTATAACAAATTATTTGATTTCTTAGCTTTCATATCAGGATTAATGTGAATCGAATTAAATCAAAAGTAAATCGAATTAAGTTGTGTATTTCTTTAAAATTATTATGTTAGTATTATTCACTTTTATTCATTTTATTTGAATATACAAAGTACAGAACCTTTTTTTTGTAGTATATTGAACTAAAATTTTTTAAATGTCAAAAGATCTTTGATATTTAAATTAAAAATAAATAAATAAAAGATAGGAAAAAAAGAAAATTTTAAATTTATTTAAATAATGAAAAAAGAAAATAATAATAAAATAAATAGATTTTATATGAAAATGAAATGAGAAATTGCATAACTTTTATATTTACACAACCTGATCTATTTACCTCGACGGGGTTTTGACTTGGAAAAGAATGGATCGAGGACCAGTATTATAATTTTTTAACTAGTTTATAGACATTTTTTAAAGGTCTAATTCTTTTGTACCTAAAATTAACATAAGATCATAATTTAGGGATAAAAATGCAAATTTTCTAATTTAGTACTCCAGCTTTTGTTGAAAAATAGACAGGCGAAGCTGACGATGATATCTTGATTATGTTGGAGAAGTGGTAGTCGAAAGCGATTGACTTTTGGGGAGTTTCAGGGAAATCAAATCAATGGGTTGTTTTGCATGCTTCGACGGAGGAGCAAGCAAACAGCGGAGGAAAGAGGAGGAGCAATTAGCCTCTCAAGAAGCTCGTGCTAAAGCCGCCGAAGCTGCCGAGAAAAGGCAATCTTTCTCTCTCTTTCTGCTCTTTTAGTTTTAGTGTAGTTTCTGATTTTTGATTGTTGTTGATTTGATTGCTGGATTGATCGTGGGATCGTTTGCTGTAATGGGTTTTCTGAGAGGAAGGCTTCGGGGTTAAGTTAATTGAATGTTTAAGTTAAATTGTGAAATTTCTGAACTGATTCAAGTTATTAGAAGGATTTTGGATTTTGAAGGATTTAGTGTAATTATTCGCATTCAACTCAATCAATCCATTTATTCTTTTAGATTAAGGGGACTGCCAATATCAAAAAGAGAAAAGGGGGACTGCCTCTGGTGAAGGTTGAATTTTTAGGCTGTATTTAGGAGTTTCTCAGGTATTCTGATGTTGGTTTACTCTATGGTTGTATCAATCTTTTCTGAATGGTCAAATTGTTGGATAACAACAAAAAGAAAAAACTTTACACGAAAGGACTTTTTTTTTTTTACTAGAAAAGAATAAATCGTTTTGAGCTTTTGATGATGATAACAAAGTGAAGCTCTTGTTCGTATAGATGCAACATAATAGAGGCTTTTGTCTTTCCTGAGCATTGCATAGGGCACTTGATCTTGTTAAAGTGTTCGTGCATAGGTGTTTCTAATTGCGAATGGAAAGGTTTCCGAGTTACATGTTGTGTCCCAGTTAGATGTTATGGTAGTACAAATTTGTAACTGAAATATGTCAATCTGGCATGCCTTGGCAATAGAGTTTGTTTTTGGTTTTCAAGCAAGCATGCAACTCTTGGAAACTTTATGCATTCCTTATGGAAAATTTGATGAATTTGCAATGGCCAATGTGCAGACAAGAGCAGTTTGAGCAATCTGCTGCAGGAAGAGCTGCACGGGCACAGCAAGCAGCCATTGCTAAGCAATCTGCAAATTCTAACAAGGGCGAGCCAGTATTAAAGGTCTTCTCAATTGCTATTCCCTCTTCAATTCATTTAAGACATCATAATAATACTACTTACCACTCTTCCCTATCATGAAATCCATTCATTTATGCTTTTGAATTAATGTCTTAATTTTGTTAATTTATCTGCAAATCGAAGATTGGATTTTGACCTGTTACTGATATTTTGCAAATGCAGTGGCAAATGGGATGAAATTTTACCTTTTCTTCTTGTCTTCTACCTGTACAGTGTAAGTTTACTTAGGTAAATAACCTATTCCCTCTTCTCCTTTCATGAAGTTTGCTTTTCTTTTTACATTGTGAGAATAATCAGTGTTCTTTTTATTTTTCTTTTCTTTTCGGCTTCTTTCTTTAAATCAAGCATGTGTTTATTTGGATGAAAGTGCCACTTTGTAGACTCTCGGGTTTTAATTTATCAGCATTAATGATACCTTATCATGGATACATTCCAGCTACACATAGATCAATCTGATGAATTACTCATCTGCGTGTCCTTCTAGGGGTAAATATAGTTTACATGCTTTATTATTCCTCAAAATGATCAAGTCATTATTTTTTCCTTTTTTTTTCAACGTGCTGGGGAATGAAATAGTTGGAGAACAGTTCTGGTCTAGCATGAACAGCATCTTCTGCAGAATCTGCACCAACATTTTTTGGATTTCTGCTGTTATACAAAGTTCAGTCCCATTAGAGAATCAAAGATTAGGGGAGAACTGCCAAAGTTGTTGAGATCACTATTACTCAATGACTGCTACACTTTATTGTTTGTGCTTTGTTTCACTTTAGTTCAACTTCCGTTGGTAGAGAATTCAATCACATCTTGTTTCGCCACACGACTGGCTACCGAGTGATGAAATTTTAACCTTTTATTTTTCCCGTCTCAGATTGTGACGATGCCAATTCTGCTCAGTTATATAAGATAGTTTGCTCAGATGAAGGGCTTCTCTTGACAGATTTGTACACTGGCCTGGAAGAGAGAGGACGGAGGCATTCCTTCGTTTGAGCAGATTCAATAACATCAATTCAATTACCCTCCTTACCCGTGGAAAATAAGTTTAGACTGTTATGTCAGCACCTTTCTCTTTTAAGGTTTGTTGTATTATAGTTGTAGTTCTTTACTACGTTAGTGCAGTCCATTTCAGTCAAGAACCAACATTGGACCTGCCCTCGTTAAGCTCTGTTTCGTTGAACTTGTGATTTGTAGTTATGCATGATAACAGTTTCTTCTCCATTCTTATACACAATCTATATGTTCATTTATTTCCTTAAAACTTGTTGAATTGGTTCGAGAATTCAAACTCTAAAGAAATAGACTTGTCCATAGTTTATATAGTTCTTCATTGAACTCAATCCAATGCTCATTCGGAATTAACCCAATAATCAGTGTAAGGAGGCTAAATTTCGACAAATATTCAACTCTGTGGCAAAGCCCCTTGGATATTTACAAGAGTAAGAAAAGGGTTGATGCCACAACATTACAAAAGTAGTTCCTCAAATTTGCAACCTTTTTGGGTTTTGTTTTTTCAATGAGAATGTTGTTTGATGAAGTCGTCGACTGGGGAAGAAAGCTTAAGCTCATGGGCGGCTTGGAAGTAATCTGCAGCTTGTTGATGTAAACCTTGAGCCTTACAAAGCATTCCGAGGTAGAACCATGCCTCATGGTTGGTCGGTTCGAGTCGCAGAGCATTCATCAGCAAGCTTCTTGCAATGGGTAAAGACTCTCTTCCCATTTTCATTAGCACTCCTGCACTTGAAATTATGCTTGGAACATGATCTGGATCCATTGATAGAGAAACATGGAAGGCAACAAGAGCTTCCTTATACTGCCCTCGCGCTTCGCAAATCGTACCTGCAAGAAAGTTTACCCAAATGGATGTTTCATCAGTTAAGGATGATGAACAGAGGAAATGTGCATGATTGTTGAAGAAAGGAGTTTCATTTCAGATCTTACCTTTAGTATGCCAACCCTGAGATGTGAAAAGTTTCGTTGCCTTAGCTTTATCTATACAAATTTCGGCATCGTTCCATGACTCGAGATCTGTATAAATCCCAGCCAAATCTTGCCATGCTTCACCCACCAATCTTCTCAGATGTAACACCTGAAGATTACATTTAAAAGAAACTCAGAAAGATTCCAGATTGGGAGCCTGAAAAAGAGATTTTGAAACCATGTCAACCTACCCAATCAGCTCTATTTGGGCGCTGTAAATCTGTTTGTGATTGAACCAAAGCAAGCAAAATCCTATAGGTCTCTATTGCTTGCTTCGGATGTTCTTGCTCTTTTTGAAGGACGGCTTTCAACCGAAGAAGTTCCAGCTGGTCAATCCCATCAGTCTCATCTAAAGCAAGGTCAAGTATGGCTTCTGCATCCTCAAGGCTCTGCTGAGCCGATGCGATTAGCGCTAACAGTTTCCAACCTTTAGCTGAGCTCCCACTCACCATGTTTGAGTACAACAATGCATTATCAAAGGCTGAAGCCAAATTCCTCTGAACAGCATTCTCCAACCCAAGGTTAAAAATGATTTCAGGGTCTTCCTTGTCAATCTGAGCAGCATGGTCCAGTGATTTCAGTGACTCTCCCTGTAAATGTATTCTTTCAGAATCAGAAACACCAACTCTTGTTGCATTCCCATAGCAGATACCAAGATACTTCTTGGCCTGTCCCAGCAAATGCTCATTTTGGTTTATGGTTGCATCAATTACTCCCCGTGCAAATCTCACTCCTTCATTGGCATTCTTTGGATCTTCAGCACACAATTTGGCTCCCAGTAAAAGAGACGACAAATGCGGCCTATGATTAGTTTCTGAAGGCCCTGCAACCTTCTTCAAAAGTTCAATTGCTGTTTGTCTCTGACCTGCAGAACTGTAACAAAGAGCCAGAAAATACCACCTCTCGGCTCTATCATAGGTACCAGGAAGAACTTGCTCCACAAGGTCAGCCAATGACTCATATTTCCCAGAAATTGTGAGTGCAAAAGTTAAATGATCCATAACTTCTTGATCCCATTCTATTTCACGATCCAGGACCTTTCTAGTCAGTATAAACAACAGGAGAATAGCCTCCTCCATGTTATTTGTTGGAGCTCTCTTGTCCCGAATTTTCGTATGGGGCGAAAGGCTTACTTCAACACCTCCATAAAGCAGAATAGAAGCCAAACCTTTCTGTATGTTGGCTAGTCTTTGAGCATCCAAATTCCATGGCTTCCACAAAGCTCTTCGATATGCAGTAACAGCTTCTTGCAGATAACCTACCTGAATCCACAGGTTAGGTAGCATCTCCAGTGCCTTGTGAAGCATCTCCTGTAATTTGCAATCTTCTCCGATCCCAGATGGCATTCCATTAGGTAATGCAGAATCAGCTATATCAAGGATAACTTTGCATTCTCTTGCAGCCTCTAAAATACAAAATTACCAATCAGAAACATTAGCAGCAATTGAACACAAAGCCAATACTTGGGCATTGTTTGTATCATTCCTTAAGCCTAGTCTAAAGAGAAATAGTACTAGAGAAATAGAAAAATAGTTGGCATAAGAATCATATACTATGTTCTATTTGAGAAATGATTAGAGAGTGGCTTGATAGCATTCTCATACCTTTAACTCGTCCAAGTTCTTGCAAAGATTTTGCTTTAAGTAAAACTGCTTCAAGAAGTAAGCTCACTGAGTGCAATGACATTACACCTGCTAGTGAATTTTCGCCCTTGGTGCGTGGTTTCCGCGGCCGAGTTCTTTCTGCAATAGCCGAGGACATCCTTGGTGACAAGGTTTTGACATCAATTCCCTGGAAAACTTGAAGAGCAGCATCAAAATTCCCTCTCTGATATTCAAGCCTTCCCAATAATGCTCTAGCTTCCTGCAATTCACATAAAACAGTTTAAACGAATGGTCTATGTTGTAGATACCAAGAAGAAATGCATATTTTTTTCTAGAATTTGAAAACCTCATAGTTTAGGGAAAGAGCCTCCTTCAATGTAGATTCAACTTCATCTACTTGGGCATCTTCTAATCTGGATTCCCAGTCCCCTGTCGTCCCATTCCTCGATGAAAGGCCGCTGGCTGAGAAATCCCTGGTGGCCAATGACTCCGGCGACTGTGGAGCTGGCTCTTCAAACTTGAACTGCTCTCCTGAACAAGCACACAACATTTTCCTCCAAAGATGTTGTCTACTTTTCGAGGTCAATTAATATCCCCGAAGTGGTCTCTCAAGAGAGTTTTTCTCATTCACATTGGTTGACCTGAAAGAAAGATGCAAAGAGGTCACTTTTGAAGAGGTAAAAAAACATTCTAAAACCTGGGATCGTTCTAAAAGTTCCATTCTCAAACTACAAGGAATTGAGGGAACTTAACAGATACTACAGTGGGATCAGATCAGAGAGATTTTTCTTGAAGAACTGTGACTAATTAATATGAAGAAACACAATTTTCCAATCACAACACCAAAAAATCAGTGGAAAAAACTGACCGAAACCCAACTCGCAGTAACCCAAGGAGGCCGTGAAATTCAAGAAAGAAAAAGAGAATAATCAAAGGGTGAAACCCAAGGAGGAGAACAAGAACGATTGAAACGACATGGAAGTGAAGAAAACAAGGCAAAGGGATAGATGAAAAGGGCGAGTCAAACAAGAGAGCAGATATTAGGATTACCCGAAAACAAACGATTCAATAATGTGGGCTTGTGTTAATAGCCATGAAAGCAACTCCTGAAGAAGAGTCGCTGTTCCAACGGTTCATGCAAGCTCAGGTACTGTGTGAAATTGATCTGAAAAAAGGGATATTTTTTTGAAATGGGATCTAACAAAAGTTTAAAACTTTGAACTTTGCAGGGCCACCACACCCCAGCCCATTTGAAGTTTCAAAAGAACAACATATTTATATAAATATATAAATTTACTGTTTCTTCCATTATGTAAGCAAGAAGCTGACCTTTTCCAAAGTACAGTACAGAGAGCTGAGGTGAGCAGTAGCGCAGCACAGGAAGTTAGGCATGGGCAGAGAGGGTTGGCGTCTTGGCAAAATCAGTAGGCTGAGTAGCTGTCCTCAGATTCTCTGTTTATCTGCTCTGTTTTTTTGGTTCGAGTTTTGTTTTTTTCTGCCTTATTTATAACTTTGAGAACGATGGTCTCTTTCTTTTTTTTTTTTTTTTTTTTTTTAGGGAAAAGAGTAATTATTTCTTTGGAAAGAAATTATTTTTCAACAGTTTACATTATCGAGCTTTCTCACTATTAGGCTTTGTTTGTTTGGATACTTTCTTAGGGAAATTTAACCTTTTTAATAACAAATTATTATTCAAATAATCATTGTAATTTAAAATTTAAAACTCGTATCCCTTTTAAAAGTTTCTATGGCGTTATTTTAAACAATCTTTTCCCTTTATATTTTCTCTCCTTAAAAAAATTTATCTCGTAAAATTACGATCCAAACACAGCCTTACTATAAATTATACTAAGGCTAGTTGGTTGGTTGATCCAGCACCAATGTACCACGCTCGTGTTCCCTCAGGGTTTATTGTACAATTAGAATTTTCAAAATTTTGATAATTTTCTTATTTCTCACCATTTCATATTAGTTTATTTCTATTTTCTTACCTGTTTTAGTTTTAAAAATTCGATTTCTTAATTTAACACACAAATTGTTATAGGTTCAAATTTTGGCTATTATAACACATAAATAGCTAAATAAAAATGAAGCATAAAATAGTTAAAAAAAATAAGGAAATAAGTAAAAAAAATTGGCAAAAAATAGTAATTGTTGGGTTTTAAACACTGGATTCTAAAACAAAATATTGAAAGTGTGTTTGTTTTGTGGGAATAAAAATATGAATGTAAAATTGAGGTTAGAGAGAATCCTAGTAGCTGATAGGCTTTTAGTATTAGGCCATTTTTCTATTCCAATATGGGTGGGATGGAATGGGCCCAGTAATTACACAGAGCTCAAGAAGAATGGTCGGACCAACAACGAACGATCTTTTGGGACAGCCTGCCATTTATCTAAATCCCCAAGTTCCATTTCATACGCCACTATCATTATTCAAAATCCATTCCCCTTTTTACTCCCCTCTTGCTTTTTATTTATTTATTATTATTCTTATTTTGTACTATGATAGTGGCGTAATTATAACGTAACTCTCTTGTAATAATAATATTTATATTTCAAAGATCAACCTTTTTTATATTTTTATAATTAATTTATAATTTTTATGTTTTTTTTTTTGAGAAATAAATTTTTACGTAATTCATAATTAAAATATAAAATTACATATAATATAATATTAAATATTTTATGTGGGTAATATATTATTTAAAATAAAATTTTATTCTGGTATGGACTTTGGCCCAAGCTGGAAACATTTTTTAATCAAGTAGTTGATCAACACCCACGCTTCAACTATAATTATGACTTCAAACTTCACTCTCAAAAGTCCTTTCTTTTTCTTTTGACCTTGAGACTAACTAAACTAGGGTTTGTTGTGTTTTTACAATTAGTAAATTTTGGAATCGATCCTAACCCAACTTGTACATTCACTTAATTTTCAATAAATAAATAAAAAAAAGTCATAAATTTGACTTGTAATAAAATTAGATAGTCAGTAAAAAAATATTTATCAAAATAAACAAAAGATGACAAGATAATTGTGATTCAGTATTTGATATTTTTTTACTTAAAATTAATAAATTTTAAATTCGAATCATCTAATCTATCTTTATAGTGAACCCAACTCCTATAATTATAATATACTAACTCTTTCCATAGATTCATTTCGTGTAATAGATTCAATATTTTTATATCTTAACACATAAATTATATTGTGTATAATAAATTAAATACCTTTCAATAAAAAAAAACAATGAATTTTTCATGATATCCGACAGCAGTTCTTGTATAAAATGTTATTATATGATATTGTTAAAATATTTATATAATTAATAAATAAAATAAGATTTATAAACAGGTATGAATTATTAATTTGGTATTTATCATCTAACAATTTTTGAGGAAGATAGATAAATAAATGAATGCAAGTGTGATGAAATGCACATGGGTGAGTGAAGGAGCGAGAAATGTTGGGTTTGCTTCAGTTGAGAAATTACATGCTAAAAGCATATCCAACCATAAGCTATTTTTCAGTTTTTTCATTAAAATAGTGTATAGTGTCATTCCAATCCATATGATAAATTTTTATCGTATGGAGAGATAATCCATTTCATACGCTATATTTAGCGTATGGAAAAACCAACTGCATTACTGTTGCAATGGACCTTTTGGATTTTTTAAATATTTTTTCAAATTCATTTTCTTTTTTTTGTTAAATTTTATTATTTCATTTTTCTCCTTTTTTTTTATAATTTATTCATTTTATTTTAATTTCAACACTAATAAAATTTTTTTATTAACATAACTTTAATATTAATAATAAATATATGATTAAAATTTTTGTATTTAATTATATAGTTTAAAATTCTCAAATTTTGACCGTCATTTTTATAAATAATAAAGTAAATATAAAATTATTTAACATTGAATTTTAGGAAAAAAATAAAATTAAATAAAATTAAAATTTATTACTTACTAAATATAATATTATTACAAGTAACAACTAAAAAAAACACAAATTCGCATAAAATACAGTCACTTCAACATAAACAAATTCATACAAACTTATTATTAAGTTACTAATAATGACTAAACTAACATATTCATTCACCGTCATTATGTTCATTTAATATTTTGTACGTTTTACTTATTTTATTTCGTTATAAAACTAAATAAATACAATTCATATGTTCATTATTATTATTATACTTAATTTTATACAAATTATTTTATTATTAATTAATATTAATTATTTAAAAAATAATTTAAGATTAAATCACTAAATTTATAATATATATATATTTATAAAAAATATAATGTGAATGAATAAAAAAATTATAATGATATAATAATAAAAATAAAAATAAATTTGAATAAAATATTATTTTTATGTAGAAGACAGAGTTATTGGGTTGGAGTTGATGTATTATAAAATACTGTAGATACTGAATTTTAGAGTAGACTGTATTGTAAATTAAAGTTTATGGTTGGAGGGGGAATCCTATACACAAGTTTTTGTTTTTGTTTGATATGCACTTATTTGGTTCCTTTTCAATGTTGCACATCAGAAATGTCCACATTCATTATTCCTTCTTTTGTTTTCACTACAAAACAACATATGAAGGTCACAATTCATATCCTTAAATTACAAAGTTGTACTTTTATCAATTTCATGTCTACAACCTTAATTCTTACGAATCAATCTTAAATAAATTCAATCATGGTTACATAAATAAAGAAATAGAAATCTTTTATGTCAAAGGGATTATGACGTTCTATTCTTTAAGTGTACGAATGTAAAATCATCTGAAATTTTGATTTTACTATATTTTTTAATATGATTCCAGCTGATTTTTTAATTGATATGATAATTTGAAATCGAACACTAAAAAATTTGCCAAAAACATACTATTTTACGTTATTCTTATACTAATCCTAAGACATATGATAGTAAATTGTGGATCAAATTTGGTAAATTTGTGAAATTTAGCTTTAATGGCAACTTTGGAAGTTTAGTATTGAAAAGTTGGCACAAATAGTAAAAATATTGGCACAAATAACAATACCCCTATGACTCGTTCTTAGGAAAGAAAGATTGTTTTCTTGAATAAAAAAAAATATAAATTTGCAATAAAATGGGATTGTAAGGTGGTTGCTTACCTGTGATATTCCAAGAAAACAAATTCCAACATGAATAGTGCTTTGAGAAAACAGAAAAAGATGGAACAAGACATTGTAGGAAAGCCCAAACCCACAATGTCGTGAAGTCCTACCCATTCTTAAACATCAAAATGTAGTCCGATTGTTGTTGAAATAATGTTTTCGTAGCCCAGAAGATAAAGACCATAGAAATATCCAGAAGGAAAAAAAAAAAAAAAAAAAAAAAAAACTAAAATTTCATCGGAAATTGCGAAAATAATCGAACGTATTGCCCGTTGTTAAATGCGAAGTCAACTGGACAATTGAAGTGGGTTCGTAAAAAACATAAATTAAAAGATTTTTGTTGTGAGATTGAGTAAGTAAGAAGAAGCAGACGAAGATTACTGTAATAACAGTAATTGGATAAGTTGGCGGGGGGAAGATGCGAGGACGAAGATGTGGAAAGAGATCGGAGATAGGGAATTCGGAAAGCTTCGGCCTAATTTATTCAGTAATCGTGTCAAGTCAAGTAGAATCGCTTCTCTTCAGCTCTCTAATCACAAAGAAATAGTTTCCTCTCACCGCGGCTCCGTTAACTCCCTTCAGGTTCTCCCCATAAACTGTATCTAAACTTTCATCCAATATGCCTGTTAAATGCAGTGAAACCCACCTGTAGTAATGGCAAAGTTCTGATTTTTTTCCTTCACAAAGTCGTGTAATAACGTTAATCCGACTAGAAATAAGTTTGAATTTGTTTTTTCCCACTCCCTTTTGGGTTAACGAAATCTCTTTTATTTTTCCATGATCACAAACATCAGGTTGATTTAACAGAGGGACGGTATTTGTTGGCGGGTGCTGCTGATGCGTCAGTTGCTGTTTATGATGTTCAACGTGCCAGTGACCGCGAGGCCGGTGGTCTAATTGCAAAGCACAAGTCTTTGTTTGTTGTTGACAAGCAACATGAATATGGACATAGATATGGCGTGTCCACGGTTACCTGGTACCCCATTGACAATGGGTTATTTGTTACTGGTTCATATGATCATCACATCAATGTCTGGGATACCAATACCACGCAGGTTACTACCTTTGTCTAAAATCTTGATGTGTCGTTATTGTTTTGACTATATTGTTATGCTGCCGTGTTGTTTAGTTTTAACATTTCTTTTAGCTTTGTAGACACTGTAAAATACGTTATTTGAGCTTTTATATTTCTTCTGTAGGTGGCGATGAACTTTAAAATGCCCGGAAAGGTTTATAAGACCGCGATGTCTACGTTGGCAACTTCTCATATGCTAATTGCTGCAGGGACTGAAGATGTCCAAGTTCGCCTGTGTGATATTGCCTCAGGGGCATTTGCTCACACTTTGTCTGGTCATCGTGGTATGTATATGCTCGAGTCTTCTAGTGGTTTTGTTTGATTTATTCACATTTTAGAATCTACTGAATTTGTGTCACTAAGCTCATAGTTCTATCTTTTTCCGGGTTCTGATAATTTCAGTTAAATTGCAGTCCATACTTTCAAGTTTGAAGTCTTCTTTTCTGTCCCTTCAATAATGATGTAGCTGGTTTACTTTGGTTTCTTCTAGTGATAATAGAAACTTTGCTATATACAGTGGCTTTTAATACAAAGTGTTTTTTCATGTTAGATGGTGTAATGTCAGTAGAGTGGTCTAAGTCTAGTGAGTGGGTTTTGATAACTGGGGGATGTGATGGTGCAATTCGTTTCTGGGACATCAGGCAAGCAGGATGCTTCCGTGTCTTAAACCAATCAAACTCTCAGCTCGGGAGGCGACCAGCTCTCATTCCTCGCTCTGCTGCAAATAAGGTTAAATCTCATTCCTCTTGTGTGTGGAAGCAGCTCCATGAAACTATCTTAATCATGAATTTTGGAATATCATGTAGAAACTTCCTGTTCGCAGTTTAGTACCCTTATCTAACATATTTCCTTTCTGATTTCATGGAAATAATTAGATAGTGTGGATAAAATTAAAAAAAGAGATGTTATCTGATATTTGTCGAGTATGTCTATTCCTATATTATGTACTTCTCCATCTTGTGATTTTTCTGATACAGGTGACTGAATGCTGAACACTTTCTCTTTGATTTATTCTTTTTCTACTGCATACTGGATTGTGTAATATCTATCTTTGCATGTGTGTTCTTTTGAAAAACATTATGAACTTATCTAATAATATTTTATCCTTAGGTAAGGAGATCTTCCATGTCGTTAGAAAATGGAAACTTTTCTAGTACTTCCTTTATTGTTGTGGGCCAAAACTGCAGCACATGAATGACAACTTTAAAGAGCATTGCATCTTCGGCTATTTGGTGTTGTTTCCATTAGGTCTCTTTTCTTTTGCAATTAGGTTGTTATTTGTATGTGATTATTATGTCCGGCCAAATAAAGCATACCTAGTTTTAGATTTACCATTATCAGATAAGCTGGTACTATGCTTCCTGACTAAGGTAACTGCCATATTCTTATTCAGGCTTCTACTTCAAAATCTTCATCACTGGGTCCAGATTCATCAGCAAAATCCCACTTGCTTCAGCGGAAAATGACTAATGGAAATTCTTCAAAACATTCTGGTTTCAGTAAATTCACCCCTCAAGGTAAGGGTTCTATGAAGCAGAGGTTGCATCCAGGAATGCTGTCTACTCAGGATCGCACTACTGCTCATTATGGTGCTGTAGTTGGCTTAACTACCACCAAGGATGGAATGCACCTTTTAAGTGCAGGTTCATTTTGCTGCTTACTCCATACAATATCTGTTGCTAAGTTAAATGTGAGCTGTGGAGTATACTTTTTGAAAATAAACTCTGTAATTCAAATTCTGGACATCCATTGGGTTGTCTGGCAAATACCAACATTTTCCCAACAATTCTACTAGGTTATGTTTTGAGAATAGAAAGTTGCTCTACTCAAATTTTGGTTTGTCCGGGTGGAATCCTAATCCTAATTTTGGATTCCTCATTTTTCTTGTGTTTTAACTCTTAGCTAAGGTAATGGTTAGGACAATCTTAAACCAGCTTATTAAATCCCGAAACAACTCGTGTTATTGTTGTGTAACGCACTTTCTGTTGGCCCTTAACTTGCCAAATCAAATAACATCTGGTTTGGTAAGTTTTAGTGATGAACTGAGTCAGGGGTGTAGAATAAATGCTCAAGCACAACATCCAATGGAGTTCTAAGGTTATGTTTCTAATGTTCTCAATTTCCTTTGGGTTGCAGGTTCTGATTCAAGATTGAGGTTATGGGACATAGAATCAGGGTGCAATACACTTGTAAATTTTGAGATTACTCGAATGCAAACAAGCAAACCTTTACAATTGGCCACAGCTCAAGATTCGGCCCTTGTTTTTGTTCCATGCATGACAACTGCTAAAGTGAGTTTCTTTGTTTGTTGAAGTTTGTTTACGCTATAACATATGGAACCATTTCTGACTCTATATTCTGAATGAATGGCTCAGGCATTTGATGTATGGTCGGGCAAGACAGTGCTAAGTTTTCGTGGCCATTATGAAAATGTGAATTGTTGCTGTTACAATGCTGAGGATCAGGTCCTCTCTCTCTCTCTCTGTCCAAGCGATCATCTCGGGTTGCTAACTTTATTATTCCAATGCTTTATAGCGTTGCAATGTGGTTTTCATAAGGGTTGAGCCTAGGAATTTGAGTTGTGAAGTGAGTGAAAATGTTATAGTATAGAGACACTGCATAACATATTTACTTAGTTCTCTAGATTTTTTGCAAGAAGTGCCTGCAAATGCTTTTAATTATGACTTGGGTTGAGCACTGAACTCTCATTCTTGAATGGATAGTGTTGCATAGTGGGGTTTCTCTATTTATTCATTCCCCCAGGCCACAGTTTGGTAATATGTTTCTGCCAATGCCGATCGCAGGAACTGTATACCGGCGGCAACGATAGACAGATCCTGGTGTGGTCTCCTCCCAATTTTACAACTGGTGAAGTGGTGTGTTTGTGTCAAATTGCCCTCAATTTTTTATTAATATAGTAAAGTTTATATGAGTTGTAAAATTAAAGGGAACCTTTTGCTCTCTCTCTTTGGGTTAAAACCCCACACAGGATGAATGGAGGAAAGGGCATACTGCCTCAGTTGATCAGGACAACTGGAGCGACTGAGATTTGATCAAGTCAACTACTCTTTTAGTACAGTTTTCCACTGTCTTTTTTCCTTTGTAACTACTTAATGTTGCCAGTACGGAAATTTGCAAATGTCATGACTTTCCTGTTGTAATTAACTGTTCACAGGATCTAGGGTGTTGTTCGTAGCAAGTGTTTGTTCATAT
This sequence comes from Knoxia roxburghii, assembly GCA_030378225.1. Lineage (NCBI taxonomy): Eukaryota > Viridiplantae > Streptophyta > Magnoliopsida > Gentianales > Rubiaceae > Knoxia > Knoxia roxburghii. The sequence continues at coordinate 41,573,042 of CM059418.1, forward strand.
GACTGAGTCTTGTTTTGTATTTTTAATCAAATTATAATATTTATAGAGTATCGTTGAATCATTCTTAGCTGTACCAGAGTTTTTTGAGGAATCAGGGTGCATTCGCCTGTTAGAAGTATTGGAGCTTCTTGGGGTGGGCTAAATGCATTAGGACCTTCCCTAACCTAATGCGGCACCGGGTTTGGACCGCAAGGAACCATAGGATTCGGGGTAAATGTCTTTGCCTTCAATCTTCGTCAAGCCAAAGCTTTGGAGGGACTTCTTGAATGACCCTACCGAGGAATTTTACTGTACTAGAGGCTTTTGGTAGCCCTTACAAATAAGAATTGGGACATTATCGTCACTAACAAATATACTTTTCTTCATTAATAGTTCGATATTCTCGTGTCTATACATATAAAAATTCTCAAATTACGATCAAGATTTTTTCCAATACTCTTAGGGTCAAATTATGTGGGAACTAAAGTGAGACAAATTTTTAAAAACAGAACAAGAATGTGGAAATATTTGTACTTTGTGCTTGTGTGCCTTGCCGGAATTTGTCTGCCGTCTTCATGGGGATCCGTCTGACTAAGTCATCACCGATCATTTGTTTCCTTCGTCTACAACAATCTATACCTAGCTCACCATCTGCAGGGATAGTTCTTTATTGGCGCGCATGATATATTCTTTTCGTGTATCATAAAAATATTTTTAATTTAAAAAATACTTTAATTTAATAAATAAAAGTGCTTTTAAAAATTAATTATATATTGGTTAAAACATATCCCTTTGTACAGAACAGTTGATATATTCAACTTTGCCAGGCACACTCCCCTTGACTCTATGTGCTTTGTCCTCAGTTGCTTTCTTTGCCACAAGAAACTCTGCCATTTCCAATAACAAACCAACCGCTTCCGACCAAGAAATTATGATATCTCCTTCACGACAGAGATCTTACTTAGTCTTGTTCTGTATAAATTGATGACATCATGGGAGATATATGGATGTCTTCCGGGAAGAACTGAACTGATCCCTGATGAAATTCCACAGCCAAAATTAAAATGGATCCGGAGATATGGCGCCGGTTGCCGGAGGAGCTTCTGGAGCATGTTCTCTCGTTTCTTCCATTGAAAACCTTCCTCAGCCTCAGAACCACCTCCAAACACTTCAATTCCCTCCTTTCCTTACCAAACTTCATTTCCAAACACTCCTCTCCTCTGTTTTCTTTTCTTGTTTTTTCACACCCTCTGTTCGGCGCCACCCAGTGTCCCCTGTTTGATACTTCTTGCAACGCCTGGCGCAATTTGCCGCTTTCTTTCTCTCCCATCCTCAAGACCGCGCCTCGCTCCTCGACCTTGACTTCCATCTCCAATGGCCGCCTCTGCTTCTCTCATTCCAGTTCCTCGTCTTTCATTCTCTGCAACCCTTTCCCTCAGTCAAACAGAGTAGTCAAATCCCCCAATTCCCCTTCCAAATTCGAGTCCCTCACTTTTATATCTACCTCCAGCGGGTACAAGTTGCTGATGCTGACTTCTTTTGGCTCGTCAAGAACCGCCCTTTTTTACGATTCCACCTTCAATTCATGGAAACAGTTCGATGGGTTCGATCAATCTCTGTACAATCAAGAAGGAGTTCTGTATCAAGGGCTATTGTATTTCATCACCCCTGAGCCCTTTTCAGTGGTGTGCTTCGATTCAGAAACTGGGATTTGGGGGAGATCAGTGATTCAGCTCCCAGGTGAACTTGCATTTGCAAGATTGGCAAGTGATGAGGGGAACAAGAAGCTGTACCTAATAGGAGGGATTGGTGGGAATGGGATTTCCAGGAGCATGAAGCTGTGGGAACTGAGTTCAGATGGAGAATACTGGGTTGAAATTGAGAGGGTTCCTGAAAGGATGTTCAGGAAATTTGTGTCAGTTTGTTACCATAAGTATGAACATGTTTATTGTTTCTGGCATCAGGGATTGATCTGCATTTGCTGCTACACATGGCCTGAGATATTGTACTGCAAGATTTCCAGGGGAACATGGCATTGGCTGCCTAAATGCCCTTTGTTGCCTGATAAATGGAGCTGTGGATTCAAGTGGTTTTCCTTTGTTCCCCAGCTCTGCTCTTTTCCTTAAATCGTTAGTTCCAGGTTGAAGATTATCTACATTCCTTGTAATTGCTACTGATTTTGTTTGCATGAATTCATATTTATTTTTTTGCTTTTGTTTTACCCTTTTTTATGTAAGATTAATGCCATTTTTGTTCTTCTTTTTTGTGAGTAATAGTATATTTTAATGATTATTCGACACATGTGAAAGTGAAACTGAGCAGACCCACAACTTTTGACCTAGTTGTCCAGATTAGTAATCTGGGATTCTAGAGGGAATTGAATTCCAAGAGTACCCACAAATATATTGAATTAGATATGTCAGTTTTAAAATAAGTATAATAATACTTTCTGTCGTGTTCCTTTTTTATTAGAAAAAAAAAAAAAATGTGAGTTACGAACGAGAATAAAATCATGTACGACATAATTTTTTTATATATAAAAAAAGTCATATTCTCTTGTGGACTAAGTTGCATTCAAACTGGAAATTCTTCTCATGTTTTTATCATCACCAGTGGTTGAGTTCCTAGTTTTGAATCAGCAATTATACTGAGCAATTTCTTGGAGAATATAATAAACATTTTTCTTGTGGAAAACAACAAAGTTCCATTCAATTTTAGGTATGAAGTCGTTAATCAAAACCCGTTTTAAAAAAATAATCATGTTTAAAACGCAGGGATTGCCATTTATTTGGACCATAGTTTTGGCGGAAACAGAATCCTCAATAAAATAAAGCTCAAAATCCAGAGAATTTTGGCACCATATGCATTCAAAACCAGATATGTATCATCATTTTTTAAGGAGGAAAATGGGAGCAGCACTGTTCACTTTCTGTAATGCAATCCAAGATGAAAATTTTGTTCAAGAACCCATCCAATCTGAGTTCTGCCACCTAGTTCTTAATAGCTACTAAAAGAAGTACTCAGAGAGTTGTTTTAGTCTAACGTAAATGAGCAAACTGTAGCCCTGTCTGTATATATGCTCATTCTGGGGACTAATAGAACTTTTCTCAAGGCCTGAGAGAGAGTTTCAAACCTAGACGGGGGCTCTTCTCAAGGGCTAAAGAATCGAATGATCCAGAAAGTGTCAGGAAAGACTTCGGTGTCAGCTCACGTTGAACCAAAGTAGAAAGATGTCCATGGTTGTTAAGCTTTGCCTTCACAAGTGTATCAGCATCAACTGCATATGAACCTCCCACAGTCAATGTATTCTGGTTTATTGAGAGCTTTCTTGCAAACTCTCCCACAACAACGCCTCTCTTGAGTTCATCATGGTGGTAAAAGCATGATGCCTTCACTGTATCTCCTTTGTCAGCCCTACAAAACAAGAATTAGCAGAGTTAAAATGGCACTCTCCAACTGGTTAAATCCCAAATGTCCCCTTTCAGGGAATGCTATACGACAGTATTATGTTCAATGTTTGAGTACTGTTTTGAAGAAATCCTTACTATTCTGTTGAAGGTGTCTTTAAATGGGGTAAGAGGTCTTACAGAAAAGCTGAAGCACCATAATTTGGTTCAGTCAGACTAACTCCACAATTGTACTCAGTAACTGCACCAGAATCCAGCTTATAGCTTAACTCTGTACCAAAGGCAATTAGGGGGGTTCCAATAGTTGCTGAAGCATTGACAGTAGGAGTCTTGTTCAGATCAAAAGAAGTCGTTACACTAGCATGCTCATGGAGATATTGAGCCTCAAGCTGCACACAAGAATTTTTAAAATTAAAGTTTTACGCCAAAGAGAGAGAGAGAAGAACAAGAAGAGAGTGAAACAACCAAACTTTTGCTTAGTTGCTTTATCAAGAATCAGGAATGTTTAGTTAAAACTACAACCTTGCCAGCCTTATATTCAGGAAATTTTAGAGTTGCAATGGCTCTTGTAGAAGGTAAGATATCGACCAAGGTGAAGGTTGCTGCAACCTGCAGAGTCAAGAGAAAAACATTAGTTCATTAATCGAATAAAGATAGAGGGCATAGCAGAAAGAACTTTGCCGGAAACATGTTACATTCGAGTCCATATCAACTTTGGCATCAACTGCAGCATTCTTGTACTTGTACTGGACAGCAACATCCCCACCAGGAAGACCATTGTTCTTGAAAACAGTTGAGGAGAGGGACTGAAGTAGTGACAAATGAATTCAGAAAAGCAAAGAAATCAGATATCCAAGAAATGAAGAACAAGCTAATGAAGACTAAACAAAATTCCTAAGATAGAGCTGAGAAAATGCCTTTCAGTGAGAGTAATGAACTGTATTGGGGAATTCAGCTACTTATTTAGAGCAATATCCATGATCGGACACAAAAATACTGATTATTATGGTGTAAAATGTTCATTAGGAAACTAAATTTTGAACAACCTGTGGGCAAACTCTCTAGCTAATATGAACTAGACAAATGTGTAAGATAATCGTACATGTAACTAAGAAAGAACATCTCTACAAACTCAATCGTTGTGAAGTTCAACAAGAACCTTAAAAGTTAAACAAATCTCCTCTTCCCCAGGTCACTTCTAGGAAACATTTTCCTCCAACACATCATGGTGGCTAGTTGCATATAAAATTGTTATAAAGCATCAATACCACTTTATTCAAACGTGTGATTTCACTAAACATCACACCAAAACTAAAAAGTTTGATCAAAGCCCCAAGGTCTCATCTCAAAGTTCTTGAAACCCAATGTATTATCCCAACATCCCAAATAAGAACTGAGTAATATCTAATTGAAAATTCTACAGTTACCCCAAAACTTGCACGATTTCAAAATTTTCAATTGTGTAGTGTAGGGGTAAAAGCTGCGCAAATAAACCCCCCATTTTCCAAACGTTATTTCCAGTCGGTTAATTAATTACTTGGACACTTAGAAATTTCAACAAACAAATTACGTGCAAGAATCTTTGCACTTACGAAATATCAATGCAAGAATCAATTACACACTTTCGAAACGTTATTTCCAGTCGGTTAATTAATTACTTGGACACTTAGAAATTTCAACAAACAAATTACGTGCAAGAATCTTTGCCCTTACGAAATATCAATGCAAGAATCAACGTAACACCTTACAATTCATCATAATGCAAGAGATTGATTAACTTTCGAAACTTTCCGTCTTTGTCACAAGAAAATGTACATAAAGGGACCCCAGAAAGAAGTAAAAAAAATCAACGAATTTGAACGCAATAAACTACAGTTTAGAAACATCACAAAAAGAAGAAGAGGAATTCAAGAATCTGCACATATACCACTCCATTAGCAGCTTCTGAAGACAGAACAACCTTACTCTCAGTACTGTAATCCTTGTTTAATGTATCTGCAAGAAAAAACAAAATGTTTTCAGCAATCCGAACGAAATTTTCATGACACACATGACGTAATGAAGTACATGAACATCAAAAAATTTGGGAATATCACCTCGGACTTTTTGACCGAAGTTGGAGAAGAGGCCGGGCCCTTTAGACGACGCCATTGTTGCAGAGATTGATTGTAGACTAACAGGAAGATATCAAAAGATTCTGGGGGACGATCGATTTATGAAGAAAAGCTTGGGTTGGCTTGGGGTTTATATGGAGAAAGTATATGAATATTGCCTTGTTTCCTTATTATACTCTTGTCTTGTTCAACAAGAAGGTGTGAGTCCTGCATGAGCTTCCTGTTTCTTTGCCATTAATCATCATCTTTCTTTTTTAAAAAAAGAAAAAAAATCCAAAAATATTGTTCCATGATATATATATATATATATATTCAATGACATACGGTTCATATTTAAAATGTAAAAAGGATGATAAATAACTTGTTTTTTATTTTGGTTTCATAATAAAAGATATTTTAAATGTTTCACAAAGTAAATTATAATTAAAACTTCAATCATCTTAAATTCTAATACTTTCATAATATTTTCTTTTAATAAACATATTTAGAAGGTTAAGAATGAAATGGATAGTTAAATTGTTTGTTTTTTTTATAAGGGGTTTAATTTTATTTATAAACTTAAGAAATTGATTATTATTTAATTTAGAAGATAATATTATTTTTTATTTTTGTATTATAATTTTTTTAAAAAATATCTCTTTCCTATCTATTAAAATTTTATTATTACATATGATAGTTTGAAATTTGAATACATGATATAATTGACATGAGACATGGGCCCTTTTGGATAATCATAGGCCCATTCCATTAAAAGAAAGAATGACGCTAACTTGATTTTGAAGCTGAATCTTTGGGCCATGTTTATCCCACTATAGGACAATTCTGGCTCAATGCAGAAATAGACTTATTATTTAAGGTCATGCAGAAAGAGAAGGCCAGAACGTGTCATGTTTCTATTTCAGCATTGAATATGCGGCCTTATTATATTAATAAGATACGTATATTATTACATAGTAGAATTTACGTAATGGTAGATGATTTATCATTTGTAGATATTAATTATTCAATATCTGGCAACTTTTGAGTTTTTAGTTGTCTATTTTCTATCAACTATTATAAGTATGAATTCAGCGTTTAATTTTGTAGTTAAATATCTAGTGCTTAAATTATAATTGTATAATTTGATTAAATTTCGCGTCAAACATCAGAATATAATTTGATTGAACGTGTGGTGTCTAAATCATCTTAATTAAACATCTAGTGACTAAACTATCACAGAATGACTTGATTGAAGTCTAAACTATTTGAATGTGACTCGATTAATAAATATTGCCTAAAAAATCTTTAATTTTGGCCAGGTATAAAGCGTAGGTTCCTTCACGTGAATTGCTTTAATACAGGAAATGATAATTACAAATAGTGGTCACAGTTTTGCCAGAAAAAAGGGAGACATAAAACTAATTTAAACCAAAGAGCACAATCGAAAGTATGTATACCCAAGTATGGGCCTGGAAGTGTCCAAATTGACGGGTGCCCAGCTTTTCTAGAAAGGTAGTTGGGCCTCATTCCAAATACTCCTTCTTAAAACACTGACCTCATCTTTTCCACTGTCATCATAAATGTATGTATCCTCTGATCTCAACCAAAAAACGACGGGAAATTATTTACAAACTTAACCCATGAGACTCGTATTATTTCTCCCATGGTCCAAAACTATGTGTAACTTTAGTGTATTTATGAATATTAAAAACATTAATTAACGTGTTTAATTTTTTATTTAAATTGATATATTAAAATAATAGTTATTACCTTAAAATAATAACATAAGGACAGAGTTGGAAAATTATATTAAAAATATAAAATGACAAATAAAATTAGTAGTATATGTTCTTTTAATAAAATTGGACAAATCACTCATTTAACCCCCAAAAAAACTACTAATTGTCATTAGCACGCTAATGAACTTGTTAAGTAAATTGTTTTTTGTGAAATTATAGTGATATTCTTGTAAAAAATAAAATTAAAAAAAATTATAGTGATATTGGTCGCCATCATTTTGGTGCTCCCCGCAGAAGTTTACTCGCTACCAAATCCTCATTTACTAATATTGGTTGGTTACTTTTATCATTGTGTTAAATTAAAGTGAAAATAAGCTTTTTTTTAAAAAATAATAATAATAAAATAAAATGATCCTTAAACAAAGCTTTCTTTTATGCTTTTTATATTCATTTCTAGCAATTATTTCTGTCAGCATACATAATCAGTGAACCCCATGAGGTTTCTAAAATATTAATTAATAAAAATATATAAATACTAAATTCAAAAATTAAATAAAATCGAATATTCCAAAGACAAAATATTTAATATTTTGAAAATGTGAAATACTATTTTGGGAATGATTCAATTGAAGGATTGACTCCGCCACTTCTATTAGTTGTGATTAATGAAGAATTTTACGGGTTTTAAAAAGATGATTAAAAATGTTAATCACGTAATTAGGATTTTATATATTTATTTGTAAGTTAATGGTTAAATTTATCGCAACAACAAACAGTCAGATTAGTGAGTTGTGCCGCATATAAAGTTTCTTCTTAACAATTAATTCCTTTATTGTAAAATTTTACTTATATAATATTAGTCGTATCTTTAAAAATATTAAAAAATATCATTCTTGAAAATTAAAAAGAAACAAAAAAAAAAAGTGAATTATCAAACTACCAATGGTCTGACATTATTTATCTCTTTTAATGAAATCAAATATTAAAAAAATCAATAAAAAATTTTGAACCAAAATGAATTTGAATGGTTATGAATGTAAATTATACTATAATTATATTTTTATTCAATAATAATATTTACGTTAACCGTTTTACTCTCTGTCAATTAGGATACTGATTGTTATGAATTTATGTTGTCAAAATTATAAATATAATTATCAAAACTTAAAATATATGATAATTTTATCAAATCACATTAAATATAAATATAATTTACTTAAAAAAAAAATTGAGTACGACCGGTTATATAGCATGACATATATTTTATAGTTTGACGGACGAAAACTGGAAATATACGTAATGTTAGTTGGAAGCTTTGACAATAAATAAATTGACAAAGCCAAATGGATACGGTTATGCTTTGGAAATATTTGACTGCTTCGAAGTTTGAGTTCCTTTTCTGGAATTCATAGCCCATTTTTTTTCCAAATAGGGGGCCAAAGCCAAGATGGAGTACTACTATAATTCAAACACACCGGCAAATGATTCAAACCTCAATTTCTGAAAATGTCAGCTCTTCCAACCATTAATTCGCCCATTTTTTAACTCAAAAAAATATATCATTTTTGTCTAATACAAAGAAAATACAAACATAGGGGTTATTATAGGTTATACAAATAGTTTATTTAGCATAAAAGATAAATATCAATCAATTTCATTAAATAGTCGTGTTCCTCCCTTCCCTTCGTCTCAATTTATCTGTCACTTTAGGATTTTAACAGTTCTTAAGAATTACATTTAATGAATGTGTTTATTTTATAAAATATCTTTTTTACCCATAATTAAATAGATTTACTAGTATTACCAAATAAATATTGTACTCTTACCAATAACCGTAATTAATACTATTGGTTTGAATTTGTTAATATCAATAAAATATTCAGAGTTTTATGAGGCTTAAAATAATAATACTAATTAAATTTTACCTCGTTTGTCTAAAAGTGTCAGATAAAAAAGATCAAAAATTAAATGCTAAAGTGGTAAATAAATCGAGACAATTGAGTATTAGTTTAAATAATATCATAAAAATACTCACTTATCTATAAAAATAGCACGTTATTATAACAATTAAACACTTGTCTCTCTAAACTAGACACGTAACATTTATTTAGTTTCGTTTTGTCAAAAATCCAATAATATAACCAAACATGCCCCTTTAGATGCTATATAGACAACATGTTTAGTGCAAAGATGATTAGTTTAATTATAATAGGGTTTAGTTATATGTTTTTTTTATATAATATGACACAAATTCAAAACTTGTTGTTTTAAACGGAGAGTTCTTCTCACTGAATTATAACGTTATTTAGTTACCTTGATTAATGAAACCTATATATGTATGGCCATGAATTGAAGAAGGAATAGAAGGACATAAGTTTTACCCTCTTCATTGTTTTTGAGTTTTTATAATCTTAGAAAATATGGAAGGAAAAAGATGCCTTGGACTTTTAAACTCTTTAAAATCGGTGTTTTCAAAATAAAAGGAGTTGCTAATACGGGGTGGACACTGACAAGTGGATTACACTACATACACAAAAATTAAAAAAAAAATTTATTAATAAATTGTTTGGCTTCATTAGTTGTTAATAAACCAATAAATATTATTAAGATGTTGGGGCTGCAAAGAAATTATACAATAGTTTGATAATGATATTGTAAATGTTTCTTATATTTAAAATGTAATTTTGTAATGAAATAACGTAACATTTCATTTGTACTAAACATATTATTCAGCAAAATACTATTAATCAAATCAAAATTGAGGTTGATAGTAAAAATTAAAAATTCGAATTTGGTACGTCACTAAAAGTGTTAACCAAAGAAAAAAAAAAAAAAAAAAAAAAGGCAAGAAAGAAAGAAATAAAGAAAAGAAAAGTAAACAAAGCGGGGTTGGGAATTGGAGAGTGAGACGGGGGATGTCGTTTGGCGACCCCAGAAAAAGAAAAAGAAAAAAAAAAAAGCGGCATCGAATAGAAGACCTTCCACGCACGCGTGAAAAGAGAGAATCAAGCTGCACCTCCACACGTGCTCTCCTCACTGGGATTCGGTACGGTCTTCCACGTGCCCTACCTTCTCTTCCCCATCTCACTTCCATGTGTTCCCTTCCTTGTACCCAGCCCAGCTAGCCATGTCTTTTTTCTTCTTCTGTTTTTAACCCCACCCCCCCCCCCCCCCCCCCCCCCCCCCCCCCCCCTTCTTTTTCTTAAAAAATACAATTATGTTGACCATGTATTCATATTCTTTTCTTAAATTTATGTTCATTCCGGTATTTTAAGAAAGTTTATGTCCTTACAAGTAAAAAAATAAAATAAAAATTTAATCATAGTAATGAAGAATTTTACATTAAAATATTAAATAAACTTAATTAAAGAATACTTCATACGTCTATAAATATTAGACATTTTGACTTTTTATTGTTATCAAGAAATAACAATAATTATTATTTTAGTTAGGTAAATTTTTCTTCACTCTCAATGAGTCATTTAGGAAGCGTTTGATGCAAAACAATGGCAATTAGACAATGACAAAATAATTTCGATTGCTGTCTTTTTGTTAGTAAAGTAAAGACAAAGACAATTAAATTACTTTAATAAATATTTTGCTAATTTACCAAATAGTCAAAGAAAATATGATTTATTTAATAATTATTGATTTATGAATTTCTGATTGACTTGCATCACTCTTAATTCTTTATCTAGAAAAATAAATGGTTGAGTAGTAGAGATTAATAAGGTCACAATTTTTTAAGAAGGGTAAAACAAGAAAAAATAAAAATTTTACCTAAATAACAGTGAGATGTCAATTAATATAAGACACAATATTCTCTAAAATCACTAATACATAGAGACAGAGGGAGTACTTGATAAAGATCGACAATAAAGTACAAAGTTATAATAGCAATAACGAATTTGAATAATGAGAGAGTTAAATAAAAACTATTATTAATTTTTTTTAAAAATAATAGAATGATTATGGCAGAAATTACATGGCATTGTTGGACAGTACTTTTTACATTACAAATATAAAGAGTGTACATGAAAATAATAAAAAATTTACTTTATAAATTGAAAAAAAAAAATGTGTATTCCTGGTTGTTACAATATAGTATTATGAGAGATAATACTTTGTGTCTCTAAATTTTTTTTTTTAAAAAGAAAGTTAGAGACTCAATAATTCATATATTATAATGCCTTTGACGCACGAAAAAGGAAATAGAACAATCGATATTTAATTAATCAAATATTTATTAAAATAATTTGATTGTCTTTGATTTATTTAGTAAACTAAAGAGAATAAAATTATTTGTTAACTCGTTTAATTTTTATATTGAGATTATCTATAAATAGGTTAATAAATATTTATAATATTAAATAAATTATCTTTATATTTACTTTATGATTAAAAAATATAATAATTGAAAATTAAACACCGATTACTCTATTTCCATTGTGGGTAGCAAAACACACCCCTATACAATTTACGGTTTACTCCTAAAATGTGACCTAATATCTCAAAGGTAAGAAGTCAACAAAATGTATCAAGCAAAAAAAAAAAAAAAAAGAAGGAAATATTACAACTATTGACAAATAAATTAAATAATCATTTTTCTCAAAAAATAGATCAATACAATATATTTTACTTATCTCATTAAAAAAAATAAGTTTAAATGATTAAATCTAAATAAAATATTTTCTTAAAATAAAAGTAATAATATTATTTATTGAATAGTGTAAAATATATTAATGTCACAATTCACACACATTATTTCAAATATCAAAAATCATTATTGAAAGGAAAAGTCTAAATTCCAATTCCAAGTTGTAGTAATAATATTATTAAATTTTTCATAAACCCCAAAAAAAGAATTTTTCTTCAATGATTTCGCGACTCATTTATAAATGTCGGAAGAATATCATAAAATAAACTAATCCTCCGTCCACTTTCTCACACTTATTAAAACGTTGTTGATCAACTCAAACTGGCTCTTCCCTAACCTCTAATAACGACTTTCCGGAGGGCCCGTACTCCAAACGCCGTCGTTCTCTTTCATTCCATTCCACTTCCTCTCTCCTTTATTTATTTTGTTCGGTTCATCCTCATCCAAAATTTTCGATTTTTTCCTTTTCTTGTTCTTGATGCGCCATTGATAGTCCCCCCAGATTTTGTAAATCCATGGAAACCGAGGTCCAGACTGTCCAGCCCACTGATAATAGTAGCAACACTTTTACTTACCTGGGTCGGACCTTCAGCGGCATCACCATCAACGACGACCACTCATCCTCCGCTTTTAGCGACTGTAACAGCGACAGATCCGGCGAATTCCCCACCACTTCCTCTCAGAGCCGCCGCCTACTCATCTCTTGCGCCTCTGACAACTCCGACGATTTGATCACCCAGCTCGTTTGCGATCTCGAATCTACCTCAGCTGAATTGCAGAAGCAAGCTGCCCTGGAGCTCCGGCTACTTGCAAAGAATAAGCCTGAAAATCGAATCAAAATTGCCATGGCTGGAGCTATCAAGCCATTGATAGACATCATTTCTTCATCCGATGCTCAGCTTCAGGAGTACGGCGTCACCGCGATTCTTAATCTCTCACTCTGTGATGAAAATAAAGATACTATAGCTTCGGCAGGCGCCATTAAACCGCTAATTAAGGCTTTGAAATTCGGAACATCCACCGCTAAAGAAAACGCAGCTTGTGCCCTGCTAAGACTTTCTCAGGTTGATTCGAATAAAACCGCCATTGGGAGGTCGGGCGCCATCCCGCCGCTGGTGAAACTTCTAGAGAATGGAAATTTCCGGGGGAAGAAGGACGCGTCGACGGCGCTTTATTCCCTGTGTTCGGTGAAGGAGAACAAGATTAGGGCCGTGCAAGCCGGGATAATGAAGCCGCTGGTGGAATTGATGGCGGATTTCGGGTCGAACATGGTGGACAAATCGGCGTTTGTATTGAGCCAGCTGATGTCGGTGGTGGAAGCCAGGGCGTCGCTGGTGGAGGAAGGTGGGATCCCGGTGCTGGTGGAGATTGTGGAAGTAGGAACCCAGCGGCAAAAGGAGATTGCGGTGTCTATACTTTTACAATTATGTGAAGATAGCGTCACTTACCGGACTATGGTGGCTCGCGAAGGCGTTCTTCCTCCCTTGGTCGCTTTGTCTCAGACCGGAACCAGTCGGGCTAAACAAAAGGTAATTAAAATATTAAGCAGACAATTATTTTATAACTACATATTAAATTCGATTATTCAAGAAAATCATTTTATTGTTTTGTGGGCATTTATTTTCTGCACCAAAAAACCTTTTTAAAATTTCTTCTTCTTTTTTTTTTTTTTTATCGCATAGAGTCATAAACTTTAATTGATCTAGAAGATGTTAATTAACTTGATAATCCTTAATTAGAGGAGTAAAGGTGAAGCATTAGAATTTTCTACATAAGGAATTCAGGATTAAGCTATAAGTTTAGTGGACAGAGTAATTCCGGGCGGGCTGGCTGACTTGCTGGCGGTGAAATATTCCTTGAGCCATTACAAATCTGATTGGCCATTGCCACACGGAATGTCACCTTAGGGGCTGACCCTCCAACATGCTATTGGTTGAACACTTAAATTTAATATTTGTCAATTGCAGTAAATATCTTTTTACTAATTGATTCTTTTTTGCTTCATTTAGTTTACTGCCGTTTTTTATATGAAAAAAATAATGTCTGGGCTGTCATTTTCAGTTTCAGCTTTACTTCCTTACTGAAATCGATAGTGAAAGGAGATTATTTTAATGACCTAAGCTATAAAAAATAGCAACTTTCGTTTTCATTGGCTGATTTTTTCTGCTTATAATTGTTATATTTTTGGTTATGGAGAGGGCCCGAGTCACTTAAATGAGTAGTATTTTGTTTTGGGGGAAGGCCTAAAAAACGTTCATACAGTGTTATAAAATTTGTAAGAATTTACAACGTTGTTCTTGTACGAGGCAGAGGATAAGAAATGGTTGATCTAGTATTGTTCAGTAGTGGAATAGTAGTTGGGTTTTAGAAACGTTTTGTTTTACAAGTGTGGTAGTTCTGGACACGTCCAAGTGAGTATCACTGTTGGAGTTGTGTGTGTCACAATGTAAATGATTAACGTTGTCAGCATGTTTTTGTCGTTTTGTGATGAATGATGATGGATGGATGGATGGATGGATGGATGGTTGGCTGGCTGGACCGTGGACAGGCGGAGATGCTGACGGCTCTTCTACGGCAACCCAGATCCGGTAACAGCGCTGCAAGGGCCACCTCCGATGTGTCAGTTTAGCTGTCTAATCTTATACGATATCCCCTAACTCCGGTGGCAAAAGGGGTCGGTCCAAATACGATGGGATGAGCTGAGTAGTAGGAATTTCACAACGACGAACTTGATTCTGAAGCAAGGAACAAAAAACAGAGTGGCAAAAGGTCTTCTCTGATTCTCTATCTGGTCTATATATGTATGAGAAGATGGAAATGAATGAAAATTTGACCCAAAAAAATTCAAAAAAAAAAAAGAAAAAGGGTAGGTGATACTGTAAATATTGCAGTCAATTGTAAAGAAAAACTTGTAAATTTGGTGAGAAACCAACCATGAGGAGAATGCTTGGTTTTGATTTTGATTTGGTTTTTTTTTTTTTAACAAGTTTTCTTTGTGTTGTTCTTGGAGAGAAAAAATGGCGAGTTCTTCTGAAATTATGAATTGAGAGTTTTTTTGTGTTGCAAAATTAAGATTTTTGCTTTTTCATTTTCTATGTTGAAATTGATTCATTCTGGGATCGTACGAGGTGTTTTCATGGCGTGCCGCCTTATATGTGCCTCAAAATCTATCTACAAGCTGTTCTCTTGTTACATTGAAAAAGGTTCAAACCTTCCAAACTAAGTTTAATGCCGTCCTCGACGGTCTGGGTCAAGATTCCGACCGGGTTCTGAACCGGAGTTGGATTATTGAATTCTGCTATGCAATCCTCGACGTCAATCAAAGCCATACCAAGTTGATTATTGTACTCGACGTAATTGCTGTGGGTGAGAGCCTCGAAATCCAGGTTGTTAATGACCGGAACAGCCACGGTGATCAAATCGTTGCAGTTACTCAGGCGTCTTTTCAAATCCGCACCGGGGTTCTGCGTCAGCGCGCCGCTGTATCTTATTCTAGCCGACGTTGTGATCGTGTCGAGCCGGATTTTGAGAATCTGGAGCCAACCCTGGGCGTTCACTTTCAGCTTTGGATTTGATCCGAATCCATCAATGGTTTGAATGCAGATGTTGGCAAAACTCGTCCTCTGGCAGAACGACCGGAAATCGCCGGCGGTTTGGGCGTGGCTGCCGCCGAGAAGGGACGCCATTAAGGCAATAGAAATTGCAAGAACAAAGCAACGGTTGATATTACCAGCACCCATTCTTGGATTTTCTTGGAGTGGTGGAGGAGCTTAATTTGGTTTGATTATGGCTAATTGTTTGAGTAATTCTTGGACATTGTGTGTTTATTATATAAGAGGTTTTAATTCAATGTGGTGAAGATAAAAAGGAATGGAAAATATACACTAATAATGTTGCATGATGCACATTAATTTTCTTGTTTACTATACTAACTGTACGTATCAAAATAATACACGTTTTAGGAATATCACAATTATTAAATATAAATGGTAATAATAGATTTATTCTAGAAGTTAACCTTATTTACACTTAATTAAGTACGTTAATTTTTTTAGTATAATAATTAAGTACGTTAATAAATATATATATTTTTTTTGTTTGAAGCAATGTTAATAAATGTTTTAGTAATCATATCATAACTATTTATTAAGGGTGTGTTTGTTTGGAGACAATCATAAAATGATTCTCATTTTAAATATGTCAAACGCAATCAGATTCCTTTAATAATTATTATTGAACAAATCAAAGATAATTAAATTCTTTAATGAATATTACTAAATAAGTCAAAGAAAATCAGATTTTTTTAATAATTACTGAGCTATTAAATTTTGATTGTCCTATTTCGGTTGCCTTCAAACAAACGCATTAATTATTAGTTTATTTTAGTAAACCATCTTATTTATCTTATGTTGTGAGAGTTTATTGGAAAGGGGAGTATTATGAGAAACAAGTAATATAGTAGTAATTTGAAAAAATAATAAATATTTACGCAACATTTTATAAGTGGATAAAATTAAAAAAAATTATATCAATTGTGATAAACACACTAATATTTGAAGGCTATTATTTGCTGACCGAGGAATACCTACTTACCGTTGAATTCAGGCAACCACCAAACATGAATAATCTACTACTAAAATTATTCTAAAAATTTGTTAACAGCTCAGATTTTAAAAGTATTTGTAAATTTATCATTGAAAAAATCGATTTATAATCGTATTAGGTAACTAATAAAAAGGAAATATTTTGAGAATTAAATTTCCTTTGGTATTATTTTAAAGACCAATCATTGTTGAAAAGAAACACAAACGTTTTGGAAAATTATCAATCATTAAATACAATTACACTATAGCCCCGTTGTGGTAAACTCAAATCTTGTGACAATTGATTATAGATAGAAAGGAATATTTAAAATTCTTTTATGTGTTAATAGTTACTATTTTATTTATAAAGATTATATCTATTAATTAAGTACGCAATCTGCTAATTAACGTGATTAAATTGGTCATAGTAACTCTCATGACACGGTAGAAAAATGATTTTGGATATCCTGATCCCCTCTTTATTCCCTTCAATTAAAAATTGATATCTGCTCATTTATTTTTTACCATCTTTTACATGTGTTATTTTTTTATTAAAGAGATATAATATGTTTATATTGTATTTGAGTGTACGAAATCCGGGGAAAACACATGGTTGTACTCGTTATTTTTGGATTAGATATTGATGATTGACTGAGCGCACTTTGGTAGCTTAGAGTACTAGTCTGACAGATTCTCATTGGTCTCAAATCACGTTTCAATACCCGCAAAAAAAAAAATGTCTCCAGTTATAATTAATGTATATTTTTACGTGTTGAAAAGTAATGTATTTTTATGTGATATTTAATGTATTATTATGAATTATTTTTTAATTATATTTGAATTAATGTTTTGTATAATTGATATATGGTTACGGTGGATTATTGTAAAATTATTGTAGGGATATACTCAGACAATATAATCAAAACCTCTATATTTTTAAAGTCCAATTCCATCACATTTTCAACCACTTTGGTTTAGCCGTCTTCTTTCCGGCAGGCTTCCGCTCTGGAGCTGCAGCATGAGCAGCGTCGGCTATGACAGGCTCGGACTCTGGATTACCTTGGGTCGGACCCACTTGCTCTTCTACAATTTCCAAGCCTTGCAAGGCCATGGCCTCACCTACAAGGAACGGGCCTGGCGGCGGAGCAACGCCTCCATCTCCGGGTAAATCATATGCAAAATACACAATTGCACCAGGAATTAAACCAGCAGAGTAAAAATCCTGTGAAGTGACTTTCAATGGCGTCTTTGGAGGGGTGGTGTAGATGTTAAACGGCACTTCGGGATGATTAATCACTTTCTTCAGAAGATCAACAAGGCTCTGAACAGTTTCCGATGGATGAAATACGGCCTCGAGTGTGTAATTATCGGGAAAACGAACTCTTATTACTGTCTTCTTCATCCTTGACCGGCGATCAGCCTTTTCTGCTTCCCGGATTTTGCGAGTCTTCAAATACTTATCTTCTTTCTTCTTGTCAATGATTCTACAGTAATCCTCAACTGTGAGGTCGTAAAAATCATCTGGGTCATCATCATTCGGGATATTACTCCTTGCTGCTGAAGAAGAAGCCCTTAATGTTTCAAACACGCGGATTTTCCGGCCAAATCTGTCTTCGCCGGCGGCAAGCTTCGCCCTGGCAGATCCCGATTCCATCGGATCAAGGGTGGCGAATCTCGTCCGCTTAACAACAGGCAGATAATCAACTTTCATCGGCCAGAGAGATCAACCAAGTTCAAAATCTCCGCACGATATAATAACGCATTCAATCAATTCTTCAACTCAGCGGTCCCGAATTGCTCAAAGTTTCGGCCTTGTCGGAGTTGACGAGCCGTCCTTTATATAGGGATTCAAATTACTCCTTTTAGGAAACTACTAAAAAATCAATCTTGATCCTATTCTATTATTGATTTTCCTATTTTTAATAAATCATAATAGGAACATATAATTATATAAATATTGCAAATTATATCATGTCCACTAAAAATATATTTAATCAGTATATATTTGATATTTTTTTATATTTACAAAATTGGTGCATTCTCGTCATATCACTGATGTATTTCTAATTTAATAATATTTAATATAATGTTTGTTATTATATTTACTAGATATACTTTAAAATTTTAAGAATACATATGGTAATTTATATGGTGGTCCTATAGGACCACCATGAATTTTACTCCTACCCCGTTACAGTTTCGCGCGCTACAGTAACGCGCTACAGTTCCGCGCGCTACAGTAAACGCGCTACAGTACCTTCATTTCTTTTGTTATTTTTGGCTATTTATTTTTTTTTTTTTGCCTTCCTCTTTGAGATTTTTTTCGTCCGTTTTTTTTCTAAACAATTCAGTATTTTTTTTAATGTTTTTGAATTTTATAAAAAAATTATTTTTAAATTATCATTTTATTTGTTTTATAATTAAATAATTTTAGATATTATGATACATATTATGAACGTTTTTGTTGTATGATATGATTTCTTTTATATTTTTGATCTGATATCTAAATTCTGTTGATCTGATGTCTGCTATTTTGTGATCTGATGTCTATATAATCATGATTTGATCTACCTTGTTAAGTATATTTTAGTTCTACTGTATGATTTCTTTTATATTCTTGATCTGATATCTATAGTCTGTTGATCTGATGTCTTGTATTCTCTGATCTGATGTCTATATAATCATGATTTGATCTACCTTGTTAAGTATATTTTAGTTCTACTGTATGATTTCTTTTATATTCTTGATCTGATATCTATAGTCTGTTGATTTGATGTTAAGTATGAGTTGATCTGATGTCTATATAATCCTGATCTGATCTCCTTTGTTAAGTATGTTTTAGTTCTGCTGTGTTAAGTATGTTTTAGTTCTGCTGTGTGATTTCTTTTAAAATCTTGATCTGATGTCTATAGTCTGTTGATCTGATGTCAAGTATGAGTTGATCTGATGTCTATATAATCCTGATCTGATCTCCTTTGTTAAGTATGTTTTAGTTCTGCTGTGTGATTTCTTTTAAAATCTTGATCTGATGTCTATAGTCTGTTGATCTGATGTCAAGTATACACTGATCTGATGTCTATAGTCTGTTGATCTGATCTCCCTTTTTAAGTATGTTTTAGTTCTACTGTATGATTTCTTTTATATTCTTGATCTGATATCTATAGTCTGTTGATCTGATGTCAAGTATTCGCTGATCTGATGTCTATATAATCCTGATCTGATCTCTCTTGTTAATTATATTTTAGTTCTACTGTATGATTTCTTTTATATTCTTGATCTGATATCTATAGTCTGTTGATCTGATCTCTTGTATTCTCTCATCTGATGTATATATAATCCTGATCTGATTTTCCTTGTTAAAAAAAGTATTTTTTTTTAAAAAAAAAGAATTTTTTTTTAAAAAGGTATTTTTTTTTTAAAGTTTGTGCGTCAAAAAAAAAAAAAAAAAACTGTAGCGCGAAACTATAGCGCGTTACTGTAGCGTTACTGTAGCGCGCGCGATACTGTAGCGCGCTACAGTAAGTAGGAGTAAAATTCATCCTACTACTATAGTACCACCGTAAACGGACTCCATACATATACATCCTAATATACGCTTATTAATTCTTACCAAGAGAAAAATTGAGAAATTTGAAATAAATTTTTTTTATACCTTTCTTTTCTAATTTTTATATATAATATTTTTAAAAAGTAAGTGAATTTTTTAATAAAATTTTTAAGTTTTAATATGATTTTTGATATTTTAATTTTGAAGTATACATATTTAGAATTTTTAATAAAATATAAAAGAATGTCTTTTTTATAAAAAGGATGTAATAAAAAAATAATAATTTATTTTTAATATATGAAAATAAGTTTAAATATCTTGAAATAAAAAAGGGAATATAATTTTGTATTTAATATGTTAATTAATGTAATTATATACAATTGATATAGAATTTATATAAGGGAGGACCGTATTTTTTTTACTCTAGTCTTACTATATACTAACTCATAATATATGCCCTAATGGAGGACTAAATCAAAAAGGGAATCTCGGGTCAAAACGTCAGCTTCACCATGGAATGGTTACTGTGGATTGTCATGGAGATAATTATGAATCAAACTAATTAATTGGTTATTGAAGTAATTAAAAATTTTACATTGAATTTTGTAGGAAAAAAATACACAATTGGTATTATATAATAACGATGTTACACAATTGGTCATACATATTTTGAAACTTGATAAATTTAGTCATAAACGTTTTAATTAACAGATTTTAAATCAACTTAACGGCTGAATCAACAGCAGTTAAGTCACATGCCACGTAACAATCATATGACAGTTGACTTAACGGTTGCTGATTTAGCAGTTAAACTATATATAAAAATGTTAAATTAAACTATATGTGTTTCAATTAACGAATTTTACACAAACTTAACAAGTGAATCAACAGCAATTAAGTCACTGGACACGTAACAATCATATGTCACGTGACTTCCACGTGCCAGTTGATTTAACGGTTGCTGATTCAGCAGTTAAACCCTATATAAAAATATTAAATTAGACTAAATGTGTCAATTTTAGAAACATTTATGACCAAATTTATTGAGTTTTAAACGTGTAAGACTAATTGTATAACGGAGTTATTATATAGGATCAATTGTATATTTTTCTAATTTTGTATGGGTTGACCTATCTTTGTCAGTCAATTGTTTCAATATTATGGTCACTTTAGCAATACATATATAGTACAAGTAGGTGTACTATATAAATTGGTACACCTAGTAAAAATTAAATCAAAAATAAATTAGGAAAAACAAATAATTTGGAGATTGTAAACACGCACCTTGGAAATCTAACAAACAAACAGCAGCCATTTTCCATTTCTACGGCTACCAAGAAATTCAAAATGTCTGGGAAATCTGCACAAATTAAATTCTTGTTGGAAACAACAAAACAGGAAGCAGCAACCAAACCAAATCGGAAAATCCATTTTCTCCAACAAGGAATACGATCCGCCTTTCTCCAGCAGCAAAATCCGGCCAACAAGAAAAATATCCAGAAGAAAATCCATTCTCTCCAACAAGAAAATCATATATTCCACCAGGAAACTCTAGTAAAAGGAATATTCGGCCGTTCTACATCAAGCAAATCAGCGATTCTACTCCTTCTAATCTCCCTCCAGATTCGGCCGTATCTGCTAAGATTTTGGATATTTTGCCCCCGGTAAATAGCAAGTTCGTAAATTTTGGAACCGGAAATCCAGATGAAAAGGATAGGGTTTGACACTATGGAAAAAGAGAAGCCCGCCAACAATACAAATCGTTCTCAGACCAGAAGACCAAGAAGTTGTTCCATAATATTTGAAGAATCAACACAAAACAACCAGGGAGTCACAATGAGAACGAAAAATCCAACGAAAAATTGAATGTGATGTAAAATCGTTAAAAAGTTGATGGAAAATTCTTATAGATTAACTTTTTGTTGCAGGATGAAAAGGAAAAAAACAAAGAAGTTGTGATGCAAACACCCGACAACAAGAAAAAAGCTTTTGTAGAGGTAATTACAAAGTTTTACTTTACTATTGAAAATGATAAAAACATTGACGTAAAAATTTGACATATATAACAACCAATATGCAGCTAACTGATACACCAGACACAGATTGCATAAATGAAATGTGCAAGGTACTGGATATGGTGGAAAGACGACAGCGGCTGATACAGAAACATGCAAACATAGAATGTCCATCATTTGATCTTGGAATATCACAAATAGTAACACCAGTACGTTTGGATGATGCATTTCAGGATGTTGCAGAAACACAAGAGACAACTCCAGAACTGGACGCACTTATAGAATTAGTTGTTGCCGAAGCTGAAGAAGAAGCATCAGAAATCACTAAGTAAGTAACATTTATGTTTGTTATGATACATGTGATGTAAAATATTGAAAGTTGATGGAATAAACCATAGTTACGTGTTTACTGATACATATGATGTAAAATTTTTTTTTTGATGGAATAAAACTATGTGAAACTTACATTCATTATTACAACACAACATTTTCAGGATAATTGAGGAAGATGATCATAATTCTTTAGAGGAAGTGATGTTTGCTCCAAACAGTAAACACAGGGAACCAAAAAGACCTGTGAAATTGATGTCAAAATATATTACCATGTGGGCAAGGGAAAGGCTGAAAGTATCAGAGAAGGAAATCATGGTGAATGATTACGCATTGCTAGATGAAGATAAAAACAGAGGCATTTTAAACAGGTTTGTATACTTTCCATCAAATGAAATTTAGAATCCATTGATTAAAACCTAACCCAACTAATCCATATACTCCCACTTTTTCATTCATAATGCAGTGAGATACTTTTTAGAGGAGAGTCATTTTTTGGGCTAAACAGGGAAGATTTGCAATGCATGAAAATACCGGAGTGGTTAGACATTGCTGTAATTAATTGTTGGGTATACCACTTGAACCAGACAAGAAACGTCCCAAAGCTTGAAGATCCCACAAGAATTTACTTCTCATTGAACTTTTCGGTAAATTAAATATTACATCAGAATTAATTATAGTAATGCATGATAGTAACTGTTATTTGGTTATACAATGCAGGAGATTGTTAAAAGCCCTGAAATTGGGGATGCAAATGCTGTGGAGGAGATATGCAGAAGGTTTGATAACCAAATGATATCAGAATTAAGGATGATAAACCTAAAACCGGAAACATTTGAGCCGTCTATGGTAATGAAAACATAAATAGTGTTATGCATATTACATAGTTGAGATATAATATAATAAATATACATGTTTATCGTATATAAATTTGTTAATGCAGGTATTTTTCCCAATTCACCTTCCAAAACATTTCGTGGTAATCTGCATCAATAGCATGACAAAACAAGTGATTGTGTTGGACAACCAGTGCGGACCACCATCAACAATTAGGGGCTACCACAATCAAATTGTAAGTCTTACTTAAACCCTGTTGATGAAAATAATTTGACAGTCGTGATGATGGAAAAAGTTTGTAATAATGCTTTATTGATGTAAAAAAATGTTACTACAGGTGAAATATTTTGCAAATTGGGTGAAATCATCAAAGGGCAGTCGACTGTATCTTGAATGTGACAACTGGAAGAAGACATACCCCAGAATCAAATGGAAAAATGCCGATGGTATAAATTGTGGCTTATACGTAATGAGGCACATGGAAACATACAAGGGGCAACATACGTTCGACTACGACAAGGTGATGATTGATGCAGTGAGGAATCCTGACGTAATGATAACATTTAGGCTGAAATACATATATAACCTGATTACCTCACCATGTAATAGGGATAGGGAGGAAGTGTTGAAAAGAGTCGCAGCTTTTTATTCCAAGTAAGGCAATATAACTGATGGAATATGTAGGGATTATGATGGAATATACCTTATTGTTTGATAACTCATTTTTTATGGAAAACTTCATCTTAATTACGCTTTGTTCATATAAATTAGATTTTACATCAACTATACCAGAAAAATCATATTTTCCAGCAGACTACGAATAAACATACATATTAACACTTCGTGAACATTTACCATCAAAAACTCGATATATTCCATCAATTATAGCAGTCTGAAAAAATAACTTACATATTAACACTTTGTGAACATTTACCATCAAAAACTCGATATATTCCATCAATTATATCAGTCTGAAAAAATAACTTACATATTAACACTTCGTGAACATTTACCATCAAAAACTCGATATATTCCATCAATTATAGCAGTCTGAAAAAATAACTTACATATTAACACTTTGTGAACATTTACCATCAAAAACTCGATATATTCCATCAATTATAGCAGTCTGAAAAAATAACTTACATATTAACACTTTGTGAACATTTACCATCAAAAACTCGATATATTCCATCAATTATAGCAGTCTGTTTTCACCAATGCTGCTAAACTTAATCATCAACAGGGTTTACAAAAACACCATCTAAATTATCATAAGTCTTTTTCAAAATATCGTTGACAACCTTATTAGATCGCAAGGCAGCTGCTTCAGACTTCCTTGAACGTCCTTGATGCTTGGCTTTGGATTTATTAATTCGCTTCTCCACTGTACTCTTTATACGAACATTCCTAACTCCTTTTGCCCTCCTGGAACTGGGATCTCTGATTCTCTTTGAAGATGCAATATCCAAATTCTCATCCACAAGCTCAGCTTCGGCAGCAATTGCATCTCTAGCTTTAACAAAGTACTCATCCAAAATACGGCGAGCAATTTCATTGGTATGAGATAATTTAATCAATTCCAGATACTTTCTACTAGTATCTGCCCTCCACAAAGATGGGGAAGGATTTCCAGAACATTTGTACTCTTGGGAAATATTTATCTTCTCATTCCGGGAAATTGATGCAGATTTTGTCCACCTATTCAATATGTAAACAGCAGGAATTCTCTGCAACAGAACAAATAAAGAAAAAGGCATCAAGCTATAAGATTTTACATCAAGTTTGATTATTTTCCATCAACTAACAGAAAAAAAAAACAATACCTGGTAATTGTTCTGCATAAGAACACGAAGACAATGGCAGCACAGAATACCAACTTCAGTAAACATTTTGCATGTGCAATTGACAGTATAAGAGTTCTCATCAAAGAGAACAACATGACGGAAATTATTTTTTTTTGGAACCCAAACCTGAAACTCATATAAACCATTTGATTGAGAAATCTGTACCAGATTCAAAGCAAGCATTTGCATATATTGATTCTCAAATTCAGTATACATCTCAATTGTGTACACTTCACAAGCATGATTCAAAATTAGAGAATCCTTCACAGCAACAGCAACTTTACCATAGAAACACCTATGGTCTTCTTTAGCAGCATTGTATCGCCAATCATTTACGACATCAACATAATGGCCATAAAACTCACATAATGTTGAAGTCTTAGACAATTTAAGAGAAATAGAACGATTAGTGGTTTCACTCCTCTGAGAAGATAATGTTCCCCCAGAAAAATAAGCCTTGTTGAAAGCAGGACACCACTTCTCGCGTATATCATACAATCCTTTCAACCAGACAACGTCACGGCAGCCATATGTTTCCATCATACTGATAAAATGATAAATATTACAAACAAAAAATATATATTCCATCAATAATACGGATATATAAATATATATTCCATCAAAAATATATATTTCATCAAAAAACAGAAACTTACTTATTCCAGCTCCATTCAAATTCAGCAACGGTTTCCACTTGGGTGAGCAATTTATATAACATTTCCGAGAAACCTATTCGTTGCCTGAGATACCCAACATTCTTCTCAGAATTTTTAATGATATGCCAAATACAAAGGCGATGCCGGGAAGTAGGAAACACCTCAGGAATAGCTTTTGCCATAGAGGCTGATTGATCAGTCATGATAGTTGTAGGCTGCTTATTGTCCATAGACCGCAAGAATGCAGAAAACAACCAAACAAAGGATTCATATTTTTCGTCCCTTAAAAAACCGATTCCAAACATGACATTCCGATTGTGATTGTCCACCCCGACGAAAGGGCCACATATCATATCATATTTATTAGTACGATATGTGGTATCATGGACTACTAAATCACCAAAAAGACTGTAATCTAACTTCATTTGGCCGTCTCTCCAAAAAATATTCCTCAATGAAGACTCAGCATCCAATTCAAAATCAAAGAAAAAATCTTCCTCGTGAGAAGCCCTATATCTCAAAGTTTCTATTAACGAATTTGAATCACTGCCATCAAGAAATCTACGTTTTTCAAATTCCATTTGGTTGTATGCATCTTTCGATGTAAAACCAACCTTTGAGGGACCACCGGACTACGTGAACAACAAAAAAAAAATTATATTACATAACATTCAATATTACATATTAAAACTTTGTGAACATTTTCCATCAAAAACAATAAATATTACATCAATTATAGCAGTCTGAAAAATAACTTGCATATTAACACTTCTGAACACATTTTCCATCAAAAACTCGATATATTCCATCAATTATATCAGTCTGAAAAAATAACTTACATATTAAAACTTTGTGAACATTTTCCATAAAAAACCCGATATATTCCATCAATTATAACAGTCTAAAAAAATAGAGAACATATTAACACTACGTACACATTTTCCATAAAAAATATACTATATTCCATCAATTATAACAGACTAACAAAAAACTTACGTATTAACATTTTGTAAACATTTACCATCAAAAACAATAAATATTACATCAATTATAGCAGTCTGAAAAATAACTTGCATATTAACACTTATGAACACATTTTGCATCAAAAAACAAGCGATATTACACCAATTATATCACATCAAGTATAACATTCTGAAAAAATAACTTACCTCTCTTGCCAACACCTTATAACTATCACCAACAGTTATCCCAGCACTTTTCATTGTCTTAAAAAATTCAACCGAACCTTTAGATACATTGCGATGAGAACGTAACAGATGTCTTTCATTCTCAGGACACATGACGTGATTATGTCTACGAAAATGTTCGGTTACTTCCCATAAACCATCATCCCTCAGTTTAAACACAATGTAAGCCAAACAACCACAACGAGAATCAAGCTTCGTGTACATTTGGTTTATCTTATCAGTCGCTCTCTTCTCACCTTGTTTGCAACAAACAAGCTTCCTGTAGTAACGTTTCCCATCACGAGACCTCTTTCGATCTCTTTCTAGACGAATTCCAAAACCATGGTTCCAAGCATACGAATTATACAGTTCGAAAGCTTTTTCCTCACTCTCAACAGTTTGATATAAAAGAGACTCCATTGAAAAATCATCACCTTGTTCAGAAGCTGTAAAAAGATACACTATTGCTATAAACAGAATGCATCTGGTCGATATACTAAACAACAAATGTAAAAAGAAACTTACCATCACATATAACTTGTACATTGGAACGATTTTGAACATTGTTGCGATTACTTGAACAATTATCTCCATCTCCGTACGAATTGATGATATCCATATCGAAATATAAAAAAAAAAAGAATTGGAGGAGAGCAAAATGTGACAAATATCGATATTTTACATCAACTTTTAAGATTTTACATCACATAATATGAAAAAGGAAACTGCAGGATGAAAGCAATTTTCCGAATCTGAAAACAAAATTCTTTCCCATTTCAAAAAATAGATTGGAATAATCTTGGAAATATTATCAATCATAATAATTATGTTCTCTTCGTTTCTCTCCAACAAAAACAGCTGCATTGAAGTCTGACTGATGAAAATTGAAGACTGATTTGGGGTTCCAAAAAAAAAAAACAGCTGCATTCAATAGGGAATATTTGTTGGGTTTGCAACAAAGAGAGAGGCGCGTGAGGGAGGGTTCCAAAATTCAAATAGGGAATATAGCATTTAATAGCAAATTATATAGAAAAAGAACTAGGAGTATGATGCTAATAATACTCCTAGTTGTACAATAAAAATTGCCGTCACTTTAGTGCCTTTCGTTATCATTATTGTTATTCTTACTATTATTATTATTATTTTTTTTTTTTTAGCAATTACTATGGCTTGCAGCTTTAATTGACCAATTGATCCATAACGTTGATTTTATGTGCTAGGGTTTTTGTCCGGTGTGATTGAGTAAAAAAATACTTCTATTAATTAAAGATCAGATATTTGAATTTTTTTATTTTGTATAGGATAATTTTCAACTTTTAGATTAACTATTTCGTTTAATGAGATGTTTGTAATTAAAAGAGAGATTACTCACTATTTTTGACTACCGATACATGTTATATGCAAAAAAAAAAAAAAAAACTGTCTTTTACAGTAATCAAACCTCGCAAATAAATAATTAATTGAAATGCTATCTATATTCTAGTCTCAAACTTGAAATCAAATACGCGAGTGTAGTGACCATGCTTAGGTCTCAAAATAGTGGGGTGTACATGAAAGTTTAGTTCGAGGGATACAAAAGTTGATGGAAAGGGAATGACATATGAACGTCTTCGGTTCGACTGCGTCTTTGTCTTTGTTTTTCGATTTCGAAAGCCAAAGTAGTCTCGCTTCTCTCTTGTTTTAAACCAGTAAAACTCACTCTAAAGAGTTTGCAATGAGGGATACCTATAGACAGGTATTCCAAGTGGGCTAGCAACCCTCTCTCTCCCGCGTACTCTAAAAAGAAAGGGGGAGAGAGAGCAAAGTGAATAGAGCTAGAGAGCACGATGCTCCCGAGGAGTGATGCAGTGCTCTTGATCATAACGCTATGGCGGATTGATAAAATTTTAAGCAGCAAGTGGATTTTGAAGAAATATTTTCACAAGGATCAATGACCTTAGCGGCATTCACTAGCAGCAGTTGTTCTATGATACTTTTTCGCTTAGTGGCATTGGGAATCTAACACCAACTGTTCCTCTCCCTTACCCGAGGCACTCTCTTTGTATGCTTTCGCCGTCAGGAGTCCAGCCTACTAGCCAGGTCTCTCCATGACTGAATAACTGTTATTGCCTTCCCGCCCAACTCTATCAGCAGGCCCTTTCTTTTGCAATACTTAAAAAAATCTCTCATTCGAAAGGATAATTTTGCAGACGATTGTTTAACGATCTTGACATTCAGAGAACCAAGAGGGTTTACAAAAGTGGTAAAAGTTCCACGAAAGTATGTCGTTAGCTATAAAATTATGTAATAGATATAACATATTTACGGAATGTAATATCTTCGTGATGGGCGAGTAGTAGCTCCCTTTGTTTGAAAGAAAATAAAAAACTTGAATCTCATCTATGAACTTTTG
Organism: Knoxia roxburghii; assembly: GCA_030378225.1. NCBI lineage: Eukaryota > Viridiplantae > Streptophyta > Magnoliopsida > Gentianales > Rubiaceae > Knoxia > Knoxia roxburghii. The sequence goes on from CM059418.1 coordinate 41,602,311, forward strand.
GGGTTTTATTTTGCATTTGGGCTAACAATTCAAGCTATTTTTGTGTAACCCTACAAAGATGACCAGTACTCGGAGAGACTGGACTTCTTCTAGTGACCCAATACTCAAATATCAATGAATGTCCATATTCAAAGTATTAAGGCCAGTCCATGGGTATTCACAAGCATATAAGCCCAACAGGTTTGTGAATATTCACATGGAAAGCCCATTAGTGACCTCCCAGCTTACCTATGGCTCGGAGGAGCCTATAATAACGAGCAATGACACACATTGACATTTGGCACTTTTGCTATTTATTTCTAATTGTTTTATTTTTATTATTATCCCACCCCAAGATTTAAAGATTAAAGTCTCCACGATCATTAAGAAACCGTATTTTTATGAAAATTTATTCTTATTTTCTTAACATTGAATATAATATTGCTATATTTCCTCTTGTTGTTTTAGAAATGTTTAACATTATTCACTTGAATTAAAATTTAATTATTATTTAATTTAAAATATAATATTATCTTTACTTTTCTTTACTCTTTATAAAAATTCCCATTATCATATTAAAAACATACGAAAATTTTAAAACAAAAAAGTTAAAAAATTATTTTATGAATTTAAAACATTTCTTAAACTCTCTAGAATATTATACATTAAAAAAAAAAAATTCATATATCGCATAACAAGTATAATGGAAGTAGCACTACTAAAGACATCTTCAAAAGGTGAAGAAAATAAATACATAAGCCACACCAAAAGTGGCCGGTTTATGCTCTTTCCTTGAAGGGGAAAAGATGGATCTGTGACACTGATAAATTTTAATTATTTTATTTACATATATTGTATTTTTGATTATTTTTTATATAATATATAATCATTTATACTCTTATATTTTTTAACACGACGGGTTCACTTTTTTTAAAAGTTAAGGTATATTAAATTATTAAATATGATTTTTATTATTAAAAAAATCTCAAAAATATATAAAAAAATAAAATAATGCTAAAAAATAAAGTATGAAAAATAAAAATAATCTAATAAAACTATATGTTGCTAATATATATAAATTAACATGAAATATAATATATAAATAAAATAATTGACAGTGAGTGTCACGAAAAAGTGTCACATAGGATCCTAAGCGGGGAAAAGATCATGAAGTAATGTTAGCTTTTTACTATCATTAAAATCAAATTACTGCTAAAAGACATTAGTAGCGATGTTGCTATCAAGAGTTATTGAAATACAATGTGATGGGTGTTTTTTTTTTTTTTTCCAATAATATATATAGTTATATAAAGTTTTATTCTTTTGTCCTTTTTATTTAATAAAAAAATAATAATAAAAATTTTTACATGTTGAGCATGTACATAACATATCATTAATAGTATGAAACCTTAATTTCTAGCAGTATTTATCGTATGAGATTAGTTTATGAGGAAAGATTAGATGAGTAAAAGAAATTTCATATTAATCGATGTATTTAATATGTCATGGTAAATTCCTTATTTGCTTAACCGGATCAAGTCATTAACAACTAATTTCACTAACTATTTAGTTTCACAATTATAGATACCAATTAAAATTTCAATTTACTAACTGAGCATTTTTTTTAAACTATTTTTTTATTTCACACTTTCAACTCATCAAATGAGCATCTTTTCAAAATGTTCTTGCTTGGCTCCTAATGCAATTATTTTTATGAAAGGAAAGGGTACGTTTTGTGAAGAATATTGTGAAGAAAAGACAATATGAGTGGGAAAGCAAGAACCGTGTAAAGGTTATATGCAATTTGGTATTTTGGATACACATACCAGAAAGACAGAAAGATGGAAAGGGGCAATTATTTGTCTCTCGTACTTTCAAACGGGGAAGCCTAAAGGCAAAGAAGAATCCTAGCCACGACCTATCCAATTTAGTGTGGGACCGACCCGACAACAATGTTCTGGATCTTACCCTTTCCCTCGTTTTCCCTTTATTTCTCTTTCAAATTTTATTTATGGGATGATAGAGTGCAAAATATATCAATTATAATATTAAAATAAAAATATCAATTTTTTTTGGATGCACAAAAAAGAATAAATAATTTTTTTATATATAGTTTTAAAAGTACAAGGATATTATTCCATACCGCACATTTTATAACCTATGATATCTTAGATAACTCAAATTTAAAATTTATTAATTTTAAATAGAGAGTGCTCGGCTACTGTTTTAAGAATGCAAATAAGGATATTATTGCATACAACACATTTTATAACCTATGATATTTTAGATAACTCGAATTTAAAATTTATTAATTTTAAATAAAGTATTTAACATTAGGCTACAACCCTCACCTTGTCATTTTAATAAAGACAAATAGTTACGCTTTCCATTCCATCCTGATTTATCACATGTACTAAAGTATTAATTACGATCATTGGTAAAAGTACAATCTGTCATTAGTAATACTAGTAAATCTATTTAATTAGGGGTAAAAAATATATTTTATCAAATAAACTGATTCATTAAATATGATTTTTAAGAACTATAAAAATTTTAAAGTGATAAATAAATCAAGATAGAGAGAATATATAACTATATTTCCTACTAAAAAAATAAAGAATTTTGACAGCTAATAAATTAAAAAATAGATTGCTACGTATTTAAGAGTACACGTAAATAAATGAACGTTTAAATATCACTATTTCTTTATTTATTATCTCTAAATTATCATTTATTTTATTTACTAAAATACTCTTATTATTTTTGATAAAAGAATAAACAATAAATAAAAAATATCCGTCTTTAATAACACTCCCCAATTAATCAATCAGTTTCAATTAGGTTTTCAAGTTGGAAGGAAAAAACAAGAAAATGAGGATAAAAGAAGAAGACCAAAATATAAGTAAAAAAAGAAATGCAAAGACAAAAAAGCAAACACGTCGTCACGTGACAATTCTTATCCTCTTTCATCCCTCCCCACTTCCTTTTTCTCAATAGTCCAACAATATCGAAGAAGAAGAAGAGAGACGATGATGATGATGATACACATAAAGAAGCGTACGGTATATCCCAAAAATAACACAACGAAAAAGAAAACCCAGAAATTACAAAACACTCTCGTCCACAATTATTCTCCATGTGTCAACCCACACCCGATCCCTGCCCACTTATTATTCCTCCCCCTTAGGACTTTATACCACAAAATAAAGCCCGATCGATGTGGGACAATAGGCCACCGCCTTATTCTATCACCGGGATAGGGCTCGCCGGAGCTCCTGAGCCAGCAAACCCGGCGCGCTCAGGTGGGGGAGGTGACCTTCTATGTTCAGTATTTGCACCGTGCTCCGCCCACCAAGGTGGTTCTTCAAATAAGTCGCCACTGACGTCGGCACGGACACGTCCTTGGCCGTCTGGATTATGCAACATGGAACTTTCACTAGGCCAAGCACCCCTCTTAGGTCGCTGTTGAAAACTTGTCGCGACACGAATAGGGATATGTCCGGCCTCATATTGAACAGAGTCCGGCTGAATTCCCGGACGGCCGCCGGGACATCGGCCCCCACGGCTAAGGGAGCAAACCCTTTGACCCATGCCTCGTAATTGGCTTCCATTGCTGAAAACACTTTCTCAATTTCGGCCTGCTCGAAACCACCATGATAGTCTTTATCATTCAGGAACCTACAAAAGTGCGGGGAAGAAAAAAAAACCACGGAATGAAATGGACGACAATATTATTATAAACGTCCACTTTGCTATACACATGGCTGAATCTGGGAGAAAGTTCCAGCACTTGCAAAGGGGGGTCACTGATTTTACTTCCCTTTTCCCTTAGCCAATCATTTCCCAAATTCTTCTTCTTTTTTTTGGTTCTCTTTATTGGAAATTGAAGCAAATCATCAAGAAAAAAGGAAAAAAAGAAACTCCCAATTCTGGTCATTCTTGGCGTCGAATTGGGTGGTGGAAGAGCACCATTTTTGTGAGGGGCAAAAACCAAAAAAGCAAGCATTTTTAAGACTACACGCAAAGTCATTTTCTTGTTACCTTGGAGAAGCACCAATAAGAATGAGCTTGGTGAACAGTTCAGGGCGGCGAATGGCGGCCAGAATCCCAATCATGGCAGAGACAGAGTGGCCTACGTAGGCACAGCGATCGATCCCAATAGCGTCGAGGATGTTGAGGAGGTCATCAACGTAGGCATCAAGAGTGGTGTACCGCCGGAAATCGAAGTAATCCGGGTTGACACTGCCGGCACAAACCAAATCATAGAGTATAACCCGGTAATCCCTCAAGAAAAAGGGCAGAATCCTCTGCCAGGCAGACTGATCAGTCCCGAATCCATGAGCCAAGACCAGAATTTTCTCCCCTGAACCCACAACTCGAACATTTAAAGCCTCCAGGAGGCTATGAACCATGATTCTAGTCAAGAATTATACTGGGGTTCTTTTTCTTCAACTTCCAAAGTAGTTGTACTGATAAGAATCTTGACGGGTGGTGGTTGAATTTGAGAGAAAGCGGATGGGGTTATTATACCATTTTACTATAGCAAAGTGTTTGGTATAAATAGAGGATGATGGGCTTGGCTGATTTACATTATCTCGCGGTTTTGTTAGTTTTTTTCTGTATGCAACGAGTCAAAGCCTTTGTCTGTCTTCAAACCTATTTATAGCCGTAGGACTTTGGAGTTTGGATTTTCCATTGTCTACGTTGGATATTTCTTTCATATGTTGACAGCAGGATTTTTATTTTTTTTTTGTGGTGCTAACGTACTATGTAATAAAACAAAAAAATATATCAAAATCAGTTTTCTTTCTTTTTTTTAGTAAAGATTTCAAGATATTATTATTTAACGTCTCGTAAAAATAAATTTTTTTAAGAAATATAATAATTATTATTTTGCAAATTGGTTTCTAAGTGTGATTGAATTCAAGAATGGAAGTTATATGTTGATGGTTAAGGCGCCTATGTAAAATGAAAATAAAATTTATCCTATATTTTATTTTGTTTAATTGATTTTGTATTTTTTACATTTCTTTCTTCTTTCACTTCTTTAATAAGAATGGGCTTGTATAAGAATTTAATTTAAGAGAATCACATTTATTTTGTTGTGATTTAGTAAAATTATCAATTACCCATTAGAATGAAGTAAAAAATTATAAAAATATTTAACAAATAAAAAATTTGATGATTTTCGATTAAAATGGATTCAGTAATTATGAGTGTTACCTTTTTAATGGTTTTTTTGACATACAAATAATATAATTTGGTTTTTTTTTATTAACCGAAGAATTAATTGTTAAAATTTAAGTGATTAAATAACGTAATTTTTAATTTCTGAAACAAGTATCGTTTTTGACAAATTATCTAGAACATAGACGTAATTCACGCATTTAATTTTTGTCTACAATAATAGAAAAAGTAGGCACTCCACCCTTAATTAACCATTCTCGACTCCACTGCTATTGTCGTATGCGGAATTTGGTCGTGACAGAAGATTGAAACTAGATAATTGGAACATCATTTTGTGCATTTTAAAGAAGAAGATCATGCCCTAATTGAATTGATGTATAATAAACTTTGGGATAAAAAAAGCCTGGAGAAGACTTGTTGGGGATAATGACTGGCTTTTTTAATATGCAGTAAAATTTAATCATGGTGAATCTCGTTGAAATTTCAGCACCAATCATTGGGTAAGTGCTTGAGGGTACAATCAATCAACACAGCCTCTCCACAAATTTTTTTGCTATTGGAGTGTCTTAATCCTTTGCCTTCTCCACATGCTCCTGTCTTTTCACTTAATTAACATTTCCGATTTTCACAAAATATTCTCCCCGTCTCAAATTATCGGTATTACGTTAGCTACCCCCGTATTGAAAATTTTCATTTACCTATATATGAGCCTATCTATTTTTCACCGAAAATGCAGATGGAAAATAGGGAATCCATGAGTGGGTGATGACAATGGGAAGCATGTTAGAGCCCATGATGTCAGGACTGACAATTTTCAGAAATTTATGGGCTGCAAACTTTACTTAAAAAATAGACATTTGAAATCGAAAGAAAAAGATACAGATCCATCAGCTAATAGGAATCGCACCACATAATAGCGAGAGAGGATGTTCGTCCTAAGAAACAGTCAGAATTTTTTGTAATTGGATTATTTTAATCAAATTTCAGCCCATGTCAATCTTATATGTTGTTGCAATTCCATTCTCGAAATTTTAAAATTTACGTCCGTCCCTGAACCACTAAACCTAGTCCCGGCCAAGTATACTTCTCAACCGATCGATCCATTGCTGCAGGTCACATTGTCAAGCTGAAGAAAAACCATGGCTGCCAGGCCTGAAAACTCAAGAGCCCTTCAAATTTTAGCTTCTAATTTCCTTGGATTCTCCCTCCTGCTGTAAAAATGGGCAGCTCCTCTTTGAGCACTGTAGATCAATGGAAGAATCTGATCCATGGGTGGGTGTTAGTAGCATATAATACAGATAGGGCAGAAAGAAACAAAACGCTGGATGGTCCCTCTTTTTCATGTTGCCGCATCCATATCCATTCATTCTGCAGCTTCATAAATGGCTACAAAACGTGGTTCCTCAAACATCCGTGAACAAAGCCCTTCAGTTGCGGATATTACTAGTTAGTACCTAAGCATTACGATATCACTTTTGGTAAAATTATCCTTTTCACTAATATAAATTTAATTTATTAACACATATGAAATTTCTTAATATATAATAATTTATCACATTTTTGGCTATTGTGACACGAAATTTTAGTATCCTTATATGGTGCCATGATAATAAGTCTAATAGCTATCACAACATTATAAAATGTCAAGATACATACTTAAGAGTGTTATATTAGATCATTATTTAAATATATTATAACATATGTAAATGTAATAAAGTTTATGTTGTGACATTTTACATTGTTTATGTAAAGCATGATTTAAATTTATTATAACATATATAAATATTGTAATTAGTTGTGAAACGAAACAAAACTCAGATTGATCAGACCCACCGTTTTTGCCTACGAGCGGTCCGACATTCGTGTCAGCAGGCACAGGCGTACACTCGTACATAAGTTAAAACTATTTTAGCTCACGCGCACGCGAGCGGGACGCGTGATAATTTGGAGTATAAATTTCAATACCCACTAAAAGTCTATCTACTTAAATAATGTTATACACTCCTATTTTTTTTTCAATGTAAGACTAAAGTTTCATTATTATTACCACATTATATAGTGTATTAATATAAATAAACAAATTATATATTTTTTATAATGTTTATAATTACACTTATTAATGTGATAATATCTAAAATAAATAAATATGATAATACATTTGATATAAATTACACTAAACAATGTCAATATATTTCAATAAAAATACATTATACTTGTTGATGTCACAATTTAAATATATTATCACAACTACGTCAAATGTCATAATAAGATTTAATTTAGTGTTTCAATAACATATTTATAGAGAAATCAATTATGTAATGTTATATTAGGTAGTAAATTAGTGTGCTAATAGAGGTCAATTATCACATTTTATATTTAGTGTGATAATTTGAGTGTGACAATAAACCAATTTTGTACTAGTGTTTGTTTCAAAGTTGGGAAAAGAAATGAAGAAAGAAGAGATTTTTTAGTTTAAATTAAGGTAGAGGTAAAAATTGGGACGATAATTAATAAAATTTGTATAACCCCAATCTTATTTTAACGTTTGATTGAGCTTCAATCTCCAGTTTCGAAACCCTATTCAATATCAGGGACTAAAACAAAAATGAACCACCCAAATGGCCAAATCAGCCTGTAATCTTCAGATGATGAATCATTTCATTCTAAACCACATCTCGTTATGGATCAAATTATGAAGATTTGTTATTTAGCAGGTCCTCCATGAATGACTGTACGATTTGAGGTGGGAAGGCACGAGTTTGACAGTAACAACCTACATTAAGTGGTTCTTGGGGGTCCCTGAAACCGTGGGTAAATGTTCTCATATGTTGACACCTGTGAATGTTCTCTATTCCACTCGACAAAATAACGTCCGAATTATTTTACTTGAAATAAATAATTTGGGATGTTCTTTTTTCAATTCAGACATAATCTCTTCATCGTACTTTGTAATATTTAAATATATACGAAGATACACTCGAATCCAAACGAGTGATTCGCACGCGATCAACGTTGTTATGTGCCCTAGAGATGGAGAGTAAAATTTCCCTAGTGTCTTGAGTAGCAATGATGTGTCATCGGACTTATCTTATCTATTGACTTTTATGTTGTTGTTTTTCCTTTTCCTTCGCATTTATATATATATATATATATATTATTTTTTATTCTTTTCTGTAATGTAGCGGGCATCTACCCCAATCACCTTTCGATTTTGTCAATGTTTGAAAAGGATAGCTGAAGTTGAGAGATTTGTGAAATTTAATTTTGTCCATTTGCAAGAGCGTGCTACATGCATTTATCTATCTTTATAAGTATGCAGTTGCAGTTGCAGTTGCAGTTACAAGGCAATGGAACATTCAATTCAAGAAGATGAGCTTCTTAATATCAGTGATTCAGCATTGAATGAGATGCTAGTTCGATTTTTTTTTTTTTGATGGTTTAATCATCTAAATCGCTCATCAAATTCAGATTGAATAATGTTGGTTGAAATTCTTTTTTTAACTAACATTATCTAAGATTTTATTATCCCGACTATAATCATCATACTCTCAATTCTTTTAAACTTTTTATAATTATTTTTTGAGTGAATTGTAAAAAAGGTCATCATACTTTGGTAAAGTTTAGGTTTTAGTCACTAACTTTTAAATATTCAAAAAAGGTCACTAACTTTAGCATTTGAATTTTAGTTTTGGTCATTCCGTTAGAATGAACCGTTAAGTCCACTAACAATCCTATATTTGGAGGGTATTTTTGTCCATTCATTAATGCTGTACACATGCTGCTCGCGCTACAGTGCGCTACAGTAACGCGCTACAGTGCGCGCTACAGTAACACGCTACAGTTATTTTTTTTTAACGCATAGCCTTTTTTTTTAAAAAATATACTTTTAAAAAAAAATACTTTTTTTAAAAAAATAATTTACTAAAAATACAAAAAAAATTTATTTATAATTCCGCTCATCTATGCTACTTTATTTATAATTTAATAAATAAATTTTTTTGGTATTTTTAGTAAATTATTTTTTTTAAAAAAAGTATTTTTTTTAAAGTATATTTTTTTAAAAAAAGGCTATGCGTTAAAAAAAATAACTGTAGCGTGTTACTGTAGCGCGAACAGCATGTGTACAGTATTAATGAATGGACAAAAATACCCTCCAAATATAAGATTGTTAGTGGACTTAACGGTTCATTCTAATGGAATGACCAAAACTAAAATTCAAATGCTAAAGTTAGTGACCTTTTTTGAATATTTAAAAGTTAGTGACCAAAACCTAAACTTTACCAAAGTATGATGACCTTTTTTACAATTCACTCTTATTTTTTCAAGAAATTAGATTATAAGAATGTTTACGAATACAAAATTAAAATGTGTTAATTATATAGCCAACTCAAAGAAGAGCTAAATATATAAACTAGGGTATTGCATTCCAAGTCAGTTTGGCATGAATAAAGTAGTAGTAGTCATGGTCAAATTTTCTACTCCAATGATTACATGGGAGATTAATACCCACGAGCCTTTAGGCTAATAATACTCCCATAGTCCATCCTAAGGCGGTGAAGAATCTTGTGCTTATAAAAGGGATTTAATTATGGAAAATGGGTTAGGTAAGATTATAAATGTTGTATAGATAAGTAGGGAATAGATAGAGGGAAAATCATGCATTCATTTTAGCCACGATTTCCATTATTATTCGTGGGTTCTTCTCCCACGTTGTAACGTGATCTTTGTGCCTCCTACTGTGGGCGTGGGTATTATTGTAGTTTAGGAGTGATGAATAACTACTTTGGATTGGGTACTACAATCGAATTATTATAGGATGAAGGCAGGTTCATCCGTATCCATTACTTATAGTACACATTTGAAATCATGAATCCTTTGAAACTTCCCTTCGTATTCCTTTGGTTTAGTGGAATGTTTTCTCTTTTGTGATTAGTTATTATAAAGATTTGTTGGTATACTCACCCTTTAAATCATTCAACACAATTAATAAAATAAGTAATAAAATTAGACACGTATATTTATTTTTTTAAATTTTCAACATATTTACTCTATAACACCAACACAAAAATTTCACTTATAGAGAAATTAATAAGTTACCAACTATATATTTTCTCTCAACACATCACGTTTCTCCAATTCTCAATTTTATGTCTATGTTACAAATTTTAGTTTAAAAATATATATTTATATTAAAGTGTTACAAATTATATTAGACTCTAACTCTAACTCACTTATCCCTTAAGTTTGTGATTTGTTTGATTCACTCGGCATTTTTTACCAATTATTTATTGCGTCCAATGAACAAAATTATATCGTTTCATTTTAATTGGATGGTAATTAATTTGTTTACTCTGAACAAAATAGTGTAATTTCATTTAATTTTTTTTGGTACATAGAAAAGAGGCCTCAGCCTAATTAATTAACACATTTCGAGGATAAACCACTCCTTACAAATCATGAGCGAGCCACCTCTTAACCTCTTTCGACACAACCCTTAAATTGGTATAATTCCTGTCACCTTTGGCTATAAGTGACGTGCTTGACCTTAACCAACTAATATCGTCTCAAAAGTGACTGTATACTTTGCAGCAAGTTAGACAAAGGATCCCAATTATGCTTGAAATACAGTTTATTACGGACTCCGGAAGTAATATTTCCTTCAAAGTGATAATTTAGCCCAAGTCCAAGGAAAAGCCCCAGGACAAGCTCAGATGGGCCGAAAGGCTCACCATTACATTCAACTAACACGACAGGTAGAAGACATTGAGATCAAAATACGGGGCTTTCAACCCAATCGAGTATTCATAAAAGCTAGAATCCAAACTATGATTGGGCCTTAATGAACGTTGTCCTACATTAGTAGTTTCGATTTATTTTTTTATTTTTTAAAAATTTTAAAGTATGGATTTAACGAAGTGTTATATTTGGCCAAGGTCCAAAATTGAAAGGAAATATGACCAATACTTATATAGTACAACTAAGTGTATTATAAAAATCTGTACACATAGTAAAAACTACTATAGGAAACATTATTAATGACCTCAATTTAAGAAGAGAAAAATTGAGAAACATCATTTAATGACATGTTTTATATACAAAAACTACTATGGGTACCATCCTACTTGTACACCTAGTTATAGGAAAAAAATTACCAAATATGACTGCATATTTCAACGATCGAATATGGGTTCAATTGATAAATTATATTTGTGATATTATTTTTAATATTCTTTAATTATATTTGTTATTAAATATAAAAATGCAACGATAATAACAGAAATACTTGTCAAGTCTTGTACCCCAAAGAAAAAAAGAAGAAATACTTGTCCGATCAGTATATCAACATCCTTTCATAAAATTAAATAGGACACCTGACGGTGAAGGAAGGGGCCATTGTTCCAGTTCTAACCTTTTCTTTTTGTTACACGCTATATACAATGCCCTTCCTATAATAATCAATCTTTCTAGTTTACATAATTGTATCGATAAAATTAATTTTGCTTCTTAATTAGTTTTCTTTATAGATGTATGTTTTACCTTCTATATCTATATTAATATGATTATATATAAATTTTACTTATATTTAATTAATTCATGTTATGTCTGCATAAAATTTGACAGATGAGCAATTCAATAGTTACAGTTTTAAAATAAATTTATGACTAAATTTATCAAATATCAAACGTTTAAAATTAAATTTGACATTTAAATTATATTATATATAATATTTTAATAATTTTTTTAAAAAATAAATTGTAGTCTTATAATTTTTGAATTCGAATTATTAAGAAAAAAATATGATAATATATTTACATTTTTTTATAAAAATTATAGCAATTTTTTCTTATTTTAAAACAGGAATTTGAGAACCATCGATCCGTTATATTTGTCAAGGGGCAGCAAGCTGACGGCCTCAAGTGGAGACGGTCGAAAACGAGGTCGTTGACGACAAACAAAGTCGGCGGAAGTGGGGAAGACTTATCGTCGTACCACTTGTATCCCCGCGGGACATGGATTGGCCAATGGCCGGCCGCCTCCTTCAAATAAAACAAGAAAAGTAGTAATAGTACTATGTTTTAGGCTGTGTTTGGATTAAAAATAAAAAAAACTTAAAAAGGTGAAGAGGTTTTGGAGGGAGTTCTTTTTAATAAGAGGAATGACGAAAAAGTAAGTTTGATGGATGATTTTTCAAAAGTGATATTTAAAATTTTGAAGTAAGATATAGTTTTTATAATTTATTTTTAAAGTAATGTTTGACTCTTCTCCCTCTTTTCTTTAATCCAATCCAAATAAATCCTTACACTTGTTTCAAATATTCCAATGGGATATTATGGTTTTTTAAAATGAATATTATTCTCTATGTTTAATAGTACTAGTTTTAATTTAATAAAATATAAATTTTTTTATAACATATATGATTTACATAAAAATATATATTATTTTTTCGATACAGAGAATAAGACTAAAACCTAACAGTTTTAGAACGTGACAATCCTTAAATAAGTTTCTCCTACGACATCATGATCTAATTAACGATTAAAACTAGAAGGTTTGAAGGATTACACAATCTTACAAAATCTTTTTTCGTATTAATTACAGAAAAAACTAACTAATTTATTACAAAATTACCCTCGCAATGCACGCGACATTCCTTCCCCAATACATTTTCTTGATTTCTTGAAGCAAATTTCCAAATACTCTATGCCCCTCACTATTCTCTGTCAAAGGCAACAACAACTGCATTATCAACCTCCACCACCACCACCTTCCTCCCCCCTATCTCCTAAGTCACCTGCAATCCCCTCAATAAATTCCATAATTCCGCCCCTACTACACTACAAATACCAATATTCATCTGAAACCCCGTCTTCCATCTCCCCGGCTCATCCTCACAAGCCCACTTGCAGCCTCACACCCCGATGTAATTATTAGCAAATATTTTAACGCTCAATTTGATTTTGATTAAAGATACATGAATATTAATCTTAAATTATACATTTAAAATTAACTTCATGTGCCGATTTTTAAAAAATAGTAATAATTTGAGCCTCCCGGATGCAATTCTCTCCGAACATTAAGAAAGAGAACCAAACAAGCGTGTTGACTAAACTTGTCCCCATTTAAATTAAAATTCCTCATCGAATTTACTATACCTCCTTTATTTATTCTCTTCACTAGACTTTAACGCCTTCAAAGCTTAAGCAGGCCAAGCAGCCCTTTGACTCAACTTTCCACGCTATTACCATCTTACGAGAGATTAGAAAGCCACCCACTCCCATTCCTCGCACGCCTCCCGAAGAAGCCCGCTGCCAATCTTCAAACAGGTAAAGATCCTTTTAAAAACACTTCGGATTTTGAGCGCTGCAAATTGTTTTTCTTCAGATTTGGATCTCTGATTGCGTCTTGAGCTTCAACTCCAACACTTGAATCCATAGCTTAAGTGGAGTAACGCCATGATCAGTTGCTTTTAGGAATAAAATACAGTAAAGTATTGAAAGGAATAGTATCGTTTTGGTTATGGAGAGTTACTTGAAAGAGAACTTCGGGGAGGTGAAGGCGAAGAACTCATCGGAGGAAGCTTTGGAGCGATGGAGGAAGCTGTGCTGGCTTGTCAAGAATCGGAAGCGGAGGTTCCGATTCACGGCTAATCTATCCAAGCGATTCGAAGTCCGCGCTATTCAACGCTCCAATCAGGTCGATACTCTTATTTCGTCCTTGTTTTTCATTTTCTCTATGAATCGGTTTTCTTCCCTGCTTTATATGATAGTGTGACTTAGATATTTTTTTCGACTGCTTTAGTTGACTTTTTGTTTTGACTTGTTTGTTTTCCCCGGTTACATTTGGAATTTCTTTTACCTTTGCTGTTTGTTTAAATCTGAACTATACGGATTTTGTTAAGATTAATTTGGCTGCACTGTTGGAAGATCTAAGTTAAACTTTATATAAGCTGAGCATCAAAATAACTCTGACTATGGAAAGATTTGAATCCTCATGTTAAGTAATTGTGGAAGTGGTAACAGTTCTATCACTAGCAAAATTAGTTGTTGTTTTCAGCTATTTATTGTGATAGGAATAAATAAAAAATGTATCCTGTTGTTAAAGAACCTCGAATCGTCGTCAAATCTAGGTTAAGTGTCTAGACATAACTAAGTAGGATGGTTGAGATTCATTTTCTAAAATTGCAGTGATTTTGAAATGCTACTTCAGGAATAAAATCTGAAATCCTTTGCTCCGGTTCTTTATATTCCCCACTGAGAACTGAGTTTGGTTATGTGTTTTGGTGGATTTTGAAGAGTGTCTGGATGCTCTGGTGTTAGTGCCGTTTGCAGCGAAAAATCAGTTTATTAATCTGAAAGCATTTTCTTCTGAATTGTAATCTTCTAAATGTTTATTCCCTAATATTACAGGAGAAGCTTAGGGTTGCGGTTTTGGTTTCACAAGCTGCTCTTAGTTTCCTCCAAGGTATGATAATTGTAATACATTGTTCGCAAAAGTTGTATTTTTCGTTATAGTGGTTTAGTTTTTCCTATTCAATATCTCCAGGTATTAGTTACACTCCACCACAAGAAGTCAAAGATGCTGGTTTCGGAATATGTGCTGATGAGTTGGGATCCATTGTGGAAGGCCGGAACGTGAAGAAACTTAAGGTTCATGATGGTGTTGAAGGTATTGGAAGCAAACTCTCGACATGCCTTACAAATGGTATTAGCACTTCGGATGATTTGGTTGATCGAAGACAACAAGTATATGGAATTAATAGATTTACTGAGAGTCCAGCGAAGGGGTTCTGGATTTTTGTTTGGGAAGCTCTTCAGGATACAACCCTCATGATTCTTGCAGTATGCGCCCTTATATCTTTGGTAGTAGGGATTGCAACAGAGGGCTGGCCGAAGGGTGCTCATGATGGACTTGGAATAGTTGCCAGTATCCTGTTAGTAGTTTTTGTCACGGCAACCAGCGACTACCGACAGTCATTACAGTTTAAGGATTTGGATAAGGAGAAGAAGAAGATTGTTGTGCAAGTTACCAGAAATGGTTACAGACAAAAGATTTCAATATATGACTTACTTCCTGGTGATATTGTTCATCTTGCACTTGGGGATCAGGTCCCTGCTGATGGACTCTTTCTTTCAGGATACTCTTTGTTGATAGATGAGTCGAGCTTGACTGGAGAGAGCGAACCAACTAATGTGACCGCTGAAAATCCTTTTCTCCTCTCAGGAACTAAAGTGCAAGATGGCTCCTGCAAAATGCTTGTTACTACTGTTGGAATGAGGACCCAGTGGGGTAAATTGATGGCCACCCTGAGTGAAGGTGGAGATGATGAGACACCTTTGCAAGTAAAACTGAATGGGGTGGCAACTATCATTGGGAAGATAGGCTTATTTTTTGCTGTTATCACATTTGCTGTTCTGGTACAAGGATTGTTCAGCCGCAAACTACGAGAAATGTCCCACTGGAGCTGGTCTGGAGATGATGCCATGGAAATGCTTGAATATTTTGCAGTTGCAGTTACAATTGTCGTAGTTGCAGTTCCTGAAGGTTTACCCTTAGCTGTTACATTGAGCCTAGCATTTGCCATGAAAAAGATGATGAATGACAAAGCACTTGTCCGTCATTTGGCCGCTTGTGAGACTATGGGGTCTGCCACAACTATTTGTAGTGACAAGACTGGTACACTAACTACTAACCATATGACTGTTGTTAAAACATGCCTCTGCAGTAAAACTTTTAGCTCGGTGGACTCCTCCAAATTGAGATCTGAAATCCCTGATTCTGCCATAAATATTCTGCTTCAATCCATATTTAATAATACTGGAGGTGAAGTAGTAAAGACTGAAGGTGGGAAAATTGAAATCTTGGGAACACCAACTGAAACTGCTCTTCTGGAATTTGCTCTTTCACTAGGTGGAGATTTTCATGCTGAGAGAGCATCCGCAAAACTTGTGAAAGTCGAACCATTTAATTCCGTGAAGAAGAGGATGGGTGTGGTTTTACAGCTTCAGGGAGGAGATTTCAGGGCACACAGTAAAGGCGCGTCTGAAATTATTCTGGCTGCATGTGATAAGGTCCTCAACCAAGACGGAGAGGTTGTTCCTCTTGATAAAACATCGGTTAACTATCTCGAAGATACCATTGAACAATTTGCTTCTGAAGCTCTCAGAACTTTGTGCCTCGCTTATAAGGAAATTGGAAGTGATTTTTCTGCCGATAGTCCAATACCCTTTGAGGGTTATACTTGTATTGGGATTGTGGGTATTAAAGATCCTGTTCGTCCTGGTGTGAAGGAGTCTGTTGCAATTTGTAAGTCAGCTGGTATCACCGTGCGGATGGTCACAGGAGACAACATAAACACTGCTAAAGCAATAGCTAGAGAGTGTGGGATCTTGACGGACGATGGTATAGCAATTGAAGGGCCTGATTTTAGGCTGAAGAGCGAGGAGGAGTTGCTTGAAATCATTCCTAAACTACAGGTACTAATTGTTGCTAGAGTGATCCTTTTCCTCAAACTGAATCTGGTGCAACCATGCAGTTGGGCCTTGCTTTTCATATTGCTGTCTATAAATCATCTCTAAGAAACTCTTATTGGATACGTCTCCTGTATTTTTTTTTCAGATTTGAATAGTTCGATAAGGAAAAAGAACCCTTATTTGTCTGCATTTAGGAAAAATCGCAGCTTTGGATTTTTACCCTCATTAGGTACCCTTTAGTTTAGTACCATAAGTGCTATCATGCCGCTTTTACTTTCGATGAGATTCATCTAGGTGCATATCCTACATCCCACTGCCATCTTATGAAGAGAATGTCAGTTCTACGATTTATATCTGATGCATTTTTTTGACAGGTCATGGCTCGCTCTTCACCTATGGATAAGCATACCCTGGTGAAACATTTACGGACAACATTTCAGGAAGTTGTTGCAGTGACTGGAGATGGTACAAATGACGCTCCTGCGCTTCATGAAGCAGATATCGGGCTTGCAATGGGCATATCTGGGACAGAGGTGATACTTCAATTATGCTATGTTTTGATCTATCTAGCTTCTAACAGATTTCTGGAGCTAACCTTCTGAAACTGATTCTTTTCACTATACTAGAAGAAATAAAGTTACTTGGATGGAAGTGACATTAATATGCAGACTGCTTAAAATAGCCTAAATAAGATATTCTTCTGCTGTCATTATTTTTTGTCCAATTTTCTGTATCTAGAAAAATCTTTGTGTTCCATTTACTTGATGGTAGGTGAGACTTTGATAAAGAATTGTCATACTTATTCCTGTCCGTCCATGCCGTATTTTCCATTTTATAAAACACTGGTCGTCATATAATACTCAATTACATGTAACTACAAAGAAAGTGCACGTAATCTATGTTTTGTTCCATCATACAAATGTAGCTTCTTTCAATGGAAATCTGCTTTTATTTTTTGGACTGTCCGGATGTCTGAAGAAACTCTTGACATGCTCCATTGCTGATTGCAAAAATACAGGTAGCTAAAGAGAGTGCAGATGTCATTATTCTTGATGATAATTTCTCTACAATTGTGACTGTTGCTAAGTGGGGGAGGTCCGTTTATGTAAACATCCAGAAGTTTGTGCAGTTTCAGTTGACAGTAAATGTCGTTGCTCTGATTGTCAACTTTTCCTCAGCCTGTTTGACAGGTAGAGTTTTTACTCATACCATTGGTCTCACATTCTTCTTAAAACTGATTATGCATTTTTCCGTCCTTGTTTATTATGATTTTTTGCCTTTCGTGCTGGCATTAATTGTGGGGTATTTGTAGGCAATGCTCCCCTCACTGCTGTCCAATTGCTCTGGGTCAACATGATCATGGATACATTGGGTGCCCTTGCTCTAGCCACAGAACCTCCAAATGATGACTTAATGAAGCGGCCTCCAGTAGGAAGGAAAGGAAACTTTATCAGCAATGTTATGTGGAGGAACATCTTGGGCCAGTCTATATATCAGTTTGTTATCATCTGGTATCTTCAGACATCGGGAAAATCAGTTTTTCATCTTGACGGATCGAATTCTGATTTGATTCTGAACACCCTAATTTTCAACTCATTCGTCTTCTGTCAGGTAATTTTGTGAGCTTTTGAAATGATAACAAATCACCACGTCACATGTTCAACTTATCTTCATTAGCCACAAGAGTGATTATTTAGCTATTCTTCAAATACTGCAATTCTCTCTGCTTCAACTGATACTGGTCTATGGTTTTCTACTGGACTATTGTCCACCCACTTCCATGTCAGCTAACGCTAGCAATAGATTGCATGGCTTGCCAGAACTTTGATGCTTTTATTTGAGGAAAACATGTTTAAAAAATTCTCAAATTCACCTAAGATCAGCTGCTAAACGTTACTGGATGTATTAAACTAGTCTTGATGGTCATGATTGATCCATGAAGCCCGCTTCCCTTAATCGTGACTTTTTCTCTTGCAGGTTTTCAATGAGATTAGCTCCCGAGAAATGGACAACATAAACGTCTTCAAAGGCATACTGAAAAACTACGTCTTCGTGGCTGTACTCAGTTGCACAGTGTTCTTCCAGATCATTATAGTGGAATTTCTGGGCACATTTGCAAACACTAGCCCTCTCACATTGCAGCAATGGCTTGCTAGTGTCTGTTTCGGGTTTCTCGGAATGCCGATCGCAGCTGCCATCAAGATGATTCCTGTTGGATCATCCTGAAAACATTCAATAGAAAAATGCTAACAGATTTGTCCATCCCTTGGCTGCTTGAGGAGCAGAGAGGACATCTCGAAGCCGCCTCCCAACCATAGGAGTGATAGAAAATACTCTCTGAATGGTTGAAAATGCAGCCCAATACATTTTTGTGAAAAGATTGATTCAAAGACCCAAAAGGTAAACTTTCCAAGTAGGGCTGCTGTAAGGACTAACATGATGAATTCTTGATTGAAAAATTTTTGCGAAGGTTTAGGGATATTTTTTTCTTGTGGATGGGTACTTCCAAACAGATGACTGACATTTCAAATGGTTGATTTGACTGTTTGTACCTTCTTAGATTCATTACCGCCTTTCCTTTCTTTTCTTTACTTTTTGTTCGCATTTTATTCTTGATGACAATTTTTTTAAAATTAAATATTTAAAACATCTTTTGAATGATGATTTAAAATTAATTTAGTGATCCACACTTCTCGTCTGAATCATCAAGTTCTAAATTTGGAAATTTTTTTAAAATATATATGTCAAGTAAAATTCTATTATTTGTGGAGTCAACTGTTTAATATAATAAAAAAATAGGCTTTATGAGAGAATTAATACAATGAGAAGGAAGAAGCCATAAATGGTGTATGATAACATGATGGGAAGCTTAGCTTATTTTATACTCCTATGAAGTACACATTTTATAAAAACAAGAGTACCTGTTTGTATCAAAAACATAATCAGAACAGAACACAAATTGCTTCCTTATTCAACAAACCAACCAAACCAAACCAGTAGTACATAACATAGGTTTTCACAAACAAACCCTCCTTGAAGCTTTTTCTTCAATGCAAGGCAGAACCCGACGCGCCTCAAAAGCAATGCCACCCCTCACCCCACCCCACCCCCCCCCCCGGCGAAAGAACATACAAACAAATCCAATAAAAATTCATCCTTTACAAAAAAGCTTCTTCTCAGTTCTGAATAATTCTGCTTCAACCAACATGCAATGCAACATCGGTACATCAAATCACACGGCACAAAAAAAAAAAAAAAGGAGCCATTTCCCAAGCTCATTTTGCCACTCTTCCTCTAAAGTCTTTTCTGCTTACAGCCTTTTCAAAAACTTCAAAAGAAAGCTATCCCCCCAAGCATACCCTTATAAAAAAGTTAGGCTGCCCAGAGACATTATGTCCACAAATCACCATAAATATATCAAAATAAATAAAAAAAATTTCATGAAAATAAGCCAATATCAAAGTGTCAAAATCAAGAACAGAGCTATTCCAGTCATCTTTGATTCTTGTAGCATTCCTCTCCTCGCGACTCTTCAAAGAAGCTTTCTTTGCCCCCATTATTGTTTCCTCCAACCCATCACCAGACATCCAAATAATAAAGTAGCGATTTTGAACAAGAAATCCCAGATGATTACTCTCTGTAGGCCAATCTTTAATCTACCCGAGTGAAAAAAAAAAAAAAAAGAAGAAAAATCTTTTGGATATGATATTTCTAGCAATGTCGTTTACTGTCTGGCATTTTGATGTTTTGGCCACCCTCATCATTGAAAGTGAGGCTCTTTCTTTTAGCACTAACCCCTGAGGAAGTCATCAAAGAACTTCCCAGAGCATCGGTTTCGCTTTCCAATTGGACTGGTGTTAAAACGGGCGACTGTATACTTTTAGATGGCTTGAATCTGTCCATGTCCAGTTCTTTCATTTCATTGTAAAACGAAATAATATCGTCCTGCCAGAAGTTAAAAGGAAAGAAATTTGAATAAAGAAACTCTCAACTCTGAAATGTATGAAGAATAGGGCCAAAAGGGATCATCTTTCTTACAATTTTGAGGAAATTACTTGTAGATAATGTGTTGATTTTGAGCACCAAAGTCTCCCTGGTCATTCTTTGATCCAATATCAACAATGTGGCTGCTGCTGCTATGGCAGACGGTGTATGATAAGTCATTTTGACATCTGCCACAAAGAATCGAATGATGAGAAGTTGTTTTTCCTTTGGAAAATCAAGAACAAAAGCAGAAAATGGTGACTGACTTTTTATTGTTGCAGAGATGATCTCAATGACTCTGGACATTGTTTCCCTTATGAGATTTGTTTCACACAGCTTTGATGCAAAATAATATGTGAAAGTGAAAGGGGTTGCCAACGCCATTCTCCAATCCAATGCATCCAGTACTACTACCTCCATTCTCCTTATAACATTGCATTCAAAATTGTAATCTTCAGATGGAAATTCTGATAACAGAGGAACTTTACATTCTTCCATTTTCGCAGCAAGGGATAAACAAGCCATTGCCAGTAATCTTACAGCCCAGTACTTCTTTTCCTGCATATAAAAAACAGAAGTAAAGATCATTGAATCTCCCCATTATTTTAATGTTCAACTAAAGGAAAAAGGGGCGATATGACATACTTCAATGAATCTTCTTGAGAGGAATCTGTCTAGATATGTCACTGCTAGATAACTTGTTTCAATCTTGAATCCAAATGAAAGACTAGTCTGCAGGATAAAGAGAACAAATGTAGCGAATTGGGATGAGAATTGAACACATTAAAATTGCACAAACAACAAAACATTTGGTACAAACATCAAGGATGTACTGGATTGCATTCAATCGGGCTTCTTCAATCCAGGAGCCACTACATTTGTGGAGTCCATTATTATTGTGGTTGATCTCTCTGTCCAGCAACATTTCCACATATTCATCGTCATCTTGCTGCTGCCCAATTGCTAAACAGTGGCTATCTTCATGAACTAAGATACTAGTTGTGTGATGAACCTCATCACACAGTAAACTTGGAGAAGAAAACGACGAATCCTCAGATTTCTGCATGCCCTTTTCAGCCTTAATTCCCCAATTTGAACCCAGTTCTGCGATTATTTAAACGACAAAAGCGATACACATGATGCAAGTGTTGGTTTAGCGTGTGGTGGGATGAGATTAAAGATTAAAGATAAGAGTTTTTGAAGTTAATCCTGAAGAAAAACGGTTAAAAGGGATCAAAAG
Source organism: Knoxia roxburghii (assembly GCA_030378225.1). Lineage (NCBI taxonomy): Eukaryota > Viridiplantae > Streptophyta > Magnoliopsida > Gentianales > Rubiaceae > Knoxia > Knoxia roxburghii. Next base: position 41,624,172 of record CM059418.1, read on the forward strand.
GAAAGAATGGAAACCATGAAAAGTGGAGGGAAGGAATGTAGTGGTACAGAGGATTTAAGAGAGTCCCGGAAAGGGAGGCGGAGGTGGTAATGGTGGTAATGGTGGTGGAGGGCGGCGGTTATGGAGAGATTATTGGCAACTGGGGTTTGGTTCTTGATCGAAAGAAGGAAGTGAGCTGGGATCATGGGGGAGGGAAATGAGGGAACAATTTTGAGGTTTTAAAGTTCAATATATAAGATCATGGGTTCGGGTAAACTAATGTACTGTTAGAAGGCGGAGAGTGGCGGTGGGGGTGCGCGTGAAGACACGGGCTGCTGGCGGAAATGGGGTTCAATAAATCTACCCCATGCTGGCGGAAATGGTGATTGCCTGTAGTTCCATGCTGATTGGAGGAAAAGGTGGGGCCCTTTCTCTTCTGTTGTTGATCCCAGTCCCAGAGTTGTCGCATGATTGACTAGTCAAAGCATAGCGTACTGCCATGTGAGCAAAATACTGATTTGGAGAATAACTAGGCATCCCCGCATGACGTAATTTTTAAAGGAGAAAACTCTTTTTTTTTTTTTTTTTTTTAAGGTTAACATTCCCCCTTTTTTTAATCTATTTTTTGAAAACCCGTTTATATTATTAAATATTCTGAAGAAGTTAAAAAATAATAATTCCCCATCTCGATATCATTAGAGGAATTTACAGTATGGGTAAATGGTAATTAGATAAGATTTTTTTTTTTACGTGTAAATCTAATAACTGGTTTATCATAATTCTAATGTTTTTGTAGTGATCGTTGATGCTCTTCTTGATATTAGCATGTGGCCTTTATATTCTTGATTAACACTTAACTATCTTTATAGATAATGCATTAAGATAATATTCTTATTTTTTGAATTAAGATTTTTTTTTTTTGAGCGGGACGTAATACATATTTATTGCTTTCTACCCACTCATATTTTTTGTGGTGATGTGTGTACTTGTTTCACAAAAAAATTGAAAAATTGAAAAAATTAATATTTGATAAATTAAATAGTATGTATTCATGAATCGATATTTTTTTTATACAATATTATGTTTATCTTTATTTCACCGATCAAAAAATAACTATCAGAATCATTTTAATTCAATTTCATTAGTTTGAAATAAATTTATAAAATTAAATATATTATAATTCTAAATTAAATTAACTTTTTTTTAAAAAAAATTAGGAAAATAATAAAATAATTATTATTTTTTTGAAGTAGTAAAATAATTATGATTTAAAATTATATAATAATAATATGAAATTATGATAGTAAAAATATTTTTAAAATCATTTAGATGATATAAATATTTTCAAAAATAATATTTAATAAAATAAAATTATTCACACAAAATTAAATAGGAAAATAATAAGAACAAGAAAAAATATTTATAATGATTCAATTCAACCATAAGCGGTAGCTCATCACTTAATTTGAAATTAAAAATTATATTTATATTTGAGATTCACTTAATTTATTAAGCGTTGATATCAAATGTACTTAATTTACTAAGCTTTGTTATTTTATTAAAAACCTTAATCCATTCAATTGAATTATTAAATAATGATAATAATTAAGTGCAAAATTAACTTATCAATCTTTATTGAGTTCCATCCACCCATTAATCTTATTGATAGATATTATAGTGAATTTAAAGAATTAGGGGTTTGTTTTTCTTGTACAATAGAAAGGCCTTTTCATGCATATGTTGGATTCTACATTTGTTGCTCCATTTTCGGAAACAAAATGGAAAATGAACCACAAAAGGGAGGCAAAATAAGATTGTCAATAATCAACCCTATACTTTTCTTTAATTCCTTTATTGCCTCCAATTTTCCAATTATATATATATATATATATATTCTCCCCCTTTCTCCATCTTGACTTTTCACTCTATATATAGTGCTTTTCTCCTACTCCCTTGCTCATTTAATTTTATTTTTTGGGTAGCCAGCCAACAATGCAGTTAATACTTAATACAGAGAGCCATAAACCATTAAATTTTGAAATAGCAAAATGGTCAGTCATATGTCATCTTGTACTTCATCATAAAACCATTAAAACCTACCACACTTCCTTCTCCATGATCATTTCTTTAACTCTAGTGTTGAAAAGTCCAATACTTCATCCCAACTCAATACCATTAGGGTTTTGTTTAACTCTGTTTCATGATAGAAATTCGATAATAAACAAAATACGAGGTTTTGTTGCAAGAAAGCGCGGAATCAGAATATTTAAAATTCAAAAGAAAAAAATCCAATTTCAAAAGGGCATTAAGAAGAAGAATAATGAGAGAGTAAATGATGGGGTTGGCTGGTTATGAAATATTAATGAATGTTTGGACTGTACAGGTGGTAGTAGTAATTTATTTAATCATTTTTTGGTTTGTCTTGAATGCAGTCCGTATACCCTGTATACAGTGGTACATGTACCTACTACTATATATAGTAATTTTTTGTTTAACAACTGTACACTTACTAAATATAGTAAGTTTCGCCCACGCGCGCGCTCACTGAGTCCACAACGTCTTCGCTGAGTCCACAACGTCTCAGAACAACTGCCGCAACGTCCAAAAAACAACTGTCGCAACGTCTACATCCAGGTATGTCCACCACGTCTCATAACACAAGCACCACGTCAAAAACAACTAGCACCACGTCCAGAAATGTCTACATCTATTCATATGAATTTAAACTGATTTTTTTCACAAATACAACTAGAACCACGTCAAAAACAACTAGCACCACGTCCAGAAACGTCTACATCCATGCATGTGAATTTTAACACTAGAACCACGTCAAAAAAAAAAATAGCACTACGTCCAGAAACGTCCTCATCCATGCGTGTGAATTTAAATTGTTTTTTTTTACAAAGAAAGTCCACCACGTCTCAGAACAACTAGAACCACGTAAAAAATAATTAGCACCACGTCCACAAACGTCTACATTTAGGCATGTCCACAACGTCTTCGCTGAGTCAACAACGTCTCAGAACAACTGCCGCAACGTCCAAAAAATAACTGTCGCAACGTCTACATCCCAGCATGTCCACAACGTCTACTAACACTGCCGCAACGTCCACCTACGTCCAAAAAACAACTGCCGCAACGTCCACCAACGTCCAAAAAACAACTACCGCAACGTCAAAAAAATCTATATCCAGGCATGTGAATTTAAGTTGAATTTTTCACATAACACCTTCCACAACGTCTCCTAACACTGCCGCAACGTCCCCGCACGTCCAAAAAAATTGCTGCAACGTCCAAAAAATGGCTTAGCTAATTTTAGTAATGTAAAAAGCAGATACCATTTAAGTAACTATTAGTAGGAAAAAACCAAAAAAAAAATTTGTCAGGGGCGAGACTCGAACCCTGGTTGTTTTAGTCTTGTGACTTTCCAAAAAATTCAATTGCCATTAATCCACTTAAAGTTAGTTGACATTTAATTACACTTTTTTGTACATGTCATTTAAAAGATCACTATTGTCAATATTGAATTTCCCATCTCCCAATACATAGGTCAGTAGAACCCCGGAGGAACAAGGTTTTCATGCATGCAAATCGTAAAAAACTATTTTTTATACATGTCAAATGTTTCGTCAAAAATTCAAAAAACCCTTGAAATTATTAAAAATCTTTCGTATCTTTTAAAATATGACGTTTTTTGGAGTTTCGAGTTTGCAGATAGATAGATCTCGAAAAGTTATATGAAATCAAAAAAAAATTCGTCTAAAACGGACCACCGAGCGCAAAGTTATGACCATTTAAAGTTTTCGTCCAAAACCACACATTTTTCAATATCGGAACCATCTCCAAATGCCGGTCTGATGTGTACATTGCGTAGATCTCGTCAAGAACCATCAAATTGACTACTCGCGCGTCCAAATCGGACAATCGAGTGCCGAGTTATGCCCTATTGAACCGTCCGTGCAATACAACTTCATAGATTGCACATTCCACAACGTCTCCTAATACTGCCGCAACATCCATGCATGTCCAAAAAATAATTGCCTCAACGTCTACATCCAATCATGTGAACTTAAGCTGAATTTTTCATATTACACCTTCAACAACGTCTCCTAACACTAGAACCACGTCAAAAACAACTAGTACCACGTCCTGAAACGTCTACATCCATCCATGCATGTGAATTTAAGTTGATTTTTTTCACAAAGACAGTCCACCAAGTCTCATAACACTAGAACCACGTCAAAAACAACTAGCACCACGTCCTGAAACGTCTACATCTATGCGTGTGAATTTAAACTGATATTTTTCACGAAGACAGTCCACCACGTCTCGCTACGTCCGAAAAAACTAGCACCACGTCCAGATACGTCCAGCAACGTCCCGCAACGTCCCGCAACGTCCGAAAATACAAAGCAGCAACGTCCCGCAACGTCCGAAAATACAAAGCAGCAACGTCCTGCAACGTCTTGTTACGTCCCGCAACGTCCGAAAATACAAAGCAGCAACGTCCTGCAACGTCTTGTTACGTCCCGCAACGTCCAAAATACAAAGCAGCAACATCCTGTTATGTCCCGCAACGTCCCGCAACGTCCCGCAACGTCCCGCAACGTCTAGTTACGTCCCATAACGCGTTCTACCAAGTCCAGCAGCGGGGAAGAATCAGAAGCAACCCATTTCACATGAAAGTGCCAATACCTCACGGAAACCATTTATATATCATATTTCGGAGCAATAGAGCATTATTTGAATAAGAAAACACGAATATAACATCATTAATACATTACCCAACATCAGATCGTGAAAATAAGGTTCCGTAAATCCATCAAATACAGTTTATACTTTATGATGTGGTGATTTTTTAAGAAGAATAAGTTATTTTTGAAGAAGAAGAAGAGATTTTTGAACAGAAAAAAGTGATTTTTTAAGAAGAAGTGATTTTTCCGTTGTATTTGGTGTTGTTTGTCGGAAAAAATAATTGTCGATCTCTGTTAAATCTGTGTTTGAATGAAAATTTTGATTAAATACAGTTTCAAATGGAGTACGGCGAAGAAGAATAACTGATTTTTTAAGAAGAATAAGTGATTTTTTGAAAAATAAGGATCTGGGTTTTTGGAGAAGAAGAAGAAAAAAAGTGCGTGTATCTCACTCTCTTATAGTGAGAGTGGTGATGTATTAAGTGGTACATGTACACAGTGGTACAGGATATAATTTGCGTCTTGAATGGCTTAACAGAATTGATTTGATATTATGTGGACCATTTTTCCATTACTCTTTTATATGGATACTGCTAGCTGGAGCTGTTATAGGGCTGCTGGATGCTATGAATTTAATTTAGTAAGTAATATATGAACCCGCATTCTTTATGTTCCCTCGACCTTAGCAATTCTGGATCAGTCAAAAAATATATTCTACTGTTCTTCATTTATTAATTGTTGCCAAAATGCTCAGTAAATTAATGGCCTGTTTTTGTTAGTTAATCTTTTTCAGATATGGAATATAATTCAGAAAGGACAGCATAGGATAAGGTTTTTTTGGGGTTTTTTTAATGATCTTAACTGCGTTTTGCATTTCTCTATGAGGGTTTTAGTTTAGTAATTTGCTAATCATTCTCAGCTGAAGGTCAAGAATCGAATGGTGACAACGTGAATGGAGTGAGAGAATGAAGGGTGTGTGCGATGAGGAAAATATAAAAGTTATCTTTGATTATATTTGTTGGTATACATAAGTGACGTGTTAATCACAATTAAGTGCGTCAAATTGAAATCGATAGTTTTAAAAAATGGTTATAATGAGTTTGAGATGAAAAATTTTATTACGATGAATGAATTTTGAACACATAGATTTGGAGAGATAAAAACGTGTACGTATGTATCTTAATTAGCCGAAATATGTTAAAAAGAAATTTGTAATAGTATTATGTGATTCGATCTAAGTCGGTAAGAAGGGTTGCATGAGTTTAGTATCTCACTTCAACGATGTGGGAAGTCTAAAGTATACTATCGTATGTACTAGATCAAATTACGCTCAAGTAATCAACGCGATAAATTTATTTATCAATAACTCATAAAAAAATTTAAATAAAATTTTATCGTATTTTAAAGTTTTGAGTGATATTTGCGGTCTTTGTTGTAGTGAGACATCAGTGGTCTTGTTAGTTGGCCAGAGATCATGTAAAGAGAATATCCTAAACGCACTATATTTTCATTCCATATAATGTGTTTTAGCTACAAAATAACATTATTATTCAAGTAGAATGCATATCACAATAGAAGGGGCGGAGAAGTTATATGGTTACATTGTTTCATTGACAGTTTATGTTGGGTATTGAAAAAAAAGCATATATTTGATTTTTAAAAAAAATATTATTTATTATACTATTTTAATTCAATAAATAAAATTATTATTATGAAACGAAGAATAATAATTAAAATATATAATTCTTCACATGTTTGGCCAGAGCAAATGAAAATATGCCAGAGCATGATAGCCATTTTTATAAGGTAGAAAAATTAATACTGAAAAATAAATAATAGACCAAGATACGAGTACCATTCTTCATTAATTTTAATTTTTTTAAAAAAGAAAAAGATTTTCATTCTTCAGCTTGGCCCCTTTCTCAATGTTTGCAACGACGCAACCGAACAAGTTGGTACTCCCTCCGTCACGATTTATTTGTCACTTTAAAATTTTCACAATTATTAAGAATCACATTTAGTGAATCAGTTTGTTTCATGAAATATATTTTTTATCCCTAATTAAATAAGTTTACTAATATTATCAATGAGATATTATACTCTTACCAATGACAGTAATTAATAATTTAGTGTATGTAATTAATAGTATTGGTTTGAATTTATTAATATCAATAAAAGATTCAGAGTTTGATGAGGATTAAAATAGGAATAATAACTCAATTTTATCTCGTTCGCTTAAAAGCGTTAGATAAATTAAATAAAAAATTAAATCATAAAGTGACAGATAAATCAGGACGGAGAGAGTTTATATCAAACCAAATTCTTGAACAAGAATAAAAGGATTATTATTTTAAAAAAAATATAGACTAAATTTGAGATCTCAATGGTGGTCCAGAAAGAACAATATTTGTTCGTGCTAATAACTAAGGGAAAAACCCAAAAAATAAAACACAAAAAATGTGTCGCTAAAGAAATATATATATATATATATATATAAATACGAAGAGGTTGGGAAGAAGAACGTAAAGAATAGATATTGTTTAGTTGTCGCACTGTAATATTCATGCGCCAAGATCTGTCGTTATATGTGGCATTCGCAGCTGCCGATAAGCTAATAATTAATGCCACTAAATTCTCAGTCCTATATTATGAGCAAAAGCTTCCAAACCTCACTCTATGACTCTAGTGGAGGCTTTCAATTTTATGGTAAGATTTTCGTCTCCTTGATTAGACTCATCATAGTTCAAGTGTAAATTTAAATTAGATCGACAATTTATTTGGTTTATGAAATAAAATCATGACTCGGGTAAAGTTTTTCTTATTCGAAGAACAGTCGAAAAAAATAATGACAAAAAATTTATATAAAATATTTAAAATGATGATAATGGAATGTTTGCTGTTGTGTGCCATTGCCGTGTAATTAACACGACTGTCACCATGCTAGCCGCAAATGTTGCACAGTTATGTCTATGATCGTAGTATATAAAAAAGATTTTGCACAATAATATATGGGCGACACTAACTAATAAAAAGACGATAAATAACAATATTATTTAAAGTATAACGATCTTAAATAATTTAAAGTCAATGAATTAGAGTTAGCATTTTATTTATCCGACAAAGCTCTTGTGACGAAAGGTTTCCTAAATTGTCTCAAAGGATGAGACTGTATTATATAAAGATGATTGACAGAAATTAAAACACGAAGAGATTCTTTCATGGAGCTGAAACTTAAATGGCAGCAAGCATGATGTGCCCACTAGAAGTTTGTTTGTTGTGTAGTTCCCTCCCATCCCATCCCATCCCAATTCTAAAAGAGAAAAAAAGGAAAAAGAAAGGAGAGAACACACATGCAGCAGCATTGACGCACTTTTATTTCTCTGATCAGCCCACAAAGTGTTTGAAGGAAGTCCCCAACAAAGCCTAAAGCTTGTAGCAGATTGGGCAATTTTGAAATATGCCCACTACACTCGTTTCTCCCCTCCCTCCCCCCTTTTTTCCTTGTTTGCTAAAGATAATATTTTTTTTTTAACAGAAAGGGGTAAGCCAAAAAAATATAAAGAGAGGATCAAGAAATTGCGTGCCCGCTTTGACCGAAAGAAGCCTTTTCTTTCACGTATTACTTACCAGAAGCTACCTACCAAACAATCGCCTCTTTGTCAGCACCTTATTAATTGTGCATGATGACAGGGCAAAGTAATAACATTTCCTTCCCTTTCCCTTTCAAATGGAGCCATAACTAGCATACCAAATAATATCCAAAACCCCTTTAAAAAATAAAATATTTGAGGCCCGATTCTATTATTATTCATTACTAATTGACTTGATGTTCATTTCGTTATATCATATATTATAAATTTGGAATCTTTAATGCTTCTATATATATATATATAATTAATCGTGAATAATGCATGGCATTGGGGGTTCTTGTTATTTGATCATGGACATGGACATATGTGTAGAATGGTGAGAGAGGGAGGGAGTCCACTCTTTAAAATGTTCAAAATTTTTTTTAATAAAATTATTCTTGTCGAGCTCTACCGATGTTCACCTTCCATAAAATTGTAATTTTGATTCTGAAAATTTAAAATCTGCGTCCCCTTGGGATTGACGAAAGGAATGGCTGAATGAAGGAAGTTGAGCTAGCTAACTAGGCCTTGTTGAGTATTGAAGATGAGAAGGAGCACTTGGGAGAAAGATGGGACAGGGGAGAATGGAAGGTGCCGTACATGATTTTCGTTGGCGCCTTGAAATTTCCTGACAAAACAAGAGTGCCAACTCCCTCCTTCCTTCCACCTGATCAATTATAATCTTCTCCAGAGACAGGGAAATTAAAAAAAAAAAAAAAAAAAAACCCACACAAACTCCTATGGCCATCCCTTTCAACGAAAGCTCTCTCTGCCTGTATCACCCTCGTAAGTATTTCCGCAGAATACAGGGACAATGGAACTGCATTTGCTGCAGAAAACAGCAGAGCCCAAGACAGATTATGTGATGAAGAAAGAAGCTTTATGTTTTTGCCTTGAAAATTAGGATAATTATATTGCAAATTGGAAAAAATAAAAGCCCAAATATTCACTTGTGATATGATAGTAATAGCACTACATTACGATATGTGTTTTTATTTCACAAATGACAGGAGTACATCAATTAACATGAATACAAGAGAGATTCGAGAGCCACAATATTAAAGTAATTGTCACTATTAACTAAAATTTGCTAAGAATAGATAATTTTAGTACTATAATATAATTTAACGTAAATATTAATTTTAAATCACAAACAAGACGGATTAAATGGCTTTTTCAAGGATTTTTTTTGGGGGGGGGGGGGAGGGGTGGGTTGGGGTTCCCAATGAATGTAATGTTTGACTGGCCCTGACCCCTCTTGGCTCTTACTACCTCACTCTCATCTGCTGGCCTGGATAATCAGTTGATCCATTGTCTAAAACTTTTGGTATGCTACTCCCCAAAAGAAGTTGTATCTATTCTATGGGCAGTGTGCTCACATGGGGGTACTTCCTATTTTGTACCCCACCCCCAACATTGCTCTCTCGCTCAGTCTCTCTGTTCTGAATGAAGAGTACATTTCCTTTACTTCTTTCTTTCTTTCTTTCTACCTTCAGTTGTATAGAAGGGTACTTTCCCCCACTCTTCCTCTTTGGAATTTCATGCCTATATTCTCATTAAACAACAATAACAACTGCTCTCCATCACCATATTATGGAATGCCCCCAATCCCCAGTAATACTTACTCCCCCACACTGCTCCCTATGATTAGGCAACTGGCAAGACCCCCCACCATATGGCCCATCTTATGCTATGGTCTGTAATGTCTCTTCCTATCTTCAAAACAGAGATTCAATTTTGCAAAGTTTTAGCTCAATAATGTTAGTTCAATTGACTTTGTGAAGAGCAAAAACAGTCCTAATGTGTAGATTGAACTATAACGTTTCAAAAACTTAATAAAGGTAGACGTTTTGATTGTCATTTGTTCTAAAACATCGTATTCATATGTATTTTCGGGCAAATTTAGATACAATTATTAGAAGTTTCTTGGACCCAACATGGGATACAATCTAAGTACGGGACATCAACTTTTGCAACTTAATTTTGGATGTCAATTTCAAGATCAAATCATTTGATCGTTCTACAATCACAAGTGGCCATGCCGGAAAACTCAAGGAAATTCCACCCGCATGCCATAATGCTCCCACCACTGTTTCTCATTACAAATACTAACAACCGTATAATCTGCAGCCAGTTGGCATTGTTTTCTCAAGCTGCCCCAAATTTGAACACCAAAGTACACCGTGGGGCCGTAGTGATGGTAACCTATTGGTTTAATCGGGGGAATGTCAATTAGGACTTATATTATTTATTATTTAGTTCTCCGATTCCCTATTCCTCCGTTTGTCCAGGAGGAGGCAATTGGGATTTTTCTCAAATCTCAAATATGTAAGCCCATTTTAGATATTTCTGGACCAACCTTTATTGGGCTACGATCAACTTCTGAAGCTCAATTGCTCCTAATGGGGCTGTCAAGTAAAGATTTTCTCGACCCAATACTTCAGCTGTCACCATTATACATCTTCGAGGCCCAAAACAGCATGCAAATTTATACGGAAATTTGTGGATTCGAGTAGTCACACTTTGAATAAATTCAAGTAAAATGTATATGAAAATGACATAATTTAGGCAAATGTAGAATAGGACCACTTGTCTCTGCCACCATGGCTCGGTGGCTGTGAACCACGAAAATGAGTAGAGAGCAAAAAAAAGGTTGCAGTATTTTGTGGATTTTGGAATCCCATTAGCATCTAGCTGAATCTTCGGGGATTCCTGCTCCCCAGAATAATGCGGATGAAGAAGACGGAGACGTGGCATTACAGAAAATTATGAATGATTTTAGGGGATTTAAAAAAAAAATGTTTTTACGTTTAATTATTACTGTATTAGCGAGCAGTTAATTTGGATCAAGTTGTCTTACATTTGTACTTCCATTAGCTAGTATGGGAAGTTGGGCTTCTAAGCTCGGCCTATATGTTTAGCCCAAATATAATTAACTCGTAAATTATGTCTGGTTTATTCGACTCTTTAAAATATTATTATTATTTTTATTTATTTCATGGGATGAAAACCACTCATTGATATTTGATAAAATGAAATATTTATTAGAGTGATTATTTTTTATTAAAAGTACGTTTATTAAATGAATGAGATTGCTTTTAAATTTTTGATAAATTAAGAGTGATTGTTATTATCTCATATAATTATCATATTGTATTTGTTTTTTATTTTATTGATAATTATCCATGTATAATATATAATTGCTCAATTTTTATTATTTTGAAATAAATTTACCCTTAATTTAATATTAATATCTGTGTTTAATTTAATGTAAAAAGGGTTTAGCAGCAAAAAAATATTATAAAAATTATGAATTTTATGGTTGAATTATAGATATTTCATTATATTAGCTAGGACTGTCCAAAAATCGGGAACCGGTTCGGTACAAACCTGAATCGACCAAAAACTGGACCGAAAACTGAGATTCGATTTGGTTCGAATTTTTCGTATTTCGGCTCGGTTCTGTTAAAAATCGAACCGACTCGCGGGTATTTTAGATCCTTTAACTGATTTTAAAAAGAATTATCAAAGAAAGTTTACCACGTCTCATGACACTAGCACCACGTCAAAAATAACTAGCACCACGTCCAGAAATGTTTATATATATATTCATGTGAGTTTAAACTGATTTTTTTAAGAAAAACAGTCCACCACGTCACTGAACATCTAACACCACGTACAGAAACGTCTACATGCATGTGAATTTAAGTTTATTTTTTTCACAAAGACAGTCTACAACGTCTCATAACACTAGCACCACGTTAAAAACAATTAGCTCTACGTCTAGAAACGTCTACATCCATGCATATGAATTTAATCTATTTTTTTCACAAAAATAGTCCACCACGTCTCATAACACTAGAACCACGTCAAAAACAACTAGAATACGTCCAGAAATGTCTACATCCATGCGTGTAAATTTAACTAGTTTTTTCACAAAGACAGTCCACCACGTCTCAGAACAACTAACACCACGTCTAGAAAATAAATGGTATTCATAATAATGATATTTTATATATATTGGATTTTATTTTACATAATAATAGTATTTTATATAGGATACTATATTAGAAAATAAATTTGACAATAATTATAATGAAATGATAATTGTTACCGGTTTGATTATCGATTAAACCGGTTCGATCAACCGATTCGGTCTAAATCTTACAATACTGGTTAAAATGAGTCAATTTGAATTAAAATAGTATAAATATGAAAATAATAATAGTTTTACATAAAAATGAATGAAAATGTTAAATTCAAATAAAAAAAAGACATATATGGGTTAAATCAGTTTAAACTGGGTCGATTCAAATATCTATGAGTTAAAATAATTCATTTTATGTTAAAATAGTATAAATTATATTATTTTACATCTCATCAAAAAAAAAAAAAAAGGTCGACTCAGTTTAACCGAGTTCAAACCTGCCTAATCACCGGACTAAACCGTCGATCGCGAGTACCCGCGCTTAAACCGAATCCGCCCCGCATGTCGGGGCCAATCGAACCGAACAAATTTAAGATTATTTCATATCAAAACATAATTTAAACGCTTGAATTTTAATTAAAATAAAAATAAAAATAGCAATTTTAGTTAATGAACTCCAAAAAAGATGTTTCTATGAAGTCCACTAATCCATCTCCTCACCTAACCAAGTCTAACGCAATGCATTGAGTCACCCGTCATGTCACTGCCTAATTAACGCACGTGCTCCATCACGTGGCGTCTTTCAAAGCTTCTCGCCAGTTCCATTACAGACGGCCCAGATCTTTCCACGTCAAACCAATCAGTTTTATCTGCCCGAATATTCCTAACCACGCAACCAGAATAATTCCCTTCCTCCCCCTCCCACAATTTTCACACAAATTACCTATCCATTTAATTACTGTTCATTTTTACCACAGTAAAAAAATAAAAACAGAACTATTTCCTTCCTTTAGTCACTTCGGGTCTTCCCTATAAAATCAATCAACCCTGTTTTCAACGCGTCCCTGTTTTCTTCCCTTTCTTCTTTCTACAAAAATCCGTAGAAACAACGTTTGTGTTTGCGTCTTGGGTCCTTCCCCCTTTTCTTCTCCGACAAATCTTTCATGGATAAGTTGTTGCTCGATTCAATCAAGTTGTTGTTGAAGTCGAATCAAAGTTTCATTTCTGCTTCTGTTTTTCAATCTAAGTTTTCCAATCTTTGTGGTTCCATAGCTTTGCACCGTCAATTCTCTTGTATTTTTTCGTTCTAACGTTAATCAACACAAGGGTTTTCACCAATCGCCATGGGTAGAAGTAATTTCCTTTTTCTTTTTGTTTTTATTATATATGTATATAAAATTTCCCTTCCTTTAATTGAATTGTTGTTATGTTTTCGAATTGTAGCTGGTTGGTTCCTTAATCTTGATGCTATATTTAGTTTGAATTAATGGATAAATTGCTCTTAGCTTGTGAATTTCTGCAATTGCGTGGAAGATGTAATTTTTCCTGTGTTACCGTTCTTTTTTAATCGTATTTTAGGCTAGTTTTGTTTTCTTGGGTTATTTTCCCCATTGGGTTGCTATATCTGTCTGGAAAGATTCTTGATTTTCTTCTTCTTGAACATTGATTTAATTTACCATTGAGTATCTATTTTAATTGGGTTGCATTTACCTGTTAGCTGGCGAATAACTAGTTTCCATAGATGGGGTTTTGTGCTTGGTTTTTATTTGAATGTATCTGTATCTATAAATGCCTTATTTGTAACGCTCTGGGAGAATTATGGTTGAATGAAATTTTGTAGGGAGTTCGCAAAAGAAGAATGCTGCTATGCTGGATAGCGATGATACCGATAGTGTTAGCTCTTCATCTACGTGTCGGTCCGATTTTAATGGGGTGTCTGGTGGTGAGGAAGTTCAGTTTGATAAGGAGACAATTCTTGACCAATATTTAGATGCCCTCTTTGAGAAAAGGTACTAGTTTTCAGAAGGTAACTATTGAATTTCTGTGCAATTGAGATATTCTATAGTTTCCAAGTTGCCATTTATTGGCCATCTGAGTTATCATGGATATCGTTTTTCCCTGTTATAGAGCAGTTGATACATGCTGGAATAATCTCTTTGTACAGGGGTTCTACAAGGGAGAAGGCATTGGCATCAATGATAGAATCTTTTAATAGCAATCTAACGCATGACTTTGTGGAAAAGAAGTAAGCCAAATTTACTACTCGAACATTTTCCTTTTTTATGCGTTTATTATATCAACTATGGAATTGCTACTTTTATATTGATTTGGGTTTCCAAGCCCGCAGTGATTGTCTTGAACTCATAAATTTAATGTATACTCTTTTAAGTTGGCATTTTTGGGTTTCCAATTCCTCACCGTTTTTTCGTCATTTATAGATTTGCTACACTACTGCATCAATGTTTAAGTTCTATCAAGCGGGGTTCTGCGAAAGAGGTAGCTATGGCCGCTCACTTGATTGGTATATTCTTTGTAACCTATCACAATGGTGCTTTCTTCGTTCGTTGGGTCTACTTATCATTTCAGCATTTTTCTTCTTGTTAGGACTTTTGGCCTTGACAACAGGTCCTGGGGTCAAAGCTCAGGAAATATTGGAAGATTCGGTCTCCCCTATCTCTGAGGCCCTCAAATCTCGAACTGAAACGTCAAAGATACCATCGGTGTGTGGATATGGTTCTTAATTTTTTTAACTTTTATTTGGATTTGATTTAGGTGAATTGTTTGGTTTAATGAAGTTGTACACTTTTCAGTTATTGGAGTGTTTGGCAATCATAACTTTTGTTGGAGCTGAGGAGTCAGAGCAGACTGAGAAATCTATGCAATTGATGTGGCAAGTGGCACATCCAAAACTGGGTCCTAATGTATGTATAGTCATGAGTTACTATTTTTTAATATATATACACATTTGTTTAGGACTTTATTGTGGTTGTCAAGGTTATTTTTGGAAGTTTGAGCTGAAAAATTGGGCATGCAACTGATTAAATGATCATCTAAGTTTCTATTAGTTTTAGAATTATAGTCCATGAATTGATAAAGATTTTAATGTTATTCTGTTCGCTATTGATTTAATTTGGTCTCTTAATTTCAGGTCACAGCAGCTAAACCTTCACCGCTATTGATAGCAACAGTAGTGTCTGCTTGGTCGTTCCTTCTTACCACAGTGGATGGATGGACTCTTAATCCAAAGAGTTGGCAAGAGTAAGTCTTTCTTTCTCCTTGCTTGTCAGGTAAACTTGAGCTAAGGACTTAGGAAAGAAGACCGATCCCCGTCGGTGGGGTCCAGATTTCCTCAAATCTTATTCTTTTCAAGCTGGATGTGTACTTTTCTAGTTTTTAGTTCTGGGTTTAATACTAGTGTTATGTTCATATCCTGATATGTCACATTCTGTCTCCAATTATGCTAGTATTCAAAGGTTAAACTTAGTGTCCATTACCATTAGTATAGAAAAGCATCTTAAATGTTTTACATGATGCAGGTCGATTGCGTACTTTTCTACGTTGCTGGACAAGGATGACAGATCAGTGCGCATTGCCGCTGGTGAAGCCCTTGCGTTGATATTTGAACTAGGGAGTTTGGAGAAGTTCTCTAAGGGATCCAGTGAAAGCCCTAACAATGACGCAGATAAATCAAGGGAGCTGATGCATATTCAAGGATTAAGGAGTAAAATCCTGGGCCAAGTGAAGAACCTTTCTGCAGAGGCTGCTGGTAAAGGGACTGCTAAGAAAGATCTCAACAACCAGAGAAATACTTTCCGCGATATCTTGGACTTTCTCGAGGTATGGTGTTAAATTTTTGGTTTTTGAAATTTATTTACTTATCTGAAGCTGGTGATTTTGTTACTTGTTACAGTTGAATCTTATTATCTTTCTTGAAATCATTGTCAGGATGGATATAGTCCAGAGGTTACAATAAAAGTTGGTGGAGAGTCTTTGAGTACAACTTCATGGGCACAATTGATCCAGGTTGCTTTGCTCTTTCAGGTTGTCTGCCATGTGCATTCAAGTTTTGTGGACACTGACTTTCCTTTTGTTTTGGCAGTTGAATTTTTTGAAGCATTTTCTTGGCGGAGGATTTGTGAAGCATATGCAGGTCAACTTTTGATCCCAATCCTTTTTTTCCCCCTTTTTTCATTTCACACACACACATTTTTGGAACTGGTTTGAACAGAAAAGGTGGTTTGCTTGATTTGATTTAAATATTTGGTTAGCTAATATTTTATATTTTTGTTCTTAATATGTAAATAGGAGAATGAATTTCTTCATGATGTTTTTGATTTCACTCCTAAGAAGTCTGCTGCAGCTGTTGAGTATCGGTTATCTGCCAGTGAAAAGGTAACATTTTGCTGCTACTTTTTGCTTGCAGATGATGCCTCCTCTTTACATTATGCAATAACTAGTCCTAATCAATGATATTAACTAATTTATACACTGCATTTATCTTTGTGGTTCTTGAACTCCAGTTTGGTGGTTTGTAATTCTTTTTCCTCATATTGTGCTTTACATGACGATTTCTGCTTCTTTGGTGGCATCAAAATATTCTGTTATCTTTCTCTAGTTTCATCCATCCTCTTTCCGTGGATAGTTGGATTTGTTGTTCTCCTTTTAAAGTTTCTACTGATTTGGTTATTCATCTGTTACCTCCTTTGATAACACTATTTGCTTTGTTTCAGCGGCTATTTAAGTCACCTAATTCAGGTCTCAATAAGGCTAGGACTCAATTGCTGAACAAACAAAGGATGATATCACAGGTAATATTCAAAGTTTTGTACTTTGGTTCTCCACTTTGGTCTACCATTTTGACATCTTACTTATTTTTTTTTACTTCCTAGCAATGATCAGTTTTTTGACTAGTAATCACTTAAGGGCTAATTGTGTGAATACCACATTTTACTTGTCAAATTGCTGTACGAGTGCAAAATGTTGAGCTAAGTTTCATACATTTGTGGAAATGAACGACTACGTTTTCTTCTCTTGAATCAAGATGACATGTTTAGAACGAATGGATGTTTCTCTAACTTGTCTGGTTCTTGTCCTTGTCAAATTTCCATCATTGATACATGTGTGTTGGTATTATTGTGCTTCTATCCAGGACAAGAACGCTGGACACTTTGCTGTTAGTTTCGACGGTGACATGGCTTGATATCTCATCTGAAATCATACGACCGCAAAACCAGGCATTGTTGACATTGTTGTTGTCATTATGATGGGCGTGTGTTGGTTTCCCTACGTTGTTGGGATACACTGTACATTAATTCTTTATTGTGTCGACTCATTTTCAGAAATAATTGAGGCTTAGGTTTTAGATTTTGGATTTGTTTGAATTAAGGAAACCGCCACATAGTAAAAATTTACTACACAGTGGTTTCTGCAGTGTGCAAGTATTTAGAGCATTCACTCTTTCTTTATCCATGCTGGTATTAGTTTATCATCACTCTTGCCTAATTGGAAAGCCATTGATCAAAATGGGCTAATTATTTGCTCTGATGCAACAACAAACAAGAAATGGTGGTTTGATTAACTAAGAAAAGATGCATCAAAATTAAAACTCTACTTTGAGAATTTCTTCTTGTCAGTCATCAGTGAACAAGTTGGCCACAAAATCTGGATGGAAATATAAATCATAAGAGATTGGCTAGTATTTAGTACAGTATTACTAATATCAGCAAAACAGCAACTTGGATTTCCAGTTCTGTTGAGAGATCAGACTCTTGTTTCCTATTCTTCAGGTGATTTTTGTACCCTTTTGGAAAAGATTCAGAACTCTGAACTGGAAGAATCCGTCATATTACCTGAAGAAAAGTGCCAATTTTATGGTCAAGTTTCGACAGATAATAAATCAGCACTAAAAAAAACCAGAAACTGAATAAGAACTCACCATGGTTTCACTAATAACATCAACTATGATGCTTTCTCTGGAATCAAAATGCGTTTTGCAACAAAGTTCTGCATAATGCTACACAATCACGATCATATACAGTATTGTCGTCGTTCTCTTCTGCTACTCTGATTATTAAACGTCGAATGAGGCGAAAACAATATACATTCAGTTCAGTTCAGTTCAGTTTGGGTAACTCATCACTCCTGAAAAATGCTTCTTCATCGCTTGGTCTTTCCTGTAATGGCTTCTTCCACCTCCCCCTCCTCTCCTTCCTCTACCTCTGGGATTTCCCCTACCACCTCGTCCGGCAACTTCATCTACTTCGGCCTCTGCATTATCCATCTCTTTATTAGCCTCACTCAGCCTTCTAACAGCACCTAAAGGCAAATTACCACCTCTTCCAAGGCCATGGATCATCTCCCTCTGCGCTTCATTGACTAAGGTGGCGTCGTTATAACTATTCACAGCTATAGAACCTTGTACCTTGTAACTGTAGTTCTTACCATCTTTGACATAATACTGGGGTGTTTTACGAGAATTCCATTTTGAGGAACCCGTGGCTGCCCCTTTATCGGCTTCCTGTGGTCTTCCACGATCAGAAGTTAACTTGTCGCTTAAAATCTCGGTTTCCTCCAACCCAGAGTCACCAACACTGAGGCCTAAATCATCAAAAGAGTCGTCATATTCATCTTCATACTCCAAGTGTGAAATAAGAGCAGAATTTTTCACCCTATACTCATTATCCTTGGAGTCAAGGATCCCATCATCAAGTGAATCAGGACCAGACTTTCTGATAAACCTTCCTACAACAGATGACGACGAAGAAGATGATGAATTTGGTGCATTCTCAGGTTGATAGGACAACCTTCCAACAGTTGATGAGGAAGAAGATGAAGCTGATGGACCCTCATGCTGATGGGCTATTAGTTCAGCCTTTGGTTGCATAGAATCCAGCTGTTTCCCTTTCCCTTTCACAGCCGTGCTTGAAGAGAAATTTTGTCGTCGGGGCATTTGCTCTGCAGAAGTATCCAAAGATTGCAGATCTTCATGCAATGTTCCCTCCAGGATCCTCTGAATAACGTCTTCTGGATTCTGATTGTATACTTCAAGACACGCAGCCAAAAATCCTTTTCCATAATCTGGGAACAGATCTTTTATTTGACTAATTTTCGATTCCAAAATTGCTGCATCTTCTTCACCTTGCTGTCTGTCAAATGTACCAGAAGACGGCGCATGGGATTTATCCTTGGAATTTGCTTCCAAGGAATTCCCAAGGATACCAGAAAGTAACTGGTTTTGCTCATCATCAATTGACATCCACCCTAAAAAAATTTAATATATTATTAGTTAGTTGGATTGTCATATATGAGTTTTAAAGGTTTATAAACAAGCTAACAAGATATAAGAGGGAGACAGAGTAATATGATTGTCTTTTCTATATATGGAGCCATCTAAACAACCCAAACTTTAGAAACATTGGGAAAAACTAACATCTCTGGGAGCACAAGGGACAGACGAGGAGGAAAAAAACGATTTGCAGCAGAGGCCTCTTACATAAAACTAGAATCTCAAGCATAAGCTTCGCACTTCGAACGGCCAATCAAAGTCAGAGATCAGCATAAAGGAAAACAGAACATCAACCACTCCAACTAAATAGACAAACCTCAACGTAAGTAGAATCTGACCTGTGTTCCGTAACAATTCAATGGAGCTGATGATCTTGTGATTTTTTTCAACGTTTTGGAGAAATGTTCCCCTTATACCTCCCTCACTAATGCCAGAGTACTCTTGACTAATGTCTCTTAACACCTGTACCAAAATCTCTGTCCTAATAACAGGATCATCCACATTTGCTGGAAACATCTTCATGGAGGTTGGAAAAGGAAAACCCGTTTCAAATGCTTCTTCACTAAGATAACAGAAGTAGAGTAGTTTCCATCCCAATTTAATGATCCTCATGGACAATAACTTGACACTGATGAAAACATCTGAAGCAAACTCACTAGACAATTCATGCAATGCATCATCACTTGAAGCTAGAATGCGCAATCCCCTTTGTAAAGATGGCAGCAGTGAATCATGTATTCTTGCTAGGGTTGCCAGCAATTCTTCATTCCCATAGCTGTTCAGAGAAGTAAAATGCATGAGGACAAGCTCCATGATTCCTTAGAAGTAAAAGACCCCTTTTCACACACAACAGGAAACATGTAAAAGTTACTGCATTACAGCTAACAATTAAAAATTTAGAAAAAAAAAATCTCTGGCTTGTTCCAATCACAAGGAACGAAATCCTCAAACAATACCAGCAAATATTTAAAATCTGCATAGTGACTCCACCTCATTTCTACCGGACAGCAGAAAAAGACTGCTGCATGATTGTACGCACCAACAAAGGCATCCATGTTAACAACTGCATCATTTATAAAATCCATTACCTGCAAAAGATCATAAAATCCGAAATGCCCCAGTTAATTACTACATGCAGACTGCAGAATAAGAACAAACCAATCAGAGACAGATATTCGTTTTAGTCTTGATAATGCTCACATAAAAGAATTTATGATGTTCTAACAAGAGATTTGCGATAAACTAAGATATTTGTTGTAGTCTTGATAATGCTCACATAAAAGAATTTATGATGTTCTAACAAGAGATTTGCGATAAACTAAGGGAATTTTCATTCAAGAATTAGTTTGAACATAAGCAAGCAAAAAAATTGTGATATTTTAGTTCACAAAGCCATATCAAAGCCTTCAATAATATCACAGAAATTAAAGTTGTAACTTGAACAGACGTGTTAATATAATTCTGAAAAACATAATCTCTTTGGCGATCAATAAAACACCTGGTAATGGAGCTCTCTGTTTTCCTTCTGAAGGTCATGGAAGACAAATATAAATAAAATATAAAAGATTTCTGGGGGAAGCCTGGTGGAAGTAAAAGTCACCTCTAAATAATCTGCATGAAGCCGGCTAACTGTTTGATCTTGCAATGTAGCAGCAGAGAAAAGGACCTGGAAATACAAAGGAATAAAAATTTGACAGTAATAATTATTGGTAAAAATGCTTTTGCATTGTAAATGTTCACTATCAGCTAGAAAGAGGCAATTGCAGGTGACCTTGGTTAACCCAAACAATAAATACATAGTCTCAAAAAAACAACAAGAATACTTTCTGATATAGTTTCTACTCAACTAACAACAACGTATGAACTTCAACATTGAAAGAAAATCACCTCTAAAGATGAGTTACATCGTTGATACATTGTCTGGAAAATGCTCATGAAGTGTGAGGAAACAGCTGTAAACTCGTCATGCAACCGGGGCTGAGCTTTCATGGCATTCAAAACCTAAAGAGAAATACACATGCACAAATGAGAGAGGGAAACAAGAGAAATAGAAACAAATTTTGATATCAGAAGCTTTTAAAAACTTTGTAGATACCAAAAAGCTGTGTAACTGTGCACCCGAGACGTTCAATGTTAGGCTGAGTATTTAAACCACATAGGCATTACATCATAAATACAAATTCAAGCATGAACAAGCCACAAGGCAGATGGTTAGTCATGCAAAACACACAATACACATAAGAAGGGTGGAAAAGCATGCAAGACCAGAACGAGGAAGTAAAATAGCCACAGAAGTCCGAGTAAAAATAGATAATACATGCAAGATGTTTCCCCTAAAATGTGATCATGAACAAAAAGCAAGCAGATCACAATATTGACCATTAGATAAATAATGGAAAAAAATGCAATGAAAAGGAAATTTGAAACCAATAGCAATTCTGGAAGTTCCAAAAAAAAAAAAATACTGTACGGTGATAATGATAATTCAAATATTCCAAATATTCCATCTTGACCAGAACCACTAGGGATAAATGATTATGAAGTAACAAATAACAACAATTAGATAGTGAACAGTTACCAGGTATCTCGTCAGATCTTCATTATCATGGCCATACAAGGCACAGATATCAAACAGTTTTGGTAGATCAAGTAACTTCTTTTCCTGCAAGAGAGCTACAAATGATATTAGTGAATAAAATGTACTAAACCAGCCAGTTCAAATTGAACTCCACCTAACCAGATAACTTCATCTTCTTTCAAAGATACTCAACTATCCTTTGGGTATCCACGTCAAAGATTTAGCCAGAAGATGGTGAAAATTTATCGATCAAATTTTGCAAGAGACTAATGAAGGACATGCTATAAACTAGAAAGACGGTATGAATTTATCAATCACAGTTCGAAAACTAAATCACCAGAAAAATTAGTCTCATTTTTGCAATTGAGCTTTCAAATTCTGGCGGAGCTCTTATACAAACCTTATGTCACATTGCAGCACTGAACTTTAAATTCATTGACATGTAGGGGAAGTGTTTTGCTGTCGTTTCAGAGAAAACATACCTGCATGATCTTTTGAGCTGAGACTATCAACTGTCTTGGCATTAGGATCCCGATTGGAAGATCTGCACAAAGTCAACATTAAGTTAATCTAATCTTAAAGGTGAAAAGAATCCGAACAATCAATTACACCAGAGTTCAGAACTTACATGCGATACAAGACCATAAACACACGGCGGCATAGTTCAAACTCCCCAACAATCACTCCAGCTACTGTTCCCCTGGCCCCGTGATAAGGGAAATCATACCATCTGCTCTTGTACTTCAAAAAGCTTTCCAGAAAAGCATGAAGGGATGTATCACTGGCCACTGAGAAGTACAGAAAGAAAAGGCTTAAATTGGAGGAACTTAATCAATAAAATCTATATCTTACAAAAGCGTGGAACGCCCAATTCGTTCCACTAAAATTTCCCAGTTAAAGAATAACAAATAAAAATTCCCTCTATTTAGAACTGGAAAACAGTAATTCTATACTACTCGAATTGGCGGTTGGGCGGAGTAATTTGTCATGGCTTCCACTAAATACACATCAAATTGCACATTTTTCATCATATATAATCTTAATCACCATGCAATAAAGACCTATCTGAATTTAAAACAAACCAAAGGAAAACAGAACAAGTAACCTTCTTTCCAGAAATCTCTGGGCTTTAATCTGAGCAGCCGTGACAATTCTCTGTTCAGAAGATCCACAACGCGTTGAGACTCCACAGGGTCCAACCCACCATCATCGGCGCCAAGCCCAGAAGCCACGGCCTCATCTTGTGGCAAGTAAATCACGTAATTGCCACCATGAATTTTACTATTATTCGAAACCCAGTTCCCACTCTCTCCCATTCTAACCCTACTCCCAGCCGCCGCCGCCGCCGCAGCAGCAGAAGCCGTGGCGCCGCCAGACATAGCATCGGATTCGCGGGAAGAGGACTGTCTTAAAGAATTGGACAGGGTTTGATCGGGAGCTGATTCTCTCTTTGGTACATAAGACCTTTGGGTTTTAGGAAATCCCTTCTTGTTGCCTTGATTCCTTGCATTGGTATTGTTGTATCTATTCGACATTATGCCGGTAAATTTGAGCGAAAGAGTACGGGGGCGCCGCAGCGAAGAAGGAGAATAACGAATTAGGAGGAGGAGGAAGAAGCTAAAAATGGCGCCTGTAAGTTGTAAGGAATGTATCACCCACTAACCCACATCCAGTGGGTTATGCTGGCAAAACTTTCTGTCTTCTCCGACCAATTTATGATTTATTAGGAAAATTACATTTTTAGTCCACAATGTTTCCCCTAAAAAATTATGTGATTTAATCCTTGAAACATTCAGGGTGCCTTTAACCACTTAAAACTAATCTGATTATTTGTTTAGATAATTTAGATAATTTTATATTATATAATTATTTTTTAAGACAAAAATCAAATCAAGTAATTTACTTGGATGAATATTTCATTAATCAAATGTAGATTACTTTATTTCGATTCCCACTAGTCAAACACACTCTTAGGGTATGTTTCATGTGCGGAAATGAGAATGACGCAATCAGATTTGATTAATGGGAATGGATTTGATTAATTAAAGATTTATTAAAATAATTTGATTGTCTTTGATTTGTTTGGTAGATTGAGGAAATAATATTGGTCCCTATCTTGCCCTTGGCCTATGGCAATTTTTATTATACAACTAGGTGTAGGAAAAGGATGGTACCCATAGCAGATTTTATACATAAAACATCTCATTAAATGATGTTTCCTAATTTTCCTCATTTTACTCCCTCCACGCGCCTATTCAGCCGGTAAGCACAACTCTCTTTTCCTTTTCTTCTCTTTCTTCTTTCTCCATCCGTCAGTCACTCCTGGGAAATTGCACAAATTAATTTCTGCCATCAATGGAGAAATCGGCGGTGGAGGAATCGGCAGGTTCCAACGCAAAACCCTTTTGCGGACGGTTGAGGTGGGGTGCTGCGTCCTGTATGAACCCAGACTGCATTGCAGACGGTGCTGTGTTTCGATTTCGATATGGATACCATCATTCTGAATGGAGATAATGGTTCAAGTGGTTGCAACAATGTTCAAAATCGTCAGAATGTGCAAGTCATATGTGATGGTAAGTTACTTTTGTCATTTTTTGATTCCTATGTGGACGATAGGCATTCAGTAAACAGTTTCATGCATTTTTTCAGTTTCTGAACAAGGTGATGATGTTTCAATGGAGTCTCTTTTACATAAAACTGTTGAGAGTGAGGAAAAAGCTTACGAAATGTATAATTCGTATGCTTGGAATCATGGTTTTGGTATTCGTCTAGAAAGAGATCGAAAGAGAGCTCGTGACGGAAAACGTTACTACAGGAAACTTGTTTGTTGTAAACAGGGGGAGAAGAGGGCGACTGATAAGTTAAACCAAATGTACACGAAGCTTGATTATCGCTGTGGTTGTTTGGCTTACATTGTATTTAAATTGAGGGATGATGGTTTATGGGAAGTCACCGAACATTTTCGTAGGCATAATCACGTTATGTGTCCGGAGAATGAGCGACACCTGTTACGTTCTCATCGGAATGTATCTAAAAGTTCAGTTGAATTTTTTAAGACAATGAAAGGTGCTGGAATATCTGTCGGTGATAGTTACAAGGTTTTGTCTAGGGAGGTAAGTGATTTTTCTCCATTTATACTTGAATATCACATGTTCATGACTGATATAATTGATGGAATATGTCAAAAAATTGATGGAATATGTTCGAAAGTTGATGGAATATGTCTACATTTGATGGAATATGTTCGAAAGTTGATGGAATATATCTGATATTGTTGATGGAATATGCCCAAATTTGATGGAATATGTATACAGTTGATGGAATATGATATAATATGTATACAGTTGATGGAATATGTTCGAAAGTTGATGGAATATATCTGATATTGTTGATGGAATATGCCCAAATTTGATGGAATATGTATACAGTTGATGGAATATGTCTACAGTTGATGGAATATGATATAACATGTTATATTTTGAATAATATGATTGTGTATGATATCTGATTTTGTTGATGGAATATGTCTACAGTTGATGGAATATGTCTAAAGTTGATGGAATATGTCTAAAGTTGATGGAATATGTCTACAGTTTGATGGAATATGATATAAATTGTTATATTTTATGTTATGAGTGTTATGTAATATGTATTTTTTATTGTTGTTCATGTAGTGCGGCGGTCCTTCAAAGGTTGGCTTTACATCGAGGGATGCACATAACCAACTGGTATCTGAAAAACGCATATATCTTGATGGCAGTGATTCAAATTCCTTGATAGAAACTTTGAGATACAGGGCTTCTCATGAGAAAGATTTTTTCTTTGATTTCGAATTGGATGCTGAGTCTTCGTTGAGGAATATTTTTTGGAGAGACGGTCAAATGAAGTTAGATTACAGTATTTTTGGGGATTTAGTAGTCCATGATACAACATATCGTACAAATAAATACGATATGATATGTGGCCCATTTGTCGGTGTGGACAATCACAATCGCAATGTCATGTTTGGAATCGGTTTTCTAAGGGACGAAAAATATGAATCCTTCGTTTGGTTGTTTTCTGCATTCTTGAGGTCTATGGACAATAAGCCTCCTATAACTATCATGACTGATCAATCAGCCTCTATGGCAAAGGCTATTCTTGTTGTGTTTCCTAATTCCCGGCATCGTCTTTGCGTTTGGCATATCATTAAAAACTCTGAGAAGAATGTTGGATTTCTCAGGCAACGTGAAGGTTTTTCGGAAATGTTATATAAATTGCTGACCCAAGTGGAAACCGTTGCTGAATTTGAATGGCTCTGGAACAAGTAAGATTTTGTTATTGATGGAATATGTCCAAATTTGATGGAATATCTCCAAAGTGGATGGAATATCTCCAACTTTGGACATATTCCATCAAATTTGGACATATTCCATCAAAATGATATGCTTAGGAATAGTTTTTTTTTATTCTATGATTGAATATCGGTTGTTGTTGATGGAATATCTGTTGTTGTTGATATCCTTTTCTTATCAGCATGATGCAAACATATGGTTGTCGTGACGTTGATTGGTTGAAAGGCTTATATGAGTTACGCGAAAAGTGGTGTCCTGCCTTCAGCAAGGATTACTTTTCTGGTGGAATAGTGTCTTCTCAGAGGAGTGAAACTACTAATCGTTCCATTTCTCTTAAATTGTCTAAGACTTCCACATTGTGCGAGTTTTATGGCCATTATGTGGATGTTGTGAACGATTGGCGATACAATGCTGCTCAAGAAGACCATAGGTGCTTCTATGGTAAAGTTGTTCTTGCTGTGAAAGATTCACTAATTTTGAAACATGCTTGTGAAGTATACACAATCGAAATGTATACAGAATTTGAGAAGCAATATATGCAAATGCTTGCTTTGTATCTGGTACAGGTTACTCAATCAAATGGCTTATATGAGTTTCAGGTTTGGGTACCTGAAAAAGATAGTTTTCGTCATGTTGTTCGCTTTGATGAGAACGATTATTCTGTAAAGTGCACATGCAAAATGTTTTCTGAAGTTGGTATTCTGTGTTGCCATTGTCTTCGTGTTCTTATGCAGAACAATTACCAGGTATTTTTTCTTTTTTTGGTATTTTTTATGGTCTTGATGGAATATCTACAAAAGTTGATGGAATATGTCCACAAGCTGATGGAATATGTCCAAATTTGATGGAATATGTCCAGAGTTGGATATATTCCATAAATTTTGGAGATATTCCATCAACTTATGGACATATTCCATCAACTTTTGTAGATATTCCATCAAAATATGGACATATTCCATCAACTTATGTAATATCATATTTGTGCAGAGAATTCCTGCTGTTTACATATTGAATAGGTGGACAAAAGCTGCTTCAATTTCACGTAATGAGCAGTTAAGTATTTCTCAAGAGTCCAAATGTCCTGGGGATCCTTCCCCATCTTTGTGGAGGGCAGATGCTAGTAGAAAGTATCTCGATTTGATTAAATTATCTCATACTAGTTCTATTGCTCGTCGTATTTTGGATGAGTTCTTTGTCAAAGCTAGAGATGCAATTGCTGCTGAAGCTCAGATTGTGGATGAGAATTTGGATGTTCCATCGTCTAATAAAATCAGAGATCCCAGTTTCAGGCGCGCAAAAGGTGTTAGGAATGTTCGTATAAAGAGTACTGTGGAGAAGCGAATCAATAAATCCAAATTCAAACATCAAGGGCGTTCAAGGAAGTCTGAAGCAGCTGCATTGCGATCTAATAAGGTGGTCACCGATATTCTGAAGAGGACTTATGATAATTTAGATGGTGTTTTTGTAAACCCTGTTGATGATTAAGTTTAGGACTATTTGTGAAATTTGTTTCTGGATTGAAAATCTTATATTTATGTACTGTTTTTTTGATGGAATATGTACTGTTTTTCTGTTTTTTGATGGAATATGTATTGTTCTTTTGATCGATCATATTTTCCATCATAGTTCAGGATTTATACATGAAAAAAGTAAATTGTACATTTATTAGTTTGACTCCAAAAGTTGATGGAATATGTCACAAAGTTGATGGAATATGTCAATAGTTGATGGAATATCTACAAAGTTGGAGATATTCCATCAAATTTGGAGATATTCCATCAACTTTTACCATATAAAACTGTCAAACGCAAGATACAAAAATTTAAAGCAAACGCAATTCTAAGTTGTACATTAAATAAGATAATATATTCCATCTGAAAAACAGATAATATTCCATAAAAAACATCTAATACTTCATCAACAATATGTTACTTGGAATAAAAATCTGCCATTCTTTTCATCACTTCCCCCCTTTCCCTGTTACATGGCGACATAATCAATTCGTATACGTATTTTAGCCTAAATCTTATCAGTACATCAACGTCCCTCACTGCATCAATCATCAACTTGTCGTAGTCGAATGTCTTTTGTCCCTTGTATGTTTCCATGTGCCTCATTACGTATATGCCACAATTTATGCCATCGGCATTTTTCCATTTGGTTCTGGGGTAGATCTTCTTCCATTTGTCGCAATCAAGATACAATTGACTGCCCTTGGATGATTTCACCCAGTTTGCGAAGTATTTCACCTAGATTAATATACCATCAAATATGGATGATTTCAAACTAACTTTAACGAACCATAAAGTTCCTAATTAATACTTACAATTTCATTTTGGTGTCCCCTAAGTGAAGCAGGTCCTCCGCACATGTTGTCCAGCACTATCACTTGCTTCGACACGCTGTTGATGCATAACACCACAAAATGTTTCGGAAGGTATATTGGGAAGAACACCTGCATTAACATAAACATACAGAACAAATGCACATCTCCACATTTGACGATATTGATGGCAAATATGTACGATGCAATACAGAATTGATGTAGTAATTACCATGGATGGATCAAATCTGTCCGGTGTTAAGTTTATCAACCTTAATTCCGCTTCCAATTGTTTACCGAACCGTTGGCATATCTCACCCACTAACGTTTTACGATCATTTTCAGGTGATTGAACCATAGACTGCAATGTATAATCCATCGAGAAACAGTTTCACATACCAAAACATAACACGTAACTTGCATACAATAAATAAACATGCTGTAATGTTCTACTTACAGTAAAACTCATGGAGAAATAGATTCTTGTAGGATCTTCAAGCTTTGGGACGTTTCTCGTTTGGTTCAAGTGGTATGCCCAACAGTTGATTACCGTGATGTCTAACCAATTAGGCACCCTCATACATTCCATATCTTCCCTGGTCATGCCAAAAAATGATGATCCTCTAAAAAGCGTCTCACTGCATTATACATGAATAAAGTAAATTGTACATGTATTAGTTGGATTCCAAAAGTTGATGGAATATGTCAAAAAGTTGATGGAATATCTACAAATGTTGATGGAATATGTACAAAAGTTGATGGAATATGTCCAAAAGTTGATGGAATATGTCCAAAGTTGGACATATCCCATCCAATTTGGATATATTCCATCAAATTTGTAGATATTCCATCAACTTTTGGACATATTCCATCAATTTTTGATTAATCATAAAAGATACCAATAATTTTGGATGGAAAGTATACAAACCTCCCCAAAATGCCTTTGTCTTTATCTTCCTCCAGCATGGCGTAATCATTTACCATTAGCTCCTTCTCCGATAGCTTGAGTCTCTCCCTTGGCCAGCTAGTCATGTATGGAGACATCAATTTGGCCGGTTTTTTGCCTTCTCTTCGTTCATTTTGTTGACCAAAAATCACTCTCTCTAAACTTCGTTGGTCGTCTTC
Organism: Knoxia roxburghii; assembly: GCA_030378225.1. Classification (NCBI taxonomy): domain Eukaryota; kingdom Viridiplantae; phylum Streptophyta; class Magnoliopsida; order Gentianales; family Rubiaceae; genus Knoxia; species Knoxia roxburghii. Next base: position 41,654,047 of record CM059418.1, read on the forward strand.
ATCAACCGTCCTGAAAACAAAAGATAGCACACAACTTTACATATATTCCATCAAATTTTAGAGATATTCCATCAACTATGGATATATTACATCAACTTACTCATTTCGTTTTGATCCTTCTTCTCCTGCACCTCTATCTTTGGTGGATTCAACAACTAACGCTACAAGTTCGTCCAATTCTGGTGTGCTTGGTGTTGTTTCTTTTGTTTCTGTAGCATCCTGAAATTTTTCATTCAAACGCACCGGTGTTAATGATATTCCAAGATCAAATGATGGAAACTCATTTCGTTTCTTGGCATGTTTATCCCCCATCAGTTGTTCTTTTTCCACTAGGTCCAGTACCCTGCACATCTCATTTATGCACTCCGTGTCCGGGGTATCGGTTACCTCTACAAAAGCTTTTTTAATGTTGTCGGGGGTTTGCATCCCAATTGTTGTTTCTTCTTCATTTTCATCCTGCAAAAAAAAAAAAAAAAAAGAAGTTAAACTTGACATTTACCATCAACATATTCACATTTACCATCAACTTTGACATATTCCATCAACTTTGACATATTCCATCAACACCGGAGATATTCCATAAACTTTGACATATTCCATCAATTTTTGGAAATATTCCATCAACTTTGACATTTTCGTGCTTACCTCTACCTTTGCCTCTTTATCGCTTGCAGGATGTTTTTCCTGTGATTTCTCCTTCTCCTCCTGCTCAGCAACATCAGGTCCATCATCCTTACGGTCGATGTCTCTGAATTCTTTTATCGTTCTCGCAAAGATCAGATCAACTTGATCAACGATTTCACGTAGTTGCATGTCATTCTTTCCATCTGAATCTTTTGCTCTGTTGTAGAATTGTAATAATTTTGTCGTTGCATTTTCAATTGCAACAATGCAACCTTTCATCTGTTCCAAGTCACTTGGTTGTTCCTGTGAACACATCGTAAACAATGCCATTAGATATAGCATATATAATGTCCATGATGTTTTCATTTCCTGTTTCATTAACTACCTCTTCCTCATCAATGTCCATGTCGTTTTCTTCATGCATTCCTTCAGCTTCTTCCTCTTCTTCCTCTTCATCATCTTCTTCTTCTTCATCTGTCTCCTCATCTTCGGAATCTTCGGATTCTTTCACCTGCTGCCAATACAAGATGAACATATTTTGACATATTCCATCAACATTCGACATATTCCATCAAATATTGACATTTTATTGAACATCTATTGACATATTCCATCAAAAAATGACATATTCCATCAAAATTTGACATATTCCATCAAATATTGACATTTTATTGAACATCTATTAACATATTCCATCAAAAAATGACATATTCCATCAACTATTAAAAATGACATATTCCATCAAAAAATGACATATTCCATCAACTATTAAAAATGACATATTCCATCAAAAAATGACATACTCCATCAAAAAATGACATATTCCAACAACTATTGGACATATTCCATCGACAATTGACATATTCCATCAACTATTGACATTTTACATCAACTATTGACATATTCCATAAACCATAACAGATAATCCTGAAAACAAAAAATGAACATCTTACATCATCACCAGATTTGTCCTCATCATCATCATTGTTTTTTGGGCGTCCCCTTATTCTGCCCACCCCAAAATCTCCTTTGTACTCTGCAAGTACATTCAGTTGCGCCTCTGTCCAATTTTGAATTGTTGGTACGCGTCGGTCTTGGTTGGTTGATTTGCCATACCCAACTCTATCTGCGTAGAACAACTGTTACGAAAAACCAGAAACAAGATCAATATTCCATCACTCATATCAGATCATAATAAATATTCCATCCAAATTATAAAACATAATCAATAGATTGGTATGAGATTTACCACTAGAAATGTAAGCGGGCCTCTAAAATGGTCTTTACCATTCCGCCTATTCCAGTCATTTGTTGCTTCCAACAATTTGTCAAATATATACTTTCTCCAATTGATCTTTGATATGTTTTCCACACTGTCCAAAGATTTCAGCAATCTGTATCTGATGGTGGTGTTTCCATAGCTAAACACCATTGTTGATACCATTAAAATCAGGAAATCTTGAAGGAAATCCAAGTTGTGATATTCCTTGTTCCGCACGATGTGAAGTGCTAATTCACCTGTTGATGGTATCTTCCCTCCATGCCTTCTTTCCAAGTTTTGTTTGTCCAATTTATATTTTTCGGACCTCTCTTCCTTCCTTGTATATTCTTCTATTTCCAGTTCCCCCCCGGGAAAACCCATAACAAGTTCCACATCAATCTCATCAAGTGAAATATTACCTGATGGCAACTCTAGATTCCTCGTGGATGTGTTCATCTTTGTCAGCAAATATTCTCCCAATAGATTTGGAAGACTGTCTATATTCAAGTGGAAGAGGCAGGAAAGTCCGACCTGCCTCAATGCTTCCTTTTGAGCTTCTGAAAGATACTCAAGCATTGCTGATATTGCAGACGGAGAAGTTCTGCTCAAGAACCTCGTTGAATCATTTCCTTTCTCCATTTTTTTCGAACGTTTATTTGCTTTACTCTGCTCCACATTTTTTTTCACTGGTTTATCTGTGAAATCATCATCCGTCTCTTCGTCATCTATCTTCCTTTTGCCTGTACGTAAAGAGATTGAATTAAATAAAATACATTTACCATCAACAACATCCCATAGAATAATATAATACAATACATTTTCCATCAAATGTTGGACATATTCCATCAACCAGATCAGATTACTTTTGGACATATTCCCTCAATTATCGACATATTCCATCAACTATTGACATATTCCATCAACCAGATCAGAGTTCTTTTGGACATATTCCATCAACTGTCGACATATTCCATCAACTATATCAGATATCATACACCATTTTATTCCAACGAGAAACAGTTTCTAATCAGTCATATGTTTCAAAACATAACATCTTCACAAAATATCGAAAACACAAAATACATAACCAAAGCAACTTCACATTTACCATCAATATATTCACATTCACCATCAACTCTTGACATATTCCATCAACTATTGACATATTCCATCAAATGTGGATATATTGATGGAATATGGACATATTCCATCAACCAGATCAGAATAATTTTGGTCATATTCCATGAACTATCGACATATTCCATCTACTATCGACATATTCCATCAACCATTGACATATTCCATCAAATATTGACATATTCCATCAACTATTGACATATTCCATCAATTTTTGGAAATATATTGATGGAATATGGACATATTCCATCAACCAGATCAGAATAATTTTGGTCATATTCCATCAACTATCGACATATTCCATCAACTATCGACATATTCCATCAACCATTGACATATTCCATCAAATATTGACATATTCCATCAACTATTGACATTTCCAACAACCAGATCAGATTACTTTTGGACATATTCCATCAAATATCGACATATTCCATCAACTATATCAGATATCATACGCCATTTTATTCCAACGAAAACACAAAATACAGAACCAAAGCATCTTGACATTTACCATCACCATTTTCACATTTACCATCACAAACATCATCATATCGAAAACACAAAATACAGAAGCAAAGAATCGAGACATTTACCTTCACTATGGGGCCGTTGATGCATTTTCGCCTTGTCCCCACCCGTTGAGGCATTTTTTGTACTCATTTTTCCTCCCTTTGGATTGAGTTTTGTCGTCACGTTTATGTTTTTTGCTGCTGCTTGTTCTTCAAAGGATGTTTTTTGCTGCTGCTGCTGCTTGTTTTTCGGATTTTGTTTTGTAGGGTTGATGGGTTTCCCTTTTGCGGACGGTTGAAGTGGGGTGCTTCCTCCTGTATGAACGTCGGCGGTTACGGAATGCTCGATCGTGGTTTGCGGAATGTAATATCGTGGTTTGGTTCTCGCCGGCAGTTTGTATCGGAACGACATCAGCAATTTGGCATCATCAACCGACGATAACGATGGTTTTGATGGATGAAGGGTTTTTTTCTCCATTGATTCAATGAATGATTTTGTGCAATTTCCCAGGAGTGAATAATTATTTTGTGTTGGAAACTGATGAAGGAGTAAAGTTTAGGCGGCTGTGTTTTGATGGTTTTCAAGGAGCGTGAATACACTCTCCTATTCACTTAATTTACACATTTTATTTTTGTTTTAATTTTTGTTATGTGTACCAACTTATATAGTACACCTAGTTGTACTATATAAGTATTGTTGGCCTATGCCTTCCTTTGTGACAATCAGTTTCTTTCTTACGATAAGAAATCAAGTTCAGTTGCCCATCCCAACTCTAAGAAATATTCATGATCTATTTTCTAAGAGTTGTAATAAGATAAAACAATTAAAATGGCCATACAACTCTTAGAAATGATCATGATCTCTTATCTAAGAGTTGTAATAAGATAAAACAATTAAAAAGATCATATAACTCATAGAAATGTTCATGATCTCTTATCTAAGAGTTGTAATAAGATAAAACAATTAAAATGTAAAGTCCCATCTTGTGTGTTGGCCGAAGTGACAATAGTCACATTGAACTCTTGAATGGTGCAGGACAAGGAAACAAGCAACCTGGCTGCGGGTTATATTGCTAATATTAATTATTTAACAAATTCAATTGGTTAATACGAGTCAATTTTTTGTTACGATGAAATTTGCGTCATGGGAAAGAAAGGCATAAATAAGAAATATATTATTCTCATATCACCAGTATGGAGCCACCTTCTTCACACACGACATGCCCTTAGAAATGTTCATTATCACTTATCTAAGAGTTGTAATAAGATAAAACAAACAAAATGACCTACAACTCTTAGAAATATTCATGATATCTTTTCTAAGAGTTGTAATAAGATAAAACAATTAAAATGGTCATACAACTCTTAGAAATGATTATTATCTCTTATCTAAGAGTTGTAATAAGATAAAATAAACAAAATGACCTTACAACTCTTAGAAATGCTCATTATATCTTATCTTAGAGTTGTGATAAGATAAAACAAATAAAATGGCCATACAACTCTTAGAAATGTTCATTATCTCTTATCTAAGAGTTGTAATAAGATAAAAATACAAAATGACCTTAAAACTCTTAGAAATGTTCATTCTTTCTTACCTAAGAGTTGTGATATGATAAAATAATTAAAACGGCCATACAACTCTTATAAATGTTCATTATCTCTTATCTAAGAGTTGTAATAAGATAAAAAAACAAAATGGCCTTAAAACTCTTAGAAATGTTCATTCTCTCTTACCTAAGAGTTGTGATAAGATAAAACAATTAAAACGGTTATACAACTCTTAGAAATGTTCATGATCTCTTATCTAAGAGTTGTAATAAGATAAAACAATTAAAATGGCCTTACAACTCTTAGAAATGTTCATTATCTCTTACCTAAGAGTTGTGATAAGATAAAACAAATAAAACGGCAATACAACTCTTAGAAATGTTCATTATCTCTTATCTATAAAAGTTATAATAAGATAAAATAAATTAATTAGCAAAAACTCTCATAAATGTTCATGATCTCTTATCAAAGAGTTGTACTAAGATAAAACAATTAATATGGACATACAACTCTTAAAAATGTTCATTATCTCTTATCTAAGAGTTGTAATAAGAGAACTCAAATAAAATGGTCTTACAACTCTTAGAAATGTTCATGATCTGTTACCTAAGAGTTGTGATAAGATAAAACAAATAAAATGGCCATCAAACTCTTAGAAATGTTCAATATCTCTTATCTAAGAGTTGTAATAAGATAAAACAAACAAAATGGCTTTACAACTCTTAGAAATATTCATTATCTCTTATTTAAGAATTGTGATAAGATAAAACAAATAAAACCGCCATACAACTCTTAAAAATGGTATTTATCTCTTATCTGAGAGTTGTAATGAGGGAACTAAAATAAAATGGTCTGACAACTTTTAGAAATGTTCATTATTTCTTATTTGAGAGTTGTGATAAGATAAAACAAATAAAACGGCCATACAACTCTTAGAAATGTTTATTATATCTAACCTAAGAGTTGTCCTAAGAGTTGTGATAAGATAAACATAAGGATATGGGACGCCTGTCTAGTTCTCATTGGAAAGGAATCCGCTTTCTTCTGTCTCCCGCCTGACACATTGGAGAAGAGGATAGAAATAAAAGGGAGACATTACGAAGGGTGGCCCTAACTAGTCATATTGGTATGCATATACTAGCCCGGGTATCAAGATGTTACTGAAGCTGGTGGAACTACGTGAAGGAAAGCTGCCTTTGTCTCTATCTATGATGCTACAGATCATCTTGATATAGCAGTGGAGAAATAAGTGCTGCTGCGTCTCTGCTCCTTCTATCTTTGCTTCTCCTGCTTGGGTCTCTTTGATCAGGTTTCTCCACTCATTTCAATATTCAGTTTCAGAAACAAAAATGAAATAGGAGCTTAGGTCGGGATTACCAACCCTTGGTGGAACGGCCATGTCGTCTCAGAACAATCTCGAAAAAGGCTCAAACCTCAAGGTTGGGCTCCTACTCTATCCAAGTCGTGGTTTTTTTCCAAAAATCGAAGGCTATAATCCACCGAATTTGAGAAAATTTGAAAAAAAAATTCAATCTCTTAAAATCACATGATTTCTTAAATATTTCATTGTTGCAATTATTTGATAAGAGATAGTAAACATTTAGGCGCTTAATTTTCTCTTTTTTAAAAGTTTTAAATTTTTTCCAAAAATCGAAGGCTATAATCCATCAAATTTGAGAAAATCTGAAGAAAATTTCAATCTCTTAAAATCCCATGATTTCTTAAGTATTTCATTGTTGTAATTATTTTGTAAGAGATAGTAAACATTTTGGCACTCAATTTTTTTTTTTAAGTTTCAAATTTTTTTTTTCCAAAAATTGAAGGCTATAATTCATCGAATTTGAGAAAATCTGAAAAAAATTTCAATCCCTTAAAATCACATGATTTCATTAGTATTTCATTGTTGTAATTATTTGGTAAGAGATAATAAACATTTATCCGCTCAATTTTCTATTTTTTAAAAGTTTCGAATTTTTTTCAAAAATCGAAGGCTATAATCAACCGAATTTGAGAAAATCTTAAAAAATTTTCACTCTCTTTAAATCACATGATTTCTTAAGTATTTCATTGTTGCAATTATTTGGTAAGAGATAGTACACATTTAGGAGCTCAACTTTATCTTTTTAAAAAGTTTCAATTTTTTCTCAAAAATCGAAGGCTATAATCCATCGAATTTGAGAAAATCTGAAAAAAATTCAATCTCTTAAAATCTCATGATTTCTTAAATATTTCATTCTTGCAATTATTTTGTAAGAGATAGTAAATATTTAGGTGTTCACTTTTCTCTTTTTTAAAAGTTTCGAATATTTTTTCAAAAATCAAAGGCTATAATCCACCAAATTTGAGAAAATCTAAAAAAAAAATTCAATCTCTTAAAATCCCATGATTTCATTAGTATTTCATTTTTTAAATTATTTAGTAAGAGATAATAGCCATTTAGACGCTCAATTTTCTCTTTTTTTTAAAGTTTCAATTTTTTTTCCAAAAATCGAAGGCAATTTACCACCGAATTTGAGAAAATCTGAGAAAAATTCAATCTCTTAAAATCTCATTATTTCATTATCATTTCATTGTTTCAATTATTTGGTAAGAGATAGGAAACATTTAGGCGCTCAATTTTCTCTTTTTCAAAAGTTTTGAATTTTTTTCAAAAAATCAAAGACTATAATCCACCGAATTTGAGAAAATATGAAAAAAATTTCAATCTCTTAAAATCACATGATTTCATTAGTATTTTATTGTTTCAATTATTTGGTAAGAGATAGGAAACATTTAAGCGCTCAATTTTCTCTTTTTTAAAAGTTTCGAATTTTTTTTCCAAAAATCGAAGGCTATAATCCACCAAATTTGAGAAAATCTGAAAAAAATTCAATATCTTAAAATCCCATGATTTCATTACTATTTCATTGTTGTAATTATTTAGTAAGAGATAGTGCACATTTAGGCGCTCAATTTTCTCTTTTTTAAAACTTTCAAATTTTTTTCAAAAATCGAAGGCTATAATCAACCGGATTTCATAAAATTTGAAAAAAAAAATTCAATCTCTTAAAATCCCATGTTTTCTTAAGTATTTCATTGTTGCAATTATTTGGTAGGAGATAGTAAACATTTAGGCGCTCAATTTTCTCTTTTTTAAAAGTTTCGAATTTTTTTCAAAAATCAAAGACTATAATCCACCGAATTTGAGAAAATCTGAAAAAAATTTCAATATCTTAAAATCACATGATTTCTTAAGTATTTAATTTTTGTAATTATTTTGTAGGAGATAGTAAACATTTAGGCGCTCAATTTTTTGTTTTTTAAAAGTTTCAAATGTTTTTTCAAAAAATGGAAAATTATAATCCACCGAATTTGATAAAATCTGAAAAAAAATTCAATATCTTAAAATCTCATTATTTCATTTGTATTTCATTGTTTCAATTATTTTGTAAGTGGTAGAAACATTTAGGCGCTCAATTTTTTTTTTATGTTTTGAATTTTTTTCTAAAAATCGATATAATCCACCGAATTTGAGAAAATCTGAAAAAATTTCAATATTTTAAAATCCCATGATTTCTTAATTATTTTATTGTTAAAATTATTTTGTAAGAGATAGTAAACATTTAGGTGCTCAATTTTCTCTTTTTTAAAAGTTTCTCTCATGGATATAATTATATGCTTGGTTCTGAATTAATATGTGTATGTTATAGAATTTATTATAAATCCTTAAAGACTTTAAATCTAAATTGTAAATTAATAGATAAAAAGATAGACGAAACTATATTAATAGAAACTAATTTTAATAAATCTAAAATTATTAAAAGAAGAACTATTAAATGGGATGAAATACCTATTCCAGAACAGTGGATAATAGAAAGAGTTAGTAATAAACAGCCACAACTTAATATTAAAATTGATTATATAGAACATACTCCTGAAGGGAAAATTAATATAAGAATGCAAAATAATCAATTTTTATTAAATAATAGATCTAAATTGTCAAGATCATACTCTTTTCATTTTATATCACCTTTAGATGATAAGGATATAATTTCAATTATACCGAGTAAGTTTTCTATTTATATTTCTTGATTAATAATCATTAGAATGAGAGGCTAAAAGTCTCATGGTTAGAATAAAAGTTGAGTAATTATGTCAATTCATAATTTAGATCCTTCTTATTGAGAAATTATCAGTATGATAGTATTGAATTAAGAATGAGTTAGAGTTATTAGACAGACTATGAAATTAGAAAAAAAGGGTGTTGCCGTTAGCCGAGATTGTGATAAAGGCGTTAGGTGTATAGTCCAGATTGTTTTGATAAATTTATAGTTTTGTTTGATAGATTCTGTAATATCCTAGGCTATAATCCACCGAATTTGAGAAAAAACTTTAAAAAAATTTAATCTTTTAAAATATCATGATTTCTCAAGTATTTCATTGTTGTAATTATTTTGTAAGAGATAGTAAACATTTTGGCGCTCAAATTTTTTTTTAAAGTTACGAATTTTTTTGAAAAAAATTGAAGGCTATAAACCATAGAATTTGATAAAATTTGAAAAAAATTTCGATCCCTTAAAATCCTATAATTTCATTAGTATTTCATTGTTGTAATTATTTGGTAAGAGATATTAAACATTTATCCGCTCAATTTTCTTTTTTTTAAAGTTTCAATTTTTTTTCAAAAATCAAATGCTATAATCTACCGAATTTGAGAAAATCTTAAAAAAATTTCAATCTCTTTAAATCACATGATTTCTTATGTATTTCATTGTTGCAATTATTTGGTAAGAGATAATACACATTTAGGCGCTCAATTTTCTCTTTTTTAAAAGTTTTAAATTTTTTCCAAAAATCAAAGATATAATCCACTGAATTTGAGAAAATATGAAAAAATTTAATCTCTTAAAATCCCATGATTTCTTAAATATTTCATTCTTTCAATTAAATTCACTGAATTTGAGAAAATATGAAAAAAATTTCAATCTGTTAAAATCCCATGATTTCTTAAATATTCATTCTTTCAATTATTTTGTAAGAGATAGTAAACATTTAGGCGCTCAATTATCTCTTTTTGAAAAGTTTCGAAATTTTTTCCAAAAATCGAAGGCTATAATCCATCGAATTTTAGAAAATCTGAAAAAAATTTTAATCTTTTAAAATTTCATGATTTCATTAGTATTTCATTGTTACAATTATTTAGTAAGAGATAATAAATATTTAGGCGCTCAATTTTCTCGTTTTTAAAAGTTTTGAATTATTTTCCAAAAATCGAAGGCAATTAACCACCGAATTTGAGAAAATCTGAAAAAAAATTCAATCTCTTAAAATCCCATTATTTCATTAGTATTTCATTGTTTTAATTATTTGGTAAGAGATAGTCAACACTTATGCACTCAATTTTCTCTTTTTTAAAAGTTTTGATTTTTTTTCAAAAATCGAAGACTAAAATCCACTGAATTTGAAAAAAATTTAAAAATTATTTCAATCTCTTAAAGTCACATGATTTCTTATGTATTTCATTGTTTCAATTATTTTTTAAGAGATAATAAACACTTAGAAGCTCAATTTTCTATTTTTTAAAAGTTTCAAATTTTTTCCAAAAATCCAAGGCTATAATCCACCGAATTTGAAAAATCTGAAAAAAATTTCAATCTCTTAAAATCTCATGATTTCATTAGTATTTAATTTTTGAAATTATTTGGTAAGAGATATTAAACTTGTAGGCGCTCAATTTTCTCTTTTTTAAAAGTTTCAATTTTTTTTCTAAAAATTGAAGGCTTTAATTCACCGAATTAGAGAAAATCTGAAAAAACTTTCAATCTCTTAAAATCACATGATTTCATTTGCATTTCTTTGTTTCAATTATTTAATAAGAGAAGGAAATATTTAGGCACTCAATTTTCTCTTTTTTAAATGTTTCAAAAAAAATTTCAAAAATCGAAGGCTATAATCCACCGAATTTGAGAAAATCTGACAAAAATTTTGATCTTTTAAAATCCCATGATTTGATTACTATTTCATTGTTGAAATTATTTGGTAAGAGATAGAACACATTTAGGCACTCAATTTTCTTTTTTAAAAACGTTTCAAATTTTTTTAAAAAATCGAAGGCTATAATCAACCATATTTCAGAAAATCTGAAAAAAATTTTAATCTCTTAATATCCCATGATTTCTTAAGTATTTCATTGTTTCAATTATTTGGTAAGAGATAGTAAATATTTAAGCGCTCAATTTTCTCTTTTTTGAAAGTTTCAAATTTTTTTCCAAAAATCAATGCCCACCAAATTTGAGAAAATCTGAAAAAATTTTCAATCTCTTAAAATCTCATGATTTCATTATATTTCATTGTTACAATTATTTAGTAAGAGATAATAAACATTTAGGCACTCAATTTCTCGTTTTTAAAAGTTCCGAATTTTTTTCAAAAAATCGTAGGCAAATTATCCACCAAATTTGAGAAAATCTGAAAAAAATTTTAAAATCTTAAAATCTCATTATTTCATTAGTATTTCATTGTTTCAATTATTTGGTAAAAGATAGTAAATATTTAGACGCTCAATTTTCTCTTTTTTAAAAGTTTTTAATTTTTTTTTCAAAAATCGAATACTATAATCCACTGAATTTGAGAAAATCTGAAAAATATTTCAATCTCTTCAAATCACATGATTTCTTATGTATTTTATTGTTGCAATTATTTTGTAAGAGATAGTAAACACTTAGGAGCTTTATTTTTTCTTTTTTAAAAGTTTCGAATTTTTTTCCAAAAATCCAAGGCAATAATCAACCGAATTTGAAAAAATCTGAAAAAACTTTTAATCTCTTAAAATCTCATAATTTCATTAGTATTTCATTTCTGCAATTATTTGGTAAGAGATAGTAAACATTTACGCGCTCAATTTTCTCTTTTTTAAAAGTTTCAAATTTTTTTCAAAAATCGATGGCTATAATTCACCAAATTTGAGAAAATCTAAAAAAAAAAATTCAATCTCTTATAATCACATGATTTCATTAATATTTCATTTTTTCAATTATTTGATAAGAGAAGGAAATATTTAGGCGCTCAATTTTCTCTTTTTTAAAAGTTTCGAATTTTTTTTCAAAAATCGAAGGGTATAATCCACCGAATTTGATAAAATCTGAAAAAAATTTCAATCTCTTAAAATCTCATGATTTCATTACTATTTCATTGTTGCAATTATTTGGTAAGAGATAGTACACATTTAGGCGCTCAATTTTCTGTTTTTTTAAAAGTTTTGAATTTTTTTTAAAAAATCGAAGGTTATAATCAACTAAATTTCAGAAAATCTGAAAAAATTAAAATATCTTAAAATCACATAATTTCTTAAGTATTTTATTGTTACAATTCTTTGGTAATAGATAGTAAACATTTAGGCACTTATTTTTCTCTTTTTTAAAAGTTTCAAAAATTTTTCCGAAAATTGAAGGCCACCGAATTTGAGAAAATCTTAAAACAATTTCAATCTCTTAAAATCTAATTATTTTATTAGTATTTGATTGTTTCAATTATTTGTTAAGAGATAATAAATATTTGTGCGCTCAATTTTCTCTTTTTTTATTAATTTCGAATTTTTTTCAAAAATCGAAGGTTATAATCCATCGAATTTGAGAAAAATCTTTTAAAAAATTCAATCTATTAAAATCCCATGATTTCTTAAGTATTTCATTATTGCAATTATTTTGTAAGAGATAGTAAACATTTTCGTGCTCAAATTTTTTTTTAAAGTTATGCGAAAATTTAAGGCAATAATCCATCGAATTTAAGAAAATCTGAAAAAAATTTCAATACCTTGAAATCCAATGATTTCATTTGTATTTCATTGTTGTAATTATTTGGTAAGAGATAGTAAACATTCATCCGCTCAATTTTCTTTTTTTTTTTTAAGTTTCGAATTTTTTTTCAAAAATCGAAGATTATAATCTACCGAATTTGAGAAAATCTTATAAAAATTTTAATTTCTTTAAATCACATGATTTCTTATGTATTTCATTGTAGCAATTATTTGGTAAGAGATAGTACGCATTTAGGCGCTCAATTTTCTCTTGTTTAAAAGTTTCAAATTTTTTTCAAAAAATCAAAGGTTATAATCCACCGAATTTGAGAAAATCTGAAAAAAATTTTAATCTCTTAAAATATCATGATTTCTCAAATATTTCATTCTTGCAATTATTTTGTAAGAGATAGTAAACATTTGGGCGCTCAATTCTCTCTTTTTTAAAAGTTTCGAATTTTTTTTCAAAACTTGAAGGCTATAATCCACCGAATTTGAGAATTTTTTTCAATCTTTTAAAATCCCATGATTTCATTAGTATTTCATTGTTAGAATTTTTTAATAAGAGATAATAAACATTTAGGCGCTCAATTTTCTTGTTTTTAAAAGTTTCAAATTTTTTTCTAAAAATCAAAGGCAATTATCTATCGAATTTGAGAAAATCTGAAAAAGATTTTAATCTCTTAAAATCCTATTATTTCATTAGTATTTCATTGATTCAATTATTTGGTAAGAGATAGTAAACATTTATGTGCTAAATTTTCTCTTTTTTAGAAATTTTGAATTTTTTTTCAAAAATCGAAGATTATAATCCATTGAATTTGAGAAAATCTGAAAATTATTTCAATCTCTTCAAATCACATAATTTTTATGTATTTCATTATTTCAATTATTTTATAAGAGATAGTAAACACTTAGGAGCTCAATTTTCTCTTTTTTAAAAGTTTCAAATTTTTTTCAAAAATCCAAGGCTATAATCCACCGAATTTGAAAACATCTGAAAAAAATTTCAATCTCTTAAAATCTCATGATTTCATTAGTATTTCATTATTGCAATTATTTGGTAAGAGATATTAAACATGTAGGCGCTCAATTTTCTCTTTTTTTAAAAAGTTTCAAATTTTTTCAAAAATCGAAGATTTTAATTCACCGAATTTGAGAAAATCTAAAAAAATTCAATCTCTTAAAATCACATGATTTCATTAGTATTTCATTGTTTCAAATATTTGATAAGAGAATGAAATATTTAGGCACTCAATTTTCTTTTTTTTAAAGGTTTCAAATTTTTTTCCAAAAATCAAATGCTATAATCCACCGAATTTGAGAAAATCTGAAAAAAATTTCGATCTCTTAAAATCTCATGATTTTATTACTATTTCATTGTTGCAATTATTTGGTAAGAGATAGTACACATTTAGATGCTCAATCTTCTTTTTTTAAAAAAGTTTTGAATTTTTTTAAAAAATCGAAGGGTATAATCAACCATATTTCAAAAAATCTAAAAAAAATTTTAATCTCTTAAAATCTCATGATTTATTAAGTATTTCATTGTTGCAATTATTTGGTAAAAGATAGTAAACATTTAGTCACTCAATTTTCTCCTTTTTAAAAGTTTCAAATTTTTTTCCAAAAATCAAATGGCCACGGAATTTGAGAAAATCTTAAAAAAATTCCAATCTCTTAAAATCTCATGATTTCATTAGTATTTCATTGTTACAATTATTTAGTAAGAGATAATAAACATTTAGGTGCTCAATTTTCTCATTTTTAAAAGTTTCAAATTTTTTTCAAAAATTGAAGGCAATTATCCACCAAATTTGAGAAAATCTGAAAAAATGTCAATCTCTTAAAATCTCATTATTTCATTAGTATTTCATGAGTCCGTTTACGGTGGGGCTATAGGAGTAGGATGAATTTTACTCCTACCTACTGTAGCGCGCTACAGTAACGCGCTATAGTTGCGCGCTACAGTAACGCGCTACAGTTGCGCGCTACAGTTTTTTTTTTTTTTTTGACGCACTGCCTTTTTAAAAAAAAATAGTTAACAAGGGAGATCAGATCATGATTGTATAGACATCAGATCAGCGAATAATATACATCAGATCAACAGACAATAGATATCAGATCAAGAAAATAGAAGAAATCATATAGTAGAACTAAAACATAGTTAACAAGGGAGATCAGATCATGATTGTATAGACATCAGATCATAGAATAATAGACATCAGATCAAGAAAATAGAAGAAATCATATAGTAGAATTAAAACATAGTTAAAAAGTGAGATCAGATCATGATTGTATAGACATCAGATCAGAGAATAATAGACATCAGATCAACAGACAATAGATATCAGATCAAGAAAATATAAGAAATCATATAATAGAACTAAAACATAGTTAACAAGGGAGATCAGATCATGATTGTATAGACATCAGATCAGAGAATAATAGACATCAGATCAACAGACAATAGATATCAGATCAAGAAAATAGAAGAAATCATATAGTAGAATTAAAACATAGTTAAAAAGTGAGATCAGATCATGATTGTATAGACATCAGATCAGAGAATAATAGACATCAGATCAACAGACAATAGATATCAGATCAAGAAAATAGAAGAAATCATATAGTAGAACTAAAACATAGTTAAAAAGTGAGATCAGATCATGATTGTATAGACATCAGATCAGAGAATAATTGACATCAGATCAACAGACAATAGATATCAGATCATGAAAATAGAAGAAATCAGATAGTAGAACTAAAACATAGTTAACAAGCGAGATCAGATCATGATTGTATAGACATCAGATCAGAGAATAATAGACATCAGATCAACAGACAATAGATATCAGATCATGAAAATAGAAGAAATCAGATAGTAGAACTAAAACATAGTTAACAAGGGAGATCAGATCATGATTGTATAGACATCAGATCAGAGAATAATAGACATCAGATCAACAGACAATAGATATCAGATCAAGAATATAAAAAGAAATCATACAATAAAATAAAAAAATAGCAAAAAATAACAAAAAAAAGGAAAGCACTGTAGCGCGCTTTTGAAGCGCGACTTAATTAAATCCCAAAACCCTTCCTTCCTTTCTCCCGCTCTGAAACTGAAAACCCAAAACCCTTCATTCCTTCGTGGCTCTCAAACCGATTTCATCCCCACGATCTTCATCGTTCCATTAACAACATCAGATCTAAATTTCTAACCTCAAATACGTTCAGAGATCACTGCATTTCGATTTTCTGCTCTTCTTCCGGTTCAGAAAACACCATAGCCATCATCTGCGCGAAGAAAAAGCTTGCTATTCAACTCAAACGCTAAAAAAAGTCTCCAAATCGGACGAAAAACTTGCTGTTTTTCTCAAACCAACGTTTTTCCTGCTTCGACATTTATCTACAGGTACAAAAACCTAATTTTATAACCGTTATTTTCTTTGAATAATTAGGGTTCTGATGTCTGTATTGTTTTAATCTGATATATGTTTTCGATTGATCTGATGTCTGTTTATGCTTTTAATTTTTTTATCTGATATAATTAGGGTTCGTTGATCTGATGTATATTATATGTTGCTCTGATCTCTGTATTATCGTAATATGATGTCTATTTTAGTTCATTGAAATATTTGCCTTCAATATTTTGTGACCTGATGTCTGTATTCTTTTTGTCTGATATATATTTTCAATTGACCTGATGTCTCTTATATGCTTTTAATTTTGTTTTAGTTCTTTGAAAAAAGTTTCTATCAAAATTACTAATCTGTTGACTGTATTATTTTGATCTGATATCTGTTTTGTTTTGATCTGATGTATGTATTTAGTTGATCTGATGTCTTCATTTTCTTTGATCTGATATAAGTTATATCCTGATTTGATTTATTTGTTCAATTTGTTTTCTTTCTGTGAAATGTTTTTCTTATAAAATAGTGATCTGATGTCCATTTTTTGTTGATCTGATGCGTGTTTTTGCTTGATCTGATGTGTGTATTCAGTTGATCTGATCTCTGTGTTTTCATGATCTGGTGTCTGCCATATGCTGATCTGATGTGTTCATGTTGCGATCTGATGTCTTATATCTGCTGATCTGATATCTGCTTTCTTCTAATATGATATCAACTTATTTTTGCTTACATACTCTTACTGACATATTACAGGAAACAACAATTTAAACATAATGGCTGATAAAACCAACCAAGATAAACAAGTTATTCAAGCACAAGATGAGAGTTCAGATTTTCAAGAAACCCCTAGCAAGTCGTTACAACATACCTACAAACGTAAATCAGAAAAGAAAAGAAAAGAACAGGAAGTAGTTCAACCATCCCAAAAGGAGCAAACAAGTAAAAGGATGAAACTACCTCTAAAGAAGAAGAAGACAAATGAAGAAATTCTTCAACAATTGCAGAAGAAGGATCTGCAGCAGAAGCAACAACAGAAAAAGACCAATGTTATGGTCAATAAGGAAAAGAAACAGGGCGATGTGGATGTCCACATCACAAAAAAACAGAAAAAAGATGATGATGATGATGGTGATGATGAGATGAGCAAAAGATTCAGTTGCAGTACATCTCCAAACGGTATAAGTTTCGTGGTTTCTAGACTCTCAGAACCACAAAGAAATGCCGTGAGAGATATAGGCTTTGGCAGCTTCCTCAGTATCAACTACACCAGGATGCCAAACAAACTGGGACAATACCTGCTCAAAAAATTCAACTGTATCAAGTTGAGGCTGGAGCTGGAGCAAGATACAGTTATTCCCATTGCTGAAGAAGATGTGGAATTGGTTCTTGGCTTCCCAAGAGGCCCAATTGAAGTTGAAGAATACACAGCTGCTGAGTCAAAGGGTGAAGATTATGAGCAGCATGTCGAACAATACTGTCAAAGATTTGGCATGCCACCCACAAAAAGACCGACCATCAAGCAGCTTGAGCAGTACATTGTAAACCATCAGGATTACAGTGACATCAACTTCGTCCAGGATTTCCCTATCTACCTGGCCACCACGTTTCTTTACCATCATGGGAGCATCAACAACATCAGATATCGGCTCCTCAAATCCCTGAACAGCATTGATCAAATAAGGCAGCTGAACTGGTGTAGCTACACATTCAGGGCCTTAGTGGAATGCCAAGAGAAGTATTTCCACAAAGATGGCACAACATCAACAGCCTACAATGGACCACTCTCTTTTCTGATTGTAAGTCTCTCATCTTTCTTTTCTGTATTCATTTGATTACTGATCTGATGTCTGTATTGTTGTGATCTGATGTCTTTTATATGTTGATCTGATGTGTATATTTTCTGATCTGATGTCTGTTTTAGTTCAGTTAAATATTTCCTTTCAATAACTTGTGATCTGATGTTTGTATTCATATAATCTGATATTTGTTTCCTGTTGATCTGATGTCTGTTATATACTGTTAATTTTGTTTTATTTGTTTCAAATAATTTTCTATCAAAATTACTGATCTGATGTGGGTATTACTGTGATCTGATGTATGTTATATGCTGATCTGATGTGGGTATTATCTTGATCTGATGTTTTTTTTAGTTTGTGAAATGCTTTGCTAAAAATTTTATTTTCTTAACTCACAACTAACATATTTTCTTCAGCTATTCTATGTTGATAGGGTTGTGTATGGAATTCACAAAGATATTCCAAGAAACCTACCAACATTCACAAACTGGAGTCAGACTCAACTCTTTGAAAGAGCAAAACTCGAAGAGAAAAAGGGAGGACATGGTCAAGGCTGGATAAGAGAAAGGGCTACAGCCGAGGTGCATGTGGAAAAACAACAACATGCACATGCATCTGAAAAGCCTAGCAAATCAAAACAAGCTCCAACCACATCAAAAAGCAATGTAAACTCTCTGATCTGATATCTTTCATTTGATGATCTGATGTATTTTTTTTTTTTTTTGATCTGATGTCTGATTGTTAAGTACATTTCATTTCTATAGTATGCTTTCTTTTATAGTTGTGATCTGATATGTGTTATATTATGATCTGATATCTGTTTTTTCATGATCTGATGTCTCTATAATGATTCTTTAATCACCCATTTTTTAATTATGTTTTCGTTCTGTAGTATACTTTCTTTCATAGTTCTGATCTGATATGTATTATATGCTGATCTGATGTCTATTTTACCGTAATCTGATTTATCTTTTTTATACTAATATGAAACAATCTAACTATAACAATTATCTTCCGCAACAGGATTTTGAAAATGCTGATGAAATGACTCAAACAGTGGTTGATTTGGCAAAGTCCATGATGGCTTTCATCAAAGCATGGCACAATGTTGGGGCAGCAAACAATCCAGAAGGTGCTGCAGCATTTGCCACAATAACAAGCACAGTGGAGGGGATTATCCGTGACTTGAGGGAGAAAAATACAACTCCTGAGCAACAAGGTCAATCCTCAAAATCCGCAACCGAAGAAAATGAACCAACACCATCACAGGATGCAAGGTTCTATGCGGCATGTGCCGAAATTGCGGATAAACTACAAGAGGATTACAACAAAATGCAGAAGAAATCCGCCACTGTACGCTTCGAAGATGATATGCAAATGCCAAATTTCAACCTCATAACACCTTCAGGAGACAGCATTCATGAAGAAGAAGGAGAACAAACACAAGAAAATGTGGTGGAGCAAAAGGAAAAAGAACCTCAGACACCACATATCTCTCCAATAACCCTGGAACAAAAAGAAGTTGAACCAGAAGAAATGGAAATGGAAGAGAGCAGAACAAAGCTTAAGGAAGATCCAATTGCAAAGCAATTGGTGTATAGAATGTTACGAAAGGAGAATGAAAAACTGGATGTAGATGCAGAGAGTGGAAACAAGAAGAATGAAAAAGAAAAAGATAGGGAGGAAGAGAAGCCTGAAGAAACAGAAGCTACCAAAGAGAAAGAGAATGAGAAAGGGAAAGCTTCTCTAAATTTGACAGAAACACAAGATATAAATATTGAAAGAATGATGGAGGATGCAGTACTGCTTGCTACAAACCTCAATGCAATGATTTCAGAAGCAGATCAACCTCCAAAACAAGCCATGACTTCAAAAGATAATCAAGACATAGCAGAGCTCAAAACGTAAGTAAAAACACACTACAATCTGATATGATATCTTTAATTGAATAATTTGATATGTTATATCTACTGATATGAACTTTATTTCCAGCATGATCAATGAAGAGCCAGACAATGCTGAGGAAGATGTCATCTTGTCACCAAACTCAAGACATCGAGATAGACAACTCCCTGTACGTTTGAGATCAGAATTTTGGCTCAAGAAGCCTAAAACATTTTTGATGATCTCAAGGAGAGAGAAACTGTTCACTGATTTTGCTTACCTAACAGGGACAAAAGAAAATAAAATCAATCAGCAGTAAGTTCTAATCTTGCCTTTTTGATCTGATATCTAATATCCAATGATGTGATGCCTACTGTCTTTTGATATGATATGTGTAAAATGCATGATTTGATTCGTTCTAAAAAATGTATGATTTTTTTTATATTATTGATCTGATATAAATAGTCTTATGATCTGATGTCTATAGTCCTCTGATCTGATATAAATATTCTTCTGATCTGATGTCTATAGTCTTCTGATCTGATATCTACTGTCTTGTCATCTGATATCTGTTGGATAAATTGATCTGATATCTGTTATATGCTGACCTGCTGTTTACATTTTGTGATCTGATTTCTATTATATGCTGTAAATTTTGGGATTTCAACATACTTTTGTTAACATTATTTTGATTTACGCATACAGAGAAGTACTCTACTCCGATGGAAAATTTGCATTAGTGGATCGATCGGACTTCCTATCCATGCTTCCAGGAGTATGGATAACAAATTCGGTACTAAATGCATGGATCACGCATATGAACTTCAAAGATCCAACAAGGCTGTTCATATCTGAACAATTTTGTGTAAGATATGAATCCCTTATAATTTTAATATGAAATTCATTTTCAAAAATATATACATGTTATTCCATCTGATATGAATTAAATTCATTATGTTTTCAGTATGCAATAATGGAAGATACAAAAGAACAACGTCTGAAGTTCGTTGCTTCAATGGATGATTACAACAATTTAAAGAAAAAACATGATGCTTCCAAGAAGTTAGGCATCACAATACCAAAACCAGCATTTCCTCACTATGAGGTTAAACCAGAGATTCTGGACAACATGAAATATCAATTCATAGAAGATGTCACAAAAGCCAAAAGAAACATGGACACATTAAATGTAAAAATGGTAAGTGCAATTTTAATTCCTCTATTCAGTGAATTCAATATATAAAAATATCAACTTCTAATTAGTATTATACTTTGTGCAGATCTTTATCCCAATATTACAGCATGATCATTACTATACTTTGTGTATAAATGCAACGGCAAGAAAAGTAGTCGTACTTAATAACAAAATCCCAGAAAACACTTGGTACACTGCAATTCCCGAACTTATGGTAAGTACATGTCCCTTGATCTGATATCTTCTTTACCTTGATCTGATATATTCTTTACCTTGTTCTGATGTCTTCTTTCCGATGATCTGATGTCTTTTTTACACTGATCTGATATGATTTTACACTAATCTGATATCTTCTTTCCCATGATCTGATATCTTCTTTACCTTGATCTGATATATTCTTTACCTTGATCTGATGTCTTCTTTCCGATGATCTGATCTCTTTTTTACACTGATCTGATATGATTTTACACTAATCTGATATCTTCTTTCCCATGATCTGATGTATTCTTTCCCTTGATCTGATGTATTTCTTACATTGATCTGATAATGTTTTACACTAATCTGATATCATCTTTTCAATAGTCTGATATATATGTTTTCTTCATTAATGCAGCTGCGGTATATTGTTGAGATAATAAAAGGGACATCAGCAGAAAAAATTTTTGGAAATCCCAAAGAATATAAAGTGGAGTATCCAAAACTGGACTGGCAAGATAACAAGAACGCCAATGATTGTGGCATTCTTACAATGAGACACATGGAGCTCTACAAAGGACAAACAACTCATACTTGGGATACAGAGCTCACAAGAGAAGCACGCAAGAGCAAAACTGCTCTCAACAGGGCTCTACAGATTCTTAGGGTCAAGTATTCTTATAATATACTGGCTTCTCAAACAAATACAATGAAGGATGAGGTCAAATCCAAAATTGAGGAGTTTTATAGTACAAAATTGTAAAAAGTACTAGAGTCTAGTCTTATAGGACAATATTGATTCTAAATGAAAATGTACAGTTTTTTCTTAGATATTCTGAAACTGCAGAAATGATCTGATCTCAGCTTGTGGTTGATCTGATGTGCGCGGCATCTGATCTGATGTCGCGTTTCCTGAGATCTGTACAGAAACAGTTTGAAGCGGTTATTAGTCTTGGTATATATATACTTGTACAGAAACAGTTGTAAGTAGTTTTGATAATAAAATTCAGAGAAAAGCTTTCACAAAATCTTTTGCTCCTTCTTCTTCTGGAAACCGCTTTTCATGTAGTTTTTGCTACTTGTATGACATGTACTTTTCCTTCTCAAACTCCCGAGTGTATTGTCGAGAAATACCTTCAGTAGTGGTGGAAAAATACATATCATACAAGAGAGCAAAAACTACAGCAAAACTGTAATCTGAACTCTTATCCGATGACTACAGTAGTGGAGGAAATTTTGGGCTTGGTTTTTTTGCAAGGGAAGAAGAAAAGCAGAGGAAATGTTGTATGGACGTTGCCAGACATGGGTCTTGTTTATAGTAGAATTTTTGAAAGAGTTTATGTTGAAAGTACAAGGTTGGTTGGGCAATTAATATGAATGTAGTTGAAACAATTAATAAGTGGTTGAGGAAATTGAATGAAGTGATGGAGTGTTGTACCTTGGCGGGAGTTGTTTTTCAGAAGTGGCAGGAAGTTGTACGCTTACTCTGAACACAATAATGTATCAACTAACAACTAACACCTAATATAGTATCGCATTATTGATCTGATATCTATATTACTCTGATCTGATCTCCATATAATTCTGATCTGATGTCTTTTATATGTTGATCTGATATTTATATTTTCTGATCTGATGTCTGTTTTAGTTCAGTTAAATAATTTCATTCTATCACTTGTGATCTGATGTTTGTATTCATTTGATCTGATATCTGTTTCCTGTTGATCTGATGTCTGTTATAATTCTGATCTGATGTATATATTCCTCTTATCCGATGACTACATTCATCTAATCTGATCTCTATACACATGTGATCTGATGTCTGTAACACTCTGATCTGATGTCTATATTTCTGTGATCTGATATCTTCTAGACATTGTAATGAAACAACTAAGTACAGCAAGTCTTTTAATGTTTTGTATCAACTAAATAAAAGAATTCATATAAACTACAACTACAACTACAACTTCTCCACAACAGGATTTACAAAATTACCATCAACAACAGGATTTTCAATCCCCATTGATGCGACCCGTTCTCTAGTACGCAATGCAAATGCTTCTGCTTTCTTCTTCTTCCCTCTTGCCCTATTGCACATTTTCTCCACAACGCTTTTTGGACGAATGTTTCTAACACCCTTTTCTCTTCTTCTCTTCGGATCTCTAATTTCAGCAATGTTTGAACCTTCTGCTTTTTCACCAACATAGGATGGACCAACCTCTGATTTAATAGAATCTCTAGCCAAATTGAAGTGCCTGTCAAGAATAGAACGTGCAACAGAACTAGACTGTGCATGTCTAATTAAATCCAAATATTTTCTGCTTGCTTCAACTCTCCAAACAGAATCTGAATGTTTCTCAATGCTACTTGATGGCAACAAACAATCTTCTTTCGAATAATAATCACAGCAACTTGCACTCTTAGTCCACCTTTTCAATACATACTTCTCAGGGATTCTCTACAGTATATAACAAATATAAAGTTAAACATATCAGATCAACTAGCAACTAATATCAGATCAACTAGCAACTAATATCAGATCAACCACATTACATAAAAAAAAAATATACTTAAAAAGGCAATAGATATCAGATCAACAGACAATAGATATCAGATCAAGAATATGAAAGAAATCATTCAGTAGAACTAAAACATACTTAAAAAGGCAGATCAGATCAGGATTATATAGACATCAGATCAGAGAATACTTGACATCAGATCAACAGACTATAGATATCAGATCAAGAATATAATAGAAATCATACAATAGAACTAAAACATATAATATCATATCAACTAGCAACTAATATCATATCAACTAGCAACTAATATCAGATCAACCATATTACATAAAAAAAAACTCTGAAGTTGCAATAAATACGTACCGAGTAATTATTCAGATTTAGCACACGAAGAGCATGCGAGCATAACAACCCAGCCTCAGAAAAAAGATTACAAGTGCAGCTCACTGTATACTCATTCTCATCAAAACGAACTACGTGTCGAAACAAATCAAGTTTGGTACGCCAAACCTGATATTCATAAACACCATTTTCGCTACTCGTCTGCAGGTGATTATAAGATAACATCTTGATATACAGCTCCTGAAATCTTACAAACACCTCTATCGTATAAACCTCAGCAGCATGTTGAAGCATTAATGAATCTCCAACAATAGGATCAACCCTTCCTCTACATCTAAAATCTTCTGCAATGCCATTGTTTCTCCACTCCGTCACCACATCAAGAAACTGCTGATAGAATTCACACAAAGTAGACGTTTTCGACAACTTCATTGAAACCGAACGATTGGTTGTCTCACATCTTTGGGAAGAAACTGCCCCTCCAGAAAAATATTGTTTACTGAATGCAGGGCACCACTTCTCTTTTATCTCATCTAATTTCTTCAACCAAGTGTTGTCTTTGCAATTGTAATCCTTCAACAAACTGATGAAATAAAAATGTAACTGATTAATATATCAGATCAATTCATAACTAATATCAGATCAATTCATAACTAATATCAGATCAGCTTACAGCAAAAAAAAAGAATAAAGTAGTATAATAATAATATATCAGATCAACACAAACTTCATATCAGATCAATACATAAAAAATATCAGATCACCTAACAACTAATACAGAAAGAAAACACACACCTGTTCCAGAAGTGGTTAAATTCAGCTTCTGTGCAAACTTGATTAAGCAAGAATTGAAAGGCATCTGAAAATCCTTCTTTACTCATCAAATGAGGTATATTACTACGAGCATTCTTTGCAATGTGCCAAACACAAAGACGATGACGAACATTTGGAAAAACCACACGCACAGCAGCTGCCATCGAAAAATCCTGGTCTGTCATAAATGTCATTGGTTGCTTGTTCCCCATCGATCTCAAAAATGTACTAAACAACCAAATAAATGACTCCACCTTCTCATTTTTTATGAAACCTATACCAAACATAACATTACGACAATGGTTGTCCATACCAACAAAAGGTCCACAGATCATGTCGTATTTGTTTGTCCGATAAGTCGTATCATGAACCAATAAATCCCCAAATCTACTATAATCCTCCTTCATCTTCTGATCTCTCCAAAATACACTACATAATGAAGACTCCTCATCCAAATCAAAATCATAATAAAAGTCCTTCTCATCAGTAAATCTCTGTTTTAACATATTGATCAGTGCATTACTATCACACCCTTCAATCTTCCTCCTCTTCTCTTGTTCCAAATGATTATATACATCTCGCATGGTATAACCAACATTTGATGAACCTCCAGACTGAAAAATAATATCAGATCAACAGGAACATAATATCAGATCAACAGAAAAGAAATATCAGATCAACTCAAACGTAATATCAGATCAACTCGAACGTAATATCAGATCATAACAAGTATCACATTTATGTAGATTCATAAGAAATAATCTGAAAGTATAACTAACCTCTTTGGACAATATATGATAACCATCCGTTACACGAACACCTGAACTTTTCAATTCCTCAAAATACTGCAATGCAGAATCATCAAACTTCCTCTGAGAACGTAAAAACTGCCTCTCAGCTACAGGACACAATTCATGATTATGCTTCCTGAAATGCTTTTGGACAATCCAACTCCCATCTTCTCTTTTCTTAAATTCAATAAAAGCTTTACATCTAGATCGCATATCAATTTTCGTATAAATCTTCTTCAAATTCTCCTTGCATTGTTTAGCTCCTTCTCTATTACAAAGATATCTTCTCAAATACCTGATTCCAGTAGTTTTGTTTTTACGATCTTTACCTTTCCTCACACTAAATCCTAACCTAAAAGCATAATCATTATATAAATTGTATGCTGCATCTTCATTTTCAACCACTGATTTACACAAAGATTCCATAGATTCATCATCTGAACCTGTATAAAAAATGATAATATCATATTAGTTTAAACATAGTTGATCAGATCAGGATTATATAGACATCAGATCAGAGAATACTTGATATCAGATCAACAGACTACAGATATCAGATCAAGAATATAAAAGAAATCATACAATAGCACTGAAACATACTTAACAAGGGAGATCAGATCAGGATTATATAGACATCAGATCAGCTGATACTTGACATCAGATCAACAGACTATAGATATCAGATCAAGAATATAAAAGAAAACATACAACAGCACTGAAACATATTTTACAAGGGAGATCAGATCAGGATTATATAGACATCAGATCAACGAATACTTGACATCAGATCAACAGACTATAGATATCAGATCAAGAATATAAAAGAAATCACACAGCAGAACTGAAACATACTTAACAAGGGAGATCAGATCAGGATTATATAGACATCAGATCAACTCATACTTTACATCAGATCAACAGACTATAGACATCAGATCAAGAATATGAAAATATCATACTGTAAAACTAATATCAGATCAACATAGAACTAATATCAGATCAATGAATAACTAATATCAGATCAATTCATAACTAATATCTCATCATGACTTACATTCCAACAGAGATACCGTTGATTCTTGCTGTTTATCAAAATCAAACAATTCAGGAGCATCTTCTTCGCGAATGAAATCAACTATACCACCCACTGTATCTTCCATTGAAATTTCTCCAATCCACAATGATCTATCAACAATTTTCGATCAAAAACAAAACGGTAAGAAGAACAGAACCGTAGAAACAACAAATTCAAACACATAAATCAATCGAAAGGATCAAAACACAGGAATAAATATCTTAATTATCAAATTCGAAGCAAAAACTCCACAGAAAGATAAACAGAGCACAAACGGAAACAAAATAAGCGAAAAACGAAGACGAAAAACAGATAAACAACACATTTGTAAACATAAATCAATCACAATCATACCGTAATCAAAATTGGAAGCAAAAGAATTCAAGCGAAAGACGAAGACGAAAAACGGCAACAAAAGACGAAGAAGAATATCGGCAACAAACTCCTGAAAAAAAGAAAAAGAAGAACCTTATATAGCTTAGGGTGGGAGTAAGGCGCGTGTCCAATTTTTTTAAAAAAAGAAACTACTAATAAAATTGGGAGGCTAAAATAGAAACTACTACTATATTAGGGGTAGGAGTAAAATTGCATGGTGGTCCTATAGGACCACCATATAAATTACCGTATTTCATTGTTTCAATTATTTGATAAGAGATAGTAAACATTTAGGCGCTCAATTTTCTCTTTTTTAAAAGTTTTGAATTGTTTTCAAAAATCGAAGACTATAATCCACCGTATTTGAGAAAATCTGAAAACAAATTTAATCTCTTAAAATCACATGATTTCTTATGTATTTCATTGTTGCAATTATTTTGTAGGAGATATTAAACACTTAGGTACTTAATTTTCTCTTTTTTAAAAGTTTCGAATTTTTTTCAAAATTCCAAGATTATAATCCATCGAATTTGGAAAAATCAGAAAAAATTTTAATCTCTTAAAATCTCATGATTTCATTAATATTTCATTGTTGCAATTATTTGGTAAGAGATAGTAAACATTTAGGCGCTCAATTTTCTCTTTTTTAAAAGTTTCAAATTTTTTTTCAAAAATCAAAGGCTATAATTCACCGATTTTGAGAAAATCTGAAAAAAAATTCAATCTATTATAATCACATGATTTCATTAGTATTTCATTATTTCAATTATTTGATAAGAGAAGGAAATATTTAGGCACTCAATTTTCTCTTTTTTAAAAGTTTCAAAAAAAATTTCAAAAATTGAAGGCTATAATCCATCGAATTTGAAAAAATCTGAAAAAAAAATTGAATCTCTTAAAATCTCGGATTTTATTACTATTTCATTTTTGCAATTATTTTGTAAGAGATAATAAATATTTAGGCGCTCAATTTTCTCTTTTTTAAAAGTTTCGATTGTTTTCCAAAAATCAAATGCCATAATCCACCAAATTTGAGAAAATCTGAAAAAAAAAATCAATATCATAAAATCACATAATTTCTTTAGTATTTCATTGTTTCAATTATTTTGTAAGAGATAGTATACATTTATGCGCTCAATTTTTTCTTTTTAAAAAATTTTGAATTTTTTTCCAAAAATCGAAGGCAATAATCCACTGAATTTGAGAAAATTTTTAAAAAATTTCAATCTCTTAAAATATAATTATTTTATTAGTATTTCATTTTTTTAATTATTTGGTAAGAGATAGTAAACATTTGTGCGCTCAATGTTCTCTTTTTTAATAATTTCAAATTTTTTCCAAAAATTGAAGGCTATATCCATCGAATTTGAGAAAATCTTAAAAAATGTCAATCTCTTAAAATCACATGTTTTCTTAAGTATTTAATTGTTGCAATTATTTTGTAGGAGATAGCAAACATTTAGACGCTCAATTTTCTATTTTTTAAAAGTTTCAATTTTTTTTCCAAAAATCGAAGGTTATAATCAATCGAATTTGATAAAATTTGAAAAAAAATTTCAATATTTTAAAATCTCATTATTTCATTTTTATTTAATTGTTTCAATTATTTTGTAAGTGATAGTAAACATTTAGGCGCTCAATTTTTTTTTTTTTTACAGTTTCGAATTTTTTTCTAAAAATAGAAGGTTGTAATCCACCGAATTTGAGAAAATCTGAAAAAAAATTTCAATCTTTTAAAATTCTATGATTTCTTAAGTATTTTATTGTTGCAATTATTTTGGTAAGAGATAGTAAACATTTAGGCGCACAATTTTCTCTTTTTTAATATTTTCAAATTTTTTTCAAAAATCGAAGGCTATAATCCACCGAATTTGAGAAATTTTTTAAAAAAAATAATTTCCTAATCTCTCATGATTTCATTAGTATTTCGTTGTTACAATTATTTGGTGAAGAGATATTACACATTTAGGCATTAAAATTTCTCTTTTCTAAAAGTTTCAAATTTTTTTCAAAAATCGAAGGCTATAATCCACCGAATTTGAGAAAATCTGAAAAAAAAATTCAATCTCTTAAAATCTCATGATTTCTTAAGTATTTCATTGTTGAAATTATTTTGTAATAGGGAGTAAACACATAGGCGCTCAATTTTCTCTTCTTTAAAATTTTTGAATTTTTTTCCAAAAATCGAAGGCAATAATCCACTGAATTTGAGAAAATCTGAAAAAAATTACATCTCTAAAAATTCCCTTATTTCATTAGTATTTCATTGTTTCAATTATTTGGTAAGAGATAGTAAACATTTAAGCGCTCAATTTTCTCTTTTTTAATATTTTTGGATTTTTTTCGAAAATCGAAGGCTTTAATGCCCTGAATTTGAGAAAATCTGGAAAAAAAAAATCAATCTCTTAAAATAACATAATTTCTTAAGTATTTCATTTTTGCAATTATTTTTTAAGAGATATTAAACATTTAGGAGCTCAATTTTCTATTTTTTAAAAGTTTCGAATTTTTTTCAAAAATCAAATGCTATAATCCACCGAATTTGAGAAAAATCTGAAAAAAATTTTAATCTCTTAAAATCCCATTATTTCTTAAGTATTTCATTGTTGTAATTATTTTGTAAGAGATAGTGAACATTTTGGTGCTCAATTTTCTCATTTTTTAAAAGTTTCAAATTTTTTCCAAAAATCAAAGGCTATAATCCACAGAATTTAAGATAATCTGGAAAAAAAAATTCAATGTCTTAAAATCACATAATTTCATAAGTATTTCATTTTTGCAATTATTTTGTATGAGATAGTAAACATTTAAGTGTTCAATTTTCTCATTTAAAAAGTTTCAACTCTTAGAAGTAAAATGTTGTTGCCTCTGTGCTCCTTCTACCTTTGCTTCTGGCCCCTTATTGCTCAGGGCTGGATTCTTTTCATTCACCCACTAATGACTCTTGTGAACTCATAGCATTAACTTCACTTAACGGCTTACTCGTGGGATATCATTAGATAAGGGCTCCCCTATCTTCTTTCCAAGCTTTTCACCGGCTCAACCGGCTAGCTTATCCAGGCAGAGACATATTTCACCGTATCTAGTCTAGCCCAACATGAACTAAGCTCATTTTACACCGCTCATCAGATAGTGTTATGGGATGGTCTAATTGGGGTAGCCATTCATAAAAAGGTTGCCCAGGGGTCCGCGTATATCTAGTGAATCTTACTGAGGACTATCTTTAGGTGGGTAATCAGATAAAACGAATAAAATGGTCTTAGAACTCTTAGAAATGTTCATGATCCCTTATCTAAGTGTTGTGATAAGATAAAACAAATAAAACGGTAATACAACTCTTAGAAATGTTCATAATCTCTTATCTAAGAGTTGTAATAAGAAAAAACGAATAAAATGACAGTATAACTCTTACAAATGTTCATGATCTCTTATCTAAGTGTTGTGATAAGATAAAACAAATAAACCGGCCATACAACTCTTAATCGAATTGAAAGATGATATAAAATCGGTCTGTTTTCGGCATTCTATCCATAGTTAGCGGAGCAACAAATCCATGAGGTTGCTCCTTATAAACCTCTTCTTGAAGATCACCATTCTTGCACCATGAGCCCTTGAAACTACTACTTAAAAATTATTCATGAAATTGGGTTCTCATCCTCACTTTAGGGCTAACTTTCACCGTTGACAGGGGACTAAAAAGTCTTTTTCTAAATAAAAGAGTCTTCCGACTGAAGAAATGGAGCAGGCTGGACACTCAAAGAATTCGGTACAGGTTAATGAATTGGACCTTAGGGCCGAAAGCAGACATGGAGGGGGGCGTGCGCTGGAAGTTGATAGATGGAATCTCTCTAGGTTTCAAAATGAATCTTGAATCTACGCGCGATCATGACATGACTTGAGGAAGAAGCCCCAGCAAACTCTGTGCCAGCAGCCGCGGTAAGACGGGGGGAGGGGGGCGCAAGTGTTCTTGGTAGAAGTGGTGCTATTAATTCAGTGCTAGTGTTCAGTCATAAGTCCAGCCCTGGCACTTTTTAAGCTTGTTTCCGCCTCCCTTTGTTCGTAACGTTGGGATTCAATAATCACATGAATGAAGGGAAGCAGTGTTTGATATCTGTACTAGTGCTCTTTTGGGTTTTACTATAAATAATAGGCATATATATCTGTTTAACTAGACCCTAGTTATGATCCGACCCAAAATTGAGCATAGTTCCGATTCCTCGGATTTAATTCCCCCCACAGAAATTTTCTGTTGCAGCGCTCAATTTCTTTCAAAGTGCCTTCCGGAATTTTTGCCATTGGCATGGCATAAAATGCGACAGTATAAAATGGATATAAAATAGGGATGGCTAAACCCTATATATTCACCCTTTCATAGATCACCCTTACTGGTCGTCGTAGAAAGGAAGGGATTGGATAAAGGAGGACCCATCATTACACTCATACACTCTTCATTTTTTCTCGATCCCACTCGTCAAACGCACTCTTAGGGTGTCTTTCATGTGCAGAAATGGGAATGACGCAATCGAATTTGATTAATGGGAATAGATTTGATTAATTAAAATTCATTAAAATAATTTAATTGCTTTTGATTTATTTGGTAGATTGAGGAAATAATATTGGTTTGAACTTGTTTGATTTTTATATTAAAAGATAATTATATAGTATGCAGATGTGGGTTAATAAATATTTATAATATTAATCAAATTGATTTTACATTTATTTTACTGACCAAAAAAATATAACAATTGAAATTAATTTTCGGACAATCATTCTCATGCCGATTGTCCATTCCTATTCCGCCAAATACACCCTTATGCTTTCTCATTAATAAATAAATAAAAATTAATCAAAACAATTGAATGATCAATAAAAATATTTATATTTTGAGGGATTGAAAAAAGAAAATTTGATGTTTAAAATTCATAATTTTAAAAAGGACAAAATTCACTTTTGGTCCTTTATCTATAAATTCCTTCAAACTTAGTCCTTAAGTATTTTTATGTTCTAAAATTAATTATTTTTCTTTAAGTTCCTTCTTATCTACCGCCTTTTTTCTACCTCTTTCTAAAATTATTCACATTTTCTTATTCATCGCCTTACTTTTCTTATTCATTGTCTCCTATTCTCGCCCGTCCTTCTACCATCGTCGTCGGGCTTCGCTACCAGACTCTCTTCTTCACCGCCAATACCCTGCTGCCGATCTCATCACCGCCGCCGCTTCTTCTCCCTATCTCTTGATTGGGTGATGAGCGCACTCAAAATTTCAGTTGGGAGATAGGTAGAAGAAGAATAAGTGGTGGTGGTTGTGATGAGATCGGCAGCGAGATATCGACAGTGAAAAAGGGAGTCTGGCAGCAAAGTTCAACGGGGATGACAGAAGGACGAACAAAGAATAGAGGATGATGAATAAAAAAAATGAGGCGATGAATAATAAAATAAGGACAATTTTAAAAAAAAGTGAGAAAAATAAAAAAAATGACAGTAAATAAAAAAAAAACTTAAAATATAAAAAAAAATGAGTAATTTTTGAACATACAGATTTTTAAAGAATAAATTTAGATGAAATTTATAACTAAAGGGCGAAAAATGGATTTTGTCCATTGGAAAAATATGAAAAATAGAATTATAATTGTCTATATTCTCTTACCAAATAATTGGACTAACAAAATACAATTAAATGTTCAATGAATGAACTTTAGAGTTTGGAAAAGAAAATTTGAAGGTTTGGAAAAGTTGTCAACTTTATAGTATAGATTTAGTGCTCATGTTTTCATATTCAAAGTTCCTGCAAAAATATCTTCTCCATCAACATCACAAATCAAAGTAGAATGCCTTGATCATTACAGATCGTTTCAATTGTCTATACCTTTGTTGTTTTTCTCTCTTAACGCGTGTAAAAAGGAAAATAAGGCATCCAATATTTCGACAACCTCGGCAATCCAGCTTCATTATCAGGGCCCCCCCAGAGTCGCAATTTGATTTTAGCAAAAACAAGCTTAGAATTCAAGGTCAAAACGAGTCGTTTTTTCTATAACAAAGTATCCTTCTGTACAGACATCCATCAAAAAAATTTCTCCAAATTTCAACGACAGCTGACCAGCTCTGCTGCCGTCCAAAGAAATTAACAATGGATTTGCCACCAAAATCACAGGGCATTGACAGATTATATGCCCAAATAAAGGATATTACCTCAGACTGTGTATATGCACCAACCATTTGCATCTTCCCATTGCATTCGACTCTCAATTAAGTTCTTCGAATGAAAGGAATTCTCCAGCGTTTCAGAAACCATGCTCTGCTTCAGTCGCAGAAAGGTTACACACCATAATTTCAGAACCAGTAGTCATTTTCCTTTCAGCTTACTCCATTACAGAATGAAGTGTTCAGTTCATACAGAAGAAGATCGTCGCCTTCCAGAAGTAGAGCTCCTTTTTTAACTCCCTCTCTTGTACTTCTAATTTCGAAACACAGTAAACAGATCACACCCATTCAAAGTTTGTTTCTTTAGGTAAAACCAAGCCGATAAGGCAAAGGGAAGGGTTGGGAGCAATAGACAGCAGGGAACACATATCCGCCGAATATGGGAGAATGAAAAGAAGTCTTGCCCACATGGATTTTACAGCTGGGATTTTTATAACTCCTGCACACTCTCTTTGCTGTAAATATGTAACAAAATCTTGAAACTGCACACAATAAAAGCTATCATCAGAGGAGAGGAATCAAGAGACCATATAACATAGTACTACCTCCGTCCCTAAAAAGAAAATCTATTCCTTAAAGATATTTGCCAAAATAGAAAAATATTTCTTCTCGTGCAATTTCATAACAATTACTAAGTTAAGTGTATGAAAGGAGGACATATTGAGACCAATCTTGGTTTCTTTTTCCTCGAGACATGAAAATAATTAAATTGTATGGCAGTATAAACTTACACCCTTATGGTCATCTTCAGACAAGGGGAGCAACCAGCATATATCTCTCTGCATCAGGTTAAAAAACATGATAAATTAAATACATAAAACCAACTCACCATCCTCAGAGATCCAAGAGAAATAACAGAAACCCATCCCTTCTAATAATGAAACTATCGACAATAGTATAAGAGCAAACTAGAACCGACAGAGTTTAAGATTGTATGGAGACAAGGATAAAGTTTTCAAAAACTCACTTTGTGTGAAGGAGTATTTGAAAAAGTTGTCTTGACATGGCGGAAATCTGTCCGCTTAGTCATATCCAACTTAGCAGGCCATCTGCAGAGACAAGACGACGAATATTTCACACATCAGTAAAATTGAGTTTATAAATTGTTAATTTGAATATTGATTACTTACTCTGTTGGCTCAGCCATCTCATCAGAATACTTGCAAATATCAGAATCAGCTCTTTGGGCAAAAATTGTACAGAAGCGAACCCCACTTTTACTCAATGTGCCATGCCACTTGTACTGCACAGAAGACTGTCTAAAATACTCTGAACATGAAGATTCTGAAGGTAGTGGGGGAGGGGGAGGGGGTGGAGGAGAACTAGGTGGTGGTGGAGGAACCAGCGGTGGCATTGAATAAGGGGGTGGAGGCTGAGATGGAGGTAATGGCAGCTGCCCATCAGGCTGAGAAGGGCGTAAAGGGGGTGCCAAATTTGGTGGAGTAACCATAGGTGCCGAATACATATGACCAAATGGCGGCATTGAGTTTCCATGATATTGAGTTAAGGGAGTCACAGAAGATGGCATGAATGGAGGCGGAATTGGGTTCCGATGAATATTCTGCATTACACCAGGTGAAACAGGATTCATGGGCAGATGATTGTTCATGCCGCGTGCATCCCATGTACTACTGGGTGGAAAATTGGGAGGCCTGAATTGAGGTGATTGGACTGGCATTGGTGGTACAATGGGAGGCCCAATAGTCGATGGAGGCATACGTGGAACATTCCCAGGTCCAGAATGCATCTCCATTTCTGGTTTTCGGAACATCCACATCCGATCAGCAGAACTTGAAACAACCTGGCCTCCTAAGAATGACCAAAAAGGAAAAGTAATTAATACATCTAACTCTTCTATAATAAAGAAAGAAAATACATTGATTAGTTTTATTTCACATACAAAAAACTATATCCCTGCAAATATCCAATAAGTATAGAATCGCAGAAGTACCTCCATGTGAAGGATCTGCAAACAATGGCTCAGGCGTCCTCGATCCAATTTCAGACATCCCTCTATGACCAACATGCACCCAGTTTGATTGAAATGCATGTCCACTTTGTCTTCCCTGATTTTCAGGATTTAGTCTGGGTGAAGCAAGCTCTAGAGAATTACCATCATGGTTAACCAGAAGGGGGGTGCTGGGATGCTTCCCAGTATGACTGAAAACAATGTGCAAATTTAAGAAACAGTTCACCGAGTTAATATAATAACCAAGATGAGAATATAAAGAGAAAATAAGGGAAAAGCACTATCATTCTGACACAACCAAAAAACTGGTTCATCAGGTAAACTAATAAAACAAAGCACATAAAATTATATAAACAGGATAAACTGCTCAGAACAAACAGGAATGAGAAACTCGAAACCCGTAGAGTTTGGCACTAAAGATTCCAGAAAAAGATTTCCTATCCTCAAGTTTGATGCTAATCGAAGCCTAAACAGCATCAATCAGCTTAATATGTAACCTTTAACACTTATCCCCCAAGGTTTCAGCAGAAACAAATGATTTCCAATAGTCCTTCAACATCCAAGCAAGCATGAAAGGAACAAATTTTAAATGATAGAGGAAATTTTGGCAGATTTATCACAATGATTAGGAACTGTCATTATTACAAAACCTAGTAGATGATTAAAATAAACATGTCCATTGTCCTCTTTTTGCAGCTAATAGGAAGGTTAAAATCCTAACCGGAGGAAAGAAAAGAAACAATACACAATACTGAAGAGCTATCAATTTGCAAGTACACGCCACCCTATTTCTTTTAACTAATGGCCATCGCAAAATGCAACACATTCGAGCTTTTCACAAAAAATCTTTCCTCAACAACCAGTACAGTAAAACGAAGCCATTGTATTCTTTTATATTTTCCCCAGCTACTGTATACTTCACTGTCTCACAGATGATTTAAATTCCAACCCATAGCAACAACAAGAAAGGTAATACTGGGAAAAGAAAAAGTGCTCATTCTTAAGCATCTTTGCGTAATATTTGATATCAGAGGCAAAAGACTTCAAACTATAAATAGAACAAATGAGCCACGTTTTAGAACTCTTCTTCTAGTGATAAAACTGATGAAATGTGACTTTTAAACCTTTAAACCAACAAAGAAAGAGAAAAAAATTAAAGTTCAGCAGCAATTTGCACCTGAATTCTATTTGGAAGAACATTCCTGGACAATCACGAAAATTTTTGTGAAGAATTTTTGCTGTTTCAATGCTGCTGCATTCTACAAACCAACTGGAAGCCATGGAAACATTTTTGGTCAACCTGACAATGGAACCCACATTGGTGACTGCCATGTTACAAAGAGTCAATAGCTCATCATCTGGGAGAAAAGTCGTATTCATGTGTGGAATGGTGATAAAGAGAGAACTCGTGGGCAATTGATCTTCTCTTATTGAAGTGATATGATGATTTCCAGCAACACGACTATCAGACGTAACTTGATTTTGAGCAATATTATATTTCACACGTAACTGAGAAACCATAGAAGACAAATGTGATGTTCTTAGTGAATAATCTTCAGATGGGTTCTCGGGAAATGCCAGAACTTTAGTTGATTCAACTCTATTATTAGCAGAATACTTAGAAGCAGAGCTAGGGCCAGCAGTTTCAGAGTGCATTGCAATCTCAGAAGCACCATTTGATCGCACAAGAGAGTTAACACTTCCCCTGCGAAATTTTCTCAAATGAACCATAGCAATACTCGCTTCATCAGGTGTATCAAATTCCATTAGGAAAGCGCCCTCAACATTAAGATGAGTTGCCATCCGAGGCCCCTTATGGAGTACCTTGTTTACTTCATTCATTATCTCATCCCTCTGCCACTGGTTAACATAAGCAACATAAACATGGCAACTTGAAGCAACAAAAATCCCATCTTTATCTTTCCTAGATCCACATCCCATATCTGAGAACTTTACTTGAAGAGTAGCACCCCACACAGAACGTCCTCGCATATTTGCCCTGGCTCTTATAGCATCCATAATGTTTCTATACTCTATTAAGGCAAATCCTTTAAATGGACAACATATGAACTGATTTATAGGCCCAAACTTCTCAAACTGGGACCTTACAATCCCTTCTGCTGCATCAGGACCTAATGAACCTACCCATAGCTTTTTGGATGCTGCAAAAATATCCATTGCTTCTGGGTCACCATCAGAGTTCGTAGTCACTTGATCTATTGATGGATTTCCAATAGATGCCTCATGCTTTGATGAATTAAAAGAACAATTTGTGCCTTCACTGGTAGATCTCAAGGTAGGTGAAGACAGGTCCCTGCTTGAAACTTGAATCTTCTCCCTTTGGAGACCTTGACTTGAACCCCTTGAGCCAACAGGTGTTCTTGTGATGGGTGAGAGAATACTTCGGTTTGACAAGTCTCTAGGCATGGACAACCTAGATTGGGATGCATCCCCACCAAAATCAAAATCCATAGATTTTGACCCTCCACTATCAATGGAGGGGCTTGCACTTGAATGGTAATCTATTGAGTTACTTTTTCTTATATGTGAAGGAAATCTGTTGGCCAAGTTATCAGGGCAAGACTTGTCATACACTCGTGAAGTACTGTCTTTCCCAGTAACTTCAGATGAGGATTCTGAATAACTGGACTCTCTAGGAGCTAAATGCTGATTAATATACTTGGACTGACCACATTCACTCCCATAACCGTCTTCTTCTGTGAAAGATTCAAATAAACTGTCCAGAACAGAAGTAATATCTGAAACAATCTCAAAACTTGCCGACTTTGATAACTTCCTATAATTTGAGAAAAACCATCTTTTAAGGGACAGGTCTTTATCAAGAATCTGCATGAAGAAGACATAAAATTGACCCTTTAGAAGACCTTTCAGGATAATACAAAGTCAAATTTGTCTTTAAAGCCATTTAACGTTCAAAAAATTTAATCCAGCACCAGATGATACCGAAGCATGATGATTTCCACCAATTACCATATAAGGGCAAAAGACCATAAAGGAATAAAGGATACACAATTAAAATGTTCATGTACCAGAAAAAGACCATAAAGGAATAAAGGATACACAATTAAAATGTTCATGTACCAGAAAAGTACAGAGACATAATCCCAACAAATTTTGTCATGGATACAGAACTCTCATTTCTCTTACAGAAACAAGAAGAATCAGAGTGGTAATTCATTACTAATATCCTTTGTATTTGCTCTAAAAATTTGACAAAGTCACACATGATAGCAGGCATCCCTGTTAACGTTAAATCTTTTGGTCTAGATCAACTGTAGAAAATTCGCACTTCTATTAACACTAAAACTTGTAGGACCCAAACTTATGTTTGGTATAATATACAATTCAAGTAAAGGGTTCCAAGCAACAAAGCACGTAAAGTCTTTCCAATTTCTTAAAAATGGGAGTACTACAGGTCATAACAGCCTTGAAACTAGATATTGTTCAGAAAGTATATTCTAATAACAAGCCTCAGCAACACAGATGGAAAGTCATCTTAGATTCTAATCCATTAGTCTTTCTCCCTGAGACTCCCAAACCAATGTACTTAGTCCTCCATGTCCCAAACCAATGTATGTAAGATAAAGAGCTTCTTGTAGTCAGGTTGTAAAAATACTTGATCAGAATGTCAAGGGGCCATCTTCATTGATTATTTATGATCCAAGGCCAAATTTATTAAGGAAGGGATCATTATTCGTGGTTTCAATCATAATTAAAATTGAAGTCTTTTGGGCAGCTTGGTGGGGTATAATCTCCCAAGGTTCATATCAATGCTTGAGTACCATTCCATCACTTAAAGACACTGCTCAAACAAATCTAGAAATTGCACAAGAAATAAACCTTTAAACACTAAGATACAATTTAACATCAAGACAAGATAAAGAGGAGAAGCATTTATACCAGCCCAATAATGCAGTTCCCTGAAGCTGGAGAAGCATTTTTTGAAGCAAGATTGTTGTCTTGGCCTTTTCCAATGTCACCAACAGCATTGGCCTGGCAACTTGTTCCACCATTCCCATGACTCGGAGCATAAGAAATAGCATCATCAAGCCTGCTAGTTAATTGGCGAAGAAAGTAATGTCCTTCCTTATGTGTTGAATCAGCAACAGTCAAGTTAAAGAGCTCAAAGCACACCGAAAGTGAATACTTTGGGCAACAAAAGAGTAATCTTAGGAAACTTACAGCACGAAATTTAGATAATTTCAACGCTGTTGAATCTCCTTTATACACAAACTTTTCCTTGAAGTGAGAAATAAATTCTTCTTTATCTTGGATCTTCAGAGTTTCCATATCGACAATTTTAAAAATATCCTTCCCCTCAAGAGAAGATATGAGAAAAGAAAACACGTGGAGAAAAACTGCAGAACCAATGCCTTGAATTACTGATGATGTTGGTGCTTCTTTCGCAGCAGCTTGACAGATATTAGCCAGACCAAAAATGCAGGCTTCAGCAGTTTCAAATGCAACACCATCACAATCTTCCCCTTTGCTAATCACTGCCAAACTGCAATTATGCATGTTAATTATAACCTTTATTGCTGCTTCAAGTGCACTAGGACAATATGACGCGTATCTTGGAATCAAATCAGCTACTATTCGTTGTACACTTGCACAGCCTGAATATCAGTAGTAACAATCATCATAGTTCATTCATAACTAAACTCTTGAGGAGGATGCCAGGGACATAAAGGAAAAATATATAGCACAAGCAAGTTCAATGTTTCCAGCAAAGAAATGCAACGCCATTCAAGGACTGCCCACGGCCTCAGGCAGCTTTGATTATTGCACTTCAAGTTTACATACGATTTAAACATTTAAACATATAACTTCCACTGCTTAAATATATTCACCATTAACATAATCCTGGAAACTATAATGAACAATTGCAGCTTTCCAAATAGGAACCGAAACTAGGGTTTCCTTTTCAATTTTCTATATGCAGTTCTGCGCCATGGAATTCTAGAATTCCCTATGCTCAAGCGAAATCAAACATGATTACAGCTATACCAGAGAAAAGATAAAACCGAAGTTCCAAACAAAAAAAAAAAGAAAAGCATTTCTGTCGAATGCTAAAGAACACGAGCACACGCGCCGCACAATCCAAAATGCACAAAAACACATATCGTCATATAGTCGACCGAACAACCATTTAAGTGAAAACGAAATTAAAAACCCTAAGTTAGGTGTAGTTTCGATATGGCGAAAAATTCGTAAAACTAATAAACTAAGAGTAATTAACTGACCTCGGGAAGCCGTTATGAGGTAGAGGTAAGCTTGTTCGAGTTCCGGCGAGTAACGTCGGTCCGGAACCTCTCTCACAATGCAGCATCTGATTTGCTTGAGGCAGCTGTAAACTTCACGAATCTCTTCCCGATTCCTTTGCCTTCGGATAATTTCTTCTTGCTTTAGAGGTTGAACGGGGGGCGTTCCTGGTGGTGGCGGTTCCGGAGATTGTCTTGATGGCGGTGGAGCTGGGAGTGATGGTGATGAATGTTGGAATTGTTCGTATAGCTTGCGCTTCTTGAGCGGCTGCTCCGCCGACGCCATGGCGTCGTTTACTGACGAAGAAGAGAACCGTCGCTTCTTAATACGGATTTGGGGCCCGAATGACGAGCCCGCCTTTCCCCTTTAGTACCGATTTCTCTTTCTTATGGACTTTTAAATAGGCCCCCCTTTTTCTCTTAAATTATCATTTTATCCCTAATTTTATTACTATTAAAAATTAATAATGATATTTTAATAATTTATGGAACTGTGAAATGATTTTTTTTTTTTTTTTTTACAAAGAGAAGTTAAGACCTATTAATCTAAGTCCAGTGCGACTTTAACTCATATACTAAGTGAATTCAGATCTCATGATCCTAAATGAGAAATGTCAATTATTACGGCATCTCTTGTTTGATATTTAATAATTTTTTTTATGTGGTGTTATAACTAAATTACATTATTATCTTTTTTGAAATTAAATTTTAAGTGTGTTATGGTAGAATGATAGCAAATTATACTATACTCTAATGAAGTA
The DNA here is from genome assembly GCA_030378225.1 of Knoxia roxburghii. Classification (NCBI taxonomy): domain Eukaryota; kingdom Viridiplantae; phylum Streptophyta; class Magnoliopsida; order Gentianales; family Rubiaceae; genus Knoxia; species Knoxia roxburghii. Next base: position 41,695,523 of record CM059418.1, read on the forward strand.
TACTTACTTTGTATTTTTTTCTTTTTTTTAGTCTCAGTTATTTTTCAACTTTTCCTCCTTTATCATCTTCATGGAACACATTGGTTTTAAGTGAAATTATAGTATAGAATTGGACTACTAGGTCTATTCAGAATGTATAAGTATAGAATTGCAAAATTATAGGTTGAGTGAATTTTGATACTTCTTGTGCTGATTTAGTTTTTTTTTTTTTTTTTTTTTTGGCTCCACCCTTAGTGACTAGGTACTAGGGGTGGCAATTTTTGACCCAACCCGTGAACCCGTCACGACCCAACACGGGAAAAAAAACATGTTGGGTTGAGATTTTTAACCCGTTTAATAAACGGGTTGGGTCGGGTCAACTCGGCGGATTCACGGGTTAACCCGTCAAAAAAATATATTTAAATATATATACTATATATATATATATATGAAGAATAGCATAGCAGGCTAGCAGGCGACGCCGTCTCTCTCACACTCACTTTTCTTTTTCATTCTCTCTGTCTGTCGTCTTCCAAAACCAAGCCCTTAAATTCACATGAATGGATGTAGACGTTTCCGGACGTGGTGCTAGTGTTATGAGACGTGGTGGAAAAATTTAAACTGATTTTTATCCTGGCCGGTTTGAAAAATTTTGAAACCGTATATTACGGTTTGGACTATACTTTTACTTTCAAACCGGCCAAACCGGACTGTGTACACCCATGGTGTTTAGGTCATTCTTTGGTTGGTAATATTAGCAGGATGTTGTTTCTGTTTGTTTTGCTTATGAAATTGACTTAAAATCCTCGGAGCAAGACTGCTAGCACCCTGGCTATGACTGATTCAGTAAAAGCTCAAGCATATGAAAGTGCTCAGTATAAGTTTCATTTTGCTATCAAGCACGTATATATATAATATATGTATATGTGAGTGAATTCATGAGCACGCATATATAATAATATAGACAAGTTTATTATACAAATCAGTTGTTTATATGTATTTTGTTTATGTTATTAGCAACGAACGAATTACATGAAAAAATGATTTATATTTTTAAATAAATAATTAAAATATATTAGGCGGGTTATGGGTGACCTGTTTAATTAAATGGGTTAGACGGGTTGGGTTGGGTTGACATGTTTATTAACAAGGTTGGGTTGGGTTCATATTTTTAACCCATTTAATAAATGGGTTGGGTCAACCCAACTCGATTTTTTCACGGGGTTGGGTTGACCCAATCCGTTTATAGCGGGTCAACCTATTTTGCCAGCCCTACTAGGTACTGATTTAGCCTTCTTTTTTTTTTTAAATTACATCTTTAGTGATTCGAACTCGTGATCCCTTAATTATAAGTAAAAAATATCAATTATTAGAATACTAACTTATCGTATAATTTCATTTTTTAAGATTTAACCCAGTTTTAATTGATTTATCGGTACTATTTGTGTCAAATTAAGAGTCTAATATGATGATATGTATTCAACTTCGCGACTCAATCAGTGGTTTTAATAATTAAAGAAATAATTTTGTGGTTGGAATTTAATGATTTTTTTTTTTTTTTAGTAGAAAAAAGAAGTCATAGCTTAGATGACTCAACATCTAGACCTATTATCTTAAGCGATGAGTGTCAACCACTGAATTATAATCCTCTCGTAGATTGTCTTTTTTTTTTTTTTTTTTTGAGTATAAAATTGTAGTAAAACGAAAATGGCTATAAATGAGAGGTTGGTGACCAAACCTTAATGAAGGCTAAAAAGAAAAATAAAGCTTCAATGCAAATTTGGTCACCCATAATAGAGATAATTTCACTTTTGGTTATTCTTATCTTTTGAGTGACATTATTAGTCATTATCATTTTTTTTTGAAAAATTTAAAAAATAATGGATTAACTAATTTGATCGCTAGTCAAACATATTTTTTTTTCAAAATGATTTGTACTATGATGTTTCAATCTATTTTATGATTTGATTTCTCATGAATGTTTAATTCATTTAGATCGACTTAAAATTCAAAATGACAATCGAAATCCTAAATGGATTGAATATTCATGAGGATCCGGATCATAAAATATGTTGAAAATATCATCGTACAAATCATTTTGAAGAAAAAAATTAGGTTTGACTAGTGATCAAATGAATTAATCCGTTATCTTCTAAATTTTTTCTTAAAAAAAAGACTAAATTTACTTTTAAAAGGGAAGAGACTAATATTGACGCTCAAAACATAAAAGAGATAAGAAAAGTTAATGGATAACATGTAACATCCATCCGTTAATTCAATATTAGATTAACAATTTTATTTATTATATAATTTTAATTCCACGAACAATTTCCTTTATAACTTACGGTAAAATAATAAAGACAATAACTTACGGTAAAATAATAAAGACAAGAGGTATAATAATAGATTTTGAGTTTGAAGTATCTAAAATTTGGACTCTTTGTTAAAAAATATATAATAAGATCGCTTTAATAATGAATGAGGGTATAAAAGTTTTCAAAGAAAAAAAAAACTTAAGAGTCCACTCCAAGAATGACAGCACAAATGATTAATCCTTGAACGCACGAACAGCAAAGCACTGTGCTACCATTCTTGAAATTAAATAGTTATCAAATCCCACAAACAAGAACTACCGTGTACTCTGTTTGATGATACACGGGGGCAAGAAGTAAGAGAAGAACAACTGTTTGATGAAATTCACACATGGGTTTTCCGTATAATAGTACAGTATTCAATCATAGGAGTTGGTGTAGAATCAAAAGTAAAGTACATGGGGATCAAAAGAATGATTGAAATTCGATTAAAATTAGATTCATGAATCTTAATCCTTCGAGAAAAACAGGGGAAGTACCATCTTGCAGTACCATGTGCAATATATACTACTTTATACTTTCAGAATTTCTAACGTAGTAATTAAAGTATATATATGTTATTTGTCATCATCTCATCCAGTAAACAATGAGATTTGTGAGAAGGAATTACAAGTCAGACTGTTCGTACGGCTCTCTGTCTCTGTCTCTCTGTTTTTTTTGTTTTGTTTTTTTTCTCTATGTTGTTTAATGTTTTTCCTCTCTGTTTGGCCGCAAGTAAAGAATCTCACCAGGGAAGAAGCAAAAATAAAAATAAAAAATTGCATGCACAGCTGCTGTCTGCAAGATCATTGGGTCGGGAAAATCCTTCCATACATTCCAATGTCGAGTCCATTGTACACAATTGGAGCATACATCCACATGTCATCTGAGCTCAATAACTGCAGAGAAATTAGCAAAGAAGCTGTTGGTTAGCTAACGTCTCTTAAATACACATGCATAGGGTTGGAACTAGGAAGAAGATTGTGTAGATCTAGGTTGTTACCTTAATCTGAAGCTGCAAAAATTTGACATAGTGAACTGCTTCTTCAAGCATTGTGCTAATGTCAACCTGTCAAATCCCAAAGAGATTCGGTTAAACACTGCTATCTTCGATCCTAAATTTCATCAAGAAGTACTAGTTTTTGAAATTTATAATGAAGGTTACCTTTGTTCCATTTGGTACAAGATTCTGCAAGATTCTCAATCTCTCGTTGATTCTTTCTCTTCTCTTCTGCAATAGAAGAAAACCAAACAACTACATGAGTAATCTTGTAATTTTGTTCAAAAGGAAATATCTTATTCTGTTGTTGAATGTGGTAATTTACCCTTGCATAGAGGCTTTGTGGGTCGGTTGCAGAACCCCTGTTGGCTCTGGCTTTACCATTCAAGTTGAGGGCTGGTTCTTTGTTGTCGGGATTCGACTCCTGGGAAGCATTAGAATCATCCTCTGAGCTGTAGTTAGAGCAGCTGCTTTGCCCATTCTGTTGTGCAGCCACATTGGTTTCCTGATCATCCTCCTTGCCGATTTGTGCAGCCTTCTGGTTCTTTTTGGGTTTTGGCTGCCCGGTCTTTTTGTTTTTCTGAGCCTGAATCAGTAACCAGAATGAATAAACTTCAATCAGATTGTTTCAATATGGAAAATTGTCACTTTTGCAACAACTCTATGTAATCAACTCACATTTCTTGGAGCTCTTGATTTCTTCTTCGGCTGTTCATCCACAGAATCAATATTAATGTTGAGCTTCTCTTCTGCTGCTTCAGTTTTAGCAAACTTCCTCTTGAGCTGCTGCACTTCACTCCCTGAATTAGCAATTCTTGCAGGCTGATTTTCTGCATTTTCCTTTTCCCTGATCTCTTCTCTTGGGCAGAGAATATGAGCCATGATACCATCAGGGATAACTGGAGCTGAAATGTTGTCATTTTTCTCGTCCATTCCGCAAAAATCCATGGACTCAGCAGAACCATTCAGTAATTTAAAAGCATTGAGGTCATTAGCCAGGTGAAACCCATGGCTCAGATTGTTATTATCACTTCCTCCACTGCTATAGCTACTTTCTTGAGAAATATTCTGGAAGTCATAAGCACAATGATCAATTAGAAAACTCTCACCAACCCCAGCTACATTCTCAATGCTAGCTTGATGAACAGGCCAAAAACTCGACGACGGTGTCGTCTCGAAGAGCAAACTCCCATCACAGCAGCCATTTGATGATGAGAACAACTCATGACCATGCAGCTGGAACATGAAATCCGCAGCATCTTCACTGGGGAACATTTTGCTCAAAGTTTCCCATTCCTCATCAAAAAAAGCTGTGATTGGCTGCTCCATGTTCTGATCCAATGGGGAAGGACTGAAGATCAAGATCAGCTAGTTCTTTTTATCTTTTTTTTTTGGGGGGGGGGGGGGCGGGGAATGCTTGTTATTTTCAGTGAGACTGATGATGGTGATACTACCAAAAAACTGGGGGACACACATATATATAGTCAGGGGTTAGAAACTTAGAATGGAATGAGAGAATGACAACAAGGCATTTGACTTGATCAGGATAATGATTAATTAAAGGGCTTAATCAATTATTCTCTCTTAATCAAGTCTTAATACTTTGTAACCAATCCCTTTAAGGAGTCCACTGTAGGGCCAAAACCAGTTAACTTACAACTCAGGAGGAAAGAAGGTGGGGTCCTAAAGTTCATGCAATCATAGATTAAACAAATTGATTCTGTCAACGACCCTTAAACCGTATTAGACTCAGCTTAAATTAGCATTAAGATTAGAAGATCAACTGTCGTAGTCCAAGGATTCCGATAATATAATCATTTTTGTGTGATTAATTATGACTAATCACTTCCTAAGTGATGATAATGTTGTTTTTAGGGGGATTTTCTAATCTTAAAAACATCAAGAACTGCAGAGAGAGTTATGGAGGATGGGAAGAAAAACTGTTGTCATGGGATTCAGACAACGTGGTTTGGGTCTTGGAATATAGTACGTACAAAACTCGATCGCCATCCCCCCACCAACAAAACGAAAAAAAAAAGAAAAAAGAAAAATCGTCTCTTGAGAGAGAAACAAAATCAAGCAAAAGTCGGCCCTGATCGTGGAGCTGAGTATGACATTCATTTTTTGAGTTTTTAGAGGGAAAAACGATCCATATCCGACACTGTAACCTTAAAGTCCGCTACTTTGTCCCCTGATATTTCCTCAACCTAACCTTTGTCTTCAATGGTGGCGATCACAAAGTTAAAAATTGGGCATAACTTCTCCCCTGTGTGTGTGTCTCTGTGACTTCCCTTCTGGCAATTTAACATCAACTAAGGTACAAAGCCCCCAACTCCCCACGTTCTGTAACGGTGTGTTCTTGGTACGAGAAAACGTCAATAACAACAAACAAACGGACTTGTTCTATATCATTCTTCTTCAAGTTTTTTAACAACTTCTCCCTCTTGGGTTAGTTTTTTTTTTTTTAACGTTTAAAGAACCTTGAAATCTAGGTAAACTGAGTTGATAATCCTTTTAAAAAATTGCAGAACCTATTTTTCAGATAGCTGAAAATGAATTGGGATTATGATGATGATGGAATAGTTGTTAACAAGTACAAAATGAGCCCTCCAAATCATCGTTGACAGGATCATGAGCCCTTTAATCAGATTGGTGATACGATGGAGATTGAATTCTATCTGGCATTGAAGCCTGCCATGATATTGTTCTTTGATATGAATATCTCTAGATGATCATATATATCAGAATTTGAATCCTGGATGAATGCAGATCCAGTTTCAGCTTTATATATATATATATATATATATAAAAGAAAAAAAATCCAAGTAAACATAAGATCATCATCGTCATCATAGATATGGATCATGGTAAAATTATGTTGTTGGCGGGAAGATACCATGAGTGTATCTATGACAGAAGCGAAAGCAAGCTGTAATATCTTGGCGGTAAGCTAACTAGATTACCTGAACTTAGTCATTAACTGCTCTCATTCTCACACCTTTGATTCCGGCGATTCTCGCGCTTTCAGTTCCTACGCGTCAGAAAGGGACGGCTCCTAATAAATAATAGTAATTCATTTTTAAAAAAATAAAAAATAAAAATATAATAGTTTTAAATTTTTTAATATAGGTATTTACCCAATAATAAACAATAAACTACTCATAACTTGACGACGGTAAATATTTATTATAAAAATTACAAATAATAACTTGAGTATATTATTATTTCTACTAGTTACACATACCAACAAAGTTGATAATCTATAAATTTTTACCTTTATTTGTATGGAATTAGGATAATTATATACAGGGCACCGCCCATTGCACGATCGATCCTTCTCTAGTTTCTTTTTGTTTTTCTGGCTTTGATTTGTTTTTAGGAAACGTCGAAAATAAAAAATAAAGAGAAAAATGGAAGCCCCCAAGACAATAATTGCAATTTACATAAGCCAAACCGGGAATAAAATCTAGTAATAATATTTTGGAAACAACAAAGAATCTGATTTTGTTCTCTTGGGAATTCCTTCCCTTAACTCTAGCTTAACTAGGGTATTTTTTTTTGCACGACTAGACATGCATTTTATTTTGGGTAATTTTTTTTTTTTTTAATATTGTTATGTATCACTGTGTTGAATCGGGGTCAACTACGACAGCAATAAAACATTGAGTCGAACTTTTATTTTGGGTCAAGGTAATAGTTATGAACACTCATCGACTCCCGGAGAAAGTTATGAGACATACAATACATTACACAAGTATGATCATACGTTTGAACCGAATATTCTATTTTACCTCTTAATAACATAACGATACATTTACAATAAATTTCTACTTTAAATACGTGCAATGAAACCCTAATCAGTTAAGTAAAATCTGATCCATAAAATAATTTAATCTAAAGATAACACCGTTGTGATAAAAGTCATAATGCTCAAATAATTATTAAATAGTAGTATAATTAATATTTTTGACAATAAAAATGAAACAGTTAATTTGAAATAAAATTTAAATACATAATATTTAATTAAGGGATGAACCAATTTTGTTGTTGTAAGAGAATTTTATTTTTTATTTTTTACTTCCTCCATTTATTTTTATTTAACGTTTTTAAACTTTCCACTCACTATTTCTCATCTCACCCTAATGTAATAAAAAATAAATATTTCATTCCTTACTTATGTGAAGATATTAAAGTCAAAAGCATAACAGTTAATTTTTTCATGTACTATATTATAATTATTACTGTCAAATAAAAAAATATGATAAATAATTATTGTTAAATTAAAAAAAAATCATATGCGGAATTTTGTTTTTCTCTAACCTGTTTGAAAAGTTTAAAACGTTAAATACGAACAAACGAAAGGAGTACTAATTTGGAGGTGTCACTTTGTTGTTTGTGTACGTGGGAGAGTATGAGTGGGAATTTTGTAGGATTTAATTTGAGCGTCTATGTGCGTTTATCTTGAGCACAACAAATGAGAAAATACCCGTGACAGCTAACTTTGTCCTATCAAACTTCCAACATTCGGTGCTATTAAATTTAGCTTAGAAAGCTACTCATCTACGGACACGTGAACTCTCTCCACGTTTAATTCTAAATATTACCAAATTTATTCCATTTGTTTGTTTATGTTTTTATCGGCCCATCTTGTCTACATTTACTTTTATTGTGGTTTTATAAAATTACCAATTAACAATACTTTATTCAAACATTATTTTAATTGTACGAGAAATAATATCAAGAATATATTGTAAAGTATCTTTTAATACTGTAATATAATTTGCGAGTTAGTTGATATTCTATCTATTTTGAAATATTTGAAATTTTAACGATTTTTTTACAAATTAAGAATGTGAGTAAATTCTCTAATTTATTATTTTACTTTAGGAATAATTACAACACTCACTCTTTCATTCTAAACTTTCACTTATTAAGAAAGAAAAGAGCGGATAGTTACTGCAAGATAAAATGTGATCAAATATATAAAAAATGCTAAAATATAAAAATTTATTAAAACTTTAAAACCTCAGTTATTTATTTATAATAGAGAGATTATTAAATATGTAATATACTACAAAGTTAACTTTAAAGTGTTTAACTAATGTAATCCATGCCTTTTAACCCGAAAAAAGAAACCATAAGATGGAGTGAAAAAATAATATCGAAAATTTTACTCGTAATCTGCTATTCGAAGGTCATTAATTTCAAAGTAGAGAAGCGCAAGTTAGAGTGTGTGAATAAGGTTTATTAAATAAGTACTTATTTGTTTAGGATAGCATGTGGCTTTCTCTAACAATGAAGAGTTGCAAAAAACCTTCAATTGCTCTGACAACAAAAGTATCTTACACAAAAAATCACACTTCCTGCTAACGATGAGACACAAAGATCAACTATTAACATTATTTATTTCCTTAACTTTAATTAAATTAAACCTAGGAAGATTACGTAATTATAGGACTTGGGCGTCAAAAAGTCCCCCAATAAGCCCTATTAAGAACCCATTAAAATTAGTTTTAAAAAAATCAGCCTGAAATAAATATATAAAAATATTAAGAAAATTAAGCTGAAAAACAGTTGGGCAAACGGGGACCACTTCTCAAGTTCTCCCAGCAGGCCCCACCCGAGTCATGCGTAGATGGTATAAACTTTAGTTTTAGCACTGTTCCCAGTTGACTAACTTACGCGGGTTTATAAACACAATATATATAGTAAATTTGCTTAAAAATAGTAATTAATTCATTTCAAGATTAATATGTAGCCTCTCCGGCGTTAAATATTTTTTTAAAAAAACGTATAATAATTCGAGAATTATGTTCAGATCGTTCACATGTAATTTTTAAACGTCAATCAAGATAAAACATATAATCTGACCGATAGGTTGAGAATAATTAACAAATGTTATAGACATATTTATATTTTAAAATATTTGAAAAGCAAAATAATAAATAAAAAGAATAACACTAGTAAAAAATAAATCAAAAATAGAAAATCTTGAATGCTATTCGAAATACAGAAAAATTCTGAAGAGCAATCCTTAAAACAGTTAAAAAAGGTTCGGGTTCATTTACAGCCAGTGGAAGTAGATTAAACATGCATGAATGAGCCCTAGACATCTTTGAATTTATTAATTATAGAAACACAACTTTAAGAGCTTGATAAAAATCAATGGCTTTCCAACTAACAACAAAAAATGTATTTAACATAATTATATATAATATGTGAGTTTAATAATGCATATAATTGCTACCAACCTTAATACTTAAATTGGACAATATTAATATTATCATGTTAGTGTACATGAATTTATAACAAGAAATAACTGCTATTATTTTATGTAAATATATTAAAATTTTAAGTGAAAGTACAGCTGCATAAGTCCCAGCACGCGTCAAAGAAATGGTACTACTAATACTATTGGTGCTCTAATTATTGTTCCGTTTTTCAACTCTAACAGCTTTTCAGCTCTACTTCTTCCCTTTTTTTTTTTTTTTTTTTTCTGTACTTCTTTTTTAATATCCCATTATGAGAAAATGGACCCTTAAATATTGTCCTAATTATTTTTATCGCATGTAAATTACTAAAATGTCATTATTATTTTTATATATAAAAATTAATAAAAACATCTTGATAATCAAATGATAGTAAATAAATGTACAATTATAAAAAGAAAACGATAAATTAAAAGAAGGAATGATATTTTGATAATATCTTTGATAAATGAGGGTGGAACAAATAATAGTAGAGGCAAACAAAACGCCCCAACTTATTAGAATCGGGGATGAACTACATATTATTACAAATGAGAAGCTAAATAGAATTCCTCACTTAAGATTTAGTTTGTATGTCCTGTTCGTGCTCTAACTAAATATATATATATATATATATTGTAAAATATCGTTTCACATTGTTAGTGTACTGATTGAATGACTGGTATATAAATTTCATATTATAAATTATATAATAACGTTGGTTAACTATTTTAGACTAATAAGAACCAAAGTCTAAAAGTTATTAGATCAATTTATGAAATTGAGATATTACGTTACGGTTTTTACACACGTATATCCAATTATTTAAGTGTTGTTTTCAATATATGACCCTTTCTTTCTAATAGTATATGCATTAGTAACCCTATTTAGTATAGTACATTTAAACACTTTTAATACTACTTAGTGTAATTTATGGCCACTAGAGCTTGTCTTCGATTATTGCAAAGAATTAAAAGAAACCATTAATGGTTTCCTTCGTCATCACACTAAGTGTTGCAAGTTAATAATACAAAAGACTACGTCAAAATTCAGTCCCATACTCCCATGTTTTGATGCATACATGAAGGCCCCGACACTTACATAAAACGGTATCTTTTCCTCCATATCCTTATGCATTTTCCGGCAGGTCGGAGAAACTGGAACTCTCTGAATAGAGAGAGGAGATTAATATATTTAAATAGTAGAAACATCTCTTCTTCTTAGTTTAAATAGTAAGAATTGAATATAATTAGGGCAATTAAACGGAATGATTATATCAGTAGCGCTAGTGGTCCTGGAGTCGATAGTTACAATTGCTATCATCTTTCCTTCTTTATTCGAGATTATCGATAATGTCTTTCATTGGATTAGTTGGATAATAGGACTTGAAAGTGAGAGAGTAGAATTGAGGGATACGAGACCATATGTAATAAGAGAGAAAAATAAACCATATTGTAGACTCTTTTATTCTTCAACTCCCCGTTAAGTTTTGTGAGTATTTTTCGTTAATATAAATTTATTGAGATTAAACTATGTACAACTGTATTATATTTCTTTGCCTTGTTAATTTGTTATTATTATCATTATAGCGCCGATCTGATTTCAATCAGCGATATCAAAACTAATATTATTATGAACATGTTTTAACATTAATATATTAAAAACGAGATTATCTGTTTGAAACTAATTACATTTTCAAATCAAGATATTTCTAAAACGAAAGAGAGTATTAAATTAGGATAGTGATGTGATCAACAGGATTCAAATTATCTGGACACAAAACCTCATTGGGATGCAGTTACGCTGCTAACCAAATCAACGCAACACGGATTTGATTTGATTAACGTACTAAAAATGCTATGATTAATGGGAGTTGACATTTACTCTCTATCGATGGTGACTGTTAGTCAACTCAGATTTTATTATAATATAATAACAAAAGTCTCAAATTGAATATGCCATGGTCTTCAACCTTCACACACAATAAACAATTTTTTTAAATATTATTTTGTTTGACCTATATATCATTGCCCCCCTCATTATGGACCTGCAATTTTTTTTTTTTTTTTTTGGGCTTTTGAGCTTCTTTGAGAATAAAGATAATTATGATTTTAAGAAATTGACAATTCACCAAAATGTTCAGCCTCCCTTCTTAAAAAGAAGGGCATGTTTTCAAAGATCACATAGTGATGGTGCTCTTCTAATTGATTTGCATTTTTTAAATTCCCTAATTTTATTTTTATTCCTATGAAGAAATATTAAATTTATAGTTTCAATATGAACATTCAACAAAAAAAAACTAATTAGCTGAAAAATAATTGGATTATTTGTATTAATAAGGTTACTAAAGGCAATCATAACATTCTCTCTAACTGAGCTCAAATTATGAGCATACAAAATTGGATTCAATTAAACGAGCGTAATCTATGGTAAACAAAGTTAAATATATTGTTGGTCGTTCAAACATACCATGGATGAATAAGATGAATATACTGTCGGGTTAATTAAATAAATTCCAACCATGAATAAACAAAATCAAATATATTATCTGATCAGTCAAATAGGTCCAAAAAATTGACAAACAACAAATAAATTCAAAAAAACGTTTGAATTATTTATATTAATAACAAGTATTATGAGTTATCGACGTAAAATTTGAACAAATTTTTTTTTTTAAAAAAATCACAAGATTACTAATGCTCTTACATTTTTAATAATAAGGATTCTTTAAGGGTGATATTTTCCATAGAAGTTGGACTATCAATATCAACAATTATTAAATAAAAAGTCAAAGAAGTAAAATCACTACCAAAAAAAAAAAAAAAACAAAGGGATACTAAGGGAGTACCTAATGATGCCTATTGTTGTAGAATTTAGTAAATTATTTTTCCCAACAGTTAAGGCCTGGTTCGAGAAAGTACAACGTCAACGCAGTGTAAATGAAGGACAAAGTCAAATCGTACTACAATTTTATTTCTGTTATAGTAGTATTTTCCAGTAGAAAGTCAACTCAGTCGGTAGGCTGAGTTTCTGACAAAGGAAAGGAGATATAACTCAGTCCCCTGACAAAGCAATGGAAAAATATATGGAGGTTATTAAATAGGGTTTTATTGGAGGGATAAAATGATAATTTAAAATTATAAATAAGAATAATGAACAAGTGTAGAGAAAGAATTTCTAGCCCTTAATTGATGAATCATTGCTATAGTTAAATAATAAAATACTAATTTTCATAAACTAAATCGTCTAATTAAATTAAATTATCGAGTAAGAAATTACACTCAACGGATGAAGGGTTGAGGAAACATTGCCATTTTGTTACCAACACAACAATAACCAAAACCATAACCAAATATCATTGTGTCACACACAGAACCTCGTTCCAAACTAGTTGGAACTTGGAAGGGGAAATGATCAAATTACAGAAGCTGTTTTCAAGAGTAAACATCAGTTTCATGAAATGATGACTACATAATCGATACATCAATTATAACATTCAGAATAGGTCGACAGCCGTAAGAAGGTTTACAATAATCATATTTCACCCAGAAGAGGTTAGAACAGGGGGGGTTTTACATGTATCATCCTTCAACCCAGAAACAGAATTATCAGGTGGAATTATTTGAATAATAAGGTACAATCTTAATGTGAAGAAGAAGGCCCCTTCTGAGAATAAATCACTCCTGAACTAAAAAAGTTTTAATCTACTAATCTAATTCTACTGTGGACTCAAGCAATGAGTGGTAGTAAGCCGCAATATCCCCCTTCTGTTGCAGTTGTTTCCAGATCAAGTTCAGTTTATAAGAACAAACAGTGGCTTGTCTCCTAAACGGTCTCGTCCCTGTCGAAAGCAACTTTCAACATCTAAGGAATTCATACAACTGAAAATACAAACATGTATACAACAATATCTGGCGAGAGATGCAAAAAATGTGTCCGAAAAATACAGAAGTTTCTTAGGCTACTAGTTTCCAATGCTTTATTCATCAGACATTTCATGCTAGTAGCTAGTAGTGTTAACAGTTTTCGATGCCGTTCCACATTTGGATTATTTAGAATTAAGCATATGCAGGAAATAGCTTTTAGCATTTTCCTTCATAAACTGGTCAAACTAACCCTGTATTGGCAGGATTTTAGGATATGATTAGAGAAAGTTAGCATTCTCTAAACACAGTTTCAAAGCATCACCTAAACGTGCAGATAGTTCTATTTATCATTTCTCATAAGCGTTCACCTAATAGTAAGTTCAATATTTGATCAATTTGAAGTGACTATTGGTATATCAGACTACTGGAAGATAAACAATAGAATGCCTTCCACAGAACCGTTCCTAGATCAAATAGATTGTTTATTTACATGCATCTCCAAAATAATTGAGGGCTCAAAAAGATATTAAGCAGAAAAAGGTTTCAATAAAGAAGAAGGATCGAGCATAGATGGTGTTACCTTGAGTTCTGGCAATTCAATAACACATGCACATTCAACCACCTCAACTCCCACACGTTCTGCAAGGAAAAGAAGCTACCTTTGAGCATTGTAAATTCCTCGAGCATTCAATCTCAGAAGACAAACAGAAGAAAAACTGCACCTCATGACCTCATAATTCATATATCTCATGATCCATATGGTATAACTTAAGCGCAATGCTTAAACTTTACCTCTTCCTTTGTAAAGATGAAAAACTAAATCATCTCCTTAAGGGCATCCATTGATCATGAAGCAATTTGATATGGGTTAAGTAGAAAAGTTTATTATGTATATAAAAAGTCAAATTTCATTACTTCCATCCACCGTAGTTCAGATCTTTAATAGGGCAAACGCAGAAGCCAGGTAATGGTGAAAACCACATTCCTTTCAACAAATCAACAGAAATGAATCCACAGTCACAAATTCTAACTTCCAACATGCCTCATTTCGTGACTTCAGTTCATATACACCAAACTTGCTTCTTCCTTCTCATCCCACCTAACATACTATTAAGGAAAGCCATTCTATCACAAGCAATATAGCCTAAAACTCTAATTCATCCATTGCGAAAACGTAAAATGGAACAGCAACAAAAATGAGAACCAAAAGGATAAAAAGGTTATCAAACTAAGTTACAAGACTATGCATGCATCAGGAATTTGAAGGTGACATTTACCCAGCAGTCTGATTGCAGCACAAAGGGTCCCGCCAGTTGCAATTAGGTCATCTACCACCAAAGCCCGTTCTCCAGCATGTACAGCCCCTACATGCATCTCCATTACATCCTTTCCATACTCCAACGAGTATTCTTCTGAAATTACTTCTCCTAAAGAAACATGATACAGTCATAACAAATTATCTTTCAAGTAAATATGCGACTTGAACGAATTCATGTTCAGGAAATGTTTCATTAAAATAAGAACACCTAAGATGAAAAGAAGGGTGCAAATAACTGTTACCAGGTAACTTCTTGGGCTTCCTCATAGGAACAAACTTTGCCCCAATGGCCAGGGCAATGGGAGGACCAAAAATAAATCCTCGAGCTTCCACACCTGCATCATTTTTTATCGTTCTCTAAGTCAAACGTAATAATATTAAGTATGCAGAATGAAATATACAGACAAATACAAAGGCAGAAAGGAACGACAAGTGGCATAACCACAACATGACTTCTGGGACAACCCATGAAAGATCATTCAAAATGAATTTCATAACACAAAATATGCATACAGACAAGCAATTATAAAAACCGAAACCAAAGTAAAATAACAATTATGATGCGGGCAATCCATATTCAAGAAAAATCAAATCTTTCATAAAAATGACTTTGTTCTTCGAATCTCTTACTAATCATCTATAAAGGAAAATTAACATCCACTACAAGCATGATTTAAAAAAAAATCATCTCTAAATAAATCGCAGCCAAGTACAAAAACTTCAATAATAAGCGGACGTAATGCATATCAACATGGATACTATAACCTTTCACCGTCTACAAGATAATCAAAGCATACAGAAATGAAAGGCGTTACAAGTACCCAAAAATCATATCTTTTAGAATGTAATTCTTTCAAGAACTACACCAAAGTTGATTACACAACTTGATAATATGCTTACCAATATAAAAAAAAAAAAAATTAAAGGAAAAAAAAAAAACACTAAACTAAAGAGGTAAAAAGTATGGGATTTCGAAAGTATCTTTGCTCACCTGCAACGACATCTATTTTTTTGTCCTTGTACCTCTCAACAAACAAATCGATGGTATCCCTAAAAGCCTGTGGATCGAGTAACATCGTGGTTATATCCTGAAATAGGATCCCAGGCTTGGGGAAATCGGGTATGACCCGGATGGTGGATGCAATACGTGGGATTCGTTCGTCTACAACAGAAGAGGCCATGTCTGGTGATGACGTGAAGTGATGATGATCTCCCCCGGCGGCGGCTGCTGCTGCTGCTGCTGCTGCAAAAGACACCCTTTGAGCTAGTTGTGCAGCCGTGATAGTGGTGGTGGATTTTGGAGTCGGCAAGTTTATAATGACCGAATTGCCACTCAGGAAATATCTTCTTCTGTTCTCTATGACAATTTCAGGCCTGGAGAGTTGGCAGGAGAATGGCCTGACGATTGAGTTCATTTTATGGGGATACACAAAGAAGTTGAGGGTGAAATTGAAAATAGAGAAAAGCTTGGAAACGTGGTAGTTTACTTAGATACAGTGGGTCAAAGGGTAGTATAGTCTATGTAGATATCATTGGTTGCCCATGAGGAAGATAGATTTAGAAGTGAATATGATTGGCGGGGGAAGAACAAAAGTGGAAGATGATTTGGTTAGCATAGCTTACTTTTCCTTTGTTTATAAGATGACTAGAAACCCAAAGTTTCCACGAGTCTTGTTTTGACAAGGACAAGGTTTTTCTAATATTTGAATTCGATAAGTCTCAGGTATATGAATTGAGAATTTTGAAAAAATTAGCATGACCAAGTATTACACATTCGATAAACATACAGAGCTAAACCTTAGACAAGTCACGAAATCAAGCACAAAGTACTATAAAAGAAAGAAAGAAAATGGTGATCCAGCTTGAAGAAAAGCCCACAAAACATAATACCAGACAGGATGAGTGTGGAAGGAATCATAATCTTCATTTTTTGATGGTTAATAATGAGGGTATATTTTGCTGTTTATTTTTGTAGGATTAGACGGCAACTGCATGCTTCGTGCTTCTCCAAAACATAAAAGAAAGAAATATTGCATCCAAGTTGCAAGATTTTGCTTTTCTAAATCTAGATGGGATGACAAAAGGGGCATCGGATTCTAACTCTGGAAAATCAATGGTCACGAATCAATTTGGGTAATGTTTTTGTACCAAGAATTGAAAGACGGCTATTGAAAATCGAAAAAATTGTGCTAAATATTACAAATGCATGTTAAAAAAAACCCTAAAAATCATGTACTATTGAATAAAAGTGCATACAGGGCTAGCTCATCTCAGGTCAACTTGAATGGTGATTTCAAGAAATGACTCGGCAGGAAGTGAAGTCCAATGGAGAATTTCCTTTTTCCGAACTGGACAAAGACAACTTTCAAGAACAGAGTTCATCCACAGACATCAAGTTAAGAGAGCATTTTAGATCATATATTCACTGAAATAAGAGTGCTTGAAGCCAACGAATATGAATGACAAGTATTTCAGCCAAACAATGATCAAACATGCTCCAGGGTAATTGATTCGCTAACCGACCTGTTTACAGCAGCAGGAGTTGTATCTCCTACCCATCACCTGAATTGCAGTAAGAATACTAGCAAAAATAAAATTCAAACAAGAAATCTAGAACTAGTAAATACAATGACAAATCATGTACAATGTCCTCTAGTATTTGTAGCAAATGGCCTTTAGTGGCAATAGAATCATCAGTTCTTCAAGTTCATATTCCTTCAATGTTAAACTAATTTTATCCGTTTGAAATCGTTCGATTCCAACCCAACGTTTTTATCATGTGGAGGTAATCCGCAAGCCAACACAAAAACTAAAGGACCCAAAAAGTCATAAATTATAATTCAAGAAATGGAAGCTGTTTTTACGTTCAGTTACAATTTGGCCTGCCTGCTTATTTGTTTTAGCAAATATCAGCAGTAAACCCACCCTCAATCTAACATAACCCAACAACATGAAAAGAAAATTAGCAGAATGAAGAGCTTTCACCACCAGAAAAGGGGTAAAAACAGCAGACATCCAGCGCTCATCCAGTAATTCTGCTGCTGAACTTATGATCTACATCATCGCTTTACCTTTTGCCCCATTCCCAAATAGTTCGTCACCAATCCCATAATGCCAAACCTATATTTCAAGGAAAAGTATGACAGAAAGCATAGATTTGAAATGGAAATCGAAACACACAACGAATTTGACAGTCAATTCATATATATCTTGACCCAAAAAACTAAAATGCTTAGAAAATAACTTTCAGTGCATGTCAAAATTCTGAACTGAGAAACAATTAGCAGTCATCACCAACAGGCACATCAATGTTTTACATTACAAGGAAAATGACAGTCACCGGTAGAAGTATTTCAGGCAAATTACACACGTATATTCCAAAAGATATCTATACTTTGTAAGGAGAAAATTTTCACCGAAAATACAAGGAATGGTCCAAAAAGGTGGGAACTCAGCTATTAGCATGTACAAACTATCACTGAATTCTTTATGACACAATCCAATGACAAGTGATCGTTCCACCATTAAATAAATGTAAATGCATTGCGGAAGGACAAGTAGCAATCCGAAGACTGTGTTTTCAGTACTAAAACAAGAAACAGTTATATCTTCCCTAGAAAAATAAACGATAATCGCAATCTCTCAGAAAATTAGTACTAGTAACTGGGTTCCAAAAGAGAGTCCTATTTTGTTGACGGAGGGAGAAAAACTTAAAACACATGCTTAGCAGTTCAGTAACAGTATCGAACTATATTTATCACTTAAGTGTGTTCTAAGAACCCAAACAATCACAAACATGCCGGATCATAATCAGGTGTTCTGACTTAAGTCAAATTGGTAGAATCCAAAGGGGGAAAAAATAAAATCAAATATGTCATATTGTAATAACTCTTCAATGAATTGTGAATGCGGTAGAAAAGATCCAAATTTTGACCTCAACAGAAGCAAAAGGCGAATTCACCAAAGTTTCAAACCAGAATTAAGGCACTAAAACATACAATCGAAGAATCAAACTAATTAGGTCAGGGAGCTCAACTTACATCATAGCCATGGAGATCTGCTTGAAATCATTCTCAAAATTCCTCATGTTAGACATTGCTTGTGCACTAAATATTATCGCCAACCATGAGCACAGCTTGTACTGTACCAAAAATTTTAAAATTAAAAACACAGCGCAACTAAAGATTAAAGAAAAACAAAATTATTGAAAAATACAAAACAGAGGAGGTAGGTGGAAACGAACTCTGAACATAGCACCGAAGACGCCGAAGATGACAGCGATGAATCCAGAATAATCGATGGGGAGATCTTGTGGGGACACGACGGGCGCCTTGTACGGCCGCGCCGCCGACGGCAGCCTTGGATCGTTGTGTTGCTGCGAGTTCGACGACATCTCCGATCTCTCTGATCCTCTGTTCCGCGATCTCTGTTTCTTTCTGATACGATATGTTGGTGTACATGGAAACTAGTAGGCCCAAACTCTACCGTCAATAATGTTTGGGCTTTGTTACACAAGGAAAGAAGCCCAGAATGCTTCTCTCCATATCCAGCCCAGTCGGATCAGACCCAATGCCACATTGTTGTCATCCATTGTCTTGCTAAAAAACACAATATTGTATTCCTCCTCTATCCAAACATAGTATCAGTGTTATTTATATAAAGGATACATTTTTATTTTTTTTAGTGACTAAGGTTCCGTTTGATAAAATTTAATCTGAAGTCTGAATTCTGAAATTTGAAATTATTAAGTTAGCTCTGTTTGATAAAATTAGAAAATATGTCTGAATATGAAATCTGAATTATGAAGTCTGAATTATAAAATACGTTTATAAAATTAAATATATTTAAATTTTAAATTAAATCACCTTATTTTAAAAAAAATATTAGAAACATATTTTTTTAATATATAACATAATTTGTAAGATGTGTAATTTTTTTACATAATAATGTGAAATTCTACTAATAAAAATATTTTACAAAATTTTAATAATAAATTAGAATGCTATTATTATTTTAAAACTAAAATATTAATTAAATAAATATCACATATTAATTAAAATTATAAAAAATAAAAAAATTCAAGTCATAAATATATTTTTTTATTTATATGAAAAAATATTTTTTTTAAAAAATATTTAATAAAATAAAAATTATTTAAAGAAAAAAACTAAAAAGAATAATAAATATTGAAAATAAGAAAAAATTTGTAAGTAATTCAGTTCAGCAATAAGTGATTCACCGATCACTTATTTTTAGGCTAACAATTGTACTTACAATTTAGACCCACTTAATATCTTAAGACTTTGAATTATAGTTATCAAACACACTTAATTATTAAGTATTTAATTAAAAAAGTTCTTAATTCATTAAGTCAGAAACAAGTTGAGTTATCAAACGCCCTTAATCAATTAAGTACTTAATTTATTTAGAATAAGTACTGAATTAATTTATCAAACAGACCCTAACTTACATCAAATATTGATAAGAAGGATGTAATTATGTGGTAAGCACTCTTCACTTAAGACAATAAGTTTTGAATTCGAGTCACTTTTGTATAAAAAAAACTTATATAAAATATTTATTATTATATTTAATAAATTGAAAATATAGTTAAAAATTACTCACATTTTATAATACAAATCTTAACGTGATGGAATTTGAGTGGCGAGTACTGACTTATTCAATCAACATTGCAAAATAAGAGAAGTGTGTGTTGTGGGTTGGATGACCTCTGAAATTTGTGTGTGTGTTTTTTTTTTTTTTAAATAAAATTTCCTCACGTGTTTTAAAAAGACACTCAATCATTATCCGCACGTGTTATTTGAGTTTTAGTTATTGCTTTCAGAAATGAACAACAATGAACCCAGAAATTGGGAGGAAAAGGAAAGGAAGGATATTTATGGAGGGGCTGCTGAATTTAGCCTAATTAGGTAAGCAATGACTTCAAAGAATAGGTTATGAATTACAATATAAAATGCCAATAATAACGAATATTCAGCAAGGATAAAAATTTAAAAAACAAAATTCTAACTAAGTGTGTTGTGTTGTTTTCTTCTCTACATTTGGTTTTCTTATCCAAATAGTTCACTAGTATTTACCAAAATAATTTAAAATTGACGGTTTCTAAGGTTGAGATAAATGGGCAGCGTGCACGGCTGCGGTGTTTCTGGTAGAAACCAAATCACTAATCAAAGTTGACAACTACACATAGTTTGAAAGTCAAAAAAACAGCGGTCATTCTTCAACATTCCTTAAAATCAACAGTAAAAAAGTAACAACTAACTAACTCACACTCACTCTCTCTCTCTCTCTCTCTCTCTCTCTCTCTCTCTCTCTCTCTCTCTCTCTCTCTCTCTCTCTCTCTCTCTCTCTCTCTCTCCCCCCCCCCCAACTAGAGTGTTTAAATGTTTAAGTCAAGTGAAATTTCATATGCAGCATTATCTGTATTATGATTATTTTGTAACTCAATATATATCTTGTAGTTAGTTATTTATTATACAGTAGATGGTAATAACTCTACTATATTATACATATACCATACCTTCGTGATCAATACGTATTTCATTCTTCTTATTCTGATTTTCTAAGTATTTGAGGTTAGATAAAGGACTAATTTAACTTGAAATTTGAGTCCCCTGTCTCATAACTAATCGGAAACATTTTAGTATCATTTTAACATATTTTTTTGAGTAAATTATAGTATCTTAAAATTAGTAATTCTAAAATTATAGGGAAAGATTTTTCAACATCGGACTTATTGTAGTAAATTCATCTATGAGAGCCAAGAAGAAACATGGATGAATGTGGATGTTTCGTGGATATGAATGTGGACTTTCCATATTGAGCAATAAGCCCATTTTCTCCAATAAGACTGAAGATAGCATACGTGTGTTTTAGGTCAAACGACTCTAAACGCATAGTACCAAAGAATAGTCAAATAGAAGAGGCCATATTATCATGATGTCTCTGCTGCATAATGCAAAATCTAACCCAGGTGGCGGTCAACCGGTCAACTACCACCACCGATCATAATAATAATATTCTATATTTATTTTTTAACTTTTTACTGCCAGTTTTTACAATCTCCCTTGACGGCCGAAAAAGATAAGGATGTTTGCATTTTGCATGACTCATGCTTGAGTATTGCATGTGCAAACTGATAAGTTAGTAGTTTCGGGTTTGAGTAATTTTACTTTTCTAATACTTCATTAAATATATTTAAGTTGCTCAAAAAATAATATGAGTAATAACGTAAAAATTATATATAATTATATTAATTTTAAAATTTAAAATTAAGTGTGACGCAGAGATTAAGAATTATAATTTAACTGTTAAATATTTAAAAAATATGTTATTATGACTAAAAAGAAGTTTAGTTTGAGAATTTGGAATGGGAAATCAAAATGGGAATAATTTTTAATATTTGATGTGATAATATAAAAATGGAAAATTATATTTGATTTCTCAATATTTAAACACATCCTGACCGAGTTTCATCTTGGGATGGTATTTAGTTGCGCATTTATATAAAAAAAATTATTTTTATAATATTATATTTATAATAAATAATATTTATATTTTTATATTATTATATTCTAATTTTAATTCTCTCAACAAATTAAATATTAAATAATTATAATAATTCTCAACATTTAAATTCATACTCATTCTTACTTCTATCATACTTATTTCGATTCTGATTCCAACAAATTTTACTAAACATTTGTAATGTGTTATAAACTATCTAAATTTATCGATTATTAAACATTTAAAATTTAATTTAATATTAAATTATACAATAAAAACTATTCATACAATTTTGTCCGAGCTTATATTCCTAAGTCACTCACTACTACGTATGGGTGGAATGTTAGCTAAAGAAATAGAGGTAGTATGGCTCTGTTTCTAGAATCTTCGGTGGGCAACTCTTTTCCTCACAAGTGGAGATTGGAGAAGAGTTTGGAATTCAGGGGGTGGGATTAGGGGTGTAATCAAGCCGAGCCGAGCCGCTCGAGCTCGGCTCGATAATGAGTAAGAGAGCTCGAGCTTGAGCTTGGTGAGCTCTCTTGCTCAGTGCTCGAGTTCGGCTCGGTAAATAATTATCGAGCTCACGTTGCTGCTTTGTATTTTAGACATAATTGGACGTGATACCCATTAGAGTGGATGTAGCGGGACGTGGTAATCATTATAATTGATGTAGCGGGACATGGTAACCATTATAGTGGACGTAACGAGACGTGGTACCCATTATAGTGGACGTAGCGGGACGTAGTACCCATTATAGTGAACGTAGCGGGACATAGTACCCATTATAGTGGACGTAGCGCGTCTATTTGGCCTTTTTTTGTGAAAAAATTAATTTTGTGTTTGTTATACTAGAAGTTTAGTATATTTTATGAAATTTAGTAGAGAAACTATGTCTTTGTTGTTTGTATTTGTGAATTTTTTGTAGACATTTTTGGACGTGGTTCTAGTTGTTCTGAGACGTGATAGACTGTCATTGTGAAAAAAGGTATTTTAAATTCACATGCATGTATGTAGACGTTTTTGGACGTGGTGCTAGTTGTTCTGAGACGATGTGAGATGTTTTGTGAAAAAATAGTTTAAATTCACATGTCTGGATGTAAACGTTTTTGGACATGGTGCTAGTTGTTTGAGATGTGGTGCTAGTTGTTATGAGACGTGGTAGACTGTCTTTGTGAAAAAAAAGTTTAAATTTACATGAATTGATGTAGACGTTTTTGGACGTGATGCTAGTTGTTATGAGACGAGTTGAGATGTTGTATGGCCATTTTATTAGTTTTATCTTATTACAACACATAATTACAAGATCATGAACATTTCTAAGAGTTATATGGTCATTTTAATTGTTTTATCTTCACAAAACTCTTAGATCAGAGATCATGAACATTTCTAGGAGTTGAATGGTCATTTTATTTGTTTTATCTCATTACAACTTTTATATATGAGATCATGATAATTTCTAAGAATTGTATAGCCATTTTATTTGTTTTATCTTATCAAAACCCTTAGATAAGAGATTATGAACATTTCGGTCCACCTCATACGTTTTTGGACGTGGTGCTAGTTGTTCTGAGACGAGGTGAGATGTTTTATGAAAAAATCAGTTTAAATTCACATGTCTGGATGTATACGTTTTTGGACGTGGTACTAGTTTTTTGAGACATGATGCTTGTTATTCTGAGACGTGCTAGACTGTCATTGTGAAAAAAAATCAGTTTAAATTCACATGAATAGATGTAGACGTTTTGGACGTGGTGCTAGTTGTTCTGAGACGAGTTGAGATGTTTTGTGAAAAAATCAGTTTAAATTCACATGTCTAATTGTAGACGTTTTTGGACATGGTTCTAGTTGTTTAAGACATGGTTCTAATTGTTCTGAGACGTGGTAGACTGCTTTGTAAAAAAACAGTTTAAATTCACATGTATGGATGTAGATGTTTTTGGACGTGGTGCTTGTTGTTCTGAGACGAGGTGAGATGTTTTGTGAAAAAATCAGTTTAAATTCACATGTATCGATGTAGACATTTTTTGACGTGGTCCTTGTTGTTTGAAACGTGGTAGACTGTTTTTGTGAAAAAAAAAAGTTTAAATTCACATGAATGGATGTAGATGTTTTTTGGACATGGTGTAGTTGTTCTAAGACGATTTGAGATGTTGTATGACCATTTTATTGGTTTTATCTTATCACAACTCCTACTTACAAGATCATGAACATTTTTAAGAGTTATATGGTCATTTTAATTGTTTTATCTTCACAAAACTCTTAGATCAGAGATCATGAACATTTCTAAAAGTTGAATGGTCATTTTATTTGTTTTATCTCATTACAACTTTCATATATGAGATCATGATCATTTCTAAGAATTGTATAACCGTTTTATTTGTTTTATCTTATCAAAACCCTTAGATAAGAGATTATGCACATTTCGGTCCACCTCAGACGCTTTTAGACGTGGTGCTAGTTGTTCTGAGACGAGGTGAGATGTTTTGTGAAAAAATCAGTTTAAATTCCCATGTATGGATGTTGACGTTTTTGAACGTAGTGCTAGTTTTTTTAGACGTGGTTGTAGTTGTTCTGAGACGTGGTAAACTGTTTTTGTGAAATAAAATCAGTTTAAATTCACACGAATGGATGTAGATATTTTGGACGTGGTTCTAGTTGTTCTGAGTCGAGTTGAGATGTTTTGTGAAAAAATCAGTTTAAATTCACATGCATGGATGTAGACATTTTTGGACTAGGTTCTAGTGTTTTGAGACGTGGTGCTAGTTGTTCTGAGACGTGGTTGACTATCTTTGTGAAAAAAATCAGTTTAAATTCACATGAATGGATGTAGACGTTTTTTGACGTGGTTCTAATTTTTCTGAGACGAGTTGAGATGTTTTGTGAAAAAATCAGTTTAAATTCACATGTCTGGATGTAGACTTTTTTGGACGTGGTTATAGTGTTTTGAGACGTAGTGCTAGTTGTTCTGAGACGTGGTAGACTATATTTGTGAAAAAATCAGTTTAAATTCACATGAATGGATGTAGACGTTTTTTGACGTGGTTCTTGTTGTCTGAGACGTGATAGACTCGCGAGCCTACCAAGCCTGTTTTTTATCTACTCGATACTCGACTTGTCAGTGAAACGAGCCGACTCGAGTTCGGCTCGAACTCGGTTAACCCGAACTCGAGCCGAGCTTTCACCGAGCTGCTCTGTTAATTTACAGCCTTAGGCCATCTCCAACCCATCTTTAAAATGTGTTGGATCTTCAAAATTAGAAGATGGATGCTCTCCAATCCATCTTCAAAATCATCTCTATATATAGAGATGCTACAGTACATCTCTATATTTAGAGATGTACTGTAGCATCTCTATATATATTTTTTACATATTTTATTTAGTGGGACCCGCTGAAATATTTATTTTATATATTTATTTTCTTTTTGTCATATGTTATTCATTATTTAATTTTTGTTATTGTAATTATTTTAATTTTTTATTGAAGTATTTAAAATAATTTTTCATTTAAAAATATTAAAATATAATTTACTAATTAATATTACATTGTGAAGTGTTTTAAATGGAAAAAATAAATACACAATAAAATTACGATTAAAAATATAATCATTCCAAATTAAAATTAATAAACTACTACAACAACAAACATATAGAGATTATTAAATATATTTATACAGTAATAAAAATAATATAAAATGATTGTTGAAAGAAATTGTTTAAAATATTATTAAAACTGTAAAATATAGAGTTTTGGGTTGGAGATGAGTTAACTGTAAAATTGTAAAATATAGAGATTTTGATACTGTAGCATCTGTAAAACTGTAAATTATAGAGTTTTGGGTTGGAGATGGCCTTAGGTGAGATATGCCTCCAGCTTTCTGGCATTACCCAACACGTGGGTGCATCTTCCTTCCGCCACTTCATCAGTCCAGCCGTACCACTTAATATCAAAGCTATCTAAAGCACAACAACCTCCATCCCCGAACTGGCCTTCTTCTGCTGTATTTCTAAATTTTTTCACCAAAAAAGCATCGTACTTCTAAGCCCCATGTACAATTGATCAGGTGTACAATGCTTCATCCTCTTGCGTAACCCTCATGAACACCCAACCCCTCATTCCAATATTCAAAATACCTACACTAATAGCCCAACTCACACGACAACAAGTGTACAGATTTAAATCAACCCATTGCCCATTACGGGTCAAAGAGTGAGTTTTTTACTTTTAAATGTTTATATTAGTACTTATTCCGTCTTTTATTTATTAAATTATTTTAATTTCAAATGGCCATACAAAAAAATAGTTAATATAATTTTGAAAACTATAATTTTGAAAATTAAGTGAAGTAATGTAATATAAAATGGTAATAAATAAATTAGAACCGCGGTAGTGAGGGGAGAAGTCAATACATATAGCGAGGGTCAAAACAGTCCAAAATCAGAAAAAGTAGAAAAGGACATGAATCGGTATTATGGAATGCGCCAAACAGCAGCAGCCGGGACGGCCAAGATGCCAATTGCCTAGTTTAGATGCATGAATTTACTTGTAATTTACTACTACTAATACTCAGTATTCAAACACAAGCATCAACTTGCGTATTCCTATGGTATAAAGGTCAGATTATATCGCACACTTATACTACCTTTATAATTTATTTTTAATATTTTAATTAAAATATTTTATTATTTAATATGATAATTTTTTTTAAAATGTTCATCGTATTTTCTCTTAGTCAATATTAATATGTGATTTTTCAAATGTCGCATTACAATATAAATTTAATATTATTATATAACTATTGCTATATACATACTAAATATACTAAATATG
Organism: Knoxia roxburghii; assembly: GCA_030378225.1. Taxonomy (NCBI): domain Eukaryota; kingdom Viridiplantae; phylum Streptophyta; class Magnoliopsida; order Gentianales; family Rubiaceae; genus Knoxia; species Knoxia roxburghii. The sequence continues at coordinate 41,722,640 of CM059418.1, forward strand.
ATCATGTACCTAAAAAAATTATACATTTTATAAGTAATTTCTAACTTTATTTTGTAATATTGGATGATATATGAAAATAAATTATTGAAGTATTGAGTGCAAGAACTCCTATGCTTACGTAAATGTTGTATAGTAAAGGCGTGATGTGTCCATGACATAGCCGCCTTTCCTAGCGTGACTTTTCCGCCTTTTTTAATCTGTTCAGCGTATTTATTTTATTTGATTACCGGTTGCCAGTCCCAACTGGCTGCCGGCTGCCGGCTGCCCAGCAGCGCCCACGCGACTCGCGGCATAACGATGGTATCTTTGACACCGAAACTGGATACTAGTCTTCGTACTCTACTTACTATCCCACTATTATTCAGATAAAGATTAGCTCTATCTGTCCAAGCCACCCAGTCAGAGCCAATTGGCTCCTCTTCATCCCCACCGCAATTTCTGAGTACCCTCGCTTGGCAATGCTATTAATAGTGAGGGTACATTTCATTCTAAAATAATAGTTATATTTTGTAATTTACAATATAAAAAGAAAAGGAAAAGTAAGATGTGCAATTTTTATTATAAAATGAGAGTAAAATATAATTAAATCATATATATATGCGACCGATTGTTTAGTCTATATATCGGTAAAAGGATCAAAAGAATTTAAATAATTAGCGAAAATTTTAAAAGTGATTAGATTTTGATAGTTTAGAAGTATCTTATTTTTGAAGTAATAGTAATGAGAGAGTGAAAAACTCACATATGGATATTAACTAAATAGGCAACTTATTCATTTTGGTAGCTAGAATAGCAACAACTCACATGGGATTTTTTTGAAAAATAAAAAGGAGAGAAATTCAGTAATGGTACGTAAATAATAAAATGGTCAAAGCTAGAATTTATCTAGAACAAAAAAGGCCGTACAACATGTTATTAAAGAAAGGGCTTTTTTCTTCTGTAGTTGTTTTCAGTCATTGAGAAAAAAGGGAGAATACAATACAAGTAAAAAAAGACGACCGCGTTTGGGGAAGAGAAGAAAGAGTTTTTTGGTAGTTGTTAATGGCGATTTGACTTTGACGCAGTCTTTAGTCTTGGGTTCTAACTTGTATTACTACTAGTCCACTACCACTCACTCCCCCTCCCCCCGACCCACCCACGCACCCACCCGTCGGTGCCCCACCCAACCCAAAACACCAAGTCGTTCGTCACTCACTCTCTCTCTCTCTCTCTCATTTCCACCAAGATGCATGCAATGAATTGCCTTGCCTTCCCATGGCCCCACCACCACACACACTCACACAGTAACCAACACTAACCGACTTTTCTCCCACACTATTCTTCTTCCACTTGGCCCCCAAGTAATTCACTTAAAATATACGTGAAAAAAAATATAAAATAATTTATTAATTTGACATTTTTCACTTACCACTTAGAATTTAGAATGTTTTAAATTCAAATTATCTCAAGATTGATTAATAAATTTCATGTCTTTTTAAATATATAATATTATAATTAAATTTTTTTAATAATCAGCAACATCTCACGAGCAACTGTAAATCAAATAAAAAATATATAAAAAATTTAAATAAAAACTTTTACTTGAGATCGAGTGCATTTGAATTATTTCAGGAAGAGTTAATAGGTTTTATGTATTTTTAAATACATAATATTATGAAAAATTAATAATTAAGATGCTTAAGAGAGGAGACTAATATTATAATAATTGTACTACTAGTCCACTACTCCTTATTAATCATGCCTTTCATTTGCCAGCATTTCCTAATTAGAATAATTAATTACTAAGAATAATACTAGGGAAAAGAAAATTAAATGAGAATAACTTGCTCAACCGTCTTACTTTCCTCTCACCCCTCACGCAACTTCCCTCCCTTTCTGGGCTTTCCCCAACTCTCCTTTCCCCGCCCCCTTTATAAATATCCCTCACCCACACTCCTCACTCCCATCAATCATCACTTCCCAAGTCTTCAATCAAAAACCCAAATTTACTCTCTCTCTCTCTCTCTCTCTCTCTCTCTCTCTCTCTCTCTCTCTAGCTCTCTCTCTCTCATACACTTCCAGCAAAAAAAAAAAACCCAGAAAAATTAGTTCTTTTTCGGCTGCTGATCTTGTTCATATGGCTCTTGAGGCATTGAATTCACCTACTACAACCGCTCCATCTTTCCCCTTTCAGAACCCAACTCTCCGCCATCTTGCCGAGCCGTGGGCTAAGGGTAAGAGGTCAAAGAGGCAGCGCAGCGTCGACCTGGCTCAGCCCACTGAGGAGGAATACTTGGCTCTATGTCTAGTCATGTTGGCTCGCAGCGGCGGCAGCGTCAGCAGCGTGCCGACTGCGTCTTCTTCCAAGCCGCCGACTTCGTCAGCGGATGTTGCTGTTCCCAAGCTTTTGTACAAGTGTTCGGTTTGTGACAAGGCGTTCGGATCTTACCAAGCCTTGGGTGGACACAAGGCTAGTCATAGGAAACTCAACGCTGGCGCCGCCGGCAACAACGGTGGTGGTGCAATCGACGACCAGCCTTCAACTTCGACTACCACCGCGGCTACCACTAGTTCTAGCGGCGTCGGAAGTGGGAGGACGCACGAGTGCTCTATCTGTCACAAGTGCTTCCCTACTGGACAAGCTTTGGGCGGTCACAAACGGTGCCACTACGAAGGCACTATTGGCGGCGGACACGGCGGAAGCAGCGGAGTTACTTCCTCTGAAGGAGTTGGGTCTACAAACACCCACAGCCATAGGGACTTTGACTTGAACTTGCCGGCCTTGCCAGAATTCTGGATTGGCGGCGGCGGCGGCGACGACGAAGTTGAAAGTCCACATCCAGCTAAAAGGATTCGTTTTACTTTTCCTCTAAAAGTCGAAAAATAAACACCAGCAGTAGTAGCAAACAGTAGTACGTAGCAGAAGTTCTCCATTCCAGAAATTTCTTGAGTTTTTTTTTTTTCTTCTTCCATATTCTTTTTCCTTCCTCTGGATTGATTCAATTGAATTAGTGAAAATTTGTTCCTGTAAATACCAGTTGAACTGGGAAAACCGCAGTGATCATGAATTAAATTGATTTTTTTCATTGATATTCAATCTTCTTATTCCAATTCATTTAAATTGGGTTTTACTTGTTCATAAACTGGGATTCAAACATGAATATTAACTGCATCAAACCCAGTATTTCACGAAGAATTATTATCAAACTTTGCTAATACTAAAAATCAACAAATTTAATTATTATTATTTTTTATTTGGTATTATTAAGAGTTGGCGGTGGGGGGAATATGGGAGAATGGTTTAGAATAGTAGGCTTTGTTGGCATTGTTGGTAGTTAGAAGATAGCTAGATGAGGTTGAAGTTGAGGAGGCCACTTGGACATCATCTCATATCCAACGTTGCCAAACCCAAAAAAAAAAAAAAAAAAAAAAAAAACAATAAAAGCACAACCCTTTATTTTTTCCTTTCTAATTCTTAACCGTGTTAAAGAACAGAGCACACCATGATCTTCACGTGTCGTTCCACATGTACCTTCTTCCCTTCTTACATTCATTTTTTATTCATTCCAAATTGTAGTTAATTCATTTCACTTCTCTCCCTAACTTCCTGTTATTTACGGCGGCGAACTAGAATATTATTTCATATGAAATGTCCATTTTTAGAAAGAAGGGAACAAATTTATTTATTTTTTTAGAAAAGAAAAATAATGATAAAATTAATGAAGAAAAAAGATAATATGAGTCCGTTTACGGTGGTACTATAGGAGTATGATGAATTTTACTCCTACTTACTGTAGCGCGCTACAGTGACGCACAAACTTTTTTAAAAAAATACATTTTTTAAAAAAAATTCTTTTTTTTTTTAAAAAAATACTTTTTATAACAAGGGAAATCAGATCAGGATTATATAGACATCAGATGAGAGAATACAAGAGATCAGATTAACAGACTATAGATATCAGATCAAGAATATAAAAGAAATCATACAGTAGAACTAAAATATAATTAACAAGAGAGATCAGATCAGGATTATATAGACATCAGATCAGCGAATACTTGACATCATATCAACAGACTATAGATATCAGATCAAGAATATAAAAGAAATCATACAGTAGAACTAAAACATACTTAAAAAGGGAGATCAGATCAACAGACTATAAACATCAGATCAGCGTATACTTGACATCAGATCAACAGACTATAGACATCAGATCAAGATTTTAAAAGAAATCACACAGCAGAACTAAAACATACTTAACAAAGGAGATCAGATCAGGATTATATAGACATCAGATCAACTCATACTTGACATCAGATCAACAGACTATAGACATCAGATCAAGATTTTAAAAGAAATCACACAGCAGAACTAAAACATACTTAACACAGCAGAACTAAAACATACTTAACAAATGAGATCAGATCAGGATTATATAGACATCAGATCAACTCATACCTGACATCAGATCAACAGACTATAGACATCAGATCAAGATTTTAAAAGAAATCATACAGTAGAACTAAAACATACTTAAAAAGGGAGATCAGATCAACAGACTATAGACATCAGATCAGCGTATACTTGACATCAGATCAACAGACTATAGACATCAGATCAAGATTTTAAAAGAAATCACACAGCAGAACTAAAACATACTTAACACAGCAGAACTAAAACATACTTAACAAAGGAGATCAGATCAGGATTATATAGACATCAGATCAACTCATACTTAACATCAGATCAACAGACTATAGATATCAGATCAAAAATATAAAAGAAATCATACAGTAGAACTAAAATATACTTAACAAGGTAGATCAAATCATGATTATATAGACATCAGATCAGAGAATACAAGACATCAGATCAACAGACTATAGATATCAGATCAAAAATATAAAAGAAATCATACAGTATAACTAAAATATACTTAACAAGGTAGATCAAATCATGATTATATAGACATCAGATCACAAAATAGCAGACATCAGATCAACAGAATTTAGATATCAGATAAAAAATATAAAAAAAATCATATCATATAACAAAAACGTCCATAATATGTATCATAATAGCCAAAAATAACAAAAAAAATGAAGGTACTGTAGCGTGCGGAACTGTAGCGCGTTACTGTAGCGCGCGCGGAACTGTAGCGCTACTGTAGCGCGCTACTGTAGCGGGGTAGGAGTAAAATTCATGGTGGTCCTATAGGACCACCATATAAATTACCGTTATTGCTTATTGAAACTTCTCGCGTAAAATTAATATATTTTAAATTTGAGTCGTGATTTAAGTTTCGACTCCTCTTTTATAATTTTTAAAAAAATGGGCAAATTATCATTGTTAATATAGATGTTTAGTTTTATCCATCCCTTTAGAATCTCAGTTGGCTGGGGAATCAGGATGGATTAGTCAGTAGTTTTATCATTGTGAGCTGCTGCTTGTTTGATCCATACTTTGAATGGAGTACAATTGTAGGGTACCCTCTTTGACAACTTCAAATTTTAATAAATATTTTGTTTTATATTTATGCATAATTCGAACCACTATTTTTTAATTAAAAAGAAAAGAAATCATTTGTACTCGTTCAGACGCTTAGTTTAAGTACTAGTAATTTATTAGGTGGTGACATATACTTAATGTGTGTGACGTCATGAGACGGTGATGAGTCATGAGGGCCGGCGGCAGAGACGGGCGGTTTTGGTGGGGGGATGGGATAGGTAATAAATATAAGTTTAGCCTAAATGCCAAGGTGGCTTACGTCATTACACCAACTGATTAGGACAAGGATAACATGTTTTTATTAGCAACTAAATCCTATAATCCTAAACCTAGTCTGCTCCCCCAATTTGCTTTTCTTCCACTATGACCTCAAAAATAACAAAAAAATTAAGAGTTTCAGCCAAACTATAACAGATTTAAACCATTTCGACCAAATAATAACAGCATTTTCTCCTGATAAAATTCCATGAAGGGGTCTAAATCTGAATATTGATGACTTCAATTTAGAAATATTCCTTTTGGGCTCCCTATTGTATTAATGCAATTCTTACCAAAAAAATAAACTACAAAGTCCCAACTGCATTTTTTTTTCTAAATTATTATTTTTCACGGCTCTTTTAACAAGTTTTCCTTACTCATTTACTATTACCCCATAATATAAATAAAAATAAAAAATATTTAATTCATATAAATATTTAACGAAAAGGAATGTTTGTGGGGGCATTCTGGGAAGCATCCCCAGTTCGAACATTCCTCATGCTTAGACGCGTTAATATTGTACTAGAAGAATAGGAAAAAAAGAACCCAAATTAGCATGTGAATCTTATGAATCACTTTACCCTTTACCCTTTACCCTTTACCCTTTACCTTTCCTTAAAAGTAACCTTATTCATAACTAGTCCGACATTGCCAAGTCAAATTAAACCCTCCAACCAACCAGAACTATCAAATTTACTACTTCAAGTTACTCCTTTATTGACTCAGATGATATATTTTTACCTAGTATATTTGATATAGCCAACATTTTCTTTACCATACAAGAAACCCAGTATTATCATAAATGTTAATTATTTTCACCACCAAAAATAAAATAATAATAAAATAAAATTATTAACATAAAATTTTTTATTAAATCAAAATATCATTGAAAAAATTCACACTCACACCCACAACTACTAAAAACTCATATTGATTGAAAATTGTTAAATATATTTTTTTATTTTTTAAATATTTTTTATATTTAATTTCGGTCAATAAATAAATATAATTATCAAAAATTTTAAAAAATATCATAATAATTTGACCAAATTACATTATATTATATTTATTCAAATAAGAAATATGACTGAAAATAGTGAGAATATTTAGGCAGGCAAGGAAGGAAGGCAGCATTCATATATCAATTAAAGTCTTTCCCACAAGATTGAGTCGACCGCGTTGTACAACCCCAGAAGGTAATAATAGTCGTCGTCTCGTCTAGGAATCCACTCGGTATAGAAGACCAAAAACCGATGACTTTTTTTTTTTAGCAGTATTAACGTTTTCACACTTTCAATTATTAAAATTTTAAGGTTAATAACAGCAAGTCTTCGCAATTAATATTTGTCCAAATAATAATAATTTAATTTTAAAATAGTAATTAAAGAGAGTGATGAGTAAGATGAGACGACTTAACAATCAATCAAAACACTTAACAACTACGCAACTGGCCTAGGCTTGCTTGCCAGCTTTGGCATTTGGCTTCATCATCTTCGCCATATCCATCGCTCCTTATATCTCCTCACGACTTCAATTTTTTTATTTATTTATCCTTTTTTTTTTTTTTTTTTTGGAGGGATCAATTAATCGTGGCGGGCATTAGGGACAGTAGAGTAGGGGTCAAGAAATTATTTAATGGGTGATTCCTACTATTTGCTACCCTAGATCCAGAAGCAATGAATTCAATTCAACAATGTTTGGTCCCTTAGCTAATCTTGGTCGGCACTCCCCCACATTTATTTTTTGAAGGGTAGATCTGCCCGACTACGTTAATGAGGAATCCATGTCATTACAATGTGAAATCTATCGAAATTCACTTAGAGGGCATTTGGTTTAACAGTTGAAATCGAAATTAAAATGAGTATGATAAAAATATAAATAAGTATTCGTTATAAAATTATTATCATTTTTAATTTTTAATTTGTTGAAAGAATTAAAATATAAATGTAATACTATATAATTATAATATATATAAAAATATAATAATTATTTGTTTTAATTTATGTGCGACCTAATGCGCGTCACAACTAAAATAGTCGCGTAGGGCGAAATTCAGGGGTTAAATTTGACAAAATTCTAATATTTAAAAATCAAATCCAGTCCTCCATTCTTATACCCAAACTAAATGTTCCGAAAATCATTCGGATTTCTCCATTCCAAACTCTACCAAACTACCCTTATTAAGAAAAGAATGTAAATTGATTCTGTGACAGCTGTTATCTTAACAGCTTCCGATGGTTTTAATTAGGGCATCTCTACCCAACCCTTTATGAGAAGAATGGGCATGTGTAAGAGTGTAAGGACTCTTCATATCAATCGTTCTCTTCAAAACAAGATAGGTGGTGAATAGAAAGGCCAAAATCCTTAAAGTGAAAAATTAATATACATTATTCCTGTCTGAAAAATAGTATTTTTATTTATTATTAATTTTTAACTTAACAAATATAACTATTATTTTTTGTTCATATGAATTGATTGCCACATGGTGGTTTCCAATTCGTGCCTTAGTGCTTTCATTAGAATGAGAACAAACTTACTGAATGGCTGCCATTTGGCGATTGGTTGGCTTCAACATTCCACTGGCCTTTCAATTAAAATCTTAATAATATAATATGAAATTGGAGATGATTAGGATAATGCTTCCACATGTCAACAAATGACAGAAACTAAATCTTTGTTGCTTTGTGGCTCCTATAAGTTTAAGATTACTAATTAAGGATTAAGGTTAGGACAACTTTCCCTTCACATAGATTAATTAGGCCAGTGGGATACACCAAGCACCCTAGATTTTCGACTTCCAAAATCTCGTATTTATTTTACCGGAATGGGAATAAAGTAAATTTATAACCGATTACTAAAATAAAAGGAGAGGTTCATAATGTAATTATATGTAAAATGTATTTTATGGAAAGAAAATTAGTATTATGGGAGCAGCAGCTTAGGGCATACTCTATGATGGAGTTTTTCTTTCCACCTGTTGTTTGTATTGGCCAGATTGAGACCACTGAAGCAATGGTGATGACCAATGCAATGAAGTCATCTGGGAATCTTGCTTGCCACGTCATCCATTCCATATCAACGAGTTGGATACACGTGGCAGTCACAGAACAAACAACCTTAGTGTTCTTAACCCCCACGTATCAACTACGTTTGTATTTATGCAGTCAATAGTATGAAGCAACTCAGGGAACAACAAACACTCTTTGAGTTGTGGAGGGCACTAAGCCAAATAAATGCTTCAACTTCTGTAGGACATATATAGGTAGAGACACAGCCATAGTCGTCTATAAAAGGGGCTATACTGCCCTCGATGAAAGGCACCCTAACCTAAGAAAGACAAAAGGGCCAAGTCAAGTCCCTCAATCTATGGCTGACTTGGATGAAGTCCATACTGCCTTTCGAATCTGTCAAAAAGGGTTCGTTCAAATAGGCGGTCACGGACACAGTTTTTAAATTTTTAAGATTCAAAATTGCAGCGATATGGAGGGTGGAGTTCGGTCGAAATAATTTGATTGGAGAAACTTTTGATTATTTTAGAAGCAACTGCCCTCTTTCGCCGTCCCTGACCTGCCGTGTGTGAATGTGAAAGGGAGAGAGGCATAGTTGTTGTTGTCTTGGCAATGAGGGATTGATAAGGGGGGTGGAACTAGAAGGATCCAGATGGTTTTTAGCTAACCTAATACGTGTAATTACTCGAAGAATCAAAGATTATTAGGGTATAAGTACTTGGGCGGTGCATATATATGCTGACAAGATATGCAAAAGATTTAAATGGTCAACCGAGAGTTCTTAAGTACTGTGCAATGAAAACTGATAGATCACTCACACATTTTCATCAATGACTAAAAGTTCAGTTTTTGAGTTATTCAGCTGTCACAGTTGCAAGATTAAAGGTTTGTTTTGAGTTATTCACCGACTCCATTGCAATTGCAGGATTAAATGTTCAATTCTTATTTATAATAAAAGATAAATAATTATTGAAAATAAATAAATAATATTTTAGTAGATGCTAAAATATTTGTTACAGTCGTCAAATTACACTATTTTAAATCTTTTACCTTCAAATTTATTTATTTAATAACATAAATGTCTAATAAAATTGAGTAATACTGTCTCATTAACCTTCCATATTGTTTGATGCTTGACTTGTATAAAACTGAACTGTATCAAAGAAGTTATTGTTGTGATCTAAGCACAAAGTGTTATAGTAGCTGTGTGACAAGGTGGCCGACTTCTTTTTAGTTGATATGTTGGGAGTACACTCCACAGCCACAAAAAAAGGGTTAAAAGTTCCAGTGGTGGCCGACTCCTCACATGGGAAAAGTTGGTTCCACTAGTTTGGCTTGGGCCAAAATTGTGAAAACAAAAATCCAATATTAAACAAAAATGCAATATTCAAGAGCTTTCTATTACTTTGGGCTAGGTGGAACAGGAGAGTATCTGAAGCCCAAGTACAATGCTGGGCTATAATCTTAATATTATCTGAATTGCTATTTCTATAAACCACTTTCTATTAAAAGTTTTGTTGAAGGTTATGTTAGGCAACAATCGTCCTTTTAGTTTATGAATCCGGACTGACTCAAAGCAGTAGCGGTCCAATAAGTAGTACCCACCTCCTCCTAATCACAGTACTATAAGAGAACAACAAACCGACCCAAAGCCCAATGGCAGCACACCTTAAGAAGGTATAAGATTCTTGGCCCGCTGAGGATGTACTAAACTCTGCTTATATATTCCAACGTATTTTTTTTTTTTTTAACAAATAACAACAATATTAATCAAGGGGGAAATAATAAATATTCAGAAATATCATATTAAATAATAAAAAATTCTTTTTATTATATCTTATAAAGTGTTCTGTAAATATAGGATATAATTTTACCATGACAATGATAACAAGCAAAACAAATTATTTCATTCCATTCTTTATATACGACGTTTAAGGCTGTTACATAAATTAAAATTTAATTTTTCAAATTTAAATTATATTATTAAATATATAAAATTTAAAATAAAAACTAAAAATTATATTCAAAATTTATTTTTGACCGTATCTTACTATTATTTTTTTTTTCAAGGGAGGTTTATCCAAACTCTAAATTGAGGAATAGACGCCGTATCTGTCAAATCTTACGTAGTAATCATATAATGTGTCGGACTAAATAGTTGTTTTGATTCGTTAAGCCATACTTTGGGGCGCAGATTGGACTAACGTTCGCAGTTTTGGCTTTAATCGTGAAAAATCATGAAATATTATTTATAAAAGAGAAAAATTAAATAATTGTAGAATTTCACAAATTAATTATTTCATTAACTTCTTTTTGACATAATTTTCTATTGGACAAATAACTTTAAACAAAATAATTAGTTATGAAACAAAATTATGGAGAAATGACATAAAATGAAGTAGAATCAATGGGAGGAAAATGAAAGGAGGGGTCTAAGAATGAAATTGGGCTTTGTTGGGGGTGTCTCATCCTAAATTATATCCTATTGCACTAAAAATATATTGTATTAGTATTCTCATTATGACTAATATGTTTTTATATTTAAAAAATAGTAAATTTTTATGTTATAATTGACATATATATTTTTTAATATAAAGAAGGAGACGAAATATAATTGAAATTCAAAACTTATCAATTTAAGTTTTAATATATTTTTTAATTATATTCAAAGTAATATTTTTTATTATATTTGTTAAAAGTATGTTTGAGGAGTACAATATAGCAATTGGTGTCTTAAAGTTGGAATTAGGGTGTAATCGAGCCGACTTGAGTTCGAGCAGGGTCTTGCTCGTGCTCGGCTCGGTAATGAGCAATGGAGCTCGAGTTTGAGCTTGAGCTCGGCAAGCTCCCTTGCTCAGTGCTCGAGATCGAGCTCGGCTCATGACTCGGCTGAGTCACGAGTCGAGCTCAAGTTGCTGCTTTGTATTTTGGACGTAGCGGGACGTAGCTACTTTGTATTTTGGACGTATCAGGAAGAGGTGCCTATTATAGTGGACCTTGCGCGTCTATTTACCATTTTTTTGGTGAAAAAATTAACTTTGTGTTTGTTATACTCGACGTTGCAGCATATTTTATGAAATTTAGTAGAGAAACAATGTCTTTGCTGTTTGTATTTGTGAATTTTTTGTGTGTTTTTGAACGTTGCGCTATTGCTTTTTTGGACGTATCAGGATGTGGTAGCTATTATAGTGGACGTTGCGCATCTGTTTGCCCTTTTTTTTGTGAAAAAATTAACTTTGTGTTTGTTATACTAGACGTTGCAGTATATTTTATGAAATTTATTAGAGAAACAATGTATTTCCTGTTTGTATTGTGAATTTTTTGTGTGTGTTTTTGGACATTGTGCTATTGCTATTTCGGACGTATCAGGATGTGGTACCTAATATAGTGGACGTTGAGCATCTATTTGCCCCTTTTTTGAGAAAAAAATAACTTTTTGTTTGTTATACTTGACGTTGCAGTATATTTTATGAAATTTAGTAGAGAAATAATGTCTTTGCTGTTTGTATTTGTGAATTTTTTGTGTGTATTTTCGGACGTTGCACTATTGCTTTTTCGGACGTATCAGGACGTGGTACCTATTATAGTTGACGTTGCACGTCTGTTTGCCTTTTTTTTGTGAAAAAATTAATTTTTTGTTTGTTATACTGAACATTGCAGTATATTTTATGAAATTTAGTAGATAAACAATGTCTTTGTTGTTTGTATTTGTGAATTTTTTGTGTGTATTTTTGAACGTTGCGCTATTGCTTTTTCGGACGTATCAAGACGTGGTAGTTATTATTGTGGACGTTGCGCTTCTATTTGCCCTTTTTTTTGTGAAAAAATTAACTTTGAGTTTGTTATGTTGGACGTTGCAGTATATTTTATGGAATTTAGTAGAGAAACAATGTCTTTGTTGTTTGTGTTTGTGAATTTTTTGTGTGTTTTCGGACGTTGCGCTATTGCTTTTTCGGACGTATTAAGACGTGGTAACTATTATAGTGGACGTTGCGCGTCTATTTACCCTTTTTTTGTGCAAAAATTAACTTTGTGTTTGTTATACTGGACGTTGTATTATATTTTATGAAATTTAGTAAAGAAACAATGTCTTTGCTGTTTGTATTTGTGAATTTTTTATGTGTATTTTCGGACGTTGCGCTATTGTTATTTCGGACGTATTAGGACATGATACCTATTATATTTTATATATATTATATAAAATATATTAGGCTCGGTAGGCTCAAACCTGTTTTTGCCAAACCTATTTTTGACCTGCTCAATATTCGACTCGTTAGTGAAACGAGCCGATTTAAGCTTAGCTCAAACTCAATCAACTTGAACCCGAGCCGAACTTAGAGAGGGTTGCTCGTGCGGCCCTTATTGGAATAAAAGACAACGTTAGAAAAAGGGCAAGTTGAAAAGGAAATCCAAAACCAGCAGTGGAAGACGACTCATACTTTAAATCCGCGAAAACACGCAGCCGCTCGAACCCAAACTTTGGAAGATATTCCTCACTCTCTCTCTTTCTCTTTCTCTCTCAGCCAAAAAGTCTTCTTCTACTTCTTCATTAATTTCCACGATGATCACAAAAACATCACATCTCACTTTTAAGTAACGTTCCCCATTAGCCACAAGCAAGCAACCTTAACTTAACCATGGTTCATGCTTCCCATTCTAATTACCCTTCATCACCAACCCAATACTATACTTGAAAATCTTTACCCCTTTAATCCATCAAAAGATACTAATAAAATTATTATTTTAATAAAAAAATATTAATAAAAGTTTTGACTCTCGATGTTATCTCCTAAATCTATTTGTCATCATTAAAACTAGGTAATTCGTCACACATTTTAAAATAATTTAACTTAAGACAATTTATATTTCTCATATAATTTTTAATTATTGTCATTAATCTCGACTTGATTAATTATTTGTCCTCCCCTAAAGAACGATTGGTTTAAGATGAAAGTGATTACTGGAATGGTTAGGAAACTAGAGTTAAAATTTTAATGATTACTACAAATTCCTTAATTCTTCATGATTTAATTAAAAGGACAATTATATATTGATGAATGTGATAGGATAAATACTTTTTGTACTTTTAAATTGTGTGTATAATATTAAAAATATTAACTTTAAAAAATAGCGACGATTTTAGAAATTCAAGTTTTATTTTGGCCTATTTACTAATTAAGAGGAGGAGACAAAGTGTAGCTGAAAAAGCTAGCAGAAATCTATATTAGGTTTGCCTCCAAAGTAACCATAGTTACTTTTACATTTTTTGTTTTTTTTTTTTTTGTGTCCCTTCTCCCTAAGAGTCGGTCTATAACAATAAGTCTATTATCCTTCTTTTTAGTCCATTCTCTTCCTCTACCATTTTGCTTTGGGTTCAAGAAAGCCATCAAAGCTCAAAGACCCACAAAAAAATTATGCAATTCTGAACGGATAAACTTGATTGAACTCAAAGCGTACCTGAAGAAAGATGAGCTGCAATGGTTGTCGAGTCCTACGGAGAGGATGCAGCGAAATATGCCCCCTTAGGCCCTGTTTGGATTGGATTGACAGCGCAAAAGCCCAAGGCAACGCCACCCTTTTCATCTCCAAGTTCTTCGGCCGGAGCGATCTCATGGCCTTCATCTCCGCCGTCCCTGACTCCAAAAAACCCGGTAGGTGTCATTATATCATCCACGTATTCGTCAAAAACAAATTCGATTTTTAAATTTTCATCTGGAGCTACCTTAATTTCTCTTCTGTGTGGTTTTCAGCTCTGTTTCAGTCGCTCTTGTACGAAGCGTGTGGCCGTACGGTGAATCCGGTGAGCGGAGCCGTGGGTTTATTAGCGACCGGGAACTGGCTGGTGTGCCAAGCGGCGGTGGAGACGGTCCTTGCCGGAGGAGCATTGCAACCGATGTTCGGAGACAGAAATTTGATCCCTGAACCGAACGAGGCGTCGGAGACATTTAGGCGTTCGAGGAGAGTGAATTACTCAAAGTCGTTTTTGATGCATGGATCTGATTACGACGACGACGAAATGATGACGGAACCGGATCGGAAGATGTCTCCGGTGTCGGAAATGGATGTTTCGGAGATGTCGGCGGCGAGCTTTGGAAGCAGCGGTTGTTATGAAGATGGGGTGGTGGAGATTAGTAGAGGAGTTGGTGGGAAAGAGCCAAAACTTTTGAACCTTTTTGTGTGAGAGAACTGTGTTGATGTTTATCGTTAAAGCACTAACGGCGAAGTGACTGAAGTGAAGCAAGCAATAGTGAGAAACTGCTAAACGGAGTTAGCTGTGGTTTTCTTTTTTGTAGTGTGTGACTCTGTGTGTCCCCTGAGTTTTATTGTACTAAGAATGAACTCAGTGAGTTGGAGGATCGGCTAATTGTGATAATAGCCCTCCTGAGTTGTTGACCTTTTTGGGCTCCTCGGTGAATAAACATCATTAGTTCCTTTTTATTTTATTTAATTATATATATATATATATATGAAGAAATATTGAATTTAATATTGATAGTGACATTCAAACTTGTATCGTACATTGGAATTTAGCTAGATTAAAATTTAATTTTCATAAAATTATATTATCTCATTAATGGTATATGACTCATAGCAAAAAGAAGAAAGAGAAGGTTTCATTATAGAGTCGTCTCTCAAAACGTAGGATGTTTAACGTTAGTTGTTAAAACAGTTGAAAATATTAAAATAATATTTTCAATAAATATATTGAATTCTTAATCGTCACATAAAATACATTCAATTAATTATATAAAAAATAACAAATAAAACTACTTATGAAAAGGAAAAAAATGAAAAATAGCCTCTCTAATATATTTTAGTGTGAGATTTAATTTTAAATATTTGATATTTACAGTACATTTATTTATAGTTAAATTTCTATTGAAAAGAAGCAAACGAAAAGCTTTAAATTATTTTTAGATATTTAATAACTGAATTACAATTTAGTCAATACATGTTACGTGAACTAACACATTATCGTAAATTTCACATATATATTTTATTATGCAAACAAAATTCAAAAAAGACGTACAAGAGAGAGAAACTATGACGTGAAACATATTACTAGTCAAAAAATATATATGAGACTCGTGATAATATTTTAATTCTTATAATTTAATCGTTAAATATCTCAAAAAACTTTGTGAAAATTAAATATGCTGTAAATAAGAAAGATGAAAACTAGCTGGTGGTGGATTTTAAAATATAGAAGGCTTATCTATCTGAAACAAGCCCATGAAGGGAAGAAAAAACGGGAAATGCGGTACGCGTCAGCAAAGGTCCAAGGTTTCTGGTCCATCAGCAGTGGGATCCACGTCACCGCCCATTTAGAAGAAGAAAAAGTCGAATATATATATATATACTGTTTTTTTTTGCAAAAATAATAAAATACTCCTCCCATCTCAAATTAATAAACGTTTGAAGAGTTAAAAATTATCTTTTATTAATTAATATTTTTTATTTATCAATATAATTTTTTTAATTTTTCTTATTTTATTCTTCTTTAAAATTTATGAATATATTAAATTCTATCACCTAACTACTTATTTTACTAATAAAATTTTTTTAAATTAAGATTAAAAAATTATTTAATTAAATTATTAATTATTATTTTTTATTAATAACAGTAAAATTTTTAAAACTTATATTGAAGAGAGACGAGGACGACAAAAGAGTTGAAACCCGTAAAGCAGCTGGTTGCGTTTCGCCGCTTCCCTTCCCCAAGTGGGTGGGCCCCTACTGTCCCAAGTCCCAACGTACATCATTCTACCATTTTCCTTACAACGAATGTTTCTTTGTTTCGGTATTTTCAATTTTGGACTCCTTCCTCTCACAAACTAGGATTTTTTACTAATAAAGAACTCCAAAAATAATGGCCTAAACACCCAAAATTCATATGTAAAATATTAAAAGTAGTATTATTGCAAACAAAACCAAAACTATAAAACCAGTATTATCTTTGCTGATTCTTTTAGTTTTTCATGAAAACCCTGAAAGAATCCGCAAAGATAACAATTATAACAACAAAAGAAACCACACCTATTAAAGAAGCATCAGATTAGCCATTCCCAGAAAAAATTTGCAGAGGAAAGCTAGCTATTGAAGGAGATTAGAATAGTAGCATCATTACACATATATACATATATATCACCAAGCCTATAACATGAGCAGTGTACATATCATATATACTTCATACCTAGATGATATCCCTACCAACTGTGCACGAAAAACGCATCTTCGATTCGACTACTTCCCACATTGTTGAAGAAAGCTGCCGGTTCTTCTTCAGTTTGTTTCAAAAATTTATCTAATTCAACGTGTTCTAATCGCCAGAATCCACTTTTCAAAGGGCAAAAAATGGTCCCTCTCTTGGGGAGCGTTAGAGTTTTAGGTCAGTCAGAAATAAGCTTTTATACTTCTGTGGTTAAGCTTGGATTCATTCGTCTCAACTGTAGTATGTGCGTTCTCAGACTACAATCTTTCACCTGAAAACACAAAACTTCTATCATGAGATAGTGCTTCTAAGGAGTAACAACATATAATGTTCAGCAAGAAAACTTGAGATACTGAAGAACCAAACAGTTACGAACAGCTTTCCGTTGTGCAGGGAGATGAAGCACACTATTACTATTCCTCTGTGCATTATGATATCATTTTCGGCTTTTAGATGCAAAGAAAGGAAACAGATGATGTTCTCTGCAGCCGGAGACTAAAAGCCTAAAAAGTTTCAAAATCAGCTGTTCTGTGAGGAGGGAAAAATCCAGTATTATTACCTCTATTGCTGTTAAACTGGACAAGAGATCTTTGCATTGATAAATCAGAGCACGTTCATTTGTAGTCAGGCTTGCAAGTTCAGATATGCATGTATTGACTTGCTCTACCTGGTGATACCACCAAGAAGTTAAGAATAAGATTTTGGAAAAACAAAGGCATGAAGGCCAAAGTAGAGCCAAAAAAAATAATAATAATAATAATAAGCCAACTGAAAACAAAAATTGTTTGGCTCCCTCAGAAAAGGATTCATGAGATCAACAAAATGAAAATTAGACAGCATACAAAGCACTTTCCAATGTTGCTATTTTCATGTATTATAGTAAACCGAATCAGTAGATTGTGTTACAACATTTACCAAACACCAAAGAAGATATGACATCCTAAGCACCCTTTCCCAATAATCCCAATATCCAATGCTCAAACATCAGAGTCCTCAGAAACATTTTTCCAGCAATAGCACAAACTACACATCTGAGTCATTAGAAGGAAAGTAAGATCATCTACAAACTAACCGAAAGTGTACTTTGTCTAAAACCATAGTTACCACAGCAGACAGGAAGCTGCTATAATCTTTTTAAGAACTATTACTTGGAAGAGAAATTTATAGCCTATTCTGCATGTTGCTAAATACTCCCCCCCACCCTCCCAAAATATAACTTTTGACCATATCGTCAATACCAAGGATGTTAGTTAATGGTAGTTATTTGTCTCCAAATTCCTATTAGTTTACCATATTCTCTCTTTTTTAATGACTAGAGATGGGAAAAGGTAAAATGACACAAAAAATACAAACTATAAACTCCAAAAGTTGTTTATATTTTAGGACAAAAGAAATCTGAAAAAGTTGCTTGTATTATGTGACAGAGGGAGTACATTTTTTCTGAAAACCGTCCAGGTTTTTTTCTCTTCCAAGTTTCTAAAAAAATGTTTGTTTTTCCATCCTTTGAAAGGGAAAAAAATTTTAGAGTTGCCAGGTGGTATGGTGGCATTCAGATTACACATAGCGGTAACACATTGCACATGCAAACATCATAAATGTCATATATTTTTGGCGAGTAAAGGTTCTCTCTACGAATTGTTCCATGCAAGTTATTCGATAAAAGGTAGACTTAACTCATGGGAGATTCATAGGTTATTAAAAGCAACAAGCACAAACAAATAAACCATGGAAATTTCAAAATCCCAGCACTTTCTTTAAACAATTAGAAAAATAAAAACAAAGGTGGGATACCACATATTAACCCCAAAAAGGATCACCTTTGAGATCAAAGAACATATCGAGGACGCCATTGATTGCATCACATCAACAGTTGAACCAATGGCATTTTTAACATCCTGAATCTCTGCCTGCAAAAAGAAACAATAAGAAGAGGGAAAATATGAGGTCAACATGTGTTGTATGGGACAAGCACAACTTGTTTGTAACACGTGTAGAAGAAAAATACCCTGACACCGCCAACAACGGGAAGACGAACAGTGCTGGCTTCCAAAGATTCTATGGCCCCGGACAAAGCAGTGCAATGATCTCCCTCAATCATATCCCAGTTATCCAAATAAGGAACCTGAATCCGAAAGAAACATGTCAGTACTAATGAATTCCAAATTATTCAGAGTCAAAAAGAGTCACATCAAGGTGGCTGATATGTACTCAGGTAACAGAAGTGGATTCCTCAAATAAAACTCAAAGTTTGATTTCACTACGAGTGCTTAGACAATGGTTCACTTCAAATATGACAACCAACTACCAGAAAAACTATTCTTCAGTAATCATGGGTTCACATTTTAACTATTGTAAACTAATTACCACATAATACATGCGTTGGTCAACATAAAACATGAGGGAAAGTAATTCCGATGTTAGCTGCAGGCAAAACCAATTTTCAACTTCCGTAAAGATATCATCATCAGCATACTACTACACACCCTACAGAGAAAGCTTCAACAGCTTCTAGGAGGCAAAGATGTTCCAATTCAAGTCTTATGTTGAGTACAGTATAATGATGATAGAAATTGTGTTTTCTTACGTGTGCTTTAAGGATGGAGAATAGCCTCAAATTTTGATTCAGTAATTGCAGCTCCAATCTTTTTGACTTGACACAATGCCGCAATTTAGTGGTAGACACCCAGGCATTGTAGAGAGTTCTCTGGTAAAAAGAAAATCAGAGTAAACATCATCCAACATATTGTTAATATAGATGAAGGGAGTATATTTTGATATCACGGATAAAGATCTTCATGAGAACTTTCATGGTTCTCCCAATCAGTCATAAGACAATAATGGAAAATAGAGTTTTCTTCAAGAACTGCTTTAACATTCAAAGGTTTCATGTCAACTTAACACCCCACCCATAAAAGTATCAAAAAACTACCATGAAAATCAAACTTAAAAATAAATCAAATATTATTAGTGTAATCATTACTTTTGCCTTTTCAAAACTAAGCAGCTTGAGGTAGCAATAACCATTCAGGTATGGTTAATTAAACCTGCTATGTTTCTAATGTTCCCAATTTTAGATTTAGTTAGGCTGCTTTCTCTTTCACCATTTGACAGTAATCCACAAGGAGCCACTAAAATATTCCTCCTAGATATTCCACACCAGGGACTCAGATCGAACTATGTAATAAGCTGGTTAGAGAGAACTAGAAAGGAGTGCTATGAAAGTCACTATCATGCATTGCAATTGAAAGTTTGAAACTAAAACCGAATAAACCAACTTACCTAAGAACCAAATAGATAAGATGTAAAATAACTTAATAAACGATATAGTGACAACTAGCACTACCTCTGCTGTCTCCGTTTGAACCGATAAAGCACCCTCTGCTCTAGCATTGGCAAATCGCCACTGCAACTGCCGGTTATACAATAACCTCAATTCATGTGCATCGGCAATTCTGTTTTCCCCGACTTTTCCTCTTCTAATATCAGCAGCAAAATTCAAAATGGAAGGCGTGCTGCAGACATCATTACTCAACATGCTTACCACACCGTTCCTTGTCTTAACCGGACTGGGAATCCCTCTGAAGGAAGAACTAATGGCCGGAGTCAAAGATTTGTTAGGTGATGCGGGCCTCGTAGCCCCTCGAATTGGAGACGAAAACCCCCGAGGAGATGATGTAGCGCTGTCTGAAAACTTTTTTGCCCCAGGAAGCTTTGAAACACTCATAACCTTTGCTCCATTACTCTTCGATACAGGTGAACCAGGCTCTGCAATTCTCCTGACCCTATTATTAGTCTCTTGCCAGAATCTCGCCGGCACAACAATGCCACGTGGAACACCTCGCACTTGAGGCAAGCTCCCTGAAGTACTACCGGAAGAAAAGCTATCGCTGTCTGAAGGCGCTGCATCAGCTGTAAGCAGAGCTGAATTTCCATCGGCAACAGGCTGAACTTTCTTCTCCGCCTCAAAATTTTTTATGTCAGGCAATAAGTTAGTTTCTGCTGTAAGCCTCTCTTTCTCATCGATCATTGATTTCTGCATTGTTTTCACAGCGCTCACAGATCTACTAAATCCTGTTTTATCAGAAGCAGCACCATAATCTAAACTCCGAGTAAAGAAACTCGAACTCACGGGCTTCGATCTCCCAGGCCACCGTTGCTGATCACTAGGTTTGGAACTGGAATTTTCCGACCGATCCTTCACCGGCGTTGCTCGCCTCCTTTCCGGCGTAGTTCTTCTCACGTTACGCAAACCATTCACAGATTGAGCAGGAGCCGGAGACGGTGCAGGCTTCGCCTTACTCAAAGGCATCGCGAACGACTCGCCTTGGAAGGACACAGACAGACTTCTCTTAGACGTCAGAAGAGCCTTGGCGGCACTCGACATCTCAACCTCCACCGCCGAACCCCTCGGCGTCGCCGGCCGTCGACGCTCCGCGGACTGCGCTCGCCGAGCTGAATTCTGGACCGCCGGAGTCATCGTCACAGTCCCTGAGACCATCGGCGACGCTGACCGACGCGAGGAAATGGAATTGGAGGAGTTGGAAGAAGACGACGTCGAAATGGAAGAAGACGATGAAGTGGACGAAGAAGATAGGTAACGTGAGGTAACCTCTTTCGATTTAGGCCTCCGTAGCTGTTCAGGTGGCCCATTTTGAGCTTCAGAAGGCAACAACGGCGGTCTCTTCGGATTCTGCAAGGCATTACTCGAATTCCTGACATTGTTAGCCGGGGTTTTATTCACTACGTGTGATGAGAGCTTAGGGTTTGGAGTTTTAGCAGACACCGCAGCAGCCACCATTGAATTCTAATCTCCAAAATCTTCACATCTCATAATGACAATTTCCACACCATTCAAAAAAAAAAAAAAAAAACCCTAAAAATTTTACCAAATTCAGGAAGAGAAAAAATCAAAAGAATTAACAGACCGAATTGATGATTCAGTGAGTTTACTCGTGACTGCTTCACATATATATCCGTGCCTTTTTGGTAGAGAGAGAGAGAGGGGTTTATGGGGTGGTGGTGGCGTTTTATTAGGGGAGGAGACCGGAGGAGATATGACCGTTACGGAGAGCCGGCGAAGATATACGCGGAAGAAAAATAGAAAGTTCTTGGTTGATGGTGGTGGGGACGAGATTTTGGGGGGAGCATAACTGTCGTTCAATCTGCGTGGGGACTGTAAGAGAGAGAAAGAGAAAGATAATTGATGTGCTTCGAAAGCTTGTACTCTGCGCAGCTTCGAGTTGTACGTTTAAAAGAGAGAAAAATAAAACTGAGTCTTGGCAGGACTGGTGGCCGTGAGTGAGGGGGACGTTGTCACGTTGATATGACTTTTCTCATTGGTAAGCGCGAGTATGAGTGTGTGTGTGTGTATTATATGTAGTAGGAGTGAGTGTATTATGAGACGTACACTCCGCTGGCTGGGTTTCTGAAGTCCACGTAGGATTTTTTTAAAGATTTTTTGAAAATCTAGAAATTTAACGTCTTCACAAAAAATACGACATAAGGCTTCAAATAGAAAATAAAATAATCGTTCGTGAGCTCCTGACATGTCAAATCAAAATTTCTTCTGTATTCCTTTTTTTAGAAAAAAAAAAAAAAAAAGACACATCACAAAAAATCTAATATACTCCATCCTATTTTTATATAATATATTGAAAAATAAAAAAATTGATAAAATGTTTTAGATTTTTAATGTGATTTTTATTTTCTAGTTTTGAATTTTTTTATTGAATAAAGTTTTGAATAACAGAAATTAAATATTTTGACGGAGAAAATTTGTAACTAAAAAACGTGAAATCAATATTTATTGATCTTTATTTATGTGAACTACCATCATAATTATATTATTTAAAAAAATAATTTCATAAATATAACTTTTTCTTAATTTTTTAAATTTTTATTATCAGTCTATATAAATTTATATTTACAATTCTAATTAATACAATTATATGATGATTTTTATGTATTTCTAATTAAGATATAAAATTATAAGTAGCTTAAAAAAAAAGGTATAAAATTATAAGTAAAAAATAAATATTTTATACAAATTATATATTATTCATAATAAAAAAAAGTTATGCATTGTTCAGGCAACATTATTATTAAAATAAGGATAATTACAATTTACAAGTATGTAACGTAAGCACAATAAATGTGTAGTGGATTTACTTATCTGGATTGCTATTTGTATCATGAATTTGCTATTTGTATCACAAAAAAAAATAAAAATAATAATAAAATGACCAAAATGCCCTTATGAACAAAAATGAGTAGAAAATACTAAGTACGGTGTAAAAACGCAGCAAAA
Organism: Knoxia roxburghii; assembly: GCA_030378225.1. Lineage (NCBI taxonomy): Eukaryota > Viridiplantae > Streptophyta > Magnoliopsida > Gentianales > Rubiaceae > Knoxia > Knoxia roxburghii. The sequence continues at coordinate 41,745,913 of CM059418.1, forward strand.
TTGCGTTTCTACCATAGCCACAAACGCAAGGAAAAAACGTTTTTTACAGGTAAAAATTAAGTAAAACGACGTTTTTGATGCTTAAAAACGTCAAAACAGTAATTTTTTAGCCACATAAAACGCAACAAAATTACGTTTTTGACACTGTAAAAACGCAAATTCTGTGCGTTTCATCCACGGAGGAAACGCCAAAAACAGGCGTTTCCGCCGCGGCTCGCTCGCCGATTTGGGGCGTTTTAGACAAAAAAAAAACATAAAACCCCCAAATCGGCAGCAGCTTCATTAGGGCAATTTTTTTCTCTAAAAAACAGTCCAAAAACGCAAAAAGGGATAGATTTTGCCGGCCAAAAACGCAAATCATGGACGGAGGAGATGGCGAACAATCACGAAGGCACGGAGCGGGCAAAGGTCCACTGATAAACAGGGTAAAAATCATTTTGAATTTGAGTTTTTTCAGCATTTTTTCAGATTTTTTTGGGGCAGATCTGCTGTTTTCGGGTCTGAAAACGCCGTCTGCCGGCGTTTTCAGACCCGAAAACGCCGATTGACGGCGTTTTGGATACCTAAAACGCCATCGGCCGGCGTTTTGGGTATCCAAACCGCCGGCCGTCGGCTTTTTGGGTATCCAAAACGCCATCGGCCGGCGTTTTGGATATCCAAACCGCCGGCCGTCGGCGTTTTGGATATCCAAACCGCCGGCCGTCGGCTTTTTGGGTATCCAAAACGCCATCGGCCGGCGTTTTGGATACCCAAAACGCCGTTGTCCGGCGTTTTGGTTATACCAAAACGCCGGCCGCTGGCTTTTTGGTGTGATCAAAACGCCGGCCGCCGGCGTTTTGAGCATCTCAAAACGCCGGCGTCCGGCGTTTTGGATATTGAACACCACCCCCACCCATATTTTGATGTAAATATCGTATGTTACAATATAATTGCTTCGTTTTATTTAGTTATCTATTTATTTATGCAATTATTCGTTTATTTATTTAGGGTGGCACTAAGTTAAAGCCACGAGGCGAAAGACAGGCTCCCACAGCTTCTGCTAGGAGGCAGAAGGTGCCAGTCATTAGGGGAGGTGGTGGTAGACGGGGAGGTGGTGGTAGACGGGGAGGCGGGATTGTTATATCCGAGGGAGGACAGGGAGGTCGTGACTCCTCATTTCAGTTGAGGGATGAGTATTACGATACTACTGATTCCGATGACACTGATTCGAGCGAGGAGGAGCAGTTTGGCCATGAGGAGGAGTTTGGGCATCCCCATGAGCAGTCACGGCAGGGGGACGCTAGTGGGAGTGGACGGCCACTATGGGACCAGGGTGAGGGGGATACCTACGGAGGTGACCCTTCTCACCCACATGCTGAGAGGACGATCCGGTATAGGAATCCGGACCACGGACAGTTCGAGGAGGTGGATCCTGCCGCAGGTACGCGTTTTAATTTAATTGTATTATTATTTTTAATAAATAATTTATTTATTTTAATTGTTCATAAGACGAGAATTTGGTATTGCTTGACTTATATTAAAGTTGTGCACTTTTTATGTAGTTCAGTAATTATTCTAATTCCTATACGTATTTTCTTTACTTATGTATGTTTTTCTTTATTTTTTTTAATTATGTGTACTTATTTTTAATTAGCTTTATTTAATTACGTGTATTGTTTAATTTTTACAATTAATTTACTTATATATTTTTATATGTATATGTTGTCGATATAGTTCCCCCTAGGAAGCGCGCGCGGGAGGATCGTAGTTGGATAGTTACAGGGCCCATTGAGGGGGGCCCTATAGATGATAGCCTTATCCCTAGCTTTTTAGGGCATGTGGTATCTAGATATTGGCAGGAGGGGGTGCCTACTAGATACCACATTAGAGTCCACAATAGAGGTAGCATGTACGACCTTTTTGAGAGGTGGATCGGCTCGATGACGGTCGAGGGTGCGCAGATATTGAGCGGGACAGGCCTTGGACACCTGCCCCGCATTATGCACCGTAGCATTGATGAGCCTCTCATCAATGCATTTTTGGAGAGGTGGCAGCCGGATACGAATTCGTTCCACCTCCCATTCGGAGAGATGACCATCCTCCTACACGATGTGTGGGAGATTTTGAGGATTCCGGTCGATGGTCGACTCATCACCGAGGTGACACCGTCGTCTACCGTACTGTCATGGTCGAGAGGATTGCTAGAGATTCCTCCTGAGGAGCGGATAGACGGGGAGCTGTATAGGAATGGCGAATTTTCTACGCAGCGGGTGATCGAGCGGTGTTTGCAGCGGGCCAGGGATGATTCGGACGTTGCTGTTTTAGTATGGAGCCTTATTGGGACTTGTCTGTTTACAGACAAAAGTTCCAATAAGTTTATGCCAGCCCCTGTTGTACAGGTTAGGAATGGGCTGGATCAGATTGGCCAGGAGGCATGGGGTACCGCGACACTCGCGTACTTGTATTACCATCTAGGGTGCGCGAGTCGTCACGGGACGCAGGCAGTCGCTGGAAGCCTTAAGAGAGCCTCTATAATAATGTCAATTAAAAATAAAATTAATTGAAACATCTAAATAAATAGAAGCATACCAAAAATGAAATTCTAAGACATTAAATAACATCTGTTATAAACAATTAAATAAGTAAACTAACCCGATGTGAGGGTACAAGTGGCTGAGGTGAGAGTCAATCTTTGTGAACAAAGTGTCAAGGGAATTGGTGGAAGAATTAAGCCAATCTTTCATAGCAGCATGCGAAGCCTCTACTCTGTTAGTGGAAGTATTACCAAAGTGGAGAAATTGATTGGTCCAGGCTCGAACAAATTTCTCCTTGTGAATGAGCCATGTAGTCTCTAGATATTCAACAGCCAACGGCTCAAGGAGAGTGTACTTAACCTTAAAATTCTGTAATAAACGATTAAATTCCTCTACTGTCGGAGCCTTAATGATTTTCTTCCACCAGTTGTCATGAATATCACATGCTAAATTTTTGTTCCTCCTCCCAACATTTTTTTCCAACCACGCGTTCACATCACGCCCAATATGCCACAAACATAACAAGTGATGTGAAGCGGGAAAATGATCCTTAATCGGCTGTAACAAGCCCAACTCCCTATCTGTCACAATCACACTAGGTGACAAACTTGCCGGCAGCAAAAATCTCAAGTTCCTCATAACCCAGTCATATGTATCCTGTTTCTCATTCCTGACAATAGCAAATGCAATATTGAAATTCTTATTTGTAGGAGTCATACCTACCATCTCGACGACAGGCATTTGGTACTTGTTCGTCTTGTAGGTAGAATCAATCCCAACCACCCAATACCATCTGTTGAACATCTGAATTGATGTTGGATGTGCAAAGAAGACACGTGTGATCTCATCAGTGTTCGCATCCTTCAGAATCTTCAGATAGTACTGCTTCTCCTCAGCCAAATGAATAAATTGCTGCCCAATATTCCTACCTTCCAATCCGGCGGTCTTCATCTCTCCTTTCAAATTGTACACAGATTTGATTGGTACCTGGGAATCGGGAAACTGTTTATTAACAGCTTCCCAAACACACTTTGGCTTAACATTCGAACGCAGCATAAATTCAGCAACAACCTTTGAATCCTTTGTAAAATGGCTCAACTGTCTGTGACCATATGGATGCATTATACCTGTAAATCACATGTAATTATAATAACAATTAATACATACGACACATCAATCAACTTAATTAATATTATGCGCAAATAATGAAATACCAGTGTGATTGTGAGTTGACGCTGCTCCTGGGTTTGTATAAACCTTGTGCCGTCCCAAATCAATCCGCTTACAAGTCAACCTAAAGGGGCAATTAGTGCCGCTCCTTCTTGTATTCTTTCGTCTAGTTGGGAGAGGGGCTTTGGCAGGATCTCTCCATCGCTTGCACGAGAAGTAGTACGTCGCAAATCCTTGGTTACCTCCCCTCTTTGTAATTACAAACTTCAGCCTCTTAGCTATTTTCTGGCAATATTTCAAAGCCTTGCCAATTGTTCGAAACTCTCTGTCAATCTTGAAATATCCACTCAAATCTGCGCCAGGTTCAAGTTCCACCGGCTCCCCATGAGTATTATCCGCCTCATTGTCATCTACATCCTCATCTTCATCGTCATCCTCCTCTTCATTCTCCGCCTCCTCATCATCATCATACAACTCATCCTCATCGTAATCATCATTGTCAGCCTGTAGGTGAATACACAGATTAATTAAAATTACAGCACAGTTATGGTTCTTGCAATCAAAAAACGCAACAGTTTGAAGTTTCATCCAACATGAAACGCACCATTTTTGCGTTTTTTCAGATAAAAACGCTACAAATGTGCGTTTTTATCTGCAAAAACGCAAAAATGGTGCGTTTCATGCAGTAAAAAACGCACCCAGATGTGGTTTTCAGCAACCTCAAAAGCAGAACTTTTAATATAATGCATGTCAAAAACGCAGCTCTTTTTATATAATTCATGTCAAAAACGCAACACTTTTTATATAATGCATGTCAAAAACGCAACAATTTTTATATAATGCATGTCAAAAACGCAACACTTTTTATATAATGCATGTCGGAAACACTAAAAAGCGACTTTTTCTACACTCAGAAACGCTAAAAAGGGACGTTTGACCGCTTCCTAAACGTCATTTTAGCGTGTTTCGACATACAATATTTTTAAAAAAACTTATATAACTTTAAGGTACGGAAACTTACCATATCGTGATGATTCGCTTTCTAAATATTCTTTCGCCGTCAACTGAATGATCCAACAATGTTTTTAAGTTAAGAATTTATCTGGATTTGATTTTAGGATAGTTGTTGTGTATGAGTTTTTCATCCAATTCACATGAATGTATGTAAACGTTTTTTAAATTCTGTACATGTCAAAAACGCAACATTTTAACGAGCGAACCATGGTGGAAACTTCACATTTTGACGTTTATTGGTGTAAAAAACGCAATATTTTAACGAGCGAACCATGGTAGAAACATCACATTTTTGCGTTTTTTACATGCAAAAACGCACGCATTTGGCGATTTTGACATACAAAAACGCACTAACTTGGCGTTTTTTACATATAAAAACGCAATTTAGGGTAAATTTTGTATGTCCAAAACGTTTTTGCATTGCGTTTTTTTGAGATTAAAACGCAATTTTCGCCCCTTTTTTTGACATAAAATCTGTCAATTTATTAATTTTTTTGTTCATAAGGGCATTTTGGTCATTTTATTATTATTATTATTTTTTTTTGTGATACAAATAGCAAATTCATGATACAAATAGCAAGTCCCTTTACTTATTTATGGGGAAAACGTTGTACCTTTTTAACTGGTTACTTAAAATATGAGGAGAGGAAAATAATTTTATTCCGTGGCAATCTAAAAAATCACATATATCATATAAAACCTTGCAATAAATAATATTCATTTTTTCCCGTAAATAGAATCACTTTTCGAAATTATTTATCCTATAAACTTAGTTTAATTTTTTATATTTTATTACTAATATAAATATCTAAAGTAATATAGATATATAACTTAAATACAAGTTTACAAATGAAAAAATATAGTAATATGTGTTACAAATAGAACATTATTACTCTTTATAACATTAGTAATTATATTGAAAAAAAAAATTTAAAAAAAGATTATTGAAGCATAAATAGACAGTAGAATTATAATAATAAGTAAGCCACAAAGTCAATAGTTTGTTAAGCTAACAACACTAGAGTAGACATTGAAATATCATCTGCGAGTCACCCGCATACGTTAATTAAGAGTTAAGAATGTATTACGCAAAAATGTTATTGGAACAGCTTATCCCTTTCTAAATAAATAACACGGATGAACTTTATCCGATCATTTGACAAATTACAATAATATTTTATTATTTTTTTTTATCGTTTTATTAGTTATTGATACTAGTAAAAATTACATTTAATAAATTATAATGATGGGAACTAAATTGTAATATTGTATATATTATTTGATTTTTAATGGGTGTTGGTTAGGACGTTTGTATTAAAATTCAATTATCCAATTAGAGGTTGGTAAGTAGGGGGAAGATTGGGTGATGCGTAGGTAAGTGACATTAATTTGGGTGGGAATGGAAAGTTAGAGTGAGAGAGTGGGCGTAGTAGTGATGAAGAGTTTTGGTCAATCTTTGGAGAGACGTTACGTTGATGACAATTTTGATAACGAAATTATGGTTGTTTTTTTTTTTTTTTTAAATAATTAATGAATGAATGAGGGTTTAGCGGACAATTAAAACTAATGGACTTCCCTTTTTGTTGGCTGTTACAGTGTGACGTGGACAGTTTATTAATATTATTAGCGACAGATTTGGAGAATGATGTGCTCCTTGTTGCACAATTAAGATTAGTTTAAAAGTGTTGTTAGGCTTAGCAAAACGACACATCAACGTCCACTAACCAATGTGATTGCTACAGTATCTATTTATCTATAATCTATTTTATCAAATGTTCAATATATTGTTATTTATTATGAAGTATTTCAAATTGTGCAATATAAAACATTCATAACAAATAATAATAATAATATGATTATAATATGGCACATCATAGTTTAGGACAAATTATATTATATTTTTATCAAGACATATTGCAATGTGTTACTATCCCTCCTTATATAACAATTAAAAATTATCTGATAATGTCACCTTAATACATCAATACTTTCTCTCCATAATCAATATACACACTTCACATGTACATACGACACAGAGTAATATAATTATAGAACTATCATATAAGAATTAAACTCACCATAAATAAGTAAGAAAAGATGTCTTATCTACTGTTTTTAGTGTTACTAAGTTCCAGCAATGGTGTAATTATATGATTTTATATATTTGTTTTAAATAATAAAATGCAACAATCTCATCCTCTTTTCCTAGTTTTTTTTTTTCTTTTAAAAGAATCGACTTAAAATATCCTTATTTTATTTTACTAATACTTTTATTTTGTCCTAGTAATAAATGTAGGGTTTGGAAGAAATAATCAAAACTTGTAAAATCTCGCACTCTATTGTTAATATATTATTATTCGGTTTTATAAACTATTAATAACTTGAATTAAATATTGGGTCGGTGTATATTTAAAAATTATCAAGTTAGTTTATAAGGTTGAAATGTTATAGAATCTCTCAAAAAATTATTTAATTTCTATCTTATATTTTATAAAAACCTTTTTATACTTTAGTATAAAATATTTTTTTAAAAGACAAATAATAGTGAACAATCATACATTTTTAAGGGTGGACTTTTTATTTTTTTTTTAAATATCGATATTTTTCTTAATGACTCGAACTCATAAGTTATTAATTTCAAACAAAATGTCAATTATTGACTATAATTTATTTGTCTTGATGGACTCTTAAATATCACTCATATTTTTTATTTACTACTCATAAACTACCATTTTACTCCCACATTTTATTACCAAAATGATAATCTAGAAGGAGATAAATAAAAAAAGAATGATATTTAATAATTTTTTAATTAAAAACACTTTAAATAAGGATAGAAAAATGAGAATTGAGCAATTACCCATACAGGACAGTAGTAAAACTTGGATTGGGATCGGGTCAACTGTGTAATTAATATTTTCTTGTGTTGCGTTGTGGTGGGGGCATAAAGAAAAGAAGGACAAATGTGCACTTTAATTCTTTTGTTGTGTACAATAAGTGGTGTAATCAATTAGTGAAGGAAAAAAATAAGTGGCTGTTTATGCGATGGTTAATGCCCCCAAGGCGTTGGGTTGGGTGTTTGTGACATTTGAAGCTAATAATAATGAGTGGGAAATTGAGTAATGAGGAAGGTGGCATCATCAACTCCCTATCCAAATTCCTTCCTCCAACGACCAGACCTACTGGCGTCGTCAACCTTACGCCATCCACTCCCCCCATCCTAATTTTTCTTTTTCACAAATCCGTCGGATTAATTTTGACACGTTTAATTTTATTTGGGTTTATGAAAAGAATGACGATTTATTTAAAAGATATGCTAATTAGTAATTCTCGTATTTTAACAATCTCTATAAGCAATAACGTAACGAGAATATTTATATGAAGGAACTCGTTAGGTAAGAAGAAGATAAAAATTTGAAAAGTACAAAAGATAATGAATGTTAGACGAATTGAAAAAGAGAAAAGTTACAAAAAATAAAAAAAGAATAGTGACTTTTTAGACAAAACTGCTAAGAAAAGAGAATGAGAATGTTTTTTTTTTCTTTTATATTTTATTGTTGAAACGTTATCGTTTAATTTGTTAAAAAAATAATAATTTTGACTCTACATATGACTGAGTAATTATAAATGTGCTATTCTATGTCTGTCCATTGTAGAACCATGGGCCGAATAACCTTATAAAAAGTTTTTTTTTCGAAGAATTGGGGGTGTTGTAGCACCCTCATATTTCATGACGGTTATGTCACTGTTCTTAATTTCAAGTAAACAACCCTCTCAATCTCACGTGGTCACCACAATCTCCTAACATATAACATATTTCATTTAATTTTAGAATTTTATTATCAATACGTAAAATTTTATACTTAATATTTTAGTGACATGTTATTTTAATATGTATAAATAAAAATATATATAATAACAATAAATGTTTTTAAAAAAATGTACTTTCTATAAAAAAATATATATTATATTATTTAAATAGTTTTTTTTTTTTGTGTGTTTAGTTTAATTTAATATTAGTATGTCTGTTCAATTTTCGTTTTACCTTATTTTAATTTTTTTTTTTTTTTTTAACGAATGTGACAAAATCACCCTAACAAACTAGAAGGGAGTCAATATGATATAGTAGTAGTTATCTTTAGTTTCAACTACATTACAACCTATTTTCTATAACTAACTATAAGATTAAGATTATTACTACACTATATATTAACAACGACTTTAGTTAGTCCACTACATGCGTTTTGTTTAAGTATTCTATCGCCAGCATTATTATTATTATTTTTTCTTATTTATCATTCTCCAATTATTAAAATATTCTTATTATTTTTAAATAGTAGAAAATAATAAGGAAATATTGGTAATCATGGTGTGGTAAATAAGGATAAAATCGTAAAAAAATAAAGGGTATTTAATAATATATTAATATTTGAAATGAAATTTATTTATTTATTTTAAAAATAAATCGAGTAATAACTAGCATCCTTAATATCTGACGACAACACATTAAATCTCTCCAAAACACTTAGGTAACTTAACCCTATCAATATCAAGTACTTAGCCGTAGCGGTAAACATGTTTTACAATCACGTTTTATTCGATATTAAATAAATCTAAATATTATTTTCGGTTTAAAATAATCATATTTATCATACTGATATCTAATTAAATAAAAATATTATTATTTTGAGATATATATATATATATATATTTTTTTCTTTTGGCATGGGCTTCCCAAAGAAATGCTAAGGGTGATTTTATGGTGGAATCTTGAGTTGATATCAACTTTGAGATACTAAAGGGAAGAAAAGATGGTTGGAAGAACGTGCGAGGTCCCGAAAACGAAGGGCAAACAATGGACATAACACATGCAATGCGAACCCAAAATATTATCAATGCCCTAAAGCTAAAGGCTCCTTCAACTCTATTCTATATATCTTCTTCACCACGTAGTTTGGAATTGCTTTTCCTTTCCTTTCCTTTTTCCCCTTCCAGTTATCATCGACTCTGTAAGGCCCCTTTCTATGTATATAATGGAGAAATTTTATTTTCTTTCTTAAATATTTTTATTCAAAATATCTCAATTTTAGTTCGATAATAAATAAATTTATTGTACGTTTAAATGACACATTTATCAAGAAACTAACTTTATATTTGGGATAGTATGGTATCGTAACTGATGAATTTTCATTAGAATTTCAACAATTTTTTAAACTACCTAATATTATCGTTAACAAATAATATTTACATTATCGTTAATTCTTAAAATTAATAAAAATTATATTTATTTTAATATAAATTGTACGTCTCTTAAACAAATTAGAACATTCGATCAATCTAATAAAAATTTTAATAAAATTTAAAAGATATATAATTAATTTTCATATAATGAAGCGGGGATGCAGGATGCATGCTTTGTTGATCGTGAGTGGCAATGGATGTTGAATATTTCATACCCATTTGGCCTTTCTTTGTCTGTCAATTTATTTGCTTCCATCCAAAATGATTTTATAGTGTGTCTCCCGCGTCAATTTTCTTCTCTCCAATCCCCAATTGAAACTCATTCATGTTGGAAAATACATGAAAAACACCAAAATGATTACCCATTTGGCCTTGTAGGACCAAAAACTCAAATATTAGATATTTTGGTGACATATTTGGTCGTGTGGGACGAAACTAGTAAGTTCAAGTTTCATGAATTCAAATATTTGATTATGTATTTGGTTGTGTAGGATGAAATTCGGAGGTTAGATTTGATTAAACTCAAATATTTGACATTTTGGTGACGCATTTTGTAGTTTAGGATGGAAGGTCATATTGATGAAACCTAAATATTTGATAATCAAACTCATTACTTCATTTTCATACTCCAAACCGATATTATAGGACGAAATTCAGGATCGAGTTGATGAAACTCAAATATTTGATAATCAAATTCATTCTCTATATCTCATACTCCAAACTAAATGTCCAGAATCATTTCGATTCCGATTCTCCATTCCGAACGGTCTAAACCAAACAAATCCTTAATTTTGTTTTAAAATGTAATATTTATTGTTCTATATTTTACAATCTATTATCGTTTAGGCAATTACCTATAGCCAAAGTAAGGGAACAGTAAGCTCACGTTCGCTTTTGATAATCTCAGTTTGAAGTTGCTGTTCTGTCGCTTTAATCTTCTAGTATAGCTATAAAAATCATTGCCCATGAATGAACCGGACGTCTATTAAGGAATAATGACACACGCAAGTGACCAAACAAACCCTTAATTATGAGCCCCCCAACCCAACTGTCTTTGATCAATACTCCTTCGGTCTCAAATTAATAGACGCTTTACGATTATTAAGGTAATTTTTCTTGTTTTACTTTTTTTCAAAATTTGTGAGTGTATTGAACTCTAACATCCAACTACCTATTTCACTAGTAATTTTCTCTTTAAGTTGGGGTAAAAGAGAAAAATTTACTTGACTAAATTATTAATTACTACTTTTCCTTACTAAGAGTGAAATTTCTAAAACGTCTATTAATTTTGGGAAAGAGGGAGTAGTAGTTAGTCATTAGTCCATCAAGATGTTAATTGTAAGAAGATTACGTTCAGTTAACTCCTAATTATAACAGCAAAACATAATGACAGATTACGGAAATGGAATGATGAAGAATAAGACTTTCATTTTAGGTTTTGGGGTCATAATTATATCGAAATTTTATATGGAGATATCAATATTATTTTTTAAAATACTAATATAATATATTTTTATGAATTTTAATTTTTTTTTTGTAGGTTTGTTTCATTTGATGAGATTCAGAATATTATACAATCAAATAATTCTTTCTTTTAATCTCTTATATATAGTCCGAATTTCATCTGGGTTGGAATTCTATCGAGAGGTTCACACGAGATTTATAATTTTGAAAAAGATAATAAAAATTTTCCTTTCTCCTTTCGATAACTATATACAAAAATTGCATTTATTACTAAATTTAACCTAACACATTACGATATAAAGTGACGATAACTAAACAAAAAAATTACGTTTGTTACTAAATTTAACTTAACACTTTACGATATAAACTGACGACAGTCATGCACTATCTATATCCCAACGGTGTTGAATTGTATTATTGTGTCACATATTAATGCCCTAATAAAAGGGTATATAGCTAATGCCAGGTGAGAGTTGCTTTATGCCGGTTTTATATATTTCAAGGGATTGGATTGATGCTCTCTCTTTCGGAACTCAACTACTACGGCCCAGATTGAGGCCGGGTAGATGATGAAGATGATGATGAATGATGAATACTTGATACGTGATTCTTGTTATTCTTATGGCCCTTTTGCTTTCTTTTCTTTCTCATCGATTCCATTTTCCACTTTCCAGTTTCCATCCCAAAAAAGAAAAAGAAAAACGCGGTTGCTTTCTGCTTTCAATATCATGTTGGGATGTCACTGTTTTACAGAAACTAATGGGGACAGGAAGGCCGATGGAGAATGAACATGCAGAATGATGGTCGTTTTGCCGTTTCATAAATGTGTTCTAAAAATCGAGTTATATTCAAATCGTTATAATTTAATTTTCGCAATAATTTACGATACAAACGTGTGTGACGTCGTTCCTAATCGTCAAATAGTCCCCATAACCCGATTGGAAATCCAGAAATGATGGATCAAGCCAGTTAATGCTCGAGGGGGGACAAAGGACGACCATTTTACCCGTTTTGATCATTGAGATTGCGGTACCAATTTTTGGGTTCTTACATGCTTGGGAAAGAAGGAACCTTTTCTCATATTTCCAACAATTCTTGCCACCATTCTCTCTTTCTTAAATCATTTTGCAGCTCTCAACAATGGCGAATTTATCAAATTTATGTGGGATCGGTTATACTGATGATTGTGTTGGCCGCTTACCTTAATACACGCAAATGTAAAAGCACTGTCCCTGTGACAGTGCATGCAAAGCGAACACTTATCACCATGCCGTTCTTCTTTGTTATACATCAAATATATGCTATTTTGTTTAGGAAGTTAGCCAAGTGGGAAGACGAAGCAATTCACAATCTTAAACAAACATGAATGTCAGTGACAAAACAAAAGACACCTTGTACAAACAAAAGGTAGAACCAGATCACACAAAACATACGGGAGAAGACACAAATACAGGCATATTACAAGGTGGAAAAGGGCTAGGTGATTAAACTCCAACGCCTAGAAGATTTATTGATACAATTTCTCCCTTCACGGACTAAACCATTAGGGAAATCAAACAGGGACCCCCCCTCTGAAGCAGCAGGCTTAAGGGAAGCCGGCGGGCTTCGAGTGATCAGGAGGAGGAGAGGGCTTGGGGATGTAAGGCATGAGAGGGGTACCATGTTGGATTGGTCCAGGTCTTATGGAAGCCTTTGAACTTGGAACAGGATCGATGGGGCGGTAGTCCTCAATCTCAGAGTGTGCAGCATACTCTTCCTGTATGGAAAATGATAAAAATCTTCAGTTCATTTAGCTAAGAAACAAACCATTTTGGGAGTGGCAAGCAGCTCTTAAGCTTATATATCCAGTAAATTTAATGGAGTTTCCCGCCTGTAATAGTACCTTTAACTTCCTACTCCTCATAATCATCACTGTTACAGAACTTCCATGGTGTTTGAGAACCAAACCTGAGATTCATCAGGAAATGATATCATCAGAACCTCAATAAACTGGTGACTTATGCCAACAGAACTTCCATAAACCAATGATTATAGGTTGTAATGGTATTCCTGCTTTTATGGTACCTATCGGACAAATGTCATCTGTAGGTCATTCTTCTTTAACAGGACTGATCATGCTTGCAAATCTGCTAAGTTCAAGATTCATGATCATCTAAATTTAAAAGGGAAGAACATAAACAACAAAATACAAAGGAATTTGATGACAATAGAAGGCAGCAGAAACAAGAAAATGGATTACTTAATTTGAAGTCCTGGTCCATTGGAAAATTACATAAAAAGAGTGCTTTTGATTCACTCTGGATTTAGATCTAATATGGTTTATGGCAAAACACTGTGACCCACAAAGGACCAATTGTCTCAATTCTCCTGAACACTTCCAAATAACACACTGAATGGCAGTTTTTCAAATGTGAAACTATGGAAATTAGCAGAGAGATGGATGACCTGAGTAAGCACATAATGTTATGAATCTATGGACTTGAAGAAACGAAATTGGTAATAATACAATCAAGCCCTGATGTCACTTCGAGAAAACAGGAAATCAAAATTTGTCTGTTTGAAAGGCAAATTTTTTATTAGAATCTTGACTTCTGAGCATATAATAACATTGTTTGATCATGCAAAATGGTCTCTTTTTCTTTTTCCTTTTGTCTTCAGAAAGAGTAGTTGACAACCATCGAATATATCGCTCCAACCACATAAGGTTCTTAACAGAAATGCTGCTGCTTGATATAGTAATCAAATGAAGAAGCTAAATTCGTCCTTCTGCTGTAGTAGCTCATAAAGTTACTACTACCAATTTGAGATTCATTTTGAAGTATGAAAACTCAAATCATATCAGCATGTAAAGACAAGATTCAAGAACTATGCCCACAAAATGAATAAAGGATTGTTAAAACCTTTACCCGGATCTGAAGAGTTGATGCTGTCTTCAATATAGAAACCAAACCACATAAGGGCCATCAAAGTTACTAAGAGCAGAACACACGACCCACAAGCCTTCATAATGTCAGCAACAAACAAGAAGGTCCCTTCTACCTAGAGCATAAAACCCAAAGGCAACGTTCGCACCTTTGACAAGCCCAAAACAGAAAATTGCCAAAACTTATAGAAACCAAACCAACTCTGTATTCTTAAATCTTGACAACATCAAACAAAAAACTGCAGCCCTTTAAATACTAAGCTCAACCCATTAGGATTATGAGCCTCCCGTCAAAAATCAGGTTCTGAAATCCACTATTCCGCCCAGAAAATCCGCAAAGATAAGGGGAAAAAGATGAACGCCTAGAGCCTACTACAACACAAGCCCATATCGAGAAAGTGATATATGATGGGTTATGTAATACAAAAATAGAATTTTGTGACCTCCCAAAGAATAAAAAATATGTTTTCTTGGAATGAGTCATCAAGGAGATCATGTGGACTCTTGATTGTCCTCCATTGATCTGAGAACTGTGGAAAGGGGGGTAGGTCAGTGGTGTAGTAAATGAACGAAGAGAGTAATTGCTGGTTGCTTCCTTTTGGGGTTTTTGGTTTTGTTTGGTGTTATTGTTTGCAGAAACATGAAGTGAAATGAATGCAAAAGCGTGATGGAAAACGAGCCTCTCTGCATCTGCAGAGTCTTGAAGATTGCTACTTGGCTTTGATTTGAGTACGACAATTCTCTTCCAAAATAATACTACTCTGTGACGGTGATTACTGTTTGTGTGCGCCCCCATCAAGAACGAAAGAAAGATGAGGGATGGGAATGGCAACAAACCCTTAATAATTAATGCTGCCAATTTCAATTTTTGAATTAAGATTTTGAGAATGGAAAGAAAATGTTCATATTCTACAAAACCATATTACTGAGAGTTCTACCCATATTGAATCATGCTGGAGTCTCAAATTTTATTTTTACCACATAATTTAACTCAAATCACATTTAGGTACGTTTATTTGGTAGAGATGAGAATGAGAAAAATTAAAATTAAATAATATAAAATTATCATTTAGAAAGTATAAATTTTTTGAAAAATAATAATAACTCAATGTTTTACTAAATTATTCAGATTGTGCCTTAATTTTTATCATATAAAAAATTATATTCAAAATTATTTTATAATAGTTTCATTCACATCTGAATGTGCCATGGAAATTATGGTTCATATCTTTAATAAGATCAATTAAATTAGTTTAGGTTTTCTAATCAGTTTAATAATTGGATTAAATCTGAACTGTTAACCTAGTATTTGATATATGTACTATATTAAAGTTAGTGTGTATATAAACTAGTTATCTCCCTGCCCTAATCAATTAATACACAACACACTATTGTGTGTGGTAAAATTGACTCTCCATCTGGCTATCTACCTCTCAAGAGGATGTGATCCTACTTCAGATCTGTTCTTGCGTATCTGGTATATTTGATGATTTTCGATCTAATGATGAATTTTGTATTAAGGTATGTTTTATGTGTTTTATCTATGTAGTTATTATTATATTCAATATCCTAATTGATAATTGTTATAATATTATTATCATGTTAAAATATAATAATATGTGAAAACAAATTTATTCTTAACTTTTCCATATTTAGTTTAAGGATTGTATACAAACTATTTTATTTCAACAAATATTTATTTTTTGTCAGTCTAATTTTGAAAACTTGTCTAATAACTTCTATCAACACTTCATACACATTCATTTACAAATATTTAACTTAAACTATTCCATTACAATATATATGGATGGATATTCCAATAACTTATGCTCCGCTTGATAAAACTTAATTTGATGTCTGAAGACTATAGTCAGAAGACTGAAGTCTGAATCTGAATTCATTAAGTTATACTCATTTGATAAAATTAAAAAATATATCTGAATTTAAAGTCTGAATCTGAATCTGAAGTCTGAATTCTAAAGTCGAAATCTGAATTATAAAATCGTTTATAAAATTAAATATATTTAAATTTTAAATTAAATTACCTTATTTAAAAAAATGTTAGACACATATTTTTTAATATATAATATAATTATTTAGATGTATAATTTTTTTACTCAATAATATGAAATTCTACTAATAAAAATATTTTTAAAACTTTTAATAAGAAATTAGAATGTCATTATTAATTTAAAACTAAAATATTAATTAAATAAATATCATATATTAGTTAAAATTATAAAAAAATCCATGCCATAAGTATATCTTTTATTTATTTAAATGATAAAATATTTTTTAAAAAAATTTATTAAAATAAATTTATTTAAAGAAAAAACAAAAAAGAATTATAAATATTGAAAATAATAAAAAATTTTAAAGTAATTCAATTCAGCAGTAAGTGATTGAATTATAGTTATCAAAAACACTTAATTATTAAGTACTTAATTTAAAAAGTTAGGCTCCGTTTGATAAAACTTAATCTGAGGTCTGAAATCTGAAGTCTGAAGTCTGAATTCTGAAGTCTGAATCCATTAAGTTAACTTTGTTTGATAAAATTAGAAAATATATCTGAATCTGAAGTCTGAATTATGAAGTACGAATCATGAACTTTGAATTATAAAATATATTTATAAAATTAAATATATTTAAATTTTAAATTAAATCACCTTAAAAATATTAGAAAAATATTTTTTTAATATATAATATAATTTTTAAGATGTGTAATTTTTTACATAATAATGTGAAATTCTACTAATAAAAATATTTTAAAAACTTTTAATAATAAATTAGAATGTTATTATTATTTTAAAACTAAAATATTAATTAAATAAATATCACATATTAGTTAAAATTATAAAAAATAAAAATCCATGTCATAAATATATTTTTTATTTATTTAAATGATAAAATATTTTTTAAAAAAAATATTTAATAAAATAAAAATTATTTAAAGAAAAAACTAAAAAGAATAATAAATATTGAAAATTAGAAAAAAATTGCAAGCAATTCAGTTCAGCAATAAGTGATTCACCAATCACTTATTTCTTGGCTAACAATTGTACTTGCAATTTAGACCCACTTAATCTCTTAATATTTTGAATTATAATTATCAAACGTACTTAATTATTAAGTACTTAATTAAAAAAATTATTAATTCATTAAGTCAGAAACAAATTGAGTTATCAAACGCCCTTAATCAATTAAGTTCTTAATTTATTTAGAATAAGTACTGAATTAGTTTATCAAACAAACTCTTATTAATTCATTAAGTCATAAACAAGTTGAGTTATCAAACACGCTTAATCAAATAAGTACGTAATTAATTAAGATTAAGTGCTGAATTGGTTTATCAAACAGAGACTTATTTTTTGATAGATGCAACATTTTATCCCTTCATAATAGTAATAATTTAATGTTAAAATTAATATTTCAATATTTTAAATTTTGAATTTTAAATATTGTTTTACGATAGTAATTGTCTATTACTTCCTTCTGTTGTAGTTTCAATTTCTTCTTGAAAAGTTCTGGGAGCCCAATAAAAAATAATTTATAATTTCCTAGATTTTAACTTTAACCCAAAAATTAAATTAAGTTATACATATATATATATATATTTACACATAAGTTAGTAAAATTTTTAGTTTATGAGACACTTATTAAATATTTAAATTTTGACACCCACAATGTTCAATTTCTTCATGCAGACCATGCAGGCATGGAGGAATTATGTTTGACATAACGGCCCAATAGTTGAAAACAGGAGGAGGATGGGCCTGTAACGGGTCAAACTAAAAAGGTCCAGCATCTACTTGCAATTTGTCTTTCAAGCCCATCATCAAGTTTGTGTCATGCCCTGGATAGTGTTTATAAATTCCTAAAAGTATACAGCAGAATTAGGGAAGAAGAAGAATTACAGAGAGAAATAGGGGAAGAATTCAGAGAAGAAGAGAAGAAAGAAATCTCAAAAATACCGATAATCCCCTAACTCTCTCCTTACTCACCTATATACTGCTACCGCTAGCTCTTGCCTTCACAGAAAACGTGAAGGAAATACTATCTCCTAAGCTTTCTAATTAAATCACACCAAAATTGCTGCTATAAGGAAAATAACTCACAAAACGATGTCGTCTTGCCTCAATGCCTAACAATCCCCTACCCTTAAAAATTAGTCTTGTCCTCAAGACTGAAAATGTGAAAATGACTGCTATATAAAAGATTGATCCTTCCACGATGCATCTTCTAATAGTAGGTTGCTGAATTTGATCCACTACTATACTGCCTTCATACCAAGAACCAACAACGCCTTCATGAACAATATTGCTAACACACAGAACAGCTTGCGCATTCAAATGTGAGAATTTCGACTGACAGAATTCCTTCCAATATGTGACCTCCGCAATCTCATCAGATACAGCATTTGCATTAGGATCATGGGTTTTCTCGTACACGGTCTGTAGCTCCAACAACAGAGTACGAGCAGCCTCCATAGATGCTGGAAGCTGGTCACTACGCTGGGATGTAGCTATTTCAATCAATTTGTCACTTCTGTATGCTTTAATGCCATCAGTACCCAGTATTAGTGAACTTCGAGAGAAGCACAGAGCTGTTTTTGTGCGAATGCGAGGATTTCTGTCCTTGAGATAGGTTTGCCATTTGTGTCGCAATGAAACAGGTGAACTCCAGGTGGTCATGGATATTAAAGCTCTCTCAATTGCTTCAATTGAATTAATCCTACAATTATTCCCTTTTGGATTCTCTGAATCAGCTTGCAAATTCTGGAAACCAAGTGAGACATTGAAAACCATCCCTGCTTTAACCAACCGAACATTCCTTGAATTAATAATCAACTTTGACTTCCTGAACTCTAAACTAATGCCTGTTCTAGCAGACTTAGTCAGGTTGAGCAACAACTCAGATGCTTCCTTCTTAATCATTGCAAGAACTGCCTCATAAACTGCACTAGCTTGCCTCATAACTTCTTGTGCTTTAAGAAGAACTTCATAAGCTTTGATCTTCATAGTGTTGGCATCAATAGAAAATTTTCTTGCAACATTAGAACAGTAACTGTTATACTGAGATCTAAGTGCACAAATAATCACACTGGTGGAATCACAAAACAGATGATCGACATCGTTTGAAACACTAGGTCTGAGATCACGATTCCCTCCACTCTGGAATATTGGAGGATAGCAATTATACCCATTCTCAGCCATAAGTTTCACCTTGACCTTTGATTTCATACACTGCAAACCACTTGTCAACTTGTCAACGCATAGCTTAGTATGATGCAAATCATAGTAGCACAAGTGCCAAACCATCTGTTTAATTACACACAGAATAACCCAAGAGATAATATTGTTGTTAGCAAGAGCCTTAAGAGTTCCTGGTGCACTTATCCCCTTAATGTGATCAATTAGCTCTCCTTTCTTAATCCTAAGCCAAGAAATGCCATCAAGATCTTGATAGCAGTGAAAGGTCTTCACTATGGTCGTATTCGAACAAGCACTTGAGATGAGAAAATTCAGCAAACGAATAGAAGCACAACAAACACATAATGAATTCAGATTCAGAGAAGGAAAAATCCCCAAGACAAGCATTCTATTGCCACAAACACTTAAAGTAAACTCAATACCGTGTGTATCCCTCTCTTTCAACCTTCCCCAATGAGAATAATATCTAGACCAATTAGCTTTCTCCCAGTTAAACCAATCTAAATATAAACCATCAAATGTGGGAGAATACTCCAGATTCAACATAGACATGTTCTTTTCAGCCAATGGATATAATGACTTAAAAGAATCGTCAACAAGAATGAGTACATTACTATCACTTAAGTCATTAATACTCTTGAATTTCATAGATTTATTGAACATTGAGTCACAAACTCTGACTGTGCACACTGTTCCTGAATCACATCGTATTTCAGAGGAAACATACAGCTCCTCCAAATCGTTTTTAACTTCCTTATCTCCAAACTTTACCAACAGAGCTTCCTCAAATTCATTCCAATTCATATTCTCTTTCCCTGACATAAAATCCTCAAACCAAGCATCTGCTTCCTCTTCTAAATACAACTCAACCGAAAATACCTTACATTTTTCAGGAATATTATAGAATTGAAAATATTCCTCGCAATTCCTTAGCCATTCCCTAGGGTTATCACCTTTGAATACAGTCAATTTAATTCTAGGTTTGTTATTATTCAGTCCTTCTTCACTTCGATCCTTCCAGTCATTATCAGCTGCATCATCTAAATTGGTTCGAGAAATACCTGAAGTTGGCAGTAGCGGAGTGCGATCGCCTCCTTCCTCCATCTGAAGTGGCCGATTACCAATTTGCTCAAATTTTTGATCAATCATTGTTCCTATTGCTTCCAACTGCAGTAACAGGGTTGCTTTCCATTCCGAATTCTGTTTCGCAAATCTCTCCCCCCAGTCCTCACTCCTATCCTTCATCTTTTCCATCCACTCGTGCTCCAACCTCCTCAGGTGCTCTTCCTGTGTCTCCGCCATCAGAGGTTGAACAGAATCGCACCAAGGACTTGTACTGCTCTGATACCAAATTGTCATGCCCTGGATAGTGTTTATAAATTCCTAAAAGTATACAGCAGAATTAGGGAAGAAGAAGAATTACAGAGAGAAATAGGGGAAGAATTCAGAGAAGAAGAGAAGAAAGAAATCTCAAAAATACCGATAATCCCCTAACTCTCTCCTTACTCACCTATATACTGCTACCGCTAGCTCTTGCCTTCACAGAAAACGTGAAGGAAATACTATCTCCTAAGCTTTCTAATTAAATCACACCAAAATTGCTGCTATAAGGAAAATAACTCACAAAACGATGTCGTCTTGCCTCAATGCCTAACAGTTTGACACTCAAATCCTCCCATCCCAGTTTCAGACAATTTTTGTATTCTTGCTCTGAAATTCATCATGCATTAGCAAGCATAGTTTATTTATCATATACAGAAAATATGAACATTAAGTTAGGAGAAAAAACAGTGTAATAATAGACCTTTTAAATTGATTTAGTCAACGTAAAATTAAGACCATATAAGTAACTTCAGATGTGACAGATCATTTATTTACAATATCAATAAAATTAATTAATAATAATTATTTCTCTCTTAATTTATTATTTTTTATCATTAGTTGATTTGTAGGAAGAATTCAAAAAGGTGGTGGAATTGAACAAAATTAATGACTACAAGAGTGGAAGCTAATTTTTGGTGTTATGGTAGTGACTTATGGTATGGAGTCTCATTATTAAAGCTTCCCCGTTTTCTCCAAAATTGGAGGTGGGGTAAAGATTCAATGCTTATATAATAGTTCTAGGATTATATCGTAGTGTGTCCTGTGTACAAGTAAGGGGAGAGAATTGGTTATGGGGGAGCTAGTGGGCAATTCAGAGATCTCATTACAATATAATTTTAATTATTACTTTGAATTTACTATAGACACCTTGCAAAGTGTCTAGGAGTAGGATATAATTTGTCATGAAAAGTGAGGGTTAATATTCACCTACCATATCTTTTGCGGGAAATGACTTCTTTAATTATTTTTTTAATTATTAATAAAAATATTAAATATGAACTATTTATTTATAATTTTTATATCGTATTAGCCAAATATACTCTTAATAGATATAATAATAAACATTTATATCAAATATAATTAAAAAATATATAAATTATAACAAAAATATATATAATATTACATGAGAATACACTATTTTTTAAACACATAATAATATATTATTTTTAAAAGTATAAAAATACATCAAATGTTAGTGGAAGTATTAAGGAAGTATACTCTATTGGAGCATAAAATCATAAGAGATAATGAGCTAATGTTACAAATAATTTATTAATTTGACAAAATTGTTCACCCAAGTCGCATCAAACACTAACCGGAGCAACCCAAGAGCATTTTTTAAGTATACCCTCATGTTCTATAGTGATTCTACATTTAGGATCTCAAGATTAAAAGAACACAAACCAAAAGAAGGATGCAAATCCATTCATTAAGGTACAGTTTTACATCGCCTCTCCTCCACAGAGAGAAAGAGGTATTTTTCATCTGACCATAATTCAAATCCAAAATCGAGACAAACAAACTACAATCCCCGTCTCTTGGGGCATGCCTCTGGAGTTTGGATCTATCTAAATAAAAAACTGGACAGATGACCAAAAAACACGCAGTCACACACTGCCAACATTCCATTTCATTCTGGACAACAGAATGATCTTCCAAATCTAACAAGATTATTATATGTTTTGGGATGATGGAATGATGGGATATGGCATGAGATGTTGGGTTTTTTTTTTTTTTTTTTTTTTTCGGTTTTTGGGGGGAAGAAAAAGTAGTAGTAGAAGGATCATTAGACGCCATGGTGGCAGAGCAATGGAGCTCTCTTTGCCCACTCAACAACTCTGCTCAACTTCTTCTTCTTCTTGGCGGCACCACCACCAGTTGTGTCCAGATGTATGTCGTTTTTCTTCAACATCTCCCACAGTATACGAACATCCTCGTACTCACAGGTCCTCACGTCGTGTCGCAGCTTCACAACACCTGCAGGTTCCGGCCAAGAATCGATTTTTAATGATTGAGGGAGGTGTTTTAATCCAGACATTCAACGATTGTCCTCATGAAAAAATACTGTAAAAAGGAGTGATCAAAGTGACGTTAAACATGCTTAGTTTTATGAGATTGATGGAGTTTTTGATCTTTGTATTCAGCCTGCAAAAGGGCTTCTGGTAAATTTGGAGATGAAGATCAAAAGGAGCAATCTTTGCTCAGGCTGTCGTGTTCTAAGCGCACAGATTGGAATTTGGTACGGATATAGTGATAGATTTTCTCTGTTATAAATGCATCCCATTTTCAAGGGATGAACATATGCAATTGGCAAATCAAAATCATCATCTCCGAGCAGGAACATTAATCAACAATCAATTTTGCAGTTCTAATAAGCAGATCAAAGAGGGATCAACGAAATTACAAGAAAGATCACCTGATTTTTTGATCCGAAGGCATCGAGCAACCTTTGACCCTAGCCCTTTCATTGGAACCATCATTTTATCCCACCACTCCATCATCCCTTAATCCAACCACAAACGCCCCCCAAATCTTCTCTCGAAAAATTTGAAATCCGCTTATAGCTAAATAAAGCATATACGAAAGAACAACAGCAACAGAGTTAACAACCTCGTACCCTCCAAAGAAAAAACAATGATAATAAAACGCAAAAATTACCTGGGAGAAAAAATGAAAACTGATTTCAACCTCTGTCCAGCTCCCGAAGAGAGGACCGGGGAGAGGGAGAAACTCTAATCTTGTGTTTCTGTTTCGTTTATGATTTACATGATTGGGTTTTATGCAAAATCAAACGTTGTTATCTGCTGACAACCAGGTCTGGTTTAAGTGACGCGTGTCCAAATCATACTTTTAATCTGAATCTGGCAACTACCCGCATCCAATGTTCTTGATTTGAGCCCCGTTGATTGCGACCTTTCCATTAGTCCTTCCCTCCGATTCTGGTCCTATATCTCTGATCTGGGCTTCTTTAATTGGTTGAGCTTCGTTCAGCTGTCTGCCCCATCCATGTGAGAATTATTTTTTTTGACGCGTTGTGGGTCTCTCATGCAAAAGATCTTTTCTTCCCAGGACTTGCAACTCCACCAAACAATTTTTATGCTTAATTTGCGAGATCTGACAACATTATTATGTTATATATCTCATTTGAAAGTCAAAATGGAATACCAATAATCATCCATCCATGGCTGCAAATATGATACTTCTGGTACTGTGTACTACTGCAATCATGGAGATTCCAATTTCCCATCTGCAACATTTGCAATTAGGTGGAACTCTCTGATTGAAAACAATAGTGATAAACAGAAGATGAACTCTGATTTTTAGGTGCAAATGCATCATTTCACTGCTAATAATAGCTTCTTCTAGATAGAAGTTACAATACAATCATGATATAACTTGATTATAGTTTCTTCATTGGGTCAACCATTGGAAGAAGAATCTTGATTCTCTTCCCATTTGATTTGGAAAGTTCTCTGATTGCCTAAAATGATGGCTTTATAAATGTCAGCTGAATTGAATAAACAAAAAACACCATTTTCTTTCCCATATATGAATTGAATCAAAGCATAATTTCCAGAGTTCATGTTAGATTCAAACTACAATGGATCCAGGGAGGAAAGAACTCATCTTGAAACAGAAACGTTTAGTCTTCGATGAGGAATAAAGAAAGATCTATCTATCCTACTTCTAATTCAGAAAAGTCATCGAGTGTGTTGAGCCAAAGCCGCATGAGAAATGAAATGATCAAGATTCCATCCCAACCCTTTTCGAAAGTGTGGTGAGGCATATCAGACATCTCAATATCCCATAAATTCTGCTGCACAGTTATAGCTGCATCTAAAAGTTCATGTGCTGTCCAAGAATACATGAAGAATGATCTTTTGAACACCATTTTTCCTTGTTTGCACATGCAACACAAAGCGTAAAGCGAATGATTGCAGAACTAGTGAACTGCTTTGTCCAGGCTTGCCATGTATGTCAAATATATGGTCCATATGTATGCAAAGGAACTATTCATCAATGGCTGCAGCAAATAAACATACAAACTCAGCTCCTAATTCTTCCTAAACTGAAATGCCAGAAAGTAAAACACATAATGGAAGAAGAACCTTCTTTTTTCTTTTTTTTTTTTTTTTGGGGGGGGGGGGGGGGAAGGCATTGAAATACTATTCCTAAAAGGCATATCCAAGTTAAAATTAAGAACATAAAGGCTGATAATGGAACTCCAACAGAAATAATGAAACCTGTAAATGGACGGGGACGATTTTGTATGTGAAAAAGTCGCATACTGGCCAGAAAATAAGGCCATTTAACAATGTAGGGAGCACATCTCGGTTCAATCTGGCGCCAATTTCACTTGCAGTTTCACCTACATTTGACCAAAATAAAAAGAACATATGTAAACACTTAATTGGAAATAAAGATTTCAAGGGCAATATTTTGAAAATTCTTTGACCCTCAGCATAAATTGTAAAGCACCAGTTAATCCCACCCACTACTTTCATGGTAGTCACAAGAACAAGCCTAAAAGAACTAGTTGTCTCGAAACACAGACAAAAACAATCCTTCCGGCATTCGGAGGAGAGAGAGAGATGAGTCCGAGCAACCTTTATGTAAGGAAAACGTTTAAACTGCAAGATGATAAGAATGACAAGAGGAAAAGGACGATGTCCAACCATACTATAGCTTCCAAAAAGTTCTGCTTCTTTTAGAAAACAGATGATGTCAATGCCAAAATAAGAGAAACTCAAGGGTGATCTTTGCAAGTTTTAACAGCCTGAACTCTATAGCAATAATAACTGAGGTGTTTAACAACGTGAGAGCAACAAAAAGCTCTCTTCGGTAAAGGACTTCCTTCCAAACAGCAGAAAGGATTAACATGGTTCTCAGCAAGATAAAAATGAAACCACTCCAGAATAAGAACTTATCTGAAACAAATCAAGTAGGTACCTTGCAGAGCTGCATTGAATGAGTAGAACACCGTCGTAACAAAAGGTCCAAAAACCAGCTGTCCAATCACAAGTTTCTTCAATGTAGTCACAATATCACGTTTGGGCAGAGATCTAGCCATAAAATTAAACCATACATGCTGTGCCGGACCGAGTACAACCAGTCCATACCCGGCCATCCGGGATGTCCTCATTAAGTCTAAAGAGCCAGAAGGCGACATGGTAATCATCTGGGAATTAACAGAACAAGATTCATGTTACCAACCCTTATAAAACATACAGTATCATTTCTGGACCATATGATAGGCTGATAAAAATTGCTCCTTTTTCCCTCTCCATCACAATAATAAAACTGAAACTACACGGAAATATAAAAGACCTAATTATCAATAGTGAAGACAATCCATTTGTAATACAACCAAAACTTTACACAAAAGCTACTTATCTGTGACTTACTGGAAATCAATGACTCACTAGGACACTTCACAAAACAAGGAAAAAGAAAATATAAAATACAAACACTTAGGATGCAAAACCTGGGAAGTAATGTCGGCCGCTGCATATATAAGCGAACAAGATATGCTTTTTGTGGTAATTGGCCGGGAATCCAGCATTGCCAGATACCAAGAGAGAAAACCCATTCTCCGTCCGGTGGAGGGCGGAGAAGACGAATAGTATGCTTTGTAAATAAAAGAACCAAATATTGAATTTTGATGCTGGGTTTTAGGAACCCTAAAAGGAAAATTCTGGCATTGCAAAACTTTGTTGCTAAAACCGGAGAAACAACGTTGTTGTGGTTGGATTAAGCTCCGTTTGGCTAAATTTTTTGCAGCGGAGTAATAATGGATTAGTCTCATCTTGAAGATCAACTGTTTCAATTTTTGCGATCGAGACTAAGCTCCTACAGTTATGGAAGACGGGGATAAAGAGGTTGAATTTGAGATCGGGTCATTCCCGGAATTTGTGGCTGTACTAATAAAGGAACCATTTTTGTGGCGGGAGAATGAAGGTGGTTAGTTCAGGTAAACGTCATCGTTTGGAAAGCTTCGAGTCCTAAATCTAAGCTGTGTTTGTTTAAGTTTTTTTATTTAAAGAAAAAAAGGCACCTTTTTTATACTACAAATTACAATATATTTATACAATTAATAAATCATATCACCTCAAATCCAATTCATCCATTAAAGTTGGAAATTGATAAATTTAGAATCGGTATATTAAATTCATAGTTAATATAAAAAATTTCATTGAGATTTAGTAAAATGTCAAGTACCCTTTTGAGATTTGAAAAATATCGAAAACGTTCATTGATAAGTTCATTATCATATTAATTCTCGTGTGCAATAAAAAAAAAAAAATGCTCTTCTTACACGCATTATGGGATTGCAGCAGATCATCAAAAAAATATGGTAAAAAATCTTTCATGTAGTTGTCTAGGTTACTTTGCGTCAGCCTGCTCGACTAAGTTAATCTTGACAAAGTATGTAAAATTAAAAATATACTTGACCCCAAAAAATTAAAAGATGACCGAATCACAATATTAATAAGTAATGCATAACATAGTTTATACCCCAAATTCCAACCGAACTCGGGTCGGAAGTTGTTGCATACCCGACCCGGAAGCGGGTACATAAACTGCTCTACAAATGAACGAAAGAGCTCGACATACTTCTTGAAACATGACTTACTAATTTGCGACTCCAAATCCAAAATTGAAGCATTCGAATTTTATCTGGCAATTGTTGTTCATCCAGTTTTCTTCTCAGTAATTCAGCGAAAGCAGAGACTATATACAAACTCATTCGATAATCAACAATGGACCCTTCGATCATGAAGCTCCTCGAAGAAGACGAGGTAAAAGAGAACGCCAAACTTCACAGCATCTTTAGTGAAGAAGATGGGTTTTTGTTTGAATGATTAAAGATTGAATTTTGATGGGTGAATTTGAATTTCAGGATGAGACGATGCATTCTGGGGCCGATGTGGAGGCTTTTACGGCTGCCCTAAACAGGGATATTGAAGGGGACACTTCTACATCTCAGCCCTCTGATTCGGATAGCAGTATGATATTCTTATTTCTTTCGTTTTTTTTTTTGATGTTAAATATTCGGCTTAATATGATATTCTCATTTCTTTCCCATTTCTTTTTTGTTAAATATTCGGCTTAGTAAAGAAAGAAAATATTATAGGCCATTGTAAGATTTCTTTGAACGATGCTAAGTTTTCTTGAATTATGATATCATTGATTTATGTTAATAGCTCTAGCTGAATTGACTGACGGGGTTAAAAGAATGAATATTGGTTTTCCCTTTCATCTCTTGTAATGTTCCCAACAGTTGAAAGTCCTTACCCTGCTTGCCATGTAAACAGCCAGTGTATGGATTTTCTGGAATTAGAAGTATTTTTTTTGTTTACGAGTATATAGATTAAAATGCATATTATGTTCTTTGCAGACTTTGAAAGCCCCCATTCTGGTTGGGTTCTTAAATCAGTTTTGTTTGGAGTGATGGACTTGGAAATTTGTTTGAAAATCATGGTTATTATTATTATTATTTAGAAAAACTTTTAGTATATTTTTCCTTGCCCTAGAAATCTGCTCAGTAAGAATTTTATTAATTTTGAATTTCTTAATAAAATGTAGCTGCATTGTCTCAAGGAAGTAGTCATACTACCAATCATTTTCTTCCCCAATGGCAAACTTCAAAGCAGGACGAATATTCCAACCCTCTGAGTCAGCAGGATCCAATTATCACCCCAAAAATTGAGCCACCGTCAGCTGAAACAGACCTCAAGCCTCGAGCATTGGTCCCTGAGAATCAGACACAACAAGATAACTCCACGAAGGAGGATAACCTCTTTTCTTTCCAGCAAAAATCATCCCAGGATGATTTTCGCCTGCCAAAAACCGAGGACAATGCAATTCCTATACCTCAAGCAATCAAAATGCAGGATTCAGAAAGTAATAACCAAGGGAATGAGAGAACTCAAAAGTTAGATCATCAAGCTCAAGTTGTAAGGGTACAGACGTCAAGTAGTCCACAAGTTCCCTTGTCAGCACTGAGTAATCAACAGGCTGTAGCTACAACAATGAGTAATCAACAGGCTGTAGCTACGACAATGAGTAATCAACAGGTTGTGGCCACGGCAATGAGTAATCACCAGGTTTTGGCTACGAAAATGAGTAATCACCACCTGGCTGTGGCTGCAACAATGAGTAATCAACCGGCGGTGGGTGCTACTATGAGTAACCAACAGTCTGTGGCTACAACAATGAGTAACCAACATGCTGTGACTCCGACAATGAGTAATCAACAGGTTATGGTACTGGGAGCAAGTAACAGTCAGGCAATGGCTGCAGGCAGTGGTAGTCAACAGGCTACTAGTGCATTGAATCGTGGAAAGCAAGTACCTTTTGCGTTATTGCTACCTGTCATACAGCCTCAACTTGATAAAGACCGAGCTATGCAGCTTAGTACTCTGTACACGAGATTAAGGGTGGGTGCTGGTGGTTGGTTCTCTTGTGAAACTTTGTATCTTTTGCATTATTGGAATCCTCTGTTTTTTTCCTTTTGTTCTAGGTGTTATCATATTTATTTTGTCATTCATATTGCAGAAAAATGAAATTTCTAAGGATGGTTTTGTCCGGCATATGAGGAATATTGTGGGGGACCAGATGCTTAGGATGGCTGTTCATAAATTGCAGACACAGGTGAGTGTCAATGCCTTTTCTGCAACCTCGGTTACACTTCCAAAGTTGATGGTGCATATGTAACCTTTTCAGATAGGAATTGTGGGTGATGAACTCTCAAAAATAAAGTTATGATGTCACTTCAAGTGGGTGTTATTATTTGTTGCTGGATTTTTGAAAATGGCTTTTGTAGGAGTTTCAGTTTGGTTCCTTTCTCGTGTTTTGGTGGAAATTTACTTTAAGTATGAGTTTTGAGCCAAACTTATTAAATAATGAAGAAGTTTTATGGGAAATATTAATGTAATTAGCGCTTTTTTTTTTTTGGAATTGTAATCCCAATCTCCGCGTGATTTTATCTTTAGAAACACTTTAAGGGGGAGGCTTATTTTTTACCAGCACTTTGGCCTTTGAGTAGTATAAATTTTTTATGTTTGTTCATTAACTTGCTTGATATTCTGTTAATCCCTCAGTTTCTCTTCTTTACTTTCTGTGGGTTATTGTTCACTTTTATATTCACAGTCTTGAACAGATAAAAGTTTTTATTTATCTTCCATTGCCATTTAATGTCGGTTGATGCTGAATCAGGCTGCTCGAAACACGCAGAATGTGCCTGGCCAACCTCCATCGCCGTCACCAGTTCCAATGCAGCAACAGAATGTGCCAACACCATCTTCTGGTAGTGAACTTTTCTCTGAGTCTTGATGTTTTTGTGACCTAGTCTCTCAGACTGATGAAATATGCTTCCATGGTTTCAGTTCCAATCATGACAGATTCAATCAACCAGGCATCTGATAGTAACGGATTAAAATCACGTGGGGTAGATCGCCTACCAGATTCACATGGAGTGCAATTAAGCCAAGTATCTAATTCTAGTTTGGCGGTTAATCAAGACAGGGAGCATCCTACTTTTCCTACACAGGGTCTCAATAAGCTGCAACCACAGGCACAGCACATGCACTTCTCGCATTCATCTTTTCCAGCGTATGGGAGCCCCGGGGGCATTCAACATCGCCCTTATTCTGCAATCAATGCTAATGCTTCTGCATCGTCTCTCAAACAACAAGTTCATGACTCGCAAATGAGACCAGTTCCAGCTCACCAAGCTGCTAACACATCTCAATTAGGATCAACTACCCAAGGGATAAATATGGCGAGTGTGCCAAAGTTCGACCGGCAGAACTCTTTTGGTGACCAAAAAAGATTACCAAGTGGAACTCTTGCAAACAATTCAACAGTGCCTCAGAACTCAATGCAGTGGCAATCATCATCAACTAAAGAGGCGAGAACTGGAGTTCAGTCTTCAATGACACTTGTTAAACAGGAACCACTTGATCAGTCAAATGAGCTATACAAATCACAATTTCCTGCTCCGCAGGGAATGCCTTCCTTTCCTTCTGCACATGTTGATCAAGGAAATGCTAAGGATGAGTCTTTTGAAGTGCAGTCCTCTAGAGTGAACTTCTCAACGCCCACAAGTGCATTGCCTTCAAATTCAATGTCATCCTCAATGCCAAATCAGATTGAACCTAGTAATTTGGTAAGTTTTCTTGATCTATAAGCTCATCTGGTTATTTTCTACTGGTACAGATTGTGAGTGTGTTTCCAGATTGAAGAATTGAACTTTATGCTCTTAACTGCATCTATCTACTTGTGTACCTTTTATATTACCATCATTTCAAGCATACTAATGTTCCGCATGGAAAATAAGATCGATGAAAGTATAAATTTTGATTCTGTTCTTTTTCCTATCAATGCTCTACTTAAGTTTTTAACAGGTTGGTATGTAGAATTCCATTATTAACCTTGGAACTACTGTGACAAGTCTTGGAAGTGTAGAAAGTTTGTAAAATTGTAAGCAACAATCAACGTCTTTGGAGCTCGCTGTCTTGGTTGTATCTGTAGGGATGTTTTCTTATTGTTATGTTATAATGCCATTGACAAAGATTGGTTTTAGGTTTAGTAGTGGCTCAAGTTGCGCAAGTTGTAAGAGGTTAGTTGCCCTTCCTAGAGGTCTACCTTAAATCTAATATGTTGCAAACTGCAGCAACTAATTCCTTCCTCCGTATCCTAAAAGAAGGGGTTTATGAGATTTCTTTTAGACAGAGTGTTGTACTTATTTGCTTTTATGTCACCGCATATTTTGCTTTTGCATTTATTTTGCTTTATCTATTTTTCTTGTCTTCCATTCATCACGGCATTTTCTGAGCTTCTGGGTATAAGTTTACTGTTATGAGTTGTTATGGTTTAGAGTCCTATTCATATCACCAGGATTCATATTAATCGGTCTTGTTTTAATTTCCTCCCCCATCCCTGGCCTTTCTACTAGTTAAACTCCAATATACAGGCAAACCCTGCAACCCCGCCGATTCCAGCTGGCAACAATGCCAAGACTCCTGCTAAAAAGCCTACGGTGGGCCAAAAGAAGCCATTGGATGCCCTTGTATCTTCGCCACCTCCATCAAGGTGATAGCACTGATAGTTATATATTGTCAATTCAAATACTTTTAAAATGCTGAAGCAAATAAGTTCTGTTGCTTTTAAAGGAATGCCTGGATAAGTTGCTTTAACAATTTTTTTGGCATATCTTTCAGCAAGAAGCAAAAAGTATCTGGGGCATTTTTGGATCAAAGTATTGAACAACTCAATGATGTGACTGCTGTCAGTGGGGTTAATCTCAGGGTAATTAATGTCTCTTCTCCGTACTAAGAGGAAAAATGAACCCTTTTCCCATATGGGTATTCAACTCAAAATTTCTGTATCCTTACTTTCAAATGGATGAAATAGGAAGAAGAGGAACAATTATTTTCTGGCCCGAAAGAAGATAGTCGTGTATCAGAAGCATCTCGACGTGTTGTACAAGAAGAAGAAGATAGGTTAATTCTGGAGAAAATTCCACTTCAGCAGAAACTGAAGGAAATTGGTAAAATCTTCTCCATGATATGGTTGATTATACTACATGAATTTTCATTTCTGAAGCTTGATTTTAAATCTAGTGACTGACTTTCTTTGGTGATTACTCATATTTGTGCGGCAGTGTCAAAATGTGGTTTAAAGGGTCTTAGCAATGATGTTGAGCGGTGTTTATCTCTGGTGAGATTTGAGATAACTTTATTTCCATTGCATTTCACGTTTGGTTTTACTAACTGTTCTCTTTTCAGTGTGTGGAAGAGAGAATGCGTGGGCTCATAGGTAACCTTATTAGACTGTCAAAGCAGGTTGGTTGTACAGTACTTTCTTGCCTTTTATTTTTCAGTTATTAATGACCTTGCTCTCAATGCTTTGTGGAGAATGACATCAAATAAACTTTCTCTAATGAACTATAAATTGTTTCTACAGAGATTGGATGTTGAGAAGGCAAGACACAAAACTGTTGTAAACTCAGATGTCCGCCACCAAATTATGCTAATAAACCGAAAAGCTCAGGATGAATTGGATAAGAAACAAGCTGAAGCAGAAAAGCTCCTAAGGGTGAATGAGGTTGAGTATTCTTGCTGTTATAAGACATTTCACTATTTTACTCGTTTTCCTCGATTACCTTGTACTGTGACCCCCTTCCTATAGCACATTTCAATCTATGTAAGTTAGTACTTTGGATGTCTTTTGCAGCCTGAGGGCAACCCTGGGGTTGATGGGGAGAAGGAGAAGGATGATGGTCGCGCAAAAGCTGTTAAGGTACTCAAGTTTAATCTATTCTGCCCGAGTGTGTTTGATGGTTCTTTTCAGACAATACTCTTAAATCTAATACTAGCTGCAGGCACCAAACAAGGAAGAAGATGACAAGATGCGCACGACGGCAGCAAATGTTGCCGCTAGAGCTGCTGTGGGAGGAGATGACATGCTATCTAAGTGGCAACTTATGGCTGAGAAAAACAAGCAAAAACGTGGTGGAGGAACTGATGCAGCGTCAAGTTCACGGCCTGGAAAAGATACGGGCCGAAAGCTGAATTCATCAAAAAATTCAAAGGAACACCTAGAAGCAGAAAAAAGGGGTCAGTTTTCTCCAAACTCTACAGCAGGTATTGCTGTGTGTGTAGCCTGCAAGTATCGTGGAAGACCATCCAAAGCTACTGCATGTTTAAACCTGCAACAGCCTTCTATCCAAACTTGCTGATTAGAAAACTGATATTGATCTATGCTAATCGCCTTACAAGTACATGGAACCTTTACTTTCAACCAAGATACTCGCACACAATACATCAATATGTCTTTTTTTTGCTGTTTTCTTGAACTATCTGTTTCATTTCGTTCATATTGGTTTAATCAAAGTGTATTCTGCAGTCTTACGCATTGTATTAGGTTGATATCTATTGAAATTACACCTGCACCTAGTCATGCTGTGCTTCCCTTGTTTAGAATGACATTACAATCGCCATAGCTCAGAAGTTTTCTGAGTTCTTGTTATTGAATATTGGCCTCTTTTGTAGCATTTCACATGGCAAATACAGCAGATTGATTGCCTGGTTTTCAATATCAATAACCTTTTTCTCCATTGCCAAACTTGGCAGGAGGAAGTAAGAAAGGAGGAAGAAATCAAGCTGGTGATGCACATTCAAAGGTTGCTCGAACCATCTCAGTGAAGGATGTAATTGCAGCCTTAGAAAGAGAGCCTCAAATGTCGAAATCCACCCTTATATATCGCTTGTATGATAAACTCCAAAGTGATGCTGCAACTTGAATTTACCACTCATTCATTTTTTGTTTTAGTTTACAGCTCTTCTCATATTTGTATCTTTGAGCTTTTGTAGGCAATTTTTTTTTTTTTTTTTTTTCAATTTTAGTGTATTGTAAATTTTGGTGAAGGGTGCAATTTAGTTCATCTTTGTTGATGTATATATTCGAGAAAATTTTTTGAAAATTAAGATAAAAAGTTTAGCTTTTTTTTTTTTTTTTCCCTGGTTATTTCTATAAATTTAGTGAAGAAATATGCAGGCATTTCCATTTAAGTAACTAGTATTTAGCACATAAATTAATAAAATTAATTAGTATGTTTGAATTTTTCTACTTTTAATTACTAATCTTGTACCTTTATTTAATATTGTATTGGGATGTAAAATGATTGAAGGATAATAATTTGGGAAACGTTAGAAAAAAATTGTAACATATATTGTATTCAAATTGTAGAGTGAAATACAAAATAAAAAGATTTTAAAAAACGTATAGAAGGGGTGGCAGTTTAATATAATTATTATTAAAAAATATTTTAATATGTTTGAGAGAGAGTTTTAATTCATAAAGATAAGTATATAATATGAAATAAATTAAGATTAAAATTCAAGAGTAGAAATTTAAATATTTTCTATTTCAAAATTTTCTCTAGGTTAGTAAGAGTTAATAGAGTAATAATGTTATATTTTATTAATATTAATATTAATCTTATATTTAAATTTGAAAAAAAATTTGTTACAATTTAAATTTGAAAATTTAAATATCAAATATTCTTAATAAGATTTTTGTATTTGAAGATGATTTATATATAAATTATCTTAATAAGATTTTTATATATATAAGATGATTTATATTTTCAGAATGATTTTTAATTCTTTAATTTAAATTTTTTTATTTAATAATAGGATTTTAATAAAGTAATAGACAAAGATTCTTTGAAAGAAAAAAACTATAATTTTTTATAAAAATAAAAATAAATATTAAATCATCAGGTGCTCGACCGAAGGCTGCAAGTAAGCCATAAATAGCCGAAAACAAGCCTCATTTTAGCCCATCCCTTCCGAAATTCGAAGCGAAAGCATTTCATAGATTATCATAATCGTTTGCCGTGGAAAACGGAGGCGGATAAAGAATCCGGCGCGAGTTTCTGGATTCATATTCATTCATTCAGTCGGGGAGTTTCAACTTCGAATTGGAATTGGGCTCGGGCTAATGTCTCAAGCTCGAGTTTACACTGACGTCAATGTCCACCGCCCGCGAGAGTATTGGGATTACGAAGCTCTCACCGTTCAATGGGGGTAAAATATCTCGCTTTTACAAAAAGCCCTGATTTTTCTATCCCTTTATTGATTTGTACTTGACCCTTTTCGTGTTTATTGAATTTTTTGTGATCATTATTAGCTTCGGGGATTGGATTCGATTGTTTGTTTGTAATATTGGCCCTTTATATCTTACCTTTTTTTTTTTTTTTTTGGTTTCCAGTGATCAAGACGATTATGAAGTTGTTCGGAAAGTGGGGAGAGGAAAATACAGCGAGGTCTTTGAAGGTATAAACGTGATCAACAATGAAAGATGCATCATCAAAATTCTTAAACCTGTGAAAAAGAAGAAGGTAAGAAGCTGAAGTTTTAGTATTTCTTGTGATTGATGCATTCGTCTCGCCATGTTTATCGATGTTGGAATAGCTAATCCAGTTGATTGAAATTTGCACTCTCGAAAAAGATGACTTTTTGCAATTATTAGCAGTAGTTATTTTTCTTCGATGGAGGGGTGCTTGATCTTGCAATATAAACTCCATCAGTTGCTCTACTTTGCAAAAAAGGCTACTTTGATTAAAGGCTTGGAATGTTATTTAATGGGCTGAGGTTTGCCGTTTGCATCTAATTTTTTTTAGCAATGCTTCTGGAGTAAGTATCTAGAACACCGGAAAACTTGGACTGAATTGGCTTTTTGTTTTGTTAAGCATACTACTGATGGAAACATGATTAGATAATTGAATGGCTATATGTGCTTCCCTTTTCAATTGTGTAGTCATCGTATTTTCTTCTCCTTTTGTAATTTTACTTGTTGGAATTTTGCAGATAAAGAGGGAGATTAAGATACTCCAGAACCTATGTGGAGGACCCAATGTTGTAAAATTGTTTGATATTGTTCGGGATCAGCATTCAAAAACTCCCAGTCTGGTTTTTGAATATGTGAACAGTACAGACTTTAAAGTATTGTACCCAACTTTGACTGATTATGACATACGCTACTACATTTATGAACTTCTCAAGGTTTGCTCTTTGTCTGTATCTTACAGAGTTTCTTGGATAAACATGCTTCTCAATTTGATTTTATCATGTTTCTTTGACATTCTTAGTGCTGAATAAAACGGCGAAGTTCTGCTGATCTTCTAGTTTGTTTGTGGATCAGTCAGTATATTTCCTGGATGTGACAAGGTTCTTTAAAAATTTCATACAAGAATATTAAATCCAAATAAATTTCATTTCCTAGACTTTTGTGGCCCAACTGATGCATTTTTAGATTCCTCTTGCTGACTTTACAACTTCTGCAACTATTTTGGATGTGGAATGTGGTTGTCAGTAGAGTTTTCTTAGCTGAGACCTTAATCTGGTTGGCATAATGTTTAATTAGTGATATTGCATAATGATGGAACTGGTTATGGATAGAAAAGTAGGAATTTAGTGGGAAAAAGGGTTTACTATTGCAATTCTTTTACCACCTGATGGCCACGGACTATATATACATTTATAAGAGCCATTCGAAGTATGATTATAGTTTATCTGGAAAAAAGGTTTGCTATTACTTTGTCTCATAGTATTATAGCCTATCTGAATCACAACGAGTTGAATCACTTTGTTTATTACTTTTGTAGTTAGTGCATATTTTTAAGTTCTGTTTCAAGGGAAAACCTTACCTTCTATAATTGACGACGATTTATGAGTACAAAACATCTAAGCAACTCATCATTCCATGACTAATTAGCTATTGGCTCATTTGAAGAACCTGTACCATAAAAATTTTATAACCTAACAAGAATCTGGCTTTTGAATTGCAGGCCTTAGATTATTGCCATTCGCAAGGAATTATGCATAGAGATGTGAAGCCACACAATGTCATGATTGATCATGAACTTAGAAAACTTCGATTAATTGATTGGGGTCTGGCTGAATTCTACCATCCTGGCAAAGAATACAATGTCAGGGTAGCTTCTAGGTATAGTTTCCTTCACTCTGAAATTCACATATGTCAGATATAATGATTTGGATGACTTTCTGGAACTTTATGCTAATTAATTCCTGGACTTCTTTTTTCTTTTTATCTTCTTTTGAAGATACTTCAAGGGGCCGGAGCTACTTGTTGATTTGCAAGACTATGACTATTCTTTGGACATGTGGAGCCTGGGCTGTATGTTTGCCGGGATGGTAAAAAGAGTTCCTTTTACCATTCTTCCTGATTTTTCGTCTGCTTCTTTCTTGCATATCCTCAAAATTGTCATTTGATCTACAGATTTTTCGGAAGGAACCATTCTTTTATGGTCATGACAATCATGATCAGCTTGTAAAAATTGCTAAGGTAATGTTAGCTTCATTATTTGCATTCCTGTATGGACATCTGCACTTGAATCAAATTTCTTGAGTGTTGGTTTTACTTGGTACATGCACTAAGCAATGGTTAATCATTGTCTTTCAAAACTACTCTCAATGGACCAGAAATCTTTGTACTCGTCGGTTTGTAAGTCTTGAGCCAGTAGTATATGAGTGGAATCTGACAAAAGATGGCTACTTTCTAAGTTGAAATGATACAGAAGCTATTTTATCAGATCCTAAATTTGTGTCCAATTTTTGAGATACAACTACTGCTCATTGTTCATCACTTATTCCAAATCTTTTAGTAGGTCCTATGTCAGTTTCCAATCTCTACTTGCCCTAGCACATAAAATCCTAGATGCAGATTTGTGTTTTTTGAGTCTTGCAACTGATATATTAAGCTTATCTCCGAGTTGCCTCATTTCAGGTTCTTGGTACGGATGAGCTGACTGCTTATTTGAACAAATATCACTTAGAACTGGATCCGCAGCTGGAGGCTCTTGTTGGCAGGTAAGCTTCCCTCCTCAAGTGCTCTTGTGAAATATACTTGATACCCTATCATAGTTAACTCATCCCATCTTCCTTTGCCCCTCCAGGCATAGCAGGAAGCCCTGGTCCAGATTTATTAATTCCGATAATCAGCATTTAGTTTCTTCAGAGGTAATATACGAGCTTTTGAGTGCCTGATGTTTACATGTCAGTAGTTTTCTTCATTTATCAAACTGCTTGATTCTCATAGTTTCATTTGGAATGGGGCAGGGGATTGATTTCCTTGACAAGCTTCTTAGGTATGACCATCAAGATAGAATTACAGCAAAAGAAGCCATGGTAAGTATTGATGCATACTGATTTACCATTATTTCAGTCTTTTTCTTTTGTGTTCTGAAGCTGGTTTAACTCTATATTTCTGAAGCATGTTTACCCTTTCAGGAACATCCATACTTTGCGTTAGTGAGAGCTGCTGAAAACAGTAGGATGAGGACACAGTAGAGACTGATATCCTTCTCATCTGGGCATCAATTTAAGGATGTTTCATGATATACTTGTAAACAGATATTGTTGTCAAAATGGTGTATTTTTCCTTGTGCAATGCATATGATTTTGAGTTTTATTGTTCTTGGTTTTTGTTTTTTGTTTTTTTTTTTTTTTTGTTTAAGCAGCAGGAATTTCAATATGGAAAAAGGCATACATTATATAAACATATTCCAGAGTTCCATCAACAATTTGGAGTACAATCTCAGTTGACAAACTGAAACAGCTTTCCTTCAAACTCAGTAAAAGTTTGACTACTTAAATAGAGTTGAAACTCGTAAGATGATGTTGCCACTTTTTCAGATCATTTCTTGAGGTGGGGAAAACAAGTAAAGAGATCAGCTTTAGGATGCTTTGCTTCTGCATGTTCCTTGCATTTCACCTCTGAGGTAGTACACATGAATGTCTGCATGCAAACCTTGCACTGCATGTAAAAAAGATTTCACAATTAGAAAGCTACCACTACTGCATGTAAAAATGTAAAAAAGATCTGCCAATTAGAAAGCTACTGTCATGCATGTAAAAAGATTTGCCAATTAGAAAGCTTCTGAGAAGAAGGCATCACACCCCATGATAGATCAAACCCAATCATCATTTTGATCAAACATGCATATAACAAGATAATCAAAATATTTCATCTAACATGCATATAACAACATCAAGCTTCATCTACCAAAGAATGACTTTAATTTGGGATCCAAATTCTGATTTCATATAGCTGTTGAATGATCATCATACTGATTTGGCACAAAAAGAATTTCCCATGACATAACAACCAGAAGTTGCTAAAAGTCTCTTAAACAAGCTGAAAATTTTTCCATGCCATTAGTTTTATGATTACACAATACCTACAAAACATGTATAGTAAGTATAGTTAATCTGTCAATTGGTCTATGATGAGAGTGTGGCTGCCAAAATCCTTTCTCACCAAAGAACTAGATTTGAAATTACCAACACCCCTTCTTCCCAAAAACAACACCAAAAAAGGACCAGCAGTGCCAAAGAATATGCAACCTTCCCCTCTATTCTGTAATCTATTCCCACAAGTTACTTAATTATTAATAATGATATCAACAATAGCCTATATCATTACAACTAGGGGTTCAGTTCTACCATTTACTATCCCAAAGGCACACAGGTGTTTTTTAACGCTTGTAAACTACAAGCAATAAACACAACAAACCATATAGGAATGACAATTGTGGGAGGTTAGTTATGGTAGCATCTTGAAAATGGTAGTGGTGCGAAAAATATCCCACCTAAGTTTGCTACAGAAAAACATTTAAACAATCTAACATCTTCACAAGAATAAAAAATTAAACTAATTTTAATTTAGCTATCAAGTAAACCCTTTCGCCCTAAGTTCCAGAAAAGAAAAATGAAAGACTCTAAACCTACATCAAGCAGCGCACCAGCATAAATCTTACCAGCTAGCATCCAGCAAAGATTCAATTTTTCCAGCCCCTTTTAGTGCATTACCCAAACATGTCTAGAGGTAATTATACAAGATTTCACTGTAAACTAGCGCAGAATGAAACTAAAATAATTTAGATCGGATCCGAGGAAACACCAATCTGATTCCCAAACAGAAAAACTAAAAGCTTAAAACTGAAATTCGCGATTAGG
Organism: Knoxia roxburghii; assembly: GCA_030378225.1. Taxonomy (NCBI): domain Eukaryota; kingdom Viridiplantae; phylum Streptophyta; class Magnoliopsida; order Gentianales; family Rubiaceae; genus Knoxia; species Knoxia roxburghii. Next base: position 41,786,381 of record CM059418.1, read on the forward strand.
GAAGAACCTGGATATTCATGGCCTTCTTGTTAGAATCCAGCTGACTGCCTGCACAAAATAAACGGACCCCGTTCGTCATCAAAGCCCTAATCTGATCATACATATCAAATAAAGACGATGGCAGCATAAAAAGGCACATAATTCCGGCATATATCCCCTCCCTCTCCCAAAAAAAAAATGAAAAGAAGAACCTTTTCCGGCGGCTTTCATCTTCTCCATGTTCTTCTCACGAGCCATCTTGGATTTTTGGCCATTGCCACCACCCATGATTGATGATGTGATGATCTTTCTCTCTCGCAGAGAATATCCGCTCTAACCCTTGAATTGGGAGTTTTGGCCCTTTCTCTATCTTCTACACTCTTCTATAGACTCGAAACCTCCTTTTTATATCAGTGAGACGGCGAAAATACACACTTATTTCCTCACACACTCCCTAAACAAATGTCCACACCAGTATTCAATTTATTATTATTATTATTATTATTTTATCTATAAAAGAATTACACGATTTTTAATAGAGTTATTAAATAACATTTCTTCTTTTATTTTCTGTTCATAGATTACTAAAATACCTTTATTATTTTAAATTAAAAATTAATAAAATTATTTTGATAATTTAAAAGGTAAAATAATAATTAAGAATAATAAATAAAAAAATATACCGTATTTAGGAGTTCATTAATTAAGAATTTTATTAAAGCACCTATTTCATTAGGCTTAGGCTTTGTGTTTTTCTTTTGAGAAAATAATATTATTTCTTACGAAATTCAATTTATTTAAACAACCATCAAAATACCTTATATGGATTTTAATTCCCTTCAAATTACTCTCACATTATTCCAAAAATAATTTATTCCAACACATTTTTTCCTCTTATTTTTTACAAAAACTTTCTCTAAAAAAAAATTTACATTCCCAATACAAGTAAATTGCATCATATATCACTACTCCATCAAATTATATCATATTCCATTAACAACGTATTCTATAGTATTATTACATTATATTTGATATACTCTCATACTTTAAAAAAATAATATATTTTCATATAATATTTTAGAAATTCTTGTTTAAAAATAATATATTTTTATATAATATTTTACGTATTCCTATATTATAAACAAAAAAAATTAAATAGGAGGTTGCTTGTTGTAAGTGAATATATCACTATTCCATCAAATTATATAATATTCCATTAACAACGTATTTTATAATATTATTATATTATATTTGATATACTCTCATATTTAAAAAAATAATATATTTTCATATAATATTTTAGAAATTCTTGTTTAAAAATAATATATTTTCATATAATATTTTACGTATTCTTATATTATAAATAATTTATTTTCTAATTACATTTGGCATAATATTTATTATAACTTATATATTTCCCCGATGTAATATATTTTATTAAAAATATAGTATAAGAATTGCAAGTATTGACAAAATGAGTATGAGAACATGGAAAATGATTATTAAATATTATCATATTTTTTTATTTATCGTTGTTTTGAGATTATCAAAATGCTCGATATTTTAATAATAAAATTTAAAAAATTACTATTCAGATAATAATAATAAATAAATAAATAAAATGTACAGTTTTTGATGGTTGTAAACAGTGGAGCAGTGATAGAAGACTATGACACGAATAGGAATTAGGAAAGGAAGAGGAAAGTTCAGTTAGACAGTGATTGTTGTTTCCGGTGAACGGTGAAATCATATAAATGGTGCGCCTTTCCGATGTAGGACTTTCGTGTGTCTTTTTGTAAATTTCATTTGTCAACATACTTATCTTAGTACACCAAGTAATTAACCCAATAATTTCTTTTTATTATCAAAGATTTTATTCATCGTAGTATTAAATATAGTTTTTTTATTTATAGTTCCTGAAGAATATTTTAATAAAAATTAAGAGATAAAATAATAATTTATAAGACGATATAAGCAAAAGTGAATGGTATTTAAGCGTTCACTTTTATTCAACGTTATTCTTGATTATTATTTTTCGTCTCTTTTTATTAATGTTTCTTTTTTTTTTTTTTGAGGGTTTTACTTTTGAAATAAAATACATTTTTTTAAGCTCAAAAGCTAAACAAATTTGAGGGAATATGAGAGTTATAATTGTTCAGGAGGTTGGACTAGTAAAAATGGACAAAGAAAATTGTAATTTCCTACAACATTCGTGATTTACACAATGAACACACATTTATTTTTGCATCACTATTGGATGAATGTTTTTTATGAAAACATCGATAAGTAAAATGATAGTGATAGTTTAAAATAATTTTATATTAGTCTCTCTAGTGTGTAAATTAAATAGAAGAGAAGAAAAAAATAAAATTACAAAGAATTTCAGTTTTATATATTTCATTTGTATTTGAAATGTGTATTTGAAATGTGTATAGATTGTCGACAATAAATCAAAGAAAGATGAGAATGACATTAAGTCATAACGTCGTTATATCTTAAGTAATCTTTAAATGATAGTTTTAACACTATATGCAAGATAGTTCATTGACAAATAGTAAAATTATACTGGTTAGATGGATAAATCATAGACATTCAAGGAGTCCTGTAATATTAAAATAATTTTAAATTATATATAATGGACTATAGTATAAAAAGTTTATTTCAAGTAACACGCGAGTGCAACAATAGGTCGAGACAAACGAATAAAAAAATGGTCTCAATGGTTAGGACAAAAAGATAAGGTAGTATTAAATATCGTTCTCGTTTCCTTATTTTCCGCACTTTTATATTAAAATGTCATTATTTAAAGTTAAAAAATAATAAAATTATTTGATTAAGTATGAGATAAGTATAGGTAGGTATGGATTTTAGGAGTGGACTTCCAAAGCAAAGCCCCAAAACAATTATATCTTTTTATTTCTTTAATGATATCACACAAACGGGTGAGTGTTGGGGCGTTATGCCTTAATGCCTCTTCATTCTTTTTCCATCCTCTCCTAATTTTTTAGTTGGACTATGGATTTTTTTGGGCCATTTTGCTAATAAATGAAATTGGTGGGTACCCTAACATCGTCATCAGATTTTGAAAGCCGTTTAAAGTTCATGATCGATTATAAAAGGATTTTATAAATTTGGATATAACTCAAGTTTTAAAGTTAGTGTTGATTAGAGCTTTCATCTTTAAATATACTTTAAAATGTAATTCACAATGGTGAAATCACCTAAAGAAAAAATCCTTAGTAGGGTGTTTTGATTGGTAATTTCGTCACTAGAAGTAGCTATGGAGGAGCATATTCATGACTGTTCTGTCAGTCATAGAGTTACGGGTAAAATCACCCATCAGAACCTTTTATTTTTTAAAAAAATAATACTCTTTGAAACAACGGGATTTCACTAAAAAAAAAAAAAAAAACTTAATACAAGTCTTCCTTCAACCATAAAATCTTACAATAGTTTTTTTCAATCGGTATCATTTTTCAATTCGCTTCCACTAGATCTTTATTTTTTTACTCTTCAAATTTTTTTATTTTATCACTGGTTATTCAATAATACTTATAAAGTATTTGAAACTTATTTCATAATATTTTTTTGACCGTTTATTACTTATTAGAGGTGCAACTTGAAATCACTGCGTAATCAAACTAATATTTATTCGACTACATTACTTTAAAATCACGCCTATTAATATTAATTTTATTCGATAGTCGAGAGATTAGATAAGGATATATTAGGGATTGACAGTCAAAGATATGGGGCAAGGGGTCCCGTAACGCTTAGCTGGAGCTCAATGCGTGGTGGTAGACAAATATGAGGCAATATTAGGGCTAAAAATTTCACAAAGTGGTGGACCTCAGCCGACGCGTATATGAAATTTGGCAAATTGCATCATCATTTTCGGTATTTGCTTTCTCTTGATTTATTTAGGTAAAGTCACTTTTAACATTCCAACCCTCTCTTTCTCATGTTGGGAGTTCGCTGGTAAAGCTTATTTAAAGCATCCTCCTTGCTAACTCTAAAACTAGGGTTCCAAACCTACTATTTTTGTTAAATCTACGCCGTTAATTCTTTTGCCCAACTCAAACCTTTATTCGGATTAGCACTTCAAGTAATACTACTAATTTATAAGATATATTTTTGACAAATAACTTGAGTACAATAGTTAGAGAGAAATAAGAGATATTCAGCCAGTTATAATTTATTAACATTCAGAGGGATCAAAACATTAAAGTATTTTTCACCATCAGTTGAAAACTATTAGGAATATGTAATTTTATTACTTACAATATAATTTGTGGCATTTTAATACTTATGTTAATATGAAACTGATAATAAGTGTGTATATTTCTCTTGTTTCATAATATTACATGTTTGATTGAGTGGATTAGGGAAAGTGAAGAAATTAGATTAAGTAAATGAATAGATAGTAGATAAAATGTTAAATTGATAAAAAAATTTATTTTTTTGAACCAAAAAATACATATATTATTATTTAAAAGGTAGGATAAGATTAGTTAAGAGTAAAACAATAAATAAGACAAGTAATAATAATTTGTGAATAAAGGGTTATAAAAAAGAAATTCCAGGGGAAAAAAAGTTACATAAGCAATCTTTGCTTTGGATTCTCTCTGAATTTTAGTAGTTTATAGATTCTAGATAGATTGATAAATCAAGAAATGGTTGAAAAAAGAAAAAAAATTCAAGAGAGAGATTGTAATTTTTAAGAAGGGCACTTTATGGGGTCCATTGGACTCGTAAGGAAGGTGGATTTTGTTGGGCCTTTTGTAAATAAGTCCGTATACTTCTGGCCTAGTTTCCAACATAAATGTCTTACCAATTTTACTGGATCTCTTATTAACATCCTACACTAGATCAATACAGTGTAAACCAATCCAACACTTCATGAATTAAGAGTTTTCATAATTAAGTATATTTAGTAACTACAAAATTAAAATTAAGTAAGTTTAAGTTTAAGTATAATCATTATTATGCTTCAAAAAAAAAAATATAATCATTATTACCTTAAAAGTGAGTGATAACTATATACTTTTTTCTTATTATTACTTTTTATTTTTCCTTTAGATAATTTTATAAGTTAACTTAATTTAAAATTCAAATATATTCAATTTAATAAATTTATTTAAAAATTCAAATGTCAGATTTGAAATTTCAAACTTTCAGACTTCCTATCTTAATTTTATCAAAAAACTAACTTAATTCAATTCATAGACTTTTTAGATTTCGGATATCAAATTAAATTTTATGCATTATTAGAGTTGTCAACACATTTAAAATAATAAAAAATTAAATAAGAGTAATATATGTGTGAATTTCGTCTCCTTAAATATTTATTTGCGAGTTTCATCTCACGTAATAATTAGGTGATATCTCATCTGGTTTGGTCAAATTACAACAACCTTCTCAAGTTTTGAAAATAGCGTATACTCTCATAAACTATTTAAATTAATAATAATTAGTCACCTGATCGACAGAAAAAATGAACAAAAATACTGACATAAATATTATTATTATATTGAAAAATAAAATTAACATCATTTTATAATTTTATTTTTCCAAATTATCATCAAATTTTTTTATTTTTTTGATTTTTTTTATGTTTTACTTTAATAAGGGATATTGATAGTTGTCAAAAATTTCAAACAGCAATTGATAATTTCGCGAAATCACATGAAAGTAAATGTAATTTACCTTATAAGACATATCCACATAAAAAAATACAATATGTTTCCATTATTTTTATTTAAATTTTATTAATTACCGGCCCGGTTTTTACCTTCCTCAATTTTGATTAAAATACCCCTTATAATACTTTTTTCTTCTTCCTCTTTAAAATAAATTGACAATTTTATTAAAATTAGGACGATGGTTAAAATTAAAGCGATAATTAGTAATACTTTTTTATTTTTGCAAAACCTAAATAAAAAAACAAAAATACCAAATTATATCTGGCATGAGTTGACAATAATATTGTTTGTTTTGTTTGGTAGACAAAAAGTAATCACAGATCACATGTTCGAAGCCATAGCCATTAATGATATAAGCAATAAAAAAGAAGTCATCGCCAAACAGGACACTAAAATTTTGGATAAGCTTACTGACGATGCAACACTCATTCCATATACTTATTTTCTCACAACAATCACCACGAGAAATTTCTTTTCTTAGAAAAAGGATAAAGATAATGATGATCTTTACAACTTCTTAAAATTGTATAATAAAATATGATTATTATTTTAGGGCATATTATCCTTATAATAATAATAATAACTATTTTTTTAAGGTACATCTTGAAAAGATGAGGGAGTTATTGGTTAGAGATTGATCAATTGAGATAAATTATAGGCGATTTCGTGACAAATTATTTAATCTAAAAGGTAACGATAATACCAATAGGTGTTAGTAGATTGGTCGAACACCAAAGAAGATTGGTTGGAGCATGTCGCTTAGGGTAGTCATTTGAAAGGTTAGTGCTGGTTTTTATATATATATATATATATAAATATTATATGGCGTACATATTTTTGTTATTCAACGTCTCCTTTTTTTTATAAAAAAGTAATTCAGTTTTTTAAGTATTGTCACTTAATTTTTATTTATCGTCCTTTTAATGTTTATTTTTTGTCCATTTAATATTTATCTTTAGCCCCTATTATTATAATTTAATTGCGCTTAATCAATCTACCAAAGTTATGATTAAAGTAAAGTTATGATTAAAGTAGTATTTATGAGTGGAACTATAAATAATTTTTTTAATATTTTTAATAAATTAATTAAGGATATTTAGGTAATTTAATATATTTAATATATTTTATATTTAAATAAATAATATGATTAATATTTCTTAATTTGTCATGAATAATTTAGATATAAAAAATGCGTGAAATAACAAAATAGGAGGTGCGAAATCAGCAATCACTAAAAAAAAAAAAAAAAATCTAAAAGCATCTTAGCAAAGAATGAGTCTCAAAATAAAAAATGGTCTTTGGCATAAATTGCTATTTCGATTTCATCCATAATTCCATTTATGGCAAGTTTAGTGGATGATCCTAGGCATATAAAGAAAGACTCACTAAAAAAGGATTCTAAAATATTAAATATTTTTCGACTGGAATGGACATTCACATGAGAGCATTGTATTTATTGGATAGGGAACAATCAAGAACTGAAAATTATTGTGAGAGTTGCATCACTACTATGCTTCTTAAGCCCTGAGAAACTTTCTTTCCCTCTCAATCTCAATCAGCATCATCAGCGCTACCCAACTCGGAATGGCCCACCCGGTATAATCAAGAAGTGAACATGGAGTAATATGGCTACTCTTAAAGAAGTTGATTAAGAGACTAAACTCTTCAAGAATTAATTAAGTTGTTTATTTGGCCTAAATTTTATTAAGATTCGGGCGTGGAATAATTTAGTTTGTTAAAATTTATAAAATGTATTAAGGATGTTTATGAGGCGTAGAAGTGGTGGCATGATTCTTAATCACTTCAATTGGACGTTTATGCACTTTTTCGTCTACCAATAGCCAATGACAAGCCCAAATCAGGGCCCTCCATCACCATAGAAAAATACTTTGAGATTGAAACGAAAAAGAAGTCCTCTTTTAGTTAAAGAAAAAAAAAACAGAATATGCTTTGCTCTTTTCTGTAAATATCCCTTTGAACTTCGATGACTTGTCCCCCTGCCAAACACTTTTGGTAATTTTCTCTAGCAATTCTTCCTGGAGTAGTATTCTAATCCAATTACAGTTTCAATTCCGTGCATCCGTGTTTTGCTTTTTACACTTTCCTGTCCTTTAAAAACTCTCTTGCCAATAATAGTCTGCAAGCAAAGGTACGATTTTTGTTGAGGGAAAAAAAAAAAAAAAAACACTAGTAAGAAGAAAAAGCAGAGCATGGGGTGGCTGTTATGGATTCTGGGTTTCTTTTCGAAAGTCCTGATGTCTTTTGTGTTTCTGATTGGGATCATTGTAATGCTGGATGCAGCTGCTCATACTGTTAATGAGGAAAAGCAGAATCTTGGCTGGCATGTTGGGAGAGTTAAGTTGGCTGGTGAAGGGTTAAAAGGTGGTGCTGCAAAAAAGAACAAAAAGAAAAAGAGGGTCGAATTTGCGGATGATGCGGTGGAGGTTAGAAAGAAAAAAGCTAATGACGTTGAACTTTCTGGGAAACTTGTTATTAAGGATGTCGAATTATGTGAAAAAGTTGGGATTTTGGGCGACTCATCGGATAGGGCAGAGGATATTACTATCTGCAACATCGATGATGTTGTCGATGTTGGGATTACAGAGGACGTCGATGATGTTGTCGTGGCCGGAATTTTTTTTCACCTTGATGGCTCCCATAAACCCATTGAGGTATTTGAAGATATGTCAGCAAAAGTTGGGTTTTCGGAAGGGTCGTTGGGCAGTAAGGTTGTGATGGAGGATGTTCATGAATTTGAGGCTAAAGGAGATGCTTATATTTCCGGCGAGAACTCAACAGGGGAATGTAGTGATGCAAATATGATACAGGATGTAAAGAGTGCTGATGGTTCCAAAAATGTTGGAGTGCAAGTTGATGAGGCATTATGCAAAGAAGTTGCGGAAGAAAAGAAAGAAGGTGGTATAATTGGTGATTGTACAGGGGTTAAAGGTGCGGATGTGACTAATAATATCAGGGCTGAAGAATGTAGTGATGTTGCTGGTGAAAGAGTTGTTAATCATGCTACATTTTGGGAGCAAGATTCGGAGACGAAGGCTTTAGATTCTGAGAATGGTGATTTCAGAAGTGATGCTGCAATTAGAGGGAGAATGGTCAAGAACATTGAGCTTTTGGAAGAAGCATTGGAGAGGCAAGCTGTTTATGATGAGGATGGGATGTTATTGACGGATATAATTGATAATGTAGTTGGAAAGAGATTGACAAACAATGGTGAAGGTTTGGAAGAAGAGTTGAATAAGACGGCTGTTGATGGCCAGAATGGGATAACAACTAATGATGTAGTTCGAACTAATGAAACTGAAACTGCGGTTGGAGAAAGTGTTGCTGGAAAAGCTGAATTTTTAGACGAAGAGTTGGAGAAGGAGACTGTTGAGGAGAAGTGTGAAAAAGCAGCAGGTGATCTTGACAAGATTTGTGGTGGAAAAGAGGACAACATTCCTCTAGTTACTAGTGGATTGGAGAATTTGGTTGTTGAAGAGGCCATGAATGGTGAGGAATCTAGTGCTGAGAATAATGTGGAATTGATCTGTGATAATGTTGCATGCCCTCTAGAAGTAGGCAGAGTTGAAACTGAACTTAAAGAAGTGGAGGGGGCTACAATGAGAGAAAGAGGGAATGATGATAGTGGTAACAATGATGATGATTGGGAGGGGATAGAAAGGAGTGAGTTGGAGAAGGTCTTTGCTGAAGCTGTTAACTATGTGGAGTATGGATGGAAAACCAAGAAGGATGATCAGTCAGCTAGTTTGAGGAGTGATGTGCGGATGCTCTTGTATGGGCTTCATAAGCTTGCTGTTGAAGGCCCATGCCATTTGCCGCAGCCAATGGCACTTAAGGTTACTGCACGAGCGAAATGGTAAATTTTTACATATAGCCAACTATACTATCTTTACATTGGGATTATTTGTCTTGCTACTGTTTTTATTTGTTCTTGAAGCTACTTGAATGGATCAGTTTGTTGTCTTGAAAGAAAGGGAAGGTAATAATAAGAGCACCAACTGTTGGAATATAGTGGTTAGAAACTTGTTTGAACAATTTGAAACAATATTTAGAAGAGAGAGGCGTATCTCCATGCATCTGTGTGCAATAGGGTAAACATGAAAATCTTTACTCCTCTTCCTATCATTTGTTATGTTTCTGTTGTCATTTAAGCAGCGTATTCTGGAATGACATCTTTTGAACAAGAAAACTTGTACTAGGTTTTGGTTGTTTCTTCACCTTTTACCTAATTCAGAGGAGGTTAATTATGTCAGTATTTGAATTAAAATGTGATCAGACCATAAGTGACATGATACCTAGACTGCCTGGCATTGATAGGCTTATGTGTGAGATCAGACCCTAGATAAACTATCGTATGTTATCGAGTAGACAGATGGACTATAGCCAACGTTAGGATCAACCAATGGGGCGGCTTTTAGGGTGTAGTTTGATTGCTAGTTACATAACAGGGTTGAAAGCTGCTACGTGTGAGTGAGTGATGGAAGGGCTAATTCCATTGTGCAAGGAATGCGTGGCGAAATCTAGGAAGCATGAGTCCGGAGGCTGCAATGGAGCAATACATCAAGGTTTTGTCAGATGCTAATCCGGGCTGGACACAATATTCCGCTGCTGTGAGTTTTTCTGTCCAGATGAACTTTTGGAATTACATTGCAAAGAGACTCCATGCTCATCCTACTGGCTTCACATTGCTGGACGATGCTACGCGTGGTTCTTTAGAAAATGGAGCAGAAGGTTGTCCAGATGAAAAGTTAACTTCTTATAAGCACCCTAAAGCTAACTTTGAACAGGGAAGGTGAGTCAATGTTTTCTCCTTTTTATTGATATCATGTACTTACTTAGGGTGGTTTTCAAGTGTTTGTCTTTGATAATATTTGTCAGGAAGCCAGAAATGAGCTCTCTTCTGGATGGGAACAGTCTTATAGAGCATACTCCATAAAAGGTGAGCGCGAGTCTCTCTTTCGATACAAATGGTTGTGTTTCCTGCCTCTATTTTGCCCCTTGCTGATACTACATCTGTAACTGTATTGTCTAAACTAATGTAGTTTCTGCCATTTGTCTGGTTTCTATCAAATATGGATCAATTAATTGAATTGGCAGGAGGCATTCTTGAGAAATTTAACAAAGCTGCTTTGGTCTCTGGTCCTTGAAAATTAATTTTTTGCGAGATTAATGATTTCAGCATGAGCTTGTACTCCTCAATCAATATTCTGGTAGAGTTTCGGTTAAGATGTAACCAAGTAATGTTTTTTCCGGTTGTTGATGATCCTGTAGTATGAAAATCCTAAGATCCTTAGGATCATAGAATTATTACTTCTCTGTCTTGTCTTTCATTTCAAGTAGGATTACTTGGGAAGCCTCAAGGTGGGGTTATTGCTGATGCAGCATTTGAAGCTCTCAGTTAACCATTGCTGATTGATCCATGTTGCAGGCTTGCAGGTCACTGATCTTATGCTTTCACATTGTGAAACTCATAGAAGTGACGACAATTAGGATATAAGATTTCATAATGTCTGTTTATCTTGATCACAGAATCTCTTGGCTTTCACTCATTTGATCCCTGGAACAAAATGATGTTTGATCTTTTCATGTTTGTCTGAATAACCTCGTCTTTCCGAGCTGATCTTGGTAGATGGTCTAACGTTGTTGATTTAGGAAGATTGTTGAGGTTTTGCTGCTGTTATACAGATTCCAGTCCAAATTGAAATCTTTCTTTGGTTAATGACTTCATTAGTCTGAAAGCTGTAACTTGCCTTCATCCCTTTACCTTTGCTTGCTTCAGTCATGGAAACATTCAACCGTTACTGCTGTTGGCTACATTGGTTCATTGCTTCTAACGAAAACTTGCCTCTGAAATTTCAGGATGAAGATCAAGAAAGCTTTGATTTAACTGCTTGGATTGGAACTGCTGTGCTTTCTGTCCTGATTCCTAAATAGGATGATGTCTTTCCACACCTGTACATAGGTGCTTTAATTGCTTGAACCTCTTGGTCACTTTTGTCTATTTTTTAACGATTCTATTATGATTATCATAAGATTATGGTTTTTGAATTTGCAAGGAAATCATTCTTCATGTATATACTGCACAATCAGCAATTTTCCAGACATAAAAATTGCCTAATTCACTTCCCAGACGAGCTTCTTTTTTGTCCTCAGTTCTCTAATTTACCATTCATTGCGCTTTTATTACACCATTCTTGCCTACATTGTTGAACTAAACTTATTTTTCGACATAGGGATTCAATCATACAATAGCTAAAAGATTGGATTTTGGTCTCATTCGGAGCCGATCCCATGAAGTTCTTCACTGCTGTGACTTGAAGTTTGATCCAGCAACTGTAATTTCTGTTTCTGGGTCAAAATTCATCTCACGTAGTCAAGAACTTGATGGGGTCGTTTTAGAGTCCTGTCAGGGTCGTTTAGAGTAGGCCTCCATGTTCTTCCTCAAGTCAGCTGTTGGTAAATATCCAGAATGGTTGATCCCCCGATATGGTCCCTCTCCTCCGTCACTTTCGCCACCATATCCTGAGCTCTCTGACCCTGAATCCATTTGCCATTCCCGACCAGAGCCGCCGTACCCACTTCCACCACCAGGACCATAATTTCCCCCATCCCAACCTCCATTACGCCCACCACCTGAGCCATATCTACCTCCAGGCCCAAATCCACCACCACCATCGCCGACTCCACCTCCACCGCCGATACCACCTCCCGGCCCATATCCACCACCTCCAGGCCCGTATCCACCGCCACCATTGCTGACTCCACCGCCGTTACCACCCCCAGGCCCATATCCACCACCACCACCGCCGCCGTTACCTCCTCCAGGTCCATATCCACCACCACCATTGCCGACTCCACCTCCAGGGCCATACCCACCACCACCAACTCCACCTCCACCTCCAGCGCCATATCCGCCACCACCACCTACAGGGCCATAACCTTTCTTTGGTCCATAACCGCCCGCTGTTAGTTTCAGGCGGGAGGAAACCTCCTTACCACCATTGTCGACTCCACCTCCAGGGCCATATCCACCACCACCACCACCACTACCACTAGTGACTCCAATTTCAGGGTGTGGTCCATAACTGCCAGTTAGTTCCAGGCGGGAGGCAACCTCCTTAGCATTCTCCCTTTGGTTACCCAAAGTTCTCCCTAACCTCATTGCTTCAACGGTTCTATAACCATTAAGCTCCAGACACATAATGACCACCATGAAAATAAGAGATTTCCCCGAACCCCCATTGCGTTTTGCCATTTTTCTTTTCTTTTGCTTGTAATGTTGCAAACTTTTGAAGCCCTCTCTATAACATTAAGCCGGTTGCTGCCGATTCCTCTATATATATAGGGAGTATTGAACAAGATTTTGGATGCTGCAGACAGAGCCGCATGGTGGTAGCCATTTCACGTGGGAAGATGTATTGCAGTTTGCGTAATGTTAGGTAAAGATTGCAGTTTGGGTGACACCATTTCGCCGTGGGAAGATGGCTCTGGTAAAGATCGCCGTTTGCGTGACTAAATAGTTGCTAAGTTTTCTCTCATGCAATGCAAATAGAAAAATTTGTCCCATTTTTCATAGGAAATTGCTTCCCTAAGCTGCCAGGGCCGACCATTCTTAAAGCCGAACGGAATCAGGCAAATGCAAGCCATACTCTTCCATCTTTGGCTATCAAATTTGAAGGGTTAGCAACAAATTTCGAAATGGCAACGTAGGTTTTCAGTAGAAAAACAGACGAAGAGTAACTAAGGATTGTTTTGCAGCAGTCTAAACATCGTTAAACATTAACTAAGATACGAGGTATTACAGCTTCAGTTAAAACTTCATTCAAGATCAGTTAAGGCTTGACAAACGGGGAGGTAATAACTATCTAGCTGCCAGTACCTGTGTTTCACACCCTCCCAAGTTTTTTCACTTAAGCAATCTTTCACAGGTAAGGGTATTAACTGGGTGGAATAACCCAGACTCTGAAGTTCCAAAGAAACCAACTGACAGTATACAAGGTGAAAGAAAGGATTGCCCCCGCAAAGTCCATTGAAAAATGAATAAATCCCTTCAGGCTTCAAAAGTTCAGGCAGATGTTGATGAAAATCTCTCAAATCTTCATAATATTCTCCGTAAGTATCGAAGAAAATCCCTGGTCGAATTGAACAAACAGATTAGTTGCAGAGACACCAATTATCAAGTCCAAGCCACACAAGTTTTTGCACTATCAAGAGAAAACATATCAGAACATGAATTCGACTCGGAATCTACTTACATAATAATTTGCTTCATTATGAGATGAAAAAACTTTCTTTCACAATAATCAATGAACGTAAATCTGTTACAACACCACAACTTATTGTTGACATCTTCTATCCAACTCCCTTCAATCCACGGAGAGTTGTTAAATTAAAGTTAGCAACTTTTTCCATTTTCTCCATCAGCCCTTCAACAAGAGAACACACAGATTGATAAATGTCTTCACTGTTCGTAGGAGGTGTTCATTGACATATGAAAATTTGATGATCCAACCCAAAATGGCAATGAAGCAGAGAAGGCCAAGCATATTTATTATTATTTGGTCTTTCAAGTGTTTGAGAAACCGACTTGAAATCATATGTCTAACATTAAACATACAGAACAATGACTCTGAGTTGATTGAGACTCAAGATAATTCATGTAATAGGCTGCATATTATTAATTATATACTGTAAACTGTCGAGACGTCATAATTATATACTTCTCGCCACATTCCACATTCCTATGATGACTAGCTGTTGTGTGCAACTTAAACTCGTTTAGAGAAACTAGCAAACAACTCTCTACGCAACTGAAAAAGGGCAAAAATAAAAGTAACGAACTTTTCATAGCAAGATTGTTCGTTAACTTAAGAGAAAGAAGAAGAAAGAGAGAATCTCCTCCCAAAATGTGCAAGTAAAGAGTGTTTATATTCAGTTCAATCTCACCATCATAAGATTCGAGTTGATCAAGCACATCCTGCCACCGACCAAAAATGATCTTGACATCTTCCTTTTCACCCCACCCTGTCTCGATCATACGTTTATACACCTCTGGATGAGCTTCAACAATGGTATGGCTCGCAGGTTCATACTGTTGTATAGCAGTATCCACAAGTCCCATCCCGAACCCAATGTTCAAGATGTGGCCGCCAGCTGAGGCCACAGCATTGGCATGAGCCGCCATCAATGGCCGCTCCCATTCCATCATAACTGCTTTATTTTCTGCATCCATCAACTTATCCTCACTAAAACTAATCCTATCCTCCAAATACTCAACATTTGATCCCCCGTTAGCATTTTCCTTCCTTGCAATTGTTCCTAGCACCAGCTCAGCTTGTACCCCTTTTCCGAGAACAATTCGAAATCACAGTTAATGCTAACTGTTAGCAGCAAATCAACTACACATTAAGCTACATTCCATAAGGCAAAACCACAGCCCTGACTGGGAAAATGAATAATACAAGTCCAAAACAAAGGACAGGAAATTCAGCAATCAAAACAACCAAACATAAGGATGGAGTTACAAAACCAAACTGATTTCTAAATTAACTATGTCACAGCAAACGTAAGGAAAACCAGATAAATAACATATTGTTCTATATTAAGATGTAATAATAAACTGGAAGAAATGCAACATTACGATTTTTTGCGTAAAAAAAGGAATAATACGCACCAGCGTTAATAAGAAGGTCAAAGGTGGCCTGATGGCCGGCGTCCATAGCAAAGTCGCCCGCAGAGAGATTGGAAGGGGATAGAGCATTCCAAGGAGCGCCGGCGTCGAGGAGAGACTTAACTACCTCAGCGTGATTGTGCTTGGCGGCGTGCATAAGCGGGGTGAGGCCATCTTTGTCGAAGTATGTAACGTCAGCTCCGGCGTCTATTAAAGTTTTGAGCTTTTCGACGTCGCCGTTCTGAGCTGCCTCGCAGAGTAAGTCCCCGTTTTCCATGGCAGCTTTCCGAGTGTAGACCGTAGAGATTGGAGGGTTTGTTTGTTTCATGACTTTCCTCTTTTACTTAGAAAAAAATAATAAAAAAAATATTTCCCTTTTGGGTTGGTTGTTTGGGCGGCCCAAAGTATAAACGTTTGGAGTTTAAATTTGGGCCATTTGGATTTGTAACCTATGATCTAGAGGGATGAGTAAGTGAAATAATGTTTTTCATACGTTACATATTTAAATAATTTTTTATCCTCTACATTTTTAAAATATAATTTCATATACAATTCATGAAATCTTATTTAATAAAATTTATGCGCACTTAACCGTATCTATTAATGAGATTGATGTTCTCACTAATTTAAAAAAGATAAATAAATTGTTCGAATTCAGGGTTTTACAATTTTTCATTAAAATATAAAGTGGTTTGTAATTCCATTTCAACATATTATATAATGCTTTTACTATACATGTCTCTTGATTCTTTGTTAATGAGAGATCATATACATGTATTGATGCGAAATCAAGGAGTTTGTCCATCATGGAGAAAAAATACCTTAAGATTAATAATGCTTTGAAGTTTAATTTCGTGAAATAACATTATATCATACAATAGTTAATTTTACAATAAATATTATTGTATGATACAAAAGTTAACCAGCTAACAAATTTCAATAAATATTTTATTTTATGAACGCTAACTAATTAATCAATTCGATCAAATAACATTATATTCTACGAAATTTAACAAATTTTATCAAAATAATATCATATTTTACGTATCATCGAAAGAGAATTCATCCCCTAATTAATTAATTTCGCCAAATAACATCGTAAATAATATTATAATCAAGAAAGAGGATAACGGTTCACCCATTAGAATCATTCACATCATGTATATATATGTAGTACAAAATACTAGTAAAATGAAAAACCGTCAACGCGGACTCGTGGAAGAGCCCTGGATTTGTCATGTTTTGTAGTGTTCGTAAATGTACATCCAATTTTGACCGGACACCTAATTATTACTACTAAGACTAATAATTATTATTAATAATAAACAAATCTCCTCCGCCTACCTGGAACTATCCACCACCCTAAGTCCGCCACCGCGGCTTATTAATCCTTCTCGACAGCCTCCAAATGAACCAACAAAACAGGGCCCCCCAAATAAAATGAAAGAAAATGGAGAAAAATTAAAAAACCGTAATTATCCATATTATCACACTCATTCAATCTTTCTCCCCCCATTTTTCTCGCTCGTTTTTTCGGTAGCTAATCCATAGATCTGTAAATTCAGTTTCGGATCGAATTTTTTCAAGCTTTCGTTCCGTGCTAGGGTTTATTTTGTTTTATTATTTTTTTGAAACGATTCTATCTAGGTGAAAATTCAATTTAGGATTATTCTTTTGTGATTTTTGGGTTGAAGTTGCGTATAGCGATTTAGGGAGACATGACTTCACAATTCGATCGGTGGGAGAAAGATCCGTTCTTTGCCGCTGCCGAAGAGGTTCAGGAATCTGCCGACAGGTAATTTTTCGTTTGCAGATAGGATTATATCAATATCTATGCAACGGTTGTGTTTTTCCTCCTTATTAATTTGAATTATTGGACCTTATATCTGTGATTGAATCTTAATTTATTGGTTTTGTTAGCTTTCTGACATTGGGTTGTTCTTTGTTTTGGGATTTTGTATGACATTATGTAGGATGGAGTCTACTTATAGGACGTGGATTCATGCTTTGAAGGATGCAGCCGGAATATGGAACTCTGATGAGCTGCGCAGAGACCTTCGTACTGCCCTTGGCACTACCAAATGGCAGGTTTGTGAAAGAAAATGGCTTTTATTTTGCAGTGTTTGCATGGCTTATAGCTCTTTTTCTACCGCCGAATGGTCGGAAAAAATGATTCTTCTACTTAATATATAGAATGAGGTTTAATTTGATGCAGAATAGGTTAATCGTATCTGTTTCTATGTGTATGTTGGATGGAAAATGCCTTTCTCCCGATTCTTTAATTGTGGCATGTGTTGAATTTGTTCTTGCTAGAATCAAGAGTATTCTTTTAATCCTTAGGCTTTTAATGAATTTCAGTTGGATGAATTTGAACGGGCAGTCGATTCAAGCTACTCGAAAAGTGCTGTGGATGATTCAAAGGATAGACATCGGAATTTCGTTGTTGCAATTGGGAGTCAGATTTCAAAGGTTGAAACTTCATTAAACGAGTCCGCTGTTTCACAGGGAAAGCCACCTTCACCATGGGTTCGCCTGGATGAGGGAGAACGTGATGAGCTTGCTTTGTTTCTCTCAGGACCATCAATGTTCTCCTCTGCTGATAAAAACCTTGGGAGGCTAAGTGGTAGAGATCCCCAAGTAGTTAGCTCGCAGGAAGCTGTTGAACAACTAGAGCCCAAGTTTCAGATAAATACTTCTCATTCTATGGTGTGGAACCAAATGGAGACTAAGGAGGAAAAGTTGCCTGGCCACAGGAGAACAGCTAGTGCTGGTGCTGATATCACTACCTGGAAGATTGCCGTGGCCGAAGATGGTTTCCCCCATAGTTCCACTGATATACAAGCAGATCCACCCCCTCGGAAGATACCCAGCGTAGCGGGGTTCTTGAATACTATGGAATCTGCCGCTAAGTTAAAATGGTCGAAGAATGGTTACAGGAAACTGAAGCTTTCAGATCGTCAAGCAGATACTCCATTGCCTCGAACTCAACCAGTGACTAAAGTGAGTGCATTTTCAATTTGCTTCTGTATATTGCTGTTTGAACCAAAATTTGTTTACATCTTGTTCTATGTTTTTTCTTATCATGACATGAGCTACTTTGTCCAATGCAGTGTATCAATTCTTGTTATGATAGAAGTAAGTCTTGCCTTGACGGTTGCAATGATTGTTATGACAAACACCTTTATGGATGGTATGGAGCCATTCAAAGACAGATTCAAAGATCTCAGTATCAAATGCAGTATAGTAGACCTGTACAAGTTGTCATGTCAACTGTAACACTCCTATGTATAATTGGTGAGCCTGCTCATTGTGAATCTTTTTTAAGAATGGTTGTTGATTCTATTGAGGATTTAAATTTGATTGTTATATGAAGGTTCATATTTAATATTTGTCTTAACATTGTTCTTTTTGAATTATCCTTATTTTGTTTCTGAAGTTTTTGATGCTCATAGAGAGAATTAGGGAACCACCCTAGAATTGAATGTTGAAAAACTGATTGGCCGCAGTTAAATTTCAATTGAGGCTTGGGTTATGAATGTAAAGATTGTGTTTTGAACAGATTAAAGTTTTCTTCTCTTCTGATATTTTAGTTTTCAGATTTTGTCTCCTGCCTTGCATTTTCTCATTCTGCAATGACTCATCACCAGTATGTTTGAGTATTTAATCCATGCAATTGATTTCTCTCTTTGACTTTTCAATATGTCTTAACATGTACCCTCAACTTCTTTCCATGTATATAAATCCATATGTTTGACTTGCCATACATCGTTAAATGCCGTGATCCCTTTGCAGCAATACCACATATACATTAACATGCGATTTAGAGTTCCACATAAGTCGAATACACCACTTTTCCTTGTGAACTGCTAACGTGGTATTATTTATCTCTGCAGCTTTGCTAGCCCTATGTTCAGTTTAAGGAACATTTCATCCTTCTGTCGCGTAACCACCAAGGTATGCCGGGTCCCAAAACATGCCATACCCTTGATGATGCTGTTCTGATGGCTACAGATGCTGTGTTGCTTCCCTTAATCTAGTCCTTTTGCTGATGACTCATGACTGAAATCGCTTCTACGGTTCGCACACCATTAGATTTTCTAGTAACCACTCTCCCTGATGCTCTTAAAGTATCTAGCTCTGTGCTGCTTTGCTGGGGCCAATTTTGTTGTAGAAATGTATATTCGGAACGATAGGTTTCTGCCGCTTCTACATTTTGTACCATATGCCACTTCACTTGTAAGTTGTAGTTATATGATGAAGAGCACTTGTATCATTTAGTTGTAATGAAATTGTTGTAGCATGTGCTCAATCAAGGGAGACCATGCTCGTTACAGTTTATGTTTCCTTAAGAATACACTAATGGGCGCGTTTGATCCAAGGCAATGGAGCAAAGAGCTAAAATAATTCCGATTACTATCTCTTTTGGTTGGTAAAGTAAAGGCAAAGATAATCAAATTACTTTAATGAACCAATTAAATTCCCTTTAAGGAAGCGATCACATCCCTTTAATGAATGTCCTGCTAATTTACCAAAATGTCGGATTATTTCATTGTCTTTGTAGCCTTGTTTCATTGTCTTTATAGCCTTGCATCAAACGCACTTTATATTCTATATTCAATGAGCATTTTGTACGAAGTTGTATGCCATTCTGCGTCTTTCCGGCATAGTTTTGATCTGAAACTGGATTGGGAATAGAAATCTTGTAGTTCTATAATAGAATCCGATCACAACGATCTGGTCATATATCTAGATATATGAATGGTTGGATGGAGGGAGCATCAACTTAAGAAATATTATTTTTCTTAAAAGAAGATGCCAACAACATATTCAATAGCTGAAAAATCAAGAACATCTCGTGGTTATGAACAAAGACTGGGTACCAAAATGATACCAAGATACATTAAACAACCATCTTATTAAACCCAAAACACTGAATACCTTCATAGAGCTATTTATAGAATGAAGAATCACTAGATTACTACCTTGCTACTGGATCGATCAGTGAAGCATACGATAAGCAAAGTAGGAGGAAGCAACCAAAAATGGGACAAAGAACTCCAGAAAAGCTCCAAAAGTATACTTTGATGCAGGATCTTCCTTAATCACAAAAGCCTTCATCTTTTTAGTCATGTTCTCGGGAAGATCTCCATTAGCAACTTCAACAAGATCCTCTTGGATGAATTTGTGTCCTTGCAAGTACCCAACTTGGTATTTCAGGACAAGAGCCTCAGCAGCCTTACTATGCCCAATAGCATCAAATTCCTTGGTTGCATCCTTTCCAGCTGATTCCATCAACACTTCTTCCCCTCCAGGGTGATCTTCCAAGAACTTCGTCACGTTCACTACCTATAAAATATAATTAAATCACGCGACATATTACTCTACACGTATTACATAAATATTTGAAATGTTAAAAAGTGTGTTTTTTTAGAACTTTGTTTAAGGAAAAAGTGGCATTTACATGTTTGTTAACTTACTATTCCCTTGATAACAATCCAACAATCCTTCTTGGATTTGTGTTGTGCGATCTGGGACAGCGTAAAAACTCTTCCTTTATCCATTGTTAACCTCGATATGCTGAGCCTGAAACGGAACTGGCTGTCTAACTTTGTTTTGCTTTGCTGGGATGGAAAGTTTACGGATCGAATTATTTAATATATGTAGGGATCGAAGTAGTAGTTTACAGCTTACAACTGTACCATAAAGAAAAATTCTCGTGGACCGTAAGGTGGCAACTGCGCTAAGCATGCAGCCCCCCGCCATTAGCTGCTGAGGGGAGTTATGCATGCGTTTCACTACTTGACTGGGTGTCCCTGATTTTCTTTGCGAGAGCGGAAAAAGTTGGCTGGACAGTTTAGTTTGGTTTGAATGGTAGATGGCATGCTTGGCTGCCGCACTCACCTTACTGATGTTGTATGCAATCATTCGAGATTCGATTCTTAGATTTCATAAAATTAAGGAATTTCAGACAGCTTTTGTCGGGTTCCATCACGACAGCATGAGGACGTAGGATTGGAGATTAGAGAGAACTTGTGTTGATAACTTTGATGATTGCCCAGATGAAACTAAATTGGGAAATGATGAACAATTTAGTACATTTGAATTTGATATAGTCCAACAATACGTTTTTATTATACTTGACTTTATAGTTAAACTACAAGTTGTCATTATTCCCATAAAGTGCAGAGTATCGTGCCCACTTTACAAAAGATTAGAGAGAAATGATGTAACACCTTCCCTTAAAGTTGTAAAAAGAAGAGATTATACAAGCAAGCATGGCTCTGTTTTGTCTGGGACAGATATGAGCTAGAAGACAATTACTCCTGCGTTCAAGAAATGACATCTGCAACTGTTGCAGCTAAAATGCATCACAGAAAAGTTTCAGGAACCTAAAAGTAGAAAGAATTAAGTCACTTAATCAGCTCGAACATCCCCAAGTAATTGATTATTGAGGAACTTGTGTTTTCTGGGTGCTTTTTGGTATATTCTTGGACTCACTAGGTTTACTAGAACCTCTGTTATCAAGTTCTACGCCCTCAAATGTAACCCTTGAGTTCCGGTAGTGACTACCAAATGCTACGCCGAATCCCCATCCAAGGCCTACACCAACTCCACAGCCACCACCTTCAAATCAGGGAGAAGAAGTTAATCCACACAAGATGTTGAGATGAAAGGAACAAATTCATGTTATAAAGATGTTACCTACACCGACGCCCAAAAGATTCAATGGCATGCCTGAGGAAAAAAATTTTAAGTTAAATCATCGAATTGCTAACATAATACAGCTAAAAGAGTCTCTCTTTCAAAAGAAAAAAAAAAAAAAAAAAAAAACCTGAAAGAACATCACTCCAATTGGGCTGTGCTACATGATTGATGTGTAAGAAGATGACTTTATAAAACAGCATCAAGCAAGTTGCAAAAATAAACCTCTTTGAACTTCGCTTATTATCTTGGAAAACAAAAAACCAATACATCTGAATGGACAAAATAGCTCCGAAAATCCATTGTAGTCCACAACAATAAGTAGCAACTGATATGTTTTTCTATTAAATTAGATACACTATCATTTGCCTGCAGAATGTGGACAGATGGTATACATATTCAACCAAATAAGTCTCTTATAAAGCTTTGGCTAACAGCAGCAATATCAGGCCTACATCAAAGGAATAGAATGACAATAATGTAAAATATTTCTCAACCCTATTCATCCTTAAGCATTAGCCATTATTCTCAAATGGCAGAGTGAATCACAGGTAATTGTAGTAGCTGAAATGGATCACTGGTATGGGGTTTCGAAGCTTGAAACAGTCCTAAATAGAAAATGTGCCTGAAGCAGAAAACAGCTTCCCAGGCTTAAGAAAAGTAAAAATGCTATATTTTGATCCTGTCCCTTTTATACAAATGCTTCATCTATCACCAAAAAGAAAAACAAAAAAGAAATCTTTCAACATGAAAGTTACCTCATACCCATTTTGACCACTATCTGTAAACGAGAATCAAATTGAGAACTCCATTAATAATAGTTCAAGGAAAAGAATTTGCAGAATCCACAAGTCAAATTTTAGATAACCATCATCAACCTCGTAGCAGTTGAAGATAAGAACGGCATCAAAATGAAACAACCGAAACAATCACGAAGCCAGAAAACTTAAGGGCTTAAACACAATTACATAATTCAAAGAGGAGACCAAAAAACTAAAACAAGAAGTTCCAGAAACTGACCTCCAAACCCCCAACCAACGCCGAAACCACAGCCGATACCGAAGCCTAAGCACGAAATTCCAAACAGCAATATCAGAGTAAGACATGAACTTCAAAAAAAAAAAAAAAAAAGAAAAAAGAAAATACGAAGGAATTAAATTACCAAAACCCACTCCATTTCCGTTGAAGTTCTTCAGCACCATCGCTTCACCTTCACAAACTGGATCGGTAAGACTCAACAGCTGAAATGAAGCCTGTTGCAGGGAAGAAATGCAACTAAGCTCAATAAGAGTCAAGAAAGAGACGGGCTGGCCGTTGCCACTTTTGGGCTTTAGCTCTAAAATTAAGTTTCTGAGCCCAGTTTTGGGTTGATTTTAAAGTCTGACCCAATATCCATTTTTATTTTATTTTTTTGAGGTAATATCCATTTCTAATTTAATCATTTTTGTTTAAATAATGATACTTTAAAATAGTGAAATAATTTAATAAATAACGTGAAGAATAAATAAATTATTATACTTCATTATATTATATATTTTTTTTTTGTTTTTAAGAAGTGCCAATACAAATTGGTGATTATATTATGTATTTTATTATATTCTATACTATTTCATTAGTTATTATATGTGTATTAAGTAGAGTATCATTATTTAGTAACCCAAACTAGAACCATCGGGAAAAGAAAATCCAAGGCACCTGATGATTTTCTGTGGACACTACCAATTCCGTTGATGAGGAAATGGATACCACCACATATTTTGTTCATGTAGAAGATGGTTCAGTTGTATCATAAACTCAATGTTAATTAGCCCACTAAAAATATTCACAATATGTGCCGAACATCTCTCGATTGGCTGATGGTCTAGAATTACACTAAATTTTTTTTTAAAGAATCATGGTACTCGACAATATGATTGTAACTCAGTGATGAAAACTCTTTATTTAAGATAATAGGTTTTGACTTCGACAAATGGAACCACCAAAAGAAACCCAAAGTCAAAGTCATACGGTTTCCCACCGGTTTTAGTCTAACATATTAAAAAACAGGAAAGAAAATTTGAAGATCCATAGCCAATGTATTAAAACCATCCCAGTTACAATATCCAGAGAATGTGGGAAATCTCTGAAGCTGTTTACATTTCAAATCCTTAACTGTGTAGTAGTAGTAGTAATATGCAAAACCCCAATATCAAGAAAGATCAATTCACTCTATCCTTACATCCCTTCATTTGAGGGGGAAAAAAAAAAACGAACATTTCAAAGCAAAGAAACCAATGGCAACAACAGACAGCACAGATGTTTGATGGATACTGTAATAAATCATGGAATGAACCTATAAGATCTCATTTTGTCAATGCAAGAACTGAATGACTTCATGGTGTTCCTAAATCCCATGAATCCCAGCTCCCTGTTTTTGGTCATGGAACTCAGCAAATCCACTGAAGAAAACGCAATGTCTGCAAACCAGAATGCTGCAATTTCTTTGAGCTTAGTTGGAACCAAATTGTGCTTCTTTACAATCTCATCCCACACCGAGTCTTTATCCTTCATCAACTCTGCCATGCTCACCTGCTCCTTCCCTTCAATATATCCCACCATTTCCAGCCCGAATTCTTCCGCCAGGGCTTTCCAGATGTGTTTCCACTTGAAGGCATCTCCATTGGTGGAATTCAGGGCCTGGTTTTTGGCCTTGGGATCCGTTGCTGCCCAAATATGGTGCTCAGCTATCAAATCTGCGTCCACGCAATCCACATAGCAGCTCCAGGATCCTTTACTCCCTGGATAAACCAACGGCTTGTTCTCATGCTTGCATATCACAGCAAAAACGCTGAGCGTGCTGACAATGTTCATCATGCTGCAGGGAGAAAACCCGAAAACTAATGCAGGCCGATGGACAGACCATGTCAGGTTGTTCTTGGAAGTTTCCTCGTACAGAATGTCCTCTAGGTCATGGTAAAAGTTCTGTACAGGCAATCTCGGCACATCTTCCACGAAAGGCGATTCGTGGGGCTTAACTTTGCTGCCTTCTTCAAAGATTCCGAAGTAGTGTTTGCTCCCTGTCTGAAGGCTAATGTGCTGGAGATTTGGAGCATTAGGGATGACAGAATTCAGGATGTTCTTAAACATTACAGCATTCAGTTCACAGTCCTCTGAGCCAATCCAGGATACATAGAAAACATGAGTAACATCAGTGAGAGAAGATAGCCTGGAAATGGTTTCTTGGGTGTTTGAGACATCCAGTTGGATGTAATGCATAGGATTCTTGGAGAACCATGAAGGGCGAGGGCGACGGGCGATGCCGTAGACTTTCCAGGGACCATTTGGAGTATCAGGGAGCGTAAGAACTTGAGCCAAGCTGCTGCCAACAATGCCTGTAACACCCACAACTAGAGCAACACTCTTGTAACTCTTTTGATCAGCTACTCCATTGTTCCCTCCATTCTCTTCTGATTTCTGGACAAAATTCTGAAGCATTAAGAAGAAAAAAGCTGTCAGTGAATCAGAAAAACGTTATAATTGCTTCAAAATCATTCTTTTTCTAAATCAGAGACATGCAACTGATAATAAAGAGACAATTAGTACGTGCCTGTCCATCGCGTATCGATCTCTTCCACCACCAACTCATTTTAAGACACTGCAAGAATGCAAAATAAATAAACAATAACTGGAAAAATGAAGCAGGATCTGAGGGTAATGATGGTTGTCCAAAAAGAAAAAAAAAAAATGTTGGGATTAAATTGTCTCTAGTGTTCACTCATGCAACGTTACATCTGGCATGCTTATATATAGTATTGGCAAAGATTAAAATACTGTTTGTAGTATTCTTTTTAGGTTCTATAATAATAGTAAACGTGTCAAATAAAATTGAAGTAATAATGTCCCGTGAACATCAAAAAATAAATTAGAAAGAAGAAATACTACCAAAAAATAATTGAAAATTTATTAGAAGCTGCGTGGGTCGCATGGGCAATTTTTTGCATTTTCAACAATTGGTTGGGTTTGTCATATCCTTGGACAATATAGAAACAAATAAAATGGACTGCAGTCTGCAGATAGATATGGGCTTTTTGGGTCAATGGGGATGGCTGCATTCCTCGTGGCTCGCATGTGTAGATTAAATTTGTTCTTGTTCCCCCACCACCTCAGAAGCTCTTTCTGGGAGTTTTTTTTTTTTTCTTTATGGAGAAATTTTGAGTGGAGGAAAATATTATATTTAAGACAAACTGATGAAGATTTAGAACAATTGTTTAAAGAAAAAAAAACGTACCTTTATTGTCATCAAACATTCATGCAGGAAAAAGAATTCAGAACTTAAGGAATAGGACTAGAGTTTCATAGCAGAAACTCACTGAAATTTGACAGGAGTTCTTGAAAATCGTTAATGACAAATTACCAAAAGCGCAATCCATGACAGGAGTTTGTATAGTTGTAAGTTTGTATAGATAGTGTTTCAGATATTATTTTTATTTTTTATTTTTAAAAAAAGTGTAAATAATTCTTTAAAATATTAAAATTGGGTGCCTTAAAATCCCTGTAAAAAAAATATGAGCTCGATGATTATATTTCTTATATTTTTTTAACCGAAATTAAGAGTTTGATCTCACGCAAATGGAGAGTTTTTGCCACTGGATGTTATTTCTTTTTGTCGCCGCGGCCACCAACAAGGCTGCGCCACCAATCAAGCACATAGAATAAAGGTCATGTAGTTTCAAAAAAATAATAATAATAATAAAGGTCATGTAGCCATGCAAAATAACAATCCGCCGGGTCTCCGATTGATGGATACAAAGTAATTAGAGGAAGAAGGTTGAGATGATGCTTCACAGTCCATTTTGTAAAACATCAAGGAAGGAGTGCGGCTGAAGGCACATTTAGGCTAGTAAGAAATATATCTCCACCGCCGCAGCGGCCGCCGCGGCCACCACCCCAGCACACCCCCCAATAAAGAGAATCTTGGGCCATAATTCAGGGCTACCTTCAGGCCTGAGGTTTAGGATAGTTCTTCTCTTAAATTGTATGTCGATACGATCAATTTGAATGATCAAGATTTTAGTTCGCATGTCGATTGTTGAGTTAGATTTTTGATTTTCTGAATGATCCAACTTTTTTGCATGTAATTCAAGAAGCCATTGGCAAAATTCTGCATCTTATATCAGGTCAGGCTTGTGTTCTTCATTTGGAGAGTAGTTTTGTCTCCATTTTTGGAGTTAATCATCACTAAGCCATGAAATTGAAGTACTAAAACCAGTAGTACAAGTTATAAAAAGCCAAACAAATACCAAAATTATTATAAATTGAAATGAAAATGCAGGGCCAAAGGCAGAGGAAGGCAGTCTTATTACATTAAGCAAGTTCGCATAAACTAATCCAATCAAGGAACGATTTTGTGGGCTTTCATTTTGTCAATGACTGAAATCAGAGACTTTGTAGTGTTCCTGAACCCCAAGAATCCATGTTCTTTGCTCTTGATCATGCTGTCCAACATACATTCCCCGCTGAAAATCACATCAACAAACCAAAAAGTCGCAACTTGCTCCAATTTGGTTGGTGTCAGCCGATTCTTCCTCACAATCTCATCCCAAACTGGCCCTTTGTCTTTCATCCTCTCAGACATGCTTACAAACTTCTCATTTTCGTCGAACTCGGCGTACTCCACCTGGAATTGCTCAGCCAGGACTTTCCACAGTTGCTTCCACTTGAACACATCCCCGTTGCTGCAATTAAAAGCTTCATTTTTTGCGTAAGGATCCACAGCCACCCATATTTGGTGCTCAGCGATCAAATCAGCATCTGATGCGACTGAATAACAGTTCCAGGCCGCTTTAGTCCCTGGAAATTTCAGGGGGACATTTTCGTGCTTGCAGATTGCGGCGTAAACACCGAGACTTCCTATCAAATTCATCATGCTGTAGGGCGAAAACCCGAAAATCACAGCAGCCCTGTGGACTGACCATGTCAAACCAGGCTTTTTGTTGCTGGTTTCCAGGAGCATGTCTTCCAGGGTGTAGTAAAAGTTGGGGGCGTTAAGCCTGGGGACGTCCTCAACGAATGGAGTTTCGTGGGGTTTGATTTTGCCGAATGTTTCGAATGGTCCGATGTAGTGTTTGTGACCTGTCTGGAGACAAATGTGGGTTAGATTCGGGGCATTCGGGACAACTGAATCAAGAACATTCTGAAACATGGCGCCATTGACATCAATACACTCTGCTTCAGAGGGCCGATTAGCCCATGTCACCCAGAAAATGTGGGTGACATCAGTCAGTGGAGAGAGCTTGGCCTGAGTGTCTTTAGCATCAAGAACATCGCACGGAATGTACTCCACGGGATGGTCCACATTCCAGGAAGGTCGGGGACGACGGGCGACGCCGTAAACTTTCCAGGGACCGCCGGGGGTGTCCGGGAGAGGGAGGATCTCGGCTAAGCTGTTTCCCACTATGCCAGTGACACCAATGATCAGGGCCACGCTCTGGAAATTCTTGGCTTCCGGCGCATAGTTCTCGTCTAGCTGCTTCTGCAAATTACGTAAATTGATTCATCAATCAGGCAAGAACTTGGGTACATTGTAAAAATCAGGGAGGAAATTCAAAGATATAAAAAAACGGGAGTGATATAGCGGCGGTCAGAATGGACTTGCCCTTGCAGCTGCGACGGCGCCAACCCACCACCAACTCATTTTCAGGGAGGATTTGAAGACAGATTCTATAGAACAGTGAAACCAAGGCCCGGGAAGAGTCTGCTACACAGAAAGTGGAGGCATATGTTCATGTTAATTTAAAGGCCATAGTTGAGATTCCTGCTCGAAATGTGACAAAGACTTTTAAACATATCTATCTTATTCTTTTTATTTGACTACGGAGCGTTTTAATAAGATTTATAAAAAATACTTTTAAATTATTTTACTTTCAAATTAATCTCTATTTGATTTGAGACAAGATTTTTTTCAGAAAGATATTTTCCAGCAATGTCTTCTCATTCGTGATTAAGATTTGCTTAGTGTACTAGTTTTTATTTTGATATTTAATTTGGTATAAATGTTTTTTTTATCGCTCATGATAGAGGTGAGGTGTGTTATTTTTTAATTTCAAAAATTTTAGTTAACCAAAATAGAGTTTATTTTTTTTACCATGGAGTGGGCAACGGCCTCTTTAATATTCAACTAATTCACATTGATTCTTACTCAAAATTATATGTAAAATTTTAAATGAGTTAAATATTAAAAAGTATCCGAATCATTGAACAAATATAATTAGTCGATCAAAATTTAAGATGAATAAAAATAACAGGTTGCAATTACAATGGAGAAAAAAGTATTCAAGCCTTTTAATTTCTATATTGAAAAAACAGGGCAATGCATCTTTTGGCTATTATAAATGGGGCACAACACAACCTTTAAATTTGGTCATAGACAGAATGCTATGCACTGTGAAGTATGCAGCAGCAACAGGAGTCCCACTAGCAATGTCCATATTCCATGATTGGGCACCATTGAGGGATGCCCATAATTCCTACCATTAATATTTTACCTGTATTTTTCTGAGAAATTAATATAAAAACCAGGGAGACATTGAGAGAATTTGGAAGGTTCTGTATGTTGGCATTACCATTTTAGCATTATATTTTGGCCTCTTTCTTTTCTTTAGTGCCCTCATGCGCCAATGGCGATTTGCAGGGCATCTTTTCTTCTCGTTGGTTCTGATCATGGCAGGAATTTAAAATAGAAAGAAGCCATGCACGCATTTCGTGTGCACAGTTTTAATTAGTTTAGTTACTAGGTTCAAAATTAAACCACCATCAACTAAATTTACTTTGATTCTTCTTCAGCTCTGTGTCATTTTAATATAAATATATAATTTTATATTAAAATTTGTGTTAGACATGAGAAAAACACATTAATTTAGACATCAATTTGAAAGTTTGAGAGATATAGTAGGTTGAGAAAAGAATAAATTTTATAGTCTCTTTTGTTATTATAAGTAGAGTTTTTGTATTGATATGTGAAGTAGATGGGTTGATCACCTAAATTTACACGGTTACATGATTGTTTATTTTATTATTAATTGTGTATCGGATTTGGACAACAAGGAATCATAATATAGGGACGTCTAATCTTTTTGCTGCTACAAGGTTGGCTAATCGTATGCAGCAGGCTCAAAGACCCCTGATTATGAAAGATATATGAGTCCGAACGCTAAGTTAAGTGTGCGACCGACATTACATTATACAGGTACCTATACCTAATATTTATAGATAACTTAAATCTATTAAAATCACTGAAAAATATCAATGTGATGCTGACAAAATTAATAAATTTACAACACAAACGATCAAATATCAATTATGTGATGATTACATGCTAGAAACATCAAAACACTAATCTAACTTGTACCCAAAAAAAAAAAAAAAAAAACACTAATCTAACACATATTTGACAATCAAATTAATGCTCAAGGGATATGCACTTAAAAAACAATACTTTCTTCATTTTAAAATAATAATTTTATCTTTTAAATTAAAACCGTATAATAAAAAGGACTACAATGGTACCCAAAAGGCGAATTTTACACTAAGGAGAGCAACCCTTGATTGAAGGAACAAAGGGTTTTTCAATTACAATGTGGAATTGTGGTCCTTTCCACCTTCTTCAGTTATTGGCTCCCGTTGTGTAATTATATTGTGGAGAATGAATTGGAAACGAAAAAGCTAGCTTAAAAAAATGCAATGCAAATAATTAATTTGCACTTACCAAATCGTTTGAAGCCATGAGATCAAGAACTAAAACGAAGATCATAAATAAGATTGTATTGTTTGTTTGGGACGTAGAAAGTAATATACAGTGGAAGACTACAGATGTTCTTCTTGTAAGTTTACTTGCATATATTATATAGTAGGGGGAGTCTACAGATGCCCTTCTTCTGTTTTTCTTGATCATTTTAAGAGGGAACACAAAAATGGCCAAATTAATGTTATGCAGTAATAATCATCATCCTCCATCTGGGCTACTTTTGTGATTTGCTTACTGCTGCATGGCCAGTTTTCTCCTGCTTCCTCCAGCTCCTTGCTGTCTTCTTGCCTTCCCAGTTTCCAGGCAATGGTTCTTCTGAAATGGTTGACAGGCCTGAATGCATGAATTAGATATGGTGATGTTGGAACTCAAATGGTTACCTGCAGATATATGAAATATTCAACATGGCTCTGAGAAAGTTATGTAATTGTAAAGCTTACCAGCAGCCATGAAACCCTTATTACTGTTTCTGATTCTCAAGTTTGGAAGTTTCTCCTGGTAGATTCTGTCATTGTCAAATTCATGTGATGATGGTGCTGGATTTGCTGTGATTTTAGTTGATAATATCTTGTTCTGAGCAGCAGTTTTAAATAGCCATGTTGAATCCATCTGCTTGCAGATCATCCTCACTACATAATATGGCACTTTTGCTTGTTTTGATGAGGGCTTTGATCTGATCCCACCATTGATGAGCATAACACAGTCCATCAAGCTCTCTCTAGCTAAACCCTTCATGTCATATGCCTGTGATCTTCTCCATAGACTCTTGCAATGAGAGTTTGGAGGGCTGGAAATGCAAAGGGCTCGAGTCGTATCGCTTATGGCTGCATCAGGTTCCCTTTGTAGTAGATAACACTGAGCTCTATTGCTGTATAGCACAATTCTTTCCTTTTTCAATCTCAAAGGGCATAGCTCTAAAGCTTCAGTGTACTTATCTATGGCTTCTTGAATCCTTCCCAGGCCAAAGCTGTGGTTCCCTTGTTGTTTTGTGAGTGCCACCAAAACTTTTAGCTCTTCCATTTTCTCATCAGATATGGTTTTCTCTTTGGCTCTCCTCTTTATGATAAAGTTCCATAATTCTTCTAGCGCTCTTTCAACTTCTGGGCTTATCATGATCTTGGAGTTGCTAATAAGTTTCAAATCACAAAGTGTTCTTATGATTGTTTCACCAACATTTGATCTTCCTCCCAAGTTCCTAAGTTCAATCAAATCAATCAGGCATAAGGTGGCCAGTTTGATTACTTTGTACCTAGTATCTGGATCTTTGAGAAGTAAAAGGAGACAATCAATCCCCATGTACTGCCAATCATCTGAAGATCTTGAGAGGTTACATAGATTCTCTATCACATTCTTGATTTCTGCTATGCATCTTCTTCCAGTTTTGCTGTAACACAGCAGCCTAATCAGTCCAATCCCAGCAGGAGATGAGCAATTTGCAGGTCCACCCCACATCTCACACGATTCTTGCAAGAATGCTGGCTTGCAGATAAGATCTAATGACCTTCCTTTTATGGCAAAGCAATTCAGAAGATGCAAACACCAGCATTGGAGTTGGCTAGCCCATTCCTCTGCCTTCCTGTTCTCGATCTCCATATCTCCAAGTCCAACGCCTCTTGTAAGCAATTTGCGGTGATATTTCAGCCTCTTGCTCTTGTCTTTTACTCCTACAAACATCTCGTACACAACTTCCACACATGTAGAAGCCAAATGCATGGCTAGTTTAACCACCTCTTGTTCATATGTTGCAACAGCTTTGAAAGTTCTTTCATAACTTGCCAAATGCCCCAATGCTCTAACTGCAACCCTCTGCTCTATCCAGCTCATTTTTCCTCTCAGAAGGTCTAGTAATGAAGGTATTAGTCCAGCTTCCACAGCTTTGACTGCAAAATCGACGTTGTTCATCGTGTAGGAGCCGACGATGTGAGCTGCGTAGTATGGAATGTAAATGTTCTGATTCCTTAGAAGCCAATCTCCGTCGTTTACTCCTTTATCAATTAGAGCAGCCATGCATTCAAAGATACCTAAAGAGGGAAGCTCTTTGTCTTCAGGTTCTGTCATGGCAATGCTCCACAGCTCACTCAGCACCAAAACAAGTTCTTGATCGTCTATCTGATGCATGTTTCTGAAGTATTTTATGATCCCATTTCTCCTAACCAATGAATCTGGTTCCTTCATGCTGCAGAAGAAACAGCCACTGCTGATTCCAGTCAGTTCTTTGGCCATGTTTGACTGCAAAAAAAACCAGTATTTTTTGGCTGCTACTTTGTCGCTTTCTTTCAAGAATGACTGGATGGTTTCAAAGAGATCGTAATCTAGGGCTCCTTGGATTTTGTCAGTTTGCTGAGGTTTTTCATGGTAAAATGTGAAGCACTAAACCAAAAGTTAGGAACTTTATGATGAGCATGACTATCAAATTTGATTATCTAATGTAGAATGCAACTATTTTCGATGAGTTTCACTGTTACACGTGTTTTCCTTTCCATCTTTTCGAGTTTAACTGTTCTTTTTCAGTAGAAGTTTCCTATCTGATCTATTGGGTAAAACTGAGAATCAAGACTCAAACATGACCTTATTTTCCTCAACAAAGTAGGGGTTCAAACCTTAGCCCAGTGAGATGATAATGCAAAGTTGCTCATTCAATTCCAAACTGCTCTTTTCAAGAAAAGTTCATTCCAATCCAAGTTCTTGGCATGGATAATAGCTAGTCTGCTAATTCCTCGACGATCTTCACGCCGGCGATCCTTATAAAACTACAAACATGTTCTAAAACAAGCTCTAATGAGGTTGAAAATTCAGCAGAAAAGAAGTAAAAACTGAAAAGAGCAGAGCCCAAAACAGGGAAGTTTTTCCTCTTTAGCTCAGTAAGTGAAGTTGTGGTCCTTAAAACAAAACATGGTACCAAATGCAGGCAGGCACACAAAACAGAGTTAGGGGACTCGGAAAATGCGGCTGCAACACAGATTAGCTGTAGGCAAAAGCCTAAAAAGCCGATCTGCAGAGTTTTATCTTATTATATAATCTTGCTTTTGTCTCCTCTCTGCCTCTGTACTATCCAGATTATATTAATCCTTAATGATTTCTAGAGTTGAGTTCTTTTACTAACATCTGTTCTGCTAGGATTCCACTTTAAACTTTTTTTATTCAGAATTGTACAATCCGCATGGAAGCATCTTATATTGTTCCATCATTAGGGACACCTGATCACTATCTTTACATAGAATATTACAAGGGTGAGTTTGGTCTGCCACGGACGATGGCAACATATGATCCATATAGTCGAGATCGACTGACTTTCTAAGTTCTTGATAGCAGAAATCAAGGTTTTCCAGAGTGGCTGCTTATTAATGCAACCATTTGTTGCAAGTTAGTCTGGCTTGCTCCTCCTCCACAAAGTAATCATAATCATCATCTTTACTGCTTGAAATGGATTGCTCAAACTTGATAGTCCTAACATGGGATGCCATCCTCGTAATCTCATCATCATAATCAAATCCACTGCAGTTGTTTAACTCCAAGAGTTCAAGGTTTCTGCAGCTCTTCAATATCTGCATCAGATTATGCTGTGGAATGTGAGCTTTTCTAAAGCTTAAATACTTGATCTTTGGCAAACTGGCTATTGCGGATGCTTCTTCACGACCAATCCAACTATAGCAGCAAATCAGCCCGACAAATTTCTTGCAGTGAACTCGAATCTGCGCGAATATTTCGTCGAGCATATGACAGTTGCCGAGCATCAGTACTTGCAAGTTCTTCCATTTACTGATGAGGTTTGCAATGACCTGTCCATTTTGATACAACAGATCAAGTGACAAACCTAAGAACTTCAATTTCGGGCACCTGCGAAATCCAGAGCACTCATTAGATTTCCTCAATTGAACCTGATAACAATCCTAACTAGGAAGAACAAACGAAACAAGAAACAAGGAACAAGAAACAAGAAACTCACTCGTTCGAGATGTATTCCAATGCTTGGGATGAACAGGTGCCAGGAAGCACCAATTCTGTAGCAGACCTCTGACTACGGCTGACGATGAATTGAGCGAATGACAGAGTAGGAAAATCATACCATAAAAGACCATATGAATGGACAAGTTCCATAGTCATTGGTCTGCAAAAATGTTGTGAACATCTGACTTCAGGGAAGATTAAAATCTGCCAACATTTGGGGTCCAGTGTGGCTTTATGCCATGATTTGCACACAAATAGAACACTCAATAGAAGTGTCTCCATCCCTACCCATTTGAATACTTCAACCAAGCAATCCACACCCAAATCCTCCCATTTTCTCTTCGCCATCAAAAATCTTTACATTCTCTGACAAACCATTGCTGACTATTGGACAAATTTCAAGCAGAAACATCCATTTGAACTGAAAAAAGAAATGCTGAAAGAGAGAACTTACTTTAATGTAACTCGTCCCGTAATAATACTTGTTTTAGATCGCTGGATTCCATGCTGAAGGGCAAAGAGATGAATATATATAGCCACACTAAGATCTTAAAAATGGCCGAATCCAATCGGTCATGTCATGTCAGAGGTTTCTTCAAAGAATATATTAGTAATAAGCATGGATCGCGTGCGAATGTTCATTGCCTCACAGTACCAATTACCATGAGGGTGGATGGCTCATGGCTCATACGAATTATTGAGTATTTGTTTCTTTGCTGACATGATTTTCCAGCAGAATAATACCACTTTTACATCTTTCTCTTTGTCTCTTTGATCAAGTTTATACGACAGACACTGATTTTGACAGTTCAAGTCGCATAAGTAACAACAATCAAATTAGGAATCGACTACCAGCCCAGGTGAAGACATTTAGTGACGAGGCATAATCCTTCAACTGGGAACAAATGCATAATGCTTCCATCTCTAGCTCAAACGCTTGATGTCACCTCACAAACGCAACGGCAGACACAAACTTTAAATTTTCGAATGCGAAATTGCAACGGAATGGAGGACGGACATCGGCCGGAATAACCCTATTATGAAAAATTTCGGGGTCGGACCTATATTTAAGGATCAGACATGGTCGGTAGATTTCACGTAGAGGTATACCTTCTTGTTATGCATTCATTTAGTTTGATAGGCCATGTGAGACATCTAGCCATATTGTACCAGAAAACATCTTCAAAGGCTTCCAGGGCCAACTACGGCAGAGCTCATGTGGTTATATTCAAGAACTTGACCTTTTTCGTCATTTTTTTTAAATCCCTCTATTTCCTGTTTATATTTTGATGCAAAATCACAACGCACTATTAAAAAGTTAAGCATGAAATTTTCAGTATTTCAGCCCGCAATTATCACACCTTAGTAGGAGACACAAAATGATTTCTCTTTTAAGGCATGAAAGATAATAATCATTAGATAGATCTTTATTTTTGTCCATTAGACATGATAAGAAATATAAACCACAAATTTTTCCATCAGCAATGTTGCCATTGGAGACTACTCTGCACTATCCTATTTTCAGTTATCATAGGAGAAATCAGAAATGTAAGAACAGAAGACAAGATTATAAACATAACTTAAATTATGACAAAGCAAATTCTTTTCATAGATACAGCATTTGACAATGGATGTAACTATCTTCAGGAGGAAATACATCAGATATTTAAGACTATAACTTAAAAGAGAATAAAGTATCATCAAAGATTAGCGTTGATGACATTTTACAAACCAGAAATCTCAAAAGTCAAAGTTAGACTTGCACCTGAGCTAATCCTGAAAGTCAGATGGAGGGTAGCAAACCTCCACTAGCAAGAAACTCCATACTGGCAATTCATAAACGACGTCTAGTTAGAGTATTTACAATTCGGAGAGACCTGTATTCAACTTCAAAATTCCTTCATGACCTGAGTTTCCAGCAACTGAATTTACCTCCTTTAGTCAGTCTATTTGTACTGATAACTAGCCTATTCGATGAATCTAAGGAAACACCCTTACCATTCTCTTAAATATCCATCTTGAGAACAATATTGTTAAGATTGCTCTCGTTTGATTTCTGCACAGCAACCCTTGATCGATAAGCTGCTGCTGCTGCTGCTGCCACTGTGGTCCTTACCCTCTGTCCCTGAGGAAGTTCGCATGCTTCACTGAGGGAACTCAATCGTAATTCAGCAGGTGGAATGAAACATTCTCCCGAGAGACCAGGCACATTGAAAGCCACTTCCTCGATGGTCCAGGCTTCTTCCATCCGGGTTTTGGTGTGACTCATTGCTGTGTCCCCAAATCTGAACAGGGTTACTACTGACCTCCCAGAATGAGCAATCATGATCCCTTCAACAGGCCGATAGTCTTCAAGGTATGAATTGATAGTGGTTTCCCAGTAGACAGCATCACCTCCATTGCTTTGAATGCGCGTTAAATGAGAGTCTTCCAGGTGTACGAGAAGACCAGTTTTCTGGCTAAAATAGCCAAACAGAACATGCCTAATGATTTCAGCAGGTCCTTCACTCCTAGCTTTTAATGTGTGTGGATCAGCACAGAGTTTAAGAACAAAGCAATCCTCCCCATTAATCATCTTTTCACCTGTGCATCTTGCATTGGCAAACATGCTGGCTGTGGTCCTTGGATCAAGCCCCTAGAAATGAGAAACAAGATATTTAGAACACCAACCATAATTCAGATACAGGCACATAAAAAGAAAAAGGAAACTTTTATCACTAGCTAGACTAAATTACCTGAAGGGCTCGGCGCAAAGGTCTAACAGGTCCCTTTGCCGCATGAGCACCTAACCACGGGGTATGCCTCCATACCAGCTTCCCATTACATCCAGCATGAACCTTGCTGCCACCAAGGGCAAGTTCCACATACCACAAGTCTGGATTCATTTGCCAGAGTACAAATCCTCCAGTCTCAGCCGCTTTGGAAGAGTTCTTGTTCTTTATGACCTTAGTAGCAGTCTCAATATCTGATGCTAGCATCTTCACTTTTCCCATTGCATAAGCATTATGAATACTGTTTTGTAACTTCTGTCCACCCGATGCAGCTGTATACTGCTGCAATATGTACTGAGCTGATGATGTTTCCTGCACAGAAATTCATGGTTGAACATCGGACAGACAGAGAATATAGTTCAATAATCATGAAGAAATTCTCTCTGTTTGCATCATTTTTCACTTATTTTGCCTTTCCAATTCTCCTGCTCCAGCCAATAAGGCGGGCTGCTCAGTAATCAAATTGCAACATATGAATTCATATATCTTATGAACCCCACATCAATAAAAGACTTTACTAGGATCCAATGTCTATCTACTATTCTTCATTCCAAATTCTTGTTAACATGTCAAGCAAGATACACGATACAAAAGTAAAGTGTGGCTAAAGCAAAAGAGAAATGAAATCAGGCAGCTTAAGTACAACGACAGCCCAAAAAGCAAATCATAGAACCCAATAACACGTAGGATGAAAAATAAAGCCGGATTCTCTAAGCTGAATATCTTATGGTGTACTAATCTGTGATCTTGTTTGAACCAAAAGAACCTTAAAATTGACCCCTTACCATCCAAGTATAACTGTCCTTTTCTAAATTATTATTATTATTTATTGGTCTTATCAATCAATTTCAGCTTTTCTTATTCATCACTAAAACCAGCAGCATAATCCAGAGCCCTCCCAACCCTAGTTCCCAATGACGCAAAAACAATATACCTCCAGAGGCCCTCCAAATTTTCTAATGGTAATAAAGGTGTAACCGCCAAAAATGATAAAAACATAGAAAAACTGTTGCAATTAAAGAAAAAATATAGTCCATAACAATCATAGAAAAATCCAATTCCATAGCACAAACAGACAATAAACAACTAAAAAGAAAAAAGAAAGGAAGCCCAGAATTTTGTTTTTAACTTGTGCAGTAATAAATCGTTTCGTGTGTGCTGGTGAGAGGGAAAGAGACGAACAATGGGAGTATCTTTGA
This sequence comes from Knoxia roxburghii, assembly GCA_030378225.1. Classification (NCBI taxonomy): domain Eukaryota; kingdom Viridiplantae; phylum Streptophyta; class Magnoliopsida; order Gentianales; family Rubiaceae; genus Knoxia; species Knoxia roxburghii. The sequence continues at coordinate 41,825,152 of CM059418.1, forward strand.
TGCTCAGATGAGGCAAAGGATCATTGTTGCTAACGTGCACGGGGGCAAGAGGCGCACCCAAGACTCCAAGCAGCAGCCTCAGATCGGACCTCTGGTAACCCGACCCGGAACCTGAAGCGGTCGAGACAGAAGGAGCCCGACAGAGCCAGTGTCCCCACTTCTCAGTCCTGGAGTCCCCACCGTCCGACCCGTTCGGATCCGGACCTTCCCTTAAAGGCGAAAGGGTCTCCATGCCGGGCCTCATACTCACCGATCTTGAAATAAACGCCTCCGGCGGCCCCACGTGCCTCCCTTTCCTTCTCCGTCTCAAACCAGACCTCGACGGAGAAGGGCTTCTCCCTCTGGACCGACCGGGTGATAAACCCCTCACTACTTCCTCTTTCAGTGCTGAAAAAAAACCCTGTTTTCTCTCCATTTGAACTAAGAAAAGACTACCCCTTTTCAAATAATCAAGCTTCAAGCTAATGAAGGATGATTAAGAAGAAGAAGAAATAGTGAAAATGCGGCTATATATTGAGAGTGGGGAAGTCTGAAGAGTCACCACTGATGACTGCTACTCAACCGCAGAGAGGAAAAAAGGCAATGCAGAAGAAGAGCATGACGTTACAAGGAAGCAAAACATTTTCATTGTTTAGTGTGTGACTGTGTGTGTATTTATATGGAGTTTTAATAGTTTTAGGGATATATTTGCTATGAGCACTCCTTCTATGTTGACTTGGGTCAAAATGCCTTTGTTTGTTTATTTCACAATATTGCCCTGGTGTTTTGTATTGTGATTGGTGATATTTCCGCAAATTTAGTTGAGGCAAGAACACAAATTGGTCAAAAACAAATGCAAGTAGGTAAGACTAAATATTATTTGAAACATTTTCCATTTAATAAATGAATAGGAATTCTTTTTTTTGTGTGATTTTTTAAATTATTTATTTTATTTATTTTAAGACTTTCATCATGATTGTTATAAAATTTACAAATTGAGAGCTTTCTTATCTCGACTTCCTCATATCTTTCAATAACACAGTCAAAACAACAATGAGTTTTCTATTCCGCAGAGATGGAGCGATAAAAGTTTTAATAACGCAAGAGAAGGTCACGATAACACAAACTGTTTATCATTAGGTGTCAAATAAAAATACAATCATGTAGGCAGCTGAGTCATAGTAAAGAATCTATATATTGTCAAACATATAAATCGAGTATGAAACTACCGTGATAAAATTATTTAAAATCTAGTCAGACTATACTATAAATTTTGAATCAACATTCAAAAATATCACAACGTAATTTTAAAAAAATTTTAATATTTTTAATATACATTTTCATATTGGGTTTGGTGTTGAAAATAACATAAATAATGTGGGCATCATTGGGTGGAGATGTCCCATTTACAAATACAATTTGTGGGTTTTTTTATATAATTAATAGTTTGAAAAAAAAAAAAGTAGTAGTAGTAGTAGTAGTAATGGCTAAGCACTTTAAGTGCTTAAGAAAATGGTGGCGTAGACATAAATTCTTAAAACCTAAAGCCTACGACCAATTATATCACTTAATTAAGAATTCAATAACATTTGTTGAAACGCTGTTGTTAGTAGTTAAGAAAATCCTTTCATGATGCTAAGCCCAAGCCCACTTGATAACGTAGTATTTTATAACATAATTGCCTCACGTACTTAGTCATAATTATAAGAATAATAATAATAACAATATCAAATCAATATATACCACAAATTTAAAATATATATATATATATAACCTTTGATCGAAAGTATCCCAGTACAAATTGGTCAAAAGATATTCAATATCTCATGCAATAATTATATTATATCGTGTATATATAATTATAACCATAAATGTAAGACAAAAGATACACATAACAGTATGCTATTTCCGTCCTAATAAAATAATTTGTTTATTGTAATGCTCTAATTCAATGAATAGATTACTATTTTGGGAGAAAATTTATAAAAGTGGCGATATTATATTATTTTTTGAGGGTAGGCCTCATTTCATAACCACTTTATCCCAAAATCTCAACAAGAGGTGGGGCAAATCTTTATTGTACATAATGTGTGTGTTTAGGTGATGAGAAATGTATAATTTAAGTATTTAGATAAGGCATTTTGTTTCCTTGTTAGTTAGGTTGGTTGTATTTGTAGCTTAACCTTCCACCAGTATTAGTACTTGGAAACTGATTTAGGTTAATGAAGACTACCATTATATATTATATATGAAACAAAAAATGTAAAAATATTTTCTATAGTATCGTTTAATATCAAATTTAGTTATAAATCGAAAAAAAAAAATTTAAGTAATAAATCGATAAATTTAATCATTAAATTTTATTATTTGTAACATATTTATTTTTAATAATAATTCTTTTAGCACTTAACGATTGAATTGTAGTTTCGTAAACTCTTATACCACCTAAACGAAATTCACATGGCATATTTTATGACATATACTAATATATCATCAAGGGCCCCACGTATAATTTTTTAATCAATTTTTTAAATATTTGATTTTGATTTTTTTAAAAAAATATTACGGCGCGCTCATGATGAGATATTTGTCCACTTGACATAAAATTTGTGATATATAAAGCGTTTACGTAGTATATTAAAATTTAATAAATAAATATTCATAAAATATTATTAAAATTAAATATATTGTGAATAGTAAAATTTGAAGAATAAATTTTTAGATTAAATTTCACACTAAAATATATTATTAGACTATTTTTTCCATATATATATATACGTATGTAAGACTAATATTGAAGAGAGGGTAAACAAGTAATTGTACGTATTTTGACCGGAGAAGAATTGGTGGAAAAGTGGTATACTTACCGAGGATGAAGAAAGCCAATAAAATGGAGAGAAAGGGAAGAAAGAGACAAAACGACACAGCTGCGAGATTGTTGTGCTACGCTACTACTACTAGGTCTAGTAGACTGGTACTATTGCAGAGTAGACTCGTTTGAGTCAGTGGTATTTTGGTTATCTTTAGGCCCCGCGGCCTCTTTCATTTGTCCCTTTCTTCTTTTTTTATTTGCATTTGAGACCAACAAAAAAACAATAATTCACGAGGTAAATATTGACTACCTCAATAAAATCTTAATTTATAATTAAATTCGAGTAGCTTTTACTCTTCCCTTCTTGAGTTAGAACCACTAAAAACATAATAAGAATCTTAAAGATCATTTTCATATTAAAAAAATAAATCGACCATATATTTATCATCTGAATTGATAAATTGATAAAGAAATCTATAGATTTTTTTTTTTTTAAGAATAGAAAAGAAAAACTAAATTAGTAGACTAAAGTAGTGTCGCATGATACTTTTTCTTTTTACAAATTATGTAAAATTTAAAAGGAAAATAAGTTATTTTAAATGTACTACAACTTGAAAGTGGGCTAAAATGATAAATTTCATTATTATCAGGGTAATATATTTTTTTTTAAAATTTATTTCTCATACCTACAGTATTTCAAATTCAAAATACTAACCATTCGCTTTGAATCTCCTAATTTTTCACTCCCTAATTCCCTTCATGGTCCCCTTCAGTAAAAGTAAAAAAAATAATAAGTACGTATTATTTTTTTATTAAAAATGCTAAGAGACGATCAGAAGATCCCAAATGCCAACCACTAGAAAAAAATAAATAAAGTTGGGGGGTGTAATTTGCAATTTACAATTTATCCTTAGTAGTATTTGTAATGGGTGGGCGTGAGATCATTTTAGTTCGTGGGGCGTTTCTTATTTTTGGGAGTAATAACAAAAAGAGTTGCAGAAAAACCAGCATCCTCCGGGACCCGAAATGATGATTTTAAACGTCAGGGTCAGACCCAGATTATTAAACGGTTTCTTGTTGGTTCACTAAACTTGGAACCACCACTATATTAAAAATAATAATCTTACTTCAATTTAATTTAGAATTATACTCTCATATCAAAAACTCACATAACTCAATAATTTAGTTTTAAATTAGAGTAAATTATAAATTTGGTCATCATACTTTGGTGAAATTCAAGTTTTTGTTACTAACTTTTAAAAACTTAAAAAACATCACTGACTTTGTCATTTTAATTTTACATTTGATCATTCTTTCAAAATAAACCGTTAAGTGCATTAACGGTATTAACTTTTAAGAATAAATTTGTCCAATCATCAATAATTGTAGAGTGAATTACAAATTTGGTCATCATAATTTGATAAAATTAAGATTTTGGTCACTAACTTATAACAAAGCAAAAAGTCACTAATTTTGTTATTTTTGTTATATTTTTTGTCACTTCATCAAATTACACCGTTAATACACTAATGTATAAATTTGTATAAGGCCATGTTTTTCATTTTCTTTTACAACTTTGTCCTGCATATCTAGCAATTTTTCAATCTCTTTTTTTCTTTGAGCTCTTCAACGTCATTTTCTCTTTCTCCATTTTTTCCCCTTCCCATTGTAGCACATCAACATCATTTTCCTCTCTCTCTCTCTCTCTCTCTCTCTCTCTCTCTCTCTCTTATTTTCACTGAAAAATTTAGATAAAACATAAAACTACAACACTTCAACCTGCTTGTCCTTTTTTTTCTTTCCACTGCATATAGATAAAACATAAGAGGAGATGGAGATGGAGGAGACGGTGGAGGTAGCAAAATAAATTATATTTTATCTAAATTTTCATTGGAAAGAAAAAAAAAAAGAAGGGAAATAGAGGTTGAAGTGGTGTAGTGGAAAGAGAAAAAAAATAGGGGGGAGAATGTTGAAAAATTGTTGGATAAGCACGAGAGAGTTGCAAAAGAAAATGAAAAAAATGACCTCATATAGATTTGTCTGTTAGTGTATTAACGGTGCAATTTGACGGAGTGACAAAAAATAGAACAAAAATAACAAAATTAGTGATTAATTTGGTCTTCTAAAAGTCAGTGACCAAAACCTGAATTTCACCAAAGTATGATGACCAAATTTGCAATTCACTATAAATTATTGATGATTAGACAAGTTTACCCTTAAAAGATAACACTGTTAATGCACTTAACGGTTTATTTTGAAGGAATGACCAAAAGTGAAATTAAAATGACAAAGTTATCGATGATTTTTTAATTTTAAAAAGTCAGTAACAAAAACTTGAATTTCATCAAAGTGTGATGACCAAATTTATAATTCACCATTTAAATTTTAAAAAAATATATTGTATAAGTTTCACGCCATATAATAGTCTACGAGATATGAAATATTGTGTCTTTAGTGTGTGACAAAATTTTATTTTTTTAATCAAAATTAATGTTAGAGTTCATGATACATGCGACATGTCCTTAAACTTTGGAAGTAATCTCCAAATATATACAAAATTACAAGAAAAAAGGAAAAATCGATTGTATAATCAGTTAGTGAAAGGATGGCCATTTGTTTAGCCAAATTGGTGAAATAAAATATGGGTTGGGCTGCTGCTCCAACGCCTTTTGGCCTTACTCTCTTTATTAACACTTTGTGGGGGCAGACACCTAACTAATTAAACAATACAGGAAACTCATTCTCAAGTCAGCCCTTCCAAATTCTCACAATCAATGCGCCCATCACGGAGCTTACCTCTCGTCTTTTTCGTCTTCCTTTCCTATGCCTCGTCCCCGTTTCACACACCCACTGGGCTATGCCTTCCTTCCTTTTCTAATTTTCCCCTAAAAATACTTTGTATCTGTTTTATGTCACGATTCCATGATAATTATAACTATGTTTAGAACAAATTATTATCGATTTCTATTGGAGTTGCATTGTTTGTTTGTTTGTTTGTTTTTAGTAGTATACCCATTGCACTAGTACATTAAGAGTGGGACTTAAATTCATCCAAATTAAGCAAATTTGACATTGAGTGTGAGTTTGTTTTGGGCAATTGAAATTTAGTAATTTAATAATTATTAAAAAATTTTAATTTTTATTTATTTGTTTTTGTATCATTCATTAAAGAAATTTAATTGTCTTTGATTATATAAAGATAATTATATAAAAGAATGTAATTAATCATATAAATTCATGTGTTAATCAAATTATGTTTGTCTTTAATTTTACTGTTTGAAAATATAGTAATCGAAATCAGTTTGCGATTATTCTATTTCCATTACCTCTAAACAAATATGTCATAAGTTATTCAGTAATATAATAGTTAAAATTTAATATTATATTTTTTTTCTTATTAATTAATTAAATCCAATGTTGTACGGATAAAATAATATAACTATATATAAATATCATAATTTATACTGAGGGAATTAATTTTGGTTCATTTCCTTTTGCATGGCAATTGACAACCCATGTGTGTGGAAATTAATTCAATTATGTTTTTGACTTTGTTACCATGGCCCATTATGATTGTCATGGTAACAACTTATCAAAGTGGATTATTTAATTAGTAGATTTAAAATAATAAAATAAAATAAATTCTAGTAGAAATATATAGCCCTAAAATTCAAACTAGGGAGGCTCCCTTTAATTAGTGCCCCCAACCACGCATGGAGCTCATGATTGCCTCTCAAACAATTCCCCATTGTAGGAGTTTATAAAAGCAAGAACAAACGGCTCTTGCAGTCATCCTTTTCGTTAATCTTTCACTACCTACCTCAACTCTGTCTTGAAAAAATAATATTTTTATTTATGAAATTAAAATAATTTTTACTTGTTTGTGAGATTAGAAAACTAGTAGATGGGTCGGACGAGTTGATATACACCACATTCATCAAGAATATAATTTTAAATGTAGTAATAAAATATTTATTAAAGATGCAAGAACAATTACGATAAATCTAAGTAGTTTGACTATGATATTATTTGTATCACTTCTATGTATAATATAATAATTATAAGGTGACGTTAAATTCAGTTTTTTTTTTTTTAAAAAATACTAATAAAAATATTATTTTAGGAGGAAAGCAGAGTGCTCTTCTTCCTAATGAATCAATCATGATGTGGGTAGGAGGAACATGCATGGGGAAGTGATCATATATGTGTGTCCCATGAAAGAGTTAACATGCATGTTCAAGTTCAATGAAGATAAAGTCCAATCACCAATTTTCAAACTAACCGTAATTTTTTTTAAAAAAAAATTTATATTTAGTCATTATGTGATTTTGTTAAACTATTAATACTTTTGAAATTTTTGATAATTAATAACGACCAAACCTCTAGTTGACAAAAAAAAAAAAAGAAATTATTGATGTAAATATTTTTATTAAGTAAAAAAATCATTAGAAAAGTTCAAATTCATAACTAGTCAAACTCATTTTGGTCAAAAAATACTAGATTTTTTCATCGTTAATTTTTTTAATATTTAATTTTGGTTAATGAAATAAATGTAATTGACAAAATTTTTTAGAGAATATCTATAATTTAATCAAATCACATGAAGATAAATATAATTTGGCCTTTTCTTTTTGGAGTTGGAGGTGGGGGTTAAAGAAAAGAAGTAAAACCTGAAAACTATAGAATGAATATAGTGATGGAGGCAAGTCAAAGTGAAAGAATGGAAGTTGGAAAATAGATTGTGGTTGGAATCAAATAACGTGAGGAGATGCTAAAGGGTTAAAATAGAAACCATAACTGAAGATCACATGTACTTAGGGTTTGGTAGGTACAACTCAACCCTATTACGTTAATTACTAGCTCCATATGGTGCTGGAAGATCCATTCTCAATCAATCTCAGTTAGTGTTTGCTGCTTTTGAGTTCTCACAAGTAAAATTTTGTCCCATTAAGTATATAACTAACTAAAATTTATTATAAGTTATTAGTAATTTAGATTAACTATTTTGAATTAATAATGATGACTCTTGAAAGTTATTGTTTTAATTTATGAGATTGAGATGTTATATCATCTTTTTTTTTTATTATTGAGTTTAAATCTACTATAATATTAGTTACCATATTCGTTGAGTGTTCATCATTTACAAATTAAATTACTCTTTTTTTGTAGCTACTAAATATCCGACATGAAAAAGAAAAAAAGAAAAGAGAAAAAACGACATTTTGTTTCCGAGGTCTGAAGCATGGCTTCCTTACTGGCACTGCTATTTGGTTTTCATTTCCAAGAAAGATCCTTTTGACCCCTAATTAGTACTAATATGGGGGACTCAAATCTGTAGGTCACCATGCCCCAAAAATACTTGAATAGTACTAGTAGTAATAGATACAGTCATACTCATCAGTTTCAGGTTCTGCAATTGGGGCGGCAATTTCAGCTTTCCCAGAAACCAGCCGTGTTACAGATGTGGCTTCTCCATTTATTACTAGTCCCTGCTGCAGGACGTTAGGGAGTTTGAAGTTTGATCAAAGAAACCTAACGCCATATTTTCCCTATTGCCACCACCGACACATTAATCAATTCGTACTGATTGTTCTTATTTAATCACAAGTTTTGAGACTAAAGTGTCCTAAACGAGTGATGAAAATATGCCGTTCCAAAGAGAGATTTGGATAGAAATTCAAGGACGTCCTAAGTTACATAAGGCCCAAATTGTTAAAGAACATTAGCCCAACAAGTCCCGAATCAGCCTGTGGGTATGTGTTGTTCTCGTTGTAGCCCAACAAGCCCAACGTAAGTTTCCTTTTAACATGTTAGGTGTTCTTTTTTCTTTTTCTTTTTTACCCCTTAAGTTTGAACAAATTACAAAATACATTTTTATATTTCAAACAACTATAATTACGCTTTCAAAAAAAAAAAAAAAAACAACTATAGTTACCTCTTTTTATCACTCTAACTTGTCTTAAATATTACATAAATTATAATTACACTTAATACACCTATTATAATATAATGAATTGATTATTACTACTTAAATTACAAATACTATTGATACTACATGGTCTCAAATTTTATGCAAATAATCAGTTTATTAAAATTTTAAACTTACACAGTTATCAAATAATTAAAAATATTTTTTTATTTATTAACGAGTTTGTTCAAAATATTAACATAATTAAATTTTAAAATTAATATTAATATTATTTTAATAAATAAAATTGATATTTTAAAACAGTGGGAATAATAATCAAACTGGGAGTATGGGACTTGCAAGGCAAACTACGCAACACCGGAGGCCGACATCTCATGTGAACTACAGACGTTCATTGGATCACCAAACCGTACAGCTTCCGACCCATTCCTTTCGGCTTTTTCATACAACTTTTTTTTTTCCTTTCCTTTTCTTTTTGCAATGGAGACGTTTTGTCTCTATCATTTGACCGTGAGATACTTAAACCATTATACCAATTAGAATTTTAAGCACTTATATTTCTTATTTGATTCAAGAATAAATTTTTTATGGGTTTCACAAAATTATTTTCGACGGTTAGTATCGAAATCATTATAGGATTTACATGTATGCAGTCGAAAAAACCATGAATAAGGTTTTTCCACTAATGGTTTTACTACGAAATCGTTTTAGTAGGTAACTTTTAAAAAAAAATTAAAAAACAAGTGAAAGGAACATCATTTTTACTTTTCTTCACTTTCTTATTGTTTTTAAAATATATTATACATCTACACTTTTTGTTTCAAAACATTCAACTAGTAATAAGTAATTTCTTTTTTTTCTTTCGAGAAATATTTACTCATATAATAACACAATTTCCTTATTAAAAAAATTCCTGATTCTGAAACTATAGGCAATCTCTAATTGATGAGGTATCTACCTTCGCTTTCACGAAGAAGAATCAAACTGGAAGGCCCAAAACCATGGGCAATGGGGAGAACTTGGATTCGGTGGAGAAGAGTTGAAGCAAAAGCCAAGATAAAAAAAAATGGGGACAAATGTCATTTTTTAAACCGTAGTAGGTTTTCTTGGCCACAACCAACCATTATTGTTGGCATAAAAATTTACCCAGACTGGAACCAAACCCTGAGGTGAATGTACAGCAAAAGGCAACATCATATTTTCAGGTTTGCTGGTGCGAATCATAACAACCCTCTTAGCTGTAAGTCTCATCAATTTTCTTCCGTTTCTTTTTCTTTCTTTCTAAAGGGTAAGACAACCGTGTTCTTGATCATCACCTGGCCCTATGTTTCTCTTGCATACTTCTTCTTCACAGTCTGCGTTTTCACAGTTTAATTGAGGCAGAAACCAACACAGTCCTTACTTCTTATGTTCATATCCATGACAGAAAAAAGGTTCTTCCCCGGGTAAACAATTAGCTACCAGCCGTTTCTTTATTTCTTTTCTTTTCTTCAAGGCGAATTACATTTATCTCTGTGATTTGATACTGATACTCGCTCATTATTTTTAACAATTATATTTATTCTTCTTGATTGAAGTCAAACATAAAAAAATATCAAAAGATAAAAAAAATATTTTCAATCAAAATGAGTTTAGTTATTGATGAATATGAAATCAATAAAAATGTTTACGTTCTAACTTCACTTTTTTTTTACCAATTAAGAGATTATTTGTTATGAGTTTGGGTAGTGAATGAGATAAATGTAATTCTCAAAAACCCACTTTAATTAAATAAATTCACTAATTTCATAATTTCATATACTAGAGGAAAAGCACCCCAATTATCATATCCTAAATTAGTTATTTCATTTATATCTTCTATCGATATACGGTAAATGCACCTCTCAATTACAGTTTAACATAATTTTGAGTTTCTTGAGAACTAATATAATGCATTATTTTTCTTGTACCGTCTCATAATTTTAATTCTCTCTTTAGTATCGATTTGTAAACAATTTTTTCTGTGTCCTAAAAACCAAACCCTCTCCAAACCTCTATAGTAACTCAATGGGCCGGGATATATATATTAATTGGTGGGGCTTTTTCTTTGGGCGTACAACGCGCTTGTGGTGTTGGCATGGGCCTCCATCCTTCTTTTGACGTGCATCACTACTCTGTCTATGTCCGTATGAAACGAACCTTTTTTTTTTTTTTTTAATTTATTTACCAAAAACAGATTTTTTTTCCCCAAAAAAAAAAAAAAAAAAATTCACACATAGATGAATTTTGGGATCCAGTCTGTCCAGCACTGCTGATCTCACATCAGTAAATGAAACTGCCCAGTACCCCCCATTAAAATTACAAATATACCCCCAACCCCTTTCCTTCCTTCCTTCCTTCCTTCGTCATCATCCTCACCAAATATCTGACATTTCCTCACCAGCTGCTGCTACGCTATAAATACGCTTCCTGTCACGCTTTCCCTCATTCCTTAAAAATCGGTGAAGAACAAACTTAGCCTCTTACTGTAAAATTTCTGGGTTTGATCTTGAAGAATTTAGGAGCTGCAAGTTACGAAAAAGATGAAGCTAGCTTTTGCTGTTTTGGTTCTCATGGCAGTTTTGATCAACTTTTCTCTCATTCCCACCCCAACAATGGCTGCTGCTTCAGGTAAGATCCTACTAATCCCTCTCCTCTTCGTTCGTTACTGTTTTAGTTCAATAAATAAGACGTTTCTTTTCTGTAAGGTGGGCATTAATTAATGAAGTAATAACTGTAGGTTACTGTGAATCAAAGTGTGGGGAGAGGTGTTCAAAGGCAGGCATGCAGGATAGGTGCTTGAAGTACTGTGGAATATGCTGTAAGGACTGCAATTGTGTGCCTTCTGGGACTTATGGGAACAAGCATGAGTGCCCTTGTTACAGGGACAAGAAGAACTCCAAGGGCAAGCCCAAGTGCCCTTGAATTCAATCTCACCTGCCCGCCCTTTCATCTTAAAATATATAAATATGAAGATGATGATGAAGATCAATGGCGGGGGGTTAGCTGCCCTTGTTTTAAGCTCGTTAATATGTACTAATATATGACGAGTTTAATGAATAAAAGGTGGTGTTGATGAGGTTGCTGAGTTCCATTCCATGTAAGTTTATCTCACATCCGTTCATCACCATAATCTAATATTATTTATATAAAAACTGTGATTGATCAGTTCTTGCTAATTGATTTTTAATTTGACTAAATAATCATTATTTGGTGTCAACATGAAGGGTGAAAACTGATTGAATAAGACAAGAAGGTTGTAAACTGTGATTTACGTTTTTTCTTTGATTTACGGTTTTTTTTAACTAAATTTTTACACAAGTCATCCAAAACACAATTAAACCATAATAAGTTTGTACTCGTCCCATTTTTTCTAATTGACGTTTTAAATATATATATATATATATATAAAATTCTCATTTTATAATTTTTTAAATATAATTTTCGATTTATCTTTATCAATGGTAGGATAATTATAGTTGAAATAAAAAAAAATCAATTTTAATATAATCACATCCATTTTAATCTGTCTGAAAAAATAAAATACTAAAGCATCAATTAAAAAACCAAAAGAAGTAATGAACAAGGCTGAAGATGTCTACACTGTCGAAATTTTTGGACAAAAATGAATGGAAATTTTTAGAGAATGAATAGAAACTTATGCAGAACAAACCATCTACATGATGAGATCAACAGTCTTATTATTAATAAAATTTACTAATCTTATACTATAATAATAATAATCCTATTTTTTATATGAAATATTTTTAATTTAAAAAAAAATAAAATTTCTAGTATTTTTTCTTTAATAGAAACGCCAAGAAAAAGATGATGCTTTAAGAAGGTGGGGGCAGATCGTGGAATAAAAATGGTGGGAAGGGAGGGAGACTGAGGTCTCAGGTTGTGGTAGTGTTTTGAGACTCTTAGGTTGACTGAATTCAGAAGATAAAGGTTTGTTGATGTAATATCCGTACGATGAAAGCTACCCTTTTTTTTTTTTGCTATTGCGTGGTCGCTTGTTTCTTCACTTCATTTTCATTTTCTTCTGGTGACTCTTTTGGGGGACCGGCAACCGGAATACTACTTCTGCATTCATATTTTTTGGACTATTTTACCCTTCTTTAATCAGAAAAATTTTTCCCCGTCACAAATATGAAGGGACTATCTTTTTAACTAAAAACATGAGATAATATTAATTACTTTTATTTAATAATATAAAAGAGAAAGAATTTCTAAGGAAAAATTATAACAAAAAAAAAATTAAAATACAGCATCACCTGGTCCAAAATTCAAGAGAAATAGAAACAACAATGACACAAATCTTCTTTACTGAAGATTAATCAAACAAATATACTGAAGAATCGTTAATCCATTAATGGAGTAAACTGTAAAGTATAATGACACAAGAACAGTAAAATCTTATCCTTAAAACATCCTCACCACCCAGCACCACCACCAACCACCGCCACACCACCAAAATGGTAAGATATCACCATTACACATACACCGTACCGTATAGAGACTAATCCTATGACAACCAACAAAAGAGGAGAGAATAACCCGGACTCGACATTTCCACGACTGTCACTGGATCATCATCGTTCCCTCAAACTATAATCCCAACTACAACTTCACATGTATGATGACTATGGAGCAGTTCTTGTCATCTGAATTCTTGTTTCTTTCTGGCTAACAACTACTTTAGGCAATGCTCCATGTAATAACAACACAAAAATCTAAGTTTGAATCTACAAGGATGACAGGTGAGAACGCATAATACTACAAGCATGGAACTACAGAATTGACCTATATCAGATAAAAGATAACAACAGACTGTGTGCAGGAAAAGAAAGGTACCGCGGCGCAGCTAATACAAAAGCCTATACAACATGATTGTGCCTCCTCTTTTCGAACCAACCAAGGATCTTCTTCCCAAAGAGGTTGCTACGCATTGATGGGGCGTTCACTTCGATTAATCTACACAAAGCATGGTAGATTTCGCCACCCTGAATCTGAAGAAGAGCAAAATCACGGTATGAATTGTAGAAAACTTAGCATAGGAATATATAGATGACATCTCGTAAACAAGGTGAATAATCCCATTTCACATTCACATTACCCTTGCAATTGATAGAGCCTTCTGGATTACAAAGTTGCCATAAGGATGCAGCAGCAGACTATCAACGTTCGGGCTTGCGAGTATTTCCATGATAATTGTTGTGGAGTGCTCTTTTGCTTCTACAAGTAATTTTTCCACAACATTGCTTCCATACTTGTCACTGGAAAGAGCAACAAAGTGGCCTTTTAGCTTCACCACAAGAAGAGCAGTGACTTGTGGGATCTTGAGCCCCAGCAAATGTTGCACAACATAGTTTCTGAATGCAAATTGAAAGGCAAAGTGTGAGTTATTATTATGCGTTTGCAACAGAAACAAAAGGAAAATCAAGATGAGGATATAGAATCACACCCGTAGGGATCTTCGGCTAGTAGCAGTGAGTTCTTTATTGTCTCCTTTATAAGACGTTCTTTGGCTTCTCGATGAGCATACTCCACGCATGCCTGTAGCACACAGCATCCACTCTTGTCTGTTGCAATCCTACAGAAGTTATTTGCTATTTCATTGAGAAGGTGCTGCCAAATTAGAACCATTGTCAGATAATTGATTTTGAGGACTCTGGAAGTAGGATTCTTGGAGACAGTTACAGGAAGCCAAGACTCAAGATCAATGCCAGGTAAAAACTGAACTGATGAATTTTCCCAAGAAACTAACAACAGAAAACCTTCATATGGCATGACGCACAAGTGCTGGAACAAAAAGAAATTATGGAAGAACTTCCTTAAAAGCTGCTACATAATACTAATAAGACTTCGGTTTGAGCAAAAAGGAAAAACTCATCCACAGAGACTACTTCTACCGTAATACTGTTCTTGCATGACGAGGCAAAGTGTAAGACTTGATCATTTAGAGTATGAAATTTTGTTAGTTTTAACTATTTGAAGCTCAGGTATCTTTGATTCATCCTTATAAAAAAAAAAAAAAAAATTCAAATTCACATCAACCCATTGGTATAGTTTTTGTTCACTATTATAAGTCAAGATAAAAGTTATAAGAAATAAGACGCTACCATGATAAAAGAAAATGTTGGGGTCGTATAAAGAATAACACATTACCATAATAAACTAAGGAAGATTAAGGTTGTAGCCACACAAACCAAAATAAATAAATAAAGTATCCATTGGGAAGTGTTTTTTTATAGCGTTTTTGCATTGAAAAAATAAAAAACATGTATTCAAAATACAAAGAATTACAAGGAGCCAAAACACAAAGGGGAAAATTAGCTAAAAATTTCATATATTTGTCACAAAACAAAATCATAAGACAGCAAACCGAAAAATGGACACTGCACAATTTGGTAAGCAAAATGGATAATAAGGGGGAAAATTGGCTACAAAATCCATATAATCACCGGTTATACCATAAAATGGATAATTTAGTAAGCAAAATGAATAATTTAGTAGGCAGCACGAAGAAATTAGCATCAGCTTCATAGTCAGCAGATGGTACGAAGAATCATTCCCCATACAACGTGTAAACAACATAAATGACATCAATCCTAGAGGAGAAATTATGATCAACCTATGCATTGAGATGCCAGACGTCAAATCTACCGCATGTAGGACAACTTAATTGATAACTGACAATACTACAAGGGTGGCTAGATAAAACAGGCAAGGCCGATCATCGTTTCAACCTGAAAGATGATGTGAAATGAAACTACTCTCAGCAAAATGCGTATGCATCCCATTGAATTTCAGCCTGTTTAGTTTCTTCCTAACGATAATGCATATAAAAAAGGTAAAAGAACGAGCTTTCCTCCGAACAAGAATGGAATTAAAATGGCAGAAGAACGTACTTTATGGTACTCGTGTGAGTAATTTATCAAACAATATCGTATCACATGCTGACCATTTGGGTCATTAGCCAAAGCCACTCCACCAGGACATAATGCTGCTATGACAAAGGATATCTGCTCCGGTGTACTCAAATCTTCCAACAGTTTCTGCATAGTACGAGATCTGTGGGAACATAATGTAGTCAAACGTTAGAGACACGAAAAGGATACAGATTAAGGTTTCAAAAATCAGGCCGGAAACTAAGAACAGTGATCATACCCATTAAAATTGAGACAAATATCAACAAGCTCAAAAGAATTAGTGGTAATAGCCACAACAATCTTTGTCCTCTGTTCCTCACTACACACCCCAAAAAGCTTCTGTACAAAATAACTACCGGATTGACTTTTCATTAAATCCGCAAAATCCTCTATCACCTCACATAAGACCATCTCAATTTCTTCCGGGTTTGCGCCATCCAATTTTGCCTGCAAAATCTTACTTCCACTCTGATCTTTACATATTGAAACTATCCTTCCCCTCATATCCTGCAATGAAATCCCATCAAATGGATTCCTGTTCCTTGCATATAATTGTCTATTGTTTTGTAAATTAGGCCTAAATAGACTCGAATTATTCCAGGCCAAACCGTTCACGTGTGCATCATCAAGACTCTGCCTTGAGACACTGTTCTGATTGGAGGGCAAACTTGGGAGTTGATGATCATTAATTCTTGATAAGGATAGCTTGCAGAGCAAGTTAGAGCAACATTGATGAGTAAGTCTTTGACTACTATCGTCGTTGTTCAACCCGATATTCCCAAAAGCAGACAAATCCCTGTAGCAGGGCTCCCTGAAAAAACCACCACTAAAGCCAGGAGCTGGTCCCCCCGTCGGACCACCCACCAACAGGCTACGCTGGTCGCCGGCGAAACCCAAGTTCTGGCCGCCATAGTTGTGCTGGAACCCCGTCAAGCCACCCTGCAAGCCCACATTGTTCAATCCTTGATTCCCGGAGTTGGATGGATAAAGAAACCCCATTGAAGGGTCACCCTCCAGTACTGGCACGCTCTCCGCAGCCATCTCCGGGAAAGGTGGGAGCGGCGCCGGCGCCTGTTGGTGAAAGTTGGGAAAAAGGCTGAGCTTTGAAAATAATGGTTCAAGGGTTTGATCAGCGGGAAACCCATCTGGTAGTGGAGCTCCAAAACCAGTATCCGGGAGAAAGCTCCGGCGACGAAGAGGACGCGAGGGAGAGCTTAAATTTTGGGTTTCAGTCACCGGAGGGTATGCCGCCGAAATATCAAGACCATGCCAGTTCCCAAGAACCCTTTGCTCCATGGCTCAAAAAACAAACACAAAAAAAGCTTCCGACTTTCTATTAAGAGGGTTTTATCCCACCTCTCATACTTCCAATTGGGTGCTTATATATAGAGAGGTAATAATAGGCCCAATAATTTTTCTTTTCTTGAAAATAAAAAAAATTAAAAAATAAACCCACAAAATATTTTCAAGAAAAATAAAAACAACTCAAATTTTAAAAAAAAAAAAAAAAAGAAAGAAAGAAAGAATTGAGTGTGTGTAAAAGATATGGTAGATGATATGGAGAGAGGAAAAGAAACAAGGAGAGAGGGGGGGGGGGGGGGGGGGGAAGGGGAGGGATTAGAGTTTGCAGAGAATGGAAAGACTAAGGGAATGCATGCAATTTATAGTAGTAGTATTACTGTTTTGTCTGCTCTTCTGCTCTCATGCGTGAACGTCTAGGTTTCGGATAATTCTTATTATATTTCTTTGACGACGCGGCGTCCCCAACCCTCCTAAATTATATCCTAATTGGTTAGTATATCATGTTATATTTAATATATTTTAAATAGTGATGTATTTTTATATAATATTTAATATATTATTATTTAAAAAATAATTTATGATATAATATTTGTTATGATTGATATATTCATGTAAGGCAATATATTTCGCTAAGAGTATGGGAGTATAAAGAATATATCAGTTATGTCCAATGTTAATATTACGTTTATACATCATTTATAATATAAAAATATAATATTTTTAAATACATGATAATAAATATTATATGAGAATATATTATTTTTTTAATATATAATAATACATTTAATTTCTGTCAAAATAAGACCCTTTCTCTTTCCTAATTCTTATATAGTACAACTAAAATAAAATGTAATGTATTTTTTTATAAATAATAATAATAAAACATTAATTAGAGAGCCAATATATTAAATAGATTATTTATATTATGTAGAGACTACTAAAAGTACATATTATTAATTATACTGTATATTTTGTCATCCCTCCGTTTCCTCTCCCCTTGTCTCCATCCAAAAATACATCTATATTTTATCAATGAATTAATTTTAAAAAATGATTAGTTATTCATTCAAGACTTCAAATTTGATTGAATTTTAAGTTAGGGTAAAACTCTTAAAAATATAAAGATCTATGGAAAAAAAATTAAAAAACAAAAAGTTACTCAATTTTCGAATAAAATAATTGGAAAAATATGTGCATATATAATTTTATATATGCATAGTTTATCTTGAATCCTATATACTCTATATTCTATGAAAATTTTGTTATTTAAATAATGTATAATTTTTTTTTTTTAAGGACCCTAAATAGTTTTGAATATAACTATTTATATGAATTGTAGGATTTTCCTGGTTACATTTAAAATAAATATTTTTATTTTTTTGGCAAAAAATAAATATTTTTATTGAATGTATTGATTAATATCTTATCATGCACATTTTTTTATTATTTTGAATTCGTTTATGGTTATGGTTGGTGTTTTCATGGAGCTATTTAACTCTATATATATTAATATTATATAATTTTATAAATTATTATTTAAAATTAAAAACTAATATATATAACACTCCATATTCATATATTAATTAAATTATTAAAATAGTAATCATATTTATTAAATTAAAATATTACAACAAACAGAAATGCTGTTTAATACAAACATAAATATTTTATGTGAATAGTATTTATCTAAAATAAATAGTTTTAAATTATTTAAATAAAATTATTATATTATGAGAGAAGGGAAGTATTTTTTTAATGCAAAAAATTATTAAAAAAAAAACACTTTCAAAGAAACCGTAAAGTTGCTGAATTTGAGGATAAACATGCTATTAATTATTCAGCAATGAAGATGTTCATCAAAACTTTATTCCCACTTTTAAAGCAAACTGTACTTCTTAAGTAAAAATATAATTTTTAAAAAATACATTTGTACGTTTTCATTATTACTTTTCCAATATTCTAATATATATATATATATATATATGTATATCGCTTTTTTCGGATTTGAGAGAAAATAAACGGAGGTGTGAGCGTTATAAAATTTTAAGTGAAAATGTAAATATAAATAGTTGTTTAAAACTCGTAAATGTAATTTAGTATATATGATTTGTGTTTCAAATGTTATTTTTGCATTTAAAAAAAATTAAACTTCAAATCAAACCTATTCTATTAATTACTAAGTAATCTATTTTGTGTTATTTATAATTTATTACTTAGATTATTTTTTTCTCTTAAATATAATCATAAGTGACAAAAGAATTATAATTTAGTGATATATACTTTCATTTAAAATAATAAGTTTTGAATTCGAGTAACATTCTATAAAAATATGTATAATCATAAGTCATAGTATTAAAATCACAATTATTATGGATAAATGATAATAATTGATTTATTTTGATAAATTATCTTGTTTATCTTTAAATAAATACTATAGATTAAGAGAGTTCTATTCGAAAATAAAGTAAAAAGTAGTAGTAATTAATACAGTAATGGATTATTTATATAAAATTTTATAAAAATATAAAATATAAAATATTTTAGAATTCAAGTTGTAATAAAACATCAATTATTTGGAGAGACAAAAGAAAAACTCTCGGAAAAGTATTATTTACCGAAGGATGTAGTAATAAATATAGGGTCAAAATTTTATTTTGAGGTCAGAATTTTCGAGAAAATTATAATTTTACCCTCGAATTCGTTATTTTCCTATACCTATTCCCCCCCCCCCCCCCCCCCCCCCCCCCTCAATATACTATTATTTTCCAACAATTCTTTTCCTAATCAGGTAGGTTTCTTTCTCTTGCCTTGTACAAGAATTTAACTCATTAATTTCTCCATAATTAGTGGGTTATTTGTCAATTATGACCCTCTAACTGAATATTATCTGATACTTCATTCAAACAGAAAGAGGGCCAACTCTTTTTAACTGCAAAGTTTTTTCTTTTAATTAATTATTTTTCAATTTTTGTTTCTGAATATTCGGGAGGCTTTTTCCGTAATTAAATTATTAATTTTCTTAAGAATTAAGGTAAAGAGGAGAATATCGAGGATGAGATAAACATAGGAAGAATGAAAAAGGATAAAATTGAGATTCTGATCAAATATTCCCTGGAAATAAGAATCCTGCCCTGGATTTATCAATCCCCTTAAAATTAATTTTCATTTTACAGTTCCATCATTAAAATATAAGTACTTTGAAACTAAAACGTCATAAATTATATTGAAAATGTAATTGACGATTATGAAAGCTGGATTATAAGAGAACTACAAGTGGATTGGGGCATGTAAACTAGGTATAGACATGAAGCTTTACATTCAAGGCTCACCCTCTGTTTGAAAAATGGTTTAGATTATACTCCCTCCTTCCCAAATTAGTAAACTTTTTAGATTTCACTGTTATAAATATTTTAATCACTTAAATTTTCTTTTTTTATTCTCAACTTAAAAAAAAATTTACTAATGAATACACTCACAAAATTTGATAAAGGATAAAATAAAAAAATAAAAAAAATTACTTTGAAACTTTTCATTAGTTTTAACGTTGTAAAATTTATTTTTATTTAACGTTTTAAAACTTTTCATATACTCTTTCTTATCTTATCTTGATGTAATAAAAAATAAATATCCCACTCTCTATTATTTATTATAAGTAATTACTGTAAAGTAAAAATAGTATGATAAATAATTATTGTTAAATTAAAAAAGGTAATGTGGAGATGTTGTCTTCTATTAATTTTTTTAAAAAATATTAAAATATCAAATAAAAATAAATGGAGAAAGTATTATAATTATTTTTTTTATTTTAATTTTAAATGATAGTCATAATACCAAATAATAATTATAAAATATCAAAAATATTTGTAAAAATTTAAATTTTGATGAGTTAGTTATTATAGGAGTGAGTCCCGGCCACCGCAGATCCAAGATTATGAAGGTGCCGTATTTGGAAAGGTTTGGTAGGGCCAACGCTCAAAAGTAAAATTACCTGAACCGGAAAGCCACAAAGGCCAACCGGCTTAAAAACCAGAGCCAGCCCCCATGACTGACTGGTCTCCCCGGTCAACCTTCTTACTATTAAAGGCTTGCTTTTTGACCGTTGTTGTCATCGTAAACTCATTATATTATATTTTTATTTTTATTTTCACTATACTTATTTCTATGAAAGGAAAACAGCCTGAAAAAGTATAATAAGTATTTTTTAGAAAAATATTATTATTTATGTCTTATCATAATAAATTTATTTAAACAAAATATAAAACAAACAAATGATTACATATTACGCAAAAACAAAAAAACCTAAGTAATTACTATTTGACTATACTTAAAAACTGATCCATTATATATAACAAAAATATCATTTTAGTAAAAAATAAAAAAATTATTTTTTTAGTTCACTACATCATTTTTTAAAAAATTTTAGTTTAAAATTCACTTTTACCTGTCTTGACCAGGGTCATTTTTATCTTAATAAAAAATTATTTTTTTAATAGACTGAAATTAATAAAATATTAAAAAAAGAAAAAAATTAAAATATAATTTTTTATACACTAAATTTAATACCCTAAAATTTTAAGAAATTCATAATCTATCCCTCCCTCCCCCTTCCTTTATTTTCTTTTTCTTTTCTGTCTTCTTCTTCTTTTTTATTCCTCTCTCTCCCCGACAGCTACCCCACCCGGCTGGACCAATTTTCGCCGCCAACGAAATCGGCCGTTCGATCTCCCTCTCAATCGCACAACACCACAAAAACATTCCCCTTATCGCCTAAAACAAAATCCATGCCTCAAAATGATAGTTTTGATAGTTTCACTATTTCACCCACTCCTCTAAATGCCCGAACTTTTAGATAAATCACTTTAACTCCCTTTACCTTCCCCCCTCTCTCCCCTCTGCTCGCCGCCGCTCGCCGCCTCCTCTCCCTCTTCTCTTCTTTGTCTTTCCCAAACCGTTCTTTTTTTTTCTCTTATCCCAATTGATAGCTTCCTCAACAGCGATATTACAGTTCTTTTTTTTTTTGTCTGTTAATTTTCTGTTCAAAGATGGACAATTTGAAAATTACCAACTCAGAGGGGGTAGGGTTTGTGTTTTTGCTTCTAGAAATTTCTGTACCCTGAACAAGGGAAATCGACATTTTCCTTCCAACTTCTCACCAAATTAGTTAATTGGGTTTCGCCGACTCTTTAATTCGTTAAATTCATTAGGGGGTGGAGGTGGGGCCAGGGGAGACGTCGATGCAGAGTAACTTTACTGCAGGCAAAATCGTCCGGAGTTCATCGTCACCAGACTTTTACCTGTTCGGACGAGATACTATCCTTGATTCCGACAGATCCGTACGAGCAACTAGATCTCGCTACGAAGATTACATCTATGGCCATAGCCTCCAGGGTCACAAAGCTAGAAATCGAATTAGGTTCTTCCTGTCAGTGAGCATGGCTACCGAGCGACGGAGACAGTAGCAACACGGCGGGGCTGAGTAACGGCGATGATATTGGATTTAGTGTAACCTCACTGGTGAAGAATTTGTGAAAGTTGAGTACTTTTACCTGAGTCGGTTTCTCTGATAATGACAGCAATGGGTCTATGGTAAACCATTTTCACTATTTTCTCTTCGAGTTGAAGAATCGGAAGGTGCGACATTTTCTCGAGTTCCAATTTTGAATTCCTCACGTATATTGAGTTAAATTTGAGTTTGGATTTGAGGAAAAAGAGACAGGGACTTGGCTAAGTTGGAGACATTCAAGAGACAATTGATGCTCTCATTAAATGATGCAATTCAACACAAGTTGAAAGCGTTGATATTGTCACTTAAAACCAATCTTTCCAAAAGCAAATCCTATAAAAGACCAGGAGTAAAATGGCTATACAATACAACATCCTCCAAAGAGACTATTTGGGGTTTATATATTGTTGGGTTTCTTCTTTATTGTCAATCCGCTTCTCAAATTTGTTCAGCTGTTCTGGGTTCCATCTTTTTTGCTGAATGTGTTTGGATTTTGTATTGGGGTTGATTTTGCTGAATGGGTTTTGTTCTGGGTTTGATTTTTTTTTTTTTTTTTTTTTGCTGATTTTGCTGAATGGCCTGGGTTTGCTACCCATGGAGGCCGTGAGATATACTTTTTGGCAAATGTCCTCTGCCACTTGGTAGCCAAAAGCAACAGAAGAAGAGAAAAGGGAGAGGAGGCGGCGCCCAAAAACAGAAAATGAAAGAGGAAGAAAAAAGATAAGAGAAGAAGGAAAAGAGGAGGGTGGAGGGCAGAGAGGAAAGGGGGGGGGAGGGGTAAAGTGATTTATTAAAGGTTAGGGGCATTTAGGAGAGATAGATAAAATAATAGAGTTTGAGTTGATGATAAAGGATAGACTGATCATGGAGAAGAAAAAGCTTGATTACCGGATTTATTATTATTTTATTATTTTTAGTGATTAAAAAAATATTTTTTATTAAGATTAAAATGCCCTTAGTCAAGACAGGTAAAAGTGAATTTTGGACCAAAATTTTTAAAAAACATAATGCAGTGGTCTTACTATTTTCAAAAATTAAGATAAATTATATTTACTTTTTCTTATAGATCAAAATGTAACTATTGTTATTGTTGTCTTACTATTTTCAAAAATTAAGATAAATTATATTTACTTTTTCTTATAGATCAAAATGTAACTATTGTTATTGTGCTGGAAAATAAAACTAACATAATATGAATGGTTAAAACGTTAAAGATCATTAATAATTTGATAAAATCACATTAAAGATAAATGTAACTCACCCACTTAAAAATAAAAAAAACTTACCAATGGCAGATGGAACAAATCTAACAAGAAATGTAAGCAAAAGGGAAAAACTCAATTTCACAATTCTGAGTGTATCAATGATAATTCTGAAACGCTATTTGTAGCTCAAAAACGCTATTTGTAGCTCATAAAAAGAGGTAAAATGACTAAAGTAACCCCGAACTAAAAATAATAAATTTTTAAAAGACAATTTTCGGAAAAATTCACTCGACCCATGGATGTCGCGACATGAATTTAAGTAATAACCATGGTACAAACTTTAAAATGGGACGCAAATACCATGGTATGAGAGACAAAACGATGCGCCCGACCATGGGGACGAACGCATGGAGGAAGCGCCCGACCATGGTGCCGGACGCCTCAACCATGCGTCCGGCCATGGTGCCGGACGCATAAGTTGTGCGTCCGGCACCATGGCCGGACGCATGGAGGAGGCGTCCGGCACCATGGCCGGACGCCTCATCCATGCGTCCGGCCATGGTGCCGGACGCACAACTTTTGCGTCCGGCCATGGTGCCGGACGCATGGATGAGGCGTCCGGCCATGGTGCCGGACGCCTCCTCCATGCGTCCGGCCCATGGCCGGAGGCAAAAAACCGGGCGTCCGGATTTTATTTATATATAAGACTTCCAAAGCAGCAGCATTTTCATTCTCTTTGAAAATTTTGCAAAATTCTTAGCTCTCAAAAAATTCCATGGACAGACGCCAAGGTGCTGGAGGAGAACAACCCAGGCGGCACGGAGCAGGAAAAGGCTTGATGATTGGCCAGGTAATTTTTTAAAATTTTTTAGTATATTTGCGGCGGCGGCGGACACCGGACGGCCGGCTGTCCGGTCGATGGACCGGACGTCCGGTGTCCGGTCGATGGACCGGACGCCCGGCGTCCGGTCGATGGACTGGACGACCGGACGCCAGGCGTCCAGTCCATCATCTGGACGCCAGGCGTCCGGTCCAACGACCGGACGCACGGCGTCCAGATGATGGACTGGACGCCTGGCGTCCGGTCCATAGACCGGACGCCTGGCGTCCGGTCCATCGACCGGACGCCGGACGTCCGGTCCATGGACCGGACGCCGGGCGTCCGGTCTATGGACCGGACGCCAGCCGTCCGGTCAATGGCCGGACGCCGGCGTCCCGATTTTTTTTTTTTAATAATTTATTACTTATATTAATTTTAATTGATTAATTATTTAATTAATGTCGTTAATGTTAATTTTTAGGTACTTTTAATTATTTCAATTAATATCGTAATTATTAAATTCAACCATTGAACTTAATATGTGTGTGTAATGTGTATATTATTTATTTGTATAATTTATCAATGTTTGTTTTGGTTAATTTTAATTATTTAAATTAGTATTAACTTGTTTGAGTTAATTATTGAACTTATATGCCTAATGTTAAAATTATTTATTTGCACTTATGTTATTTGTTTTCTATGTCTAATTTGAATTATTTGAAATATTGTTGAATTTATTTCACTAGTTTTATAACAATTTAATTTAATTATTGTTAACTTACTTTTCGAATTATTATTTGTTTTGTAGGCTCCGGATGTACCTGCACCACGACAGCGGCCTACTGTTTCGAATCGGAAGAGGAGAGCAAATAGGGGTAGCTCATCCCAGCATTGGATGGATGAGCAGCCATACGAAGGAGGTATGGAGCACGACATACACGGGGAGGATTATATCATGCCTGGTTCGGATTACCTCACTGGTGGTGAGCAGTACATCCTAGGCGGGCATGATTTTTTCCTCGGCGGGGAGGAGGAGCATATAGGGGAGGAGGAGCATATAGACGAGGAGGACGAGCATAGAGGTGGAGGTGGGGAGGAGCAGATGTTGAGTGGAGATGATCAGGAGGATAGTGGAGCGAGTGGGGACGAGGAGGGCGATGACGTGCATATCCGCGAGGAGAACGTGTCGCAGATTCGCAGCAAATCTGATGGGCGGTTTACAGCTAAAGGTACATGCTTAAAAATCTATAACTATTTAGCGTTAAAATTGAATTACTATATTGGAATTTGCATTCGTAATTTATGCATATTTACTTTTTATTTTACTAAGTGTCTTTCATTCGTAATTTATTTTACTTTTTATGTGTGGCATTTATTAAAATTTGGTTGAATGGTGGTAATTATATATATATATCTCATTTTCTGTTAAATTAGAGAAAAGAAAGCGTGCAAAAGTTGTTGAGGAACAATGGCGTGTTACTACGCCTTGTATTGGTGGACCTAGGGATGGGTCTGTGATCCCTAGTTGGTTGGGACATGTGGCATCGCGGTACGTAGACCCCAACCAACCACTTAGGGAGCCCTTTAGGTGCCAGAATAGGGCCGGGGTGTGTCGTAAGTTGGTGGATTGGTATGGCGAGATGCCCGCTGATTGGCAGTTGACACTGAGGGAGACAGGTTTGGCCCACTTGCCTTCGACCATGTTTAGGTCCATAGATATACCGCTTATATGCGCATTTATCGAGCGGTGGCAGCCAGACACAAACACCTTCCATCTTCCGTTTGGTGAGATGGGGATACTGCTCCATGACGTGTTCGAGATACTCCGCATACCTGTAGATGGTGAGTTGCTGGACGAGGTCGTGGATTTGGACATCATCCAGGGATTTTCTAGAGATATTCTTGAGCTGTCTTCTTCCAGTCGCTCTACATGGAAGGAGTATTATTCGAGTGGGGCTATTGTCACTGAGAAGGTTTTTGAGCGTCGGAGGCATGGTGGTGATAGGAGGCATCCGGTGTTTGACATGGAGGCGTGGCTGTGGGTTACCATAGGCGCTTGTTTATTCCCAGACAAGAGTGGGAATAAGTTTAGGCCACACTCCATTGTGCAGATTAGGGACAACATCGCGGGGGTTGGCCAGTTTTCATGGGGTTCTGCTACACTCGCTTGGCTATACAGGCAGTTAGGTATAGCCAGTAGAGGCGGCATTTCGTCTATGGCCGGATGTCTGACGTTATTACAGGCCTGGATATATGAGTACTTTCCAGTGTTTAGACCCCAGTCCGCGCCCATGATTGTAGATCCGCATACCCCGCGCGCTAAATTGTGGAAGGCTGGCACCCGCGGCGACAGGGGATGGAGTATGACTGAGTACCGGGAGCAGCTCGATAGGCTGACAGTCGATGAGGTATGTTAATTAAACATTTGTTTTATTAAAATTTACATATGCTATTTGAAGTTACATAGGTTGTATTTTTAATGTATTTTGACTTCATCATTTAGGTGACCTGGTTGCCATATGGGCCGGATCCTCACGTGCGCATGGAGCGGACCATTTTTAGAGGATTGATAGCATATGGCGAGTTCGTGGAGCCATATATGCCCGACAGATGCGTACGCCAGTTGGGATTCGTTCAGAGAGTCCCCAATAGGATACTCCGGCCTGTTGAGTGTCTGAGGCCATATCATGGGAAGGCTTACAAGGTTGAGTTCGCTAAGGGCATGGCCCGGGATCTATGGGATTCGGCGGATATTTATTGCATACGGACTGATAGAGAGCGGTCCAGTCTAGAGAATCCCGGCTCATGCGACAGCACATACATGCCGTGGTTCGAGCAATACTCTCATCCCCGGCTTTTCCGTGACATCCCACTCAGTGACCCGAATCGGGTGCCATCGCGCGCCAATTCTGAATATGTAAGTTTTTTATTTTTTATGAATTATAATTACAATAATGGGTTCACGTTATTTATTATAGATATTCATTTTTTGTATTTGCATTTTACAGTGGGTCAGAGAGTACGAGAGTTTCGCCCAGAGGCAGGCTGCGGCTTTTAGAGATGCAGGCATCCCCCAGGCGGAGGAGTACGATGCAGAGCTGGCCAGATTGATGTCTAGATGGCGCTTATCTAGATGATTGTTAGGTCATGTTGACATTATTGTAGTACATTTTTATTTGATCTATTATTATTGATATATGCACATCTTGATATAATTGTTAACATTTTTGTAGTACATTTTCATTTGATCTATTATTATTGATATATTTCGTTGTTAGTGTGTGCCAATTAGCATACTCTACGTCTACATACATATGCACAAAATAGTATTTTAAAAAAAATCAATTATTTGCCTCAACATATTCATGTGTACAAAATCATGGGCATATCCCATCCCACGCTGTAACCCTATCAACAAACTCATCTGACGTTGCAAACCCCGCCAGCCTTTCATCGCGATAACGATGCCACATGCGCATCAATGGTGGAATAGGACCATTAGGGATCAAACTTACACTAATAAAATGCATATTCCGAACGTGCGCAATGCATATTTCTTTATCCGGTCGAACGGCACCTTCTACCACCCTCAATGGCAATACAGAGAAACAAGAAGCTGTACCCTGATCGCTGAGGTGGACGACCAATGCGTTCGCGAATGTTGCGATAGGAAATAAGTCCTCTGGTGTGTGCATCCAATATTCCATCCCACATGATGATGCCCGATGAATTATCCTTTGCGCTGCCCACTCTAAACCCTGCTCTTCTGGGATCTCATTCGGTGCAAATGCAGCGAAAATACCTCTGTACACATCTGGATTACTTATAATTTCCCCGTATGCCACCATCCTAACCGTTGCCCATAAATCCTGGTTCCCGTATAAAGAATGTGCCACAGCACGAAAACCACAATTGCCATCTGACTTTACGTCCAAATACCCAGTGCAATAAGGGTGGATATACCCTGGCAATAGGGGAAAGCTAGGAACCTCTTCTCTATCGGCATCAAAATTCAATCTGCGACCCGATGAAGATGATCGACGCATCACTCTCTCGAAGGTGCTTTGTGTTCTCATCACAGATGAATGTAACCTTTGCCGACCGCGAGACGAGGACAAGACAGCAGGCTCACAACCACTGTTCCTGTCAGGAAACACTGCTCCCTCCATTGAGGCAAGCATCTGGCGCATCATTGCAGCTGGACTGTTTTCAAATCTTGGTATGATTTCCTCACGGAAATACCTGTTAATAAATATACTATGATTATAGAGGCGACATACACACATATATATATATTTTAAATATAACATGCGACTCAACAAACATACCTGAGTTCCGCAGAAATAGTATTCGAAGCCACTTCAGAGGGTACGATCTGCAATCTTTGCCAAAATTCGTGAACCATGTCGACTGTGACCTTGTCGTGTGCCTCCTTCAATTTGAATAAGTCGCAAGCACAGGGAATCCCATGAGTCACCTTGCAAAAGCACCTACAGCGCTCAAACACCTGATCGCCCCACTTAATCATTTTATCAACCTGGATGCTGATCAAATCCATACAATGGTGCGACACATAACCATGCAACAGATCGTATGTACCCTGTAACTTGTC
This sequence comes from Knoxia roxburghii, assembly GCA_030378225.1. Taxonomy (NCBI): domain Eukaryota; kingdom Viridiplantae; phylum Streptophyta; class Magnoliopsida; order Gentianales; family Rubiaceae; genus Knoxia; species Knoxia roxburghii. The sequence continues at coordinate 41,854,267 of CM059418.1, forward strand.
AGTTGGCTTCGTCGACATAGATTCCTCAAGTTTACCCCTAAAACAACATATATACGTGTGCGTATAAATATAAATGGAAACATAATCAAAATGTATTTCTATACATTGAAAAAATAAATATCCAATCTTTAAAATTAATTAATGTACCTGATATGAGATAACTGGTGCATGACATGAGCGTCAATCACACCAAACAGCGTGTCCAGTGCTTGGGTCCCAGAATTCATCCAATCCTTCAGTGAAGCATGAGTACTCTCGACTCGATTGCTACTAGTATTGCCAAGGTGGAAAACTTGGTTTGTCCAAGCCTTACAAATCTTCTCCTTGTGATAAAGCCATGTACCCTCCAAGTATACGACAGCGGCACGCGCAAGAATTGAGTAACTGTCCTTGAAAAGCTGTAATAACAAACAATACTCTTGCACTGTTGGCGCATTAATAAGTTTCTTCCACATGCCTTTCACGTCGGACCTCAATTTTTCATCGCGAATCTTTTTCCTCAGCATGGCATCAACATCGCGGTCTATGTGCCACAAACACAACAGGTGTTGTGAATGTGGAAAATGATCCGCTATAGGCTGAAGCAAGCCCATCTCTCGATCTGAGACTATTGCACTTGGTATTTTATCTTCATCCAACAAAAGCCTCAAATTCGACATCACCCAATCATAGGTATCTCTTGACTCATCTCTCAAAATGGCAAATGCAATATTGAAATTCGTATTTGTAGGAGTCATACCTATTATCTGGAAGAGTGGCATCTTGTACTTATTTGTCTTGTAAGTTGAATCCACCACAATAACCCAATAATATCGGTTGAACATCTGGATGGATACTGGATGCGCCATAAATGCATGAGTGATCGCATTAGTGCCAGGTTCCTTCAGAGTCCGCACCATATAATGCTTCTCAATAGCCAAACGAACAAATTCTTCACCAATATCTCGACCTTCCAACTGTGATCTCCTGTTCTGCGACTTGTTATTGGTAATATGCCTGATTGTCACGTTGTCTCTGGGAAACTCCGCATCAATCATTGCCTTCACCATTTTTGGCTTAACATTTGCTTTATCCAACCGATTAGCCAAAACCCTTGCATCATCGCTCATGAAACTAAATTGCCTGTGACCCTCTGCATAGACTATCCCAGGATGGTTATGTGTCGACTCATACCCAGGAAATACTCGGATCCACCAACCATAATGCGGTACTTGCAAGCAATATAATTTGAACGGGCAACCACATCCTTTGCGCTTTGTATGCTGCCTTTGTGTCGGTGCAGGGCCTTGCTCAATAGGATTTCTGAAGCGCGCGCACCGATATGTGACCCCATTCCTCTTTGTATTCCACCCTGCGCAAACCAGCTCGAACCGTAATTCCTTCGCTACGTCCTTGCAATGCTCGAAGGCCTTTTCTTCAGTAGCAAAGTATACAGGCGAGGAAAAAAGTGCGCTCAAATCTTGCGACAAATCAGGAATTTCAACTGGATCCTGCATAATTTATAACAATAACGTAAGTTCAATTTTTCAATAAAAAAATAAAAAATGCAAATGAATAATTACAATATTAACACTGACGAATACTACGAAATAATATATAATACAATATTCTTTAAATATAGCAAGCATGGCAGAAACGCCATTTTGGGCGTGTGTACCATGGTATCACACGCCCAAATTGGAAGTCTGTTCCATGGAACAAACGCCCAAAGTGGGCGTTTGTTCCATGGAACAGACGCCCAAAGTGGGCGTTTGTTCCATGGAACAGACGCCCACTTTGGGCGTTTCTGCCATGGCAGAAACGCCCAAAGTGGGCGTTTGCACCATGGGACAAACGCCTAGCGTTTGTTCCATGGAAAAAACGCCCACTTTGGGCGTTTCTGCCATGGAACAAACGCCTAGCGTTTGTTCCATGGCATTCCCACCCATCTTTCAGTCCATGGTGCACACGCCCACTTTTTCGTTCCCATCCATGGTATCCGCGACCACATTTCTTTTCCTTACCATGGATATCACTACTTCTTTGGGCGTTTGCACCATGGAAAATGCGCCCAAACTAGGCGTGTGTACCATGGAATTCGCTAACAAATCGAACGACAAAAAAAAAAACGTCAAAAACGTACCATTTTCCCGAGAATTTTCGACCAATGCGTTCGCTTCAACGTAAATATACGACGATTGTAGAGTGTTTTTGGATTGTGAAATGAATTTATAGTATGTTTTCAATGAAGGATAAAGTTGGAAGTTTACAAAATATTTTGAGCTACAAATAGCGTTTTTGAGCTACAAATAGTAACACCCATGATGATAATTACTCGTTTCAGACTTCAAGAAATACATCTGAGATGAAAGTGGAATTCCTTTTCAATTGCCAGATTTCATGTCAAAGTCCCCAATCAGAGAAGTGTCAAAATCTTTTTCAATGTAGATTTGATATGACTGCAAAAAAAAAAAAAAAACTTGTACTTTTTCATCTCCTGAACTGAGCAGCAGTTCAGCTTGTAGAGGAAGAAGGTTTTACATGTAAATGACCAGACATAACATGAATAGGCTACAGAGGTATAATTGGTTCACTATACACCTACTAGTACTACAAAACAGATTATGCAAATCCCCTCAAACCAACATTGCCACTGGCTTCAGACATAAAAATCTCCAAATGATCAAAGTGTCTCACAAAAGAACAATTGGATTCTGGGATGGCATGCATATTTACTGCTTCCATGGAGGGAGCAATGTGGGATCAACTCTTGAGTTGGGAAAACCCATTGGAGTTCATCATATGGCTGAACAAATTGGTAGGAAGACGACCATCGCTGCCCCGGCAAATGAGGTATAAGATGAAAGCTAAGTATGCTAAAGTCCCTATGCAGGCTATCAGTCCAACTAAAACTCCATTTACTACTGATTTGAAGAACTCCAGCAAAACATATCCATTAATGATTATCACAAGGGCAGCCACTGTCCACACAATCCTCTGCAATTCAATTAGTAGTAAATGAGACGAGGCATCACAGATGTGTATGTGCACAACGGCGACTGAGACAAACTTCATCAGAACATAAAATAAATCCAAAGTTATCAAGTTAGAGATTTCCTTCTTTCAGAAGAAACAAAAACTGTTATTGTTTTGTGGTAAGCATCTACGAGGTAGTAATCTGTCCTAAATGTTTCTGGCTGAATTCCTAACTTCCTTGGTTTGGTGACTTTAACCTTTATTACAACAAAGCTAGTAGTGTTACTATCTTAGCAAGAGATATGACACTGTTTGTGTTCTTAAGTTGTTCCAAGCTTCCAGCCTCAGCGTAGGACCTCTTTGTTTCGGATTCTTCAGTACAAGGTTCCTTTAATGTTCCTAATCCTTAAGTAAGCATTGAAATGTACTACATTGAAAATAAATAAAAGAAAATTTGAGGCAAAAGAGTCTTACCCCCATAGTGGTTCCAACTTTGAAGACTCCCATAATATGCTCACTGGAAACCAATGTGAGAAGTGGTATGAGTGCAAATGGGATCTGCATACCCTGAAGCACATTAAGCCATTCATTCAGAACATCCAATGAATCTTCAGACCTATTAAAGATTAGGGCCACAACTATTGTTGGTATAATTGCACAACTTCTGGTAATCAATGATCTCATCCATTTCCTCATACGAAGATTAAGGAAACCTCCCATTATGAATTGTCCTGCATAAGTGCCAGTCATGGTGCTGCTTTGACCAGCTGCCAGAAGGCCAATGCCCCAAATATAAAGGATAGGGAACAAACCACCACCATATCTGTCTTGGAGATATTGTCCTGCATTTACTAAGCCTATACTAGTAGCTTGCGGAGTCCCATAGAATCCCTTTGCAAAAACTGTTGTGACAAACAAGTTAATAGTGAAAGAGACAATGACTGCAATGGTTGATTCAATAGTGTAGTAATTGAGAGCCTCTTGAACCTGTCCTCTCTTTTTCCTATCAATCTTCCTTGATTGTACCAAAGCAGAGTAAAGAAAAACATTGTGAGGAGTTATCACACAGCCCACAACTCCCACAGCTTTCTGAATTGTTTTTGAGCTCAGTCTTGGCAATAACAAACCTGCAAAAGGGTAAAAATCTTCTTGATTGGGATGCAAAAATGAGTCTATACCACTACACAGAAGGAGGTAAAACTTTCTAACCTATTGTGAGTTCTTTCGTGCTAGGCTTTGTGTCAGCAAACATCCAGGCAAATGATAGTGCCATAGTTGTAATAAGAAGGGCAAAAACAGCTTCTAATTTCCTAACTCCATAGTTTTCAAGAAACAAGAAGATGAAACTGTTCATAAAAAACAACAAAGATATCCCAGTTAACATGATAAGAAGCTGCATTAGGTTCTCCACTTCAGATTAAGTAATTTTCGACATAAAAATAAGTTAGAATTGAGTCTACACATACAAAGAAAGGAGTCAAAAGCATAAAACTGGTGCAAAATTATGATTGTGAGCAATGTACTCGGGATTAGGAGGGCAAGTAAACAGCAATCTCACCCATCAGAAGCAGTGATAAGAACACCAGCCCAAAGAGGTAACACTCCATTACTCAGAATCTTTAAGGCAATGGCACTTCCAATTACCTCCTGAATATCAGCTCCAATCAAGGCCAACTCCGCCATGAACCACAGCAAAATCGTAGCCCAGTACGGGTACTCATCCCTACAAAGCTCCGCCAAGTGATTCCCCGTCACAACCCCCAGCCTCAACGACAAGAGCTGAATCAAAAGGCCCATGAGAGTAGACCACATCAACAGCCACAAAAGTGAGTAACCCGCGATAGCCCCGGCCTGCAAATCACCCTCCAAATTTCCCGGATCAAGAAACGCGATGCTCATGAGAAATCCCGGGCCCGTGAATTCCCAAAGCTTCCTCCAAGAGAAAGGCGGCGGTGCTTCTTGGTCGTCAATGGAATGTGAATTACGGGATGGCCCTGCCTCAATTTCAAGGGGCAGGAGGATGTTTCCTCTGGCTTCATCGTCACCATTGTAGGAAATGCCATTGTTTGATAGGAGAACATTGGATTCTTGGTCTTCTCCTTGGGGGGCTTGTCGCGAAGAAGGTAAATGAGATTGAGAACTCATTCTCTGATTCAAAGTTTTCTTCTTTGTTTCCTATAAATCATGGCACATTGTAATAAACCAAAAGAAATTGAGGAGCCAATTCCTGCATTACAGAGTCGTACAGTTTTCTGATCTTTTGGGAGGAAGTACAGCACTACCTCGGGTTCTTTTGGGACCTTTCTGGGTAATTTTGCATGAATTTTAAGTTTTTTTTTTTTTCTTTATATCAACAGTGACTTGTGGTGTAAAAATTTTAGAGACACTAGTCAAAGACAAAAAAAAAGGGACAAAATCGTGTGAAAACTATAATATCTTAAGAATCCTATATTATTTTTTTAAGAAAAGGGGTTTTAAATCTAGTCGCACGTTGTTTCTATAAGACGGAACCTTAAACCGACAGTGTCACTGAGTATGCGCAATTCCAACTGTGCAGGCCTTAAAAAATCTGTCTATTGTGGATGAAATCAGAATAGTCTCTGTATCACTGTCATTCTGAAAGCTACGGTTTTTTTTTTTTGGATAATAAAGAACGAAAGATCAAAAAGACTGAGTGGCAATATCTTCGAAAAAGTCAGAAAACAGATAATTTATAATAATACTACCTGAGATGAGATTGGGTTATGTCTAAGATTATCTTTAAATTCTGATATAGTTTCATTTCATTGAAAAAGTGGGAATCTATAGTCTTTATACAATTTTTTAAATCTCAGAGATGAAGATTTTCATCTCCATGGAAGCTGCATACTACCTCTTGTTCTTGCTCATCCCAATCCTCTATTTTCTAACCAATCAAATTCTCCAGAAATTCCAAAATCTCCCACCAAGTCCTCCTCTGCGTTTGCCAATCTTAGGCCATCTTCATCTCCTCAAGAAATTACCCCTACATCGAGCTTTAGCCAAGATTTCTGACAAATACAGTCAGGTTCTCCTCCTCCATTTCGGATCTCTGCCAGTCATTCTTGTTTCCAACCCTTCTGTTGAGGAGGAATGCTTCACAAAAAACGATGTAGTATTTGCCAATAGGCCAAGATTTCTTGCTGGAAAATACCTTGGTTATAATTATACAACTCTGGTTTGGGCCTCCTATGGCCAACACTGGCGAAACTTGAGAAAAATTGCTACCATTGAGATTCTATCCAGTAATCGAGTTGAAATGTTCAGGGATATTCGTCAAGAAGAGGTCAGATCACTGATTCAGCGGCTTCTGAGAGCCTCTCAAGCTGATGAATATGGGGTTGTGGAGATGAAAACGGCTTTATTTGAGCTCACACTTAACATCATGATGAGAATGATTGCCGGAAAACGGTACTATGGTGATGAATCTGATGATAATGAGCAGAACAGGGAAGAAGCCAGGGAGTTTCAAGCGATAATTAAAGAGACTTTCCAGGTCAGTGGTGTCATGAATAAAGCAGATTTCGTTCCATTACTCAAATGGTTTGGTGGGCAGAACAAGCTGGAAAAGAAACTGAAGAAATTGCAAGTGAAGAGGGACAAATTCATGCAAGATCTGATTGAAGAACGCAGAAGAATCAGAGGAAATTCTGATGGAGCGGGATCCCAGTACAAGAAAAAGAACAAGACTATGCTTGATGTTCTCTTGTCCCTACAAGAAACTGAACCCGGATACTATACTGATGAAATCATCAAAGGAATCAACCAGGTAATCTACTGTTAGGGAAAAAAAACTATATTTATCCAGAATTTTCCCTCAGTTCTCATAGTTTTTCATAAAAATATGATCTTCGGGTCGATTACAGTCAACAACGCATCCAAAGTGCCGAATAATCCTAACTGAAATTTGCCGTATTTCATCATCTACAGGTCATGTTATCGGGAGGAACAGATACATCATCCGGCACAATGGAATGGGCACTGTCCGCTCTGCTGAACAATCCAAGCTGTCTGAAGAAGGCCCAGAAAGAAATCGACACCGAAATAGGCCGATCAAGGCTGATAAACGACTCGGATTTAGGTAACCTCCCATATCTCCACGGCGTCATCAACGAAACACTCCGCATGTACCCCGTGGGTCCTCTTCTCGTCCCCCACGTTTCATCGGAAGATTGCGTCGTCGGAGGCTACCGCTTCCCTCGCGGAGCTCTGCTGATGGTGAACATCTGGGCTATCCAAAACGATCCAAAAGTATGGGAGGAACCCGCAAGATTTGAGCCCGAAAGGTTTGTGAATTTGGAAGGGCAAAGAGATGGGTTCGTGTTCTTGCCATTCGGGTATGGGAGAAGAGGATGCCCAGGTGAGAATGTGGCCATGAGAGTTGTTGGGTTGACGCTGGGATCGCTGCTTCAATGCTTTGATTGGGTAAGAGTTGGGGAGGAATTGGTGGACATGGCGGAAGGCCCAGGACTCACTATGCCCAGACTTAATCCTCTGCTCGCTAAGTGCAGGCTGCGCCCTGAAATGCTTAAATTTCTTTCTCCATTGTAAATTATTGGGCCTTATTTATAGGGACACAAATTATTGGGCATTATGAAATTTTATCCGTTATCAAAATTATTATATATCAGAAATTATATAATTCAAGCATATCGAATTACGAGCAGGTCTGTCAACATTCGACTTGAGTTTGACATTTACCGAATTTAAATTGAGCTCGAGTTGAAAATATATAGGCTCAATAACCTATCGAGCCATACATATTATAGATATATATTTAATTTATTTATTTCCTCGTGAGCTCAGTTTGGAAGTTTGATAAATGTCGAGCTCACGAGCCAAACTTGAATTTGATATGTAGGAGTCAAACTCGAGCCTCTGTCGAGCCGAACTCGAGCATAACTTAACTTAAACTCTAGTCGGCTCGTTTACAGCCTAATCTAATACAATAATGAAAAAGATAGATGAGGAAAGAACAAGGAGTTTAAAAGACATGTTTATTTTGATAAGAGGTCGCAAATTCTACAATGTACCTATACTTACATGTATTTATTACTATATATGGTCTCTTAAAAAATGCAATAATTCTTGTCGGTTGTATTATTCCAAGACTTAAAAAGATTGATGAATTTTGAGCTGAAACGCTATTTGTAACTCAAAAACGCTATTTGTAGCTCATAAAAAGAGGTAAAATGACTAAAGTAACCCCGAACTAAGAATAATAAATTTTTAAAAGACAAATTTCGGAAAAATTCACTCGACCCATGGATGTCGCGACATGAATTTAAGTAATAACCATGGTACAAACTTTAAAATGGGACGCAAATACCATGGTACGAGAGAAAAAACGATGCGCCCGGCCATGGAGCCGAACGCATGGAGTGGGCGCCCGACCATGGAGCCGGACGCCCCATCCATGCGTCCGGCCATGGTGCCGGACGCATAAGTTGTGCGTCCGGCACCATGGCCGGACGCATGAATGGGGCGTCCGGCTCCATGGTCGGGCGCCCACTCCATGCGTCCGGCCATGGTGCCGGACGCACAACTTATGCGTCCGGCACCATAGCCGGACGCATGGATGGGGCGTCCGTCTCCATGGTCGGGCGCCCCCTCCATGCGTCCGGCCCATGGTCGGAGGCAAAAAAATGGGCGTCCAGTTTTTATATATATATAAGACTTCCAAAGCATTGCAGCATCTTCATTCTTACAAAATTTTGAAAACTCTTATCTCTCAAAATAATCCATGGACAGACGCCAAGGTGCTGGAGGAGAACAACCCAGGCGGCACGGAGCAGGAAAAGGCTTGATGATTGGCCAGGTAATTTTTTGCGTTTTTTAGGGAAAATTCCGGCGACGGACGCCGGCGTCCGGTCGCCGGACGCCCGGCGTCCAGACAATGGGCTGGACGCCAGGCGTCCAGTCCATTGACTGGACGCCCGGCGTCCGGTCTATCGACCGGACGTCCGGCGTCCGGTCAATGGACCGGACGGCCGGCGTCCGGTACATTGACCGGACGCCGGACGTCAGGTCACGCCGGCGTCCCGATTTATTTAATAATTTGTTAATTATATTAATTTTAATTGATTAATTATTTAATTATTGTCGTTATTGTTAATTTTTAGGGACTTTTAATTATGTCAATTAGTATCGTAATTATTAAATTCAACTATTGAACTTAATATGTGTGTGTAATGTGTATATTATTTATTTGTATAATTTATCAATGTTTGTTTTGGTTAATTTTAATTATTTAAATTAGTATTAACTTGTTTGAGTTAATTATTTATTTGTTTTTTATGGCTAATTTGAATTATTTGAAATATTGTTGAATTTATTTCACTAATTTTATAACAATTTAATTTAATTATTGTTAACTTACTTTTCGAATTATTATTTGTTTTGTAGGCTCCGGATGTACCTGCACCACGACAGCGGCCTACTGTTTCGAATCGGAAGAAGAGAGCAAATAGGGGTAGCTCATCCCAGCATTGGATGGATGAGCAGCAATACGAAGGAGGTATGGAGCACGACATACACGGGGAGGATTATATCATGCCCAGTTCGGATTACCTCACTGGTGGTGAGCAGTACATCCTAGGCGGGCATGATTTTTTCCTCGGCGGGGAGGAGGAGCATATAGGGGAGGAGGAGCATATAGGCGAGGAGGACGAGCATAGAGGTGGAGGTGGGGAGGAGCAGATGTATAGTGGAGATGATCAGGAGGATAGTGGAGCGAGTGGTGATGAGGAGGGCGATGATGTGCATATCCGCGAGGAGAACGTGTCTCAGATTCGCAGCAAATCTGATGGGCGGTTTACAGCTAAAGGTACATGCTTAAAAATCTATAACTATTTAGCGTTAAAATTGAATTACTATATTGGAATTTGCATTCGTAATTTATGCATATTTACTTTTTATTTTACAAAGTGTCTTTCATTCGTAATTTATTTTACTTTTTATGTGTGGCATTTATTAAAATTTGGTTGAATGGTGGTAATTATATATATATATATATCATTTTCTGTTAAATTAGAGAAAAGAAAGCGTGCAAAAGTTGCTGAGGAACAATGGCGGGTTACTACGCCTTGTATTGGTGGCCCTAGGGATGGCTCTGTGATCCCTAGTTGGCTGGGACATGTTGCATCGCGGTACGTAGACCCCAACCAACCACTTAGGGAGCCCTTTAGGTGCCAGAATAGGGCCGGGGTGTGTCGTAAGTTGGTGGATTGGTATGGCGAGATGCCCGATGATTGGCGGTTGACACTGAGGGAGACAGGTTTGGACCACTTGCCTTTGACCATGTTTAGGTCCATAGATATACCGCTTATATGCGCATTTATCGAGCGGTGGCAGCCAGACACCAACACCTTCCATCTTCCGTTTGGTGAGATGGGGATACTGCTCCATGACGTGTTCGAGATACTCCGCATACCTGTAGATGGTGAGTTGCTGGACGAGGTCGTGGATTTGGACATCATCCAGGGATTTTCTAGAGATATTCTTGAGCTGTCTTCTTCCAGTCGCTCTACATGGAAGGAGTATTATTCGAGTGGGGCTATTGTCACTGAGAAGGTTTTTGAGCGTCGGAGGCATGGTGGTGATCGGAGGCATCCGGTGTTTGACATGGAGGCGTGGCTGTGGGTTACCATAGGCGCTTGTTTATTCCCAGACAAGAGTGGGAATAAATTTAGGCCACACTCCATTATGCAGATTAGGAACAACATCGCGGGTGTTGGCCAGTTTTCATGGGGTTCTGCTACACTCGCTTGGCTATACAGGCAGTTAGGTATAGCCAGTAGAGGTGACATTTCGTCTATGGCCGGATGTCTTACGTTATTACAGGCCTGGATATATGAGTATTTTCCAGTATTTAGACCCCAGTCCGCGCCCATGATTGTTCCTCCGCATACCCCGCGCGCTAAATTGTGGAAGGCTGGTACCCGCGACGACAAGGGATGGAGTATGACTGAGTACCGGGAGCAGCTCGATAGGCTGACAGTCGATGAGGTATGTTAATTAAATATTTGTTTTATTAAAATTTACATATGCGATTTGAAGTTACATAGGTATTATTTTTAATGTATTTTGACTTCATCATGTAGGTGACCTGGTTGCCATATGGGCCGGATCCTCACGTGCGCATGGAGCGGTCCATTTTTAGAGGACTGATAGCATATGGCGAGTTCGTGGAGCCATATATGCCCGACAGATGCGTACGCCAGTTGGGATTCGTTCAGAGAGTCCCCAATAGGATACTCCGGCCTACTGAATGTCTTAGGCCATATCATGGGAAGGCTTACAATGTTGAGTTCGCTAAGGGAATGGCCCGGGATCTATGGGATTCGGCGGATATTTATTGCATACGGACTGATAGAGAGCGGTCCAGTCTTGAGAATCCCGGCTCATGCGACAGCACTTACATGGCGTGGTTCGAGCAATACTCTCATCCCCGGCTTTTCCGTGACATCCCACTCAGTGACCCGAATCGCGTGCCATCGCGCGCCAATTCTGAATATGTAAGTTTTTTATTTTTTATTGAATTATAATTATAATAATGGGTTCACGTTATTTATTATAGATATTCATTTTTGGTATTTGCATTTTACAGTGGGTCAGAGAGTACGAGAGGGTCGCCCAGAGGCAGGCTGCGGCTATTAGAGATGCAGGCATCCCCCAGGCGGAGGAGTACGATGCAGAGCTGGCCAGATTGATGCATAGATGGCGCTTATCTAGATGATAGTTAGGTCATGTTGACATTATTGTAGTACATTTTCATTTGATATATTATTATTGATATATGCACATCTTGATATAATTGTTAACATTTTTGTAGTACATTTTCAGTTGATCTATTATTATTGATATATTTCTTTGTTAGTGTGTGCCAATTAGCAAATACTACGTCTACATACATACGCACAAAATAGTATTTTAAAAAAAAACAATTATTTGCCTCAACATAGACTGATGTATAAAATCATGGGCATATCCCATCCCACGCTGTAACCCTATCCACAAACTCATCTGACGTTGCAAACGCAGCCAGCCTTGGATCGCGATAACGATGCCATGCGGATCAATGGTGGAATAGGACCATTAGGGATCAAACTTACACTAATAAAATGCATATTCCGAACGTGCGCAATGCATATTTCCTTATCCGGTCGAACGGCACCTTCTACCACCCTCAAAGGCAAGACAGAGAAACAGGAAGCTGTACTTTGATCGCTGAGATGGACGACCAATGCGTTCGCGAATGTTGCGATAGGAAATAAGTCCTCTGGTGTGTGCATCCAATATTCCATCCCACATGAAGGTTCCCGATGCATTATCCTTTGCGCTGCCCACTCTAAACCCTGCTCCTCCGGGATCTCATTCGGTGCAAAAGCAGCGAAAATATTTCTGTACACATCTTGATTACTTATAATTTCCCCGTATGCCACCATCCTAACCGTTGCCCATAAATCCTGGTTCCCGTATAAAGAATGTGCCACAGAACGAAAACCACAATTGCCATCTGACTTTACGTCCAAATACCCAGTGCAATAAGTGTGGATATACCTTGGCAATAGGGGAAAGCTACGAACCTCTTCTCTATCATCATCAAAATGCAATCTGCGACCCGATGAAGTTGATCGACGCATCATTCTCTCGAAGGTGCTCTGTGTTCTCATCACAGATGAATGTAACCTTTGACGACCGCGAGATGTTGACAAGACAGCAGGCTCACAACCACTATTCCTGTCAGGAAACACTGCTCCCTCCATTGAGACAAGCATCTGGCGCATCATTGCAGCTGGACTGTTTTCAAATCGTGGTATGATTTCCTCACGGAAATACCTGTTAATAAATATAATATGAATATAGAGGCGACATATATATATATTTTGAATATAACATGCGAATCAACAAACATACCTGAGCTCTGCAGAAATAGTATTCGAATCCACTTCAGAGGGTACGATCTGCAATCTTTGCCAAAATTCGTGAACCATGTCGACTGTGACCTTGTCGTTCGCCTCCTTCAATTTGAATAAGTCGCAAGCACAGGGAATCCCATGAGTCACCTTGCAAAAGCACCGACAGCGCTCAAACACATGATCACCCCACTTAATCATTTTATCAACCTGAATGCTGATCAAATCCATACAATGGTGCGACACATAACCATGCAACAGATCGTATGTACCCTGTAACTTGTCAGTTGGTTTCGTCGACATGGATTCCTCAAGTTTTCCCCTAAAACAACATATATACGTGTGCGTATAAATTTAAATGAAAAAATAATCAAAATATATTTTTATACAGTGTAAAAATAAATATGTAGTCTTCAAAATTAATGAATGTACCTGATATGAGATAACTGGTGCATGACATGGGCGTCAATCACACCAAAGAGCGTGTCCAGTGCTTGGGTCCCAGAATTCATCCAATCCTTCAGTGAAGCATGAGTACTCTCGACTCGATTGCTACTGGTATTGCCAAGGTGGAGAACTTGGTTAGTCCAAGCCTTACAAATCTTCTCCTTGTGGTAAAGCCATGTACCCTCCAAGTATACGACAGCGGCACGCGCAAGAGTTGAGTAACTGTCCTTGAAAAGCTGTAATAACAAACCATACTCTTGCACTGTTGGCGCATTAATAAGTTTCTTCCACATGCCTTTCACGTCGGACCTCAATTTTTCATCGCGAATCTTTTTCCTCAGCATGGCATCAACATCGCGGTCTATGTGCCACAAACACAACAGGTGTTGTGAATGTGGAAAATGATCCGCTATAGGCTGAAGCAAGCCCATCTCTCGATCTGAGACTATTGCACTTGGTATTTTCTCTTCATCCAACAAAAGCCTCAAATTCGACATCACCCAATCATAGGTATCTCTTGACTCATCTCTCAAAATGGCAAATGCAATATTGAAATTCGTATTGGTAGGAGTCATACCTATTATCTGGAAGAGTGGCATCTTGTACTTATTTGTCTTGTAAGTTGAATCCACCACAATAACCCAATAATATCGGTTGAACATCTGGATGGATACTGGATGCGCCATAAATGCATGAGTGATCGCATTAGTGCCAGGTTCCTTCAGAGTCCGCACCATATAATGCTTCTCAATAGCCAAACGAACAAATTCTTCACCAATATCTCGACCTTCCAACTGTGATCTCCTGTTCCGCGACTTGTTATTGGTAATATGCCTGATTGTCACATTGTCTCTGGGAAACTCCGCATCAATCATTGCCTTCACCATTTTTGGCTTAACATTTGCTTTATCCAACCGATTAGCCAAAACCCTTGCATCATCGCTCATGAAACTAAATTGCCTGTGACCCTCTGCATAGACTATCCCAGGATGGTTATGTGTCGACTCATACCCAGGAAATACTCGGATCCACCAACCATAATGCGGTACTTGCAAGCAATATAATTTGAACGGGCAACCACATCCTTTGCGCTTTGTATGCTGCCTTTGTGTCGGTGCAGGGCCTTGATCAATAGGATTTCTAAAGCGCGCGCACCGATATGTGACCCCATTCCTCTTTGGATTCCACCCTGCGCAAACCAGCTCGAACCGTAATTCCTTCGCTACGTCCTTGCAATGCTCGAAGGCCTTTTCTTCAGTAGCAAAGTATACAGGCAAGGAAAAAAGTGCGCTCAAATCTTGCGACAAATCAGGAATTTCAACTGGATCCTGCATAATTTATAACAATAACGTAAGTTCAATTTTTCAATAAAAAAATAAAAAATACAAATGAATAATTACAATATTAACACTGACGAATACTACGAAATAATATATAATACAATATTCTTTAAATATAGCAAGCATGACAGAAACGCCATTTTGGGCGTGTGTACCATGGTATCACACGCCCAAATTCAAAGTTTGCGCCATGGAACAAACGCCCAAAGTGGGCGTTTGTTCCATGGAACAGACGCCCACTTTGGGCGTTTCTGCCATGGCAGAAACGCCCAAAGTGGGCGTTTCTGCCATGGAACAAACGCCTAGCGATTGTTCCATGGCATTCCCACCCATCTTTCAGTCCATGGTGCACACGCCCACTTTTTCGTTCCCATCCATGGTATCCGCGACCACATTTTTTTTCCTTACCATGGACATCACTACTTCTTTGGGCGATTGCACCATGGAAAATGCGCCCAAACTAGGCGTGTGTACCATGGAATTCGCTAACAAATCGAACGACAAAAAAAAAAAAACGTCAAAAACGTACCATTTTCCCGAGAATTTTCGACCAATGCGTTCGCTTCAACGTAAATATACGACGATTGTGAAGTTTTCTGCAATATTTCTATTTTATGTAGAGTGTTTTTGGATTGTGAAATGAATTTATAGTATGTTTTCAATGAAGGATAAAGTTGGAAGTTTACAAAATATTTTGAGCTACAAATAGCGTTTTTGAGCTACAAATAGTAACACCCAATTTTGAGACATTAATTCATCGTCTTGGTTGCAGAGGCAGGACTCACATCATGGAGACATCCTCGTACTGTCTTCTACTGATCATACCATACCTGTATTTAGTGATGAATCAAATCCTGAAGAAACTCAAGAAGAATCTTCCACCAAGTCTTCCTCTGTATCTGCAGCTCCCAATCATGGGCCATCTTCATCTCCTCAAGAAACCACTCCATCGAACACTCGCCAAGATTTCTGATAAATATGGTCCAATTCTCCTCCTCCATTTTGGTTCTCGCCCTGTTCTCCTAGTATCAGACCCATCTCTCGTGGAGGAATGTTTCACCAAAAACGACGTGGTCTTTGCCAACAGGCCGCGATTTCTTCACGGAAAATACATTGGCTATAACTATACTACGCTGCTCTGGGCCTCATATGGTCAGCACTGGCGCAACTTTAAGAAGATTAGCTACCCAGGAAATTTTATCTAATTGCCGGATCAAAATGTATGCCAACATACGTAATGAGGAGGTGTATTCACTGATTCAGTGGATTCTGAGACATTGTGGAGCTGGAGCTGATGATTATGGCAGGGTGGAGTTGAGATCAGCTTTCTTTTTGGCTTGTAATGAACATCATTATGAGAATAATCGCTGGAAAGCGATACTATGCGATGTAATTGAGCAAGATAAGGAGGAAGCCGCAAGGTTTTCAACAGTTATCGAAAGAGTTGTTCCAGGTTCTTGGGACCGTGAACTTTGCAGATTTTGTTCCACTTTTGAAGTGGTTAGGTCTGCAGCGTAAGCTTGAAATAAAGCTGTAAAAACTGCAAGAGAAGGGGGATAAATTCATGCAAGATCCGATTGACCAACGCAGAAAAATCAGAGCAAGTAATTGTGATGGCGGTGAGATTCTGAACCAGACTATGCTCGATGTTCAGTTGTCCCTCCAAGAGACCGATCCAGGATACTATACTGATGAAACCATTAAAGGAATGAATCAGGTCGTGTTATTAGGAGGGTCCAGTACGACCTCTGAATCAATGGAATGGGTACTGTCCGCTCTGCTCAATAATCCAGCTTCATTAAAGAAAGTTGAAGAAGAAATTGAAACCAAAATAGGCCCATCAACAAGACTGATCTACGACACAGATTTGGACCAGCTACCATATCTTCACTCTGCGATCAAGGAATCACTTCGTTTATACCCAGCGTCCTCTATTCTTCTTCCTCGGATTTCATCTGATGATTGCATGGTGGGAGGCTATCGAATCCCTGCCGATACGCTGCTATGCGTTAACATATGGGCTTTTCAAAATGATCCAAAGTTATGGGATGATTGCACAAAGTTTAAACCAGAAAGATTCATGAATCAGCAGCTGCAAGGACCAAGAGAAGAGGGCTTAGCGTACATGCCATTTGGGTACGGCCGAAGAAGCTGTCCAGGTGAGAATTTAGCTATGCGGGTTATTGGACTGGCGATGGGATCTCTCATTCAATGCTTTGATTGGGAAAGTGTTGGAGATGAATTGGTAGACATGAGTGAAGAAGGGCTTGGTTTTTTTATGCAGAAAGCTAAACCGCTGGTTGCCAAGTGCAGGCCACGCCCAGAAATGATCCACCTTCTTTCTCAATTGTGATCCCTTTTCATTGATTTATGCCATTGGTACGATTACTAAGCTTGGCACCCCTTATTTTCAAGTGTTTGCAGAATGAAAATCCCATTATTTTCAGTTTGAAAATGCTGGAATATCTGTTCTGAATGTGGCTGGAAACAATTACTTGTGTAAAATTTAATTTAGCTGTTCGTTGTTCTACTTTTTGTTCCTTGTTCAATATGAAGGAATGGGAAAATGGGAGCAGAAAGTTGATGTTCATGATAAAGAAAGTGGATTTAGCTGAAATGTTCTTTTTCCTCCTGCTGTCCATAGAGGATTCCATTTACAATCCTTCCAGCTGACAAAATCTGCCAAGTTCTGTATAAATTTAACTCTCTTCATCAATGTTGACAACCCTTTTTTGCATTCCCTTGTAATCAATCCACCTCAAGAAATTGTATGCAAAAGCCATAACAACATAGAAAACAGGAGAAACTACAATATTTCCAGAGTTCAATATGGAGTTTGTTTAACTGTAAACAGGGAAAGATGCTCATAATTCTTATAAATATGAATATCAATTGCAAGTTCCTCTAGGTTCTAAAAGAAACAGAAAAACAAGTAACTAAATCTTTACAGGTAAAAGGTGGAAATATTCCCAATTATACACCTATTCAAGTGAAAAATTGTACAGGAAAAGAAGAAAAAAAGGACTAATACACAGCTAAGCTAGAGAGCATCACCATATGCAGCAAAAATGGGTGGCCATTCTTATGTCCCAGTCCAACTTGTCAACTGAGCCAGGGAGGCAGCTTTAACCAGGTATTGCGCTGCGTCCTATAACGTAAGTACTCTACCGCAACAAATAAGTGTGTAAGTTTCAGCCTCTTCTACCTTTAACAAATACTAGAGTACAGTAATGCACAAGCTTTCAGATTTCAGTCACCTGAATCAAACATGAATTCGAGGATACATCGATGAGAAGAACATTTCAGATCCTAAGAGGGAGTATGTTCCGTCAGGTTGAAGGAAGTACATTGCTCAATGCTGTTGTTATCTTTCTTGAGTTATATACTCTGTTGTTTCCTCAATTTTCAGCAGAAGTATATCCCTTGAAGAGGGGTAAGTTGATCCAGCTGGAAAATGGACCGCCCCTTTGCGATATCAGATACAAGATAAATACTAAATATGCAACTGTTCCCGCGCAAACAAGAAAACCGAACAACAATCCTGTAACCTCAGAGGAGAAGAAGTCTAACAGCAAATACCCATTAATAACTATCACCAGAGCAGCCACTGTCCATGCAACTCTCTGCAATGAAAAATAAATAAGATTAGACGTGATTAAAAGGTTAGTAGCGTAGTATCTTGACACTAAAGATTGATGAGGCCTTCTACAAACTAAATACTATAGGATAAAGACAAGCAATTTAAAGAATCATTCACTTACCTCCAGAGCAGGCCCTATTCTAAAGGTTCCCATCACTTGTTCCTTTGCAACCAAGGTGAGAAGTGGGATAAGTGCGAAAGGAATCTGTATGGACTGAAGCACATTAAGCCACTCATTCAGAATATCTAGTGATGATTCAGATCTGTTGAAAATAAGCGCTACAATAATGGTGGGAACGATGGCACAGCTTCTGGTGATTAATGCCCTAAGCCATTTCTTGAGACGAAGGTTCAGAAATCCTCCCATAATAAACTGTCCAGCATATGTACCCGTCATTGTGCTACTTTGCCCCGCTGCCAATAATCCAATACCCCAAATGTAAAGAATGGGAAGCAATCCTCCACCATACTTCTCTTCGAGATAATGTCCGGCATTTACTAAACCTATGCTATCAGCTTCTTTACTTCCATAGAAAACCTTTGCGAAAACCGATGTTACAAACAAATTGATCATAAAGGAAACAACAAGAGCTAAAGAAGATTCAATTGAATAATAATTGAGTGCTTCCTGGACCTTGCCCTTTTTTTGGGGGTCTATTTTCCTTGATTGTACCAATGCAGAATGCAAGAAGACATTGTGAGGCATTATAACACAACCCACTACTCCTACAGCCTGACGAATGCTTCTTGAGCTTAGTTTTGGAACCAATAGTCCAATTAAAAGTTCATTCATGCTAGGCTTTGCATCAGCAAACATCCAAGCAAAAGATACAGCCATGGTCGAGATTAGAACTGCAAAAACAGCTTCCAACTTTCTCACTCCATAGTTCTCGAGCAGTAAAAACACAAAACTGTTACAAAATCAAATAGAAAATTTAAGAAAAAACATTTCAATCGCCATAAGAGTAGCATTTCACACAGAGTTGATGCCCAAAGAGAATAAAACATATACAAACATCCAAAGAGCCAAGAATCTTCTAACAAAGTTAAGAATGACCTGGATTAAAATTACATAGTAATCCAATCTCTTGATTCATGCATAATTCCACCCTTCCCACTCCAACAAAAGGAAAAAAAACAAAGAACTACACAGGAAAATTACGGTAAATTAACTCCAAAAAAGTGGCATAATTGTTCTAGCGTTACTCAAACAAATCTCCGAGCTAAAACCTTTTTCGTGATGGCTTCAGTATATTCTTAAAACCCAAAAAAACCAGCAAGCGAACAATTTCAGTAATGAATTTCAATGATAAGCGATGAGGAAAACATTGTAAAACATATTAAACAGTCGGTAAAGATTGAATCATATTCAACAGTCAATCAAAAGTTTTTAACAACATCCCAAAACTTACCAATCAGAGGCAGTAATTAAAACTCCAGCCCAGAGAGGTATCAATCCACGGCTAAGAATTTTAAGAGCAATAGCACTCCCAATCACTTCTTGAATATCAGCTCCAATTAAAGCTATCTCCGCCATGAACCATAACAAAAGCCCAGCCCAATATGGATACTCTTCCCGGCAAAGCTCAGCCAAATGCTTGCCGGTCGCCACCCCAACCCTGGCCGATAAGAGCTGGATCATTAGGCCCATACCCGTAGCCCACATTAATAACCATAATAAAGAGTAACCCGCAATTGCACCAGCTTGTAAATCTCCTTCCAAATTACCCGGATCCAAAAACGCTATACTCATTAGAAAACCGGGACCCGTAAACAACCATAACTTCTTGAAGGAAAACGGTGGCACAGTGGAGTAATCTCCGCCGTTTATCTCGTCTGAATCGGCGTCTATAATTACAACTTTCTCCCGAGATTCGTACGCGACTTCTTCGTCTGCTTCTGACCATTTTTCCAATCCGCCGTCAACGGAGGGTGACGAGGACGGAAGGGACGACGTAGGGAGGAGACGGTGAGCTTCTTCGCCTTTAGGGGGTGTAGGGTCTTCTATTGGAGGTGCGCTCATCGTACGCCTGTATTCACTTGGGAAATTAAATAATAAAACCTTGAAACCAGGGCCAAATGCGCCGGTCGTCGGAGGATTGGACCGCCGCGGTCTGTTGGTCGTTGCTGGCGCTGGCTGGAGAAGAAGCTGTTTTTATACGTATGGATTTTGTTAATTTTAATTTTACGTTGGCTGTACGGTGCACTTGTTCTACCTAAAATTGTAATTAGGCAAGTCAATCTTTTGGATCCAAAAAAAAAATTTTAAAAAAAATGTCGGAAGATTTAAAATTTAAATAAAATTAGGGAGTGGCTCTTTACCAGTCCAAATCAATCCTTATACAGTACTTCCCCGTCTGGACATATTAGATATTTTAAAAAATATAAATCGTCTATTATTTACCAACGGGGAGAGAGTATTAAATTAGTATAATGTTCCATATTACATATATTTTGCCAGACCAAAAAGGGCAATATAAACTTCTTAATTACGCTCAAAACTGAAATAATTAACTTTTTTTTTTCTACGAAAAAATAATTAGCTGATTACTATTTGAAATCACTCAAATAACCGAAAATTTTACTTTACTTTTAATAAAAGAATCTTAAAAATACGATTACATATACACTATTCTCTTGGAATAAAAAATTTATTAAATTTGATTTAAATTTAAGTGGAGGAGATTCTCATGATGGATCACAAACAGTTAATATTAGGTTTGGATTTAATAATTAAAGTGATAGTTTGTTTCTCATTTTTACAATTTGAACGGTGATACAGCCTCCATTTCAAAAGACTTTGTTTTAGTATATAATTTTAAAATAGAGATATAAAGAGGGGGTTTTTTTTTTTCTAAACGAATAATATAATAAAATAAAATATTTAATTCGAAAATAAAACAGAAGATAAAGTAATAATTACTTTTCAAGATGACATCATCACCTAAACCATAAAAATCGGTAAACTTTTGTAGACCATCCATCTAAAGGCAACCGTACTTTTTTCTCTTCCGCATATTTCCACCATTGAAAAGAGTTTTTTTACAATTCCCTCCGTGGCATCCATGGCTGCCGTCGGCTGAGACCTCCTTCCACAGTAATCCACACTCACTCACCATCAACTTTTTCACTCAAAAATGCGTTGTTCTCTAATAACCCATTTAAAAAGAAAAGTAAAAATGAGCTTTAATCTCTATTTTAAGCCCAAAAAAAGAGGAATTGAATGACCGAATATTTACCAATTTTGCCTGTGACGATCACCATATATGCTAAAAGCTTGCGATGGATGAATATGGCGAACTTTAAGCTTTTCTCATCTTCTTCTCTTGTTTTTTAGTGAAAATTCGTGGGAATTCTTTCATCATAGCGACCAAGTCAAAATTGTCCTTTGTTTTCAGAATCATAGCTACTTTCTCACTCTGGGATGGGACCGATCGGCGCCACTTGGGCGGCCGGATATATGATCATATCATATGCATTTCAAGTACACAAAGCAGCAGAAAGTATGAATCAAAGAGATATCATTCGGTCATTCATCCAAAAAACTGATCTATCCAGTAATACAGATAGTGGGTCCGAGAAAGATAGATTCTTTTCATTACTTATTCTTAATGCTTTGATAATGCTTTTATTGAACATTCATTGTCAAAGTTTAGAGTGGAATCTTCTGCTGCTGAAGAACAAGAATGGCCAAAAGATGAATATAGAGCATCTGCAAACTGACTAGAGAGGCTTATAGGCTATCCACCTCTTAAACATGGCTAGACATTCTTCAGGCTTGTATTCTGGAGCTGTATGCCCTCCTCCCTGTTAATTAAACAGTATACAATTCGAAGCTAGCTCCCAAGAAGTGAACTTTTACATGATATAACAAGTGTTGAAGCAATGAAAAACAAGGAATTTCTTGCCTTCAATGTTGCGAATGTCATGTTGTCTGCAAAAGTCCTTGTATAACTGCATTATGCAGAAATTAGCACAACTTCCATGTCAATTGTCTGAAGAGTATTCATACAGTATGATAGTAAACAAGAAGCTATAAGAATATACCCAGCAACTTGGCCTCCAACAATCCATGGCCTCCAATCATCAATGATTTGGTAATTTAGAGATTTTATCCATGCTTGAGTTGCTAAGTGAGGTACATACAAATCGTGGTCGCCACTGAATAAGAAGATTTTGCAATCAGAACTACCGATGACCATATGTCGGCATACCAGCTCTACCACATGAGCAGAAACACTGATTGCTTTATATTAATGAATTCAGCAAGCATCCTCATCGTACCTGTATACAAGAGATTGGTAGCCTTTCGCGCTGAGGTTAGCATGATATGGTACGGAACTTGTAAGAATCAGCTCATATGGCAAGCCATAGTTGCATCGTATCCACTCGCCAATGCTACCCTGCCATATCATTGTGCCAGAAAACATATACAATTGATATGTGCAAACAAATGTGTCAAAATGAAAGCAAAAGGGTCACTGCCAATGCTTATATACCTTCCTTATATGGAGAGCCTCTTGGACATTCTCATCATTAGCCCAGTAATAAGCTAGCCAATGAGCGTCATTCTATCATGATAATCACATGGACAAACACAAAACTTTCTGATGAGTACATTAAATTGAAGTCTGTTGAAGAAAAGGGATTTGATGTTTAAGGTTATCTTACACGACATGTAATAGGAGTAGGTTCCTGAACTTTGAGCTCTTCAATCCTCTGAGAGAACATTTCAATACTGGATCTTCTGCCACCAGATTTTTGGTCTGGTCTTGGCGCATCATCAGGACACTTGGGCTCCAGGATATTTGCCATATAAATACCACTAAGCAACTGCAGAAGCACACATTTCATCTCATTATTTGGGAACAGGGTAGCTTGAAAGCTGTACAGAAAATAATTGCATTACCTGATTGTATGTCTGCATATTTTGTAAGCAGAGGGTATTACTGGGATCTATTTTTTGATATTCTCCTTTGCAGTTAACCTTCAAGGACTGCAAAATAACTAAGAGCTCAGAAAACCATGTAACTAAGCAGAATAAAATACCTAGGAAGGAAAGAACCAACTGTATATCTGTTGAAAGATCATCGTACCTGGTAGAGTTCATTAGAAATAAGCCCAACTCCATGAGTAAAAGAGACCCTATAGTTTTTAAAATGTCGATCCGTTGCTGGGTTACCCACCAAGTAACCCTGAAATCATTTGATGGCTCCAAAATCTTAGAAATGTACATATTAAAAACAAGAAACTAAGATAAATATCATGTATACATGGTCATTACTGCTTGCTGCGGCGAGTTTAAGAAAAGAAAACACTTTGTACTCAGTTCCAAACTTATTATGGAGCCATTTTTCCGAGGTATTTGTTTTGCTCAGCAAGACTAAAGAGAGAGACAGGGTTATAAAAAGTCACAAACCTTGAGGTTAATATTTGGCTCAATCCCAACCTCATTTCCTGCATTTTGCACCATTAATATTCTCAGGAAGTAGGAGAATCTACAGAAAGAATTACTGTTTTATAGACTTACCATTTGATATAAGTAGAGTTACAACTGGAACTATCAATCCTGCATAAGAGTCTCCACCAATGTAGACTGGATTTGAAATGTATTCAGGGTATTCAATAAGCCACTGCAAATTAACCAAGAGTTCCAATTCTTATGCTAGCCAGCGGAGAACGTTCATTTAATCGAAGAATTTACGAACAACGGCACAATGCATATGGAATTGTAGACATCAATTTAATCTGTGAGGGTGTACCTTCCTAAGGAATTCATAGATTTGATCAGAGACTTGTAAATCATCAGAATAAGAAGCTTTGGCAGTCCTGGCATATGAAAATCCAGCTCCCACTGGCTGATCCAAAAAGATAATGCTTGCCACCTAACAAACAAGAACACATTATTCTCAACGTTACAGAACAAAAAAATCCTTCCATCAGTCCGAGAAAAAATTTACCTTGGTCCAAGAATATGGATTTAATATCAACTTGGGTAAACTCCCATCGTACAGCACTGGTTCGAACATTATTGGCCCTGCGAAATTCCAAGTTTATGACTTGGTGTGATCGGCATTTCTAGAACTACATTGTCCATGCATAATGTATATACAGGAAGATTTATGCGTTCAGAATCTTCTGGTAGTTGCATGGTTGTAAGAATTCAAAAAAACACAAAGACAACAAATGGTTCTCGTTTTACAAAATTTAACCTTTGTAGAAATTGGCTCATCTCCGTGCATAATAACCTTAATTGACTTAAAGCTCCAGGTGGTTTTAATCAATACCCACAACTAATACTATCATTACATTACTATTTCCTCATATCCGACAACAAAATAACAGGAATAGTAGTCTATTCCTAGAATAATATTTTACAAGATCCAGATACAGACAAGTTTTGTTTCGAGTAGGTAGAGTTTTTTATGAAATAAAATATGGACAAAACGAACAAGTCAATTGCATGACAATCAAAAGCTTCCGAAACCCTTTCAAGATTTTAAGCTTCTGGAAATTTGCAGACCAAAAAATATGGAGTACCAAAACCAATGATCCCAGCATCAGGGAAAGCAAGAAAAGAAATGATCTAGTGCATATTTAGAACACCAAGAGGGCATCATCATTCTTACCTATCTCATAAATAAGCCCGGAAAATGCAGTGCAACCAGGGCCTCCAGTCAACCACAGCAGAAGCGGGTCGGTTTCAGGATTAGACTCTGACTTGGTGAAGTAGTAGAAGAGCTGCACGTCCTCTGATTCGCCAACCCCAATATACCTGCAGGTTATAAATAATCACACAACACAACCCACAAATAAAAATAGATTCTTTCTTTCACTAAGCTAGAACAAACTAAGTGCAGCACTCTGCAACAACCAAAAAGTTCCGCTGCTCACCCAGTTTCTAGTTCAAAAGCCAGAGGCCCTGCAAATCCTGGAAGAGACTTGACTACTGAACCAGCCTTGGCAAAGTTCAAACACTTGTGTACGAGCAGAAGCAGCAAGAACATATGGCACAGGAAAGGTTGCAAGAATGAGTGCTGCTTCCCTTTTGTGATCGGCTTAACTTGTTTTTCCATATTTAGTCGTTTAATGTCACGTAACAGAGTCTGACTTGCTTTGTTCTACAAAAGTAGAATGCTGCAGAATTCCTGCTTTGAATTCTCAGACGCCTTGCCCGTTCTCTCTCCCGCCACGCCGGACACTAGATACTGTGACCTGCTAGCAGTCGAGTGGCTGAAGTCACACAAATTTGATAATGAGGCCTTTATAGATCTTTTAAAAACGATAATCTGGGCATCCAACAATCTGAATCTTCATGAAATGGAATAAACCAAGAACAACACTGCTCAATGATCTGTGAAACTTAGGTCATCCTCGTCCATTAATAGGGTGGGTTGCCACCTCCGAAGGGAAGGGTAATAGAGAAAATTCATGGGCTCAAATAATCCAGACCCCATTTGCCTACAGTACAGATATCAAACTGTTGGAGTTATGAGGACAACGTTAATGAGCTTGGTATGGTAAAGCACTGAGTATAGATACAATAGACGGCAAATTATCCTAGGGTATATACTATAATTTGCCCAAATAGACATTATACACAAAGGGTGTTAAGTTTGCAATTATTTGAACTGCTTGATCAGTTTTGTTCTGGTCTTTCGTTATGACTCATTCTTTATGGTTTTCTTCATTCAATTGAATTTGGGTGATGATGTTTCCAAAAATTTTTAATGCCATATAAAATTATCCTAATAACCATAACCACAACCACAGATCCAACACTATGCATCAAAGCCCCATAGTATAGTGCTTATTCGGTTTACACAGGTGGACTTTTTTTTCATGGATCAACAAGATTTGATTTGGGTTCAATGAATTCTAGGAAATTCTGCTGGAATCTTTTACAGATTGAATGCTGCAAGCAAAAAAATTCTTAATTTGCATTCTTTTTTAAACCCACCCCCTGCGGAATGTAGCTTTCTGCTCTTCTCTTCAACCTTATAGTACTACTATTACATAATACAGTAATATAACATTGGAGTTTGAGCTAATCATTGAGTAAACAATGCAGAAAGTATCAATCAATGGATATCATTTGGTCATTCATCCAAAAACTGATCTATCCAGTAATACAGATCGTGGGTACGATAAAGATATGTTTTATTCATTACATACTCAACTCTTAATGCTTTTATTAAACATTAATGGTCCAAGTTTAGAATGGAACCTTCTGCAGTTCAAGAATAAGCCAAGACATACACACAGCATCTGCAAAGTGACTAAAGAGGCTTATAAGATATCCACCTCTTAAACATGGCTAAACATTCCTCAGGCTTGTATTCTGGAGCTGTATGCCCTCCTCCCTGTTAAATAAACAGTATACAATTGGAAGTCAGCCCCCCGCCCCCCCATAATTCAACTTTTACTTGATATAACAGGTGTTGAAGCAATGAAAGACGAGGAATTTCTTGCCTTCACTGTCGCGAATGTCATCTTGTTCGCATAAGTTCTTGTATAGCTGCATTATGCAGGAATTAGTTGACTAAGTATTAATGTTTTCAAGAGTATTCATGCAAGAAGTAGCATAAAAAATGTAAAAAAGCAATCAGCTATACCCAGCAACTTGGCCTCCAACAATCCATTGTCTCCAATCATCAATGATTTGGTAATTTAGAGACTTTATCCATGCTTGAGTTGATAAATGTGGCACAAGCAAATCATGGTCGCCACTGGATAAAAACCAACCTTACTACATGAATGAATCCACTGAAAAATATTCCTTTGTAGTTTATATTAATGAATGCAGAAAAAGCATACTTATCAACCTGTATACAAGAGATCTGTAGCCTTTCATGCTGAGGTTAGCATGATATGGTATAGAATTTGAAAGAGTCCGCTCGTATGGCAAGCCAAAGTTGCATCGTATCCACTCGCCAATGCTACCCTGCCATATCATTGTGCAGGAAAACATATAAACACAAAATATAAGTGACATGAAAATGAAAGCAAATGGTTATATACCTTCCTTATATGGAGAGCCTCCTGGACAGTCTTATCATTAGCCCAGTGATAAGCTAGCCTATAACCGTCATTCTATCATGATGATCACATGGAAAAACACAAAACTTTCAGAAGAATACATTTGATTGAAGTCATTGAAGAAAAGGGATTTGATGATATGGCAATCTTACACGACATTTAATAGGAGCAGGTTTCAGAAGTTTGAGCTCTTTAATCCTTTGAGAGAACATTTCAGTACTGGATTTTCTGCCACCAGATTTTCTGTTTGGCTTTGACGCATCAAAAGGACAATTGGGCTCCAGGATATGTTGATTATTAACACCGCTAAGCAACTGCAGAAGCACATTTTCATCTCATCAGTGTGTGATTTTTCAAATATTCCTTTTTCAGGGATGTAGAATGACTAATTACTGGAACAGGGTAGTTTGAAGGCTGTAGAAAAAATCATTTCTTTACCTGATTGAATGTCTGCATATATTGTAAGCAGAGTCCATTACTCGGATCTATTCTTTGATATTTTCCTTTGCAGCTAACCTTCAAATACTGCAAAATAAATAAGAGCTCCGAAAACCATGTAACTAAGCAGAATAAAATACCTAGGAACAAAGGATCAACTGTAAATCTGTTGAAAGATCATCGTACCTGGTACAGTTCATTAGAAATAAGCCCTAATCCATGAGCAAGAGGGACCTCATAGTTTCCAGAATCTGGAGTTGTCACAGGGTTCCCCACCAAGTAACCCTGAAAATGATGCTTCCGACATCTCAGAAATGTACATAAAGAAAATGTAGCACACTCTATAAGTAAATGCAAAGTCTCAGTTCCAAACTTATTATGGAGCCACTTTGCCCAGGTCTTTCTTAAGTTACAAACCTTGATGTTGATATTTGGCTCAATTCCGACCTCATTTCCTGCATTTTCCACCATTGCAGTTATTTTAGATCCCTTTTGTCTTTTCGTAATGTTTTTTTTCCAGTTTAAATGAATTAAAATCGTTGCTTATTTTCCACAGACAATGTAAATGAATTAAAAGCCTTACCATTTGATATAAGTTGAGTTACAATTGGAACTATAAAGCCTCCATAAGAGTCTCCACCAACATAGACTGGATTTGAAATGTATTCAGGGTGATCAATAAGCCACTGTGAAGTAATCAACAGTCAAAATGTAACAAATTCTTCAGCTAGGAAGCACCAAAGTTTCTTTCAATTGAAGAATCAAATTGCTGCCATCAATTTAATCGTGTGTAGCATTTACCTTCCTAAAGAATTCATAAATTTGATTTGAGACTTGAATATTAGAAGAATGAGAAGCTTTAGCAGTCCTGGCATACGAAAATCCAGTTCCTACTGGCTGATCCACAAAGATAATGCTTGCCACCTGCCAAATAAGAACACATTATTCTCAACGTTACAGAACAAAAAAAATCCTTAAAGCATCGAAATCAGTCCAAGACAAAATCTTCAGAATTTACCTTGGTCCAAGAATATGGATTTAGCATCAACTTGGGCAAACTCCCATGGTACAGCACCGATTCGAACTTTATCGGCCCTGCGAAATTCCAAGTTTAAGATTTGGGGTGATCCAACTTTCATTTCTTGAACTACATTGTCCATGCATAATGTATAGACATGAAGATTCATGCGTTCAGAATCTTCTGATAGTTGCATGGTTTTGTAAGAATTCAAAAAACAAAAAGACAAACAAATGTTTCTCGTTTCACAAAGTTTAACCTTTGTAGAAATTGGCTCATCACCGTACATACCAACCTTAATCGACTTAAAAATCTCTAGGTTGTCTTAATCAATACGGACAACTGATACTAGTAAGAATCGCACGACAAAATAACCGAAGTAGTAGTCTATTCTTAGATGAATAATACAGACAAGTTTTGTTTGGTGTAGGAAGAGTTCTAATGAAATAAAATATGGACAAAACGAAGAAGTCAATAGCTTAACAACCAAAAGCTTCCGAAACCCTTTCAAGATTTTAAGCTTTTTGGGGATTTGCAGACCAACAAATATGGCGGACTACCAAAACCAATGATCCCAACATCAGGGAAAGCAAGAAAAGACATGATGTATTATTGCATATTTAGAACATCAAGAGGGCATCATCATTCTTACCTATCTCATAAGCAAGCCCAGATAATGCAGAACAACCAGGGCCTCCAGTCAACCACAGCACAAGCGGGTCGGTTTCAGGATCAGACTCTGACTTGGTGAAGTAGTAGAAGAGCTGCACGTCCTCTGATTCACCAACCCCAATATACCTGCAGGTTATGAAAAATCACACAACCCACAAATAAAAATCGTTTCTTTTCTTTCGCTAATCTTGAACAAACTGAGTGCAGCACTACTGCAACTATCAAAAGACTTCGCTGCTCACCCTGTTCCTAGTTCAAAAGGTAGGCCCTGGAAATCCTGGAAGAGACTTGACTATTGAACCAGCCTTAGCAAAGTTTGAACCACTTTGTACAATCAGAAGCAGCAATAACAGATTCCAGAGCATCAATAACCCTTTTGAGCCAGAGCTAAATTGTTTTTTCATCTTTTTTTAAACTTGACTTTGATAGAACCTGATTTGCCGTGAGCTCCACTTTACACGCCTTTCAGTCTTTTTCTTACATATATATCACGTAACAAATCAGGGCTAAACTATTCTTTGCAAGCATTGGCTGGTAATATGGATTGTCAGTGCATTGATTCCATTTTCAATCATGTAAACCAAATTCCACCCCTACTTTTTGGAGATTATGATTCTTGTAATCAAAAGAATATTAAAGAAAGAAGATCGGGTAGTCAAGTACAATATAAAAATTAAACTCTGATTATGAACTTTCTGATAGTTATCGTGCGCCAGAAAGTCTCTATCATTAACTTGATTGCTTCCAAATAATACTATTACATTATTATATTAAAATCAAGAAAGTACAATTTAAAACTGCACTTTTACAATCATACATAATAAATATTCAAAAAATAAGTCTGATACAATCTGGAGTCACATGAACTTGATCATGGAGCCTTAATAGATCTTTTTATATGATGATTAACATAGCCCACTTCACAATTTGCGCCATGCATGCAACAATCCCCCAACCCTTCAGATCTGAATCTTCTTTGATTGGGATGAAGCACATGTTTTGGATGAAGACGAAGATCCAAGAACGTCGCTGCTCAATGTTTGATGTCCTCCCGAAGGGACAGGCTTGGACTTGGACTTGGGAAGGAGGAACTTAATGAGCCCTTTTTCAGGGGTACGTTGCAATTTCTATCATGACAATTAAGATCATAAAATAAATACTCATAAATCCATTTTAACTAATTGAGGAACCTTAAATTTGTGAAAGGAGATGAACCATTTCAGGTCGAGGACGACAATTAGCGACCAAAGGTTGATGTTTGGGCATGGTCAATCCAGGGCCTTCAGTCATATCAACCATTTCCTTCCCAATTTTCTCCCAATCAAAGCACTGAATGACTGAACCCAAAGCAAACCCCATCATACGCATCGCCAGACCTTCGCCGGGACAGCCTCTCCTTCCAGCGCCGAAAGGCATCCATTTGTACCCTACTTTTGTACTTTCAACTCCTTCAAATCTTTCCGGTATGAACTTCCCCGGATCCTCCCAAATTTTGGGATCATTTTGTATAGCCCACAAGTTTACCAACAACATTGTTCCTCCGGGAACCCTGTAACCTCCGACGACACATTCCTCCGAGGATTGATGAGGTAACAGCGGCCCGGCTGGGTACATTCTCATTGTTTCATTTATTATGCAGCGTAGGTAAGATAAATTAACTAGGTCGGATTCATCTAATAAACGGTCTCTTCCGACGACTCTGTCGATTTCTTCTTGGGCTGTCTTGAAAGTTGATGGGTGGTTTAGCATGGCCGACAATGCCCACTCCATCGTTCCTGTTGACGTATCTGTTCCGGCAGTTAATAAAACCTGCAACCCAGTGTTCATGATCAACAGACATGTTTTAGTTTTTGTTTTCTGATGTCTTTAGTGAAACATTCTTCTGACAAAGTTCATACTGTGTAGAAGTATGAATAACAAGATGATATGATCATTGTGATGGCATAAGTCAAATTAATCAGAGGATGATCCGAAAAGAAATTAGAAAAGTGAAGTTTGAATTTACCAGCATCAGGCTCCTGATGATTTCATCCTTGTAGTACTCTGGCTCTTTCTCTTGCAGCGTCAACAGAACCTCAATCAAAGTCTTATTTTTCTCCACTGTTTTCACTGAATCTTCACCGTCGCCTTGACTTCTACCTGTTTTAAATTCCTTAATTAGCTGCTGCATGAATTCGTCCCTGTTTTCCTGAAGAACCCGCAATCTTTCATCCATTTTCTCCAATTTAAGCCACCGCAAAACGGGCAAGAAGTCCCCAATATTAGTAGTCCCGTTGAGCCTCATCGTCTCCTCCACAATCTCCCGGAATCTCTTCGCATCTTTAATTTCCTCGACATTTAACCTTTTCCCAGCAATCATCCTCATCATAACGCTCAACAACAGTTCGAAAAACAGAGTCTTCACTGCCACACTCTGTTTTGCTTCGGCGGCCAATAAAAGCCTCCGCAGCATCAGCTTCACTTCGTCCACCCGGATCCCGTGAAGCATTTGAATCCTGTGGGAAGACAAGATCTCCAGAGAAGATATTTTCCTCAGGTTCCTCCAATGATCACTGTACGGTGCCCATACCAGGGAGGTAAAATTGTAGCCCAGGTATTTCCCGGCTAGCAAATCGGGGCGGTTTGCGAAGACGATGTCGTGTTTATTGAGGCACTCCTCAGCTGCGGAAGGGGAGGACACGACGAGGACCAGGCGGGATCCGAAATCAAGGAGTAGGACGGGGCCATAACGGTCGGAAATCTTGGCTAGGCCTTTGTGGAAAGGCATCTTGACGAGGTAAAGGTGGCCGATAAGGGGCAAACTGAGGAGGGGGCTGGGCGGAAGGTTTCGGATTTTGCGGAGGAAATAGTTGGTGAAGACGTATAGAGCTATGAAAATTGGAAGGTACAGGTACAAGGTTTCCATTGAATTTGGAAGATGAAGAAATGGAGGGTTTTGGGTGGAAATTGGGCAGGGTCAGTAATCACTCTTATATTACATGCTTCTTCTTCTTCCTGGTTCTGTCGTCTTTGGTTCTCCTCAATAAGGATGAAGACATTTGATTTTCAATAAGATAAGACTTCACGTTGTCCATTGTTGTTGGTTGATGCTGCAAGAACTGTCCTCTCCATTTTTTTTTTCCTTGTATTGGTGATGATGATTTGGAGTGTTCTGGTGTTGAAATTAGGAGAGACCACCTACCATTCCACTTTTGGGCAGGAAAATGTGGAAAAGTTTGGATTTTTTTTTTTTTTTTTTTTTTTTCTCTCGTCTCGTCAGCTTTCACAATTTCGTCCGTTAATGAACTACTAAATTATTTTCACCGATTTGATTCAAAATTTTGCAATTCTTTTACCATGGAATATATTAATTATAACAAATATTATTATAAATATAATAAAAAAATATCATTTATAACTTGAAAATACATCCAATATAATATGAAAATACACCACATTCTAAATATGTTAAAATACATAAAATATTATATAAAAATACATAATTTTTTAAAATATGAGAATATATATTAAATATAATTGGAGAATTGTGGAGTATGATATGGTTCGTAGAATTTTTTTATTTTAAAGAATTGGAATTATTGATGAACCATGAATTGTGTTATTTTCTGTTGTAATTTTCAAATATCATGTTATTACAGTCACTCAATATTGTATATCCTATTATATAAGGGGTCATATAAAGAAAAGGTAATAATCTAATAGTTACACTACTCACGATAAAATGAGGCGAAATGTTCCTCCTTCCACCAACTCTGGTGATGATCTCCCTCTTTAGAACCCAAACCCGCCTTTTTCTTCTAGTTCCAAAAAGATTCGAAATTCGAAACCATTCGTTATTCAAAAAAAACCCAAAATTTCTAATAATAACTCGAAATTCCCTATACGATCAGTAGAAAAAGCTTTTTGACAAGCATTTGTTACAAGAGGTTGTGAACCTTTTTCCTCTTAGATTATCTTCTCTATCATTGAAACAATTGATACCTATCTTCAAGGCCATACTACTTCATGTGATGTGTGGCGTGCTTTAACCCAAAATTATAGTGTCTCTCATGTCAACTCTTAATGAATTTCATAATATCACAAAGAATGAATTTTCATTTTTGTATAAATTTTACTTGTTATCTTCCAAATTTTTATCCTTTATCATCTTAATTTAAACTAAAAAAATCCCTTCTTTGTTCCTCTCTCTTTCTCCTGTTAAAACAAAAAGATAATTTTATTAAAATTAAAATAATAATACTTAAAATTAAAGTGATAACTATTAATATTTTTTTTATTCCTTCGTAAAGCCAAGGCTATTACTAATTCTTTAGCTTTGGATAGTCATGTCATTTCTCCTACGGATTTTAATGTTATAATTTATCGTAAATTTAGTGTCGATTATAATGGTATTATTGGTGCCCTGCCAGGGCTTGTAGTAACTCTTATATTATATTATATGCTT
The DNA here is from genome assembly GCA_030378225.1 of Knoxia roxburghii. Classification (NCBI taxonomy): domain Eukaryota; kingdom Viridiplantae; phylum Streptophyta; class Magnoliopsida; order Gentianales; family Rubiaceae; genus Knoxia; species Knoxia roxburghii. The sequence continues at coordinate 41,888,195 of CM059418.1, forward strand.
CTTCTTCCAAGTTTTGTTGTCTTTGGCTCTCCTCAATAAGGATGAATACATTTGATTTTGAAGAAGAAGAAGATAAGACTTCACGTTGTCCATTGTTGTTGGTTGATGCTGCAAGAACTGACCTCTCCATTTTTATTTTTATTTTTATTTTTTTGGAAGGATGATGATGATGATTTGGAGGTTTTATGAGTGTTAGAAAAATCAGAAAAGACCACAGAAATGAAGATTAGTTAGGTTTTTTTTTTTTTTTTAATCTTTAATTTTACAAGCTCTCGTATCAGTCGTTACAATTTCGTCCCTACGAACTACTAAATTATCTATGGCAATTCAAATTTTTTCAATTTTAATATTATAATGTTAAGGGAGTATATTCTACTTGAAAAATTTAACATTAAATATCACTTGAAAATACATTACATTCCTAATACTACCATATACAAATTGCACATACTATCGTATTTAATATGAAATATAAACTTTATATTTTCTTAACTTAATATCGGAGCTATGTGATTCTCTCATTCTTTATGTTTCAAACACGTCTTCATCTTCCTCCATTGTCAACCATTCCTTAATCTTCTTCACCATATCTATATTTGTTATTCATCATTCATTTACTATTAAACTTCATTATCTTGAAAACTATGCTCCTTAGAACTTCAATTTTCTCTCCTCAGTACTATTATTCAATCTCTTTGGCATCCTTTTTTGGCATGAAAAGGCCCCTCCTTCCGCTAACTCTGTTGGTGATCCTCCCTCCTTAGAATCCAAACGCACCTTTTTTTCTCTAGTTTCAAAAGGATTAACTTCTTATCTCTTAGATTTTCTCCCCTATCATTGAAACTATTTATACCTATTTACAAGGCCTTACTACTTCAACTGATGTGTAACGATGTTTTAGCTCAAAATTATGATGCTAGTATTTCTCATGGCCAACAAACTCAACTCTTGTTTGAACTTCATAATATCATAAATGATGTCCTTCCTAAAGCCAAGGCTATTGCTAATTCTTTGGCCTTGGCTAGTCATGTCGTTTCTCCTACATATTTTAATATTATCATTTACTGCAAACTTTGTGCCGATTATAATGATATCAACTGCTTTCATTATTAAGATCATAAGAATAAATTATCATAAATCTATTTTTAACTAATTAAGAAACCTTAAATTTGTGAAAGGAGATGAACTATTCCAGGTCGAGGACGACAATTAGCGACCAAAGGTTGATGTTTGGGCATGGTCAATCCGGGCCCCCCGTCATATCCACCATTTCCTTCCCAATTTTCTCCCAATCAAAGCATTGAATCACTGAACCCAAAGCAAACCCGACCATCCTCATCGCAAGACCTTCGCCGGGACAGCCTCTCCTTCCGGCGCCGAAAGGCATCCATTTGTACCCTACTTTTGTACCTTCAACTCCTTCAAATCTTTCCGGCTTGAACTTCCTCGGATCCTCCCAAGTCTTGGGATCATTTTGGATGACCCACAAATTTACCAACAACATTGTACCTCCGGGAACCCTGTAACCACCTACCACACATTCCTCCGAGGATTGATGAGGTACTAACAGCGGACCGACTGGGTACATCCTCATTGTTTCGTTTATTATGCAGCGTAGGTATGGTAGATTAGCTACGTCAGATTCATCTAACAAACGGTCTGTTCCGACGACTCTGTCGATTTCTTCTTGGGCTGTCTTGAAAGTTGATGGGTGGTTTAGCATTGCGGACAATGCCCACTCCATCGTTGCCATTGACGTATCTGTTCCGGCAGATAATAAAATCTGCAACCGTGTTTATGATCATCAGATATTATACTGCAAACATAATTAATTTCCAGTTTTTTTTTTTTTTTTTTTTTTGGGGAGGGGGGGGGAGGGGGAGTGGGGTGTGGGGGCTATCCAAGAAGTCATGTGTGCTTTCGCTTCTAAAGTCAATCAACTACCATAGTTTAGACTTTTGTTTGGTCCTAGTCAATGTCATCCCTCCGCTAAATCAGAGGTTCTTTGGTGTTATCTTCCATTGATTGCACTTTAAGAAATGTTTTTACTGTCAAAAATTCCAAATGCTCATCAGTGAGATTGCTATATGCAAATTTACCAGAACTTTAACAAATCCCTTGTTTTAGTTTTTGTTTTCTGACATCTTTAAGGAAAGATTCAGCTGACAAAGTTGATACTGTGTTCATTATGATGTCATAAGTCGAATTAATAAGAGGATGATCAAAGAAGTAATTAGCAAAGTGAGGTTTGAATTTACCAGCATCAAGCTCTTGATGATTTCATCGTTGTAGTACTCTGGTTCGTTCTCTTGCAGCGTCAACAGAACCTCAATCAGGGTCTTCTTTTTTTCCACTGTTCCCGCTGAATCTACACCGCCACCGCCGCCGCCGCCGTGGACATCCTGAGTTCTATTGGTTCTAAACTCCTTAACTAGCCCCTGCATGAAGTCGTCTCTGTTTTCCTGAAGAAGCCGCAATTTTTCATCCATTTTCTCCAATTTTAGCCACCGCACAACGGGCAAGAAGTCCCCCATATTCGACGCTAAAAGAAAGCGAAAATGAATCAAACAAGAAACCCTAGAAGAGCGGTTTCCAGAAGAAGAAGAAGGAGCAAAAGATTTTGTGAAAGCTTTTCTCTGAATTTTTTTATTATCAAAAACTGCTTACAACTGTTTCTGTACAAGTATATATAGCAAGACTAATAACCGCTTCTAACTAACTTGCGTATCCAAGAAGCTAACTATTAGTCCAGCTCAGCATAAATAATACTAAAGCTAAAGCTAGGAAACGCGGCATCAGATCAGACGCTGCGCACATCAGATCAACCACAAGCTAACATCAGATCAACCAAAGGCTAACATCAGATCAACTGTAAGCTAACATCAGATCAACCGAAGGCTAACATCAGATCAACTGAAGCGCGACATCAGATCAAATGCCGCGCACATCAGATCAGCTATAAGCTAAGATCAGATCACTTCTGCTGTTTCAAAATATTTAAGATCCCCTCCTCAAGCTCAGCTTCCATAAGCTGCAGCTTGGATATTAAATGCTGAAAAACTGCAGTAGAAACAGATTTGGTAAACAAGTCAGCCACTTGATCCTTTGAACACACATGCTGCAACTTTATAAGTCCAGTTTTAAAAGCTGCGCGACACACATGGCAGTCAATTTCGAGATGTTTAGTTCTTTCATGAAAGACCGGGTTTTCTGCAATGTAAATTGCAGCCCGATTGTCACAGAAAAAAGAAATAGGATGAACTACTGGAACGTGAAAAATCTTCAGCATATAATCTAACCACTGAATTTCCCTCACTGTAGTAGCCATGGCTCTGTATTCAGCCTCTGCAGTTGAACAAGCAACAGTGGTTTGTTTCTTGGACTTCCAAGAAACCAAAGCTCCTCCAAGAAAAATCCCATAGCCTGTTATAGATCTCCTAGTGGACTTACATGTACCCCAATCTGCATCACTGTAAGCCTGAAGTTGAAATGTAGTGGTACTGGAGTAGTATAAACCTCTTCCTACGGATCCCAGTAAAAACCTCAAAACATGCAAAGCAGCATTCCAATGAGACATGTGTGGAGTATGCATGAACTGACTTAACTGCTGAACTGGGAAGGCCAAATCTGGTCGAGTAAAACCAAGATACAGTAACCTACCAACAAGTCTTCTGTACCGTTCTGGATGTTCTAATAGAGGAGAATCATCCTTGTCTGTTGCCTCAAACCTCAAACCAGGTGGAAAAGGTGTTGCAGCTGGAGTACAATTCAACATTCCAGCATCCTTGAGTATATCAAGAGCAAACTTCCTTTGATTGATGAGAATACCTTCGGCAGTTCGTGTTAACTCCATCCCCAAGAAATATTTGGCCTGACCAAGATCCTTGATTGTAAAAGTAGAATGCAGAAAGGACTTAATACTTTCAATCTCAGATTCATCTGATCCTGTAAGAAGGATGTCATCAACATAAACCAACAAGTAAACACAAGTTGAACCCTTGTGAAGATAAAAAAGGCAATGATCATGCTCTGCCTGCTGAAAACCATATTGAACCACTGCTTTAGTGAATTCAATGTTCCACTGCCTAGAGGCTTGTTTCAACCCATACAAAGACCTCTTCAATTTACAAACTTGACCAGCATTCGCCTTGGTATAACCAGGAGGGGGTAACATGTATACCTCTTCATCCAAGAAACCATGAAGAAAAGCATTATTCACATCTATCTGCATCAAAGGCCAATTATTTCCTACAGCAACAGCAATGAACAACCTTACTGTAACAATTTTAGCCACTGGAGAAAAAACTTCAGTGTAATCTTCACCTTGCTTTTGATTATATCCCTTAGCCACTAACCTGGCTTTATATCTATCAACAGTTCCATCTGATTTATGTTTGATCTTATAAATCCATCGACATCCAACAGGAACTTTCCCAGTAGGTAGATTGGTAATCTCCCAAGTACCATTATCCTCTAGAGCTTGCAGTTCTTTATCCATTGCATCAACCCACTCAGAAGTAGTACTTGCCTGATTATATGAAGCAGGTTCTTGAAGAATGGACAAATTTGACACAAACTGTACATGATTAGCATCAAACACACATAAGTGAGAAACTGGCACTGATGAATGATTGACCACAAAGTCTTTCATCCAGAAAGGTTTTTGATGATTTCGAGTACTATGCCTTGAAGATTCAGGTAATGAAAATTGGTCAGACTGACCTGAAGGAGGACTAGGTGGAAGAAGAGAAAAAGAATCAGAATTTTGTGATGCAGAAGGAATGAGAGGTGAACAAGAGTCAGAATGAAGTGCAGGAGGAAGATCTGATCTGTGTTGATTTTGATCTGATCTGTGCTGATTTGGATCTGATCTGTGCTGACTTTGATCTGATGTGTCAACAAGATCTGAATCCGGAAATAAAGAACCATAACTAGGTATAACATGACTAAGATCAAGACTTGTGTTTACTGCAGAGAATTTAGAACCGGGAAATGTAAACTCATGAAACACAACATCTCTGGAAATCACTGTTTTGTTTTGAGAAGGTATGAAGACTTTATATCCTTTATGAGCTGAAGGATATCCCAAGAAAACCCCCGGAAGAGATCTAGGATCAAATTTGTCCCTTTGTGGTGTTTTATCTAACACAAAACAAAGACAACCAAATGTTCTAAGATGGCTGTACTCAGGTGGTTTCTGATATAAAATCTCAAATGGTGATTTCCATAAAAGAACTTGAGAAGGCAACCTATTGATCAAGTAAGTCGCAGTTAAAATTGCTTCTCCCCAAAATTTTTTAGGAAGTTTAGACTGAAACAGCAAGGCTCTAGCTACTTGAAGCAAATGTCTATGTTTTCTTTCCACTACTCCATTTTGTTGAGGAGTATATGCACAACTTTTATGGTGAATGATTCCAGAATCAGAGAGAAATTTCTGACAAACAGAGTTAATAAACTCAGAACCATTGTCAGTTTGCAAGATTTTCACTTTGGTGTTGAACTGATTTTGCAACTGAAGAATAATGTGTTGCACTAATGATGGGATTTCAGACTTGAATTTAACAAAATATGTCCAAGTTGCTCTACTAAAATCATCAACAATAGTCAAGAAGTATTGTGAATTATTCAAAGTAGGAACCTTAAAAGGACCCCAAAGATCCATATGCAACTTTGACATTACAGAATCAGTGCTGGATTTACTAGGAAAGAAAGGGTGTCGAGTTTGCTTTGCCAAAGGGCAAATTTCACAGGAATCTGTTTCTTGATGACCTTTAAAACAAGGCAAATCATCTGCTAAATGATCAATTACAATATCTGAAGGATGCCCCAACCTACTATGCCAAGGTACATTATGAGAAAATGAACTATTACAAGCTGAAGGAAACTTGTAATTCAAGACTGAATCAAAGTCCTGAGTCTTATTCAGAATCTTGGAATTTGTTGATTCTGGAGGATTGAAAGCAACACTTGAATGAAATGAATCTTTATTGAAGGTGTAAAGATGATTTGCTACTTTTCCAACTGCAAGAACCTCATTAGATGCCAGGTCCTGCAGCCAGCAGCCATTTTTTGCAAAGACACAAAAACAGTTGGAATCTTCAGTCAATTTATGCACTGAAATCAGGTTATTCTTGAAAGAAGGCAAATACAAAACATCTTTCAAGACAAGGTTATTAGATAAAGGACAATCTCCAAGGCTTTCTACAATCTGTTTTCGACCATCAGGAAAGGAAACAAACATAGATTTGGCCAGTTTTCTAACATTCACTAACATGTGTTTATTGCCAATCATGTGACAGGTGGCACCTGTGTCCACAATCCAAGTACACTGCTCCACACAATCATTAATAGACAAAGCACTAAACATATTAGAGGTAAAAACAGTACCTGCAAAATCAGTGAATTCCACACAATTCATTGCAGCTGCAGCATTTTTAGTCCTGCTTCCCTGCAATGCTTCCATTCCTTTTTTAATGGCAATTGACAGTGCTTCATTCCATGCTACATCTTCTGATTTTACTTCCAGAGGAGTCTCTGCAACTTCAGCACAGTTTGCGTTGGACTTCTTCTTTCTTGCTTCCCACCAATCAGGGTAACCATGCAATTTAAAGCACTTGTCTACTGAGTGTCCTTTCCTTTTGCAGTGTGTGCAGAATAACTGTGCCTTCTCAGCCTTACTCATGAATTTCTTTCCTCCTTCTTTGAAATTCACTGACTGTTCTTTGACATTCATTGCAGAACAAGAAGCTGAATTCTCCAGGTTTAACCTACTATCATGACTAACTTGTCTATGTCCCTCAGATTTAAGCATTATAGAATAAACTCTACTCATTGTAGGTAATTGATCCATTAAAAGAATATGATTCTTTTCAACATCATACTCAGCATTCAGTCCCATCAGAAACTCCATACACTGATCCTCATGTTCTCTTTCAGCTACTGCCTTAGTTACTGCAGTTAATACATCTCTAACACCTCTCTTGTATTCAATAGAACGATTTTCAGCATTCAACAATTTCTTAGCTATGTGAACTCCAACAACACTAGGCCTAAGTTGATCAATTCGATCTCTCAATTCCTTAATTCTACCATAATATTGTGTAATATGAAGTGTTCCTTGCCTAGCAGTAGACAATTCTCTTTTAAGTTGGAATAAAAGAGACAGATTCGAAACTCCAAACCTGTCCTTGATTTCGCTCCACAGATGCTTCGCCTCGCTGATGTACATAAATTGATTCACCAGCTCTTTAGAAATTGCCGCATGTATCCAAGACACCACAAGAGTGTTAACTCTCTTCCACTTACGGTAATTTGAGGAATTTGCCGGCGGTTGTGGAAAAGAACCATCGATGAAGCTCTGTTTATTCTTAACTTCCAGAGCTCCCGCCATAGCTGTGCTCCACATCAGGTAATTGTTTTCATTCAGCTGCTGTGATACCAACAGCATGCCAGGATAATCCGAATTATGAAGGAGCAGTTGTTCCTCCAGTTCTTCGTTCGTCATTAATTGCTCATCGGGAAAAAACTCATCAGAGTTCAAAGCCTCTCCAAGAATCGATTGATCATCCATTTGACCGGTAATAATAATCAGGTTATTACCGGAATACAAAAACGAGATGAAAAACCAAGCTCTGATACCATAAAAGAAAGCGAAAATGAATCAAACAAGAAACCCTAGAAGAGCGGTTTCCAGAAGAAGAAGAATGAGCAAAAGATTTTGTGAAAGCTTTTCTCTGAATTTTTTTATTATCAAAAACTGCTTACAACTGTTTCTGTACAAGTATATATAGCAAGACTAATAACCGCTTCTAACTAACTTGCGTATCCAAGAAGCTAACTATTAGTCCAGCTCAGCATAAATAATACTAAAGCTAAAGCTAGGAAACGCGGCATCAGATCAGACGCTGCGCACATCAGATCAACCACAAGCTAACATCAGATCAACCAAAGGCTAACATCAGATCAACTGTAAGCTAACATCAGATCAACCGAAGGCTAACATCAGATCAACTGAAGCGCGACATCAAATCAAATGCCGCGCACATCAGATCAGCTATAAGCTAAGATCAGATCACTTCTGCTGTTTCAAAATATTTAAGAGACGCCCCGCAGAGCCTCATCGTATCCTCCACAATCTCCCGGAATCTCTTCGCCTCCTCAACCTCCTCCACATTATCGCCGTAGTACCTTTTCCCGGCAATCATCCTCATCAGAACGTTCAACATGAGTTCGAAAAACACAGTCTTCATCTCCACACTCTGTTTCGCTTCGGCGGCCAATAAAAGCCTCAGGAGCATCAGCTTCACTTCGTCCACCCGGATCCCATGAAGCATTTGGAGCCTGTGGGAAGACAAGAGCTCCAGAGAAGATATTTTCCTCAGGTTCCTCCAATGATCACTGTACGGCGTCGATTCCATGGAGGTATAATTGTAGCCCAGGTATTTCCCGGCGATAAAATCGGGCCGGTTTGCAAAGACGATGTCGTGTTTATTGAGGCAATCCTCGGCTGCAGAAGGGGAGGACACAACGAGAACCGGGCGGGATCCGAAATGGAGGAGTAGGACGGGGCCATAACGGTCGGAAATCTTGGCTAGGCCTTTGTGGAGAGGCCTCTTGACGAGGTAAAGATGGCCGATAAGGGGCAAACTGAGGAGGGGGCTGGGCGGAAGGTTTCGGATTTTGCGGAGGAAAAGGTTGGTGAAGATGTATAGAGCTAGGAAAATTGGAAGGTACAACAGGTATAAGGTTTCCATTGAATTTGGAAGATGAAGAAATGGAGGGTTTTGGGCCTGTAATAACTCTTACTATATTATATGCTTCTTCTCCTCAATTAGGATGAAACATTTGATTTTGGGCTGGTAAATGAAGAGTAATTTGGATTTTTTTTTTTTTTTAATGTTTGGTCTTACTCTCTCCTCTAGTCAGCTGTCACAATTTCGTACGTTAAGGACCACCAAATTATTTTCATCCATTCGAATTTTTGCAATTCTAATACCATGTGTTTTTAATGTGCTTAATCCATCGATTCCAATGTGCTTAATATCGATCGTCAAAACATTCCAAAATTTCAAAGTTGGGAAAGAAGTTTGAACATGTTGGGCCGTGGGGAATACTTAGCCACCAAAGGCTGGGCCTTGTAAGGTGGGGTTCCAGGGCCTTCCCTCAGGTCCATCGTAGCCATTCCGTCCTCCATCTCCCATTTGAAGCACTGGATCAACGAGCCCAATGCCAAGCCCAGCACTTGCATGGCCAAGTTATTTCCAGGACATCCTCGCCTCCCATGACCAAATATTATGAGCTTCATCAACTCCCCTTTCCTCCGCCACTTTCACAACCTATGAATCTCGCCGGCATGAACTTCTCCGGATCATCCCAATACTTGGGATAATGATGTATCCCCCATGCGTTCACCAACGGCACAGTTTCTGCCGGAATTTTAAACCCTCCGACCACGCAATCTTGCGATGCTTTATGAGGCACTAACAGTGGTGCCATTAACAGTGGTGCCGCTGGGTGCTACTGGAGTGTCTCGTTTATTATGCTATGGATGTAAGGAAGCTCAGGAAGATCAGATTCTGCAATTAGGCGCTCTTGTCCAACTACATTGTCGATTTCTGACCGTGCCCTGTTCAGAACATTAGGACTGGCTATTAAACGTGTCATTGCCCATTCCATATTACACGCCGTTGAGTCCGATCCTCCATGAAGTAGTACCTATTCCAGTATAATAGGTTCCACAATTATCATTCTATTATCTTACTTTTATCTTTACGGTCATAAAAAATTTAATTAATGCAAAGATTATTAATCTAATATAAATATCAAACTCAAAACCAATTAGTAATGGGTGGGGAGATTTTTACTCATGTAGATTACCCAAATAAATTAGCTTTGGGAAATCTCAACATTTTAAAAAATAAATAATTTAATAAACCAAACTAATTGTTCTTCAATCCCTGTGGAGCTGTTAAAAGGGCTTCTTCAAATACCTCTATCAATTGATGCAACAGAGGAGATGAATCTGAAGTTTAACAAAACAACATAAGTTTGGATCGAAGTTATACTGACCAACATGAGGTTTTTTATGGTTTCATCGGAGTAGTAATCGGGGTCTGTCTCATTCAAAGCCAGTAATGTTCCCATCATGGTCTTCTTCTTTTGATCTGAATTATTGACGGTGGGGCCGCCGGCACGATGTTCATCAATCGGATCCTGCATGAACTTGTCTCTCCTCTCCTGAGCTTTTTGCAGCTTTTTCTCCACATCATTTAGTCCAAACCATCGCAGGAATGGCAAGAAATCAAGCCCGCTTACTCTCTGAAGCAACTCCGGCACCTCGGATATAAACCCTTGGAAAACCTATGATTCTTGAATCCTCCACATTCTCTCCATAATACCTTTTCCCGGCGATCATCCTCGTCATGACATTGAAAGTGAGTTCAAAGCAAGCCGACCTCATATCTGATGATATTAATGGGGCACCGGGATCTTCAAAATTGGAAGCTCGGAATAGCTTCCGAATCAGGGATTGAACCTCGTCGGCCCGAATATCGGAAAACTGCGGTAGCTTCCCGGAGGACAAGACTTCCAGGGACGAACTCCTCCGGAGGTTTCTCCAATGTTCGCCGTAGGAAGCCCAAACAAGGCTGGTGTTGTTGTAACCAAAGTACTTTCCGCCGATAAATTTTGGGCGATTTGCGAGAATGATGTCATTTTTTGTGAAGCAATCTTCTACGGCCGAGGGGGATGAGACGACGACAACCGGAACGCAACCGAACCTGAGAGAGATTACCGGACCGTATCTGTCAGCGAGTTTGTATAAAGATCTATGGAAAGATATGTCGAGCAAGTGGAGATGGCCGATTAATGGCAGTGCCGGAAACGGAGTCGGTGGAAGATTTTGGAAGCGGCGGAGGATTCGGCCGGTTAAGATGTGGAGGGCTATAATGAGCGGAGGAAGATACAATGAGTAGAGAGTTTCCATGAGAAATTAGGGAAATGTTGTACAGATTCGATAACATTATCTCATTTATATGGCGGGAAAAAGTTGCAACAACAGTCAACGTAATAAATGTTTTTGAGACCTACACGTTATAGCTATAAGAGTGACGGAATTACGTACAAAATTATCTTTTAAATTTTTTTTTTTGGTAGTAGTATTTGTAGCCATTTTTTATATTTGTAACCCTATTTTCAAAATAATCTTCCCAAATTATTCTTTTACTAATTTTTAAATAATTTATCAAAATTCAACAAAATGAATATATATTTTTTTATCCCAACAAAATGAATATTATCTTAATCATTTTAAACATATTTAATCATATAATAACTAATTATAAGAACAATTTTCATACATACAGTATTGTTTAGAAAAGTACAAATATTAAAAAAAAAGAGGAAATGGGGGAGGAAAATAATTATAAAAAAAATTGGTAAAAAATTCCTGAACAACTACTTGTGTTAATCGAATGAGCTCGAATTAATTACTATAACCAATATCATCACCATCACAATCGTTTCCATGAGCATGATCGCAACAATAAGTTTGATTTTCATCATCGTGATCATCGTTGTCATCTTCATCAAAGGGTTTATTTTTTTGGAGAATGCAGCATGTCTTGGAGCGATACTTCATGCTGCTGTTGTTGCAGAGAAGACAAGGAAGAAGAAGATGATGGCGTGAATTGTCTCATGGTGGCTCTGGTCATCGTTAAGTAATATCCACGGGAAGAAAAATAATTCTAAAAAATGGACAAAATAAATAAATATATATGTGTAATTATGAATAAATTCTATTATGTTATTATCTTATTATGAGAATATGTTATGCATTAAGTAAAAATAATTGTTTCATAATTTAAATGTTTTTTTAATTAAACTTTTTGTGCATAACTTTTTTCTAGAGTAGTGTGTTTGTGGTGGAGTTTGAAAAATGAGAAGAAGAAATAAGAAAAAATATTGATTTTTTTTTTTTTTTTTTTTTAGTGTGTTTGTGGTAGAGTTTGAAAAATGAGAAGAAGAAATAAGAAAAAATGTTGAGTTTTTTTTTAGAGGGGTATTTTGGATAATAAACTTTAAAAATAGAGCTACAGATAGTAGTCCAATTTTTTTTTATGACGATAAGTTTAGAATTTTAGATGACTCGAAGTTAAATAATATTATAATAAGATAAAGAATAATGTAAATATTTCTTACAAATTGAATAATTTTTTATTTTCTTTTTTATAAAAAATGATGACGAAATCTAAATGACATAAATTATATTAATCTACTCCCGATATAATTAAAACTTAGAACTCTATGTTATTTCTATCTGTTTTCAATGTTATATGCTATTTAAATTCAGGATCGTCATATTTCTAAGTGGCCCAACGTGATTCGAACCCATATCCCCGTATTGTGAATGTGATTTTAAACATTTCATTAAAAAATTTAATATATAGTAATAAAGTTAATATTTTATTATCTTAAACAGTTAAATTTTGTGTTAAATTTATTTATTTTAGTTAGGGGTGTGCATTATTCGGGTTGACACAAATAACCCGCCCAAACCGAAGTCATTTGGGTTATTCGGTGCGGCTTATTCGGGTTATTCGGGTTGCGGGTAGATAACTGATTAAGTAAATTGGTTAATTGAGCGGTTGTGAAGTTTGCTTTTTTAATTTGGGGCCCGACCGAAAACCGAATAAGTATAAAAGACTATAATGTAATTAAATACTAGACATCAGATCAGAGAATACTAGACATCAGATCAACAGACTATACATATCAGATCAAGAATATAAAAGAAATCATACAATAGAGCTAAATCATACTTAACAAGGGATATCACATCATGATTATATAGACATCAGATCAACACACTATAAATATCAGATCAAGAATATAAAAGAAATCATACAATAGAACTAAAGCATACTTAAAAAGGGAGATCACATCATGATTATATAGACATCAGATCAGGGAATATTAGACATCAGATCAACAGACTATAGATATCAAATCAAAAATATAAAAGAAATCATACAATAGAACTAAAGTATACTTAACAAGGGATATCACATCATGATTATATAGACATCAGATCAACAGACTATTGGATATCTGACTCCGATCCGAATATGCTTATTTGGGTTAATTGGATAATCGAACAAAAAAATCAAAAATTGAATATGCTTATTTGGTTTGGTTCATATCTTATGCGGTGCGGTTTGTGGGCGGATGAGGTTAATCTAAAAAAATCGAATAACCCAAACCGAATAAGCCATATAAATTCAAATCGCCCGAATACTCACACCTAATTTTAGTAGAAGAACTAATGCACGAAAATTTGACTGGGCCGGACGGCTAATGCAACTATAGCTGCTGTCAGCCCATTCCAAACAAAACTCGCACCCTCGGAACACACCCATGGGCCTTTTACTAGCAAGAAGAAATATGGAACTTTCTTTTTGGGCTAAAAATATGACATCTCACATTCATGTATAAGAAACTTATTAATAATTTGAATTTGCAGTATCACACTCGTTCAATAATGACACAATAATAATATTTAAATATTTATAGTAAAAATTGAAATTAACTTTTTTTTAGAAGTTCTATAATCAGTTCATTAACAACAATTACTACAAATAACTTAGTATAAATTCAAAAAGGAATTAAGGTGTTGTGTCGCTAAAACTTGTCACACTTCATCATGAAAGCTACCCATTTAAGTGACTATATTTCTATCGAGACAATTAAGATCATAAACCCATTTTAACTAATTAAGAAACCTTAAATTCGTGAAAGGAGATTAACTAATCCAGGTCGAGGACGACAATTAGCGACCAAAGGTCGACGCTTGGGCATGGTCAATCCAGGGCCTTCAGTCATATCAACCATTTCCTTCCCAATTTTCTCCCAATCAAAGCATTGAATCACTGAACCCAAAGCAAACCCGACCATCCTCATCGCCAGACCTTCGCCGGGACAGCCTCTCCTTCCGGCGCCGAAAGGCATCCATTTGTACCCTACTTTTGTACCTTCAACTCCTTCAAATCTTTCCGGCTTGAACTTCCCCGGATCCTCCCAAATCTTGGGATCATTTTGGATTGCCCACAAATTTACCAACAACATTGTACCTCCGGGAACTCTGTAACCACCCACCACACATTCCTCCGATGATTGATGAGGTACTAACAGTGGACCAACAGGGTACATCCTCATTGTTTCGTTTATTATGCAGCGTAGGTAAGGTAGATTAGCTACGTCGGATTCATCTAACAAACGGTCTCTTCCGACGACTCTGTCGATTTCTTCTTGCGCTGTCTTGAAAGTTGATGGGTGGTTTAGCATTGCGGACAACGCCCACTCCATCGTTCCCATTGACGTATCTGTTCCGGCAGATAATAAAACCTGCAATGTAACCCAGTGTTTATGATCATCAGATATTATAGTGCAGACATAATTAATTTTCAGTTTTTTTTTTTGGGGGCGCTATCCAAGAAGTCATGTGTGCCTTCGGTTCTAAAGTCAATCAACTACCTTACTTTAGACTTTTGTTTGGTGCTAGTCAACGTCATGCCTCAGCTAAATCAGAGGCCAAGACTGAGCAAAGAAATTAGCCTACCCGTTCACACACTACATATTCTGTGGTGGTATCTTCCACTGATTGTGCTTTAAAAAATGTTTTTACTGTCTAAAATTCCAAATGCTCATCTGTGATATTGCTAGATGCAAATTTACCATAACTTTAACAAATCCCTTGTTTTTCTGACAGATTTAAGGAAATATTCTTCTGACAAAGTTCATACTGTGTTCATTATATGATGGCATAAGTCGAATTAATAAGATGATCAAAAAAGGAATTAGCAAAGTGAAGTTTGAGTTTACCAGCATCAGGCTCCTGATGATTTCATCGTTGTAGTACTCTGGTTCTTTCTCTTGCAGCGTCAACAGAACCTCAATTAAAGTCTTCTTTTGTTCCACTGTTGCCGCTGAATCATCACCGCCGGCGTGGACCTCTTGAGTTGTATTTGTTTTAAACTCCTTAACTAGCCCCTGCATGAAGTCGTCTCTGTTTTCCTGAAGAACCCGCAATCTTTTATCCATTTTCTCCAATTTTAGCCACCGCAAAACGGGCAAGAAGTCCCCCATATTCGACGCCCCGGCGAGCCTCATCGTATCCTCTACAATCTCCCGGAATCTCTTCGCCTCCTCAACCTCCTCCACATTCTCGCCGTAGTACCTTTTCCCGGCAATCATCCTCATCATAACGTTCAACATGAGTTCGAAGAACATAGTCTTCATTTCCACACTCTGTTTCGCTTCCGCGGCCAATAAAAGCCTCCGGAGCATTAACTTCACCTCGTCCACCCGGATCCCGTGAAGCATTTGGAGCCTGTGGGAAGACAAGATCTCCAGAGAAGATATTTTCCTCAGGTTCCTCCAATGATCACTGTACGGCGTCCATACCAGGGAGGTAAAATTGTAGCCCAAGTATTTCCCGGCGAGCAAATCGGGCCGATTTGCAAAAACGATATCGTGTTTATTGAGGCAATCCTCGGCGGCGGAAGGTGAGGACACGACAAGAACCGGGCGGGAGCCGAAATCGAGGAGTAGGACAGGGCCATAACGGTCGGAAATCTTGGCGAGGCCTTTGTGGAGAGGCTTCTTGACGAGGTAAAGATGGCCGAGAAGGGGCAAACTGAGGAGGGGGCTGGGCGGAAGGTTTCGGATTTTGCGGAGGAAATGGTTGGTGAAGATGTATAGAGCTATGAAAATTGGAAGGTACAGGTAGAAGGTTTCCATTGAAATTGCAAGATGCAGAAATGGTGGATTTTTGGGTATAAATTGGGCATGGCCTGTAAGAAGTCTTATATTATATTCTTCGTCTCCTTGGTCGTGTCGTCTTTGACTCTCCTCAATAAGGATGAATTACATTTACATTTGATTTTCTAGAAGATAAGGTGGTTTGAATTTTAGGTGATTTCTTAAGGTAGATTTTTGAAATTACATTTACATATTTAAATCTATTTTAATTAAAAATTAATAATTTTTTATCTTTTAATATTTATAGGGCTTAAGTGTGACTTATTATTTAAAAGAAAAAAAGTAAAAATATTTTCGATTTTATGAATTATGTATTTATCCGTAAGAAATTTTAAAAATTGCGGGACCCTACAAGTGGACATATAAAACTTGATGCCAACCGTGGAAGAAATGAAAGTTTACCAATAATGCTAACGTATTTAATTCGATGCCTATCTATGTGCTATTCCGCCGTGGCCTAATAATAATGTTATTTGTTTTATAATTTTGTTATTTTATGATGGATTTAGTATAGTAATATTTATCATATTTTTACAAAATATTTTAAGTTTTTTAATGAAAATTTAAAAAAATTATTTAATTAAAAAATTACGTTATTCTTATTTTTCTTTAATTATATATTTTTTCTAAATAAATTTGTATCTTATATCATATTACAACTCTAACAATAAATAAAATCAATTTTCTCATTAAGGCGGTATTTGTTTAGTCTTTCTTGAAGAATATATTTTTTTTAATTACAAAACACAACATATCAAAATAATTATCAAGTTTTATCAAATCAATTAGAATATGAGAGGATATTGCTAGTTTAGGCCCAAACAAAAAAGAAGGTTAGCATCAATTAATTGATGTACGAATTGGTGCGCGAGGAAAAGATGTACACGTTCTTAACTCAAACGTAGTTTTAAGACTGTGACTTATAAAAGAATGTAAGGAAAGTTTTATCTTCATTTTGTAATAATTAATTTAAATTTAAACCACTTGAACTAGTCAATTTAATTTTAACTAAAAAAATTATAAAATTATCTAATTTATTTAAATATAAATTTATTCAAAAAATTTAATTAAATATAAATAAATTTGTATGTTTTTGAACGATAATTCAAATTCAACATTTATTAATTTTAAAAAATAAAGTGACATCAGAATTATATAATAAAAATGATAGGGAGTTGTTGAATTAGTATATATATAATTTAAAAGAATCGAATGAAATGATTAAAGAGGTTCGAATTTCACGATTGTAAGAAATATATATATATATATATATAATATAAAAGAGTCGTGCAAGTTTCATTGTGGAAATGAGAATATGGTGCATTCAAACAATGGTGAAAATATAATTAGAAAGAGACCATAGATTTGGGAGTTGACATTGGAATTCCATATACACAGCATAACTATTTTCTTTATGTAAATAATAATCGTTTTAAAAATTGTATTTTATTTTCAAATAATTAATGTTTTACGTTTTTCTTTTTTACCTTCTATGAATTTTTTTAAATATTAATAATTATTTAATTATTAATTATAGTACTTGATTGTATTGTAAAAAAAAAAAAAAAAAAGTACTTGATTGTAAAAGTCATAAAGGCCAAATTTCTAGGCTAATGGTCCACTAAATGAGTATAGACGAAGGGACATTGATGTAACTTTGTCAATATAGGCTGCTGCATTTTTCGATTTCTTATGTTTTTGCTTTCCAATTTCTCATCGATACTTACCGCGTCCAAGAAGATTCCAACGAGGCGTGACCTCAAATTTCTAGAGAGTGATGAGTAAGCAAGATAAGAATATCCCTGTTTGTTGATTTTGCTTTGCCTTTTCACCCTTTCTCGAAGGTAAAAGGAATTCATTTTTCATTTTTTATTATGTATTTTTACTTTTCTTTTAATTATCTGTTCGTCAGGTTTATGCGTAAATTAAATTATAAAAATAAATATAAATCGCGATAACATGTTAATTTATGTGTTATATGAAAATATAAGTGAATAAGATTGTGTTTCAATGAGGGTAAAGGGTCAAGCTATATGCGGTTGTTTGGTTCTATTGTTTAGCCTATATTTTTAATTGACAAAAACGTAAATATAAAATATATTGACTAAATTATAATTAAATTGTTAAATATAAAAAAAATTTATGATTAAATGTATGGTGAATAATAAAATTTAACACGAAATTTTCCTAATATCAAACAAACTAAATTTGATACTAAATCAATGTGAGACTCTTCTTCCATTTTTTCCATATATTTAATTTGCTCGATAAGTTTTTGCCATGGAATTCATATATATGAACCAAAACTGAAATCTTTTGACCAATTGGATTGGCTTAGTAGATAAATTAAAGAAAGCCCTTAGTAGGAGGTAGTAGTATGAATTCCCCATGAATGAAGATTATGATCATTTCAAGCTACCAACAATTTCTGACAATTCAATGATCAAATCACCTTCATTTTCCAAAGAAAAATCTCTCAAGCTTGGACTGAATTCTAAGGGATAATCACCTTCCTCATTTTATGGATAACCCTCCTGCAAATCGGGCAAATCCTGCTTTCCACACTCATGATCCTGCAAAATGAAAATCTTAATTTCCAGACTCTGGAATGAACAAAAACAATCCTTGTGTTATGGGCTTGAGGAATTCTTTTACCTGTTAGCGCAATCTTGGCAAGTAGCGCAGTGTCCGCAAGGAACAAAGAAGCAGTTCCTGGGCTTGTCATAACAGATAACACAGATCTTTCCATTGTATAGATCTTCAGAAGAGCTCCCTGTCCCAGATTCCTGATCTTCCTCGTCAGTTCCATAAGGCAATCTGAGAGCCTTCTGTGTCAGCAACGGCGCCGTCTCAGTTTGGCCTCCGCCCGGCGGAGTCTCTTCTCCTTCAGGATTATCCACAGCGCATGATCCCAGAAATTTTACCACCAGGAAGGAGACAGTCAAAATAAGAGCTGCATGAATAAGTCAGTAACGTTAACAACTTGTATATATATATATATATTCAGCAGAGATTGAATTGTGAGCTTAGTTGATGAGGGACGTTACCTAATACTAAAAAGTAGGCGACAAGACGAGCAACAAAAGAAAGCTCAACAGACCATCCATTAATGTCACCCTGCTGCAGTAAAAATGAAATTTTTTTAGTTCCAGAGTTTAGTATGAGATGAAGTTGTTCAAGAGACAAACTGCTGTACATTGTTTGGTGTAGTAACGAGTAAATATTTGGCATCTGGGAAGGGAAGATCAAGACGGCATGATCCAGTTCCTGTTGCACACATTCTCTCTGCTTTCGAGTTGTCATACATTCTTGAAGAAACGCTGATATTCATCAATACCATAATGCTTCTGCCGTTTAAATTAGTGATGCCAATGTAGTACTTGTCGTCTTCTTCGGTAGTGTAATCAGCTTCTCTGCCTGAACATCCAAATCTAATGAAACTGTGTCATAAGATGGAAAGATCCATATAGAAACTAATGGTTAATTAGGTATAATTTCCAAGTGAACGAATGAACGACTACCCTCTGGGGCATGGTTATCAGAACTGGAAGAATTTCTTGGCAGCAAACGTTCATGGTTTCCCTCCCCTGTTCCAGACATTGAAGTTATACCTTTACTTTTATTGAACAAAACCAAGAAATTGATATCAGGATCAAGGAAAAAGGTCAAGAAACCTTTGATTATAGACAGTTGAAGCAGGTCCAAAGTACTACTCTCTGCCTGATATCGAATTTGGATTCTTGAACCATTGTTCAACCACAACCAGTATCCCTGAAACAATACTACTATTAGTATTAGACAATTAACCAATGTTTTTACCATGAAAATTAACATAGAATTTATCAGATTAATGGTTTGAAAGTGTTGGAATTAAGGAACCATCAAAATAACGGACATGTTTCACTAAAATGGCTATATCTTAAACTCCAAATCTTCAATCGAGCTGATTCTTCAAGCAGGGGAAAGCCAACAGGAAGAGCTCGAAGCCCAGTATCAAATAATCAAGAAATAGACTAACACATGAATAATCCGAGTGTTTTACCTTACGACTGAACCGTCCAACAAGTACATAATCCGAGGCAGACCAAGTCTGTTCTTGGCTGAGCTCAGGCTTCTGGCGAAACCCGTAAAGAACAACGCCTTTCCGATCAGTATCCCTCAGTTCAACTTGCTTAACAAACAGAGAATCAGTGTGGAAGAGCCGGGAGGAGCTAGGTCCAAGCAGCATCTGGTAATCCCCATAATATCCATACCTTATGCTAATCGAAACTGCAGAAAAAAAAAAAAAAAAAAAAAAAGCCGAGAGTTAGTTAGTGAGTACATTAACATCGGATAAAATCAAAATATGAGACTGAAATCAAGAACTATAACTAAGTACATGCCACAAAGCCAGATTGTTAAAGGAGCAAGTAGCGGAGCGACACAATTCTCCAGCCAATTCTGTGGAGAATAATAACTATAACGATGTCCAGGGTTGTTGGTTGATGCTGCAAGAACTGGCCTCTCCATTTTTTTTTTCTGGCAAGAATTATGATGATTTGGAGTGCTGTGAGTGTTGAAGAAATTGTGTTGAAAATCCACAGACCATTCAGCTTTTGGGCGGGCAAATGAAGAGTAGTTTGGAATTTTTTCTTTTTTCTTTTTTGAATGTTAGGTCTTACTCTTGTGCGAGTAGTCACAATTTTGTTAGTTAGCAACTACTAAATTATTGGGTTTTAAAGGATTATCGTTTTCTTTTCCATTTTACGCCCACCCCAAAAACGAGAAGCCCAGGTTTCGTCTTTCTTGGATCAACGCAGCCCAACTGGCCCAAGTAAGCTTTTTGCGTTTTTTTTTTTAAGGAAAAAAAATCAGCAAAAACTAACCCATAATTTACGGTAAATTTTCTAGCCTATAAAAATAATCTAATTTAAGAATTTTGAATTGAATATGTGGCAAAAAATATGTTGATAGTGTGCGTAAGACTATTGGATTAATTAAAAATAGCAGTAAGTTTTGTGAAATAATTATATGTGTTTGTAATTTCACAAAACTTAAAGTATAGATAATGGTATTAATTAAGTGTAACACTTGTAAGCTTGTCTCCATTTACCAATGGATCAAAAGGGTAATAATGCTTATTGGATTATACCAAATATTTACTCGAAGTAATCAATTTTTCAATTAGTTTTCACATGTTTGGCAAATTCCTTCATTATATTGATGAAATACTAATGTAACGGACAGACAAACATCTTCCCTCTAATTGTCAGCCTCTTTTGAAGAGCTGAAAAATGAAAGATTGCTACATTAAAATCAGGTCTTACTCAAATAATTCAAACTAAAATTACCACTCCACCAAAAATAATCCTAAGAATTAAGAAACAAAAGGGATATTTGCTGATAGTTTTGTTTGTTTCCAATCATTGGGGACATTTTCAGGGTGCAACAAAAATGCAGAGAATGAGGAAGGTGGCTAGATAGGTTTAATTGGTGGAAACAGTAGGCGGGAACTGGAATTAGTTCTTGAGGACTGATGATGATCATCATCATCGGCACTCATGAGCCACATAATAATCCAGGGCAGCCCCGTAAGAAGAAAAGCCTGATTCAGAGGCTGAAGTTGTGGATGGTATTCGTGGGAGCCGGACCGGAGTTCGAGGTTTTGAAGAAAACGAGGAAGCAACAAGACACATCTTACTTCCCACCCAAAGAATCAAAGTCCCTTTTTCTCTGTTTGATTTGGTTTATGTGGTCCGGAATTCCATGAATCATGAATAAATCCTACTCAGTCCTGAGCGATTAACAACTGATTGTTAACTCCTGATTTGAGTTTAGCTGATAAAACTTACCACCAGCAGCCCTTCTTGATTCTGCTCCTGATAGTTATGTTTTCCTTAATTTTATCACTCCCTGACGTTAAATTTGACGAATTATTACATGCCCTTTATCTGAATTTTAAATGAAGATGAACAGAAATGAAGTCATGATAATTATTCCAGTAAAGTTCAGAAATCCAGGCCATGCAGACAGGTGGTTCGTATTTGGGATCCATCATGTGCAGTTTGTTTATGAAGTAAACACATGACGATATCAGCAGACTTTCAGGTAGGATCGGGCTCTAGTTTTCTCTATTTCTTTTATAGTCCCCACCCGATCCTTTTGGATAGTTCTTCTTTCATTTACATTTACACAATCAATATCACCAAATCTATAACAGATGACTTCCTCTCTAGCCACCCTGGTGGGAGGTTAAAATTTAGATAATTGAGTTCGGCCCGACTTTTTTTGTCACTATATTTCGATAAAATTCTCTTTAATTTACCTTAGAATTTTGCTTTTAATGGTGCCCAGTGGCTAACAAAATGTAAAAAAATGAATAATGAAAATTGGGGGATGGGATGATGTGGTCATGAGTGACTAAACATTCAAGAAATTGATCCTTAGCAGTTGAGGAAATACACCGCCATATCTTTCTGAAAAACACAGCCCCCCCTCGTCATCTTCCGCTGGAATGGCCTGACAATGCCAAAAGATCCCTCTCCCTTAGACTAATCTTGTTAGTTTTCCATGTTCCCCCACCTCCCCAACTTCTCTTTCTTCTTCTGATCTCTTCAGACTTCTATCAAATAAACTCAAAACTGTTGTTTCCCCAAATGCAATATAATCAATTTTCCTCTGTTTCATTTCCTGCATATATAAACAAGACTTCATGATCAGGTTTCTCTGGAGAGGGACACAAAATCATCCTGTAGCTTTAGAGGCCCACTACTAGTAGTACTATATTTAGCATATCATTCCCAAAAAAGGGCTTTCAACAGATTGAACTTGGTGATACTGCTAGTTGTTGATAATAAGGACAGAGAGAGAGATATGGGAAGAGTGAAGCTTCAGATCAAGAAAATTGAGAACACAACAAATAGGCAGGTCACTTTCTCTAAAAGAAGAAATGGGCTTATCAAGAAAGCTTATGAACTTTCTGTTCTCTGTGATGTTGATATTGCCCTCATCATGTTTTCCCCTTCTGGCAGACTCAGCATCTTCTCAGGAAATAAAAGGTCTTCTCTAATTATCTTTTTATAGTGAGACTGAGAAGTCAACAAATTTAATTGCTTCAAGGCTCACTCCTTCTGTTTTCTTTCCTGAATTTTGTTGAGTAACAAGTATAGAATTTGACACCCTTTTTTGTTAATTTGTGTGTTGGATTATGGTGTAGCATTGAGGATATCGTCACACGGTTTGTGGATCTTCCCGACCATGAAAGAGGAAAGTAAGTTTAACTATTATAAGTTCCTTAATTTCTTCATTAGTTCTTGTAATTCAATTCTTCCTTTTGAATCTTGATTGTTTAATTCATCTTCTGTTGGTGTCTCTTGTCCCGGCCTGGATTCTATTCTCCAGGCTTCATAACCAAGAGGTAATCAAATCTCAATTGCAGTGTCTTTCTTTTGGAATTTGTATATGAATCATAAGTTTTAAGTTTAAATTAAGGTTAATTTGTTTGCAGTATATCCAAAAAGCACTTGGCAAGTTGAAGAACGAAGCTGATAAAATCAAGAAAGATGTCAGGTAGCTAGACAAATTCTGTGTTGCTTTTTTCTCTCCTTTCTTAATTCTCTTTGAAATTTGGAATTGATCTTCTTCTCTCTTTCCCTCTTGATTAAAGCAGCTCAGGAAGTTCTGTTGATTCTCAAGTGGAGGTAAGAAGCTATTAATGGATATGGATATGGATCGATCATTAATTTCTCCTTTAGTTACATAATGATTTGAGTTTCTTCATTGGAACGGTTTAATTTGCAGGTGATTCAGCAAGAAATCATGAGATGCAAGTCCCAACTGGAGGATATGGAGAAACGACTCAGGTACATAATCAGAACTATTTTTATGAGACAGATGACGAATACGAGGACGCCGAAAGATCCACTGAATTGTTTCAATTTCTGCTGTACATCTTCACCAGAATGTATGAAGGAGATCCCTGGGAAATGGACACTGTTTGTGAAGCCCAGTATAGAGAACAACTTCTTGAGGAGACGCTCAAACAGGTTAGAGCACGCAAGGTATACATAATGGTCGATCTTCACTTCTCCATTTTTTCGTGAATTTTCACAGATATAGTCACATTAGTACGTGAAAATTCACTTGTTTTAGTAATCAATTCATGTAACAGCAAATATTGGAGGAACCTTATACTGCCACCCCACATCAACAAACACCACAGGTAATATACGACAATTCGAACGATTCTGTCTTTTATCAAACTCATTCTTATAGTGATTTTGGTCTGAAAACATTCCATATTGTTCATAAATTAATGTATGTATACTAATTAGGGAAGAAAACAGGTGAATTTGGGTCAACAAACCACGCACATAAACGGGTTCGCTATAAGAAACGCAAATGACAACCTTGTGGATTGGCTCTCGCAAACGGAGAGAGTAGATCAACAACATCAAATGGCGCCGCCGCCAGCAGCACTCAATTTCTTGGATCCTACTGAGCTTATTCCGCTCAGGTGAGCTATAATCATCGTACACTTGACATATATATGGGGCATTCCAGACGTACAGGTGTCGTGAAAACATGCAGAGATAGTGTGTGAGTGTGCGTTTGATTACATGCATGGTTGGTAAATTATTAATGTTGGCTTGAAGGGATGACCAAACACCGGGCAACTTTGTGAGCCTGCTAGCAGCAACATCAGCAGAGGCAGCGGCAGCGGCAGCAAGTACTTTAACTCTTCCTAGTACACAACAACCGAACATTCATATGAATCATCATCGTCATCATAATCATCGTAACAGTCCAAACTCCACGAACATCGAGGATCATCATCATGACCCACAACTCCAACCTCCCGAGTTCGGACAAATCAATGTTGACGTTGTAAATCCTCCACCATGGGCTGCACCATCTTATGCATCAGGTTCCCAATTCTACCATTTTCTTTTCCATTTCCTCCAAACAATTTCACGGCCCATCATCCCAAAATTAATTAAGATAATTAATTTATGAATATGTGGCTGATTTTTGTTTTTTGTTTTTTTTTTTCTATTTCTTTGGATATTGCATGGGGGATTCTAGGGGCAGGGGGCGATGCATTTCCTGGAGAACAACCAAGAGAAGGAGCGCTGCTGGAGCTGTTCTTGTCTCAGCTAGCGCCTGTGAATCCTAATCAGATGGAAGATCTCTAGCTATATTATAGCTAGTGTTTTTGTTTCTATTTTGCATCTTTTTCTTTTTTTAATTTTAATCATTTATTATATATTTGAGCATAAGTTTTTTATAATTAATCTTCATAATATGGCAAGTTTTAGTTAGGGCAATGTAGTTATGATGAACAAGGAAAAAAATAGGTTTTTCTTTTTTTTTTTTCTTTAAATAATGTGTAATATCTTGTACTCATGAAAATGTAATTATCTTATTTATTTATCATGTTATGATTTTTTATAGTTACTATACCCATATGATGTGCTTGAGGCGTGTGTTGGGAAGATTAGCTCACGTCAATCTTCCCTAAAACTAATTAGTAATAAGGGAGTAACTCAACTATATATCAACGTCTGATTGAATTTGCACTCAGTGTGAGAATGGAAATTGAACAATCGACAAATGATTTTGATTGTTACATTTTTTTGTTAATATCTGATTGTTCAATTTTCATTCTCGCGTATCAAATACACCCATATGAATTTAATCAACAAGACAAATAATAATATAAATCAGGGTTTTTCATGGAGACCGGATAAGACTTTCATCCTGGAGAATACAAGTTTACAACAATCGATCATCATCATATCATATATCATACATTATGATTTCTTATATGACACCTAAGCAAAATCTTATGTGCCATTTTTTTTAGTTTATGTTATAATTTTTAACTAATTAAAATATATCAGTTATCTTATATTATCACAATCACTTTTTTTTGTTATTTATTTATTTAAAAATTTAAAAATATACTAACATCCTCAAATTATAAATATGATTCAATAATATCTATTAATTTTATATTTTGAATTAAACTGATAATTATTACCTTTAACCCGTTGTGTGACGGTTTACTATATGATTTCATTGGGAGAGAGATTATCTCCTAACGGAAGTTTTCATCGTTCATTTCATAAGATGAAGATTAAACATTTAAGGTTGATTTAATATGATGAATGTAGTTTTCATCATTCTCATAAAAAGTTTTCAAATTCAAATCAATCGTAACGTTACATTTGGATTTCTTCCACAATTTATGAAGTTTTCTACATCAACACCTTATGATTCCAAAGTGTATCATAATTTTTCATCAAACACAGTGTATGACTTGGAATTTCATTACGATTTCAGTACTCAATACAAAGAAATCAAATATTTCATCACCACGACTTTTAAAAAAATTCGATTCAATTGAGTTGAACTTTATTAAAAAAAAAGGATAAAAATAATAATAAAATCTGGGGTGAACTCGTGATTTACTTAGTTGATCACAAAAATCCTTATCCTGATAGTAAAAGACTTGACATTTTTGTTAATAAACTGATCAACTCGAATAATAAAAATATAAAAATATATTATTATAGAAAATTTTTTCCATATAGAATATATTCCAAGTCAAATGAAAATATTCGGCGAAAAACTAAAGTATATATATATTTTTATAAATAGATCATTTTTTGATGGAATGAAGATTAAGAGACCCCAATTAAGATACATCAAAAGGTATATATCACAGATCGAATCAGTATTAATTCACAAAAGATTTTAAGGTGTATTTGGTATTTTCCTAAAGATTGGGGTGCCGTTTTGAATTAGGTCTAAAATCAAGGCTGTCAATGTTTAAAAATTAGGGAGTAATAGAGGGAGACTGGAGACTGGGAAAAAACCCTCCAAAATATTCCAACTTTCCCAAATCCTTTCAATTTCAAACGCTTCCCCCCCAAAACCAAACACGTCCCAAAACCAAAACCAATATTAACCCGCAAAAACATCACCAAATTTTAGAATCCAAACCCAAAATCCAAATCTAGGCAAACACGAAAAAACTTCGCAGCGCGCAAACTCAATATTCAAAACCATTTCCAAATGGCGGCATTCTTCCAATCCAAACCCCTTACATAGCCCTCCCCCTCCCCCTCTTCCTTCTTCACTCCCATCTGCAATACATCCTCCATTGTCCCTGTTCTCTTCTCCTTCCCAAGCCCAGAACCCTAAAAGAGGAGTCTGAGGATACTCTTTGAGTGTGTATTGCCATGGAGAACCAGGAGAACTGCGTCAGGGTTACTCGCTTGGCTAAGAGGAGGGCCGAGGCGGCAATGGCAGCCGCACTTAAGCCACGGGCTAAGAAGAAAAGGGTTGTATTGGGTGAGCTTACGAATTTGTCTCCCAATATTTCCGAGTCTAGGATGGAGCAGCAGAAATTTAACAAGCCCACGAGAAAAGTAGTAGGGAAGCAGAATTTGGAGGTTAAAGCGAAGGTTACAGAGGATGCTGCTATTGATATCGATGGCAAATCGGACGACCCACAAATGTGCAAGGATTATGTTTCGGACATTTATGCCTATCTTCACAAAATGGAGGTTGGTGGTTCAATATCCAAGAAATTCATTTCGTAATATATTTGCTTTTAGCTACTTACATGGTCTGAATGAATGGTGAAAATGGAGAAATTGGTTCGGCTTTCCGGAACTTTTATTATGTTTTGGTTATATGAAAGACGGTTACTGTCACGATTTGTTGCGATCTTATGCAAATCTGGGCTTGCTAGTGTCAGTAAGTTCAGTAATCTGATTTATATTTTAGGGTACAAATTAGATTTTCAACAAGATGGGTTCTCAATTACGTATTTTCTTTTCACGGGTTGGGATCAGTTAGGCCTTTACTGTTTAATCTTTATTGTCATTAGAGTTTAGGGGTTGTCGTTTACTGAAAGTTTTTGGTTATGATTCAGATGGAGGAACACAGACGGCCATTGCCTGATTACCTTGAGAGGGTTCAGAAGGATGTAACTGCTAACATGAGAGGGATTTTGGTGGATTGGCTGGTTGAAGTTGCAGAAGAATACAAGCTTCTTTCAGATACACTCTACCTAACCGTTTCTTACATTGATAGATTTTTGTCGAGGAATACCATCAATAAGCAAAAGCTTCAGCTCTTGGGTGTTTCCTCCATGCTCATTGCCTCGTAAGGATCTACTTTTTCTTTGAAATGGGAACTGTACTTTTTGTTGCCCTTTATAATTTGATTTTTGATGATGCTTATGGGTCCATTTGTTCTTTTGCTGAGTAGGAAATATGAGGAGATTACTCCTCCCCACGTGGAAGATTTTTGTTACATCACTGATAATACATATACTAAGCAAGATGTGGTGAAGATGGAGTTTGATGTTCTAAGCTTCCTCAAGTATGAAATGGGCAATCCCACTACAAAGGTTTTCCTTAGGTAGGACAATTGCCTCTCTGGTGCTACCTTTGTGCATTGTCAATGGAATGTAAATGTGTCTTTACTTGAATTTGTATTCTGTTAGCTGATGTCATTTCTGGTTGGGCTTTTTGCAGAAGGTTCTCCAGAGTTGCTAGAGAAGAAT
This sequence comes from Knoxia roxburghii, assembly GCA_030378225.1. Taxonomy (NCBI): domain Eukaryota; kingdom Viridiplantae; phylum Streptophyta; class Magnoliopsida; order Gentianales; family Rubiaceae; genus Knoxia; species Knoxia roxburghii. The sequence goes on from CM059418.1 coordinate 41,916,570, forward strand.
ATGATGTAAGCATGCCATTCTGTATTCTATTGTTAACTCCCTTTCTGCATAGTACTGTTGACATCAACCCTTTTTGCTATGGTTCATCTAGAACTAGTAGTACTTGTGGGAGCTCATTGTATGTTTGCTTTTTGCAGAATCCCAATTTACAATTGGAGTTCTTGGGATACTACCTGGCAGAGTTAAGTTTACTGGATTATGGGTGTGTGAAATTCATGCCTTCTTTGGTTGCTGCTGCTGTTGTGTTTTTGTCGAAGTTTACTCTTCGGCCAGAATCAAATCCCTGGGTAAGGATATTGTTTTGTCAGCTCTCATAGATGTTAAGATCCAGTAATGTTTTCCCTGCTTCTAACATGTTTCATAAGCTGTGGTTCACATTAATCTTTATTGTTTGATAGAATCCTGCATTACAACATTATTCTGGATACAAACCAGCAGATTTGAAGGAGTGTGTCCTAATCATACATGATTTGCAATTGAAACGAAGGGGACAAGCTTTGGTGGCAGTGAGAGAAAAGTACAATCAACACAAGGTACTTAACCACATCCCTCTAGCCTATTTTTTTTTTCACAAAATTTTCTTTGTTACAGATGCCTTACAGAAAACTACCTAATTTTGTTTACAGTTCAAGTGTGTTTCTGCATTATCTTCACCCCCGCAAATACCAAGTACATATTTTGAAGAAGTAAAAGGTTAAACATGCCAGAAGTACATTACCAGAAGTAGTATATTATTCAGTCTGCTTAGATCTGAAGCCTCAGATGGACTCTTAGAGATGATGTGGATAAGCTTTTGACAGAAGTTAGTACCTTGTAGCTTGGATTGGCTCATTCAATTGATGGTGTTTGGAGGATGGTTTTCCTAACTGATCTGATTAGCTAGCTTAGGCTGCTTCTCTGGTTTATTCTCACCGGGATTTTGAGATTATTCCTGCAGATTAGCAGAATATTGACCTGGCATTACCTATGTAGAAAGTTGTTTGTATCTGTTTTTTGGGCAAGTTGCCAAGATCTATTGATTCCACACATGAAGTGTGCCTAAACGCTTGTTTGAGTAGAATTGAAATGTTACACTGATACTTGAATCGGTACTTAACTTCATAATTGGAGTCCTATTAGATCTTGAAACTGTTTCAGCATCATTAATTGCCCTTGTTTTCCATCCTAGACGTACAAGGGTCCATTTCTCTCCGCCATTGAGAACAGTCAGTGTCGTTATTTGCAAGTATTTGCTCCTACCATCGTTAGTAGCAATTAAAATATGTCAGAAGATGCCCATTTTAGTCCTTTTTTTATATTTTTAACAATCAGCCACTCATGTGATTGTTGTCTCGGGAAAGCCTGTGTAGCTTGTACAATAATAATCAAAATGAACCAAATCCAAGATGCCTGCCAACTCTACTCAGACTGAAAGTCTTCATCTGTAGCAAGATTGCAGTGTATGTTTAGTTCTCCAAAGAAGGCAAATGGCGGGTCGCCCTCCATTTCCAGTTGAAGGAACAGGTAAAATCGGGTATAGATCATATTCTCTCGTGTTCTTCCTTTTTGTAGCGTTGTTCTTTGCTGGCTTGTATCATCTATCAGGGGACAGCCAAGCCCCAGAAGTTCAAGTTTCATACAGCAACAACTCTGCCGAAACACCTGAAGTTCAAGTTACATACAGCAACAACTCTGCCGAAACACCAGAAGAAGTTCAAGTTACATACAGCAATAACTCTGCTGAAACTCCTGAAAGATGCGATCTGTCTTCTGGGAAATGGGTTTATGATGATGAATCTTACCCATTATACAGCGAGCAACATTGCTTTTCCTTTTTGCGTAGCGACATGGCTTGTCAAACATACGGCAGAAAGGACTTGAAGTATCAGCACTGGAGGTGGCAGCCTCACAACTGCGAGCTCCCCAGGTCTGTTAAGTTCTCTTTCTCTCTCTCAGTTTGTATAGATTTATGTAATCTTGGTAATGATGTTCTTGAATCTATTCTTGATTTCTTGAAGGTTCAATGCCACAGCATTTCTTGAGAAGCTGTCGGGGAAGAGGCTTGTTTTCGTTGGAGATTCGCTGAATCGGAATCAATGGTCATCATTGATTTGTATGCTTGAGTCATCAATTCCACCGTCCTTGAAATCAATCAGCCATAATGGCTCATTTGCCACATTTCAGGACTCTGTAAGTAAGACCAACTTTTTTTTATCTCTTGATTTGCAATTCCTTGCCAAATGAAATCATCTTTGCCCCAAATGACAATCAATTTTACTTCATCCAAAATGAACAAGAAATCTTGCTTCTTCCAATTCCTCCATGCCTGTCAATTTCTTCTTGTTTCTTTGAATTTGAATAGTGGATTAGTTGGACTTTTAGGCTGGTCTGGTTGGAAAAACCAACTTTAGTTGAACTGCTTGATTGGCAAGTTGGCTCTACCCTGTCTCAATAATTTACTTCTGATTGACCATGGTCGGGGGAGATTGTGCATTAACTCGACAGCCCACGTAAATTTGTCACACCCCCACACCCCACACAGTGAAATAAATGTTTGATAGTCGTAAACAAAGTGGATTTTATTTATCATGCTCTCAATCTTACTATTTGTGTGACCTGAATCAAGGAACACAATGCCACCATCGAGTTTTACTGGGAGCCAATGATTCTGGAATCTAATTACGATGATCCATCAAACCATCACATTGGTGACAGTCATAAAGCACAGATTGCCAGAATCGGGGCCATAGAGAAGCATGCTGTACTCTGGACAGATGCAGATATACTCGTATTCAATTCTTTTCTGTGGTGGATACAGCCTAGCATTACCCTTTTGTAAGTGCCAATTTGCAAGAACTGAACTGAACTGCCCCCATGTTTTCATTTCATGGGATTTGAGTAAAAACTTATAAATGATGAACACAGGTGGGGATCATCATTCAACAGCTCCGACGGATTCTACAAAAACTTAGGACCAGATACTAAAATGAAGCTGCGTCCATACGAGATGGCCTTACAGACATTATCAGATTGGCTCGAACTAAATGTCAACAGAACAAAGACAAAGCTGTATTTCATGAGTTTGTCGCCTTATCATACAACGTACGATGAGTCAAATCATCCCATCTTTCTTTTCATCTTCCTTTCCTTAAATCAAGAATCTTCAGAGTGTTATGCAAACTAATGTTTCATTAAAAATTTTGCAGAAGTAGAGATTGGAATTCCTCAACAGATCGAAACTGTTACAGTGAAACAGAGCCTGTTATGGAAGCAGGATTCAGGGGAAGTGGCACAGATCAAGAAATGATGCGGGTAGCCAAAGAAGTTGCCAGCAAGCTGGAAACCAGAGGGTTGAAGATGGAATACCTCGACATTACACAATTGTCGGATTACAGAAAAGATGGCCACCCCTCCATCTATCGAAAACCTTGGAATCCTCCTTCAAAAGAGCAATTAGCTAACCCTTCAAGCTATTCAGACTGTATACATTGGTGTCTTCCTGGAGTTCCTGATGTCTGGAACCAGATTCTTTATGTCCATATAATGGATTACTGATAAATGAAACAAAATACCAAGTAATTTTTTGTTTCTGCTCCAAAATTGTTGGATTAAAGAAAGAAACCACCACAGAATTAAAAAAATTTTCCTTGCGCATAAATATTTTTGGTACTTTGCATAGAAGAATTCGTTCTACTATACAACTGAAGCCATGGCAATAGCTACTTGGCATCACTACCACTAAATAAACCCATAGATTCCTCAATAATGTTAAGACTTCACATACGAAAGTCGATTATGCAGACAACATTGTTTGCAAAACAAGCAGCAATTCTATTGCCTTCTTTGTTCCAACAAACCTCAAAGATTCCGCCATTGCCACTGTATCTTTTCACAACCTTTCCTTCCTTGACGGACCAGATGTTGACACATTTATCCAATGATCCGCTAACGAGATACTGACTGTTGGGGCTAAAGGCAACAGAATATACAGCGTCCCTGTGATATCACAAAAACATTGGGAGTTTTATTATCTACGAATGAAACTGTTCACAAGGAATTTGTTTACATTTGAACCAAATGTTTCATGCATAAACTAACGAGATACCCTAAAGATTTGTAGGCAACGGGTTCAATTACAATCATCAGCAACTAATGATCATGAGACAAGCAATTGATGCCGCCTATACTATCCTTCCAAGATTTGTGCCAAAAACTATGATATAATTAAGGAGTCGAAAATATATATATAAGTACCTGTGTCCATTCAAGCTGTTGACACAATGCCCCAACTCCACATCCCACAGCTTTATTGTTGAGTCAAAGGAAGCACTACATAAGAAATGTAAAATAAGATAATGGTATACCACCAGATTAAACACCAGTGGAGATGAGAGAGGGAAAGAAAAAAGTGCACAACGTATAGTACACCATGAATAGAGGAAGGAGCTTTCTCCCTATGCAAACTGTAGAAATTTCTTCGGCAAAAAAAGAAAAGAAAAATGGAAACCAAACTTTCTCTACCAACAGAGAAGCAAGCAAGTAGGTTTCAATTCAATGCAACTGGCATAGAACATCCTTAATTTTCATTGCATGTTATCATTTTGAACTAAGCTTACTACACTGAATACAAAGTCTGACCTTGCCAACAGCAACTGCTGGTTGGGATTGTTTGTACCAGGTCCTGTAGGGCTCCATCTGACAGTGTAGATCTCCTGTAAATATGATATTCAACAATCAACAACAATATGAAATAATTAATTCATCTTGGTGGAAATGGGATGTTGAACAAGTTCTAAGCATACTTTGGTATGCTCCCTGAAATCATGCAGATAGGTGTCATGTTTCACACTCCAGATCTGCAAAATGACCAATACAAGCAGGTACAATAGTTACAATAATATGAAATCAATCACAGAATATCACTTGGAACGCTCCCATTCAAGTGGAAATGGAGGGCTCATCAAAATCAACCCAAAAAGAACAGGACAACACGACTGAGGAAGATTGTTATACTCAGTAATAAGCTCGAAGTTTAGATCATTAAGCTGATTGAAAGTGAAGAAAGCTGTTTTTCAAGAGAACCAGATCAAAGAAAGATTAAATTGAAGATTTACCTTTGCAGTACCATCATCAGAGCACGAAGCCAATAGCGTACCTGAAGGATCCCACTTAATTGCGTTTACTTCACCCTGACAAACCCCAAAGAAGCCAGCACTAAGAAAAATATGAAAAGCCAGGTAACCTGTGGGCTGTATCAGTAAATAGAAACCTCTAGGTTGTACCTGATGCCCAGAGAAACTTTTGATTGGCCGGTTCTCCCCAACTTTACAGACATGTATCATGGTATCGGTGGAGCATGTTGCAAATGAAACATTATTTCGCCAATCAACATCTAGAGCAGGAGCTGAAACAGAAGGTTTTATAATTACATGTCACCTAACTACAGTAAAGAACCAATCACTAACAGCGATTGTCAGACTTTATTTATAAATTTAAGAACATGAGTAAGCACCTGCATGAAATTCAAATTGTTGTTTCCATTCTCCAGTCTTTACATCCCACACAATAGCAGTTTTATCCACACTACCACTAAGTAAATAGTCACCTTTCCTGTTCCATTTCAAAGAGAAAATAGGCCCTTTATGCTTGTTTAAAGTACTAATCAACTCCCCTGCATGAGCGAACAATTCTGTTAACAACTCATAAATGTAAACACTGAAAGTGACACCCAAAAATATCTGTATAATAGATTCTGACAACTCCCCCATTCTTCAATAGGATTATTATCAGAAACTAATGACAGTTATTGAACAATTTGCATTCAACCCCATTTGCATCAAAGTAATCTTACCATCTCTATTCCATATTCTTGCTTGGCCATCATAAGAACCAGTTGCAAGTAATGTCCCTTCACTCTGAAAACACAGCACGGCACAATAAAATGGTAGGTCAATAAAATCACAAAGGAGCGCATTTCAAAACTTCAATGGTCAGAACAGGACATGATGATAGACATTGACCTACATATATCATAAGAAAACAATAATAGTGCAAAATTGAACTCACGTTCCAATCTAGTGTGGTAACATCCTTGCTTTTTTCGTTTGTTCTACCTTTGAAATGTTTCAATACCAATGCATTTGGAGGACCATTTTGATCTCCTATAGACCAGATACGAGCAGTAGAATCTCCTGATCTATAGAAAAGAATTTAGTTCCAATATAAATATGCATGGATGGAATAGGAACAAGGAAATATACCACACACTGTAACAACTTCAAGACTCACGAGATTATTGCAAATAACACATACAGATACATATATTAACTAATCTCAAATTCATGAAATAGGTTTGTAGTCCTTTTGGATTCTCATTATCAGTATGTAACCATGTGAAATTCTAAGATGAATGCAATAGAATTCGCTTGAAATACACACATGGAGATTATCACTTGATTCCAGAAATATTGCCTCCCCATGCTACACTTAAATATGGAAAATGCAAAAATTAGCACAAAACTTCATCAGTCAGTTCAAAATCTATGCGACTGTAGTAACTTTATTCTTTAAGTTTGCAAACTAGCAGGTTTCCAAAAAATGACAACATTTCAAGAATGAGGTGACATAAAATGATAAAAGACATTTGTTGATCACATAAATCACCAGGGTAACAGATTTTTTATCTGAAATAAGTAACTTCAAATACCCACCCAGATGCAAGAAGTGAACCATCTGGACTCCATGCACAAGCAAAAACCTGTCAAAGTTAAACAAACATATAAATTAAAATTTCACATAATGGCTAATAGTTATATAGCAGCTTCAACAGAGTTAAAAGCATAAGATTTTAAAGAAGCAGTCAAACCTCCGAAGAATGGCCCTCCATAACCATCACATCAGAATTTGGGATTTCACGAGGCAAGGATGCTGAAGTCATGCAAATATCCATGGGCACAGGTTCTGTCATGCACACAGCAGCGCTTACATAAAAAGCAACCCAAAAAACTACTAGCATTTATGAAGCATAAATATTGAAAAGTCCTTTTGTGGCTACTTTGACGAGCCGTGGGATTTTTTACCAAGTTTATGACACAGGATATGATAGACAAAAAACCATGCACATTACCTTCACCATGTCCATTTTCATCATGCCTGGAATCCATCTTATCTCCACCTGTTTTGATCTCGGTGAAATCCTCTTGCCTCTTTTCTTTGTCTTTACCTTTATCTCTTTCTTTATCCTTCTCTACAGTCTCCCTTTCTTGTTCTATCTCCCTTTGTTGTTTCTCCTTTTCTTTTCCTTTTGAAGGTACATTCTCATGTCCACGATCATTTTCAACATCTTTGTTCTTACCCTTTGGTTTATCTCTTTGACGTTTTTCTTTCTTTTCTTTTATGATCCTTTGCAGTTCTTCGACGTCCTTTGTAATAAGGTCTAATGGTTGTAAAAATTGAAAATCTTCATCGACGTCTGTATCTTCCTGAAGATTTCTATAGTTATCAATTGGTAAAGAGGTCCAAACATAAAATGGATTATGAACTGATCGAGGAATAAGTATGCTTACGTTACTTAAATTTGCTTCTAGTTCTAGGTATTGAATTCCTTTTTGTACAAAGGTGACGAGAGCACCAGGAGGAACCATATTGGCGTCGATTGGGCTTTTGTTAATTCCTGCTTCGCATCCCAAAGCAAAAGCAGAATGCGTAAAACCTGAGACACAAAAGCTAACACTAATAAATAAAAGACTTGCTGCATTTATACTGAAATAAATGAGTAGCCAGATATGTTGACGATATTATTTGAATAAAGGTTAAAATGATAAGATAATGAAATTGTTCTCTTCTTTATTCTTTTCTTCCTGATCTTGGATTGCTTATTAAGCTCCCGTTGGTAGTGTAGTGTCCAAAAACCCTTAACTAAGTATAGGGCACCAGAGGCATCATTACAATGGCTATGCGTTACATGGGATAATAAGCACTTGCCACGCACTCCTTCCCATCACTACTCTTGTTCTCCTAGTCATTGATTAACTACAATCCAAAAATGTTGACAAGGTTTGCCATTAAATATAAAAAATGCAACTATAGCAGCATATGGAACTACAAAGACTAACGCAAGTACTGAATTAGTAAATCACTCCTCAGAAAACTATACGTAGCACAAACTACGAATTGAATCTAGATTAGACTTACATTAGGATAATCAAAGTGTGCTACAACATACTTGGGCCATTCTATATGAGAAAAATCAGCAGGTGCAAATAATGTTAGTGATTAGATACTGTTGACACAATATTCTTTAAAAAAAATTTCTAGATTCTGTTAAACCCCGACAGCAAATTAGCAACAGTACATCAAAGGAGCGGGCCAGACAAAATTGAAAAATTAGAAACCTGGGACTCATATAACTAGTTTCTCTTTTTGGTCTTCCATCTCAAATTTGGACTGTTTCAAATAATTTTGAACATCCCAAACCAATGCATATCTTCATATTTCCAATCCGCTGTACATTTTTTCCAATAGAAAACCCAAATCAAAACAGAAACAATAAGTGCTGTCCATCCATACATATGGACCCATGATTTTGAAGTTCTTAACCTTGTGAAATTAAGGCCATTTCGTCTGCCAGTGAACAGTTATTTGTCTGATTGGCTTAACGATAGAGTACGAATGCAAATAAAAAAAATAAAACGCTCTAGCCACAGTTGTACGAATTTGAACAAAATTCGAACTTTGCCGAACAATTTCCGAACGCTAAATTACATAAAAAAAAAAAAAGGACAAATTATAAATAGCATTAGTAGAAGAGCGTGTTGAGACAGAGAAAGACAGACCTGATTCGTGAAAATAGCGGAAAATGAGATAATTTAACTCGGCCGAGGTGATGGATATCATTTTTCGGTCGGAGGAGGTGGTGGAGCGCCGAGGCTCTTTCTTCCGCTAGGGCGCTGGTGTTTATCAGAACGGCGGTTATGATTTCGAAGGCGGAGTTCACCTGACTCCAAATTTTCAGGTGTTGTCGCCGCGGGTCCCACCAGTTAGTCTATTTATACGGTTACTTGTTCGTCATACAAATTTTACCTTGTATTATTACGCTTTTTTTGGGCCAAATCATAAAGAAAAAAACCATAATAAGTTATTGGTTCTTTCATAGACTAATATATTAAATATTAATATTGGCACTAATAATACGTAAATGTAATTCAATGTTCAAAAAACTATTTAGAATTTTTAAAACTTTCTCTACTTTTGATTGTCTAAGGGCTGATCCCCTCCACGCAGGAGCGGCATTATACGGTAGTGAGGAGGGTGTCCGCCCTTAAAATGAGTGAAATTTTTCTTAATAGAGTTATTCTAACCAATATCCCTCTCCATGCCATTGTATTTCTACCCTCGAAAATTTAAAGTCTACGTCGATCCCCACACGACATACTTTTCAAAATGCAAACTCCCATTATAGTTTGGCTAAATTGACAACAAGGTTAAAATTTTCAAGAAAAAATTTTCAAATTTAAAAATGGATCTTCCTAATAAACTAACTATACCCCAAATTGATATAGGTGCGTAGACAATAATGAGAGTGCCAACCAATAAGTCATTTCTCATGTGTCAAAATAGATTTCGTTTTAAAAAGCTTCCATAATCCCTTCCCAAACAAATATTTTGATTCATTTGGCTGTCAATCCCTTTAATTTAAATTTTAAATTAATAAAAATAAATTCTTATACATTTTCTATAAATACTATGATAAGTCTATCCCCTATTAAGTTTTCAGACAACAAATTTTTGAAAACAAACATAGCCTTAGCGAACTTTTAAATATCATTATTTTTTATTTATTGTTTATAAATTATCATTTTATCTCATTTTTTATTAAAATGTCCCTATTATTATTTTTTAAAATGATAGTAAAATTAAAGGACAGTTTATTGGGAAGGGCAGTGGGTCAGAATGAAGCAGTAGTACCGATTGATTCCTTCATTATATGCATGAAAAAAGAAATTGACCATTCAGAAAAGGAAAATTATTTCGCGGCCAAAGGAAGGAATATGAGTAGCACAGCGACGGAGCATGCATTATTGGGAGATTGACATTGACGACCATTTCTCTGCAACTCTCTCTCTGCAGAATGAAAGAAAGAAAACGCAGTGATGAAGGACTTCTCAAAGGATTTATTATTATTCCCTTTGCTTTGCTTTCTTTCTTTCGTTCTTTTCTTTTCTTGCTTTTGAGGGGAAAGCTGGAAGAAGAGATTTCAAAGAAGTAGCCATAAAAAGAAAAGTTGACTAGTTTTCCAAACCAGACAAGCAATGTCAAGACAAAGTTTTTTAAAAGATAACAGTGTTCTTCAGCGTCCATTTCCTTCCTTCCTGTCCTTCCCATTTATCCAGCAAAAGTTCGTGCCCTTGTTTTAGGGACTGAAAAGCCCAGATGATGTAAAAGCAGAGAGCATTTTCAGAAAAGTTCTCTTGATGCATAAACATCCTCTTGATAAAGTATTTTGTTTAATGGTAGTAGATAGATTAAGAAAGTGGATTAACTGTTTTGTCTTTTTTTTTGGTACATAGTTTTGTCTAATTTTCTAATTCTATCTTACATGGTATTTGCTAAGTATTGACCTTAGTTGCAAAATTACTATAGAAGTGCAACAACATTCCATGCCGCCTGAAAAACCCTGATAAGGTTCTCCGATTCATGGTTTCACTATCAATCAGAGTACTTTTATGATTGTTTCTCCATTTACACTTCGCTCTGCCAATTTTTTCTTCTTCAAACATCGTTGCTGAGGGGTTGTTTCTTCTTTATTGGTTTTGTCTCACGGAGCGGGACCTTCCTCTTTCTTCTACATCCAACATTTATTCAAAACCAATTTTCTTTCTTTTTTTCAAAATCAATTTTATCATGTAAAATATTATAGTTCTGTCACGGACTCAAATGTTGGATAAAAATAAGAAGTGACAAAGTGACTATGTTAACTCTAGTAAATAGTTTGGTAATCGATTTAACTTTTGATTTTCAGATTGTGTATTTAACTAATTTGAAATGACAAGAAAAAAACAAAAACTAAAGTCACAAATAAAAAGATTTGAGTATGGAGTATAAAGCCATAAAAAGTTTCATCGTTTTTTGCGACCCTTATTTGCAGGATCAATGTATTCAATAACATCAGCCAGCCCTATTGAATATTGAGTGCCTTTTTAAGTTTCTCTCCCTTCATAGTTACTCAAACTTCCATACCAACTCCCACATTTTATTTGCCAATTAAAGGGCCAAATTCCCTCTTCCACAAGCCCATCTGCTCAAAACAGAGTTGAATGATTCTCTTCTTCATCCTACGTTGGCAGACCTCAATTTCATGATAGTTTTTATCCATACAATGAGAACTCAGCAATCAACAAAGGTGGGAATAGTTCAAAAGCTCGTAATTCTGGCGTTCTTGTCTAATTTCCTGGCTTATGGAGGGAAGAACACAATGGTTCTTGGGATGAGAAAGACGATGAGTTTAATGATGCAAGAGAAGCAGCAGCAGCAGCAGCAGAAGCCATCAGAAGATATGACAGAAGCGCAGCAACAACGTGGGATGAAAGGTGGTCCGGCGCCGGCTGACTTGTTTTCTTCAAGCAAAAGGGAAGTTCCTAATGTCTCCGACCCTCTTCATAATCGTTAACAATGCAATCCAATCCATTCCAATCTCTCTGTTTTGGTTGATGGATTCTTGTTATACTCAGCCCAGCTCGAGAGCTGTAAAAAAGATCGAACATTTATATATGCTTATATACAAGCTACACGAGATATCAATGGTGTTAAAGTTTCAACTGGGATCCAGTTCTCCATCTCCATATCTTCGAGTTTTGTCCATGGCAGTGGAGCCTATAAACGATCGTATGTTGAGATTTCCATTATGGGTTTTGCTCCTAAATCCTAAATCCCAAATCAACAACATCAACTCTGTTCTCTCCTTATTATCACTGTCCAAATTGCCGTCTAGAATTCGCAAAAACAAGAAAGTGAAACTGGTTCTTTGTAAGAAAGTCTCTAGTTAGTGTAACCTTGGAATCGACGATAATTTGGAATGTGGCGATGTTTGCAGTTGTATCCGGCTCCACGCCTTTGTCTTTCTGTACTTTCCATTTTCTAAAGCTTTTTGTCCCCCACGTTTGGGAGAGCCCTTTGTTTTTTGTTTTCTTTTTTTGGTTTTGGGACACAATTATGCATGGCATTAAGCTGTCAAAATTGTGGATATATATATGTAGAGCTCAAAAACAAAGATGCCTTTCTTTGGCATTACTCATCATCATCTTTCTTCCTTGTCATTTTTCCTTTTCAGGCTAGTAATGTTAGTTTATTTCTTGCATGCAATTATATGCGAAAATAATTCCCCCAATTTGTGCTTAAGTAGTGTTGTTTCAAATTACTTTTGTAGTGAATTACATTTCCTCCCGGTTATTTTTTCTAACTGTCAATGTCCTTATTAAATTCATAACAATCAACTCTCTCGTTAAAAGAAAAGAAAAATAAAACTGCTGCTAATATAAATATTATTATTGAGTCAATCGATCATTGAAAAAGTTTACAATTATAACATCAAAGTCAAAAATCACTAATTTTTTTTATTTTTTTATATTTAACTTCAGTCGAGAGGATAAATATAATTTCTAAATCCTAATAAAATTATCTTTTGACTAAACTATAATGAAAGTATATGTAATTCACCCTTAATTATTTCAATGTGCATAATTTCGATAATTTTATTTTCAATATCAATTTAATTGATCATTGCATAATTAAAAAATACGACAATTTTTTATCACGTATTTTATTTTATATAAATATACCTTGATGGATCGTAGATTCGTAGCCCAATGGGTTATTAGTAAAATTGTTTGGGGGGTGAAAATTGAATTCGCTGACCATTCAAACTAGTACGGAACTTTTCATTTGGATTGGATGGTCCAAACATATTCTTCAATCTGCCCTTTATATATATAATATGGGTTTGGAATTACTTGTTTGTGACTTGTGGGTCGAATGATGATTTCTATTCTTTTACTTTTACTCTCTTTCTTACATGAGCCACTGCCACCTCCACATGCTTGTGAAAACTCCCCAGCCCTGCTGCCCTAAAAAGACCCTATTTTATTTTTTTTAAATAAAATAAAATAAAATCCTTGAAAAGGGCTCAGCCCATAAACCAATTTGGGTATGGCTAGAATTGGGCTTTGCTAATATTATCATGTATTCATATGTTACTCATCTTTCCTTGGGTTTCTACAGTAATTGAAATCTTGTAAGTTATATTAAACTTTTTTCAAACTTATTTTTTTAATTAAAATTCTTATACTTGTTTTCTAAAATTTTTAAATTGATTTTTTTTAGAAAAATGCTCCAATCTTAAAAAGAACTCTAATTATTAAAATGATGATACTATAAATATTAAAAAATAATAAAAAGTGTACTATAAAACCTTCTAATTTTGACAATAGGGATGTAATTTAGTGATAGACACTCCTCATTTAAGATAATAGGTCTTGATTTCGAGTCACCTTTGTATAAAAAAAACTCATTACTGATGTGAAATTGAGACAATCTTAACCCACAACACACTTTAGACTCTAAATGCACATATACTTCCGGTTGGGTTGGGCTATACTTCTAGAATAGTCAAAAGGCTCAAAATCCGTTCTAATATCATGTTAAATTTATTTGATCCAACACGGATATTTAACTCAAAACTAATTGACAATAGAGTAAAGAGACCTTTTAATTATTTATATTACACATAAGTATTGTGGGTTATGATATAGGATTGGAACAATCTTAACCTTTCATGTGCTAAAAAGTGTATATGATTTCCATCAAAGAATAAGTGTATATACAAATTTACCTTCCATTCAAATTACCTAAAATAGTATTTTGTGAATTAAAATATAAGGGTATATAGTATATTTTTGCCATAATAATGTATTTTTATATAATATTTTATATATTCTTAGGTGTTTAAAAAAAATATTGTATTTTTATGTAATATTTTATATATTTTAATATTATAAATAATGTATTTTCAATTATATTTGACGACATATTTATTATAATTAATATATTTTTTAATGAAATATATTACACTAATAGTATGGTATATAATAATTGATACATTACCGTTTCAGCCACCGCTATAATCTCGGCTGCCTCCTGACGTGGCCTAATATTATGAGAGCCTTGCATTACCAAAACGCTTCCTCATTATGTCACCCCATGACCTTACGTTATGACTTTTTTCGCTTAAAATTTTCTTCGGTGTCATTTGTCTTTTATTTGCGAATAGGAATTGGATCGTAATCACTAACCTCGAACCTAAGGATCGGTGTTTGATCTCATCCATATACTCATTGCATCGGTTGTTCTGTACTTTTGTTGAAAAGGAGAGACCTATAAACCCATTCTCGAGTGCAGAAAATTAAGCTCATCTTTACTGGGTTTTCACTTTGCCAATGGAGAATTTCTACTGCTATCTGATCTTCTTATGCTGTTTTCTCTTCATCCTAACCAAACAGTTGATATCCAAGAAGATCAAGAATTTTCCGCCAGGCCCACCTGTTCTTCCAGTAGTTGGCCATCTTCATCTGATCAAGAAAGAACTCTATCATGATTTAGCTTCATTCTCATCTAAATATGGCCCTGTTTTCTCCCTCCGATTTGGTTGCCGGTCCTTAGTCGTCGTGTCTTCTCCATCTGCCATGGAAGAATGTTTCACCAAGAATGATATCGCTCTTGCAAACCGTCCTCAGACTATGGCTGCTGACAGATTCACCTATAACTATGTAGCAATGGGGGTGGCTCCTTATGGAGATCATTGGAGGGCTCTTCGTCGTTTATCTGTTGTTGAATCACTTTCTTCCCACAGCCTCAACAAATCCTCTGTTGTTCGGGAGGAAGAAATTCAGATGGTTCTTCGGTCACTCTTTATTAAGGTCTCGAAAAATGGAAACCAAAAGAACAGAGTGGATTTGAACCATTGGATTTCTGTGTATGTATTGAATGCTCTCTCCAGAATGGTTGCTGGAAGATGCTTAATCATGGAGGAGGATGCAGAGGAGGAATTGGGGAAGAAAAAAATCGAGGAATTCGGGATCATGTTTGCTTCAGGTGTGACAATGAACTTGTGTGATTTCTTCCCAATCTTGAGGTGGATTGGTTACAAAGGAATTGAAAAGGAAATGATTACTTTGCACAAGAACAGAGATGTGTTCTTGCAGGCTTTACTGGATGAAATTCGACGAGATAAACCCAGTTTTTCTATCGAGAACAGGATGAACAAGGAGAAGAAGGAAGCCCTCCTTCAAACTCTCCTTTCCAATCAGGACCTGGAGCCTGATTTTCTCACAGATGACGTTATTAAGAGTATGGTTACGGTATGTTCTCTTCTTTCTGTCCCTTTCTGGTTTCTTCCATTCAATTCTTGATTCCATTTCAGGTTTTTCTTTCATCTCTGAAAAAATCTCCCCTGATTTTCAGCTAGAATTCTGAAACTTCCAACCATAAGAATGTTGAATTATTCTGGCAAAAAACAATCTTAATTTTTGTGGGGTTCAGTTAATGTTTACAGCAGGAAGAGAAACATCGATCCTGACCACTGAATGGGCAATGTCGCTGCTAGTGAATCACCGAAGTGCAATGCAGAAGCTGAGGACTGAAGTTGACAACGTTGTAGGGCATGGAAGATTGTTGAACGAATCCGACATTCCGAATCTTCCATATCTTCGTTGTGTGGTGAATGAAACAATGAGACTGTATCCTGCTGCGCCATTGCTGCTTCCTCATCATGCATCTCAAGATTGTACAATTGGGGGATATGACATTCCAGGAGGTACAACCATTTTAGCCAACGCCTGGGCTGTGCAAAGGGATCCGAAGCTCTGGGAAGAGCCTGAAGAGTTCATTCCAGAAAGATTTGAAGCTAAACAACAATTTGGCGAAAAGGAAGACTTCAACTACAAGTTTCTACCATTTGGGATGGGGAGGAGAGCATGCCCAGGTACCAATTTGGGCATTCGGAGCGTTTCCTTGGCAGTGGGTACATTGGTTCAGTGTTTTCATTGGGAAAAAGTCGCTGATGAAAGTGGCGATATGGGGAGTAACTTCAAGAATCGAATCATTTTAGTCAAGGCTAAACCCTTGGAAGCCATGTGTTTCCCCCGCCAAGAATCAATCCAGCTTCTCTCCCAGCTCTGAAAACTAGAGTTATACAGCAAATGTCGGAGGTGATGATTGGACCCTGTTCTTGAAGCCCCTCTGCAAAACCCATGAAACTTTGAAACATACCTTATGGCAAACTGTTAGGATTGGTTTTATGGAAAATGTGATAGATATAATAACTGTTTAAGGCTTAAAGTAGTACCTGAAAGTTTGATGATATTATCATCTCTTTGTGCTTAAAGGGCTAACCGCAATGCATGCCATGTACCATAATTCAAACGCGAGAGGAAGGGCAGCAAGAAGACTAAAAAACCAAACATTAACAGTTGAGATTACTACTTAAGATAATAATGTGGTTTCAATGTCACACCACAGATTAGTCCGCAATGGTGGGACTTGAATTCTGTTCGTTCTTGGACAAATGCCATGCTCTAGTCAATTTAAAAACAGTTTTTGCCCAGTTAATTACTGTAAACAACCTCCCCAGTTGCAAAGAAAACATTAAAAAATGCCTTACTGATTCTTTATAGACACATTAATCTTAATTAATCAGTTAGGCAAACCAACTAATGGAAAACTATGTTAAAATAATGGGAAAAAGAACATTTCTTGCTGGATCTCTGCTTAACTCTTTTCGACAAGTGAGGTTAGAAGTCGCATTCATGGCAATATATTGTAAGGTAGGGTACAGCAAGAAGTTCATTAAATACTAATACCAGGCGCAGAAAAAGTAAGATTTATACATCAAACTCACTGAGGTTGAGTTGACTTACACAGAGAAACAAAGTTCTGAGATGTGAGTTCTCCCCCTTTGGTTAATGCTCAAGATTGCATAGTTGCAGAGACCAGCAGCATTTTCAGAAAGCCAAATGGAATACGAAAAATTGTTCAGGTTGGTTCTCTTCTTTCCAGTACTCTATTTCCTTATCAACTTCCTGCTGCTCAAAATCAAGAAGCCAAAAAATTTGCCACCGGGCCCTCGGAAGATCCCAATCATAGGCCATCTGCATCTGTTTAAACCACCAATTCATAGAACTTTGCTAGAGCTCTCCAGGAGATATGGTCCTGTTCTGTTACTCCAGTTAGGAACCCGGAAAGTTGTGGTAGTTTCTTCAATGGAGGCAGTGGAAGAATGCTTGGCGAAAAATGATACTGTCTTTGCCAATCGTCCCAGGTTTCTTGCTGGAAAGCTCCTCAGTTATAACTACAGTACAATTCCCTCAACCTCATATGGTGATCACTGGCGAAACTTGAGGCGTCTGGTAACCTTAGAACTTCTCTCCTCGAATCGCCTGTCCACATTGAAAAGCATCAGACAAGAGGAAGTTCATTTCTTGTTGAAGCAAATTTACGAAATTTCTTACGGTGTAAACCACCCAGTCAAGGTGGGATTGAGATCAAAGTTCACAGAACTTTCATTCAACATCATTATCAGAATGATAGCAGGAAAGCGATACTATGGGAAAGATGTCAACAGTGAAGAAGCAAGACAGTTTCGGGAGATGATGGGGGATGTACTGGAGATTCTTGGAGTTTCGAATTTGGAAGATTACTTGCCAATTTTTCAGTGTGTGGATCTTCAGGGGATAAAGAAAAAGATGACGATCATAAACAAGACGAAGGATGATTTCTACCAGAAACTGATTGATGATTGTCGGAAATTGTCAAATCAGGGAATTAAGACACCTATCTCCCCTGGCGAGAGCAATCAGAAGAGGGCTGCAACACTGATAGATGTTATGCTATCTCTACAACAATCAGAACCTGAAAATTACCCTGATCTACTCATCAAAGTTATCATTCAGGTAACTGAAATTTTCAAGAACTCCTATTTGATCCATATCATGAGATTTGACAAAAGTTTATGTTTTGCTATACCTTTGCAGTCATTGATCATTGCTGGGACAGACACATCTGCATCCACGGTGGAGTGGGCAATGGCGCTCCTCCTCAACCACCCAGAAGCCAAGAAGAGAGTGTTGACTGAAATTGAGAGCTGCGTTGGACAAGATCGCCTGCTGGATGAACATGACCTACCCAAACTGACCTACTTACAAAACGTTGTCAACGAAACCTTAAGGCTATTCCCACCTGTTCCTCTTCTTGTCCCACATGAATCATCAGAGGATTGCACAGTTTGCGGTTTCCACATCCCAAAAGGCACCATTCTACTAGCAAATATATGGGGGATTCAAAGGGATCCAAAACTATGGGAGGATGCAGCAACATTCAAGCCTGAGAGATTCATTAGCCCGGAAAATGAAGCTTATAAATACATCCCATTTGGTGCAGGGCGTAGATCTTGTCCAGGAAATACTCTAGGCAAAAGGGTCGTAGCAGTTGCTGTAGGAACCTTGATACAGTGCTTTGATTGGGACAGGGAAGGCAACAAGGAACTTGACATGACAGAGGGCAGGGGACTTACAATGCCCAAAAAAGAGCCCTTGGAAGCTCTTTGCAAACCTCGTCAACCCATGATACATTTGTTATCACAACTTTGATGGGCAAGTCCCGTCCTTTGTATCCCTTTGGAACTGAAATCAGGAATAAAAGTAGGGGTACAGTCATCTCTTGGAAATTTCTTCAAATACCACGTGAGCATAAATTTCTTTCCATATGTACCATAAAAATTGAACCATATGAACAATTTAACGACTGCAATACTGGAGATTATATCTTCCTGCTCCTCTGTTTTTGCCACTCAAATCGTCTACGATAACTGTGAATGACAAAATTCGAAACCCGGGTAAAGGGCTCAATTTGATCACAAGTTAAGTTGGGAATTAAATAAAAATGGAGAAAATACGAGCTGCTAAGTTACAAAAGATCATTAGATCATCAAAAAACTGTGCTTTTTCAAGAATCATGTTATAATCTTTCACCTAAAACACTGCCAAAATTCTTCACTCACAACCCAACTACATCCATTTTAGTAGTCAAGTTTCCCAGTTTTACTATTTCCTCCAAGAAAATGGCACCATTCTTGGACATCCAAGGTTCTGAATTTACAAATTAATTAAACTCCCATTTTTTCTGTTTACATGAAATAATATTAAAAAAATTATTATAAGGAAGCCATGTCTAAATCTCTCATCAACCCTAATCAAATTTTACCTATTTTATAATCATATATTGGTTGAAAAAAAAGGACAGAATTTTTTGAAAAGCCCAATACAACACTATGGGATAGGCTTGTCTCTGCATCAACCTACCCAGTCGGAAAAAACCAACATGAAAATAATTAACTAAACATGGCTGAAAATCTTGAATCTTGATGTTCTCAACCTCCAAATATGACTATACTGATTGTTTATAAAAGAAAATGCTAACTGACACTGGTGACTACTCAGATAGTCAGACTAATACAACTTTAATACTTGCAGTTGATGATATACTGATAGAAAATTAGTATTTTAACAATTTAGTCAAAAGAATCAAATCCCTCTTGGGAAATGAAATATTTGAAGGAGATCAATTATTTGTTAGGAGTACTATTTTACTAAAATTTTGGAGCAACTATGCATAATATTTTTTGTTTAGTGACAGGGAAAGCTGTATTTTTGGGATTAAGATAATTCAATGCTTTGGTAAGTGGTGAGATCAACTCTTATTTTAGTCATAAATTGCCAAATTGGAATTTCACATTCATACCCAAAACTTTTTTTCACCAATTATTCTGTTAGTTCATAGCACATAAATTAATTTAATCAACATGACAGACATAAAATTTACCATCTATGCTATGTAACATATGAGTTAACAAAATTATAATTCAACCGTTAAATACTAAAAAAAATATTATTATTACTAAATATGTTGTGAATATCAAAATGTATGATTAAATATATTAATGACTAAATATTTAAAACTAAATTTAACATTAATTCATACTATACAAACTATTCTTGTATTTTTTTTTTCCGTTTCCTGTTTAAATCTCACTACAAAAACTAATTTCAACACTTGGGGGGCTAAAGTGCTATTAAGTGGAAAGTGAGGGAGGTTTAGCTAAAATAACTGTATTTTAGTCTGTTTTGGTGTGCGCCGACGCTTTCGACTTTCACTCCTTTAATATTTATTTAAAAAAAAAAAAGAGGACTTTCTGATTTACTATGAATATTTTAGTGGAAGTGCGCATGATTTTCGCCTCCGCAAAAAATGATTAAATTTGTTTATATGATAAGATATCAATAGTCCAGGATGATGATTAATTAGTTCGATAATTCGTTATTTCCTAGGGATGGAGGATAATTAATTTAAGAATTTTAAAATTAATATATTTTCTTTCAGTTTTTTTTTCAACGAGAAATTTAAATTATGCATATAGAATCAATCATTCTTTAATTTAAAATTTTTTTTTTTTTTTTTTGAGGCATTATGTTATTAAACTTTTCGAGAATTATCAATCTAGGACTAACATAGAAGAATGGCTGTAGGACTGTATTTGATAGATCCTCCATTCTTTTTCTTATTTATGTTTAAATAAAGTATAAATTATGGATAATTCACCTGTCTCATTAAATCAGTTCGCATTATATATTTATCTTTCGCAAATTAAAATTATCTTTCGATTATATTAAAATATTTTTTAATAATTATTATTATACATAATTAATAGAAATAATTTAAAAAAATTATGGCAGTCATTGACTGGCTTGACATAAACTAAGGATGCAATCCATGCAATGGGCAAAGCATACTTGTGTTGACTTTTAGATTTTCTGGTCAATTCAGTTTATGATTAAAACATACTCCGAATTACGTACGCCATCTTTTGTCCTTCTTTTTTAACTAATATTCGAACAAACAAAAAAATTCATATTACACCAAAAAAATTTTTTAAAAAAAACAAAAAGTTAATCTTCATTTCCATTCGAATTACTCGATTTAGGGCCGTATAATATAAATATTTTATATTAAAAACAATACTCGAAAATATTCTTAAAAATTTATAGAAATTATAGATACATTCCAAGTATGCAATCCCTTTTGAGAAATATTATTTATAATAAATATTTATTAAATTATAATAATAGTTGTGATGGTTCTCGGATATACTTTTTCCTAACATAAAAGAGTCGTGGAAAATTGGACTATTTTGTTATTTTTTTAATAAATTCCTTCTTTGGAAAAAGACAGCCAAATTTTGGAAAAAAATAAAATCCATGTGTATTAACATAGGCTCAGCAGGCTAGTTTGAATTGTCGAATAAAATATTCTTAGAGTCAAACAAGTCCACCAATGACCAAAATCACCCTGAACCTTGCTCGTTTTATACCACTCCAAAATCAGCCACAAATTCAGAGCCCACCCATCCTCGTTGGCCACTCACAGCGGCCGCCGAATCATCGGAAATTTGAGAGGGAAAACCCAGAAAAATGGGATTACTCGATCAAGATTTGAGCAAGGTTCTCTTGTTTTCCCTTTCCTTCGTAGTCCTCTTCAAGTTCATATCACTCCTCTTTAGAAAGCCCAGAAATGCGCCGCCGGGGCCGAGGGGACTTCCGGTCATCGGCCACCTCCACATGATGAAAAAGCCGATGCACATAACTCTGCACCAAATGGCCAAACAGTACGGCGAGATCTTCTCTTTGAGGCTCGGAATGAAGCCTGTTGTGGTGCTTTCTTCCCCCAGGGCAATTGAAGAGTGTTTAACCAAAAACGATGTAGTTTTTGCACATCGTAACCAAACTGTTTCAGCTAAGCTCCTGAACTATAACTGTACAACAATCGGTTTGGCTTCCTACGGCGATTACTGGAGAAACCTCCGGCGAATCACATCGCTGGAGATTTTCTCCCAGAATCGTATTGCCATGTTCTCAAACATTCGACAGGAAGAAGTGAGGTTCTTCTTGGGGGCATTGCTTGAAGAATACAATGATTCCAAGAAGCCCGCCAGGGTGACTTTGAGGCCGAAATTCGCCCACCTCACACTCAACATCATGATGAGAATGATCGCCGGAAAGCGGTATTACGGCAAGAATGTGTCCGACGACGAGGCGAAGCAGTTTCAGCAGGTGATCAGGGAGATGCTTCACTTCCACGGCGTTGTGAATTTGGAAGATTATATTCCAGTTTTCAAATACCTGGATATCAAGAAGGACTTGAAGAAGCAGATGATGGTTCTGATGAACAAGATTGATGGCTTGCTCCAGAACTTAGTCAATCAGCACCACCAATATAAGGATGGATCAGGGCAGACCAGCAACGCCAACCAAGAAAGAAAGAAGACATTCATGGATCTTCTGCTTGCTTTGCAAGACAAAGAACCTGATTTTCTCACAGATCAGACTATCAAAGCTATCACCCTGGTATGATTAATTACCTCTTCTTTCTCATTAATCTCACCATTCTTAAAGATGTACATACATCTGCATCAGCAACTTGATTTTGCAGGAATATATTATAGAACCACCTTCTTATCTCCTGGATTTTTCCAGGGCCCTATAGAATAAATAAGTTTTCCCATCAAATTAACAACAAATTGATATAGATCATTGAGTATGGAAATGAAAAGGGGGAGTTAAAGTTGATGAAGGTGTTGTATTTATTTGCAGTCTCTTCTTGCTGGTGGGACTGACACGACAACGTCAACCTTGGAGTGGGCAATGTCACTTCTTCTCAACAATCCAGAAGCAATGAAGAGAGCGGTGGAGGAGATCGAAACGGTGGTCGGAAAAGACCGTTTGTTGGAAGAGACCGACATCCCAAAACTGAACTACCTGAACAACATCATCAGCGAAACACTAAGGTTGTACCCACCAATTCCTCTGCTTCTGCCGCACAAGTCAGTAGAAGACACCCAGATTGCAGGGTACCACATCCCAAAAGGCACCATGATGATGTGCAGCCTGTGGACGATCCAGAGGGACCCGAACCTGTGGGACGAACCAGACAAGTTCAAGCCTGAGAGGTTCGACGAGAAAGACGGAGAGGGGTACAAGCTGCTGCCGTTCGGGGCCGGAAGGAGAGCTTGTCCGGGGGCTAACTTGGGGAAACGCGTGGTGACCATGGCATTGGGAGCCATGATTCAGGCGTTTGAGTTTGACAGGGTTGGTAAGGAGGAGGTAGAAATGTCGCAGGGTTCGGGGCTGACCATGCCAAAGGCAAATCCACTGGAAGTCTTGTTCAGGCCTCGCCAAATCACGATCCAGAAACTTGGTTCCCAGTAAATCCATTTCTGCATATGAATAAGAGTCTGGAGAAAAATTATTGTTTTGTCGTTTTTGTGTTTTAATTGTTTCTTGATTATCGTCTGTTATTTGGTCTGTCTAATAATGAATCAATGTACTTATAATCTACATTCCAGAATCCCAGAATGTAATTCTGGAAGAGCCTCTGTTCGCTAGAGGCCTCCACACTTCTCTCAAAGGTTAATATCCACTTTCCTTTTATTTTTTTCCATCGATTTGCCAATTCCTATATCATACGTCCTAAAGAAATATAATCGCGTAAAAGAATACATCATTCATAACAAATATTAGGTCAAATATAATTATAAAATATATTATATATAAAATAAAAATATATTTTTTTAAATAAATATATCAATAATTTTTTATTTTTTAGTAAACAGACTCATATATTTCAGCAGGTATGGAGGACCAGCGGAATTGATTACTCTTTTATTAATTTTAAAGAAAAACTGTTAAGATACAAAGGCAGTGCTTAAAACTTACCTTCAACTCGAAGATGACTTACATACAAGGTCACCTTATTTAATCCCCAAAGCCACCCTTAAGAAAAAAAGAAAACTATATAAACACCAATACTCCCTTTGGAACTCCTATCTATATATTCGTCAATACTCCTTTTGAAACTTATACATTATAGACTAAACCTGATACCTATCATAACCGAAATCTTTATATTCGATTTGTACCTGCAAAACAAAAGCAGTGAGATAATTAAATTAAAGAACATACATGCGTGTTAACAGATCCTAAGACGTGGAAAAGATCTTTAGTCCATAGTGAGCTGCCCTCCATGTTTTGCCAAAAGATCTGCAACTGAAATTATCTCTCTGTAGATGTCTAAATTATTCTCAACCGTGAATTCCCATAGCATCAAGGCGTAGAAGTCCTTGAAGTCGGCTTGGTAATTCTTCACGTATATCTTGGGAGATGCAGAGGCCATTTATACCCATCAATGCCAGATAATCCGCGACGGAGTTTCCTTCTCTCAGAACATGAGAAATCGAGGCATTAAGAGAACCAATAGCCTGATGTATTTCCTCTAAAGATAATATATGCCTCCAATCCATAAGTAAATTCCCTATAAGCATCCGTACCATGAGTAGACTATCAGACATGATATGTAAATACATCAAATATCATATCAGAATATATTACTTTTCAAATTATAAGAATATACCAAATATAACTTGAAAATATATCAAATATGACATAAAAATATTATATAGTATACTCTTGTGGGTTATCATAATCACATTTTGTGAAATGAATTTTTGGGAGAAAAAATGAATTTTAGTTATTATTGTTTTTTATTTTTATTTTTTGGGTCAAAAAGGTACTAAACAAACATAGCCACGATAAGAGTAAAATGACACAACAAATGCAATATTATAATAAGGCCGAATTGGTATTTTGGTCCCTTATAAATAGAGGTATTGCTGTTTTGGTCTCAAATAAAACTACGATTGTTGTTTTGGTCCCTTATCAATTTTTCATTAGTGTTTTTAGTCACTTTTTACGAAAAAATTTAGAAGATTACATATTAACTCATTTGATCGCTAGTCAAACCTAATTTTTTCTTCAAAATGATTTATACTATGATGTGTTCAATCCATTTTATAACTTGGTTCTTCGTAAATGTTCAACAAATTTAGATCGCCTCATAATCCGAAATAACGGCCGAAACCCTAAATGCGTTGAACATTTATGAGGAATCGAGTCATAAAATGAATTGAAAACATCATGGTACAAATCATTTTGAAGAAAAAAATTAGGTTTGACTAGCGATCAAATTAGTTAATCCTTAATCTTCTAAAATTTTTCGTAAAAAATGATTAAAAACGCTAATAAAATATTAATAAGGGATCAAAACAGCAATCGTAGTTTTATTTAGGACTAAAATAGCAACACTCTCATTTAGAAGGGACCAAAATATAAATTCGACCTTATAATAATGCATTCACCTAACCTCAGTTGAAAGAAAGGCCCATGGGCCCGAATTCCCTAAAATACCCTTCACGTTTAACAAAAAGGTGGTATAAATATGCTCATTTTTCTTATTTATGGTATATCTTTTTATCAAAATATTTATATTATTTTTTTAATTTTAAAAGTATAAGAACATTTTTTTAAAAAATGAGTAAAATGATACGAGTAATTTATTAGGTTATAAATAAGAAATATGAGTGATATTTAAGTGTCCACCTAACAAAATTTAAAAACAGTACTTGAATTTGTGCCCCACCTAAAATAAATTAAGGGTGTCACTAATTAAAGAAAATAAAATATAAAAGAAAAATACAAGATAAACATTGAAATTGACAAAAAAAAATTACTTTATTACATTTTTTAAAGTAATATTCATATTTTTAACGTTGAAATATAATTATTTTTTCAAAGAAATATAATATTAAACAAGAGAGGGGAGTTGATAGAATTTTAACTTTATTTTGATGTCTTAACAGTGCTGTACAAAAAACCTAATTATTGTATTGGAAGGTATAAAATATTAAATTATCATTTTGAGTAGAATAAAAGCACGTGAATTAATATGAATTATTTGATTTTGTTTTACTTGCTTCAAGATTTTTCTATATGTCCTTATCATCACGTTTTGTCTTAATTTTCTTTTTCCAAGTAAATACTCCAAAGAGGTGGTACAAACAAATATGTACTCCAATAATGGATTGTTTTCTAATACATCCATCAGTCATATTTATTTGTATGAGGATAGTAACAAAATACATTACATTATTTTTTAAAAATAATAAAATAATAATTTAAAAGCGATAAATTTTTTTTAAAAAAAGAAAGGATATTTTGCACGGAGTAATATTTTATTTAGTTTAAATGTTTTTGCAATATCTTGTAATGGAGTTCAACATATTTCACTACTCAAATTCTTTTTGATGTTCAATTTATTTATTTAGAATTATGACTGTCAATATAAATGTTGAGGATAATTTTTTTTATACTTCTAATACAAAGTAGCCTAAAAAAACTTTTTAGTATTTTAAAATAGAGTGAATTTTAAAAAAGGTCATCATACTTTGGTAAAGTTTAGGTTTTGGTCACTAACTTTTAAAAATTTAAAAAATGTCACTAACTTTTGCATTTGAATTTTGGTTTTGGTGATTCCTTCAAATGAAACTGTTAAGTTCACTAATGAACTAATTTTTTAAGGGTATTTTTGTCTTCTCATTCATATTGTAAAGCTACCCTTTTCTTAATTTTCTTTTTAATCTATTTATATATTTTTAAAAATATATTATGTTTATCTCCCCCTATCCCTCTCTCTCTCTCTCTCTCTATCTCTCTCTCTCTCTCTCTCCAAAATTACTGCAGCCAAAAGGATCGTCCACCGCCTGTCCACCAACACCAGCACATCCTCGGCCGTCGTGAAGTCTACCACGCCGACCACCACCGCTCGCACCAAGCGTTGCACCAGTCATCACGCCTCCCCCGCCGTGGCCAGATCCACCTACGTGCGATGCAAATCCGGAGCGAGCAACTCTTTTGGGTAATCCCGTAGCAAAGAGAATGGCTCATGGCTCATACAAATTATTGAGTATTTGTTTCTTATCCCATATTTCTCATTACTCAAATCAATGGCCTTGCTTCTAACCTTAATTACGTCATCCATGAGCCACTGGGCAGGTTTCAATACTTTGGAATTGCTAATGGCAATTGCAGCAATGACTTCAGTCCCATAAGAAGTGAAAGATGATGATTGACTGAGTGAGGTTGAAGATGAAGCAAAAAAGTTCCCACCAAAAGAGTAACTATTGTTCATTGGCTTGCTCTAATTTTACCCCATTCCAGTTTTTAAATTTTTAGTAGATTGTGTTGGTTGATTCGATTTTCTATTGTTTCGATTAGATAAATGGAAGATTTTCTGCTAAGTTTTTAAAAATTGGATTGGGACTCAATTGTGTTGATGGATTGAAAAAATTTGTGCTGGTGGTGTTGATGGCTTGGAAATGGGTGGTAGTGGTAGTGAACATATGGTGGTGATGGTGTTGTTGTGGTTAAACAGTGGTGGTGATCAGAGAAGCATTGATGGGATTTTTAATTGGGAGTTGGAGTTTGCATTGAGCAAAGAAGATGGAGGATGGGTGGAGGTGGTGTTCGGTGATGGTGAAGGACCAGAAAAAAAAAAAAAAAAAAAAAAAAAAAGTAAAAGTGGAGAAGAGGATGTGCAGTAATTTTGGAGAGAGGAGATAGAAGAGATTGAGAATAAGATAAATATAATATATTTGTAAAAATATATAAGAAATAGATAAAGGAAAAAGAAATTAGGAAAAATGTATCACTTTACAACATGACTAAAAAGACAAAAATATCCTTAAAAAATGGATCAGTTAATGGACTTAACGGTTTGAATTGGCGGAATGACCAAAACTAAAATTCAAATGTAAAACTTAGTAACATTTTTTGAATTTTTAAAAATTAGTGACAAAAACCTAAATTTTATCAAAATATAATGACATTTTTTAAAATTCACTCTTTAAAATATGACTATGTTTGATAACAAAGAGTTACCTACCAAACAAGATTCCCCAATTGGGTAAGAAATCAGCAAACGAAAGTTTTGTTTTTGTTTTTTTTTTTTTTGAAAGGTGTTTGAAAGCGCAAATGAAAGTCAATAACAAAAAAACAAAATGCCGAATATGACAATGTGAGCTAATCATTCAAAGGAATATTTTAGCTATGTTAGTAACTACAACAAGAAGCATTAAAATAAAGCAACTTTCTGGAGATTTATGTATGATTGGAAGGTTGAAGCTCATTTGAACACATTAAAACAAAAAATTTGGTCTATAAATGCAGAGGAGACCATCCCATAACACTATCTGATTAGCTGAAACCTTCCATATTTCTACTAAATTTGGTGGAAAATGGAGGTGGAGATGAATCAGTTCTTCAACTTGATTCTCTTATTCCTCAGTTCCTATATTGTTTCCAGGTTCATATGGCTTATGTTGTTCAAGAAGCCTCAGAATCTGCCACCAGGCCCGAACCCTCTTCCGATCATCGGCCATCTTCATCTCCTTAACAAGAAGCCACTGCACAGAACCATGGCGAAGCTCTCCCAAGAGTACGGAGACGTCATGTTTCTGAAACTCGGCGCGCGGAAACTCGTGGTGGTTTCATCCCCAAAGGCAGTGGAAGAATGCTTCACGAAGAACGACATTATTTTTGCAAATCGGAATGAGATGGTCTCCGGGAAGCTGCTGAATTACAATTGCAGCACAATTGGTTTTTCTTCCTATGGCGATTACTGGAGGAACCTAAGGCGGATTGCAGCGCTCGAGATTTTGAACCAACATCGTCTGGCAATGTTTACTGGCATCAGACAAGAAGAAGTCAACTTCCTGCTAAAGGAAATGTATGAAGAATCATCCCATGATTTTGAGCCGGTTAAGATAAATTTGAGGTCAAAGCTTTCGGCCCTATCTCTAAATATCATGATGAGGATGATTGCCGGGAAGCGATACTACGGGAAGGGTGTGATGAACGAGGAATCAAGAGAATTTCAAGAAGTCATCAAAGGGATGCTCAAGTTTCATGGAATTGTTAATTTGGAAGATTATTTCCCTGTATTTGGTTTTGTGGATGTCAAAGGTTTGAAGAAAAGCATGATGAGGCTTATGAACAAGATTGATCGATTGCTTCAGAACTTAGTTGATGAACACAAAAAACGTAGGAGTTCTGGATCAACCACTCAGACATTTGACGGAGAAAGGAGGAAGACATTCGTTGATATTCTGCTGACGTCCCAAGAAACAGAGCCGGAATTCCTCACCGATCAGACCATCAAAGCTATTACATTGGTATCAAACTATGATTAATAAACTAATGCTATTTCCCTCTTTGAATTTAGCATAATTTTTATGGTGTTTGTTGGATTTGCAGTCGCTCCTTGCGGCCGGGACGGAAACAACAACGACTACCTTGGAGTGGGCGATCTCACTTCTGCTAAACCACCCGGAAGCGATGAAAAAAGCATCGGCCGAGATTCAGGAGGTGGTAGGAGAAGATCGATTGTTAGACGAAACAGACCTTCCAAAGCTGAATTACCTTGACAACGTTATCACGGAAGCATTAAGATTATATCCTCCGATTCCTCTGCTTCTGCCGCACAGGTCATCGGAAGAGTGCCAAATCGGAGGCTACGATATACCAAAGGACACGATGTTGATGGCCAACATGTGGAAAATTCAAAGGGATCCGGAACTATGGGATGAGCCGGGGAAATTTAGGCCGGAGAGATTCGACGGAGGAAAAGACGGAGAGGGGTACAAGATGTTTCCGTTCGGTGCTGGAAGGAGGGCTTGCCCCGGAGCCAACTTGGGGAGGCGGGTAGTGGCGCTGACATTGGGAGCCTTGATTCAGTCATTTGAGTTGGAGAAACTCAGTGAGGCAGCGCCGGTGGACATGGCGGAATCATCGGGGATGACTATGCCCAAAGAAACGCCCCTGGAAGTCTTCTGCAAGCCACGGAAAGTCGCTATTCGGGCGTTCGCCGTTCAGTCAGCCGGAGAGTGAAGACCGGAGAATTTCACTGTTTGCTATGCCTCCATGAAAAGAAAATTAAATAAGGCTATTAGGAGGGTTTTCTTTTTCTTTTTAAATTAAATTCCTTATATAACTTTAGCAATTTCTACTTAAAAAAGAATTATAATTTTGATGTAAATTTTCACTTTTAGTTCAACATATTTAGACCTAATTTTGAGAACCAACTAAAATTATAATTTCTTATTTTTATAATTCTCTTATTATTTTGTATTCAATGAGATAATATTTTTTTACCATTTAAAATTTCAAAATCAAAATTTCAAAATTTAAAATTTTATATTCATTATTTAGTTTTACAAGTTTAAATCAGAAGATTGATACGTCTAATTTTTCAAATAGTAAAGAAATATTTTAAAGTTATTATCACGTCATAATTATTTTGTAATAATAATAATAATAAATTCCCGGATCCGGTGCTTTTTCTAATGTAACCCCCAAGAGGACGTTTTAGTTATATTTCCACGATTCCACTGCTTCTCTCGCACACGAACACAAAAACGGAATACGAATAACCGCAAAACTCACCGCCAAAATGACTGACGACACCAACAAGGATCAGCCACTAGCTGAACCACAAGAAGCTCCGGCAATGGAAGACCCACCCAAAGCAGTCGAATCATCATCGGAGGGCAACGGCGCTGGCCCAAAAAGCACCGCCATCGCATTCAGCATTTGGCCGCCCACTCAGCGCACTCGCGATGCTATCATCGCCCGCCTTATCGAAACCCTCTCCTCCACTTCCGTTCTGTCCAAGCGCTACGGCGTCATCCCTGCCGATGAGGCTTCGGATGTAGCCAAAGAGATTGAGTCGCAGGCCTTTGGAACTGCAAACGCCACCAACTCGCCTACCGATGATGACGGGATCGAGATTCTGCAGGTTTATTCTAAGGAGATCTCTCGTCGAATGATCGAGGCTGTCAAGTCCAGATCTGCTTCAGCTGCTCCAACTGCTACTGGTGCGACGCTTGTTCCCAAGGAGGAGGAGGCCGCCGATGCCTCCGTAGAGGAGGAGGAGAGGAAGATGCAGACGCTAAAGATTGATTCCTCAGAGGTTTAATTAGGGATTTCAATTTATATATGAGTAAACTTAGCTCTGCATATGATATTTTAGGGTTATGACTACTTCAACTCTTCTATATTGAGATCTGGATTTGTAATCTCTGACTTGAGTTATACTTGGGCTTATTTGAGTTGCCCTTTGTAGATCTAATTGGGTTTTTTTGCCCATTGTTTTTGCCTTAAACTATTGTTCGTTTGCTGCTTGTTTGATTGTTTATTTGAGCTATAAGTAGTTGTGTGATATCAAGGAGACGTCTTTCTACTAGTTCTACATTTGGGTGAAATATTTTTGTTGCTTTCTTGGTGCATTTGAACTGATTTAGGAATTTGGTAAATAGCTCTGTTAGTGCTTCTTTTTTCCCCCTGTTAAAAACTTGGCCTTTTCACAGTAATATGATGGTTACATGTGCCCGTCTGTTTTTTCTTTTACTGGGGAATTGAAGGATTGAGCGTATAACTTGAGCTCAGATGACTGGTGTTAGGTTTTGCCTTCTATCTTTTATTTTTTTTACTCATTTGATTTGGTTGGAAGACGTTAGCAATTTGTTAAACATGCAGATATAGTTGTCAAATACCTTCTTTGTTGGAATTCTTTGTGTGTTTGGCACTTCCTGAGTGTGAGATAGACCTGGCAGTTTCCATTTTGGTCACCTAGTTTAAGAATCAGGGAGAGGTAATAGTCATCCACTTATATACGCATACTTCCTTATGCGAACCTTCATATCTACTCATCCTGGCAATATGTGCTGCCTTTTGGCATTTCAGTTGCTCATATGTTAAAATATATTTATGAAGAGTGAGCACTATTGATTTTGCCCCAAAAATTGATTTGGTGAATGAGGATACTTAGAGATTCAAATAATTGGTTTTCTGATCCTTCAGCACTTTAAGTTCAATACAATAAAGAAGAGACAGTTGGGCAGTCTTTGGATATTTGATGATCAATTCCAGATTAATGGTTGTATAAGAACTATGTGCATTAGATTTGTTATTTAAAGTGCATTTATTTGTTAACATGTTCATGTTCTTGGTAACATATGAAGAGTAAGCATTTCATTTCAAATTGCTCATTCTAATTTTTTTCTATGATCCATGAAGTTTCTTCCTTTGCTGTTAATTCCTTTGGCCTCCATAAAAAGTTCACAACAAGGGATGATTCCGCAAAAGTTGTGAAGATTTATCTCAGATGCAAAAGCTGGTTTTCATTCGTCAAATAGTCTAAACAGTAATTTTGTTATGTTGCATAGTTTGTCTCTGGAAGCACAACATCAAAGATTCATCTTTTGTTGATCCTGCATCAGTTTTTACACTTTCCCCATATGCTTTTTCATCCTCTTGTCCTAGCATCCATTTGTTTCACAAATTCCACACATAGTTTTTCTCTTGTATTTCTCTTTATGGATTTAGGTGAAGGGGAGTGACTTCAGCCATGATTTACCATGGTTGCCTAGGTTAGGTTCCTGCAAAATTTAGAAGCCATGTTGCTTCCATAGATTTTAAGGTGAATTTAGTTTGGCAATGAAATCATCTCTCCCTTCCCATTATGTTCATTTTGTTCTATCATGTGATGCTAAGATTTTTATTTCTTTGTATGCTGCATGTTACTTGATCATGTCTTCTCTTTTGCCATGTTGAAGAGCTTTTAGCATAGTAATGAATGAACTCTTTCTCTCTCCTCTGCCATGCTGATAGCTGCTTCGTTGATCTTGGCCCTTTTCATTAATTTCAATATCAGTTGTTTCATATGGTTATTTATCCCGACCATTCTAGACTTGGTAGTTATAGTAGGCCAAGTAAATTTACCTTTTCATTCCTAGGTTTTTGACATATGTGTTCTAATTTCATATGGATCTGAAATATTCATAGACATGTGTGAAGGAAAGCTTACCTTTATTTAGGATTTTGTCATGGGTGAAGGAAAGCTTACCTTTATTTTGGCATATTTATGATGGTGTAACTAGGGTGACAATTTGACATGGAGAACTATATACAATAATCATATTAAGCTAGATTTGCAGTGTCAGGTCAGATGGAATTTCTGGGATTTTCCCAGAATCTACAGCCAGCCACCACAATTAAATATTCTTCTCGCCGGAATCTTGCAATGGTTTTATGCCGGCTGCACGAGTTAATTCCCCCACCTGGCCGTCCAATCCGATTCTCGACTATTAGGTCATGCTTACATTTGATTAGATAATATATAGTAAGCGTCTTAACTGACCTATTATCATATGTCACATCCATCATGTGATTATCAATCATGCTCAACCTTCTTAAAGGTTGCAGTTAAAGATTGAAGATCCCAATATAATATTAGCTCTTGTCCAAAAAAATATTTTATTTATAATGGTCAAAATAGTATAATATACAAGATTAGGTTGCTAATAAAATTAGGACTATTAGATATTGTTCAGATTACCATTTTGTGCCCTTAAAAAAATAATAAAAATATTTTAATAATTTTTACTTTTTATTTTTTTGTGTTTTGGAAAATGGAAAATGGATATGTAATGAAGTGATGAAGCAAAATGGATGTATGAACAGAACATGTATGCCGACAGTAAAATATAAAGGAGTGGTAAAGTGAGGTACCATAGCGGTGGGTGTGATTTTCTTGTGGAGATTTTTGGGGGACAGAAAGGTTGTTGGTTCAATCAATCCAAGGTTTATATTACGACATTTGCAATTTCTGTAGAGCCACTATAATAATGCAAAACTACCAATGACCAAACCAAACTTCTTCTCCAAGCCAAAATTTCTTACTTTCTCCTATTCAACAATTACAATCACTTTTTCAATACTAAACACATTTGACTCTAACTAGAATTCCAAAATAATAATAATAATAATAATAATAATAATATATATAGTTTAATATTAAATTTATTTTGAAATGTTTAATAATCAATAAATTTAATCATAAATTTAACTATTCATAACACATAGACATACCATTTTGGAGGAATGAGTATGGTTAACGGAGGATGGAGAATGATGTTAGAGTTGACTTTAGTTTTCTTTTTTCCTTTTACCAGAAAAGGTTGACTTTAGTTTAAGTTGCTACATTTTCAACGTAAATTGTGATAAAGGCTTGTTCCCTTGGGCCGAATGGCCATCGATCGTCAAACCTTTCCACATTGGTTTGAAAAATTCGACACTATTTTCTTCCCCGACGACAGAACCACGTAGGCAGCGGCTGTTTCCCGGTGGCTGATAGCTGGCCGGAAAACCCCACACGGAGGCTCTTGCCATTGCCATTCATCATTCTTTTCCTCCTCTTGTTTAATTTAAATATGTATTGCTATTTATTTCTTTACTATTTGTCGTCCACCGTCTCTCCGCGGCTCCCACGCATAACAAAAAGAAAATCCCACCAAAAAAAAAAAAAAAAAGATTGATGATGAATCATTCATCATAGCAGAAAGGTTTCTGCTCAAAAAAATATATATTTGACTCTTTCATTAAATTAACCAAAAATATATATTTCCTCGATAAAACGGTAACAAATTTAACTCTTTTACGAGACATTCGATGGTGGGGGAGGGAATTACATTGACAAGCTTGTGATCTACAAAGAATTACACTGGAAAATCTATGAGACTTCTAAAGGTAAAACTAACTTTAATTTGCTAAGCAGAAAGAAATAATTAATGGCCGGGACCTCTCTTGCTCGGACCTGATACAAAAGTAGCCATTAAGTTTTTCAACGAACCACTAAAGCTAAAACTAGTACCGCTACTACTACCTCTGGTACCAGAATTAATGTCGGAGGAAACTGCAGCCTGCGGGGTGGTGGTCGTCGTGGCGGCCATATTGCCCGCTGAGCCCGCTGCTGCTGTTGCGCCTTCTTGATTTTCTTGATCGGAATTTGCAACGGGAAGGAGCACTCGACAATGTGCAACGTTCATCAAGAATAACGTCGACCCAATAACGAAGATCAGAATGATAAATGAAGGTGAGGAAATACTAGGGTTCTGCAGTATTGAGGTTGAGCTCTTGACAATCTTTGCCATAATGTGTGAATGTATGAGTTGAAATTATGGATGTATACGCGAATTTGTTAGGTACCCCCCTCTCTAGTACTTATAGATGTTGTTTGGTATGAGGTGGACTTTTGAAGTTTGAACTTGAATCAAAATCGCTTTTTTTTTTTTTTTTTGAATTATTTAGAAGTGTCTAGACTATTATAGGTTTTACTAAAAAAAAAAAAAATTAGTTCTGAATGAATGCTGGACGAATTAAAAAAAAGGGAATAAAGTTGTTATTGGGCAGGACAAAATTACTAAACAAGCAAAATGATTGATTAACTGACTTAACACCACCTCTTCTTAGTAATCGCCATTAACTTTTATGGCAAATCTTTCATGTGAAACCACTAGTCACATAATTCTATTAAGAGTTTTTCTGACAACATAGGTTTACAATTTTACATAATAATTCTGTCGGTGAAAATGAATAAAAATCAAGCATTCAATCTAGTAATTAAAACATGATTGTCTTTACTATTGCGTTCTTATCCGATTCCCTCGTTATATATCTCGTTATGCTTTGTTTGTTTGCGCGTGTGTGTGAGGTGTGAAGGAGTTTTGTGGTTCATAACAAGTTAGTTTGAAGTTGAATGCATGGTCGGACCAATATGCATGGAGGGTCGGAATTATTTTGGAGAATAACAAATTCAATTAAAACAAGCACAAGGGGTTGAGTTGAGGCCTTTGGAGAGTGAGACCAAAGGGAGTTCACACTGCAGACAACACAAGTCATGTTTGGTTAATTTTGAAGTTAAATATAAGGCAAGCATGTGGCACAATTTCTGAGGCTTTTAGGGACTTTCAGACCGCATCTAACTTATACTACGTACGGTACGGATCGCTCAATTTCGTTGTCATTTCCAACCGTCCACAAAACCGGTCAACAAAATAAGTCCTATATAGCGCGGGCGGACCAACTCAGCTACATTTATGTGTTCCCCCTCCCTCCCTTCTGCCTTATGTTATTTCCTTTTCGTTTCAAAATATAAGTAACTCGATTAATTATATCGTTAATAAGAAAATTAATTAATGATAGTTATTTATTTTTAAATATTCATTTAGTTTACTAAGTTTCACATATTAATTAATTTATACACTTTTTTCTTTTATAATTATAGATAATCGATGATAAACAGAGCTATGAGCAAAATCGACTAAAGATTGGGAGTGTTGCCGTAAAAAAAAAACCCTTAAGATGGTAGTTTGTTTGATTGTTTCGCTGGTAAAAATAGTCATAGAACTTTTTCATAGCAGTTTCACTAGTTGTATAGGCTCTTTTATTTTTTAAAATATTATCTACTAAAACGATATCATTTCAATAAGTGATCAAAAAAAGAAATATAGATAATAAAATGAAATGAGGAGAGGTTGTCACGTCATCATCTCTCTTCCTTTTTCAATCGCCTTTTTCAACTGCAATTAAACTTAACAATAGACATTCATTTTTTTTTTCTTTTTACCCCCAAATTTATTTAATACTGTAAATTAAGTATAAAATTAACCGGTATATATAATTTTTTGATTATTCCACTAAACACGATTATTTGTTTGAAACGAATAATAATGCCAATTAAAATAGTATACATCAAACAAAATAATTAAAAATTGATAAAGTTGGACTGCAGGGTTGCGCTGGACTCCAGCTATATATATGGAAGCAGAAGGCAAGTTAGCGGGCCACAAAAGGAAGTGTAGATGGTGGATTCGAAGAAACAAATTTGACTAAAATGGAAAATTGTTGCACATTACTCAAATAAAAAAAATTCACTGCTTCAAAAAAATAATAAAAAAAATTCACGCTTAATTAGTGGAATATTAAATTTGACCACACAAAATCCACTTTCACAATTCTAAATTAATTTAAAGGATTTGTAATATTTATAGTATAAATTTTATACACTCTGTCTGGATTTGACCTGCAGGCTCGGTTCCATTTCCTTTTCTTCTGTCCCCTACCTTCAATGCCCCCGACCATCTCCCGCTCTTGTTTTGCCCTTTGCCCTTTGTACTTTTTTTTTCTGGGCTTCCCTGCAAAATTTTGTCAATATCTATTACAAAAATAAATATATAATAATTTTATTTATGGTATTATTTTAATTTAATACATAAAATTATTATTTTTTAAAACAAAAAATAATATTAATTTATAGCTGATAATGATACGAGCCCCGTTCACCCTTGTTTAGATTCTTGTGTCGGGGGATGGTTTGAGTGTGTAGTTTTTATTGAAAATATAGTCATTCTTTTGTTCTCAAAGTGACCCGTATGTTACTCCAAATCACATTCTTTAAAATATTTCATTCTGCGTAGGAGAATATCTTACGTTAGTGGATATCAATCTTTGAAACTATTACCTATCCAGCCTAGTGATTCCAAAATTCCGCTACTCTGGGGAATATTCTGAATATATGGTTGTACGTTTCTATATGATCACAAAAGTGGCATCGTCTTATTTTGGAAATTTTTATTTCCCTAAAGTTTAATGCATTGGGCCTTGTCACCTTCTGTTAAGTTAAGAATAGTTCATTTCGGCTTCGATACCAAAGATTGGGCTTTAGTCCACACAATAATTGATAAGCATCCCATATATTAGATGTTCCAGTAAGTTCCGGCCTCACAGTCCCATTTGACATCCCAATCCCATTTGATGCTGGCCAGTTTGCCAAAACGTTTCACCAATCAATTTGTGACGGCCAGCCCATTTACCATAAAAATATATGATTATGACATTTCTCCTGTCCATTTGACCTAATTGTTCCCTCAACTATTTATTTAATCAATTATTTATTTTTTGTTAAGGCTAAAATTTAAACATACAATTATTCGATGGCAATTTAAATGTCGATACCATATGGGTCGACTCAATTTCGCATAATACTCTATTCGATATATTATTTCTTTCTTAACATTATAAATATTGTTTTATTTTTAAAACATAAATAATATTTCCCTTTTAAAGAAATATAAAAGATTACTACTTTCTGATAGCATTCACGAGCAATTCCGTGAATGCCAACATTATAGCCAATTAAAAAAAAAAAAAAAAAAACAACCTTTTGAAATAAAAGTTGACTTTGCAGAAAAATCCAAAGAAAAATACAGAGAATATAAATTGGTAATCAGAAATCAGTGACAGATAAGCCAAACGGTCGCTTAATCCGTCAAATTAAATTTTGGATAATTGTGTTTTTCAACTTTTGCCCAAAGAACAGAGTTGACACGTTCAAGAAAAATTATATGCACCAATTAAACTATTTCCCTTCTTCTTCACTCCTCCCCTCATATATTTTTCCGTCTTTTTCCCTAAAACCCCATTCATTTTTCATCTTTTTACCACACCCAATTATTACTTTCCCATTTTAGAATATTGTTCAACATTTTGCTTTTGCTTGACAAATTCTTGATGTCACCTCCCCCACTTTTCCTTCCAATAGGATGATGTTTAGTAGGTTCTTTATTCGTAAATTTCATGATAAAATATTTATTAATTTACAGTTGTATTTAATTTATAAAAGATAGTAGAAGTAATTGACTTAAATATGACGTAATAGTTATTTTCTTGATGATTAATTCTGTTGAAGCACTTTTCAGCCCTCTCTTAAAATGCAACATTTTAAAAAGTCTTAATAGATTTAATTTCGAACGATAATAAATATTCATTTGTTTTAGTAGAGAATTAGGGCTTGATCAAGGTCATTTTCAAAGTGAATTGAGCTTCTTACAATTATGATGTGCAAGCTAGGGTTGATGGTGTTTCAATGGTGATTGGATTTCTACGAAGCATTTGGTGGACACGATCATTGGTACGTAAATACGACGATAAAGTGTTTATAAATTCATAAGTATTTGATTAAAATTTAATTGTAAAAGTAATTAACGTAAACGTTACGTAATAATTTTATTTTTATTGATTAATTCTATTGAAAGACTTTCGACTTTGAGACGTGATATTTAAAAATGTCCTTACAAATTTAATTTATGTTAAACAATATAAATTTTGATTAATTAAATAAGACTAAACACGATAATAATTTCAGAACGACTTAATCTTTTAATGGTGATATTCTTGACAGCTTTTTCAATAATAGTAAATTATCACATAAATCAACAAGTTCAATGATCCAACTTTAACTTTAACCTAGGAAAACAAAAACTGAAATCCAAATAAAAAAGAAAAGAAAAAAGAAAAGTTAAAGCAAAAGATATAGAAAAGGCCAAAGAATGTACCAAACGCTGCATCATTTTGTTGACTTGTATAGCAGCAAGCAGACAGACTAAAGGTGGACACTGTAACTATCACAAGGTTAAATGCGTCATTACATACATAAAGAACTGATAACTTGTAAAAGCAGCATTAATTTCACATTTTGTCTTTTTCGAAAATAATCAAAACCACCCACTTGCTTCCCCCAATTAAATTAACCTAGTTCTTGAATCTCCTCCTTAAATCACAAATCTCTCTCCCAATATAGTAGTAATTGAAAACCCATATCAGATCAGGATGAAGCGCCGGGATTTCGTCGCCGGCGGCAAGGATTCGGCGATGCTGAAGAAAAAGACTAAGGTTGAAGATTCTGGGACGGTTGGGGTGGATGCTGTGTTGTCCGACGATAATTTGTTGTACGAGGTGTTGAAGCATGTAGATGGCCGGACGTTAGCTGTGTCGGCGTGCGTTAACAAACAGTGGAGCAAGACTGCTCAGGACGAGAGGCTTTGGGAGCTGATCTGCACGGAGCACTACGCTAAGATTCCTCTGCAGCTTCGGACTGTAGTTCTTGCCCTTGGTGGCTTCCGCCGGCTGTTCTCGCTGTATCTCTGGCCGCTCCTAAAGCCCGTTGCTTCGGTTTCTTCCCGTTGCGTGACTTCCAGTTGGCCCTGCTTTCCTGCTCCACGGGTTGAGGCAAAGACTTCCGGCAACGGAATGAAGGCACGATGGGGAAAGG
Organism: Knoxia roxburghii; assembly: GCA_030378225.1. NCBI lineage: Eukaryota > Viridiplantae > Streptophyta > Magnoliopsida > Gentianales > Rubiaceae > Knoxia > Knoxia roxburghii. The sequence continues at coordinate 41,956,545 of CM059418.1, forward strand.
ACGAGGTTAATCTCTCATTATCCCTCCTCTCGATTCGATACTATGAGAAGATGAATTTCAATAACCGGGGCAAATGAAGTTCATCAAATTATTTTCAATTTGGAACCCTTTCCACTTTAATTATTTATTTTCTTATTTTAGTTTACCTGGCTGAATATGTAGCTGGCTGTAACTGTAAGCCGGATCTGATTTGTAGTTATTCTACGTTTAATTTTTCTCTTCTTTTTTCCCCCAATTATCCTACCTCAGATTGAGATGTAATTAATGTACTACTACGATGTGATTTGAGTGATTAATTATGCAGTTCTAAGTTGCTAACTATTTCGTTACACTTGAAGCTTGTAAGCATTCTGATTGTTAGTTTACTGCTAAACTTTAGTGACTACTCAACATATGGCGCCAAATCTTTTTGTGACATTTTCAAGGCATGGCCTTTGGGGAAAACAGTCGCCCTTTCCTCCTCAGACCTAAAGACCTCTGATTCTTGAATTCTGAAATCTGGGATTTCTCAGAAATGACTGAAGAAAGGGTGCACTGAGTGAAGGAAACTGTTAAGTTTTCCAGTACAGAGATAACTGAACACAGAGAGCTGACAGCTGGGCTGTAAATGGTTCATTTTCCCTAATCCTAAGGTTAAATATTGGAAAAGAATCTTAGCTGTAAATGGTTCATTTTCCCAAATCCTAAGGTTAAATATTGGAAAAGAATCTTACTTTCGACATGGGTTATGGCTCTTCTTTAATCTGTATTTCAGCATATCATATAATTAGTCGAAATAGTCTGATTAAACAGTCAAAAGATTCATACAATGAGCATAAGAGTAGAAGAGGAGGAAGAGAGAGTATACTATCTGTATGGAGCTATCGACGTCCCTATACTTCCAAATCAAAAAAAGCTGTGGGCTTTTTTTCATTTTTGTTGGGTGAGATGTGATGAACTTAACGTTTAGCTATGGCGTTTGTGTTGTCTGTATTGAGGTTCCAAGGATACGATGAGGGACACGAGAATCCAGAGAGGTTAGCTTAGGTTGTCGCATGAGCTGTTTTGTTGTCTTGGTTTCCCATTTTTCTTCTGCGGACAAAAGAAAGAATCAGATGGGTGAAAATGGAAGTACAGTGTTGAGTGTACCAAAAGGAAAGATGGCCAAAATCAATTTTGTTTTTCTACTTGGATTTTGTTCCCATTTTCCCTTTCCGAGTTCCGACAAAATAAACAACAGTGGGATGGGGAATTTTTAGTAATATTAAAGGATTACTCAAATTTCTCCAAAAACCCCATGTTTTGTACTAAATAACTCCATAAGTTGGGAAGATGATCTTTTAATGTCTTTCATATTAATACGAAATAATGACGTTCTATGAGCGAGGGTTGTATTTAGTGGCGAAACCATATGAGAGTGTAATAGCACATTCACATTGTCGGAAAAATTCTTAATAAGATGTTTTAGTTGATGGCATAAAACAAACTCCTCCGCCCTTGAGTAAAACTAAGTCTCAACCCTAGTCTAAACCAAACAGAGATGAGTGCTAAGGAGAACAAACCGGAAGGAGAAAAAGCAGGTACACCCATCACAACTGCCATAATAAACAAGGATTTCGTTCTCACACCATCGTATCAGAGCCGAAAAATAGACATCGGAAATTAAACCTGGCAATGTAGAGAGGGTTTAGGGTTAGATCATTAGAATAGCTTGTTACTTTTTTCAAAATCACGGTTTCAACGGTCGAGTTATTTTTTTAAAAAAATTTATTTATTAAAACGATATCGTTTTAATAAGTAAATTTTAAAAAAAAAAATCACTTATTAAAATGACGTCATTTTAATAAATAATTTAAAAAAAAAAAAAAACACAATACAATTGAAAGGTGTCAACACCTCCCTCTCCTTCTTCAGTAGCTTGTCTCACTCGGCAGCAGTACTATTCTTTTTTTTCATTTGTTTTAGTGTTTATTCTTCTTCCTTTCTACTCTCTAAATTTTTGTTCCCTTCTTTTCCCATATCGTCAGCACCTCAAGATGCATATAGTCGTCTTACATGAGACTCGAGATATTTTCCTCTTCATGGCATTATACATTTTGCTTATTCATTATGCCCGTCCATCCAGATAAGGAATGATGCACAGTTCATGATGGACCTATGCACCAACTCCGCATATGGGAAGATAGAGAACTCTCCCTATGTAGGTGGGGAAGAAATCTCATAATAGGCTAGAATATGGACACCTGAAAGCGTAAATCTCCTATACTATAATGAGAATCAAAACTAGTATCTTCATATAAAATATTATAGTTTCGTCATTAATTATATATTTTTGTGATCTTATTCAATTTAAAGTGAAATCAATCACTTTATTTGGTTTATTCAATAATAATATTATATTGTGTCTTTTTTTCGTTATTTAATGTTTTCTTTTTTAAAAAAAAATCTTTTATTTTTTTAAGTATCACCCTTAATACTTATCTTTCGCCCCTCATATTATTATCTAATTACCCTTAATTAATTTATCTTAAGTCATTGAATTTATTCGATAATTTAATATTGGGGTATGGAGTGATAACTGAGGAGGGATGAAAAAGAACAAAAAGGAAAATGGAAGTAATGGCTGGGATTAGGTTGGCTTTAATGGGGATTGGCGTTAGATATGATGGTGAATGAGTTGGAATATTTACTTTAGTGGGGGGCCTATGCTGTGCATATGAGTTGTCTTGGAGCCTTATTGAACAATTCTTATCTATCGGTTTATATGATTTTTGAATTAATTAATTTATGAATTCCTGGTTTAAGTTCTAAAAGGGATTCCAAATTACACTAACTCCTCTGATCAACACCAATTACAAGAAAACTAACAAACTTTTGTTTTGTTTTCTTTTAATGAAAATTGTTGGTAAAGACAATATTTTAAAACTTTACTTGTATTTATTTTGCTATATATATATATTTATTGTTGTTTATCATTGATATTCAATTCACAATAACTCTACCAATCAATTTATAATATTAAAATATAATTTATCTGTCATAAATAACAATGACAAATAAATAACGAGTAAATTATATCATAATCCTAAAACTATCATGCAAGATAGTTATTTGACAAATAAAATAATTATATTAAAAATTTATAATTATTTAAATATTGATATCCTTGAATTGACATCGTCTCGTCATTTCTGAAATATTGAAGACACTTGACTATTAATTCATGCATGGCAGAAATTTTGTGAATTTTTCATTCTCGTAATATTTTAACTCATGAAATGACTCAATTTACCAAAATAAATATATATTTTTTTGATAGATTGACTTAAAAAATTAGACTTTCTCTAACAAACGATTTTAAAAATCATTGATGCAATACTTTGTGTTTAAAAAGTAGTTTCAATTAAAAATAATTCTTTTTTATTATCGATACAGTAACCAGTCAATAATATTAATGACTAACTAGTTCTCTTAACCACCTTAACAGGATTCAAACCCAAACCATTTAAATAAGATGGGACTCTTTTTAATCCACCACACCCGTTTACTACAAATAATTATGGGTAAAGGCTTCTTTTGACTGGGCTTCATGTAGGCAGTCGGGCCAGCCCAACACAAATGCCAGGCCGAACTCCGAAGGGAAAACCGAAGCCTTGGTTGTAGATGACCCAACCGGAGCAGAGGATCGGAAATCTGGACTAGCAAGTCTAAAAACCATAACCTTAGAGTTTTGACTGGCTTAGCTAGTTTAAATTGTTTTTTGTTCCTTCCTACCCAACTAATTAAGCAGACTTTAAATGAAAGAGTTCATTCTGGAATTTGCTATCCATAATTTCAACCCACTATTTCAACATGTGAATAAATACCCATTTATAAGTCATCACTTTATGTTACAAGTCTTTTTTTTTTTTATTATAATTTTTTGGTAATATTTATTTCTCTTTTGGTTTTAAAATATACGTAATTCTTGAATATTTTAAAATATATAAGTAACTTTTATAATTTTCATATTTATACATATATTTTTAAAATTTACCTTTTATTATCTATAATCATTAAAATGTAAGAGAAATGAATGATGATTTAATCTATCTATATAATAATTATATATTATAGTGTTTCATTAAGCATTTAGTTAAAAATAATGATACTTGTAACAATAAATTTTAATAATAATGAACCAGATGTCATGATTAAAAATTTAATTAATTATGAACTAATAAATGCATGATTTTTCACTAATTATAATAAATGCACTATAATTTATTGCTAAGAATATTATATCTTTTTTTATTTATAATATGTTATTATGATGTATTGACTTAAACGAAATTAAGTCGCGTCAACATTATAAATCAACACATGCTAATTAAAATAAATATTTTAATTCAATTTATTCCCATAGCTTAAACAACCCAGTCAAAAAGACAAAACTTTCTATATTCCACATTCATTCTGGAAAATGTGCCTTTTTAGAAAAGAAAAAAAAAGTAATTTTTGTAATTTTATTATCAATATTTATAATTTTATGTTTAATAAGTTAATAAATATAACTCGATGTAATCAATATATATATATATATAATCATATATAATCGTGTATATTTTGGTTTTTGTTTTTGTGAATACGAGATACTTAGTGTATTTTACATATGTTTACTATTTTTTAAATGTTTTGATATATATATATATATTTCAGATGTTTAAAAATAATATTTTATGAAAATTTGAGAAATCGTGTGAAATAATTAAATAATTGAAAAAAAGAGTTATGAGAAAGAATTGCGTATGATCAAAATTTATAAAACGGACGACATATGTGACAAATAAAAAATAAAGCCAATGATAAAATGGTAAAAAGGTGATGGATATTTAGTAAAAATTAGGTGATGAATAATTTTTTTTTATTATTTAATGAATAAAAATAATTTAATCTTTATAATTTTATTATTAATACATATTATTTAATTTTTATAATCTAATATATAAAGTTATAGCTGGAAAATATATAAAAATAAACATTGTACATAAATTATACTTATTTAAAATAAAAATAAAAATTATATATTATATGAATAAAATAATTGTTACAGTGCTTATTCTCTTTTATTATTTATTTTCCAAAGTTAATGCACTCATAATTTTCTTCCGGCCGACGTATATGGTAATTTCCCAGGCAACGTCCGGCGACCGGTCTCACATACCGCCTTTCTTCCATTCCTCGAACTATAAATATGCAACACTATCCTTCACCAACGTTGTATCCAAACAAAAAACAAATCCTAAATCATTAGCAAGCTATAAAGATTAACAGAGGCCTTTATTCCATTCCTCCTCCAATGGCAGCAAAACAATTAATGAGCTTCAAGAGAAGTCAGCCTGTGATCGCCATTGTTGTTGTGGTTATCTTCTTGAGCATCTTTGTTTCCATCAATGAAGCTCGTCCACTTAACGACGGTCATGAAAAGATAAAGATGGAGAGGTCTGCAGCAGTAGACATGCATGCAATCCAACTCCGGCAAGTTTTGAATGGTTTAATGATGGACGCCATTAAAACCGGAGGACCCAGTTCCGGCGGAGAAGGACACAAGTCCACCACCAGCGCCCCGGCTTCATCTCTGGAGGAGAGTAAGAGGTCCGGCCCGAGTCCCGGACAGGGAAACTGATTCATTAATTAGTTCGCGCCGGAGTTGTTCCGTTTCTAACTTTTCCGACATTGACAAAATTTTTTTTTTAAAATAATTTCCCACGAGTGTGGAATTGCATTGTATTCTTTTCTTCTTTCTTGCTTCATTATAATTATCATTATCATTCATTTGTATTAGCATGGATGTATTAATTCAATCAATAAATTTGTTCGCCATTTTTCTTTATTATTATGAGTTTGTTTGGGATTTCATTCCAAATTAATTTTTGAGTTTCTTCTTTTAATTTTCAATTTATAATATAATTTCTTCAATTCTTAAAAAATAAGAATATTATTATGTATAAAGTTAAAATGTGTGAATCATATTTAACTAAAACTATTTTACTTCACCAATAAAATACGATCGATCCATAAATTAAGATTAAAAGTGATCTTATTTTAAAAAATGGCCAATGTGAAATTATTATATTTATCTTTATATTTATTTGTTCGATTCATGATCATATTTATTACTAAACATTGTCCATGTTTTTATTAGTATCGTACATCTTTAGACATTTCTATCCTCTCCTTTTTTAGCCCTCTTACTTTCTTTCCAAAATCTCCCACCCGCCATCACCAAAAGGTCAAAATTGTCAAGGAAGGAGTTGAACTAATAAAAAAGAGATTATATTTAATAATATCTAATTAATTACTTATGAGAAATATATATATATGTATATGGGGGGGGGGGGGGATTTGGATTAATGATTTTATTATTAAAGTTTCGTTTAATTGCAGATAAAGATAAAATAATTTTGATTGGTACATTTTTAGTTATTAAAATAAATATAAAGATAATTAAATTATTTTAATGAAATGATTATATTTTTTTAATAAAATGATTAAATTCTTTTAATAAATATTATATTAATTTATCAAACAAGTAAAAAACAATAAGATTTCTTTAATAATTATTGAGTTATAAAATTTCTAACATTTGCTTGCTTCAACCTGACCATAAAAGTTTAAAACCATATAGGATTGAGAGTACTTTGTGATAATAATTAGATAGTATAAACATCAGAATCTTAAATGACTGAGTAGAATTTTTGCAGTAATTTTTAATTAATTAGGTTAATCCGTGTGCTAAATTACGCACCCCCGGCAGCCAGAGAGAGATGGACAACCTTTTGAGTTTGAACTAAAGTTGAAATAATCGACGACACAAAGCATTATGTTAAAAAGTTCATTCTTTTTACCAACGTAAGCACTCGAGTGGCAATGGGGTAATAGGCTGCTATGCTAGCTTCGAATTAATTTAACTCCTATTGGATTATACAATATTTTATCATATCTTGTCAACAATGGGACAATTTTATATTTGAGAGAAATTGAAAAATAATTAATTTTAACAAAAGTTCACTAGTTTAAAGATACATAATGAGCCATGGTGAAATTATAAATTTTTCAATAAGAGTACTGAATTTGTGGGGAGAGGAGAAAGAAATTACTGTTTATTTTTATTGGTTTTTTTTAAAAAAAAAAACTAATTGTTGAGCTACTACTGAAACCACATCTTTCAGTGGGTACTTAAAAAAAAAAAAAACTAGTGTTTTGAAAACAAAAAAATAACACTATGTACCACACATAAAGGTGTTCTAACATTTCTAAATTTTATAATAATTTTGTCATTAATTACGAAAAAAATAACTGAATCTCTAATAAACTTCATGGAAGAATATTCAAAATTAATTAATCACATATTATCTATGTACACATGCTATAAGTGTATCACATATAAGTATTAAATTTGTTGTTATTATAGAATTATTTAAGATTGAAGGACATCCCTAGTGGTGACTAAGAAAATATCCTTAACTATTACAAAAAGTCTAGTCCACCACACCCACAACTAACTTAGGTAATGCCATAAAAAAATCCATCCAAATTGAAAAGTCTTCAATTACAACTGCGGTCGCAACGGTCAAGATTTTTCCATTTATATACAAATACTCATGGAATGACGTCTAGTTCCCCACCACATTCTCCACCTGCAGTAAGTGACTAGTGAAGCTCCCTGGTCGCTTCCTCCGCCCCACCACCACCACCACCACCACCACCACCACCACCACCGGTCCACCACCAACTCAGTTGGTTTCGCCTCCAGGGCCGCCCTGCAAATCCCCCCATTGTTAAAAAATTTTTAAAAAAATTTCTGAATTCTACTCTTTTTTTCTAAGTCTAACTTGTAACCATAACCACCCACGTGTTGTTTGAACTTAGAATTAATGGGATTTCTTTCCACTAAATACCAATTTTTTTCTCTTCCACAGTCAAATTCGGCTCATTCCCATTCTTCTTCAACTCAAGAGAAAATGCCTGGATGGATCCATCCTCCTTTTCACCTTTATTTGCTGCATCAACCCACGGCCTTCCTCCTCCTTTATATACTTACTCACATTTATTATACAGTCCTGACAAATCAAAGATATTGAAGTATATCAAGAACTGATCAGGTGGCGATGGCGGCAAATAGTGCAAAACTTTGTGGGATTGTGTTTGCTATTCTTCTAGTGAACTGGGCTTTCTTGGGTTATATTGAAGCTGGACGGCCTCTGAAGCTGGATGCAGAGCCTCAAGAATACGCCGGAGATATTGAAGAAATAACGATCAAGAGTAAGAAGAGTATTGGGTGGGAGTTTTACATTGAACTTGAAGGGATCAAAACCGGAGGACCGAGCGGCGGTGGAGAAGGACACAGGTTTACCGACGGAGTTGATCGGGTCATGCAATCCGGACCTAGCCCTGGAGAAGGCCATTAAATTCATCACATATATACATGAGCATGCTGTTTTATTTCCATAAATATTCTCTCCTAATTCCATTCATTTGTTCGATTTTATTTTTTTCAATATTCTTCTAAAAAACATGTAATTTCACTCCAGTCATGTGAGCAATATACAGCAAGAATTCAATTATTCTTTTGTTATTAATTTGTGTTATGTTCTTCAGCAACAAGAATGATGTCTGCAAATACTGTAGACGATTTGGTTCTCTATTTTCAACTAGAATCTATGGGTTCCTAGTTTGAATTCCTTTTTTGAATCATTGAAAACTAAATATAAGATATGTTTTTTTTTATACTTTTCATGAATTTTCGTGTAATCAAAGTTTTACATAAGTGTGCTCGATTTTATAAACAGTTGATATGTAATGTTTTCTTATTTTAATCAATGCTAGAATTTTAGCCTTTTAAAACACTTAAAAATATTTTAATAGATAATATTTGATAATATTTTATTTATGGTGACACTTACTTTTTTGTGTTATGTATTCTCGTGTGGCCAAATGTGTATTGGATATAACAACACTTTCTTATGTGACCAAATACTTTGAAATTATGGAGTTAGACTAACGTATGAAAACAAAAGTATATGCCATGATAAATCATCTATCATGACCCGGTTGTTGGCTATCTAGTGTTATATATCTTAACATGTTAATACATAATAAAGTGTTTGGATAGAAAATCTATTATGACAATTTTAAGTATTCATACCAATACCATAATATCATAAAATTATATATCATTATATTATATAATTAAAAACATAAAAATATGTTTAAATATATAGTATATTACGTCATTTATAAGTAAATATACAAATAGTCTTAGGCTGTTGAAATTTTGGCCTTATAATAATCTAAACTCAATCATTCTCTTCATTTCCGATGTGGGACAGCAACAGATGACTTTAAATAACACTTAATAATGTAATTCTATATGTATTACAATTACACTATACATATTAATCTATTAATACCTTAAGTTAATATATTAACAAATAAAATAACACTTGATTGTGTTTTTATACTTATAAAATTTCAATCACACTTATTAGTGTTTTGATTGAAATTGTATTATAAAACATATTTTTTGTATTATGATAAGATTTTATTTGATGACACATTAAAATAGTTATAACAACATTACTCTTGCAGTGTTTTAGTAGATATAAATAAATTAATATTTAATGTGATTGTAGATATTAATAAATACATTTATATTTTAGTGTTATGAAAAGTGTATGGTGAAAGCCCAAAATTCGAGTAGTGAACTGTGGATAATAAAATGTCTCATTCTTTTAAAAAGTTAATGGGGTTTACCTCATAATCAAAACAATCATTAATCGGAATTTTGAAATATGGTGATCCACATATATAATTGGACTTTAGTTTCCGAACCAAGTCTGATTTAATCAGATGTTGGAGGGCTTAAACTCACAAAAATATAATTAAAATTTTAAAATGTAGGTAAATGACAAACGACCCATGTACTATGTAATGGAAGTTCTCCATAATCTCCCTTTCATTACCCTTACTAATTGATTTTTCTAACACAATTTTAAATATTTTGGTGGCATTTAGTTTAACATACTGAAACTACTATGGGTATTGGTCATTATAGTAAAACTAATTGGTTTATAGGTGAGTTTAATAATTTTTACCATTTTTTATATTTAATTTGATGAAAGAATATATTTAAAAATGCATTGAATACTACTTTTAGGAATGAGATTAGGATTGAATTTAGTATTTTGATAGCCATTCTTTTTCGTCACCTTCGCAAAGCGTGTGCGATCATTTTAATCGCATACAAATGAGAATGGATTTGATGAAACTCACGAGAGAAGCGGTTTAGTGATTCCTAAATATTTGGGAATGACTTTTCAAATTTATTTCAAAACCCACAAATTAAACAGCTAAAGTTGGAATCACTCCATTATTAGAGGATTGTTTACCAGGGAGGGGGAAGAAAGATATATTTCATTGATGGTATTTAATTAGAATAATGTTGGAAAATGGATTAAAAAATTTAAAATCCTTAAAATTAAACTTACCTTTCCCTAGTTTTACATATTTTAGAAAATGGATAGATATTTTTTACATAATAGTTTATACTTTTAATTTTAAATTTTAATTACTTATTTTTAATGATAGAATTTTAAGTGAAGGGAATTTTACGGCCGATTGCCTGACATCTTTAGCAGCGAACGGACCGATTGGACTCACGGAACTTGATCGCCCACCTGAGGAAGTACGCAAATGGTTGCATCATGATGTTGTTGGTGTGGTTTATTTGCGAGGAGGTGTGACATGAGCTGTTAGGTGAACCCTCATTTTTAGTCTTAGAAAAAAAATGATAGAATTTTAATTAAAAAAATGACCTCCTTAAAAGTAAAAGTAAAAGTAAAAGTAAAAATAAAAGTAAAAAAGAGATAGATATGTATCATATATTTTTATTTGATGATGAGGAAAAATCACGGAAGGAATTAGGAGATTCAAAATTTTTAAAAGATAAATTGTAATTGTTATATAGTACTTCTGAAGATGTGAATATAATTATATTGGTTAAGAAAAAATAATGTACATTCAAACAAAGTCACAATATTAAATGACTTCAGATCTTTTATATTAAAGTGTTAAAGACATATTTTAAGTATTTTATAGGATTACGATAGAATTTGTGATAGATTATAGTAAAAAAATAGAGTGAATTGTAAAAAAGGTCATCATACTTTGGTAAAGTTTAAGTTTTGGTCATTAACTTTTAAATATTCAAAAAATGTCACTAACTTTTACATCTGAATTTTAAATTTGGTCATTCCGTTCATATTGGCTGTTAACTCTCTTAACGGAGCTTTTTTTTTTGAGGGCATTTAACGTGCTACAGTTGTCTTCATTTCTTTTATTATTTTTGGCCTTCCTCCTTGAGATCAGATCAGGATTATATAGACATCAGATCAGCGAATACTTGACATCATATCAACAGACTATAGATATCAGATCAAGAATATAAAAGAAATTATACAGTTTAACTAAAACATACTTAACAAGGGAGATCAGATCAGGATTATATAGACATCAGATCAGCGAATACTTGACATCAGATCAACAGACTATAGATATCAGATCAAGAATATAAAAGAAATCATACAGTAGAACTAAAACATACTTAACAAGGGAGATCAGATCAGGATTATATAGACATCAGATCAGCGAATACTTGACATCAGATCAACAGACTATAGATATCAGATCAAGAATATAAAAGAAATCATACAGTAGAACTAAAACATACTTAAAAGGGATATCAGATCAGGATTATATAGACATCAGATCAGCGAATACTTGACATCAGATTAACAGACTATAGATATCAGATCAAGAATATAAAAGAAATCATACAGTATAACTAAAACATACTTAAAAAGGGATATCAGATCAGGATTATATAGACATCAGATCAGCGAATACTTGACATCAGATTAACAGACTATAGATATCAGATCAAGAATATAAAAGAAATCATACAGTAGAACTAAAACATACTTAAAAAGGGATATCAGATCAGGATTATATAGATATCAGATCAGCGAATACTTGACATCAGATCAAATATAATTATACAAATATAATTATTTCACTCATTTTTTTGATTGACATTATACAATATAATTATTTATACAAATGAAATATTAATTATTTATTTGGTTGCAATCCAGTACAAAATAAAAGAGCATTTTACATACATTCATGTGAATTGGAAGAAAAATTCATGCACATCAACTATCCAAAAAATAAATACAAATAATTTCTTAAGTTAAAAAACATTCGTTACATCATTCAGTTGATCTGATGTCAAGTATTCGCTGATCTGATGTCTATATAATCCTGATCTGATCTCAAGGAGGAAGGCAAAAAAAAAAAAAGCAAAAAATAACAAAAGAAAGGAAGACAACTGTAGCACGTTAAATGTCCTTAAAAAAAGACTCCGTTAAGAGAGTTAACAGTCAATATGGACAGAAGACCAAATTTAAAATTCAGATGTAAACGTTAGTGACCTTTTTTGAATATTTAAAAGTTAGTGACAAAAACTTAAACTTTATCAAAGTATGATGATATTTTTTACAATTCACTCTAAAAAAATACTAATAATAATGTGTTTTAAATTAAATTATTATTAATTTAATTAATATTTAAAAAAAATAAAACTGGACACGTGGGGGTAGAGAAGCCGCTTCGTCGGGAAGAGCGGGCTGATAAACAAGCGCCAACAAAACCCCCGACTGCCCACTGGCGGCAGCGCCGGACCAGCGGCATAGGCTTATGCATAGTGGCTCACCCACACTTTAGGACACTATACATATATGCGAAGAAAGATGTCTGACTCCCAAAACTGAAAAAACATTCGTCCAAGCTGATTCTTCTCCTTTGTTTACTGCCCACTCTCCTCTTGACTCTGGTTGTACGATTATGGAAAGTTTCTCGAAAGATGAGGTTATGGATAATGCTTCTTCCCCCACTTCATCAAGTGACGCCATAGCCACCGCCACCGCCACCGCCACCGCCACCGCCGTCAGCGATCACGTCATGGGGATCACCACCAAGGGGGAAGACGAACCCGTCTCGGACTCGACCCCGTTATCCGGCCCGTTGTTTCAAGAAGGGGAGAAAGTGCTGGCGTATTTTAAACTCGTTTTATACGAAGCCAAGGTGGAATTCAATCTTTTCCAGTTACATTTACTCTTGGATTCTATTTCCAATGATTTATTATTATTTTTTTTAATACCTCTGGGATCGTTGATCAACGTCTTTTTCAGTAGAATGTCCATAAAAAGATGCTGTCTTTTATAATTCTGTGTGGGATTTTTTAGTTCTTCGATGATGCTATTTAATTGATGTTATCATGATTTAAAATCGAGAACAATTGTGTCATTCTGCTTATATTTTGTGTTTTTGAGCCAGATATTAAGGGTTGATCTCCGGGATAATGATTGGAAGTATTTAGTTCATTATCATGTAAGCATTTAATTGTTAATGTCTTGTCTTTAGTGCTCGAAGCGGGTTGAAGGATAAAATCTAATGACATGCTTCTTTGTCTTCTGCAGGGGTGGAATAACAAGTAAGTACATCTACTTATATCCATTCTGATTTAAATGTCACAAGATATGGCTGCATTTCAGTTTTTTCCCCTTGTCTTTTGAAGGAACTTGTGGGTTCATTTTTTTTTTTTCATTTGAGGTCACAACTCTATTTCTTTTAAGCAAATGCATCAATCATTATGCATGACGGCGAAGAAATACACAGCTGGTGGATTTTGTAAGTTAATTAGGTACTTTTGAAAATGGCACCAACTGATAACCAGATGTTTATACAAAATAGATGTTAGGGGAGTGAGTTTAAGTCACTTCCATACAGGTTAACCAATGCCCCGAAAGACCTTCCTTCTCTTGTTAGTCAATAGCTAACGGAATTTGCTTAAGTTTCCAACCTCCATGTGCTACTGATAGAAGTTTTAGCTTTGGCTTTCCAGTTAGTGATCAAATCAGTAACATTTTGCTATGTTTCCATCTTCAAATTGGACAATGTGTGTACCACAATTGTGGGCCATTCTGTAGTGGATGACGTCAACTATCCGTTTTCTGTTGACTTGACTTGCATAAGGAGCTAGTCGTCATTTTATGATACTAACTTTTCGTGACCGGTCCAACCAAATCTGTATTTTAGAAACTTACAATTGGTACCGTATGGATTTTTTTGGTAAGCTATTGATTATATGCTCTCCCTTTTTTGAAACGCTCCTCGCATTCTGCTCACTTGTTCTCATTTGTCCACTTTACCAATAGGCTAATTAGGTAAGGAAAATATTGAAATCTCAGAGGTAAATGAGGTATACTTAAGGAGCATCCAAACTTATTTTTTTATAAAATTCTTATCAGCTGGGATGAATGGGTAGGCATTGACCGTCTGATGCAAAATACTGAAGAGAACCGACAACAGCTGCAGTACCGTAAAAAAGGCGACGAGATGGAGAACAACGCCAAGGCTGCGACTAAACAAAAAACTTCTGGTGGTTAGATCAGTTTTATGTTTCCTTTACAGCTTTTGTTTTCTATTCCATCTCTTTTTTTTTTTTTTTTTTTTTTTTTTTGTTGTTGTTTTTGTTGTCCTTTGAAAAAGTGTTTGATGGAAGGTGACCTGGAGTTTTGATGATTGCTGTCATGGTGAAACATGGTTTTTCTTTTGGGATGCATTTGTGATGTCATGATTGTGGATTCCAACAGGATTTGTATTCAATCTAGATTTGCTACGATTAGATTCATTCATTAAGTTTTCACTGCTAGAATTGATTTTTTAATACACTTTCCTAAGTTTATTAGACCGAGGCAAACGCTTAGAAGTCACAACAATGAGTTCCAAGTGTTTCCTTCTGTCATTCTCCTTAGCAAGCATGTCATCTGTCGGTTACAGATTAATTTCAGCAAGATATGACCTTAAGTGGACATTTAGTTTTCTGTTGTCTGAAACACATAAAATCAACATAGACTAAAATTATTGTGAAACATTTTTGTTAACAATTTTCATTAAAAATCTGTCTAATTTTGGCGATATATGCTTTTGTGCTTGGTCAATGCAGGAGCAAAAGGGAGGAAGCGAAAGACTGGATCCGCTCAAAAGGTAATATTTTTGTTTATGTGGTCCTTTACCAATGGTCAGTACCTGAATTACAATAATGTTACATTGCCTCTCCCCTTCACTTGGGTAAGATCAACAATGAGAATTGTATTGTATCATGACTCGAGCTCACTATCAAGCTGCTCGAAACTTGGCTCGAGCTTTGACCAAGCAGCTCGGTTCGTTTGCTGTTGGTTGAAGTGGCTGCATACTATTTGAGTTGCTTGGAACAAGAAGCTTCATTTATTGTGCTGTTGTTCTTTGACTCCTCCCCAACTAGGGAAAATATAGGAAAAATTCCAAACTATTTAGATGTAGATAAAAAGTTAAGTTTTTAAATCCTGTCCTTTACATTCTTTCTCTCATTTCTATAGATCCATTTTACACCCTCACCTTCCTCTTTAAAAGCTATATGTTATTCTCGTGTTTATATTTCAGTTGTTGGTTTTGTTCTGAGAACTAATAGCATGTGTAGGAACTCATGGAAACTGAGAGAAGATATGAAATTGCGAATTGCATATGTGTAGATTTATTATAATTACTAGCTATAAGGTTCAACTGCAACACAAGTTCTCTGATATTTGTGCGTTTAATTTTTCTATGCGCGACATGTAACATGAAGATGGATGTGCTATTCAGTTTTCAGTGTGCTTCTGTTGTTAAGATTTGAACTTGGTTGCAATAACCTGTGTTTTCATTAGGACAAAGGCATGCCTTCATCAGAAAAGCCTATTACCATCTCTATTCCACCTGCATTAAAGAAACAATTGGTTGATGATTGGGAATCTGTAGCACAATCTGATAAGGTAACATCTCCCTCTACAATTGCAATATGCTAATGTTTTTTCAACTTCTGCATTTTTTTTTTTCATTATAATATGCATGTGCTCATGTTTAACTGCTTTTCTTTTATGTTATAGCTGCTCAAACTTCCTAGGTCTCCTAATGTTGATAAGATCTTGAGCATATACCCAGAGTACCGGCTGACGAAGGAAACAAGGTAAGTGAATTACTTCTGGATTCATCTTTTTCTCTAACCTTATAGTTAATGTGTGTGTGAGCGTAGCATTTGCTGAGTTACAAGATGAACAGACCCTTGGTTTGACTGCCAAGCTGTTGTGCATTATAGTTATGAGGTGGTTATTTGTGGATTCGGCTATGTGTTAAATCTTTAGTCATTGATATGTAAAAGGTACCCTTAGACTTGACCAAGTTGGGAGTGAGGGAAAAGAGTCGATGAAAGCAAACACCGAGACTTATTAATTGATTGTTTTACTCCGGTACACATTCGGCATGCTTGGCAAACATCGTCAATTTGATGATGTCTTCCCAGAAACTTTAAGCAATTTTTGAAGTTTGAGAAATTCATTTAACACATTAGCTAATAAGACCATACTTCTTTGATTGATCAATGTCATTGGCTTTATCGTGCTGGTTATTTTGCTTTGATTAGTTGTGTGGGTGGATGCAGGTTAGCTGGTTCTGTTGGAGAATTTGTCAATGGATTGCGTACTTACTTTGACCAAGCATTGCCTGTTATGTTGCTCTATAAGAACGAGCGTCAGCAATATGAAGAAGAAGTAACCAATAAAATGGCCCCTTCAGCTGTATATGGAGCTGAACATTTGCTACGGCTATTTGGTATGCTTGCACTTTAGTTGTAAATATATCAATGTACCTCTGTTTTCCTAATATTATTGAATTTGGAACTGAATACAAGTACTGTGTATAATTTTGAGTGATGTGATGTTCTCCTTAAGGTTGTGAAAAACTCAAACAGCATGGAGGATTTATTATTTAATTAATAATTTCTTCAGATAAAATTAGTTGCTTACTTGCAAGTAAACTTTTAGGTTAGAAGTTATCCGCAGTTGTATATTTTAGGATAGAATAAACTATTACATAAATACTGCACTAGAACCAGTAAACTTTGTTTCAACAAATTCTTTATATCTTGTTTTGAGGGAACCAAACTTCCGAAAATGCATAAAATTCTGATTTAGTGTCTGTTTGCTTATCAATCTATGTTCTGTTTAGGCCTTGTTGCCAAGTAGTGTATTTATGTGTTATGTATCTGAATTATGAATTTTTCTGCCTATTTTCCTCCAGAACTTTCAACTTATGGCCTTCTGTTATACCTTTGCTTTTGCTTCCTACATTTACAAATTTGGATACCCATTATCTAATGGAATTGCTACCTCCATATTTGATGATATCTCTGAACTTATCACTTCTAGTGTTGCTCTTTCCGTACCTGAACTAGTTATTATGGTATTTGCAGTTAAATTGCCTGAGATGTTGAACAATGCGGGCATTGAAGAGAAACTGCTGACACAGTTTCAACAGAATGTGGCGGACTTCGTGAAGTACAAAATCTTTCCTACTGTTACGTTTCTAGTGTTACTTAATTTTCACTTGCTAGCCTTATTTCATCTACCATTAGGTTAGTATGCTATTGAACAAAAGTTCATTAGAGCCATTATGTCAAAATGTAAGTCATTCCCCCTCTTTGCTTTGCAATACCATGCTTAAAATGCGCTGTCGATTTTTGTGTCTCAATGGTTTGCTTAATGACATCATATGCTTGCCACTGTTTTTCTTGGTAACTTCTTTTGTGATCAGAAAGTTCCCATCTAGGGCATAGAAGGCTTACTACATTTGTGTAACCTGCATTTTGATCAGAAATACCACTACAAAGTGTATATTGTTATGCTATGGTTGACTATGCGTGAGTATTTTCTTTATGTATTGCTTATACATTTACTATATTTTTCAACGGTTAATGGACAGGTTCCTTCAGAAGAACCATGGTAGTTTTTTCCTCGGCCCGCAACAGCAACCCGCCGAGCAATTGGTTTCAGGCGAGAAGCGAGAGGAATGAGTTTGAACTTTGTTACAATGATATTTAGATACATAGGCAATCATAGATGGCTGAAGATGTAATTTTTGGAACTGGTTGCAGTTTAGTTTAGTGCTTTATTATTCATCTTCTGGCACATTCATTGAACCCTTCATTGCTTAGCAGATATCCGGCCGGCCTGACGGTCACATTCTCATATTTATCTGGCAATTCCATTGCTAGTCTTATGAGATAAACAATACAGTTTTTGTTAGACTGAAGCTTTGGTAGTTTCTACTGTCAAAACTTAAACATCAGGGCCGGAAATGGCTTCTTCCATTGCTGTTAAACATTCTGCCATTTACCTTCTTTCATACTCTTCCGATATTTGACAGGTGAAAATGTTTCTGCTGCCAGACAACCATTCTTTCATACTCTTCCGATATTTGACAGGTGAAAATGTTTACAACCATTTTACCTTATAGCAAGTTCGAGCATATATTGCTATTTACGGTCCTCTTTTACTAGTTATCGCTCACCCCGGGAACACAAGTAATAATATTCAGACAAAAAAGAGCACGCAGGCATACTACATAATCGAATTCCCAAAAACATATCTTCATACTGTAAAACAAAATTTTACTTTTTCACTCACTCTGGATACGCGTTCATTATTTGAGCTGAAGTTTGCTAAAGTAATCTTTACATGAATAATTACAATTGATTGAAAAAATGTAAATAATGAGGAAAGTCACAAAAAAGCAAGCCATCTAATACAGTACAAAAAATAGAAGATTGGCCTTTTGGACAATGGACAATGTACAATGAGTATAATGAATTCTCACCTCTTCAACTTTACATCACAGGGACTTTTAGGAAGCTCCATAGCTAGCCTTGCCATCAGGGTTGCTCGCACCAAGTCAATCAATCCCCCTTATCGTTGGTCTTCGGGTAATTTGTTCTTTGCAACCAAACGCACAACACAGTGCAGTAGGAGGCCGAAGCCATAATTATCCAAGCGCGGCTACCTACCCAATTCCAAAGACGAGGTCATCCAGCTGAGCCACTCTGGACCATGCCATCTTGCCTCTCTACCTGAACCAATACTCAAAGGTCTAGGCAGGATGCAAATCTAGTCTTTTGCAGCAACTTTTGATTTTATAGGTATAGTACAATCTATATAATCCTCAAGGTCACTGAATGAGACATCTTCATCATCGATAAAAGGATTAGCACTTCCCACGTAACCTTCCAAATCAGAGTCATTATCTAGCCAGTCATCCTCATGCTCATCATATTCCTGGATTGGGACTTTAAAAGATGGACTACTCAGTGGCTCTTTCCCTGCCTTACTTATTGGATCTTCCTCGAAGACAGATTTATCAACAAACTGGATTTCGTGATTTTCATGTGGGTGCTTGTCAGCCTCAAAATCATCCATCACCCTTGGAGTCATAGATTCAAGAGGAAATGCCATGTGAGATGCATTTCCAGGCGGTGTATCATCAGAAGATGGATCAAAATTTTCATATGGCAAATTAATATCTTCTTCAGAATGAAAATTAGGTCTTCTGAGCCAATCTGAGTCAGGCTTTGTCTGCTTTTCAAGCTCCTGCATCCACATTGCCCTTGCCTTTACCAACTGCAAGGTGATCCAAGAAAAAATGCCACTTGTTACTACAAGAAGATACTTTATTTGGTCGCATATCATACCAAGTAGCGCAAAATAATAATATGTTTTGTTTTATGCTTACATTAGCCAATATCAATGGCTAAAGTCAAACTCAAGAAGCAGTTCCAAAACTCATTGATGATACGTAAACTCAGTACATAAACAGTTCGGAAATCCAAAACTGGACCAATGCAATGTTAATATACCTGTGGTGTAGACAAGAGATCATTATCACGCTTACTAAGTCTTGAGTGCAGAAAGACAAAATAGACCATCCAAAAGTAGCCCTCAGTCATATGGACAGGGCAAAGTTCTCTTCTCAGAGCAGCTAATCTGGGCACTAGATGTTCAATTGCTCGAGCATGCTTGTGCTGGGAATCCGAAATTTCAAAATCTGAGCAAATAAAGAAGGGTATATCATGTAAACGAACAGGTTATGCAATTGAGATTACATAGATTTAAGGAACAACTCAATTCCCTCATTAGAGGACAATATAAATACCAAAGGCATAAATGTAAATCACAATTATCCAAAACAATTGAATGATAACAGGTTAACTGTGTTAATCTCCCAAAATGTTCTTTAAAGAAAAGCAACCAGAAATTTATTCACTATTTCAAAAACATTCTTATTGCATTACTTCGCTCCAATAAATTTCATGTAGAAACCGAAACCGCCTTCCTTCTGTCAAGCAACTGCTAAAGCAGGAGGACTTTTCTTTTAATACTGAACCATAAGAGGTAACTTCATTTACCATACATCTCACCTGCTCCTCTATTTACAGAAACACCAGAAAAAAGATGCAATAACCTTGAATTATATAACCCGATAGAACTTCTCCCGCCACCATCGCCATCAATCTCCGTGAACTACCAAAAGCATCTCCCTTTGACCACCAACAAACTTAATATATCCTCCTCTCTAAAAACTAATAAAGCCTCTTTCTTTCAAACCAAATGACAGCATCCGCGGCAGCTGCAACCAGGGCCTCCACCGGAGTGGCTATGTCTAAAATCCTAATGCATAAATTACTCAAAGGAAGTATCCATTTCATGTACCCATCCAGAGAGCATTTATCAATAAATCCTAAGATTCTAATACACAATCCAAGAAAAAATTGGAATTGAATAAAATGGCAATACACATTTTACTCAAAGTAATGGAAAAGATTAATATCAGTAACTTGCCCTCAAACTCTTCTTCCTCCGACAAGGGAAAATTCAACCATGTCTCAGGATGATGAGCTGTATTCTCCGCAAAGTCCAAAGTTTCGTCGGTAATCCCCACTGCATCCTCAAATATATCTTCTTCCTCTGGCTCCGGCATCCCAATTTGAAAGAAACTATGCGGAAATTCCCTGAATTGCGCCTCCGAACCATAATAATCCTCACCATCATAGGACTCCTCGTCACCTGAACGTGAACACTCCACCACCTCCTCTCTTTTCGGATCCACTTCCCACAAACTGGAGTCTCGTCGTGGCGGCGGCGGAGGTGGAGCAGGAGGAGGAGCCAGAAAAGAAGCTACACCCCATAATTGCCGCGTTAGGGTTTCCGTAAATTCCGATAAATCTTCCTTCACACCGCGCCCTTGATTGCTCTGATGAGCATCGAGTTCCTCTTCATCATCGTCAATATCGCGATCAGCAGCCATTTCTGAGGCTTTATTATAGTCACTGTCACGATCTCCCAAGTCCACATCTTCTAAATCCAAGGATTCAGTGGACCGATGTAAGAATTTCGAGGAAGGATTCAATTCGGCACCTTTTGGAGCGCGATATTTATCCGGGGAATCTTCATCATCATCATCACGATCAGCCCCGAGGTCAACGACTCGTCCGTCCTCCTGAAGGACCTCATCGTCGTCGAGACGGAGAGTGTTGGCGATAGAGCGAGCCAACCATGACATTGCCGGATGACTTCCTCTTCCTCTTTATATATTTCGAAGTCGGCGACGATGCGTCGATGACGATTGGATCGAGGAGGCGATTATAGGGACCGTTAAAGCTGGAATTTGTATTTGAAAAAAACGATGTCGTCTTCTCCTCCTGTCTGAACGTGACGATGATGATGATGTTCTCTCTATGTCGGATTTTTTTCTCTCCTTTTCCTGTTTTTACTAACTGTATCTTTTTTCCATTACCTACCTGAAGATGATGACTTTGAGTGGGTCCTACGGTGGCATTCCATGGGCCCACCATCTACTTTTCAAAACTTCACTCCAACACGGGCTGTTCATTCTCCGGGCTTCCAAATGACATATGGACTACAACAACTGCAGCCCAAATCCAATGGGATACTCCCAGTTGGTTTACACTCGAGCCCGGCCCAAATATGAAGAAGATTCCAAGAAATATAATATCATCATCTAATCACTTTTCGAATTTCTTTTTGGCGATTGTTACATCTCATGTAAACCCTTTGATTGATATATTATCAAAATAGTCAAACAATTTATTATAAAATTGACTTTGTAATAAATATGGTATAGCTCAACTTGCCAATCCCGTTCACCATTTATCTAATTTCACTAACAAGACCTATGTGGGTGCCGATATACTCGTCCCTATCTATAATGATTGCTACCACGTTTTAATTATTTGCCTCCACCATAATTTTTCACCATCTCATATCCCAATATAATTAGAACCTTTAAAAAATTTCATGATTCAACTCCCGTCATAAAACCAGATCTCCATTCACCCTATGAGTCCGAATCAATCCCATGTTCTTGCTTTAATATGATTTCTTAATCTATAAAACATATTTTTCAAATTTCGACACATCACTTTCTAATTTATAATGTAAGTAAATATATGAAGAGTTGGAAAGTAAGAGCCCACAATCAAAATCATTACACTATGAATAATAAATATTAATCTCATATTTTTTTTTATCTTATCTCAATAATTTCTAATTTTTTTTTAATTATGTTTGCTCTTTAAATTTACATCATCAATATTTATATTCATTAGAAACATTTTATTGAGTGAAATATAAATTTTATAAATTATATAATGCATTAAACGAGTTACTGTTCAACTGGCAAGAGCAGCCGGGCGTTTGGTTTTGATGGCGGGTTTGGCCTAAAACGACAGCTCTAAGAATGTCCACGCAATTCAAGAACTAAAAATCAACATTTCTAATTACAGCCATGAATATTATCGAGGAGTTCTCAGAGGAGATGATGAAGAAGTGGAATGAGAAAATGATCGTCCGGCATTGATCCCGCTAATTTCTCCGGTGATCTTACGCAAAGCATCACGATCTCTCAAAACCCCACCATGAGAAATTCCTGGCATTTTGATCACCTTAACCGTCTCATGGCTATTGCCTTTCTTGTTCCCCTCCAATTCAGCTGCCAGTAAGCTAATCATGTTCACCGTGCCGTCTCCGTCGCCGTACACCACCTCCGGCTTCTCATCGAACCCGGCTTCACCGTAGATCAACGTCTCCGGGGTCTTGATACCGCTGCCTATTATGCAAGTAACATGGACTTTGGAGGGCAGAGCGAAATTCCGTATCATGGGCAAGATTCTTGATTTGTAAGGATAGACTCTGTTTTCAGCCCCAATATCCCGGAGAAATTGCTCGATGTTAGCCCCCGAATACGAAGCGTTTTTGGTGATCAAGAGCTGTTTCCCTTGGTTAAACACTTTGGGGGAAGGCAAGAGCCATAGATTACTTTCAGAGCTCCTCTGTTCTTCTCTAACAAGAAGAGGGTTTATGAAGGGGATTCCGAGCGTATTTCCGGAGGCAAAAGTGAGCATTTGCTCGACTGTGCCGCCCCACGGGGTGGAGAGCGCGATGAAATGCTTGATGTATCTTTTACGCCAAGATTGTGGGTTCCGGCTGAGTAATTGTTGGACGAATAGGCCTCCCAAACTGTGGGATAAAAGGATTACTTTGTATCCATTGTTTAAAGCGCTTGCATTTTCTACTAGATCCTTTAGGTCATTAAGGTACTGTAATCCGACGCTTGAAGAATGCCCTTCAGCTGCTAATCCATACCGGAAATCATACGGCGCTCCGAATAGATTCTCCCCGTCTCTATACCCCATTTCTTCCAAGGCTCTCACCAGGGGTGCCATGTATCCAGTTATCCTCCTGCAAAAATCAAGTTTCTTCTTTCATCAGCCCATTTAATCAAATTCAAAACGTGATCAACCTTTTAAAAACAGTTTCTCAAGCAATGGAGATCGAATATAACTTCATATTTCATGTCCCAATCAGCACAAATGAAGTCATCAAAGTTGTTCAATCCAGAAATGTTAGGATATACTGATTTCAGCACTCTCATCAATGACAATAAAGATCAAAGAATGTTCACTAAAGAAATTGGCAATTGGGCACGGAGAACCAACCAAAGAATGAATTTTTATCACCTTCTTGAAGAACAAAGGAGAGAAATGCTTACTTGAAACGTGGGTTGAGATAAAGAAGGGATTTGGTGGAACCAAAATAAGGAACTCTGGTTTGGAGCCCAGGTGAATTTTTATAGTCATGGATTGAATCATCATAGTACAACGTCATGCGCTCCGCAAAGCACTTAGTAAAAGGGGTAAACAATATGGTCGGATCGAACCACAGCCGGAACCAACCGTCGGCCTCCTTCTTGAACGGGTACCACCGGTCGCAAAACAAGCCGGAAGGCCTGTACTCCGTCGTCAGCCGACCCTCAAGCTGATTGCCCCCATTTCCGGGAACCAAGATAAGCGGGTGGTAGTTATTCGCTTCGCACAAAGTCAGCATCGTCGCCGCCGCCATCAGAAGCAGAGCAGATTGAAGCAGTGAAGTGGGATTATGATGCCGTTTTGGGGGAGATGGGGCGAGAAACGACATGGCAGATGAAAATGACATAATCAAGCTTTAGCCCAATTGGTTTTATGCGTAATGGAGGAAGAAGTTGTATGGTAGAAAATGTGTTACGTTTCGAAAGTTGAAGGATAGTGCTTTTGCGTCTCCTTCATAGGATAAGGCTAAAAAACGAAGAACAATAGCCAATATGATGCTGAATTATATATTCAAAAAAGATTCCTTTCGTCAATTCACATTTTAACAACACGAGAAAAATTAAATTAGAAAAAAAACCAAATACTATTTTTGCTCAATTTTGTTTTCCCACTTCTTTGGATAATATTATTAGCAAATGCTACATATTTTCACCCCACATTTATTTAAAATTAGTTTTTTCTTTTCCCGACTTGCTAATTAGGTAAAAAAATAATTCTTAGAATTTTTTATTAAGATAAGATTATTTACATAAATTAAAGATGATTTTTTTATTATAACTATTTTTCCTAAAAAATATATCTTCCTTATCATATTACAATCTTTTCTATAGGGTTGTTTGGTTGGAGGAGAATGAAATCGGAGAATAAAACTAATATCAAGTCAGTTGTTTGGTGCGTGAGTATGAGAATAAAATTTTGAAAATCATCAAACCTCTTCTCGGTCGACATCAAATTCATTCTTATCATTCTTATCCGTTAGTGTGACTAAATGTGTGATCAAAATATCCATGCACGCTCCACAAAAGTGGTGAAGAGAAAACGACAATCAAAATACTAAACTTATTCATAAAAATGGTATTTAATATATTTCAAAATGCGTTTTTTCAGCCAACCAAATATAAGAAACGATAATGATTTTCAAACTCAACCCACGAATCAAAAGTTTTACTAGCATGACTCATAGTCGTTTTTATTTCTATCAAACTCACATTCACAGTGATTCCAAACAACTAAATTAAACGCCACCTAAATAACGATAATTTAAAACATTAAAAATATAAAATATTTTTTAAAAAAAAAATAAATCTATCATTTTCTAAAACAACTTACATAAAAAAGAATGAATATTAATGTTATTTAGTCATTGAAATTCATGGTTGATTCATCACGAGAGATAATCAAGGGCACACAAACAAATGTACAAGTTTGTTTGGATTAGTTAGGGTGGTGTTTGGCAGATTGAGGTTGGTAGCGTTATTTTGGAAGTTTCGTTCGTTACTATTTTGGGGATAACAAAGTAAGGAAACTTCCTCAACGTGTTTCCAAACAATTCATGCGGAATAGGAGAAGCTGCATAGCTTATGTTTGTGGAATCGAAGTTTTGTGCCTATTCATTTCACCCCACGTATTCTTTGTTATATCCTAAAATTTGAGATCACTTTTATTTATTGGACCAAAGAGTAGAGGTCAAATTTATTCCCACATTTTTTTTCTATGTTTAATGTTAAAATCAATCATTAATTGTAGGCCAATGAAAACTAAAAATGACATTGTTCGTTACATCAAATGATGGAAACCCTAATTGACAAAAGAAAATTCTCAACTCTGCTTCTTTTGGTGTTAGATTTGTACAAATATTGTATGATTGGAGCATGTTTAACTTTGTGTATAGTAGATATACTTACAATGAAATAAAAAGTTGTTTTTTCGTAAAAAATTTTGATTGAATAGTATCTATAGTATAAATTAATATAAAATTTAGTTCAAAATATTTGATTGTTGACAAATTTAGTTCTAAATTTTACTATTCATATCATATTTATTTAGTGTTAATAATAGTTTTTTAACCACTTAATGGTTGAATTGTAATTTCGTCAAACCTATATTACGTGAATGCTATATGATAATTTTTATATTACGTAGTAACACATCATTGTGAGTTTCAATAACACATTATAGTGGGACCTAAAAACACTTTTTTTAATGTTTAACTTATATTAAAATAATGTATAAGAGGTTGAAATGACGTGTTAGTCCGTGTGTGATAAAATTTATCAATTTATGTGGAGTCTACTTGATATAGGGATTGACAAAATTATAATTAAATTGTTAAATGTCCTAAAAAACTGTTACTATAACTAAATACATTAGAATAAGAAAGTTTATAACTAAATTTATCGACTACCGAACTTTATAATTAAAATTGACCTATGTCCTACTATAGAAACTTTTTTTATATATATTTTTACATTTTCTTTAAATAAACAATTGAGTTAAAAATGTTGCTTCCAAAAAGGAATATTACCGAGGGATATAAAAATTGAAAAGCCCAACTCAAACGATGCCCAGTAAAAGATACTCATCTCAAAATGAAATTACAAATAGTTCACCAAAATACTACCTCCGATTGAGAAAATCAGCCCAATAAGGCCAATTTAAACTGGATCCCTTTTCTTCAGATAAACTGTCATGGACCACACTGCACCCAGGTTTCAGTCATTGACCCATCACAGCTTCCGTCCTTCTGATTGGTCTCTGATCATCACTACAGTTCAGGGTTCGGCCCATTTTTGTCGTTGGCCATTGCTATTTTGGTTCCAAAGGTATCCAGTCTCCTATCTTCAATTATATCCTATCTCTAAGTGTTGTATCGTTTTAATAATAATTTTATTTCTTAAATTATTTTCCTTCATCCTGTTACTTGGTGAAGTTGACAATGTATTATTATAGTCAAATTATTTCACAATATAATTCTATTATTAAAAATTTATTTTCATAGTCGACCATTTAGTTTCGTTAACAAAAATTGACCTTTTTAAATAGGGAATTTTAATATTTTATCACAAAATTTTTTACTTTAATTTGATCCGATGTTATTAAAACATGGACTCTCATAAGTACAATAGTTTAAGGTATTTGAGCTTTTTACCCCCTTCTCTTTCTCAAACACATATACCAGTCCATAATTCAAATTAATGTATTAAACTTGGCCTATTTCTTACTAAACGTTTATTGTTTTTAAAAATTATATATATAAAAAAAAACACAGTTCACATATGTAATGGGGTTAGTACTATTTATGATAATGTGAGCCA
This sequence comes from Knoxia roxburghii, assembly GCA_030378225.1. Lineage (NCBI taxonomy): Eukaryota > Viridiplantae > Streptophyta > Magnoliopsida > Gentianales > Rubiaceae > Knoxia > Knoxia roxburghii. The sequence continues at coordinate 41,984,010 of CM059418.1, forward strand.
TAGACTTAAATTGTTACAACTGTCTGGGTTCCACAATTGTTGTCAACAAACCTCAACTTACATGTGATTTCCATTCATAAATTAATTAATGAACCACATTCCCAAACCAAATTAAAGCCAGGGGTCAACGTTTTCAGCTGTATCCAATCCTATCATTTCTTTTCTCTCCCGCTACCCAAACCTCAAAATATCTGTTTTTCTTAGTTCTTACTTATGATCTTATCCATCTCTTTCTCCCTAACATTAGATATTATCTATCTCACATTATTTTTATTTTATTTTTTACTAAAAAATTAAAAGATTTATTTTTTTAAAATGAAATTAAAAGATTTATTAGAGTTTAATAAATAATTTTATTAGATTTATTTTAAATATTTTATCTAGTGGTAGACATTTCGCTTAATACAATAAGTTTTAACTTCGAGTTACCTTTGTATCAAAAACTTAATAGATTAAAAACTACTGAACTGTATTATTATACATATTGTTTTTTCTTTTTCTCATTGTTTATCAATTTTTATTTTTTCTTCAAATAATTTTTAAAAATATTTTTATCACTTAAAGAGTTAAAAAGTATATTCATGACCTGACATAATTTGTTATCTTTTATAAATTTGTATTCACGTTCATTTTAATTCATATTTTGACTTTAAAATAATAGTAAAAGAAAATTTTACATTCTTAAATATAAATAACTATACATTTAAAATTTTATATTGTATAAATTTAAAAAATACAAATTTTATTTATGAAAATTTTATATGTCTAATATTTCTCAGAAAAAATATATGACAATTTAATTTAAAATTCATATATATTTAATTTCATAATTCAAATTTTAAATTATATATTGTAATTTTATCAAACAAAGTAATTTAAAAAAATTCAATTTTCAAATTTAAAACTTTCACTTTTAAGTTAAATTTTTTAAACAAATCATATTTAATTAATGGACGAGTGACAAGTAAGAGATAATTTAGTGGTTGACATTTTTCATTTAAGATCATGAGATCCCGAGTTCGATTCGTATGAAAATTATTTTGGAGCACGGAGTCCCTGGGTTCGAGTCTTTTTGTACCAGAAAAAATTAATGGATGAGTAGCTAATTTATGAGAGGTTACAAATACTGTAGGAGATAAAATAAAAGTAAATTTTATTTTATTATAAATAATTTATATGTTATATTATAAATATACGTATACAACATAGATATAAAATATTTTATTTGAAATGTAGGAAAATTATCTTGACTTACTCATATGAAATTACGTAGCCGATAGTGATACTCAATACTAATTATTTTTCAATAAAAATTTTCATATTAAATATAATTATATCATTTGACCCAAAAAAGAAAAAAAAAAATGATGAGGTGAGGCTGAATCAGCAATCCTAATCGAAGTTCAAACAATCCTAGAGACAAAAAAATTAATGTTATTTTGTTGGGCAGAAAAAAAGGGGGAAAAATAGATACAAAATGAGTCAACGTCAAAATCCACGAAAATGCAGGTACCAAAATTAATGCAACGTATAACGTTACTGTTTTATCTTCAACTTTGGCATACTTTCTTGTGTACTTGGTGGGTGTAGTCCGTTTCAATGGCTGGTAGAGTCTTGCGTCTCGCGCGGTTGGAAAATTGGACTTTTATTATGAATTTATTTCTGGATCACTCCACCTATTTTACTAAATTAATTAACGGCCACATTTGTCTCCTCGTAGATCAATATTATATTAATTAAAGAAATAATATTAATCTTTGACATTTAACACTCAAACCCTATCATAAATCATTAATTTGACAATTTTTTTTAATAAGACAGTCTAAATTTCATCTTGTCATTTGAAATGTAATGCATGAATTCTTTTGGATATAAGTGCGAATACTGATAACTTTCCAAACAAAATGCAAATTTAACCAATTTAATTGTCAAGTAATTGGATTCATTGTAAAAATACACTATATGTAAGTGTTGATTTTTAATATTAATAGTCGTTAAAGAAAAATATCAAATTAATCGTTTGATGTTTATGAGAAGTCGTATTGATTATTGAGATAACTTATATTGAATCAGTCTATCTAATTCTCATATTTTGGTTACGCAAATGAGAAGTCTTCCAACTACCAATATTGCTTTAATCTTAGCATAAAGGGTACTAAATCCTTCAATAGCACCTGAGAAACTCAATGACCAAATGTAATCATATATATCCGGCCGCCCCGCCAATAATAGCAAATTGACAGCTAATTTACGTCAATAAAAATGATTCTTTTCCAAATTAAGAAGCTAAAAAATAAGGAAATAGTTAAGAAGATGGGTAGGGGGGATGCAAGAGCAAATTGAGAAATGGGAATGAGAATATATTATAATTAATTAATTAATGATATCATCGACATGATTTAGAATAATATGATTAATTAGACACAATCATGATAGTACAATGGTTGAAAGTTAGAAGGGTGGTAGGTGGAGAGGGGAGGAGAATTATTCTAAATGGATGATGTGCAGTGATATTTAAAGTGACACATTCTAAAAGAAAATTATTTATTAAGTTATTATTTTATTTATTATATTATTTTAATAATTAAAATAATAATTTTTTTAGATGATAGAAATATATCAACAGCTCCATATATATTAATCACAATAATTATGACTTTGCGTATCTCCATTCTATTGATTTGTTTTGATTTTTTTTAAGGAAAATTTGATTTTTTATTCAAATAAAAATTATAACTTATTTCACATTATTTTCTATAAAAAAAAATTTGTGACAAAGTTATAATCCAAACATGGGAGATTTTTAGAGGATGACGATGGCGTGCTTTAGAAAAGTCTAAACTGTGTCGTTTGTTCAAATGGCTTAAGACACCTAAGCCGCCAACTTGGCCTTAATAGTCCACAACGCACCCGGTTTCATTTTCCCTTTTTCCCACTTTAGAAAATGACCTCTTTATTGGCTTCTCCTATCTCCACATTATTAGCTACATCTCTTTCACTATATAGAAGAATGTCTAATAAATAAATAATTAAAACATTTATTTGACCAAATTATGAATAAATCCAAATTAAATTTATTCATTTATAGTATAATTAGTTTATTAATTTTTAATTTATGTAAATAAAATGTTACTGTATAGAATTTTTGAGACAGAGGCAGCCGCTGATTTATATAAACCTCCGCCGCGGCCTCGCTTATTCCCAGCTCGTTACTTTTCTGAAGAAGTTATCCTCTCCAGCTTTTCCCAAACCCAAATATTCAACCAAATTTAAATCATTCAAAATTTGGATTGGTGTTTACTTTTATATATATTCAGAGCCAGGTGGCTTGAATTCTCAATTATTTGATTAAATTTTAGATCCATCCACCCCCATTAATCTCTGCATATATTCTGTTCCTGAGGATCTCAGTTTCTCCCGGAGAAAAATGAAGACGAAAGGAGGGCATCAGAACAGATTCTTGAGGATCATCACGATCCCTTTCAGGGCTTTAGGAAAAGCGAAGGATTTGTACGTGAGGAGCATGACGAGTTACGCGACTAAGGTTGGGTACGGCACGAATTACATGGGAACCACTTCTGTAAATTACGGCTCGACGGCGTTGCCCAAGAGCTTTAGCGTTAATGTGTCCAGGTCGGAGGATAATGAAGATCTCAGAGAGCTGATCAGGGCGGCCTCTGCTCGGAGTATGGCGGAAAAGATGGACATTAATCACTTGATCTTTCAACACCAGTTACAGCAGCAGCAACGGCCGCAATCGAAACCCAAGGGGATGCCGCCGAGGAGCTGCAGTGTCGGCATGGCGAAAATTGATGAAGAAAAACCCTACGCTGGCGTCGGAGAAAATCTCGAGAGGCCCTCTTCGAAGAAAGCGTCGGCGATGTATCCCCGGAGCAAAACCAGTTACGTTGCCTCCAACAAGCGGAGCCTCGTCGTCTGATCAAAAAACTTTGGTCTCTTCCGGTATTGGAACTCTTCTTGTTTAGACTTGAATTTGTAATTTTTGTATTTTTGTTATGATCATCAAACGGGTTTTTACATTTTCCCAAATATTATTCATGTTAGGTTTTCCACTTTTTTTTTTTGGAGTTTAACCCCTCCAACTTTGTATAAATTACCTTCTTCGGCTAAACTGTTGGGGTTAATATTTAATTATCTCTGTTAATTGGTTTGTTTTGGTAATTAGGTGTTACTACAGAGGTACGAAGTGTGGCTGTGGATCATTTATGGTAGAAAAATATATAAAAACAATTCATATAGTATATCAAAGAGTGAATTTTAAAAACGGTCATCATACTTTGATAAAGTTTAAATTTTTGTCATTAACTTTTAAAAATTAAAAAAAGGTCACTAATTTTTGCATTTGAATTTTAGTTTTGGTCATTCCGTCCATATTATCCGTTAAGCCCACTAACGGACCAAAATTTTGAGGGTATTTCTGTCCAATCATACTCAAAAAACCCATGTGCTTCCTTTTGAATTTTAAAAAAGGTCATCATACTTTGATAAAATTTAAGTTTTAGTCACTAACTTTTAAAAATTCAAAAAATGTCACTAACTTTTGCATTTGAATTTTGGTTTTGGTCATTCCGTCAATATTATCCGTGAAGCCCACTAACAGACCAAAATTTTGAGGGTATTTATGTCCAATCATACTTAAAAAACTCATGTGCTTCCTTTTTTTTTTTTTTTTTACTATTTATCTTTCTTCCCCTCACCCTCCTTTTTTTTTTTTTCGTATTCATATTTCTTCTCCAGCCATACTGCCACCCTTCTTGCCGAAAACAACAAAACCCATCACCATTCTCCCATAACCATTTACATCCATGCATGTGAATTTAAGCCAATTTTTTTCACAAAGACGGATGTGAAAAAAATCGGTTTAAATTCACATGCATGGATGTAAATGGTTCTGGGAGAATGGTGATGGTTTTGTTGTTTCCGGCAAGAAGGGTGGCTGGAGAAGAAACAACAAAACCCATCACCATTCTCCCATAACCATTTACATCCATGCATGTGAATTTAAGCCGATTTTTTTCACAAAGACGGATGTGAAAAAAATCGGTTTAAATTCACATGCATGGATGTAGATATTTCTGGGAGAATGGTGATGGTTTTGTTGTTTCCGGCAAGAAGGGTGGCTGGAGAAGAAATATGAATATGAAAAAAAAAAAAGGAGGGTGAGGGGAAGAAAGATAAATAGTAAAAAAAAAAAAAAAAAAAGGAAGCACATGAGTTTTTTAAGTATGATTGGACAGAAATACCCTCAAAATTTTGGTCTGTTAGTGGGCTTCACGGATAATATAGACGGAATGACCAAAACCAAAATTCAAATGCAAAAGTTAGTGACATTTTTTGAATTTTTAAAAGTTAGTGACCAAAACTTAAATTTTATCAAAGTATGATGGCCTTTTTTAAAATTCAAAAGGAAGCACATGGGTTTTTTGAGTATGATTGGACAGAAATACCCTCAAAATTTTGGTCCGTTAGTGGGCTTAACGGATAATATGGACGGAATGACCAAAACCAAAATTCAAATGCAAAAGTTAGTGACTTTTTTTAATTTTTAAAAATTAGTGACCAAAATCTAAACTTTATCAAAGTATGATAACCTTTTTTAAAAATCACTCTATATCTAATGTCAAATTTAATTTTTAATATTTAATAATTCACAATTTGATACATATATTGTGAATAATAAATTTTATAATTAAATTTTTTTACTATTTAAAAATAAATTTAATACTAAATTATATTATAAAAATCATTTTTACTTTTTTCCCTTTGTTGTAAATAGTTATGGAACTGTTATGATGTAGGTCTCCGTCTCCGTCACTGAACTGGGAATTGATATAGTACACTTAACGGCAGCGTGGATGGATTTCGTGTAACGTTAGTTGCGTCTCATAATTTGGTAATTCACATTTATAATATCCTATAAATCAAAAACTAGTTTACCTCACACGAACTAATACTTTATTCACGTATATTTTTAATCAAAATTTTTTATCCAAATTAAAATTTTAGTTTAGGTTAAAAAATATATGTGAGATTATGATGACCCATTTATTACTTTTAAAATGTAATTATGATAAATCTATGGAAAAGTAAAATTGTGGATGAATAGATAAAAAAAAATTACTATAGTTTTTTTAACAAATGTACATCATCATCATATATGTAGAATAATAATATAAAGATTGAATTTATTTGATGAATGATGTGGTAAACTATGTAATAGTCATAATTATCAACCATGTTACATTGACGTCACAACATGATAATAGATAATTTATCTTTTTTAATATATACTTTGCATTGTCTTTTTTTATGATTTTTATTTTATAAACTCTTTATATTAATCATTACTTGTGTTTCAATGTCAGGTAGCAAGAGCAAGAGTATTCATTTAACATTACACGATACTCTCCTCATTTTATAATAGTAATTTAAACGATATAATTAGCATCCAATACATATCGATTGATATATTTTTCTAATTTTATCACGAGTTATTTTGACGATAATTTCACTATTTAAGGTACGACTTGAAAGTCACAGATTATATATATAAAAAAAAAGTGTTAGGATTTAGAAAAATGTTGAGATTTAATTTCAAGTTTTTTATCTTTATAGTTGTATCAAAATATTATATTTAAAAAATGAAATTGAAGCTTTATTTATAGGTTGTGTTTCCAAAGATCACAAGTGAAATTTGTCAAATCCGACTTATTGATAATAAAGAAAAAACATTTTTATGATTGGAACTTATTTAGTGTATTTTATTTAATTATTTTGTATTAAATTTGAATTGTAATATTATAAACAACACTCCCTACGTAATATTAATTGAAATAAAATGAAACAGAAGTGCTATTTTTAATACTCTAATCTTTATATTTCATGTGTGTATAAATAATATTTAAATTTTATTTTTAATAAGTTATGTTCATAAATAACATTTCTTCTTATTATTATTTTTTACTAATGAGGGTATTAATAATTAATTATTATCATGTAATGGCTGGCCCTCGACCTAGCAAGAAGCCAAAAGGTCAATAATTAAGTCTGCATGCCAAAGTTTTGAAAAAGAAGAAACAAAATTGCTGAACATAATGTTACATTTGACTTTGAAAAAAGTATGCTACGTTTGCCGTATGAATAAATGTCCTCAAGACATAAAGTGATGAATGCATTAATTTATGTTAGCAATTTTGTTGCCAGCTTGCGACTTCATAAGCATGCAAATCTTGAACTCTAGCATTTTAGGTCTGATTTGGATAAATTACTGATATGTTTTAAAATTTAAGATAATAACATTTATTTATTTATACCTAAACTCATAACATCATCCAGAGATCATTAAGAATTTCATCATAACAAATATTCAATCTTATTTTAGCTATAAATTATCATTAAAAGGACATAAAAACCTATTAATCCACCTTAGTGTGGCTTAAACTCAAAATTTTCATACTCCGTGTTCATAAGATATAAAGAAAGTATCATATTTTTTTAGATATTTTTTTAAAATTGAATTTCAATCAATAAAAATAAATGTAATTATTATAAATTTTAAAAGTAATTGATAGGTTGATCAGGAATAAAGGTAATTCATATATATATGTACTCAAGTTTTTGCTCTAAATGATTTGTTGTTTATAACTAGTATAAATTTCATCCATAAAAAAAAAAAAAAGAAGATAAATTTGTTATTTGTATAAGAATATAAGTCAAGTTTATAAAAATACTTTAATTTGATAAAATATACTGATAATTAATGATACCTTTTACGGTCTTTAATGTAATATGTTATAAAAGGTTTGTGAAATATTTTTAATTAAAAAATCAGTTAACATCCAAACTATATTTATAATTCAAAATCTATATGTCACTATACAAAATTTCTACGACACTTTTTTCTTCCCCCCTAAAAAGCTATTTTTATTGTTTTTAAAAAAGGAAAACACCAACAAAATTAGAATCAAAATGTCATCACCATAGTGGCTGTGTTTGGATTAGTACAACTACTTATGTTACGTGTCTTTTCATCACTGCCGACTTTATGTTATGAGCCAAGATGTAAGTAGAATTAGCCAAACATGGTGCCACGAAATCAATTCTTTCCACTGTTTCAACTGATGGATCACAACTGTCCATATGCTCACTTCATTCATTATGCTCATAGAAATAACCAAAATATATAAAATAAAGAGTTTAAAATTTGTCAAATTACGAAACTTATTTAATTATATAATTTTTTATCGTTAATTTTTTTATTTGATTAATCACTTAATAAATTAAATATTATATCACTTGAAATACTCATGATATATTAAGAGTGATGTATTTAAGCAATTTAATTTCATGATGGGTTAATTTGTCTCATTCTTTATATATATAAATCACATTGATTATATATATTTAACCGGACAAAAGTGCAACAAAAAACATGAGTTTTGATGTAGGCAAAAAAAAAAAAAAAAAAAAAAAAAAAAAAAAAAAACCTTCCCACCATTCAGGTGTCGTACGGGAGGAAGAGGTAAGTCAACCAACGAGCAAAGAGTGAGAATAATTTGTAGGCTTTATATTTTCTCCCGTTAAAGAGTGAGAATTAGCGTTTTTTATTTTCTCCCGTTAAAATTCAATTTTTTTTTTTTAAAAATCGATCAAATGTACATATCGGTAGATGTTTGTTAAATAATACGGTTTAAAATTTTAGCAACTAATAATTTGTCACGCGATAAAATTTAATGGTTAAAAATAAATATATGATTAAATTTAATGATTTTGTAATTTTTTAATCCTAAAGTAAATGATGTGATGAGAATACTAATATATTTAAAATTAAATAGGATGGGACATGCAAGGTAAGTTACTCAATGTCAAAGTGTATCATGCAATGTGCGCATAAGTACACCTTATAAATTGGGGATAATTCAAATTGTTTGTGGTTATTATTTATTGCATTTTAAATTATTATTTTATTTTATTAATCAAAATATTCTTATTATTTAAAATTAATATTTTTTAATAAAAAAGTTATAAAATAAATAATATTTAATACAAAAAGATATCCCATGCTCATAAGTATTTCGGTGTAACTCGAATTCAGGATCTGCATGCGTGTAAATGTCTTCGGTACGACTCGAATCTAGAACCTAATGATCCTACGTGAGAAAAGTCAACCACTAAACTAATTATTTTTTTGTCCCTTTACGAAATTTTAATTCTACCTTAGAAAAATGAAGAAAATTATAAAGGCTATACAAACAATTTTCAATAATTTAAAACACCAATGAGCTCCATTTCTAAATGACCATAACACCCTTGGAAGTCTCTGGAACTACGTCTCCCGCCATCGGCACAACACTCCATCACTCCCGATCATCTCTTGGTCCGATCATTCATCCATCGAAAATCGTCTCAATCCCTAGTTCCCACGAAGCAAATACGAATTGGGGTTGAATAACACTAACGTACACCAACAATGGTGATATTTTCGCAGTTAAACGCTGCGGATTTTGTAGACGATGATGACGAAGAGCCCGGCGAGGAAATTGAATCGGCTCCACCTATGGAAGTTGGCGAAGAGAGAGAAATAAATTCAGTTGGGCTTAAAAAGAAGCTCATAAAGCAGGGAATCGGTTGGGAGACACCTGTTATCGGAGACGAAGTCACCGGTATGCTGCTTATCAAAAAGTATTCTCAAAGCAAATGTAGTTGCCACTTTTCTTAATTTAGGGGTCCATTAATAATATTTTAAAGTTCTGTTTTTTGTGTTCTGGTGGGTTTATGCAGTTCATTACGTTGGAAAACTTCTTGATGGCACAGAGTTTGCATCGACGAGAGATAAGAATGTGCCTTCCGTTTTCAATCTTGGACAAGGTGAGCAGTTGTTTTCATTACATTTTTGGTCACTGAAACTGTGTAAAAGCATGAGGAAGTAGTATGCAGTTTATTATGTGAACTTGCCCTTTTAAATTAAATCTTTCGTGGACTTCTGAGTGTTGGTCTTTTGATGTCTATTTTGGGTGTGTATTTCTTGGTCTGACGGTTATAGTGGTGCAATTTTTAGGGCAAGTTGTTTCGGGATTAAACAATGGGATACTCACTATGAGGAAGGGGGAAGTTGCCTTGTTCACAATGCCTTCGGAACTGGGGTATGGAGCAGCGGGCACCGACGGTGTTCCCCCGAATTCTTCTATCCTGCTTGAAGTAGAACTATTATCATGGCTCACAGTCATTGATATTTGCAAGGATGGTGGACTTATCAAGAGAGTTTTGGTGAAGGGTGAAGACCATGTTGGACCTCCTGGCGACTTAGATGAAGTTAGAGGTAAGTAGGACACTTTATTAGAAGAAATGTCTGGTATATGTAGGCCGCTGAGTTCAATTCTTATATTTGTGAAGCCATGAGCCGATAATTGCATAATGGTTTATTTGTCGAAGAATGATGATTGGGTATTTTTTGCAGTGAAGTATACTGCAATGCTGGAGGATGGTGTCATTGTTACAGAAACCCCTGCAGAGGGACTGGAGTTTTATGTCAAGGATGGTAATTTTAGAATATGGGTTCAGATAGCCTTGATGGTTATTGTAATCTTTCGCCCGGTGGACTTTTTTTTCTTAGCTGGATACCATAATTGCGTTTTGTAGGTCATCTTTGTCCAGCATTGGCAAAAGCAGTGAAGACTATGAAGAAAGGGGAGAAAGTAAATTTAATTGTTCAACCTCAGTGTAGGTCTTTCCTTCTTCTGAATTTTTCCCCTTGATAGGCCTAGCAGTTGGTGCTTATTTAGCATAAATTATGATAATTGTTTCACTAAATTCTTTGTTGAACTTGGCTTAAAGTAATGTTTTGGAGTAAGATGATTAATTGCGAAATCCACACTGCAAATCTCCTTTTATAGTATTTTGAAGACAGATTTATTTAAAATGCCACCGAAGGCCGAATTTAAATGGTTTCTAGTTATCTATGAGTATGAATGTATAGAAAATTAACTGAGAAACCCTTCTGATACGTTGTGCCTATTGTCCTCGAGAAGTTTTTATTCTAATTAAATTTCAACCAGGGCAAGGCATTGGTAGTTGAAGATTTCCTTTCTATCACTGAATGGTAAAGAAGTTATCTCAAGTTTGTGATTTGGCATTATCTTAGAAATGTTATAGATGCCTTGGGAGATCGAGAAAAAGATTCATATCTGAATGCTTGCTTTCCATCCTTCCCGCAAAACTCTACTTTGAGGGTTGATTTGGAGTTGGTGTCCTTAAAGCCTGTAATCGATGTCAGCGGTGATTCAAAAGTTCTGAAGAAGATATTGAAAGAAGGGGAGGGTTCTGTCACTGCAGATGAAAGTGCTACTGTTACTGGTACGTGGTTGTTTTTCAACTGGGAGTTTTGGAGATAGATCTTGCTGAGAACCCCCAGCAAATTAATTTCCTCTGTAAGAGGAGCATTAGCAAAACTACGAGCTAGTGTCTATCCACTGTTGAATATTCTAAAGTTTGTTGTTGGGTCCCCATAACTGCAGTTAGGTATACAGCAAAGCTAGAGGATGGCACTGTATTTGAGAGGAGAGGTTTTGATGGTTTGGATGCCCTGGAGTTTGTTACTGACGAAGGTAAGTGGCATTCTTTTGTATTTCCTTGATGGTGGAATTTTTTTAAGGCTTGCATATGATAATGGAGCATTTGCATGTCAACATATATGGTCATGGTTATTGAATCTTCTCTCATGTGACATTGAGAGTTTGTTTTAAGCCTTGGTATGAAAAAGGAAAAGCTTCATTTGTCTTCATAGGTCATTCTGTTTGTTTACAGAACAAGTGATCGCTGGGCTTGATCGAGCAGCAATGACAATGAAAAAGGGTGAGCATGGTTTGTTGACAATAAAATCTGAATATGGATTTGGAAATGCTGAAGTGAAGCGGGATCTTGCAATTGTCCCTCCATGCTCAACCCTCATATATGACGTTGAAATGTTAAATTTCACCAGGGTAATCTTCTACATACCGGAAGTATAGCATCTCTTTGAAGTTTCTTTTTGGAATCTCAGGCATTGGAACACTTGTAATTATCACTCTAAGCTGCTAGTTATCTTTGCGGAACAGTTGGGGACTTGGTTCTATTCTTATTATTCCCAAAAAGGTTGAACAGAAACTGTTATGCGATTACACTCTAATGAACTGAGAATGTTGAGATGGATGTGTAGGTATGCTAGAATATATGAAGTACTTAATGAACATTAGAAACAAACTTGCAGTAGCCCCTCTATATGATAAAATGAGAGAAACATACTTAAGGTGGCTTGGACTTGTGAATGGGGGACCTTTGGATGCATTAGTATGGTGTGTATGTAGGGAATAGATATATATATTAACCCAAATTAAAAGGAAATGAAAGACCCAAAAGACTTGGAAAAGAAACTTCTGAAAATTATAGCATTCATACATTTAAACCTAAAAGGCAATTTGTTTTGATAGAACATAGCGGAGTGAGCTATGATACATGTGTGGGGATAGTTGTTGCTATTATTCGATGCTCTTTCTTTCTTATTAAATAATCGACTTTGTATATGACTTGAGTTTCCCTAAAAAGTGAGTTTGTGGCAAGTGCTCGTCGCTATGTGTGTGTGTGGGTGTATATTTCAGTATATGTCCATGCTTTGCAGTAGAACAGTTGATCCAGAAAGCATTATAAAATTAATTTTAAATGTTCTTTGAGATGTTTGTGCTGCCATAGATTTTTTTTTTTTGATGAATGTCATGCTCTTGACTGCTTATCTTTATGGGAGGATAGGAGAAAGCACCATGGGAAATGAATGGACAGGAGAGGATAGAAGCAGCTACGAGGAAGAAAGAGGAAGGCAATTTATTGTTTAAAAATGGAAAGTATCTAAGAGCTGGAAAGAAGTATGACAAGGTACAATGTTTAATGATACAACTCTGGAAGCCTTCATTTGTGAAATCTTCAGAGCGTGTTTTTATTTTTTGTATTTTCCAGGCTGTGGACTTCGTTCGTGAAGATGGATCCGTCAGTGGTGATGATTTAAAACTAGTGCAGTCATTGAGGGTTTTATGTTGGTTGAATGGTGCTGCTTGTAGTCTCAAGCTAAAAGATTTCCATCAGGCTGTCAGGCTATGCTCAGAGGTGAGTGTTGAGGTGAAAGGCTTCTTTCTTCAATTTCAAGCCAAAATTCTCTTTTTCGTTATCTTCTTCCTGGAAACAATCCTCCAAACCTCCTGCTATTGAAGGTAAAAAGTTTTTAGAGGCATCATTTAAACATTAAACCATGTGAGGACAAATGATATTAATTTTCTTTACAACATGCAGCTTCTAAGTTTTATGGAACTGAGTGTTATTCAACAAACTATTGAAGGAGATTGCCAGGATATAGTGTAGAAGAGTAGAAACAACCATGGAGAAATTCTCGTTTCCTTTCCCATTTCTAGAAGCATATTGGGAACATCTTAATGACATACTTCAGCCTTATGTATTGTGCAATGCATATTTTGAGATTACCTGGAAAATTAGTTGCATTGAAAGTTATGTTGCTCAATAATAATAATATTGGTAGTTTTTAGGTCCTCAGTGTTGAACCTTCCAATGTGAAAGCTCTATACAGGCGAGCCCAAGCTTACATGGAAACTGCAGATCTGCACTTGGCTAAACTGGACATCTTGAAAGCTCTAGAAGCTGAACCGCAAAACAGGTATGCATAGGATTTTCCACATACATCTATGCATTCTGGTTTTTCAGTCTTTCTTCTTGCTGTCAACGTGTTGTTCTGTGTATGAATGTTTGGCCTCTTCTTTTTATTTCTCCCAGAGAGGTGAAGCTGCTACAGAAGAATTTGAAACAACTTCAGGCTGAGAGTGACAAGAGTGATGCACAAATTTATACAGCCATGTTTTCACGCATGACAAAGGACAGTTCTCCAGCAACAAAGGTGAGTAGTTTTGGTTACTGCTTGAAATGATTTTGGGATAGGGTGTAGAGGGCGGCATTTGCACTCTTCCGTTTTGCTATTACCCAAACAAGAAAGTTGGAACCAGGGAACTGGTGGTGGGATGTGAATGACCAAAAGCATGCATGCAATAGTATTCCAAACTTATTTCATAAGCCCATTGAAAATAACTTGCTTCTTTTGAGAAATGTAAATATGAATATAGAGTCTGAATCCTCAACCCACTAACCAAACATTAGTTTTGATATTTCAAATCCCCTCATTTCAAGATCACAAATGTTCTGCAAAAACCAAGAGTGTACTCCATAAGATTACTAAAACCATAAACTTTTGTTTTTAAACTTTCAAATATCATATTTTCTTGATCACTTAATTGTTTTTTGTTATTTTGATTTTTTAATAAGAGAGTTTAAACCATTATGCCTTATCATTACGGGGATCAACAAAAAACAACTGAATGTTTGAGAATATATAACATTTCACATTTGGTTTTTGGTAAAAGTTCATAATCTTGAATTAGTTAAAAATGAAACTTGAAAAAGTTAGTGTGTAACCCTCATTTTGGTGACCCATAGTGTAGATGATAGGAAATGAAAAATAGTGAGTGGGCTTGTTTTGTTTTGTGTTATTCAGAGATTGAAGACGAACAAAGTGGAGGACAGTAAGAAGATGGAAGAGGTGATAGCCATGGAACTGGAAAAGAGTGCTGTAAATTCACAGCAGCTGCCAGAGGAGGAGGAGATGGTTGTTGATTCTTGTTGATTTCTGCAGTTGGCAGGTTATTGTGTTATGTTGTGTATACTCTTCCTGGGATTTTTCTGCTCTTCAAGCAAGCTTCAATGAAAGTTTAGTCAATTACTATTTCATGAAAATCAACAACTCTGCATTTCACCCCAATCATCTTCTCAATTGATGTATATAGAGATTCAGACCACCCGAACTTGATGTCTGTGTAACCCTAAAAATATGAGACAAGGGTACTTCCTATGGTTTTCCCTATATAAGAATCTGTTCTTGATTCATGCAGTTGCATTAGCCAATCTAATGTTCTTGGTTAGTTTTAACTAGTTATAGGATCTCACTGTAGAAAACTGCATCATAATAAGTTGTCAATGAAAAATTTAAATTTTATTTCTTTCTAACCAAAGTAGCAATTTATTTAGTTTGGACTATAGGTACTAGAGTACATGTATCATTTGGATTTTAATAATAAAATTTTGTATATGGGAAACATTAAAAAAATAATCATATGTTCAGTTTGTTAAATTATTTTTATTTAATATATATTTCTTTTCAAAAAAAAAAGTGACACAATATAATGATTTTATAAATAAATTTCATATTTACTCTTTTTATTTCTTCATTTACCGCTTTTTTTTTTTTTTTTTTTCTAAAATTGCTCTTGGAGGCAGGGGACGATGAATAGTAAATAATAAGCCTTTGATAAATACCGTATTACTAGTTATTGCATTTGGACGATTTTGTTCTTTGTGGCTCAATTGAACAGTTATTTTGGCTTGTCCAAAGAAAAACTGAACTATTTTTTTGGCCGGATGACCCAAATGTGTTTGGCCGGCCTTCCTGACGGCTGAATGATTCTTTTGGCGAATCCCATGGGACGATCAAACGTTTTTTTTTTTTTTTTGGTTCGTCCCAAGTGATGGCTGAAACTCATGTTTGGTCGCCCTTTTGGAAGGACAAAAAAACTGTTCAGCTGAGTTGAGTGAGATGCGGAAGACAGCGACAGACAGCGGGTAGGGCCGCGGCGAGCGCAAGGGGCTGCGACCCCAATTTGTAAATGATAGTCCCTGTCTTGCATGATGGTTTAAAAACTCTAATTATGGTGGAGGCCCCTCGCAGTCAAGTAGCCGAAGCTTCAGTCACTCGACAGCTAGAGGACGCAAGCTGGTTCTGGCGGGTCACAGTCTCTAGTGGTCCGATTGGAGGCAGGGAGTTATGGGAGAGAAGGGTTGTGTGCTTCATAAATGAAGGAAATGAAAGGCTTACTTTCATAATTAAGGGAGAGGGGTCAGTTCTTATTAATCACGATTGTGAGTGAGACATAGATGTGATTTAATGGTCAGTTTGGTGGTCTCCCAGGGAGTAGTGGACATAATGGCCGAATTTCAATCCTATAAATGGAGAGGATGGTTTATGAGATGAAAATGTGCATCCCTGAACAGGAATATTTGAAAAGTCACACACTGATGATAATGATGCACATTTCCTGGAGCCCAGTTGTCCTGTTGTACTGCCTGGGTGGCTACATTGGTTTCCCCTGGGAGTAAGTGGACGTGAATGCACCGACAATGCCAAATTTCAATCCCATCATTATTGGAGAGGAGAGTTTAGCCCGAATTGTGATGTGATATGTTAGAAAGAAAGAATACGATACAAATGTGCACAAGTCACTGAAAACTGGAAACGACGCAGGCAAGGCTGCGTCTGGGAATTCAAAGAAGGATTTCTGCAGCATTCTACTTTTGTAGAACAAAGCAAGTCAGACTCTGATACGTGACATTAAACGACTTAATATGGAAAAACAAGTTAAGCCCAGCAGCACAAAGGGGAAGCAGCACTCATTCTTCCGGCAATCTTTCCCGTGCCATTTGTTCTTGCTGCTTCTGATCGTACAAAATGGTGCAAACTTTGCTAAGGCTGGTTCAATGGTCAAGTCTCTTCCAGGATTTCCAGGTCCTCTACCTTTTGAACTAGAAACAGGGTGAGCAGTGGAATTTTCTTGATTAGTTGCACAGTTTGTTCAAGCTTAATGAAAGAAAAGAATCGATTTTTATTTGTGGGTTGTGTGATTATTTATAACCTGCAGGTATATTGGGGTTGGCGAATCAGAGGACGTGCAGCTCTTCTACTACTTCACCAAATCAGAGTCTAATCCTGAAGCCGATCCGCTTCTGCTGTGGTTCAGTGGAGGCCCTGGTTGTTCTGCATTTACCGGGCTTGCTTATGAGATAGGTAAGAATGATGGTGATGCCCTATTCATGTTTGTGTTCAATTTTTCAGTCTCCATTCTAAATGTGGAATTGATATTTCTTTCTTGCTTCCTCTGTTGATGGGATCATTGGTTTTGGTAAATCAACCATCTTTGTTGGTTTTCAAACCATATGCTAAGTCTGCACGATGAGGAAATAGTATTTAAAGTTAAGATTAGTTGTTAGTATCGATCAAGGCCACCTTGGGCTTTAAGCCACTTACGGTTTCTATAAATGGAGACGAGCCATTTTCTACAGGACTATAAAGGTAGTTTGTTGGTGTTTAGAACTCCATCAAACCATGCAACTATTGGAAGATACTGAACACATTAGTGGTGCTGTACATACTATGCATGGACAATATAGTGCAAGACGTAGCAAGTCGTAAACTGGGAATTTTGCAGGGCCGTTAACCTTCGAACTAGTGCAGTACGATGGGAGTTTACCCAAGTTGCTACTGAATCCATATTCTTGGACCAAGGTAAGTTAAGAAGGTTTTTTCTTGGACTAATGTCAATGCTTTATTCAGCAAGGTTGAGCATAATGTGTTCTTATTTGTTAGGTGGCAAGCATAATCTTTCTGGATCAGCCAGTAGGAACTGGGTTTTCGTATGCCAGGACTGCGAAAGCTTCTCATTCTGATGATTTACAAGTCTCTGGTCAAATCTATGAATTCCTTAGGAAGGTACACCCTACACAGATTAAATTGATGTCTACAATTCCAATATGCATTGTGCCATTCTTCGTATTTTATTTGAGTAAATGAAAGTTCGTCGCTGGCTAGCATAAGAATTTGAATTCTTGGTTAATTTGCAGTGGCTTATTGATCACCCCGAGTACATTTCAAATCCAGTCTATGTGGGTGGAGACTCTTATGCAGGATTGATAGTTCCAGTTGTAACTCTGCTTATATCAAATGGTAAGTCTATAAAACAGTAATTCTTTCTGTAGATTCTCCTACTTCCTGAGAATATTAATGGTGCAAAATGCAGGAAATGAGGTTGGGATTGAGCCAAATATTGACCTCAAGGTTTGTGACTTTTTATAACCCTTCTCTCTCTCTTTAGTCTTGCTGACCAAAACAAGTACCTTGGCAAAATGGCTCCATAATAAGTTTGGAACTTAGAGTACATAGTGTTTTGCATTTCTTAAACTTGCCGCGGCAAGTATTAATCACCATGTATACATGATATTTATCTTTGTGTCTTGTTTTTATTATGTACATTTCTAAGATTTTGGAGCCATCAAATGATTTCAGGGTTACTTGGTGGGTAACCCAGCAACGGATCGACATTATGAAAACTATAGGGTCCCTTTTGCTCATGGGGTAGGGCTTATTTCTAATGAACTCTACCAGGTACAATGATCTTTCCACAGATTTACTGTTGGTATTTATACTGCTTAGTTACATGGTTTTCTGAGCTCCTAGTTATTTTGCAGTCCTTGACGGTTAACTGCAAAGGAGAATATCAGAGAATAGATCCCAGTAATGCACTCTGCTTACTATATATGCAGACATTCAATCAGGCAAAGCAATTATTTTCTGTACAGCTTTCAAGCTACCCTGTTTCCAAATAATGAGATGAAATGTGTGCTTTTGCAGTTGCTTAGTGGTGTTAATAATCCACATATCCTGGAGCCCAAGTGTCCTCGTGCTGTGACAGAACCAAACAAAAAAACTGGTGGCAGAAGGTCCAGTATTGAAATGTTCTCTCAGAGGATTGAAGAGCTCAAAGTTCGGGAACCGACTCCTATTAAATGTCGTGTAAGATAACCATAATATCAAATCCCTTTTCTTCAACGACTTCAATTTAATGTACTCTTCAGAAAGTTTTGTGTTTGTACATGATTATCATGATAGAATGACGGTTATAGGCTAGCTTATCACTGGGCTAATGATGAGACTGTCCAGGAGGCTCTCCATATACGGAAGGTATATAACCATTGGCAGTGACACCTTGCTTTAATTTTGAACAAGTGTTTGCACATATCACATATATTTTGTCTGCAGTTCTTTTTTTATATGTGTTTTTCGGCACAATGATATGGCAGGGTAGCATTGGCGAGTGGATACGATGCAACTTTGGCTTGCCATATGAGCAGATTCTTACAAGTGCTGTACCATATCATGCTAACCTCAGCGTGAAAGGCTACCGATCTCTTGTATACAGGTTCGATGAGGATGCTTGCTGAATTCATTAATATAAAGCAATCAGTGTCATCTATTCATGTAGTAGAGTTTGTATACCGATATATGGTCATCGGTCGTTCTGATTGCAAAATCTTCTTATTCAGTGGCGACCATGATAAGGTTGTACCACATTTAGCAACTCAAGATTGGATAAAATCTCTAAATTACCAAATCATTGATGATTGGAGGCCATGGATTGTTGGAGGCCAAGTTGCTGGGTATATTCTAATAGCTGCTTGTTTATCATACTGTATGAATACTCTTCAAACAATTGACATGGAAGTTGTGCTAATTTCTGCATAATGCAGTTATACAAGGACTTTTGCAGACAACATGACATTCGCGACAGTGAAGGCAAGAAATTCCTCGTCTTTCACTGCTTCAACACCTTCTATATCAAGTAAAAGTTGACTTTTTGGGGGGGGGGGGGCTAACTTCCAATTGTGTGCTGTTTATTTAACAGGGAGGAGGGCATACAGCTCCAGAATACAAGCCTGAAGAATGTGTAGCCATGTTTAAAAGGTGGTTATCTTATAAGCCTCTTTAGTCAGTTTGATGCTGCTGTGTGTATGTCTTTTGTCATTCTTGAACTGCAGAAAGGTTCCAATCTAAACTTTGACGATGATTGTTTAATAAAAGCACTAAGAGTAGGTAATGAATAAAACATATCTTCCTTGTACCCACAATCTGTATTAACTGGATAGAACAGTTTTTGGATGAATGACCAAATTATATTCCTTGATTGATACTTTCTGCTTTGTGTACTCGATTGATTATCTCAAACTCTTATGTTATACTATTATATAGTAGTAGTACTAGTAGGTTTAAGAGAAGAACAAGAACAAGAAGCTACATTTTCCAGGAGGTGGGTTGGAAAAAAGAATGCAAATTAAAAATCTTTGTGCTTGCAGCATTCAATCTGTAAAAGATTGCAGCAGAGTTTCCTAGAATTCATTGAACCCAAATCAAGACTTTGTTGATCCATCAAGAAAAGTCGCTTGTTTAAATCCTATACTCTGTGGCTTTTATGCATAGTGTTGAATCTGTAGTTGTTGTGGCTATTAGGGTAATCTTTACATGGCATCAAAAGATTTTTGAAAGAGAAGACAAAGCAACCAAAATTTGTTTCCTTAGGATTCGCGCAACCATTTGCAAGGGCGAAATTCGCGACAACAAAAGTAAATTTTGCGTCGTGCACAATTAGTAACAAACAAGCATGTGGTGTGGCCGACCATGCACGACATTATTTGCTCTTTTTCTCTGTACAAACTCACTATCAACTTTAGATTTGCGCATTAATTAAACCAACCGAACATCCATCACGGGCTTTACTACAACAGGCTCATTAAGGTCCTCCTTTCCAAATCCAAGTCCAACAACTTGCCATCTATATGTGGTCCTGGTTATTCATTAGGACTCGGATCAGTTAATTTCACAAACATTTTGAGAGCATCGAGTCGTTCTTGGATCTTCGTCTTTATCACAAAACATGGGCTTCATCCCAATCCAGAAGATTTTCAGAACTGAAGGGTTGGGGGATTGTTGCATGCATGGCGGACATTCTGAAGTGGGTTATGTTAATCATCATCTTAAAAGATCTATCAAGGCTCCACGATCAAGTTTATGTGACTCCAGTTTGTATCAGACTTATTTTTTGAATAGTTTTAATGAAAGATTGTAGAAGGGCAGTTTTAAACTGTACTTTCTAGATTTTACTACAATAATGTAATAGAATAATGAACATATGATTATTGTTTTAATAATTATTTTGAGAATTTTTTTCTAGGATAAGATTAATAAAAAAATGAGAAATAAAAACTGGTGAACGACAGCCCACTATTTTCTATTTGGAAGCAAGCAGGTGAATGATGGAGACTTTCTGCGGCTCCATAGCTACCAGAAAGTTCATTATCAAAGGTTTAATTTTTATATTTTACTTGACTATACGAGCTTCTTTCTTTAATATTTTTGTGATTGCAAGAATCATAATCTTCAAAAATATGGATAGCTTCAGTCCAATTTGTTGAAAAAATAATTAAACAAACAAAAGAAACTATACCTCATCCCCAAGTATGGGTGGAATTTGGTTTACATGGCTGAAAATGGAATCAATGCACTGACAATCCATTTTTCACAGCCAATGGTTGCAAAGAATAGTTTAGCCCGGAACTATGATGTGATGTATATGTAAGAAAAAGATTGAAAGGCGTGTAAAGTGGAAACCGAAGAGGCCTCGGTGAATTCAAAGCAGGACCTCTGTTGCATTCAACTTTTAGCTCACGGCAAGTTAGGCTCTGCCAAAGTCAAGTTTAAAAAAAGATGAAAAAACAATTTAGCTCTGGCTCCAAAGGGAATCAGCACTTATTTTTCAGGCAATCTGTACTCTGCAATCTGTTATTGCTGCTTCTGATTGTACAAAATGGTGCAAACTTTGTTAAGGCTGGTTCAATAGTCAAGTCTCTTCCAGGATTTCCAGGGCCTCTACCTTTTGAACTAGAAACAGGGTGAGCAGCGGAATTTTTTAATAGTAAGAGTAGTGCTGCACTCAGTTTGTTCTAGCTTAGTGAAAGAAAAGAATCGATTTTTATTTGTGGGTTCGTATGATTGTTTATGACCTGCAGTTATATTGGGGTTGATGAATCAGAGGATGTGCAGCTCTTCTACTACTTCACCAAGTCAGAGTCTAATCCTGAAACCGACCCGCTTGTGCTGTGGTTGACCGGAGGCCCTGGTTGTTCTGCATTTTCAGGGCTTGTTTATGAGATAGGTAAGAATGATGATGCCCTCTTGATGTTCTAAATATGCACAAGATCATATCTTTTCTTGCTTTCCCTGATGATGGGATCCTTGGTTTTGGTAGTCCACTATATTTGTTGGTCTGCAAATTTGTACAAAGGTTAAACTTTGTAAGACGAGAACCATTTGTTTGTCTTTGTGTTTTTTGAATTCTTACAAAACCATGCTATCAGAAGATTCTGAACGCATAAATCTTGCTGTATATACGACAATGTAGTTCAAGAAATGAAAGTTCGATCACCCCAAATAGTAATCTTGGAATTTCGCAGGGCCCATAAAGTTCGAACCGGTGCTGTACCATGGGAGTTTGCCCAAGTTGATACTAAATCCATATTCTTGGACCAAGGTAAAGTCTGAAGATCTTTTCTTGGACTGATTTTGATGCTTTAAGGATTTTTAAGTTCTGTAACGTTGAGAATAATGTGTTGTTGTTTGTTAGGCGGCAAGCATTATCTTTGTGGATCAGCCAGTAGGAACTGGATTTTCGTATGCTAGAACTGCTAAAGCTTCTCATTCTACTGATGTACAAGTCTCTGATCAAATTTATGAATTCTTTAGAAAGGTAAATGCTACAAACGATTGAATTGATGGCAGCAATTCTATTTGAATTGCTGTGTTCTTTGGTGCTTCCTAGCTGAAGAATTTGATGCATTTTGACTGTTGATTACTTTACAGTGGCTTATCGATCACCCTGAATACATTTCAAATCCAGTCTATGTTGGTGGAGACTCTTATGGAGGCTTTATAGTTCCAATTGTAACTCAACTTATATCAAATGGTAAGGCTTTAAAACACTAGTTCTTTATTTAGATCCTCATTGTCTAAGAAAAATAAGCAATGATTTTAATTCATTTAAACTGGAAAAAGAACATTATCAGAAGACACAAGGGATCTAAAATGACTGCAATGGTGGAAAATGCAGGAAATGAGGGCGGAATTGAGCCAAATATCAACATCAAGGTTTGTAACTTAAGAAAGACCTGGGCAAAGTGGCTCCATAATAAGTTTGGAACTGAGACTTTACATTTACTTATAGAGTGTGCTACATTTTCTTTATGTACATTTCTGAGATGTCGGAAGCATCAATTTCAGGGTTACTTGGTTGGGAACCCTGGGGCAAATCCAGATTCTGGAAACTATAAGGTCCCTCTTGCTCATGGATTAGGGCTTATTTCTAATGAACTCTACCAGGTACCATGATCTTTCAACAGATTTACAGTTGGTCTTTTCTTTCCTAGGTATTTAATTCTGCTTATTTACATGGTTTTCTGAGCTCTTAGTTAGTTTTGCAGTCCTTGAAGGTTAACTGCAAAGGAGAATATCAAAGAATAGATCCCAGTAATGCCCTCTGCTTACAATATATGCAGACATTCAATCAGGTTAATAAACTATTTTCTCTACAGATTTCAAGCTACCCTGTTCCAGTACTACATCCCTGAAAAAAGGAATATTTGAAAAATCACACACAGAACACCAGTTTCCAAATAATGAGATGAAAATGTGCTTCTGCAGTTGCTTAGTGGTGTTAATAATGCACATATTCTGGAGCCCAATTGCCCTTTTGCTGCTCCAAAGCCAAACAAAAAATCTGGTGGCAGAAGATCCAGTATTGAAATGTTCTCTCAGAGGATTGAAGAGCTAAAACTTCTGGAACCTGCTCCAATTAAATGTCGTGTAAGATACCCATATCATCAAATCCCTTTTCTTCAATGACTTCAATCGAATGTACTCTTCTGAAAGTTTTGTGTTTCTCCATGTGATTATCATTGATAGATGGACGGTTATAGGCTAGCTTATTACTGGTCTAATGATGAAACTGTCCAGGAGGCTCTCCATATAATGAAGGTATTTAACCATTGGCAGCGACACCTTGCTTTCATTTTGACACATTTGTCTGTAGTTATTTGTTTATATATGTTTTCCGGCACAATGATATGGCAGGGTAGCATTGGCGAGTGGATACGATGCAACTATGGCTTGCCATACGAGAAGACACTTTCAAGTTCTATACCATATCATGCTAATCTCAGCATGAAAGGCTACAGATCTCTTGTATACAGGTTGATGAGTATGCTTTTTTCTGCATTCATTAATATGAACTATAAAGCAATATTTTTCAGTGGATTCATTCATGTAGTAGGGTTGTTTTTTATCCAGTGGCGACCATGATTTGCTTGTGCCACATTTAGCAACTCAAGCATGGATAAAGTCTCTAAATTACCAAATCATTGATGATTGGAGGCAATGGATTGTTGGAGGCCAAGTTGCTGGGTATAGCTGATTGCTTTTTGACATTTTTTATGCTACTTCTTGCATGAATACTCTTGAAAGTCATTCATATGAAGTCTGCTAATTCATGCATAATGCAGTTATACAAGAACTTACGCGAACAAGATGACATTCGCGACAGTGAAGGCAAGAAATTCCTCGTCTTTCACTGCTTCAACACCTGCTCTATATCAAGTAAAAGTTGACTTATGGGGCGCTAACTTCCAATTGTATACTGTTTATTTAACAGGGAGGAGGGCATACAGCACCAGAATACAAGCCTGAAGAATGTGTAGCCATGTTTAAGAGGTGGATATCTTATAAGCCTCTCTAGTCAGTTGGCAGATGTTGTGTGTATGTCTTTGCTCATTCTTGAACTTCAGAAGGTTCCACTCTAAACTTTAACACTATGTACATTTAAGAGCAATAAATCGAAGCATTAGCAGTAAATAATGGAAAAACACAATCAGAACCTAACTTTCTTGTATTACTGTATACAACAGTTTTGGATTATTTATATTTTTTGCACTGTGTAGTAATCATAGGATCAAGAACAGAACACAAAGCTAACAGAATGAATCTTAACAAAAGAGTGTCGTACCTTGTTTCTAGTAACTATAAAGAGAATGGAAAAAGAAGAACTTTTTCCCCCTAAGAAGCTCAAAAAGGAATAACAAACAACATGGGATGCTACTCCAAAACTTTCAGCTGACATAGATACTATCTGTGAACATGGGATGTAAAGATTGCACATAATCTTCTCTGGGAGGCTTTGGAGCTTTCTTAGTTTTCTTTGGGTTTAGGAGACTTTGTGAATTTACCTCTTTCTCTCTTCTTAACAAATCCCAACTAGCATCTTTTGCCTCACAATTTTCCTCCTCCTTAGGACAAACATTGTCATTATCCATAAAATTACTCTGCTGAATCATCTCAACAGAATGAGAAGAAGAACATGTCTCGGGATGAATCAGCCTGATAGGGAAGGTGATACTTGATAATGATGATGCTCCCTTCCCCCAGCAAAAAGGGATTTATCATTCATGCTGGGCGTGAGACGCAGGCCTAAATCGCCCTTGAAGGCTGCGGCCTCTGCCTCCAAAAAAACTCCAATTTCTCATATTTCTACTGTCATTTCCATCCATCACAACAACAGTAACATCACAACGACACAGAAAATATCAAATCTTCGAATACCCCAGTAATAAATTTTACCTCATTTCACCACCAAACATCAAAATCCAGGGACTGAGGAGATAAAGAAATGGAAGAGCGCGACTGTGGTGGGACTGAGGGCTTGTTTTGGAACTCTTAACGAATTATTTAGCGTAAGAGAATAAAAATAGTATTTAATTTAAAACTTAATTCATCACTTTCCAATATTACCAATTTTTTTTTAAAAAATTAAATGTTATTAATTTTTTTTTTTGAAGCAATTAAATGTTATAAAAGTAATTCATCACAAAAGTTGAGAAGTTTTTCTAACTTTAAAATTTTTTCAAGCTTTGGAAAAAGTCATATTTTCTCTTTTTTTTTATTCATCCAATTGTTTGATAAGCAAGCATAATTTACTTTTTAAGAATGTGTATTTTTAAAAAAAAAAAAAAAAAAACAAAGTCATCAAAAAAATTAGACAAATTTTAAACATATATATTTTCAAAGGCAAACCATATTTTTAAGTTAAATTTTAGCTTTTAGAGCATAATGTACCTTCCTTCCTAATACTACCTTTTTACTTTCATTCCTTCTCATCATCTCTGGAAAAAATCATAATTTAATTGAATGGTGTAGCAATCGAATATAAGAATTTTGTTTATGTATTTCCATTTCATATATAAGAATCTAATCTAATTAGATAACACAATTTAATAACTAAATAATTATATAACATCTAAAATATTTAAAGTTCTATTTCAACTGTGTGTAAAATTATAATTGGTGGCTTGTGGGTATAAGAAGTATTATTAGGATAATTGATTTGAGTAATAAAACTTGGAATTAACAATTTGGGGGGCTCAATTGACGAACGTACATAATCTGTGGGTGAGAAATGTGGAGGGTTTAATCTGGAGGGACTTGGGGTGAAAGTAAGCGCCGTATAAATACCCTCTTTAAGCCTAACCCAAATTAATTTCTCCCTGTCCCCTGGCCAGCCGCACCACCCGCTTCTTTCCCTCTTCCTCGCTGAGCCGCCACAAACCGCCGCCGTTCCCGTCTTCTCCGGCGCCGTCTTGGCCACGCAAACCCCCGAAAAGAACCCCCGTCTCCCCTAGAGTAAAACCCAGCCCTTATCCCTCTCTTCTCTGCCCAATTTTCTCTCTCACCGATCCGATTCTCCCTTTCCGCTTCGCGCCACCCGTTCCGACCACTCCGGCCGTTTTTCGGGTCGCGCATCACCGTTGGAATACTCCTCCTATCCTTGCGAGCGAAACCCACCGATTGGTTGTTTGATTTTGTTAGTCGGGTTGCGATTGGGTGGAAACCCTAGCCGCCGCCGCGAACTACCGCCTCCCGGTGTCTTCTGAAGCCGCGGCCAGCACCATACGAGCCCTCATCACTTCCGGTACAAAACCCCTCAACCTGCTCTTCAATTGGAGGGTGCTCGGGATGTCGCCGGAACCCTAGCCGGCTGTCCGCCGCCGACCTACGACCGACGTCGCCTGTTTCCCTCTCCAGTAGTCAGTCGCCGCTCTCTCTCCTCGAGTCCGGCTCTGTATCCCGACGACTTCGGGGTAAACTCTATAACTTACTAAGGGTTTTTTTTTTTGTTATGCCTATGGTTACGCTGGTTTGATGCGGTTTAGGTCTTCTTCTGACTTAGGGACTGATGGAGATCGTTTCCGGGGTAAGTGCTATAGCAGGACCAGTGGCTGAGGTGAGTGACTTACCCCTTGTAGGTTGTTGTTGGTATTATGGGTGTTTGTTTATGTTTATATGTGTGCTAGAAGATTATGGCCTTGACGGCACCTATGTTGATTTTCTTATGACCTCTTTGGTTCTGGTCAAACTAATAATTCGGCAGACCCTGACTTTTATATTTCTTTTTCTCGTTATTCTTGAAAATATGTTACTGGCTAGGAGGTACTGAACTATTTTAAACAAGATCCAGCATTATTTCATGTAGAGTTGTCTTTCTTAGCTAAATAGAAACACAACATCCAGCATTATTTTATGTAGAGTTTGTCTTTCTTGGCTGAATAGAAACAAGATCCAGCATTGTTTTGAAAATAGTATTGATCCAGTTTAATTCTTTTGGTGGATTCTCCTGTTAATGGAAATTGAATGTTATAGCAATTACGAAGCATATGCATGATAAAAGGAAATGGTCATATGGTAGTTTAACTATCTTAGCTAGCAGGTCATTTCTCTAGAACATATGTAGATATGTAGTGGCTGTCTCTCCTAATTTTGACAGGCAATTATAACAAAAAATTGAACTATCTAATGTAAACAGGTTGCTAGGTTTTTTAACCAAGTGGAGGTTTTACCACAAGAGGTGGTGGAAGATTCATAGTAATTAATGTTTGTGGATATTATGCAGTTGTTTCTGTTCGTTCATTAGTTTCTTCTTATGTTTGGGCTTATATTTTTTCAACTGCAAGTAATACGGGATATTTCTTTGCAAATGGTCAGACTTGGCCATTTTTTACATACAAAGACAAGAGGTAAAAGGGAACGGGAGACCTTTGTGAAAGAAGATTGTTCATGGCTTAATTTAGCTGTTTGGTCATCTCCTTAAAGGTGACTATATCAGTCCCACTTAAACTGACAAGGAAGTTCTTTTTTTTTTTTTTGGGTATCAGTCCAACTCAGTCTGCCGCACAGACTTCTTGTTCTATGGTATTGAGTTGATAAACTGCAATGGACATTTCAAATATTTGGTTATAATAGATGTGGCTCAGTGTGTGTTTTATTGTAGTGTGTTTATCTCTGCCTATATTGATCATCCTTGTCACTATCATAAACTCACTGGCCCTGTTGTAGTAATCGAGGCATTCACAGAATCCAAGACTGCAACTCACAATCCTTTTTGTAGTAAAGGGAAAAACACTTTTCTCAAAAACATTCTATCATGGGCAATTTAGCACACTTCTGTGGTTCTTAGCATTAGTCATTGTCTTTGAAGTGCAGTTCATGGGACCATAGACAGGAGAGTTGGACCGATGGATGTGATCTATGAATTTATCCTAATTTATTTATAGGCTTTAGGATGCGCTGGTTAGCTCGTATAGTGTAGGTCTCTACTGCCTTTTTTTTTTTTTTTTTTTTTTTCACGTAAAAGATAGCTACTATCTTGAGCAATGATTATTCCCAGGACCAACAAATTTTAAAATTGGGCCATAATGAGAAATATGAGTGTCAAATCAGTCAGCCCCAAATGAATTAAACAAATTCATGGTAATATGTAATAAAAGACCGAAATTGGTTCAAAACCCAACAAAAGTAGTTTAATAGGCCTACAAAAAATTTAGACCCCATAGCCTAAATGGTTTATGTCATTGGGCCTAAATAATATGTTATTGGGCTTATTAAAAGTTTTGAAGACCCAAATGTCGTGATTTTATGTTCTACCAAAAAATTTTAATGGCCAACCGGCCCAGTAGTTTTATTATTGGGCCTACAAATAAAATTTCAAGCCCAATATTTTTTATTGGGCCTATTCAAACATTTCGAGGCCCAATTGGCGTATTATTGTATGTTATTGGGCCTACTAAAACCTTTTAAAGCCCCAAAGATGTAGTGATTTTATTATTGGGCCTGTTCATACATTTAAGGCCCAATAAGCGTATTGATTCATTCTTAATGGGCCTACAAAAATTTTTCAAAGCCCAACTTTTATTTATTGGGCCAACAAAAATTTAAAAGCCCAAATACGAAATAATTTTAATATTGGGCCTATTAAAAATTTTAAAGCCCAGTAGAAATTTTTGTTTCATATTACTGGGATTTGAAATTTTTGAATAGGCCCAATAACATAACGATAGCCCATAGTTTATGTTATTGTGCCTCCATAGATTTAAAAGCCGAAGAGTTAAATAGTCGTATAATTAGGCCTACGAAAATATTATAAAGCCCAGTAGTCATTTTCGCTTCATATTTTTTAATCTAAAATTTTAAATAGGCTCTGAAATTTTTGGTTAGCCGAATAATAAAACTACTACGTTTGTTGGGCTTTGAAATTTTTTAGTAAGGTCAATAACTTTAACCACAACAGCTATTGAGGCTTAAAACTTTTGAATAAGCCCCAACATAAATTTTTGGTAGGCCCAATATAAAAATACCCTATATGTTGGGCTTTAAGATTTTTTGGAAAGCCCCAATAACGTAAATTATTGGGCTTTAAAATTATTTTTGTTTTTTATTACTTAATTTGTCTAATTAATTTCGGGCTGGCCTTTTCAAACTATCCTATGAGATATTTCTCACGATGGGCCAATTTTACAGGCAGAAGATATACGAGCTACCAGCTACCTAACCACGTCAAGAAGTGGAATTCAGTATCCTTAAGCCTAAGTATAAATTATGATAAATTCCTAGACCAAGTTGTAATTGGCTTCTTGTTTTGTGAAAATTTTGCGAAAAACGATTGAGATATCACTTGTGTGGTGGAGGGATCACTCCGCTATGGTCTCATGAACTCAACTTCTTACCATATTCACACTGAACTTCTTACCATATTCACTGACTCGCGTTTTGTTGGTCAGTTAATATTAAACGAACGCCTGCAGAATAGGAAACGGTCAGTTGACAGTGACTAAAACACTTCAAAGTCAATGACTAATGCTAAGAAACACTTCAAACGGCCCATAATAGAATATTTTTGAGAAAAGTGTTTTTCCCTTTACTACAAAAAAGATTGTTACAGTCTTGGTTTCTGTGATTACTACAACAGGGCCCGTGAGTTTATGATAGTGACAAGGATGATCAATATAGGAAGAGATAAAGACACTACAATAAAACACACACTAAGCCACATCTATTATAACCAAATATTTGAAATGTCCATTGCAGTTTATCAAAAAACAAGAAGTCTGTGCGGCAGATGAAGGATAAATCTCACGATACATGCTAATTGAAAGTCAATCAGCAATACCAAAAAAAGAACTTCCTTGTCAGTATAAGTGGGACTGATATAGTCTTTAAGGAAATGACCAAACAGCTAAATTAAGACATGAACAATGACCATTTGGAAAGAAATATCCCGTATTACTAGCAGTTGAAAAAATATAATCCAAACATAAGAAGAAACTAATGGACCTCGAACAGAAACAACTGCATAATATCCACAAACATTAATTTCTATGAATCTTCCACCACCTCTTTGTGGCAAAACCTCCACTTGGTTAAAAAACCTAGCAACCTGTTTACATTAGATAGTTCAATTTTATGTTATAATTGCCGGACAAAATTAGGAGAGACAACCACTACATATTGTTCTAGAGAAATGACCTGCTAGCTAAGATAGTTAAACTATCATATGACCGTTTCCTTTTATCATGCATATGCATAGTAATTGCTATAACATTCAATTGTCATAACAGTCGAATCCACCAAAAGAATTAAACTGGATCAATACTATTTTCAAAACAATGCTGGATCTTGTTTCCATTCAGCCAAGAAAGACAAACTCTACATGAAATAATGCTGGATCTTGTGTTTCTATTCAGGTAAGAAAGACAAACCTCTACATGAAATAATGCTGGATCTTGTTTAAAATAGTTCAGCACCTCCTAGCCAGTAACATATTTTCAAGAATAAACAGAAAAAGAACGATATAAAAGTCAAGGTCTGCCCAATTATTAGATTGACCGGAACCAAAGACGTCATAAGAAAATCAACCTAGGTGCCCGCAAGGCCATAATCTTCTAGCACACATGTAAACATAAACAAACACCCATAATACCAACAACATACAAGGGGCAAGTCAGTCACGTCAGCCACTGGTCCTGCTATAGCACCTACCCGGAAACGATTTCCATCAGTCCCTAAGTCACAAGAAGTCCTAAAACGCATCAAACCAGCGTAACCATAGGCATAACAAGAAAACCTTAGTAAGTTATAGAGTTTACCCCGAAGTCGGGATACCGAGCCGGACTCGAGGAGAGAGAGCGGCGACTGACGACTGGAGAGGGAAACCGGCGACGCCTGTCGTCGGTCGGCGGCGGACAGCAGGCTAGGGTCCCGGCGACATCCCGGAGCACCCTCCAATTGAAGAACCGGTTGAGGGGTTTTGTACCGGAAGTGGTCAGGGCTCGTTTGGTACTGGCCGCGGATTCAGAAGACACCGGGAGACGGTGGTTCGCGGCGGAGGCTAGGGTTTACATCCAATCGAAACCCGACTAACAAAATCAAACAACCAATCGGTGGGTTTTGCTCGCAAGGATAGGAGGAGTATTCCGACGGTAACGCGCGACCCGAAACACGGCCGGAGTGGTCGGAACCGGTGGCGCGAAGCGGCGGGGAGAATCGGATCGGGGAGAGAGAAAATTGGGCAGAGAAGAGAGGGATAAGGGCTGGGTTTTACTCTAGGCGAGACGGGGGCTCTTTTCGGGGGTTTGCGCGGCCAAGACGGCGCCGGAGAAGACGGGAACGGCGGCTGTTTGTGGCGGCTCGGCGAGGAAGAGGAAAAGAAGAGGGTGGTGCAAGGGAGAGGGAGAAATTAATTAGGGTTAGGCTTAAAGAGGGTATTTATACGGCGCTTACTTACACCCCCAAGTCCTTCCTGATTAAACCCTCCACATTTCTTACCCATAGATTATGTTCGTTTGTCAATTAAGCGAGAAGCAAACAATTATAATTTTAGACAGACTTTAAATATTTTAGATATTTTATAATTATTTAGTTATTAAATTGTGTTATCTATTTAGATTCTTATATATCAAATGAAAATACATAAACACAATTCTTAATTGAAAAAATCATAATCTTCTAATATATTAACAACATATGAGGAAGCCAAGATCTGCTGATAAAATTTCATGGTTCAAAAAATTGTAATTTCCGAAGTCATTGACCATCTGACATAAAGAATCGTCATCATCTTCAGCCGTGTTAAGAAATTTGCGGTTGTTATTTGAGTGGTGGTGTTAATATTAATGTTTGTCACACCATTCAGCTAAATTATGAATTTTTCAAACTGTCATTTAGGAGAGATAATGTACTCTTAAACTAAAATTTACCCTGACAATATCGTTTACCTTTGAAAATATATATATGTTTAAAATTTGTCGAATTTTGTTGATGAATTGCAAAAAACCTAACTATTCAACAAATTTTGACAAATTTCAAACATAAACTACAAAAGATTCTTTAAGTATTTATTTATTTATTTTTTTTGTTATTTCCAATTTTTTACGAAACAGAGAATCAACCAAACAGAGCTTAAGGTGATAGAATGTTGCCCGAAACTACATGCCATATGACCCACAAAGACAAAATTCATTATCAACTAGCATGCTCTTTTCATGAAGATAACCAAACATTTTGAGAGGGTGAGAGTATTCTGGTTCACATTGAAGGAAATGGACGTACATTAAACTGAGACAATGCCAAATGCCTCTGAGAATTCTGGGCTGACGAGGGATTCTGCAGCATTCAACTTTTAGCTTACGGGAAGTCAGGCTTCTGCCAAGTCCATTTCAAAAAAAAGATGGTAAAAGGGAAGCCGGGCTCATCCTTCCAGCAATTTTTTCTGCGCCATATGTTCTTGTTGCTTTTAATTGTACAAAATTGTTCAAACTTTGCTGAGGCTGGTTCAATAGTTAAGTCTCTTCCTGGATTTGCAGGGAATCTGCCTTTTGAACTAGAAACTGGGTGAGCAGCAGAAGATTTATCACTTTTGCAGGCGTACTTTGTGAAAGAAAAGAATCGATTTTTGTTGTGGGTTTGTGTGATTTTGTTTTATTCCGTGCAGGTATATTGGGGTTGATGAATCAGAGGATGTGCAGTTCTTCTACTACTTCACCAAGTCAGAGTCTAATCCTGGAATCGACCCGCTTGTGCTTTGGTTAACTGGAGGCCCTGGTTGCACTTCACTTACTGCGCTTGCTTATGAGATAGGTAAGCGTTATGATGGCTTTTCAGTTTTCATGCTTATCAAAATATTCTTCTTTCTCCATTCTAACTGTGGAATTGATCACTTCTTGCTTCCTCCGATAATGGGATCATCAGTTTTTGGTATCCCACCACCATATTTTGCTGGTCTTCAAAAATAACAAAAGAAATATTGTTGAATGAATAATTTTTTACAAGATACAGATACAGACAAGTTTTGTTTCGACTAGGAACAAGCCAAAGCTTCCGAAGCCCTTTACACGACGAGGAAATAGTATAGTAAAGTTAATATCAGGTGTCTGCATTGATTAAGGCCACCTAAGCTTTAAGTCACTTAAGGTTTGGGTGTATGGCTACTAGCCAATTTCTACTAAGGTAGAGTTTGTGAAACGGGAACCATTTGTTGTCATTGTGTTTTGGGAATACTAACCACTATTCGATTATCCGAAGCTCTAAACACATTAATCGTCCTGTTTGTATTATGCATGGACAATGTAGTTCAAGAAAGAAAGTAGGATACTGATTGCTCCTCCAAGTCGTTAACATGGAATTTTGCAGGGCCAATAAAGTTTGAGCCAGTGCTGTACCATGGGAGTTTACCCAAGTTGGTACTAAATCCATATTCTTGGACCAAGGTAAACTAAGAAGATTTTTTCTTGGAGTGATGTTGATGTTTAAGGGATGTTTTTTCTGTAAAGTTGAGAATAATGTGTTCTTATATGAGGTGGCAAGCTTTATCTATGTGGATCAGCCAGTAGGAACTGGATTTTCATATGCCAGGACTACCAAAGCTTCTCATTCTACTGATGTACAAGTCTCTGATCAAATTTATGAATTCTTTAGGAAGGTACACGCTGCACACTATTAAATTGATGTTAACAATTCCATGTGGATTGTTTTGGTTCTCCATAAATTCTTCCATTAAAGGAAAGTTCCTCGTTGCCTAGTAAGAATTTGTTGCATTGATACCGTTGGTTACTTTGCAGTGGCTTATTGATCACCCCGAATACATTTCAAATCCAGTCTATGTTGGTGGAGACTCTTTCGCAGGGTTTATAGTTCCAATTGTAGCTCAACTTATATCAAATGGTAAGTCTATAAAACAGTAGTTCTTTCTGTAGATTCTCTTAGCTTCTGGGAATTTTCTGCTTAGAGTTTCCTGTTTAATGCCCGACACTGTTTGAAAGTAGAAAGTGTTACAGTGAAAAGAAGAAGCAATGATTTTGATTCCTTTATACTGGAAAAAGAAGAGTATCAAAGAATACAAGGGCTCTAAAATTCCTACAATGGTGTAAAATGCAGGAAATAAAGTCGGAAATGATCCAAATATTGACATCAAGGTTTGTATCTCTCTTCAGTCGTGCTAAGCAAAACAAAGACCTGGGTAAAATGGCTCCATAATAACTTTGGACTATGACTTTGCATTAAACTTGCTTATAAAGTGTTACGTATCTTAAACCTGTTTTAGTAAATAGCAAAGATTATGGATACATTGTGTTCATCTCCATTTTTTCTAAGATGTAATGATTTCAGGGCTACTTGGTGGGAAACCCTAAGACAGTTCTAGATGATGCAAACTATAAGGTCCTTTTTGTTCACAGATTGGGGCTTATTTCTGATGAACTCTACCAGGTATGTCAGTCTTTTCTTTCCTAGGTGTTTTATTCTGCTTGGTTACCATGGTTTTCTAAGTTCTTGATTATTTTCCAGTCCTTGAAGGTTAGCTGCCAAGGAGAGTATCAAATAATAGACCCCAGTAATGCACTCTGTTTAAAATATATGCAGGAATACAATCAGGTAAAGAAATTATTTCCTTTAGATTTTATGCTACCTTGTTTCAGTAACTAGTTGATGCTGAAGAACTCCTGAAACCTAATAAGATGAAACTGGTGCTTCTGCAGTTGCTTAGTGGTGTTAATAATGCACATATCCTGGAGCCCGAATGTCCTTTTGCTGCGCCAGAGCCAAACAAAAAATCTGGTGGCAGAAGATCCAGTATTGAAATGTTCTCTCAGAGGATTGAACAGCTCAAAGTTCAGGAACCTGCTCCTATTAAATGTCGTGTAAGATACTGATATCATCAAATTCCTTTTCTTCAATGGCTTCAATTGAATGTTCTCTTCTGAAAGTTTTGTGTTTGTCCATGTGATCATCATGATAGATGGACGGTTATAAGCTAGCTTATCATTGGGCTAATGATGAGACCGTCCAGAAGGCTCTCCATATAAGGAAGGTACATAACCTTTGGTAACAAGAACTTGCTTTCATTTTGACACAAGCGTCTAATATATACATGTTA
The DNA here is from genome assembly GCA_030378225.1 of Knoxia roxburghii. Lineage (NCBI taxonomy): Eukaryota > Viridiplantae > Streptophyta > Magnoliopsida > Gentianales > Rubiaceae > Knoxia > Knoxia roxburghii. The sequence goes on from CM059418.1 coordinate 42,019,574, forward strand.
TCTGTAGTTATGTTTTCGGCACTGACATGGTGGCAGGGTAGCATTGGTGAGTGGATACGATGCAACTATGACTTGCCATTCGAGGTAATCCTTAGAAGTGCTGTACCATATCATGCTAACCTCAGCGTGAAAGGCTATCGATCTCTTGTATACAGGTTGATGAGTATGCTTTCTGCATTCATTAATATAAACTATAAAGCAATATTTTCAGTGATTTCCTTCATGTAGTAAGGTTGGCATTTCTGTCTATGTGCATCAGTTGTACTGACTGTAAGTAAACATGTTATTCAGTGGCGACCATGATATGCTTGTACCTCATATAGGAACTCAAGATTGGATAAAATCTCTAAACTACCAAATTGTCGATGATTGGAGACAATGGATTGTTGGAGGCCAAGTTGCCGGGTATATTTGAGTACTTTCTTCTTTACTATACTTCTGCTCGCATGAATTCTCCTGGAAGCCATTAATATGAAGTCTGCTAATTCCTGCATAATGCAGTTATACAAGAACTTATGCGAACAAGATGACATTCGCGACGGTGAAGGCAAGAAATTCCTTGTTTTTCATAGCTTCAACACCTGTTATATAAAGTAAAAGTTCAATTATGGGGGGCTAACTTCCAATTGTATACTGTTTATTTAATAGGGAGGAGGGCATACAGCTCCAGAATACAAGCCTGAAGAATGTCTAGCCATGTTTAAAAGGTGGATATCTTATGAGCCTCTCCAGTCAGTTGGTAGATGTTCTATGCTTAGCTTTGGTCATTCTTGAGCTGCAGAAGATTCCACTCTTGCCTTTGACAAAGTTATGTTCAATAGAAATATTATCAAAGCATTCAGAGAAGTAGTAAATAGAATATTACCAGGGCTCTGTAGTGATGGCCAAATGATATTTCCTTTATTGATATTTTATGCTTTGTGTATTCAATGTGAGTTCAAACTCAATGTTATATTATGTTATAGTAGTCTAAAAGGAACATAATAATAGTGTAAATACAAATTGACACAATCTGTTTCATTTTTTCTTGCAGCAATATTTTATATGTGAAGATTCTACGAGAGTTCCCAGAATTCATTAAACCCAAAATCAAGAACTTAAGAGTAGGTAAATCTGTTTATTTGACTAATCCGTAAAATGCTTCAATGTCAAACAAAAGACTTCCTATCCAGAAATAATAAGAGTTGTGTTAACTAAAACTGTACTATGATTTGACATCATTTGAAGACAAGAAGGTAGAATTTTTCCAAGTGTTTTATGGTGGAAATTGGAAATAGGGCCTTGGAAAGGGAGATATATCTACCTTATCACTCTTTTTCTCCTTTACTTCTTGAAAGGCATCCATTCTGATGGCGACATCAAACAAACAAGGCACGAGATAGTGCCAGTCAGATTCTTGCTTTCTTCCAAAATCTCCCATGTCCCTGTCCCCGGGGCCGTTCTTGTACCACCCAAAAGCTCGCCGGGATATTTTTGCCACTCGGTCCCCAATCTCTGTAACACGACTCCACAAAAGACCATCTTAATGAGCCTTATCTCATCTCCATCATTAACCAAAATGGCAAAACAGGAACGGCCCGGAAAGTCGTTGTTCGCCGGGCTGTTTTCTTCACTGCTTCTTTTCAGGTTTGCGGTGGCGGGTTCCACAATTAAGTTTCTTCCAGGCTTCGAGGGACCGCTCCCTTTTGAACTCGAAACAGGGTTAGTTTAGTTAGTGTCGTTTCGTTTTCTCATATTATTTTTTTATAGATCATCAATATTGTTTTTTGTTCACTAATTCACACATTTTCTTGTTATGACAAGATCAGGTATATAGGGGTGGGTGAATCGAATGAAGTGCAGCTCTTCTACTACTTCGTAAAATCAGGATCAAATCCTCAAGTGGATCCAATTATACTTTGGATGACTGGAGGCCCTGGTTGTACTTCATTGACTGCTTTAGCCTTTGAATTTGGTAAACACAGTTCTTGCCAGATTAATTGTTTTGAAGACCAAAGAAATGATTGTAAATGGGACCCTTTTTTCTTCCCTTGAATGTAATGAACTTCAAAGCTCTAAATCAAGGAAGTTTCTACAAATTTGACCGGACCAAGCTGAAAAAAACTGTTATCAGCTCCCTTTTCCTTCACATTTTGTAGAAAAGTTTCATTCTGACTACATTAGAGGTAATAATGTACACAGAACAAAATTTAACAACCACATTCTGCAGGGCCATTGAAGTTTGAGAAAGCGGATAACTCAAGCAGCTTACCCAGATTGTTCTTGAATCCCGATTCATGGACAGAAGTGAGTATAGCCCTCTCTTTTTGTGTTTCCTAGGTGTGATTATATTTCTGTGGAGGAAGCACTTGGAATTGTAAACCGAGTTGGCAATAATTTTGAGTAGGTAGCGAGCTTTCTTTTCCTGGACACGCCAGTTGGTACTGGATTTTCCTATGCAACAAATCCTGCAGCTGGTAATTCCAATACAATGATAGCTTGTAGAGAAGCTCACGAGTTTCTTAGGAAGGTAACTTTCTTTGTATCACTCAGGCAGGAGTTTTGCATGAATTCCCTGAAAAGAAACTCTTTTTTCATAAGGTTCTAGCTTGTGTGGGTTCAAGATGCAATCTTTTTGCATAAAGAATTTTTTTTTTAAAACTGTTTGAATGATTAATAACCAACTTCCATTAAACCCCATAATGTATATCTGCAGTTTTTGATTGATCACCCTGAGTTCATATCCAATCCTGTCTATGTTGGTGGAGACTCCTTTTCTGGTCTTATTGTTCCAATTGTTGCTGAACTAATATCTGAGGGTAAACAACTTTCTGCATTTGTTCTCTTACATTTCCAGGGAAAATACTTTGTTTTCTTACATTTCTAGGGAAAGTTCATATTTTGCAGATTTTAGGAGTCAGTTATTTCTGTCATCATGCAGTTATTATCTGATATTTCAGTCATGAGTTGTGCAACCAGGTGAAAGTGCTGTAATAATCTTTTGCTCTTTCAAATGCAGGGAATGAAAAGGGCACTAAGCCAACTATTGATCTTAAGGTTTAGTTCTGTATTTGTATCTCTTTTTACCTCACCTACAAGATTCCAATCATGCCAGGACCTGATTGCTTAAAAATTTTCTGCTTAAAAATGGCTTCAGGGTTACTTACTTGGCAACCCTGTAACAATTCCAACTGATAACAACTATGAAGTGCCATATGCTCATGGGGTGGGCCTTATTTCTGAAGAACTCTATGAGGTTCAAACATTTTTTCTGACTTTCCTCATTATTTGGAGTTTTATTAGTTGGAAATGTGAAGTTAACATTGTTCTGATGGTCTTCAAAAGTCACTGGAAAGGAACTGTGAAGGAAGATATATAGACATTGACCCCAGAAATTTGCCATGCTTGGATGATATGGAGGCTTTTAATCAGGCTAGTAACCAGTTTTTATAGTTATATTCATTCCCTCTTTGTTTTGTGCTTTGAAACTGCCCTGCAGTAATGTGAAGAGGAACATTTTCTGATGATCTCTTTGCAGTTACTTAGTAACCTTAACCATAACAACTTCTTGGATCCATTGTGTGAGTTCTTATCTCCAAAGCCACAAGACCTGATTTCTGATGGATCACTTGACGAAGAACTCGCGGAGCCGAAAAGACGACGAAGATTTCTTGCATCCAAGTGTCTAGTAAGAATACTGATCATCAAGACAAAATCCTTCTCAACTCCCTCTTCTAATGATTCAAATCTTGCTTCTTATCACTTGTACATCGTTTTGATTCTGCCTATGTTTTTAGTCTGATGGATACAAGCTGTCTTATTCATGGGCCAACAATGATTATGTCCGGGAAGTCCTCCAGATTCCAAAGGTACTCCTCATGTTTGTTTGCTAATGTAGACATTACAAAGAGCATTAACGTGTATCCCCCTGTTTCGGGTATAGAATAAATGAAATAAATAAAAAAAAAAATTTATTCAAAAATGAATCTTACCGGAACTGGCCATATTCCGTTCATCCTTCGGAACCATGTCACATTCCGGATATGATGAAATAGGATGAATTGAGACTGTAAATACACAACTATCTTGAATATATTAACCATTTATTTATTTTCTTTATTTTCCAATAGTATGAGAAGGACAAAAAAATTCTTCTTGTTGCTTTAACAATTTTGGAGACCTCGCAGTAGGATTCGAACCCAGAAATTTGTCATGAACAGGTTTAATGGCTCACTTTCATGTCTGAATCTGTAGGGAAGCGTTGGATACTGGCAACGATGCAACTATGGAGTGGCTTTCACCACAACGGTTAGGGATTGTGTGCCATATCATGCAAACCTGAGCAGAAAGGGTTACAGATCTCTGATTTACAGGTTTGAGAATCAACTCCATGAATTACACAATTAGGGTTCCATTCAAATCTGCAAAAACTGTTCATTCATGCTGTAAATTGACCAATTTTGGTGGAACAGTGGTGACCATGACTTGATTGTTCCATACTTAGCAACCGAAGCTTGGATAAAATCTCTGAACTATACCATCGTTGAAGACTGGCGACAATGGCTGGTTCAAGGGCAGGTCGCAGGGTGGGTCGATAATGGTTTACGTTACTTTTTCCGTCCCAAAACAAAAGTCTCATTTGTGATTTTGGAAATGGGATTTTGAAAATAGGGTGAAATACCATTAAAAAAAAAAAAAACTGAGTTCGTGTCAATTTGTGCAGCTATACGAGGAAATATGCCAACCTGATGACGTTTGCTACTGTAAAGGCAAGACTGCGTTGAACTCTACCAAATTCCTCAAACATTGCCTTATTCTTATCAAATCTGGGGCACATTTGAGGTCTGATTTCTTCACTACTTACAGGGAGGAGGCCATACTGCTCCTGAATATAGACCAGTGGAATGCAAGGCCATGTTCAAAAGGTGGATATCTCATGACCCATTATAAGAATTAGTGCATTTTCAATGTAGCAAAGTAGTGAGAAGTACAGCATGAAGGCTCACTTTCGCTACGGCTTCGGTGACTTTCCTAAACCAAACCATTGCCCTATGAGTCGCCAACTTATTCTTTAAAAGGCACGCAGTCAGAGCCCTAATTCCTCCCAAACAATGGGAGTTTAGGTTTCATATTCTATTTCACTTTCCCGATTTGGGTTATTTTCACACTTCTCCCATGGTACTATTTTGCTATTGGAATAAAATGTATTTAGTCTTTAGTTTTTGTTGACGAATTAACATATGGATAATCTATACTCTTTGTTAACAGTTAGAATAATGAATGGTAAAGATAAAACGACAATTTGCACCAAGAACATGATATTAACACTATGATTATTATGCACTGACAAAAATTTTACATCTAATGAAAATGAAACCATGCCAATGAACAAAAAGTAGCATGAAGACACTGTTATAAGCGACTCAGAACTGAAACCAAACATGAAGACATCATACAGGAGAGCAGAATCGACAAAATTTTCAAGAACAAAAATTTGTATGAAGCAAATTTGTAATGTCCCCGGCTGCAGTATGTATTACAAGACACGAACGTGACAATCTTATCGTTCACGACTATTCTCAATGCTGAAGCCTATGGTTTTGAAACAGTCTTCTTTTTCTTTCCTAAGATTGTTGAAGTTGATTGTGTATAATCTGTATAGTTTCTCTTCCTACGGTGTACACGATGCTAGAACTACAAAATCAACAATCTAATGGAGATCCTTGTACAGTACAATTATGAACCCAACACTTGCAGATGGTGACTAACAGGCATGCATCGTTACAACTTAAAATTATACTCACATGGAGCAGTATGGGAGAGAAACTATATCACGACGCCTCCACTGCACAAGTTATAATTAGTTGGTCGATCGCTCTAAATCACTTGTCATGCAACCCTTTTTTAGGAAGTAAATCTGCTCTTCGATATCTGAATGGGAGCCTTAAGCCTGAACACAATGAAACGATAGAAAGTACAACGAACAATTCAATCCCAGTATAAGAAAAGTATGCCTCCATAAACTATAATAGCTGGAGAAATAGTCAAATGTCAAGAACATGAAGCATTACCACCAGAATTCCTTGAAAAGAACTTCAGTATCTCATCAATTATTATAACCTGAAACAGAGGGGAGCTCTATAAGGAATGAGGAATGCCTGACTGTAAAACAGACAATTTGAAATGAAATGTATTACTGGCATAGAATCACAAAAAATTGTGCATTAACATTGCAGGTTCACTACCTATACTCTCTTATAAAACAATTTGCAATAACAATTGAATGGCCAAGAAAATATAACATTTTGAAAGCTTGAAATAGAAAATCCTAAGGTTGGAAAATTTCTCAAATATTGAGGATAGCCTTTTGTTTTTGGTCAAAATTCGTAATCTTGAAAAAGTGGAACTAAGCTCCACATTATAGATACTCTCTTATCAAACAATTGGAATAACGTAAAACAACTAAATAGTTGAAGAAAATATAACAATTTGAAATCTTCAAATTTTAGAACATTTCTTGAATTTCGTGGTTATTGACGAAAATTCGCAATCTCGAAAAAGTGGCAATTTAAGCTCTGAATCATCTATGCTCTCTTATTGAACATTTGCGATCAAAACTAATTGAATAATCAACAAAATATAACATTCCAAGAGCTTGAAAACGGAAGTTTAAAATCTTAAAAATTTCTTGAATTTTGTAGACCTTTGGTTTTACAGAAAATTTGTAATTTTGAAAAGATGACAAACTAAGCCCCAATTTGTCCATGCTCTCCGTATTAAACAATTGAAATAACCAAAAACAATGAACGGTCAAGCATATATGACATTTTGAGAGGTTGAAAAGAAATTTTGAAATCGTCAATCTTCAAAAAGTTCAAGATGTGGTTTCATTTACTTATTAATGAATCTTAACATGCAGGAAAGGAAATCTGGTCGCTTCATGAAAGATAGATGGCTGTCCTCAAGAAGTTTCATGCTCTGACTAGAACAAGGGCGTGAATAAAAACCAAGGCAATAGCCATTCTCTGACTGAAATGCTGACAAGATAACCAAAGCTTTATCAGGATGAGCTACATATCGAAGAAGGAAAGAACAGTACTTATTCTAGTAAATCTACAGAGGAAATCACACACTATTAAAAATGTGATGAGAGCGTGCAGTATCTCTGTTCATTCACATGCATATATCGAATTAAGCATATCAATGTTTAACATCAGGATGAGTAGACTCACAGGAAATGAAAGGTACAACACAACTGTCCACTCTGACCAACTCAGTGGCGTTACCTATCAAATAATATGAGAAATATCACACCGAAAAGGATAAGTTTTTTTGTAAATGAAGAGGCACAACGGGGGAAAAAAAAAAGAGAAAGGAAAGCAATTTACCGAGAAAATAACCGCTAGCGGTTGCACGTATAAAATAAGCACGTGAAGCAGTATTGTCAGGCCAATTGAAGCAACTAGCCATAAATTACTCCATGGAGGAATGACTCTGAAAACCACAACCAGTATCTCTAAGCCTCAAATTTACCACTCAAAACATGAAGAAAAGCCAGAGCATGCATTGCTGGAACAGGAAGGGCAAAAGGACTAACATTCTACAAAGTGCAGCATTTATACAAGGTAAGTTCAACTAAAAACCACTTCCATTTATTACTAAAGCTTCATAATTTTATAAATTTTGCTGGTTTTAAGACACAACCTGAATTTCTTATGATGCTTGATACTCGTGGGTAATAATGCATCTAACATCCAAACTTGCCACATCAAATGGAGGGACTGAGGGGAAGGGGGAATGGGGAGGGAGCATTTATCTCAAAAAAATTATTAACCTACTTTCAGATGTTGGAAGTACGTACAAGATGGATTGATTTTCACTAAGATTATTTAAGGCATTGAACATCTCAACGACAACGAGCACAGTCATTGAAACAGTTGAAGGATGCCGATCACTGAAAACGCTGCATGGGTAAACAGTTTCCCTTGTTGAACAACTATCAAAATTCATCTGAAATTATCATTGACGATAAAAGTAGTGTTAACCAATAGCAGCGGTTAAAATTCATAATAAGTAACTTTTGCTCAACCAAGATAAAATTCTTAAAATTAAATGCAAAGGAAAATAATACTCCATCCGGTTTTTCTTTAAGATTTTTTAGGTTATGCACACAATTTAAAGATCAATAATTGCTTATTTTGGAGACAATATTACCCATACTTTTCTTAATTACAGCTCTTCACCCAAAAAACTTCTCTCTTCTATCCTAGCAAAACTCTTCCATTAAATAGAGGCAATTTAGGACTATAAAGCCAAAACTTGCTCATCATAAAAAAAAATTCACCCACTTTATAAAATATCTCACATAAAAACACCAAAGGGGGCAATAATAGATGTCTATAGATCCTAGCACTTTACTGAGGAAATAGAAGGCAAGAAACATAGGAATGTCCAGTCGTAATTCTTGAAACTTAGAAAATCAAAAATCTCAAAGATGGACATTCTACAGTAGAAGAAATGTCTGGTAAAGACACAAGCCACTAAGAGAAAAAGACAAGAAAAAACCCATGGCTACAAGGCTTAATTGTTTTCTTCTAGTAAGTGGGGGCCAGAGAGTTGACATATCATAATGAGAAAAGTTAGAGAGTACATGCCCAATTCAATTAGCCCAAAGATAATAGTTACTCCAAGAAAAGTCCACGAACCAAAATTTATATTTCAATTCTAAAATTAGAAAAGAGTTTACCAATTCGTTATATGAAAGTTTAGGCCCCGTATCAGCGTAAACAAACCACCAGATGAATCCAGCTATAGTGGCAAGCCCAACATATGCTGCAGGATGAAATGAAATTGGAAATGGTAAAAATATAATTTTATTTCTACATGACAGAACCATAACAGACCTAAAGAGCCCATCTCCATTTTCTGCCGAAGTAAGCACACTTGGAACTACTTCCCAAATGCAACAAAAAACAATGGATACATCAAAACAAAGTTGAACACAAAAATATTGAGCACAAAAAGGAAGAACAGGAATCAATAATGCAGAGGATTGCCCCAGCACTCTAGCTCTAGTGTCTAAATTCACAGTAGAGGCTAGCCAAAGCTATGGTCAGTGGCACAGAGAAAACCATTAAAGAGAACTTTGCAAGCTATTTATTGCTACCTCCAATAACCAAATAACGGAAGAACAGCCACCCTGTCACCACTGCATCATTTACCTATCAATCAGAATAGGTCAAGAATAAGTCCATGAGAACTGAGAAATAAAACGCATCGTAACAACAGCTATAAAAGGAAAAGAACAAACAAATAACAAAACAAAGATCTCATCAATTCGAACATCCAAACTCAAAAGCTATAGTTTCTCTTATAATATTCCCATTCTTCTATAAAGGTGGGTGTTGTCCTCAGGTTTCAATTCTCATTTTCCATGATGCATGACTAACACAAAAGACGGCTTAGTGCATAAACACTGTCAAGGTAAAGATTGTTCCAAAAAGGTGTTTAGAATATTGACCTAAAATGGTGCTACTATGGTGAAATCCTTTGTGAAAATGGCATAAATACAAAAGGTCCTGTAGACTGTATATTGACATATATATATATATATATATATATAGAGAGAGAGAGAGAGAGAGAGAGAGAGACACACACACACACACACACACTTAAAAAATGAAAGAGAAAAGGTTGCTCCAGCTGCAGTTGAAGAGTGATGGGTGATTCGATTAAGACATTTAAAAGGCAATTAAGAATTAAGATAGGAGACATAACTAATAAAAGAACAATCTACCAGATAAAATTGGCAATCAAAGCCATTTTGAAATCACCACTAATATACTTCCTCTCAGCTCATTAAAAAGAAGTTATGCACATCATTGTCTAATCATCCTTGCACTACCAAGGTGCAATACTGAGCAAACTCAATATATCAACTTTTAGCGATCACTGCTGACAACACTCAGAGAGGTGGGAAGGAAACAAAGGCAACACTGAAAGCTAGAATTTCAACATATCTAAAATCAACATGTGAATAAGCTAAACCAGGTGAAATGACTACCTGGCACATGCTTTAGCCTGAATTGCGCACCTAGAGCAAACAAAAACACGAAGTTTAGGCAAATTCGAGTTCTATACCTTTCGTGGTTTAGCCTTCATCACATCTGAGTCCTGCTTATTGAATCCAATGGCAGTTGCAGGTAATCCATCAGTGACCAAATTTACCCAGAGCAGCTGGACCTGCAGGCAAACAAAATCCTTTAATTGTTAAACATAGAATTTTCTAAAGCATAAATGAAAATTGACCATTGAGAATTAAACAACAAAAGGATCAATGGCTAATTAATGAAGTTCTCCAGCGAAAGAAGTATCAACTACCATATTTGAAGTCCTCAAAATCAAATCCTGTCTTTAACAATACCAGGGTTACAAGCATTCAATGAAATACCACAAGTTGGTAAGATAATGACAACAGCTAGCAATTCAACTAAAACTTATCCTGTTCTATGTAGTATCAAAGTACCATCTCTCCATGGCAAAGTTACTATGTCTCCATTTTTTGTCATCTAGTTGTTCCTAGTCCATAATCTATTAAAAATTTCCATCTCAAGGACAGTTTCTTCAATAAAGTTTCAGTGGCCAATTCTTATACATGTAGCCCACAAAATTATAGTTGTCAGTCCTAGTTGTTCCTAGTCCATAAGCCTGCATTAGCCATAACAGTAGTGTCTGCCATCTCCAAACAAAAACAAAATCAAGAATTTCACACAGATTTTGCAGAAATGTGGAGAAAGATTTCAAATAAAGTTAAGCAACAGACACTTAAACATGTAAAATGGAATAGAAACAGAAAAGAAAAGTCTTTCTGAATCATAACAAAAGAAAAAGTGTAACAAAAGAAATTTCTTGGCAGCTAATAAGTAAACACCAATATGAAGTCTCAAATTATAAACAGTCCCACACAGATTGAGTAGAAATACTTAAATGCGAGCACGTTCCAGAACAGAGCAAGGACTTCAAAAGATATAATTAGCCCAAAAGCTGGGGAAACAAGCATAAACACACAATTTGCATGTAAAACTTAGAATTAAAGCCACGAATAGAACTCACAGGCATAAGTGTTTCAGGTATACCAAGTACTGCAGCCACAAAAATACAAACAACTTCACCAATATTTGACGATATCATGTATCTGATGAATTGCTTTGTGTTATTATAAATAGCCCTTCCCTCTGCAACAGCCTGCCACAAAACGAGCGGAGCAAGTTTAGTAAATAGAATAAATCACTAAGAAATACAAACAAAAAATTGATGTAAAAAACACTGAAAAAGGAAAAAGCACTCACTGCAATGATTGTTGCAAAATTATCATCTGCTAGAACCATGTCTGAAGCACTCTGAAAACACAATCATAGAATAAAAACAGATTCACCAATAAAGTTTCATAAAATTTCAATGAAAATGTAGAACACAGCCATGGCAATGCAAAGCTCAGCTAACAGCAAGTAATTTGGTGGTACAAGTATTAGGCTTATATTGGACAGAAAAGATAACATTCTTGTAGTTAATGTTGAATCAAAGGTGCAATAAACACTCAAAACCTTACTTCCACAAAACCAACCAACACATACCCCATGGCTGGAAATATCTTTCATAGTATTAATAGTTTTCAAGTTCTAAAATCTTTGGCCTTCAATTTGAAAAGAATAATCTGAGAGTTGTGTATTCCCCAGTTTGGATCAAGGAAATTTATTAGACAGAGGAGAATCAAGGTAACGAAAGCAATAGATCAAAAGCATAAAACAGAAAAATAAATACAAAAGTTCGAATTTGGGAGAAGAAAAGAATGAAAAAAATTCCACATTGCCTCTCCAATACATCCCACTGTTTTTCTGAAATGCCAAAAATAAAATAAAAACAATAGTATTCTCTAATGTTATTTGATGGATCAAACTGACTGCTGTGAAGGTGAATCAGTGAACATTGAAGAAAGTTGAAGAAGGATAAGTTATAGATCCTGTTTCAGAAAATGAGATACTTAAGCATTTCTTATTTCCTACAATTGAGTAGACTGACTTAGAATACTTGGATGGACACCCAATGCAGAAGCAAGTGAAAAGTGCAGAATAGGAAAAAAAAAAAAGAAAAGAAAAAGGATTCGGAAATCATCTTGTATACTTCTGATCAATGATATTCTGTAACACCAGCAACTATTCTGCTGGTGAACTCTCTAGCCAGAGGTCTAATGGCTACAGCCTTCAGCTATAGTACACCCACCAAACATGCTACAGGAAACGCCTGATAATGCAATAATGTTTATTGTCTTTGTTTCTTCCTTCTCTTAAGAAAAAGTACCTTGGCAACTGCTGTTCCAGATCCCATGGCAATTCCAATGTCTGCTTTCTTCAATGCAGGTGCATCATTGACTCCATCACCAGTCATTGCAACCTTAGGAAGCATTCGTGACTTAGTTTCGCAAGTATAAGAAAGATTCAGGAAGATATAGAACATTTGAGTTGACAAAATTATCTAAAACCAGAAGAGATAAACTTAATTGCTCATGTTATTCAGAGAAATTGTAAACTACAGCAGCATAACCTCAACCACAAGGACCCTTAAGAGAGTTTGGGGGAAAGGAAATCAACCTTGAGAGAGGATCTTTCAGTCTCCCTCAACTAAGCATGCACAAATAACATGCGTGATTTGAACACCTTCAACAGAGTATAATCGATGAAAGGAACTTCAGGCATAAGGTCAAAAAGTCAAAAAGTCGAGTTTTACAAGTTAGATGAGTTTCTAAAATAAGCTCAACCTTGTCAGATTACTACCATAGAACAACTTCAGCTGGTCGTAAACATGCATAAGCAAGTAACTTTTGTCCCTTCTAACAAAAAAAGAAAATTAAATTCTTAATTCCAAATCCCTGTATAACATTTGACCAGGAATTCTCACATTATCCACCCATCTTCATTGGTGGCTGCTGTAACTCAGACATTTAAGAATTTGGTTATATACAGATATGGATGCATTTGAACATAAGCCAGGTCCAAAAGACTGATAATTGCCCAAACCAGTAAACAAAAGGCACCTTAATCATTGAACATCTTCCAAAAAAAAGTTCACTCAAAATGACAAGGATGAAACAACAGACAACTTTATGCATATGCTGCAATAGCAATAGGGAATGAAAGATTCTGTGGCTACTGTATGATAAACGGCAATAAACATAAATCAGAATCTAAAATACAGAGCACAAAAAGAAAAATTGAATTCTATGAGCAACCAAGGCTTAGTTAAGTCAGTAATAAAACATGACCACGTTTAGTATTACCACCTCCAAGTTTTGGACAAAAAAGGAATTTGAATAATCTAGACCAGGAAAAAGAAAGCCTTCCATTTGTAGACCAAATGCCTTACCACCTCATTTTGATGTTGTAAAGCTTCAACAAGCATCCTTTTATGAGAGGGTTCAACCCTAACAAGAAATAAACCAAACAAGGTAAGAGATTGTTATCCAACCAATCAAGCACTGAACATTCTTCAAGAAGATTAAATGAGCAGGTAAAAGAGAGATTTTAAGCACCGAGTAAAAAGTGCCATTTGTTGCAATGCCACAGTCTTCTGCATTGCAGGGAGCTCTTCAAACTCAGAAGCCGTGTAAGAGTACCCAGAAAAATCGTCTAAGTGATCAAAGGTCCCAATTTTTTGGCACAGTGATTCTGCAGTGGTCTAACAGTATGTTCCAAATTAAAATCAGCTCAAAAATGTAAATGGACTAGCTTAATATAGTTAACATATGGTTTACAGAACAAGAATGTTAAATTCTAAATTTACCTTATTATCTCCTGTAACAACAATAACACGTATGCCAGCAGTCATGCATGAAAGCATAGCATTTTTTACTTCCTCCCTTGGTGGATCAAGCATTCCGACCTTCATGTTTAACAAATTGAAACAACTAAAGATGAGTCATTTAGGAAGTAAATTCTAGAAGGAAAATGTCATTTTTGGATCCAGGTACTAGAAAATTACACATTCACTAAAACTGGGGCAACAGAATGAGAGACTATTTCATGAGGTAACATAAGTAATGGTAACTGAACTCAAAACAAGTTCACAGACCCTCACTTCGACAAAACATGTATCATTAAACAAATGAATAAAAATGTCCATTGTGTTCAAAGCCATCCAATTTTCTATGTACCAAACAGCATGCGGAACTAGGTTGTTTTGTATTGTGAAAAGAATAATCATACATAGACTTGCGAATGTTCTACCTTCCTTAATAATACAAATGGGATGCTCCCGACACATCCTACTTCTGGTTCCCAGTCTCTAAATTTCCCGACTAAATCTAGCACTGACCTTGATAAGGGGTCAACTATTAGGAGGTTTGACTGCTAAGTCATTAAATACAGATGTAACCAAAGACTCTATAGGTGAACTTTGTGCAATGAGCATTACATTTATAGCTTCTGCTGAAAGTCCACCTGTTACTGAACTCTGAGTGAGGAATTAATAGAAGAAAACATAAGCATAACAATTTTGTACTTCGAGTCCTAAAAAGCATATTAATGAAATGCCAAGCTGGAACAGTAGCATCTGAAGCCCTAATGGCAAGTACCTATAGATGCCAAACTCCATCCAAGACAGTGAGGCTTCATTGACTTTTGACAAGAAACATGCATGGAAACAACATTATTCATTCAGCCTAAAAGCTAAAACCTGATCATCTCTGGCTCATGCCATCAGAATGAGAAACCAACATAAAATCTTTGTTTCTTTTCCTTTTCTCTTTTTCCAGGAGGGCGTGCAGCGGTGGTGGGGCTAGAATGGAAGAGCACTAGCCACAAAAAGTGTAAGTACATCAGAACACACATGAAAACCAACCTCTAGTCAAAAGTTAGTCTAATTGCAAAGCTGATAGAGAAATATACCGGGACATCAAATGACATTAGATCTTAATCTAAGTATGGCATGGAAACATGTAATAAATTCATTATCATTTTTGTGATACAATAAACAGGTGCCATGGATTCGGAGGCCATGTCTGTGTTTGAAAGCCAAAAGGAAATATCACTCTCTTGAATCATCAAAACAACAGATGCTGAAGATGATACTAACAGTACAGAGTAGACTGTAATGAAGAGAAAGCATACCAACCCAATAAATGTGAGGTCCTTTTCATCATCAAAAGAGATACCCTGCTGACCCATAGGCATCCTTTTCAAGGCTAGAGCCAAGCATCTCAAGGTTTCTTTTCCTGCAAAACTGATAACAATAAACCTCTCAGAATAAGGCATAGAGGTAAAGATGTAAAAGACCAAACTAAAAGAGCTCATATGCCTAAACAACAGTCCTATGCACTACATTTATCAAACCACCAATAATTTTTAAAATGAAAATTCGAAGGCAATTGGAAGGAGCATTGGCATATTATATTGAATGGAGATATTGATTCTTACTGTCCCGAGTATTCTTCTTTTGATTTATCATTACTTTTGTTTACTGAGCCTCCTTCCAAACAAAATAGGTCCCAGTTTAAGATAAACCAATAATGTAGAAGAGTAACAGCACATTAATTCAATCAAGAATGTGAGAAGCATTCAGTCGGGGCAGTAGACTTGTTCCTCATTTATGGATAATAGAAGAAATGCTATGGCAAAGAAAAGAGCCTTATGGTTCTAACCTGTGAAATTTTGATTCCAACTCAGCTCTAATAGCAGCAGTTAGAGGAACAGTGGAACCATCATCATTGCAAAGGATTGTTGTACAACGAGAAAGTATACTCTCCGGAGCACCTTTTGAAAACATTATCTCCATCTGCTTACGGCTACAGAGCACACTCATCATTTTCCGGTCACGGGAAAAATCCAATACAGATATCTGAAGGATAGAATTTATGAAGAATCAATAACTACAAATACCTATAATCAGTCTTTCTGAAAATGGAAACTGAATGCTTCTTCAAAGGATAGAAAAGGGAAAAAAAAAAAAAAAGAAAGAAAGAAAAATCAAGCTAGAAGCAAATAAGTCTGTTTGCCTTAATATGATGAGATAACAAGGCATAAAGTTTCAGAGGGAGAACAACTGGGCAAGCCTCAACTTAGTACTCATTAACTGATTCACGCCAAACTTAGGATTCACTAAGGCATTATAATATCATAACAATAAAGCAAAAGCAAGCATCATATCACCAAATACACATAGGAGGAAATAAAACACCAGTATCAAGCAAGCGAAACTTCGTTCAACATAGATCATGTGGTGTGAATAGAGTAGAAATAGCTCCATCAGCTTTGTAATCCAGCTTTTGCTAACAGTAAAGAAATTACAGTACAATGGCTAGAAAACTTCAAAATTGAGAACACGCTGTTTCCCACTAATGTAGCAATTGCTGATCATAAGAAAGATCCTTGATCATTATTTACTTTCAATCAACTACTGTGCCTTAAAATTTCTTCAAGACCCAAGCACAAAGACCCGGGTAAATAGGGGGAGTGCGATCTAAACCATAGGAATATGAAGAAACAAGGCCCTGTCTGTCGTCCTTTTCTTTCCCATCTTCAGAGAATGAGTTGCAACAGATAAAGTTTGCAAATTCCATAGATTCCAAATTCATCAACTTCATTGGTACAGAGCACACACAAAATTAATGGACTTGCTATCCCGCAGTCAAAATTATCAGACTAACATAAGTTTTTAAACCCACATTACAACTCATCAATCATCATACAAGGAAGTGAGAATATCTAGCCAGTCAACAAACAAGTCCAAACCTTTTTAAATTGGTTCTCCCAATAATGGTTACAAAAGGACGCCCTTTCATGCTTGCTCAGCATATTCAAAGCAGAAGGCATGGAATCAAACCCAGGAAGGCCAATCTGAAGCCAGAAAAATAAAGTTCAAACTTCATATGGAACTAAAAGTATACAATACAACTTCACATTTTGGCCAAGCAAAGAGGCTAACCTTTTCTGCCAATACACGAAGGGCAACTTCAGTTGACTCGCCGATTTTTTCATAATTCCTCTTTTCAGGATTATACTGTAGCACGGACTCATTGCAAAGAGCTGATGACATAGCTATGTGGAGAAGACAAGGGTAGTGGGCTGGAATCTCAAGCTGCAAAATGTTTAGCATAAGCATATGCAAAAGGCTAAACTGGAAATAACAAGGACTAAGTATAATTGTTTATCAAGTTCAATGAAAATTCCAAATTCTGCAGGCTAATAAGAGTAATCATTGTCCTAATACTTAAGTATTGGTACAGCTAATTTTAAATCCCAAGAAAACATTAAAATTTCACTTTTGACTGCCTGTCTAATGAACTTTTCTTCTGCTTTTCAAAATTTTTCTTACTAGCTAAGAAAGCCTAAGATCACATAAGGCTCTGCACTTTACTTTATTCTAGTGATCTGGACAACTTACAGTTCTGTCCTTTAATAACCATGTCTTCTAACAACCATATTTGATTGGTACATGCATTATGTTTCCATCATGAGAATGACAAATAGAGAATTTTATCTTATTGATAAATTACCAACAGTTAGAAAAAACTGTCCCAACATTTAACTGTCTTGTGCAAAGTTTTATGCATTTCAGGAACTCTGCTTTCCAAACTCCTTTCATCACATAGTTGCTTTGGGTAACAGATATCCTGCATGTTTTAGTCCCATTTTTAAAAGCACTCTTTAAACGTTTCGGGAAGTAGCTAAACTAGCGCTGGTGAAAAAATTATACTTCAACCAGTATAAAATAAATGCAGTAAGGAAATAAGTTCACCAAAAACATTGAACAGATGTAACATTCTTAAATGTAGAGGGACTGATAATCCACTATAGAACCTAAAATTTAGCGGCAGAAGTGCATAATGTAAGGAGAAACCTCTACCTGGATTCCTGTGCTGTCAAAAACAAAACCTTCCGGAGCATAGGTAGTGCCACTCACACTATACTCAGAGGCAGTAGGACCATGATTTACAGAATGAAGTACACATATCTGCAAAAATGAAAAGACTTGTTAAAAGATTCTCCCATGTTCTACTCTACTTCTTAAGAAATTAAAAGAGCTGAAGCCACCATCTGAAAACAACAGAACACATAATGACTTTGTTGATGCATTATAAAGTCATCATTTCAGGTACACTCTATACCAAGTATATTGAGCATTTAGTTAGGAATGAGATGACAGCTAGCAAATGGCCCTTCTAACAGACAGCTATAGTTGACTTGTAGATGCAGTTATAATACTTCTATAATTGTTGGAAATGAAATCCAAACATGTCATTTCCAGAAAACAAGAAAGTATCCTGTGTCGCACTGCCAGAGAGATGTAGAATGTGTAACTTAAAAAATACACTTCAAAGCATCTCTCAGTAAGACATTGGGAACGCTCATCTCAAGAACTAGTCGTGGTAATTAAGTCAGCTCATGGAAAGATTAACATATAAGTCGCACAGATAGACAAAATGATCAAAGGATGATTACCTTTGAGACAGACATCATATTTGTAGTTAGAGTACCAGTTTTGTCACTGCAAATTACTGTTGTGCAGCCCAAAGTCTCCACAGACGGCAAGGATCTCACAATGGCATTTAAGCGAGCCATTCGTTTAGTTCCAAGAGCTAGACACCTGAGGAGATTAGTAGGAAAACTATAAGTATGACAAGATAAGGATATCTAACAGAGATCAATTATACACACAAAGCTTTAAACTAGAAGAAATACGTGAACTGAAGATGCAGGTTATGCATCATACACATTTCCCATTAAGATAAATATTTGACAGGTGTCTATGTAAGTCCATTATTTGAGAGGATCTTTATGTAAGTTTGCACCAAGGAAATTTTCCAGTGTCACTTGTCCATTCACAAAAGCGATTATTTAAATACATTATAGAAGAAGGCCTACAAAATTTGATCCCAATAGTAAGTTACTTTCCACCTACATTCAACACCAACTCCGGACTTAAGCAAGGCGCAAGTAATCTTATGTCTTTTATCTTTTCATGGGACGCAACTATTCATATGAATAAGTCTATGCTATCCATATATGCTTGTTGTGTTCATTTTCCAACATCAAAAACGAAATTTTACTTAGATCTATTTGATAAAACTAATTTTGCGGTCCAAAGTCTGAAGATTGAAGTTTGAGATATGATAGTTGAATTTATTAAGTAAGCCTGTTTGATAAAAATTAAAATCTGAAGTCTGAAATATATATGAAGTCTGGAATCTGAATTATGAAATAAATTTCTGAAACTAAAAATATATGAATTTTAAACTAAAGTATCTTAATTTTTTTTCTCAAAAATATTGGATTGGACACATAAAATCATCATAATAAAAAATAATTAATTTTTAAATTCATATATTATAATTTTTTAAGTGTGTAATTGTTTGTACTTGAGCATATGAAATTCTTCACATCATTTTCCACAGCTGCATCCTCAATAAACTGAAAGAAGCATCCACTGAAAAGGCACTGTAGTTCAGTTTTCTTTGACTGAAGTTTAATGGCCCTCTTCGAATTCAAAGGCACAAACACTTTTCAGGCAATAAAAGTAAAATGCACGCATACAGATATATCCAATCAAGCGCAAGTATTATAATACAGATATTGACAAGAAAGTTCTTTTAAGTTCAATATGGAATAGCATGACCCATTCTTCAAAAAATCAACGACTCACGTTGTGACAACAGCAGGAAGCCCTTCAGGAATAGCAGCAACTGCAAGGGCAACAGCAATCTGGGCACACAAGGGTCAAGCATGCGGAAAAGCAACAAATATGAATCATAACTCAGATGGAAAGCAATCACTGATAAGCAACGGATGGTTACCTTAAAGTAATGTATCGCACCCCTCAAAAAGCCCCCATGTGCAGGATCCCGAAAATGCCCAATGTTCACAATCCACACCAGTATGCATATACCAGCAATAACCTAAAAGGAGAAGAATTTGCCTAAAATGCACAATCCCAGAGAAACAATTTGACAGATAAATGCTCATTTCTGTCCCAAGATACGAAAAAAAAAAAATATTATGTGATATTCTGTGAAATAAAACTTAATATAACACTATCAATTTTGTCCAGGAAAATCCATAATGCATCAGTCTATAAAATTACAGATCAACCTAGAGACTTCAGGAAACTCTAAGGCAAGAGCTCGTCTCCATTGATGGAAAAAACTTTGTATGTCTAAAACATGGAACAATTACACATAAAAAAAAAAAACAGAACTTGATCTATAGCACAAACCTATCAGTACAAACTTTCCATAACAATTACAATACCATCAAATTAATGCATGTTTCCAAATATGCATGCAGTTTAGATTCAGTAATTTGATAGTCATTGCTCAAGACACTTGATGGGAGACACCTGATGTAGGACAAACATGTAAAACTGTTTTTATGCAAACAAAGATCTTCATGTCTTTCACTGAAACATTATAGTTCAAAAAAACTGACTGACAAGATAACCCCCTACCATCCTTTCATGCAAAACTTTCATCTAATCACATTTGAGCAAGGAAATGTGACTGACAAGATAACCCCCTACCATCCTTTCATGCAAAACTTTCATCTAATCACATTTGCGCAAGGAAAACAGAAATGATACTTATGTGATTTATATTTAGAAGCTTAATTCTGATGCTAGTAACCCTAATATGTACGTTATGTCTTCAACTGGTACCATATTGACAAGGGCGAACTATAAACTGAGACAGGTAAGAAAAGTGTGGTCACCTTGGCTAAAAATGTTCCGAACTCATCCAATTTCTTCTTTAAAGGTGTCACTTCCTGCACCAAAGAAACACCACAACAATAATTTATTAGAAACAAAATAATCAAATCAATGCAAGAAATTAGTTCAAAAAACTACTTACATCCTCAGTTTTCAACATAGAGTCACGAATGCTTCCCATTGCAGTGTTAGAGCCAACACCAACAACAACAGCTTTGGCACGGCCAGCAACCACAACTGTTCCCTGGCCCCAAAAAAATGGACAGAAGCTTGATGTTAATTCTTTAGGCAATAATGTACCTGTGTATTCAGTAGTAACAAATATGTACTATCCATGGAACAAAGAACTCCATCATTATAAGTTTTCTCCAAAGACATTGACATTTTATAGAATTCAAGCTTGAATCAGCAATCTAAGAGAAACCAAAAAACTTCATCCACATCAAAATTCTGCAGTCCAAAAATATGTAGCCAAGTGTGTACCTACCAAATTTCAGATACTGTTCATCAACAAAATAGTGTGTCTATTATGTACTGGCTTGAATATATGTAAGGACAAATTTGGCAGAACAAATGCATGATTCTATCCTCTATAGGACAAGAGAAAACTATCCCATGGTAGCAAACCTGAAATGATCAATCCTTCGTCATAATAGTTGAACCAGGTCAAGAAGCAATGATGCACAACTGACAGCCTAGTTCATTGAATCTAAACACTAGTTGAATTGGTCAAGATTTATCAAAAAATCTCAAATATGTTTCCTTATACTTGAAATATGCGCACATATTTATTACTCCAATGAAAATTTTGAACTTGCACAAGTTGTCTGCCATATAGTCTATGGTACTATCACACAATAAATGAAATACTTCTGAGATTCCCATAGTGAGATGCATTCTAAAATCATCTGAAAATTGTTTACCGAGAAAAGGATGTTTGTCTTATCCTGGTATACAGCATTTGTCGCAACTGTAGAACCAAGCTCCTTTTCCACAGAACAGCTCTCACCTATCATCAACCAGTGATACTATTCAGAGCATAGATGATAAAGGAGTCCGAGAAGTAGGGAAAAATCGAAAGAAAGGGGGAAAAAAATAAAAAAGGAGATACACAGAGATGGAAATTGATATTAAAGCTGCAAAAAAACTGCAATTGCACACATGAAAAAGCCCCAAGCAGCACCCCTACGTGAATACCACATTCATACAACAAAATAAAGGTAGAGCTAGAAGCGAGAAAAATCAATTAATAGCTGTAAAGTCACAGCCATGGACAGAAAGTAAATTTTCGTTACAAATAAACAAAACACCATCACAAATTGAGAATGGGAGTAATCATGGTCAATAACAGGAAAGAATTTGCACCAAAGATAAGAAAGCAGAAGAGACTAAGTGCTCGCTAAGCACAAAAACATGAAACATTCATTGATGCTCCAGTGTCACGTTATACAATGGATTATGTTCTCTCAATCTATTCCATTTTTTTATCATGCATGCCAAGTACTAACAATCAGCGGTAAACATTTTATCAATTTTTTAGTTTCACATGCTTAAATTGCATATACTTCACCTGTGAGGATAGCTTGATCAACACGTAGATGATCACTCAGCATCTCTATCATTCTCATATCCGCAGGGATTTTGCAACCAACTGGCCATTCCACATAACAACCATGAGAAAGGAGGCCAAAAAAAAAAAAAAAAAAGTGTAAAATATATTAAGAGGATATACTTTTGGAAAAAGAAAAAGAAAAAAGACACTTCATTCAGAACATAATTAGGCAAGCATATAATTATATGTTGTCAACTTACCGGAAACTTCCACAATATCTCCAGGGACTAGATCTGTCGCAGGTAATATTGAGAAGCAGCCTAATAACATTGGTCACAATATACAAAATACAAAGATTAAGAGAAGTCAATGTCTTGAAAAAGTCATCACTAACACATGTATTCATTTGACAAACTTTTACACTGAAACTAGCAAAGATTAGACAACTGGGCTTTTGGATATATATATATATATCGATATAAGAAGATATTATATTACTTGTCAATTCACCAAAATGATCATAAAACCAGGGGAAGATAATACCATTGACGACCATATAAAGGCAGAACTAAATAACTACACCTTTCTTTCCGTATAATAGTAAATCTACTAGTCCAATACCATATAACTAGTAAGTTTACCAAAATTAGAAATTCAAAACAAAGTTCAGCTAGGGCAGTACTTAGAGGCAACCACATTGTGCCACTTTTCCTATCATCAGTCACGTCATATATGGTTACACGAGCCTTTCAAACATAACCTCTATCCTTCTCTATTGGAATATTTTCTTTCCACAGAAAACCTGAATACTTTGCTGCATTCGTTCCAGACATAAATAAATGAGAATTTAGGAGGGAAAGTGGTAATCTAGGTCAATGGACTTCTGGTCATCATCCTACTTCCAATGACGTTAAAACTAGAGCAAAAATAATGCCAGCAACCACACAAATTTGTGAGTCAATTAGATTAACAAATGGGGATAAATCTAATAACCAACAATCAACATGAAACACGACCTCTGCTAAAGAATACCAGGAAACAGTGAAGGAAACAGATGTATATTGAGTAACAAAATGGGTAAGTCAGCATAATATAATTAATAGAACATGTCACTATCTGATTATGCTCATTCTTGAATGATTTTAAACCAGAAACTACAAAGCAACGTAAGAGAAACTCAACCACTCAATTTCTTGACGGGCATTAAGACCAATGAATAGGTTCAGTCACATATATTCTCAAGTAATTAGGTATAGCATAACCAGATAGGTTTACTCATACAATCTCAACACAATTCGATATCATAACATTTCTTTTGTATGTTGTAGATGTTCTTGCTTTACCATTCCGCAGGACAGTGGCAACATCAGCTTGGTAAGCACGCAGTTCCTGCAATTGTTAAAAGAAATTCATCAGTAAGGCAAACAGGAAACTAGACCAATATACCAATATCAAAGAATATAAGCATAATGACCGTATATGGATGGTGTGACATATGCATTCCCTGGTGGGAGATTAATAACCTTAGCTACATCACAATTTTGAGTTTTACTTATTGAATAAAATACCATGGATATTGCAAATGCATTCATGTAGTTATCAAGAAAATTGTGAACTTTCATAACATTAAATTGGAAAATAAGAAACGAGACATCTCGCTCATTGAGATTGAAAAGAATATGTCCTGTCAGAAATGACTCTAAAGGTTTATGGGTCATTGAGTCAGTATAAACTGCCACAGAAATGTTCATGATGCTCCAGCAGTAAAGATTAAGCCTCCAGAAGTGCATGGAAAACTATAAGGACACAATTTAGAGAATAATAAAAAGAATCAATCTGCTCAAGCAAATTATTTCTCCATGCTACTATGCAAACTTGAATATGCTAGCCAGATATTTCAACAGGCCCTATTCATTATTAAGTTATGATGTCAACTTCGGTCAGCAACTGTTTGCTTTTTAGCATCTATAAGAAAACGGGATTTCGAAAAACTCACTTCATAACAGGATACGTGCATGAACTACCACATTGTCTATGTTGATTGAAATATTGAATTACAAGTAATTTTCCCATTCAAATAGTTTTCAAATATGCAACTGCAAAATTATGGCATATCACATAGATGAAGAAGCATATTGGCAGTGAGAGAAAGTAAATATCAAGCTGTAATATATGCCCTAAAAAAGATAGTTAAGATGTATAAGAGAAAATCATGAAGTTTATCTGAATGAATTACAGTTAAACATCTATGCCAGTATCAACAATCAAATATTATTCATAACCTCTAGAGCCTTTTCAGCATTTGTTTCTGTAATTACTCCAACCGCAGCGTTAGCAGCCAATATCATCAATATCACCTATTTACAAGAAATTCACTGAATCAGCTATGTGTTATGAAGAACCATCAAATCCATCTATCGACGAGAAATAAAATGCAGAATCCTTGCACTCAGAATATGCAATGTTAACAGAAACATTATACAATATAAAAATTCTGGACAGTTGTTTCTCTAGCCACGAAATTTACATGAACAATGAAAAGTATTAAAGCTTACACCCCGATAGCAGCATGAAGACTATGCTTGTGAAAAAAGAAAAAGAAAATAAAGAACTTGCACTTACAGAAGGCTCCACGAAGGCCGATAAACCTGTCTCCCCATTAATCAATGCCAATAGGAAGGACACAACAGCTGAAGCAATTAATATCTTAACAAGCAAATCATCAAACTGCTTCAGCACTAATCGCCAAAAGGGAGTGCCTGCATAGTGAAGGAAATCAGGAGGAAGAGAAGACATTAAATTGCAAGAAGACACCAAGTAAGCTAAATGCTGAAGTATCAACAGATGTCAAAATCTTATAAGCTTATGCATGAGAAAGGACCAAGAAAAGACTGATAAAGAAAAATACACTCATCAACTGCCCAAGAGACCATGGTACAAAATTTCCCCCAAAATAAAGAAAGCAAGAGTAACAATATATAAGGTCATCCAGGATATCCTACATAACCTTTTAGTTAGCCTTTTCTTTTCATAGCATCATACAATGTGATGAGTAGCATCGGAGTTGTGCAGCATGAAATAGTGAAAATGTCCAGAGATTAATTGATCGTCTATTTAAAAAATGGCAAGTAGAGAGCTAGGAACAACTTTTCTGGTATCTCCCTCTCCCCAAAGCTTATAGCAAGAACATAAATGTTAGCTCTTTCCAAATTTCCAGCTACACAAACAGCTTGATTAGAGAAAAACAGGATCGACTGTCCCTAGTTAATAACTTAATCATCATTTCAGAAATTAACTCAATGTATTATTGCAACGTATAAAATACATGATTGGATTTGATTATTAGATTCTTGGACTTGATTGTGTATGTTTGTTGCTTTCAAATAGCTTCATATGTAACCTTCTTCAAAAGCAACAAGGAATTTAAACAAAAAGAAAAAGGCAGAGATATTATACAAACCAAAGTAATGTGTATGTTGAGAAAAAAGGAGAAAAACATCATATACAGAATGCATGTGTAAGAAAACTTACTTTGCTCTTGAGGCAGCACTGGAACCATGCCAAAACATGAAACATGCATCAGAATTTTTGGTTAAAAAATGAGAAGATAAACGCCAAATATAGCCAGTATCAAGAAAATAAACAACATAAATCTATGAACAAGTAATTTCCATTCTCCTCCACATTTGATGATTCAACAAAAATACCGTCCACCTCAAAAATGTATATCGAATCGGTACCTCAATCTAATTTTTTATAGGAAAGTAACATAAAGGGAATAAAAGCATGCAATGTTACGCCACTAAAAATTTGCAAAGTCAACCTACCATTCTATTGTTCAGTAACTGAAATTGCAACCAATAACACTTTTTTGGCCTTCTCAATGGCTTTTATCATGGATGATAAGATATGATGCACAGACTATCTGCTAGGTTGGTCTCTAAATGATAGAAAGCAACTATGCATGTGGCTCTACTAGTCTTAGCATAGAGAAATAACCAAGGAGTTTAACCTTATGAGCAAATATACACTTTTTCCCTGTCCAGCCCAAATCATCCCTTCCCTCCCCCATTGAACATCGTAATCTACTCTCTGATCCAACAATTCTCAATCAAAATTATCTTTTAACATTCAAATGTGCATTTCTTATTAAAGAATAAATCATAAACAGCAGGATCATCCAGCTTACCGTTTCGGCCATACAGTCTGGCATGCTCTGCAACCTACAAAGCAATAAATAAATAAACCCCCTTGTCTCTTGCCTCAGGAAATGAGGAATAACAATGCAATTCCCAACTCTCAACCAAGAATTTTTATCTTTGAACCTCAAAATTCAATTTTTCAAAACAGAAATGGCTATGTACCTGAAAATCTGTAAGCCCTTTACTTGCGTCCACTCCAAAGAACTCAAGAACCTGAGCAGACAGTGACATGTCAATCAATCCAGTGCTAATTGCAAGATAATAACAATAACAATAACAATTTCAACGATAAAAACCTCCGAGGCGGATCTTGCGTAGGCGTCCTCCATTGAGGAGGAGTGGAGTGGCAATGGCAGAATTTATATCAATCAATTCGTTGAAATTATGCCTCAGTTTTGTTCTAGCTCGTCAGAATATTTAGTTGCATTTGATATGGTATCGAATTTCAGATCTGACAACGACTCGGCGAAGTGGTACTTAAGTTTTCGGTGTCATTTGTCTCTCTCACGCTTCCATTTTCGAGGTTTCTAGGAGTTTTTAGGGCTAAAACATGTTTCAAAATATAATAATGATTTAATGATGTTTGAGAAACAAACATACATGTTTTCCTTAAAATTTTAAAAAAAAATTAACATTTTCATATTTTGAAGAATTTTGTAAAAAAAAAAAATTTATAACACAAATCATACAGACTATGATGACTTTACTACAATAATATGTAAAAATGTTTTAAAATATAATAATTATCTTATTACCATAATAATTGTAAATTTAAAATAACTAAACAAATAAAAAAGGTGAGAACGAGATGAAAAATATATATTTAATTAATTACAGTTACTAAACTTATTATATAATAAAATATTATAATGAAATGTTCCATGCCCAATAAAACTATCATATTGTGTCTTATAAATATTATATAATATGTGTTACTTAATCTAAGATTTGTGATTTGTAATTAGCAAATATATTTAATTTACAACTCATTAATTCATTTGTATTATTAAAGAATATTAATTAATTAAATATTAGGAGTTGTTTGGTTTGGTGAGTTTTGGAATGGAGGAATTAATGATTCCAATTCCACGTTTTTGGTTCTGATGGGTTTCATTCCTCCATTTACATGTATTTGATGCTACATTGTTTTCATTTTACTTTTTTCACTAGTGCTTGGCAAAAATATCATATCATTTAACATATCTATTATCGTTTTTCTATTTTTTACCTGTTTATTATAATTTTCATACGAAATTTGTAATTGTCGTTTGTTGCTCGTGTCTTTATACTAAAATCATTTTTCTCTAAATGATTCCGCTTATTTTTTCTCGTTGTTTCACCTCCAGTTATCATCTGTCTCCATCGTTTTCCTCTTGTTTGTTAATGGATACGTTAATCACAAGGAAGACACGTATGAATTATTGAATGGGCAAATGGTCAAGTGCTTCATAAAGACATTTTTTAATTGTTGTGCGATTATTTAGGTTTAGCAAATGATCGTGCATCTTTTAGGAATACATATATGAACTGTTGTGCTACCAAAATGCTCATTACATGAAGACATGGACAACCAAAATTAAAGATGTTGTGGGTGGATTTAATTTCTCATGCTGTATACATTTAGAGTTAAATTTTGCATTTGATGAATTTTTGAACCCTCCATTCAAATACCAAACTCATACCCATAGTAATTATAGATAATTAACGATACTCTTAATGAATAAATATTTTTCACTTAATTGAGTAACAGTTGTATTAAAAAAAAAACGGTTGACATAAAATTACGGCCCATCAAACTAAATTCCACGTCGAGCCCAAAACTATCTTCCAAACAACATGATAAACAGCCCGATACAACCCACATGGAGCCCAAACCAGCGGCGGCCCAAACTAAAAATAAAAGACTGAAAAGCTAGAATATGCCTCCCTCTCTTCATCCCTGTATTTAGGGTTTACTGAACCTGCGTAGGTTTAATTTTAGCTCTGTCCATATTCAAGAGTCTCAGGGATCCAATCACTACGCATTTGAAACTGATGCCAAGGTTATCCGCCGCCGAATTTTTCTCTGTGTCAATCTATGGTAGTCAAAGTTGTTGGGCCTTCCTACAAGGGTATAATATAAAGTTTCTTCCCTCAACAGCCGCAGTATCTATCGGTTCCGGTCGGTCGGATTAATAGTTGGAATTCTTCCTTAGGTGCAGTAGTCTCGTAATGCCGCAAGTATATAGGTGCCACTCTGTTGAGTGGACACCGTCGCCAGTGGTAGCTTTAGCCACCAGCGCCGACGATTCTCAGGTAGCTGCTGCTCGTGAAGACGGGACTTTGGAAGTTTGGCTCGTCTCCCCTGGTTCAGTTGGCTGGCACCGTCAGCTGGTACGACTTCTTCTGTCATATGCACATGTTTAAATTTTTGTTTGTGATTTCTTTTTTTTTTTTAATTGGCTATTTTTGCGGCAGACTATACATGGAAATCCCACTTCAAGAGTGTCATCAATGGTATGGTGTGGGGTGTCATCGGAAAATTCAAATAGCGGTAGATTATTTTCTTCGAGTATTGACGGATCAATCTCAGAATGGGACCTCTATGGTTTAAGACAAAAGGTAATGCTATTAAATTTTTTACTAGCGTCTGTAACTTGGTTCTTGTTTTTTTCATATGCTTGTTCGTATTGGTTTGTTTGAGCTTAGAAGAAATTCAGAAATCAAAGTTTTAATGCTCTATAACTGTTTTTGATTTTCAGACTGTTCTAGACTCCATAGGTGTCTCAATATGGCAGATGGCAGCTGAACCTTGTAGTGTAGCTAATCCTCATCTAGAAAAGGATATAGGACCTTATGAAAATGGCCATGATAATCACATGAATGGCAGCGGTGGTTATAATGGAAGTAGTGATAGTGAAGAAGAGGACGACAATGATAATGATTCAGTTGAGCTTCATGAGCAGCCATATGCTGAGAGTACTCGTCTAGCAGTTGCTTGTGATGATGGCTGTGTTCGACTCTACAACATTACAAGCACTGGGGGACTTACTTATAGCAGATCGTTACCAAGGGTCAGTGGTGAGACAGCTTGCCTTGTTTAAACTTTATTCTCAGATTTTCTGTTTTGATTCTCCGAAGATTAATGCACATTTGATATGGACAGGGCGCACATTAAGTGTAACATGGAGTCATGATGCAAGTAAGATATACTCCGGAAGTAGTGATGGGTATGCAACTTTTTGACTTCTGAGTTCCTTTGGTTGCTTTACATGGATATCAAAGATTGCTAGTTGGAATAACGTTCCCATTTCCGAGATATGTACTTTTTTTTTTCTAAGAGATATTTGGATTTTATTGGCAGGTTTATTAGATGTTGGGATGGTAAATTGATGCATGAAGTCTATCGGATAACAGTTGGGCTTGGAGGACTGGGTAGTGGACCTGAACTATGTGTATGGTCATTGCTTTCCCTGAGGTGAAACCTGTTATTTCTATTATTATCTAATCTTAATGGAATAATGTGTTGCCTTTAGTGAAAAGGCATATTCTAAAAGCTACCTCTTTGGTGTTGCTTCAGATGTGGGACCCTTGTAAGTGCTGATAGTACCGGTAGCCTGCAGTTTTGGGACGATAAGCATGGAACTCTATTACAAACACTTACTTATCACAAAGGTGATGTAAATGCTTTAGCTGCAGCGCCTAGTCATAACAGGGTGTTCTCTGCTGGATCAGATGGTCAGGTGTGTCTCTATGCTCTTTGGCGTAAACATTGAGTTTGGGCAAAGTTGTTAGTTTGTTCTTTTGTAGCCTTATTTTAGTCTAGTTTAGTCACAACTTGGCAAACAAAATGCTTAAGAGTTGTTCATTTTGGGCCATCTATATATGATGAGTTGAGTGTTAGAGGCCCATAAAGTTGAGAAATTCTTTTGTTCTTTGTAGATTACACAAAGTGACGATTTCTGTGATTAGTTGACGAAATGCAAGTAAAGAGGGGATAAGGTCCAAAGAAGGGATCAGTTTGGTTAATTATGACCAAAGGATTGGGCAGATGAGTAGCTTTGCAGGTTAACTGTTGGGCTTGGAAGAAGTCAAATAATGTTGCTGGCCAGCAACTGTAGGGCCTGCAGAAATAACTAAAATAACTATCCTTTTCTGATTCTAAAGAGTTATTGAATTCCCCTTACTCATAGGCAAGCAATATTCCTAAGTCTATCGAGCCAACTGAGCTAAATGATCCTTTAGAGTCACTAGGTTGGAAGAAATTTTTCTTCAATGCTTTGATTCACTCATTTTATCTTCGTATGCTTCCTTACCCCAGCTTGGTTTCCATGATTGAGAGTGAAGATGGGCTCATCTAGATCCTTCAGGATCCTGGGTCTAAGGTTTTGCACATGAGCTATATCATGTTAGTCTTGAGTTAGTAAAGTATGTCACCTAACATTCATTATGATTAGGCAGAAACAGATTGATGTGTTTCCTAGTTCTTTTTAAATATCAGAAGAGCTTTCTTCTGCATTTTAGACCTCTTGAAGCGTGGAAAATAATGTCATAAGTTACAGCATATTCTGTTTCATGTCATTTTGCTTATGCTTATTTTAATGCTTAATTTTCTTTATTTCCTGCCTTTTGGGAGCAAATGGCAATCTCTAAAGTTGATGCTGATTGTTTAAAACGCATGCAATCAGGTTATACTGTATAAGCTCTCAACTGAAGTTGTTGGATCTGGTGAACTGATGAAGAAATGGGTATATGTTGGGTATGTCAGGGCCCATACACATGATGTGAAGGCCTTGACTGTAGCAGTACCTATAAGTCGCGAAGGTTAGTTCTTTCTTTTTGTGCTTCTCGTGGCTTTTTTAACAAATATATCTCATTTTGTATACCTTCGCTTTTCCTATTTCTTGGGAGGTTAACTCTATTTTCCCGTTTTATTATAATCTTCCTATTCATAGATGAATCTCCTGATGAAAAGTTGAAGAGGCCTCGTGGTAGGGAGAAGCCGCTCGAATTTAGTTACCATAAATGGGCTCATTTGGGAGTCCCAATGCTTATATCAGCTGGTGATGACACTAAGCTTTTTGCATATTCTGCTAAGGAGTTTACAAAGTTCTCCCCTCATGATATTTCTCCGGCACCACAGAGAGTACCTATACAGCTTGCGCATGATACTGTGTTTAATCATACTCCGTTACTTTTGGTTCAGGGTTCTCAGTCTTTGGATATTCTTTCTGTGCGTTTGAAAAAAGGTGTAGTTTCTGACCTTGGATTTGGTCCTTGTGGTGGATCTGCCACAACAGATCTGGTGGCCCGAGTTAAGTGTACAGCTTCCCGAAAGATCATATGTAGTGCAATAGCATCTTCAGGGGCCTTGTTTGCTTATTCTGACCATTTGAAACCTAGTTTGTTTGAATTGAGGCGAAGTGAATCTGGAAAACAAGCATGGACTGTTAACAAAAAGAAGCTTCCTGTGGATTTGCCATATGCTCATTCTTTGGTTTTCAGCTCTGATTCATCTCGATTGATGATTGCTGGCCATGACAGAATGATATATGTAATTATCTACTTTTCCCCATTTATTTCAGTTTTTCCCCATGTGTTCCATTTCTTTTCTGCTTTCCCTCCCTTTTTACTGCTCCCTGCTTTCACTGCTGCGACACTTATATTGGTCTTTTGTTCTATCTCTTGAGAATTTGCCCATCTCCATGGCTGGTTTCATCTTCTTATAACCAGGTTAATTGAATCTGATCACTGTTAGGATATATAACCTGGGTTCAATCTCCAATATTTTAACTATACAACTCAATTCAAGGCTCTAGATGATTATGTTTTGCAGAAATCTCAGTTGCGGATGTTTTCATTTGTTTGTATTTAATACCAGAAAGGTTGTGTCAGAACAACCATTTATGTGAAGTTGTAGGTCTTGAATGGTTTCATGTAGGTTCTTTTGGGGTATTATTTTGTGAGTTAATTAAGACAATAGTATGTAATTAGTATGGTGGGTTGCTGCAGGGGGTGAGAGGGTAATGAATGAGTTCTGATAACATGGAATGTTAATTTGAGATTATACGTGTACCTACATTACAATTTAAGAGGAATGGATGAGCATGATATTAACTTTGCTGTTGCCCCCACATTTTCAGTTAGCCATCTATCTTATTTTGGTTTCTCTTCGTGTAAGTGCTCTGTTTTTGTTGTATTAGGTTTTAAAACTTTAATTAGGAATTATTTTATAATAATATTCAGAGTGGGACACCAGTGTACTTAACTTTTTGGGGACATCATTCTTGAGACTTTAATTAATTGTTCTAATTGTCCTGCAGGTTGTGGATATGGAAAGTTTGGAGCTTATTCACACATTTATACCTCATCATAAGGAAAATGGAGAAGGATTGCCACCCAGCGAACCTCCCATTACTAAGATGTTTACAAGTCCTGATGGGCAATGGTTAGCTGCTATCAACTGCTTTGGAGATGTGTATGTATTCAATTTAGAACTGCAAAGGTGAGGAGGATACTGTACTAGTTTATTGAGAGAATCTGATCCTTATGTTGTTCTAGTGTGCTAATGCATGACAACTTGATGCATTGTATGGGATGAATATTTTTTCACTAGGAGGTCTCTGATGAATAATCACATTTGTTTGCATACTGTGGTTATCTGTTACTTTGTGTATATGGTCTTTTAGTAGTATTTGGACAGTCATATTTTGTGTATCTATTGTCCAAGTTTATCTGTGACGTATGTTGAACCATTGCTTGTTTATCTTGGAGTGTTCTTTGCATCATTTTTATATGTTTTGCTGGCAGGCAACATTGGTTTATAGCAAGATTGGATGGTGCCTCTGTCACAGCTGGTGGTTTTACCCCACGGCAAAGCAATGTGCTCATTGTTTCAACATCTTCAAACCGGGTTTATGCATTTGATGTTGAAACCAAGCAGTTGGGTGAATGGTCTAAAAAGCATACGTTCTCCCTCCCTAGGAGGTATCAAGAATTTCCTGGAGAGGTCATTGGTTTATCTTTCCCACCCTCTAGTACATCATCTGTAGTCATCTACAGTCCAAGGTATTGTAATGGCACCCTTTCCTTTATTGTTTCTAGTTTTCCCTCGCTTTCCTTTTCTTTATTTTCCTTTATTTGGTTCTGTTTTAATGAATTCTTGAGAATATACGACAAGTAAAAAACCAGCAAAAATGTAGTGAGGATTATTGTTTTTATTATTTGCATACCCTCTCTGATTGCATTGTTCATCTTGCTTTTAGGGCAATGTGCTTGATTGACTTTGTGATGGCGGTAGAAAAAGATGATCACGCTGATTTGGAAAATTGGCAAGAGACGTTAAAGAAGCAGTTGCAAAACGGAAATGGATTAAAAAGAAAGTTGAAAGGCGTTGAAAACGGTAGAAAGAATTTTGACTTCTGTGGTTTTAGAGATCCTGTTTTATTTGTTGGACATCTACCGAAAAATTCTATGTTGATCATAGACAAACCGTGGATGCAAGTAGTTAAGAGTTTTGATGCTCAACCTGTCCACAGACATATATATGGAACATAACATGCGATACAGTTCTGATCTTTTCTTTTTTCTTTTGTGGTTCTTGGCCTCGAGGAGAAAGGTTCCAACATGGCTGAGGTCTACACCATGTTGTGTAATTTGTCATCTCGAAATCAGTTTTGTAATGAGAAAGAGTAATTCTTTTTATAATATTACGTTTGTTTCCTTTTTCTACTCTGCTGTTACTATTGCTTTACCATTAGGAGTGTATTAACTTTAGGGTTTGTTGTCTTGTGTTTTCTTCTTCAAAAGCTACTTTGATATGTTCAAACAAAACTAACCCCTTCTTTGCTGTAATGTAGTATTTTGCATGGGTTTGGCCCTCTAAACTGACTTTTTTTCAAGTTGAATTTATTAGTATAACCGACCCGATGAAAGGGTCACTTTTTGCAATTGGTGATGTTCGAATTCAGGTGGAACCTTTGACGGCTTACAATTTTACTTTTTGACAGCTTGTTTGTTTAATATGCCACAAGTGAAAATCTGATATAATCTTGTTTCCTGTCATCCCTCTGATGTTGTGGTTGATGTGGAAACATCACTGTTGTGAACCATTCAATTGACAGTGTCGCAAGACTCTCATTGGTCTTGCTGGAATGATCTAATGGTGTTCTGTCGTGCATTCTTGGGCAAATATTCTGGTTCAAGTTGGCTCTCTCTTCTGTGTGGGGCACTACCCTTGTTTAGATCTGCAGAATTCTTCACTTCACACTCTTGAAGTTGTAGGAGTTAATGCGTGATTATTGGGGGAGAAATGTATACATTTCCTTCAGAAACTGATCAAAATGGTCTTATTCAGGCCCCCCAATGATTGCTTTTATTACTACTTTCTTGCAGCCACCTACCTCTTTCAATGAGAAAAGATCATTTTACTGCCTCAGTCCCCCCAAAAAAATTCTCGTTTTTATTAGTATTATAAACAGAGGAAGTTCATGTAAATTGGGCTGTATGCTTTTCACAGTTATATGAATCAATATTGCTGGTTTCTGAAGTAAATCTGTATGCATACTTGAACAGTTCTGAAAGAATGTTCATTTTTCTGTGTCGTAAAGCTTGATGATGCATAGTCCAATGGATATACCTGCATTGTTTTCTTGTTTGACTGACCACGATTTCCAGTGGCTCTCAATCATTTGGTTATGATGGAAGCTTAAAAGGATCAATATTTTGAAGATACTGACCTGAGTGATCATCTGATTGGACATAAAGCTTCAAGGAAGGAAACAAAATCAAATTGAAAAGAAGCTTTATCATCAATCACCCTCAAGCCTCAAGGTTATAATATAGCTGAGAGTTATAACACCTTCCGTAACAGTATTAGACAAAATGAATGAGATATTGAATTTCAGATGCATTTGGATTTGCCAAAAGTTAATTTGTAGTACAACCTGCACTGTATGTAAGTTAGAGCTAGTTGTTGTTGTCAAGCCTCCCAAAATTGGGGAAAAAATTCCATGTTTCAGCTATCGACTTCTGGAACAGTTTCAAGAATCAAGCTAGGTAGTACAGCACATGAAAAGGGGTCCATTTCCATTCCGTTTTGCATCTTTTAGGACCAAGCATCGTACTATCTTACAGCTCTTCCTTTCCGTTACAATTTAAAGTTGGACAGCCAAAGTTTGCTGTCAATGTTTTCCTTTTTTTTTCATTTTATTTTTCTCCTTTTCCAATTTTATGCAATGGGATTGGATTGGATAGCAGTGAATTAGCATACCATCACAAATCAAAGCGTTAAAATTCGAGTTTTTCACGCTCGAAAGCCTATCATCAAATGAGTAGGAAGTTTGGTTTTTTGGTTTTGGATACACAATGATTAGAATCAAACATGCTTATCTGTAACTTTCTGAATGTACATACATTACATGATTGGATGATTTAGTGTGAATAGGGATGCTTCTTCTTCTACCTTTTTTGCTTTTCAGGACAACAAACACCTTCTTTTCTAGACAAGTTGTATAATCTATAGTATTAAAGTCCTAAACTTTTATCTTCTTGTGATAACATGGAGATCTTTCGCCTACTGATCTAGACAGCCCGAATCCCGAATCGGCCGTCAGAAGATTCCTTCCATGGAATCTGCAACCGGCCCTGAGTGCGGGGGGCTCAAAGTATGTTCCTAAAACTTTTGTTTGTGCATGAAAAGTTGTCAATATAAACATGGTGTTCATTGTCATTGGATTTAACTAATCTTTCCATGTTTTTTTTTTTTTTTTTTTTTGTTTTAGGCCGGCATTTTGAGTCGAGGAGGCTAGACATGTGTGAAAGATTTAACTATATTAAAGTTTTTCAGGGCTCTGGAAAAATATTGTAGTATTTGTTTAGTATGTACTGTTTATCAGCCCTCTGTTTCTCAGTGTCTGGCCTTTCTTTGTGTACAATGTAAATTGCACGTGTGGCCATGGATTTATTCAATAATTGATCCCACGAGAACAAAATAACAATACTTTATTAAAATCTGGACGAACTCAATCGTATTTTTCTAGCATAATGTGGACAAAGATGTTTTGACTTTGCAAAAAAAAAAACCCACTATTTTATCCCTTCAAAACTGCATAATTTACGTTGAATATGGCGGATTTACAGCTTAGTTTTCAGATTATTAAAGAACAGTTAAACGGGTTGTTCTGGAAGGTGGTAAAGAGAAGTTCTTGCAGAAGGGAGCTTTTTTACAGCGAGACAGGCCAATAATTGCTGTACAATGGGAGGAGATTTTCAGGTATCAGGACATATAGCTGGGAGCTGTCGTCTTTTTCCATGAATCGGCATTATTCTCCAAGATTTGAGTTCATTCTAAAGGGGGATGGCGAGATCTTGAGTAAAGATTTGGAAGAAATCCCATAACAATAAGTTCAATAATTGTACCATTTTAGCAATATATGGATCACATATGTTAGAGTGTGTAGCTGTCAAGAAGGAGTTGTGGGGTTGTGGTTTCTGGTCTGGTTTGCTGGAAAAAACAAGACTTTAACTGAACCAATTTTTTTCATCATAGATATTGTCTTCTTTGAGGTTTGTGGGGAGGGGGGGATTTTGTTACCTGATTTACACAATCCCAATTCACCTCATTTTGAGTTTTCTCAAAGCTGGCAATCCCCTAAAAGTAGAGGGCACTGTGGCCTCACTTATCAGCCAGCCCCTGAAGCTTTGGCCCTCATCCCACACTGGCCCCCCCTCTCCTTTTTTCCTTTCTGTTGTTTGTATCTTTGTGTGTGTTTTGTTACACAGCTAAGATAGTCTCTCTAATTATCTTTCCATGTGACCCCCAAAAAACCAGGCAGTAATAATGCAAATTGTAACCACCATCTGTCATCAAAACAGCAAGAAATGCTCATCCTTGTTTCTGGTTTTCGCCCTTTTCGAATTGGCGAATTCATTTTGCAAACTCTTAATCTTGTTTGTTAATGAAATGGGATTCCTTAATGCACTAATTAACTTGAATTTCTGTGAATTGGGCTCAAGAACTTCTGCTGCAGCTCTTGATTTTGGGAGTGGAAGGTCAACTCCCAACGAAAGTATACACAGAGAAGAAAAAAAAGAAGTATTTTTATTGACATTTATGTTCTGAGGTTGTTTCCTACTGCATAGACAGGATGAAATGACTAGTAGAAAAAGTAAATTAAAAGAAAGTAAATAAATGATCATCATATATGGCTTGTTTTACACTTTTAACATGAGCAATTCTTCTCAGCTTCTCAGCTAAATATTGCTGCTCTGCTGCATAGACAGAATACATATGTTGCCATAACTCAATGCCACTTTTCCTTTCCTACAGACTTTTTTTTCTTGTTTTTATAAAAAGAATACACTAGAGAAGAAAGGTGAGAGAGGAGAATCAAACAGTGCAGAAAGAGACCTAATCTTGGGATGTTGTTATTCTTAATCAGCTTATCCAGTCATGAAGACTTAAAAAACCCAAAGTGCTTCTTCAGTACAGATTTTCCCTAAAACGAAGAAGAAACTGCATTAACAAAATTGAATGATGAATATTCATCAGTTGTAGTTCAGAAGGGCAGTTTAAAAAACCTTGCAATGTGTTGCAGAAAAGCCTTGAGACAAGCCCGAATCATGCGCCGCGAAGTAATTATCATTGTTATGATGAACAGCATTGTTCTCAAAGAAGAGAGCCCTTTGAGTAGCCTGGAGCATTGAACATTTAACTTGAATTTAGTAATGAGAGGAATGGTTCAAGCAAGAATATTTTG
The DNA here is from genome assembly GCA_030378225.1 of Knoxia roxburghii. Lineage (NCBI taxonomy): Eukaryota > Viridiplantae > Streptophyta > Magnoliopsida > Gentianales > Rubiaceae > Knoxia > Knoxia roxburghii. Next base: position 42,057,796 of record CM059418.1, read on the forward strand.
AAAGTTTTGTTTTGTCAATGAATTGAACTTGCCTTAGGGAAGCTGAGGACAGGGGAGCTAGCAGTATCATCAAGATGAAAATTCTGCTGCTGCTGCTGCTTTCTTCTATGCTCTTTAGCTTTCAGTCTGTTTTTGTTGCTCCTTTTGGATTCTGAAACTGTCATATTGCCATCGTTGTATCTTGTTGTTCCTTCAGAACTGTCTTCTTCATCCTGCAGATGGAAATGTGGAGGTCCCGAGGAAGCGTCCGACAACATCGATAAATCTTCATCTTCATCAGCCTCATCATGCACATGATTAGCACCTTTGCTTTGATAACAATCATTAAAGTCATCATCAAATGCCATACTTCTGTTCCATTGAACTGTAGTTGTAGAAGTTGAGAATGGATCCAAATACATGGTCCATCCAGATGCACAGCCACTGCTATATTCAGAAGTTGATACATCCATAATTTTTCTGTATGATGTATTTTCAAGAAGAACAGATGGAACTCAAAGGGAGATTTTTGCTGCTGTTCTCTCTTTTCTTCAGTTGTGTATATCTATATAGAAGTAGGGAAGTGAGAAAAGAAAACTGTTCAGACTGAGTGACATTAAACCAAACAAAACCATATAACTCAAACTCTCTAAGTCCTAGACCAATTTTGTCCTATGCTATAAACAACTTTGGCTTTTCCCTTTTCTTTTTTTCTTTTTTTTCTTCTTGGAATATTTTTCTGATTTTCTGGAGAATCATATTGCCAGTTGGCTTGTCATTTTGTTTTGGTGATGTGGGGAAGGGAAGGAGGGAGGTGAAGAAATGGGCTGGGAAGATTGACCATTGACATTTTTTGATGGTGTAAAATAGTGATTATGGAACAAGATTTCCTCCTATCTTTTTCCTTTCATTTTCAAGCTAATCATTCATAGTTCTAGATTTCTGAAAAATCCCTATGTTAGTAGCTACAGAGAGTTAAGGTTTACATTATCTACACCACTATCTGAAGAAAATCTCTCATTTTTGTTCAACCTACCCTTATATTAATATTAATAGATTGTTAATATAGCTAATAAAAAAAAATACCACGGAGTTGGTCTTTTGAAGTAATCATGCTTAAGTAGCAAATATTGGGGTAAACAATCTCTACTGTTTCGGTTTAATTAATCCTTGTATGTAGGAAATAACATCTCACTCGAAATTTATCGACAATCAATAAAAAGTTTTAAACTTTTTGATGTGGGATAATATTCTAACGTATACTACCTCCATTATCCTAAAAGGGCCATCCAATTTCACCTATAAATTTAAAGAATTGATGCTTTATTCCCTCATCCAATGATTTATCTGCATTAATCTTGATATCTCTTGCAAACTAAACTATTGAGCAAGAAGGGCTGAATATATACATAAAGAGCTTTTAACATTAGTTTTGTGCATGCATCTGTGCCTCATAACCAACTGAATGTCAGCATTAAAAAAAAAAAAAAAAACAATGATTTGAGAACAACAACAATGGAATCAGTAAACTTACCTAGTAAATCTAGAAAAGATTTGAGTTGTCTACATTGTGTCCAAACACAATAAAAATATAACACACTTTCCCCTTTTCCTTTCCACAATACTCTACAACTTAAGGCTTTTTGTCATAAAAACTGAGAGTACTACAGCTCACCACGCATTGTCATCACCAAGAAGAGTAGAGTGAGAAGAAGAAGAAGCCAACAAACTAAAAAAAAAAAAAAAAAAAGTGCTGAAAATTTGTTTGGCAGTATTAAGAGACAGAAAGTAGATGATGATATTATCATAATCCTTAGGGAATGCAAGTCTTCTTGACATCAAATCAAGGTAAATTAAACTGGGCTTCAAAGGATTTATTTATGTGACATTCAGTTCATAACCCCTGAGATAAAATAAAGAAAAATCGAAGAACAGATATCATTATCAAGAAATGCAAAATCTTGAAGATAGTTCAAGATGATTATTAGTTCATATTTTTGCATGGGGGGCGGGGTGGCTTTGAGTAGGGTACCCTAGTGAGTCAGCTGGTCCCCTGGCCTTAATCCCAAAGGCACATGCCCTTTTGCTGGCTTTGTTGTTAGTACTGCTGAGAAAAAAACTGGAAGGGCGTTTTCCTCCATCATCCCATTATTGATTATTCATCTGTACGTTGAAATTTTTATGGTCTGTCATGCATACATGAATGAATGATAATTGTAAGAAACTTTTGACCCCTCAAAAAAAAATTCACCAGAATCTTCTTCAACCAAGATGAATGAAATGCAGCCATCACATTATGAATGTTTGCAGCTGGCGGATTTTCCAGAAGTTGTGGGTTGATAAGAGGGTCAGAATGCCGGGGAAAATGGTCACTTTTCACATAAAGGTGCATTTCCCGAGAGGAGTTAATCAGAATAGCTGATATTATTGTGCAGATGAGGCAGCAAATGGTGATGCTTTGGAACTACTTACAACTTAACAAGAACAATAGAGAACATTGGAGGCTTATAAATTATAGGATTAGTAGGAAGTGGATTAGATAAATGTTTGTTTACACCCCTTTTGTTAGTCATTGGCGGGCATTATCGAATTTTTGATCTTTAATATTGACGAACAAAATGTCGTAAATGTTCATCTACACCCCTTTTGTTAGTCATTAGCGGGCATTATCGAATTTTTGACCTTTAATATTGACGAACAACATTTGGTAAATGTTCGTCTACAACCCTTTTTGTTAGTCATTAGTGGCCATTATCAAATTTCTGACCTTTAATGTTAACGAACAAAATATTTTGTAACTCTCGACATTATTAGGATGAGTAGTTTAAAATTTATTGATGAAATATAAGGTCGGCAAATCCATAAGCTTCATGAAATAGGATTTGAAAGTCGAAAAATTCAATCCTCCAAATATCATCCGACGAAAAGTATACACAATCGTTATAACATAAAAATACCTCGTAAAACAAACCTAAATTTTAGAATATTTGAAAGGATTGAATCCCTTACTTTACAAGTATAGTAAAAGTCACATCAAATATGAAATGCTGATATAATCAGTAATTTTAATTTCTAATTCTTGAGTCGATATAATCTAATTTTACAATTATTGAGTCTACTTTACTAGGATAAAACTATGAAAGACAAAAGAACAAAAAAAAAAAAAAAAAAAAAAAAAAAAGAAAAAGAAAACAAAGTCAACTTTGCATGGGATGACTGCAACATGTAGTGAAATTGTTCAACTATCACTGCTAAAAAGCCTAGAAAACAAAAAAGACCATAAAACAGGGGCAGCAAGCCATCATCCAACTTTAATTTGACTTTATCTTTGTTGCAATATGGGCTCTTACAGTTACCGTTTTCTAAGTTATTGGTCTTTATATATATGTACTATGTAGCCCTTTTTTATTTTTTTATTATTTTAAAAATAATAATAATTGCTATCGTGGCCCCTCAAGGCTTAAGCATGAATAGGTAAGGTTGAATTTCATTTTGGCCCTTCTTTAATTCATCTACTTCAGAAAAAGTCTCCTCTTTCCTCCAATATCAAAATCATATCCTTCTCATTTAAGATCAAGAAACTCAATATATAAAAATTCAAAGTCCATATCACTTTGGGTCAAATCTCTAAAAAGTTATCGTCTTTTGCAAAGTAAATGTGTTTTTTAATTTTCATCGATCGGAACACCATAATATATAAAAAATAGCATTAATTTTATATAAGTTAAAACTTAATAAGTAATTGATATTTCAAGATGAGAACGTAGGGCGGCGGGTTATTTTGAAACTTTAAAAGTTTAAAATAATTAGATAGTCCTAGCTCTCCTTGATTATTGATTAATGGAGTTTGAAAGGATAAATAGGGTTGGAAATGATGGGATGAAGTAGTTGCTCAATAATGGAGGAAGGGAAGGGCTGGCTGGCTGGCCATCTCATATGGGAGGGACGAGTGGAATAATATTAATGTGTGGGTGGGCCTAGGGTAAGGAAAAAGGAGTAGCGTTCCGTGAAAGTTGACGGACAATTTGGGTGGGTCGTTCCGTTATTGGGCATACACGATGAAGAAGAGGGACACGTAGCTTTCGTTCCAAGTTGTGACCATGTCAATGTCAGGCAGGGTGCCTGCCACACTAGCATCGATACGACAAAGGAAAGTACTCCGTAACGTAATGCGGTAATACGGTAATAGTAAAAAAAACATTCATCATTTTAGTATGGGTTTTGAATGTTCACCATTTGAGATTTATTTGGTTGTTTTAGGGTTTGAAATGGAAAAATCGGGATGAAAATGATTTTGGGCGTTTGGTTTGGTTTGGTTTGGAGTACGAGAATGGAGAATAGAGAATGAATTTCATTATTAAATATTTGAATTTCGTCAAAATTCCACTTTTAAATTTTAAATATATATTTTATTTTTTGTGAATTGAAATTTTTATGAGATATTGATTAAAACTAAGTTAATGTTTGAATCGACTTATGTTGAAAAATTAATTTCACTTGAACATAAAATTAAATTGAGATAAATTTTAAATACTAGATATGTCTTTAAATAATATGGATTGATGACTAAAATGTACCGAAACGTTATAGGTAATTCAAACAATATATGTATTTTAAAAATTTTTTAAGGAGAAAAATAATGAATAGGGGATAATACGTAGTACCAGGGAGATGGTATTTAACAGAGAAAAATAAAAGAAAGTATTACCTATTTAAACAAAATTATACGTGTGAAATTGCTACATAATTATTTTCCCTCCAAAATTATATTAACCATTTTACTTTTATCTCTCTATTTTTTAGAAGAAAAATAAAAACCTTTTATTTATCTCTTAATCCATTATTTCTTTTACACATAACTAAATATGATAATTTTTTTTTGCTTCAAAAAAAATATAATAATTTTTTATTTCAAAAAAAATAAAATTTTAAAATATAATTATTAAAAACTTATTATTAGATCACTTGTATATTTAAGTTGGTTGGTAAATTTAAAAGTTGATACATGGCATGGGTCATATTTTATTACTCCCTCTATTTTTTAATAAGATTTTAAAATTATGCATGCTGTTTAAGGATAAGCTATTATTGAATTTTTTATTATAATTTTTCTTTCAAGAATCTTCATTATATCCTATTTAAAATTTAACATTAAATAGAGATAATTTTAAATAAAAGACTAAAAGTTAAATTAAAAGTATAAAATATTTGATACAAAAATTTTACTTATTTTTTAAAGTTTATAGTAGTCTCTCTCTGTTATAATAATAGTTTTGTTTGTACTAAAACTTACACAAAATAATTATATTATATTATTTTTACTTATAATTCATATTTCTGTAATAAATTATATAAAAAATATATATAATTTGTTAATTCTGATTCTGTTAATAAAGTATATTAATAATAAAAATAAAAAGATAAATTATTTTATAAGACAAAAGTAATTTTAAAATAGGATTATTATTTATAAAACGAATGAAATATGAAAAATTGGAGGGAGCAAGATATAATATATAGGTAATTTATATGGTGGTCCTATAGGACCACCATGAATTTTACTCCTACCCCGCTACAGTAGCGCGCTACAGTTCCGCGCGCGCTACAGTAACGCGCTACAGTTCCGCGCGCTACAGTAAACGCGCTACAGTACCTTCGTTTCTTTTGTTATTTTTGGCTATTATGATACATATTATGGACGTTTTTGTTGTATGATATGATTTCTTTTATATTTTTGATCTGATATCTAAATTCTGTTGATCTGATGTCTGCTATTTTGTGATCTGATGTCTATATAATCATGATTTGATCTACTTTGTTAAGTATATTTTAGTTCTACTGTATGATTTCTTTTATATTTTTGATCTGATATCTATAGTCTGTTGATCTGATGTTAAGTATGAGTTGATCTGATGTCTATATAATCATGATTTGATCTACCTTGTTAAGTATATTTTAGTTCTACTGTATGATTTCTTTTATATTTTTGATCTGATATCTATAGTCTGTTGATCTGATGTTAAGTATGAGTTGATCTGATGTCTATATAATCCTGATCTGATCTCCTTTGTTAAGTATGTTTTAGTTCTGCTGTGTGATTTCTTTTAAAATCTTGATCTGATGTCTATAGTCTGTTGATCTGATGTCAAGTATACGCTGATCTGATGTCTATAGTCTGTTGATCTGATCTCCATTTTTAAGTATGTTTTAGTTCTACTGTATGATTTCTTTTAAAATCTTGATCTGATGTCTATAGTCTGTTGATCTGATGTCAGTTATGAGTTGATCTGATGTCTATATAATCCTGATCTGATCTCCTTTGTTAAGTATGTTTTAGTTCTGCTGTGTGATTTCTTTTAAAATCTTGATCTGATGTCTATAGTCTGTTGATCTGATGTCAAGTATGAGTTGATCTGATGTCTATATAATCCTGATCTGATCTCCTTTGTTAAGTATGTTTTAGTTCTGCTGTGTGATTTCTTTTAAAATCTTGATCTGATGTCTATAGTCTGTTGATCTGATGTCAAGTATACACTGATCTGATGTCTATAGTCTGTTGATCTGATCTCCCTTTTTAAGTATGTTTTAGTTCTACTGTATGATTTCTTTTATATTCTTGATCTGATATCTATAGTCTGTTGATCTGATGTCAAGTATTCGCTGATCTGATGTCTATATAATCCTGATCTGATCTCTCTTGTTAATTATATTTTAGTTCTACTGTATGATTTCGTTTATATTCTTGATCTGATATCTATAGTCTGTTGATCTGATCTCTTGTATTCTCTCATCTGATGTCTATATAATCCTGATCTGATTTCCCTTGTTAAAAAAAGTATTTTTTTTTTAAAAAAAGAATTTTTTATAAAAAAGGTATTTTTTTTTAAAAGTTTGTGCGTCAAAAAAAAAAAAAAAAACTGTAGCGCGTTACTGTAGCGCGAAACTATAGCGCGTCACTGTAGCGCTACTGTAGCGCGCGCGCTTACTGTAGCAAGTAGGAGTAAAATTCATCCTACTCCTATAGTACCACCGTAAACGGACTCATATATATAATATATCATGCAAACTAAATTCGTATTAGATTAGTCAAGCGCCACACGTGCGCTGTTTGAAAGCCATGTGCTCAACAATTATTCCTCCCTTATTTCGCCATCAATATATATTTCCTCCAATTCCTTTCATTCCTGCCTTCAATAAAATTAAAATTACAAAAAATAAAATGGAAAATATAAAAAGCTACAAAAATATCCGACGCTAATAATTTATAAAGCAAAAAGAAAAAAAAAAGCCGCCCCCAATATTGCATTAAATAATATTTTTGATGAATTATGTCACGATAATATATTTATAAGGAGTATGCTGTAAGGTAATATTATTTTTATCAAATTAATTTAATTAAATAATATAATTCTTATTTTTTTTTTATAATAATAGTGATATTATTATAATGTCATTATCAAAGAAATGGATGAAGAGAATAATCAGGGCAGGCTTGCTACTTTTGGTTGGCGACTGTGCAGGATTCACTTTGCTGACCTCTACTCCATGATACTCTATCATGCAAACTGAGATTATTATTTTAATTATTTTCTTAACAAAATTTAAATATTTTAATAAAAAATATATCATTAAAAAAATTACAAAATTATACTGAAATTGTAAAACATTATTTATATATATACTTTTTTTAAAAATGTTTTACATAAAAAAAATCTAACTTTTAAAATATATATAACTTACAATTAGGTATTAGCACAAAAATTAATTTCTTTTAAATGTTTGTCCTCTTATACGCAATTTTTATTACGTACTTATATTCTAATGCATTTAGAATTAGAAATCCTCAAAAATACTATTTACTTTCAAAATAATAATTTTATTTATTATAAGACAATGGGTAGTATTTACATATTTGCTGCTAGGGGAAAAAATTTATACTTTAAGTTAAGGATTAAAACATAATTAAAAGTAAAGTTTAGACAAAAAAAAAAAAAAAAAAGGTTGGTGAAGGCGATCCCGGAACAGTAATGAGAAGAAAGGACGAACCTTGCTGCCATCGGCTTTCTTAGCTCAGTTGGTTAGAGCACCCGTTTAGTAAGCGGGAGGTCTTGAGTTCGACTCTCAAAGAAAGCAAATGCTGCAGTTGCTTTCCTTCCAACTATTTTGAGACGCCGCCGAGAGAGAGAGATGTTGAGTGCGGCGGTGTCGGCAGGAAGACGTTGTTAGCTACGAGAGTACATGAGTTGTCACTCTTTGTCCATTGTGTCAATAATGATGATGCCCAGCCCTTTGATTATTCCATCTACAATACTAGCATTTATGTACCCTTTCATGCCGATTCTCAACCTTAAAATAACGTTATTTTATTATTTTTTTAGATTAGAAACCAAGTATACTAACACTAATTTTCCATGTTTAGATCATAGTCATCATCCCTTATCTGTCTTTTGGTGGCTATTTTTTGTTTTGGGTTCAAAACAATTTCCAATGGTGACATTCACAAAGAACATTTTTGGTGGGAAGTTTGCTTATTCTAGTACGACTATTTTGGGTTGCATCTTCTAGAATCCCCAATGAATTGGGCTTAGTTAGTACAATGTTGTCAAAGTGCTATTCTCTTCTGTCTTATTCTTGCCCATTGAAACCAACTATGGGCTTATTGTGTTTCTCAAGACTTGCAAGAGAATGATAGACTTCTTGTTTTTTTTTTGTTTTGCGTTTCTGAGTTTCTGCAACTTCAAAGCCCAGTTGGGCAGTGGTCGCAGGTATCTACAGAGTATAACATGCCCTCATAATGATATTCTCTGGGATGCTTCAAAATATGAACCCAAGAAAGAAAGAACAAAAGGGTGGAAGACAGTCCAATTTCCCTTGAAGATTAAGCATTCTCTCATAGCGTTCTTTTATGGGGGGATTTTCCCAAGTGGCACAAACTGCAGAATTGTTAAACAAAACAAAACCGGCCTTACATTTTATTATTTGTCACTTTATCTCGTTGGTTTATTTGTCTTTAATATGTTTCCCCTAAGACATTTGCTTAGTTCAAATCGGTGTTTTGACATTTGGCATGTCTTCTGTCCAGCTTCTTCTTTGCTCATCCCTTTTAATCCAATGAAATGGGATGAATAAATAAAAAAAAAAAAAAAAGGGCCATTTGGTAGTATATTATTTGATGATACAAATTCTTGGATTCAAATCTTGTTCAACAGCAACATATTGGCTTAACTGATCATGGAGGTCGCAGAGGATGATCCGACTCTTTCCAGGTTGATTACAGCGTGCCATGATCTCAAGAAACTTGTGCATACTTCAGTTGGTGTGGAGGCAAGCTTAGATGAAATGGATAAGAAGCTGGCTTTGATGCATGAAACTTTAAGCATGGCTTCCAAGAGAGTTGCTCCTTTGCAAACGCTTTCCATTGTTAATAAAGCTCTTGACACCAGAATAAACCGAGCTATTTCCCCTGCTCTTGCCCTTCTCGAAAGCTTCAAACTTTCTGAGTCCCTCCAGCGGAGACTCCTCGAACTTGCCGCGAAATTATGCAGCGAAAAGGTGCAGGTCAGGAGGCTCAAGAAGCTGATCAAGTATGTTGATTGTGTGGATCAATTGAATGAGGCCATTGATTCAATCAGCCAAGAATGCGAGCCGGCGATCCAGAAGCTGCAAGAAGTGGTGGAGTTTTTGAGTAGGACTAAGGCCACTGATCCGGACAGGACACAGCGGCTCAGAGAAACATTGATTACTCTGAAAGCCCTTTACGAGACAGAGGTTGATGCTATGAAGTTTGATGGCTTGCTTGACGAGGCTTTACTGAACTTGCAAGATGAATTTGAGACCCTATTGCTGCTGCTAAGGCACGAGATTGGAGAGATCGATATAGATGAAATGCAGGAGATTATGCCTAGAGAGTTGGGGAGTGATCTTGAGGTTGAAGTTCTTGGACGAATTTCAAGAACCCTGGCTTCCAATGATTGTGTAGATATATCCATTGATATCTACGTCAAGGTAAAGATTCAGTGATCCTTTTCTGCAATTGTTCTTAAATTAACTCTTGATATAATCTGCTTAACCTTTTATGAACAGGCGAGGTATAAAAGAGCAGCCAAAGCACTAATGAAACTGAATCCAGATTACTTAAGAACATACGATCCTGAAGAAATTGATGAAATAGAATGGGAGAATTTAGAGGCAGCAATATCCCTATGGATCCGGCACTTTGAGCTTGCTGTGAAATCTGTTCTTGTTTCAGAAAAGATTCTATGCAACCAAGTCATGGGAAGCATCATGGATGGAGTAATATGGCCTGAATGTTTCACCAAGATTTCAGACAAGATCATGGCCGTCTTCTTTCGATTTGGTGAGGGGGTTGCAAGAAGCAATAAAGAACCACAGAAACTATTCAAGCTGCTGGACATGTTTGATTCTTTGGAGAAACTGAAGCCTAAGTTCTCAGAGACTTTTGAGGGGGAAGCAGGTGTTGATATCTGTTCAAGATTCCGGGAGCTGGAGAAGCTCTTGGTTCATGCTTCTACCAAAGTTTTCTGGGAATTTGGACTCAAAATTGAGGGAAATCAGGATGGTCTTCCTCCACCACAGGATGGATCAGTACCGAAATTGGTTCGATACGCAATCAATTACCTCAAATACTTAGCATCTGAAAGCTACAGCCAATCAATGGCTCAAGTGTTCAGGATAGAGCAGTCCTGGAAAGCTGGAATTTTCTCAAACCCGGAAACAGATGAGGATTTGCTCAAAGATGCTGTCTCCAATGTCATGGAAGCAATCCAGAGGAACATCGAGTCGAAAAAAGCCCGGTACAAAGACAGAGCACTCTCCAATATTTTCGTTATGAACACCTACTGGTACATATACATGAGAACCAAGAACACAGAGCTTGGGAAGCTCTTGGGAGAGCAATACATGAGAAAGCAGTACAAAATTGTAGCTGAAGAATCAGCATATTTGTATCAGAAGCAAGCTTGGGGGACTTTAGTGAGGCTTCTTGATGTAGAAGAATTGAGCAGGGTTAACAAAGAAGGTCTTGGTGCAATTGCTCGAGGGAAAATGGAGGCTTTCATGAAACAATTTGATGAGATATTACAAAGGCATGGAAGTTACCAAATCCCAGATGCTGATTTAAGAGAACAAATAAGAAAGGCAACAATTAGGTTCGTTGTGCCTGCTTATGAAGAGTTCTTGAAAGCTTACGCATCTGTTTTACAAGCCAAATCCTATGTATCTCCTGAATCAGTGGAAGGATTGTTAGGACAGATTTTCGACGGCGGTAATCAGCAGCAAACTGGATATGGAAGACCATCTGTCAGTGTCAGCAGTACAAGACAATCATTCTCACTGGATAAATCTCGTGAGAGGAAAGCCTATCATAACAGAAGATCCAGCTCAAATGCCAGTGAATCATGAAAGTTGTTCACAGGTTCTTGGAGGATGCCAAAGGTGAGTGGATTTGTTTGTACGAGGTTTGATGGGGGTTTCTGAGGTTCTCCATTAATGAAGTTTTGAATGTATTTAATGTACATTGTTAAGATGGTTTGATTTGATCATCCATTGGAGCAGAGTCTAGCTAGGATGATGGTGTTGTATTCTTCAATCTTTTTTCTTGGTTATTCTATATTTTGTATTCAAATTCTGTAAAGTCCTGGGCAAGTTCTTGACTTCCCCACATGACAATATTCCACCAAATTTACTCCATTTTGATGAGTAAAAGAAAAATAATAGTAATAATAAAGTTAATGCCTTTTTATTTCCAATTTCAACTGAGTTTCTTCCAACAATATAATTTTTAACCTTTCATTTTCTAGTTCTCACAAAATTTAAACAAGATTAGTTTTTTGGAAAAAAAAAAAAAAAAAAGTTGTATTTATATCAACGTAGAAAATTCTAAAGCAATAATAAAATTGATATAAAATGAGGGCAAAGAAGGGAGCAAATTCGCATATTCTTCTGTTTGTAATTAACCTCGAATGTGCTGGGCCGAGAAATCGTTGAAAATTGGATCAGTCAAATTATCAAACAGAAGGAGTACCTGGCTCTTGTGAGGAATCTTCTTCTCCCTGCCTGAAACCTTGTCTCCTTTTCCTCAATTTCAGCTCTGCTCTTCGCCGCCGTCTGCCGCCATTCCACATTTCCGAGTTCCCAAAGGAAAGGGGAAAAGCTGTCAAAAATCCAACAAAAATTCAGGTTAAAATGGAATCAGATGAGATCACTGGGCTTTCTTTCTCAGATTTCCCAGAAGATGTGCAGCTCTGCATCTTATCATTCCTCAATCAATCCGAGCTTGCCACGTTTGCATCCACATCGAAACGCTTCCTTTCTTTGTGCCGCGACGACCAAAGGCTCTGGTTCTCTTTGTGCGACCGCCGGTGGGGATCTAACACCCTCATCAACAAATGGGGTAATGGCAAAATCTGTTATAAACATCTCTATAGAACCCTCCATGAATACGAAAATCTCATTGGCTTCTGGCGTCGTAGCGGCACCACGGGTGGTTCGTTGGAGTCGCCGCTGGTTTTCTTTGAATGGGGCCCTTTTTATATCATGGGCTCGAGGGTTTCGCCCTCCAGAACTGGTACGTATGAGGTAATAAAGATGCCATTTTTATGGGTTAGTATAACTTCCAAGGGTGAGCCCATAAATTATCTTGACCCTGAGGGCAAGCTTGAATTGTCTGAGAGTTTAGTTAATTCAGGAGAATTGGGAATTGTAGAGAATGAATTGACTCCTGTCAATGTGAGTTTCATGGGGAAATGTCATTTTGTGATTGAGGAAAGTGTGAATCTTTATGCGCAGAGCTCGAGCTCAAGCTCGAGTTCCATTCCAAATAAGGGGTTTATGAAGGTGCCTAGTTCAGGGAATGTCAGAGGGGAGGACAGGGAGGATCTAAGTGGATCCCCTGGTAGTTTCCCAGATCTCTTAATGTCGGAAATCTATCAGCACTTTGCCAATCGGACGAGCCCAGGTGGAAATGGATTATCAAGGAGGCAGAGAAGGAGGGAGAAGGAAAAGCAAGGAAGGAGAAAGATGGAGCCTGAGCATTTTGTCAAGATTGTGAATTGCTCGCCCACGCTTACTCGACCTCTTCAAGGTTTATGGAAGGTAAACTTTTATAGGTTAAAATTACTTTTTTGCCTTTTGTGGATTAAATCACGTTTTTGAAGTCTGGTATAATCCGAAGAGCTCTTGCTGTTTGGTAAAAACATGTTGATGGGGGAATGGTTCATTGGTTTCATTCGTGGTTTGATTGACTGATTCGATTCTGGCCATGCTGAACTTTAGTTGATTTAGTTTTTCAAGTCTTTTTTGGTTACAATGACTAATCTTTCCAAGAAAGGAACTTGGCAATGATTTATAAGGTTGATTTTGCTTTCATTTGCTCTATGCTAAGGCCCAGGTGTCATTTTCCTTGAAGTATGGAGCCTGGAATAACATCTTGTTTTCCTCTCTGAGTTCATGATGCTTCATTTCCTTGGACACAGTTATCAACTTGATTGATCACAAAGATTTTGACTTTGTGATTAAAGGATCAATCTTGGTAATAATTGTAAGTTGCTTGGGAAAATGCTGGATATCTAAAGAAAAAAATGATATTTTAGTTGATATAATTGGGATTTGGGATTGAAGATAAATACTGGCATCAAGCGCCGCAGATTTTACTAAGTGACAACTGGGGTTGCAAGTCTATAAATCTTTAGAGTCAGTACCAGACTCGACCTTTTATTCTAACCTTTTTTATGGTACTATTTGATGGCAAGGGTGTAAAGTCACTCTTATTTGGAGGATCTCTGAATAGACTTATCCCTATTGAAACAGCTCTCTGAAGCACTTAAATAAGTGGCATCTTCTAAATCCCTGCACTTAATCTGTATTTTGTGCTTAATTTAATGATGCTAGCTGGAAAAGTAATTTAATTTGCTTAGTATAGGCTTCTTTATTTTTCAACATCACTCAAACTCTTTTTGGTCCACATTAATGTTGTTTCGCTCTTTCGGGAAACGTATAATGCTTTCTCCTTCTTTTGGCTTCAGGGCATTTCTGATGATCTGAGCTTGGAATTTTATTTGACAACCTATGATGACATCGGTGGTCTTGCTTGCCGTAGGGTTGGAGACTCATTTAGTGGTTATAACCCAGTATTTTGGACATCAAATACCACATTTGTTCAGCCTCCATTTCCTGCCCAAGAAGAGTATGAATATGAGAGTCGCATGCATCTGAGGCCACCTGCTGAGGCTGATGACTGTCATGTGCATCTAGATTATGATATTGTTCTGCACATGCTTCACATGACCTCAAGCCATGATTTGGTTATTCCGGGGACCCTATTAAATCCCAGGCAAGTTGAGGGAAGAATTTGGCACTATAGGAATGGTACTTATGGATTTGGATTTCTTCGAAATAATTACATTATAGATCTAAAACATGTAGCTCAAGGTGGACATCTTTTAGATACCATGGAATTCTCTAGCAATTGATCCTCATGGATCATTCAAGAGGCATACAAGTAAAAGGAGAAAGGTTATATTATATCACCATTCTATTGTCATCGTACATAATAATGTGTCTGCTCTTTATTTCTATAGGAAACAATGTAAACATATATGTCAGACAGAATCCAGCAGAGTAGCTCTTTAGAAACCTAATTATTCATCTTCGATCGGTAAAAAATCTCTCAGGAGTTTGAAATGCTTAGTTTCATGTTCTCTTCTGTTTTGGTAGTTGTGAACGGGGATGGATGTTATGCTCATGAACTTCAAATTAGAAATTCATTATTAGTATTTCAATCAAAACTTTAACTTTTTTGGGTTGTATATAGTTTATGATTCTTTTAAAGCGCTCTCTCATATGCTTAATGTTCCTTAATTAGTATTTTGGATCCATACTCTTGGACTGTTTACAGCAGCTAAAGACCGTTTGAAGAGCCTGTAGGTTTGTCAGATAATCTACCGAGTTGAGGCCTTGATTCTTGGAATTTTGAATGATAAGCTCAGAATCTTACTCACAATTCCTGAGCAAAATGCGCCAATCAACAGTAATTGGTCGAGCCAAGCTAAAAAATTTCCTTTTTTTTTTTCCTGTAAAATCAAAGCAAAACTCAAAGTTTGTGCTTACAGGATGGTGTAATTTGTATTCTTACTTCGTTTTTGAACTCATTTTCCTTGATATATGTTGTATGCAAAGATGCAGCGTAGTAAAAAGATGAACATTGATCATGATTCATAGCTGCAAAATCATGAGATATCAACTGCATATAAGCAAGCACAATGTGCTGAAACTTAGACAAGATTTAATGTTTACAAAGATCAGAAGAACACCAAGCCAAAGATTAGCAATCAAACAACGAATAACATCCAGAGAATCACGTCCAGAAAAAGACGTGGACGAAACCAACATTCATCAGACTACTCTGCTATTCTTTTTTATGGTGGAGGAAAGGAATTACATTTTATGTAGAATAGAGAAAAGAAAGAAAGCAAAGAGCAACAGTAGTTGCCGTTGGTTCCATCTTCTGGACTCTTGGGGCAGATTATAATGATTATGATTCCGAAGCAACTTGCGTAACTCCTGATGAAGTCTTCTCATGATCGGCCTCAAGTTGGCTCAGGTTGCCTTTTTCCTTTATCAGTTGAATGTGATGGTGTTTGCAGTATAAACGCCCTTCATGTGCAATATAGTTAGATGGGCTGATGGTACATCCTCCATGACTGCATTTGAAGCAGCTCTTGTGGTATGGAGTTCCATTCACAGACACCTTTTAAAAGGAAACATTTTGGGTTTTAAAGTCAGAAATATGCTAATTCAAGCCATATTTTCAAGAACTCATCCCAGTAATTGATATGTTGCATACCTTTTCAGTTGGATAAACAGTCTTGCTGCATCCGAAACATTTGTCTTTTGTTCCAACAAACATGCTTGAAACTTTATTTGCCAGTGGTTTCTGCAGGAACAAATCAGCACAAGAATTAATCAACTGAATCACAAACTAGCTTAGTTTCTTTCTTTGATGGGGGAACATACCTCAATGTCACCAGGTTTCTCAGGTTTTGCAAGTTTTGGTGTGCCTGAAACGATTGTAGAAATCAGTACTTCTGAAACGCAAAGAGTGTCACTTTTTCACTGCAGGTTTATGTATGTGCTTACCTTCAAAGCTTTTATCCAGGCTCCCAGTTCTCTTGAAAAGCTGATCAAAATGTGGTCTGCAATAAAGAACTCCCTCGAAAGAATTGTAGTTGCCAAGCTGCAATTTTTTATGGATGGATTAACAGGGAAAGTGAAGAAGATGCCAACATTTTAGAAGCTGATTTGTTCCTCATGAAACAAACAATTTTGAACTTCTGTACCATTACAGAACAGATCTAGAACGGCCACAGAGATCCTGAAGCATCTCTGAACACCTTAAATCAATTGGCAAGAATTGAAATAGAAGGTCAACATGATCAGTATGTTATTCTTTTGTCGAAAAACTTCAAATTTGATGAAATTCCAGCCAATTCGAATAGAATTGGTCAGTCCCAAATTGAAAACCCAATCATCCAAGAAAGAGTTTTTCTGAAAACAAAAGATTTGACTTGAACCAGAATATCTGTATAGGTAAACCATAACCAATTAACCAAGTCTCTTCAAAACAGACACCCCACAACAAAAAAAAAATGGAAACTTGCAAGAAAACCAGTCCTGCCCAATTGGGAAAACGCAAAAACAAACAAAGATCAAGTAGAAAGAATTGCTGAAACCTTAAGAGTGCCCTTGCAATGGTGGCATCTGAAACAAGCTTTGTGGTAGACTCGATTATCTGCAGTTAGCTTATCAACCAAGTAGACAGTCTTGTCACAAGCCATGCATTTCTGGGTTGTGCCTGCAAATGCCATGGCTATGGAAATCTCAGTTTTTCACCTCAATTTTACTGCAGCAACAGGAAGAGGGTTCAATTGGGGTAGGCTTAGAAGTTAGAATAGAGAGGAGAAACTGAAAGGGGCTTAGATAAGGGGAGAGGAGTAATGTGAGGGTGGCTAAAAAGCTGAAATGTGAATAATGGATTGTGGGAATCCTAGTAATCATTTCCACCATGTAACATCCAACTACCTTTTGGTAAAAACTTCTTTCCAAAACTCCTTCTTTTACCTTCTGTTACTCCATCAGTCATAAAAAAAACCCCCCCCAAAAAAAAAGCAAGAATTTGCCTGCTCATTTTAAACAGTAAGTTTTTTTTTTTTTTTTTTTTTTTGATGTGGGGTGGGGTGGGGGGGGGGGGGGGGGGGGGTGTGTGGAGGGAGGTAATGCAAATTTAACTGAAATTTGGATGGAGGAACACTAGAAAGAGTAAGTACAACGTTTGTATTATGTTTCTTTTTCTGGGAACTTCAGCAAAAATTACGTAATTTTTACAACTTCTCCTTGAAGGGGTTTATCCAGATTGATGAACACAGTCTGATTGAGTCAGTCCCATGTAATAGTCCAAGTTTGATGATGCATTGTATTTTGTATGTTACTCCTTAACAAATGTGCCCAACTGTAAGAATTTAATGACTCCTTGTTTTTATCTTTTCTTTTTTGGTTCTGTGTGTCCGCAAACTAAATATATCAGCTAGCTTAAACCTTAAATCTATTGCCTAGTTTATGGTAAAAAAGTAGAATTATTGTCTAAAAGTTTACTACCCTTTCATATTTAAGAGAAAATTTAGAGATCGATATCTTTTTAACAATATATAAGGTTTTTATTGTTCAATTACGGCCGGAAATCTAAAAGTTACAGAGGGAGTGAGCTGCCAGTGAACTCATAATTGTTCCTTAGGAAGCCATCAAGGTCACATGCTGGATGGAGCCCAATAATTTGGTAGATATTGACTTATTGTTAATATTCTGAAGTTTCAATTTCTTATAAGTTGAAATGAAGCACCAATTTTTGTGTTCCTCATCAAAATATCCAGCATTAGAAACTTCAACATCCCATCCAAACTCAGTTCTTGAATTATTAAAGAACCTAAGCATTTAACCTTAATTCTCTGGGGAGGCAGGCACTGAAATCATGTTTAAGAACTTATAAGAACTTTGCATGTGTGGAGGGAGAGCCACAAAAGCCTTATCAACTAAGATTTGCATATTGGATCATAATTTTATTAGTTGAGTTTTGCATGTTTAAGGAACTGATATACGAGAGTGAATTTTGTTCGAACGATGATAAAATAATATTTAAATTTAATTAATATTTGCAAACATAACTCATTCGAATTGATAATTTTGATGGGAACACTTGCATTCCATCATATTCAATCTAAAATTAACTTACGGTTATTGATATATAACATTTTATTAATGATATTTTACGTGTTTAATGAGATATCATTTAACAGGATGATCACTTATGTTTCTTTTCCTTTCTCTTTTATAGCTTAGTTGTAATTTGTAAACAACACATTTTGGGGGGAGTGGTGAGGACCATATATATATATGTATACAAAATTGTGAGTTGTGTGTCAATGTATGATTCCTCATCAAAGGGACAATTGCCACACATTCATGTTTGTTTTTGGAGTCATTCCATTATTAACTGTCCCGATTTAAGGACCCCAGATGGATGATGAGACGATAAAGATGTCTGAAACATGAGAAATCAGCTCTAAATTCTTCATTTCATGGAGGAATTTTTTAGAAAGGAAAACTTAATTTTATTGTAAATTGTTTGATTTCTTTTGAGACGTTGCCTTATTGAATTATAAAAATTAAAATAAAAATATGATTGGTATTTTCTTTCCATCCAAAGTAATTATATAGTATTTAGGCTTGGGCTTTTTTCTTGTGAAAAATAGTGAGAGAATGCCACATTACATTGCCTTTTCCAACCAAAGTCAAAATCCAGTTGTTAGGGCTCTTGTTTAAGCCTTTTCGAGTTGCAAATGAATGGAACCAACAAGAACCATCATTCTGCCAACAAAGTGTTAGCTGGATTCATTCAATTCTTCTATCTCTTCTCTATTAATCAATAATCAAACCCCCATGCTGCTTCTTTTCTCATCCTTCTTCTTTTTCAAAAGAAAGGCTAAATATGTGGCAGTTTGGATCTTTTGTTTTGATTAGTATATAGACTTACATGTGTCATAATCGGATATTTGGTTAGTATTATTTGAGAGATCTCGAGTTTGATATTTAAAATGTTCATTTTTAAAGTTTTTCTTTTACCTATTACCTTCCCGCACTCATCCCGTACTAAAATTCTACCAATTCACATAATTTTATTTTTTTCCTTCTTTCGTCCCTTCACATTTCTATTTTTCTTTTTTTGGTATATACAAATAGGTCAAATATAAATTTACTAGATTAAAGCAGATGGGGTAATTGCGTATCTCCTTCTTATCATATGAAACATGTTGCATAATATCCTCTTGGCAGCGATCAAGTTTAGTAATGCCCCAATGCTAAAACTCAATCTTGCCTGTTGCTAAAAGCTTCCAAAGAGTCGTGCACATTTCTTGGTTGTTGATCAAGTGGAAAACAACATTAACCAAAAAAATTAACATCTAAATTTTTTTCAAGGACAAAAAGCAAATAAAAGTCTCCAATTTAAGTTATAATATAGCATTAACTACCTTGGTAGATAAAATTATCCTAAAACAAAACCACACATAAGCAATAAAAAGGCGTTAATTGCAACTATACACAGAATTACACTATATGCTTAACTAAATTATCTAGACTTTAGTGGCTCGATCTGAAATTAAAATAAAACTAAATGGCCAAAAGAGAGAACATAAAAGCTAAGGGACCCAACAATAATTTTGAGAACTAAACTCGTCCTCCCTCCCCCGTCCTTCTCCCTTTTCTCTGCGCCGTTTTCTTGCGGTTGTTCCTCCGCCCACTACTGCCTTCGCCACCGCCCGCCTCCTTTCCCCACTTCTCTCCTTCATCTTCCCCGCCCCTCTCCATTTTTCAGTTTTTCGTTCTCCCAACTCAAAACCCATTTTCCTCCACAGCAGTCTTTCACACGATCAACAGCTGGATCCTGCATACGATGCTTTGCAAAGTTTCCATTTTTTTTTAACTTTTGTGAAATGGATTTGAGCGTTTGTTTTAAGATCATGGTTCATTTTAGTTATGTTCTTAAATTTAGTCATAGAGTGTATAGTGAATATTGAGGATTTATCAAACTTGAAATGTAATGAGTGAGCATTCCCTTGGTCCCGATGGTGGTAAGTTCCTGATTTTAAGTGGTGGCAGTTTTCTACATTTGCATTATCTAATTACAATTTGCTTAGATACAATTGGCCTTTTTGAATGTTTTTTACTTGTTGGTCTTGTTTATTGCATGGATTATTTGGAGAAGAATATCGACTGGTTTTCTGTATGATGAAAGAAGACTTTCCTCACTTTGCTTGATCAATGTTCTTTCAAATCAATGTGTGGTTTAGTTTTTTTTGCATAGATATTTATTTTTGGACGGCTGTTTTAATGTTTTTCATCAACTATCAAACAGTTTCTATCACCTCCTCTTAGATCAGCTAACAGATATAATGGGACATTTTCCTTTTTTGCTATTTGTTATATTTAATTCCACTTGTACTATTATTCACTAATAGAAATTTGACTAGTATTAGCATGCATCAGTCAGATTAATCTACAAGCCAGAATGGGAGCCTGGAGAGCATGATAAGTTTATCTTCTTGGAGTAATTGTCCGGTACTAATTTTCTTAATATCTTTACCATAATAAATGTAAGAAGCGCATACAACTGCAGCAAGTGTAAATCAAGAAACTTTGAACTTTGAATATTTTGTTAAAGACATAATTAAAGGTTCAATGAGATCCTTGGACTTAGAAGGATTGCCTTTCATTGCAGATTCCTATCTGACTTAGAAGGATTGCCTTTCATTGCAGATTCCTATCTTCTGTTTGATTTTCCTTCTCAAGTGGATCTATTTTTCCTCCATGCAAATGCAAAGAGAGTCATTATGCGACTCATAAACAAACTGAACCTCAGGGTATGCCTACGCATTCTAGTTTTTATACCATATGCATTAACACTTGACCTTGAATCTAGTATGAGGTGCTCCATTTCTTTTCTATCCCCATCTATTTGTTCAGTTGATTCCTCATTTTGGTTCAGTTAACTGCAGTGCATTTGCTTGATGCTCATATTTGTAGTGATCCTGGGAAGTATGTGAGTACACTGCTTCTTTCTTTATCAACCATGGTGCTTCTGGAAATTCCTCATGTTAATGTGCTGTCCAAAATTTATCTGAATGAAAACTATGGATGGCTAGGTTTGGTAGTTGCAATGCTCTTCCTTTAATATAAGAAGATATTGCCCCTTTCTGTTGTCTGTTCTTACCTTTCTTTCCTGCTTTTTGCAGCTTTTAATCTTGACTTCTATACAGACATACAAGATTTATCTTAGTTGCAACACCTTCTTGATCATGATCCACGGTCAGCAAAGTACAGGTAACTGAAACTTTTTGGAGAGAGCACAAGGGCTTTCATTAACCTATTGGTTGAAACTCTCTTTCTGGGTGATATCATAGTTAACCTATTGGTCATTAGCTAAGTCTTGGGAATTTTTTTTTTTAACTGGTATATTTTTTTCCTCTGGTTAGATGAAAATGCACAGCTTGAGGACCAAGTTTCTTGCTCAAAATAATTTGATAACTACATCAAACTCTTCATGGTTAGAAAGGCCTCTTGGAATTGTTACCTTACATAATGCAAAAGGAGATCCAAGAAACTTTCTTTGTTCTAGTTTGTTGCCTTAAGATAAGCATCTTTACTTCACATTTGTTCTCACCTGGTGTAGCTTTATTTGTAGGAAGCTTACAAAGGAGCTCCGTGAAGTAATAGAAAATTATGGACTTGCACTTTCACAACTTAGGATATCCAGGTCTTCTGTCTCATTTATGTCTTAACATATTATATTCCTAGTTGTTTGTTTGTATGTATAGTAAGTTTTCTTTCATGTTTCCAGGATAAAGAGAGTGTTGGAAATCTAGTTAAGTAGATTGACAAGAGCAATGGATATATCTTTGCCTGCATAGATCCAAGTGCTGTTGGACCCACTGAATGAGAATATTATAGATATCCTTTTCCATTTGGTTTCTTCATCTTATATTTTTGTGGGAGTTCTAGATGCTAATTTCTATGTTTTATCAGGGCTTTTATTTTGGAAGAAAAATTGTTTGAATTGGAGATTCAGCCTGTCTGTTTTGCTGTCAATTGATATTGTCTTGTTTGTAGTTAGGGTCAAGTATTCTTACATACTACTAGCAGATTACTTTTGTGTCTCTACATGGAACCTGACATTTATTTTTGCATTATCATCCAGTCATACCTTTGTTTATACATTTTTCACTAACAATGCAGTTTACAGTTGCAGCAGTTCAAGAAAAGTACACGAAGGATGACGAGTTTCAAGATGTTGAAGACAATAAAGTTTGAAGCGTCACGATGATCATCGTGTGAGAGCATGATATCAGATGGTTACAACAGAGAGGACTGAAATTGTTGATCTTTTCCCTATAATTTGAGGTAGGAAGCTTGTGCTTTTGATCCCTGCAGATGTTAACATGCAATGCCTGCCAGTATTTAAGGATTAAGAATTGCAGACCCATGTTAGGAACACTTATCTTCAATGGAAATCATGCGCGGGGGGGGGGGGGGGGGGGGGGGGGGACACCTGCCACCCTTGAAAAACAGAAAGAAAACATTTTTCTCAGGAATTTCATGTAAGGATGTTGATTGGTTTGATTGATGATAGTGTGAGCATCCTTAAGGGAATCATTCATGTTCACTTGAATGTTTTTCCTAAGGTTTTACATAAAAGTCAAACTGGAATGGTAGAGATTAGAATTGTGAAATTTCTACTCTCTAACACAATCCTCCTTTTTCTTATATCTTCATCTAATTTATCGATTATTAGTTTCATATCTGTTGAAACGAATATTATTTGGTGGATATCGAATATTTAGGATCGGAATATGTACGATAATATCACGTGAATGTTAGTGGTGGTCAATTTTGAAGGGGAGATGCATGATGCATCATGTGATAATTGATTGATAAGTTTATCAAACAGGGTGGAGGAGACTCATTGATTTGAGAAGGCCCTAAAGAATAATTTAAAAGGCGAAAAAGAAGAGCAAAAATTTTGTGAAGCGTCTAGATGTTTTAGCAGTTTAGGTTAGTACGAAAGGGTAACGCAACGACAGCGGAAAATGGAGGTCTCCGCAATTGCGACGCTTGCACACCCTTCAACTTTTAAAGTCATTTGCATTTATCATGTCACGTGACGTAGTAGTTGTACATTTAATTGTAAGATCTATAAATATGTGTAATTTTTTAATTTTATTTTAAAAAAATTGATAATTAAATCAATTATATAATAGGTAAGTGATTCATCAAATTATCAATTATTCTCGAGTTTTTTAATTTTACATTTATCTCGTTTGATCCGGTGGAACATTATAAAATGTCAAAAATAAAAAAATCTAGTAATTTTTTATTAAAATGAATTTAGATGGTGAGTGTGAATTTTTAAATGATTTTTTTGATTCAAAAATAATATTTAAGTTAATAATTTTACTTTATTTTTATTTATTAATGGGTTAATTATTATGAATTTAAGTGGTGAAAAAAAAATAGACGTGATTTGACTTGAGAACACATCAATAATTTAATAAACCACATGTAATTCACCTTATATAACATCCCCTATGTAAAATATTAAATTTATTTCATCAGACTATTTTATCAATTATTTATTTAAATAGTAACGAATTTTCAAGTGTGATATTGGGTAGGGCATGTGGCATGGTGGGGTTTGATTGGAGAAGAAGATAAGGAGTGTATTATTTTCTTGGAGCATAATTTCTTTTCACAACATGACTCCTCCTCAAGTAAGTCATCACTTCTAGAAGCACCTGCCTCATAACAAAATTAATATACACCTTAATTAGCTTCTAAACGTAAATTAATACATTTTTATCCTATTAATAATTTATCGTGTTTTCTGGTGACTAATGATTTAGTTTTCTCCCATTAAGAATTCGAATTTGGCAGTCAAATCTGATGGATGTGGACAAAAACAAGCGGTGAAGAAGGTAGCTAAATAATCATCTCAGAAATATATGTGAAGCAATAAAAGGTTTGTTTTTTTGGTGTAATTAAGGTATTATTCTAAGTGTAGCGTAATCATATGTTGTGTTGACTTCACACTTGATGCTATATCTTCCTTGACAAAACTTGTCGCCAAGGGGGGATTAAAATAAAGTAAATATTCCTGGATGCCTGCTAAGGACTTCAACTGAAAATAATGAAATATTACCTCTTTCCTATGATAATAATATTTTTATAATTATATTATTATAATTTAATAAATAGTATTATTATTTTGAAATAGAAATAATATAATACAATCCATACATTTATAAGAGTTATCAAATGTAATATTTGGTTTTTTAATTCAAAATAACTCAAAAAAAAAGATAAAATATAAATTTTTATTACAAAGAAATATGCTTAAATTTAGATAATTTCAAATCAATACTTATTAATTTTAAATAAAATATGTCAACACTGCATCACAACTCTTTTGTCATATAAAATATAATTTTTTAGCGCAAAATAATTGGACTTTTGAATCGTCAGTATCATATCCTTTCCGGAACATTAATTCTTAATTAGAAATTTCAATTTTTAACAGAAATACATATAAATATTAGTATTAAGTTGCGGATATTAAGATAAAGGAATTAAATTTCACCAATATTGTTTCTGGAAAAAAAAGTCAAAAAAAATATTATTGTGAATTTTTTTTGAAGCAATATTATTGTGAATTTGACTGCCGCAAAATGAATTATTTTTTTATAAAATAATATTACTGCCGCATTACACGTAGGCGTAACTATGGAAATTCACAGCCCAAAGCGTAAATTTTCAAGCAAGTGCTAGTTTCTTCTTCTTCTAGAATTACCAAAGGTTAGCCGTTTCTGGTTTTGTTTCTTTTCGGTTTTTAATTTTAATTTTCTTTCAATTCTTTTGTTTATTTGGTTTTGGGTCGTTCAAAATGTTTTCCTAACATCAAATTATTCCCTAAAATTAAATGCCTTAATTGCGAAATCAAATTTGTTCATTTACTCATTCGATTTTCCATGTTGGGAAAATATTGGAAATTATGTATCTAATTATTTAAAAAGTTCGTGAATTACCTCTAATTCATTAATTAGACTCAACACGTATTTATCTCATTGATAATTTAAACGTAAAATAAATCATTCAACTCATCACGAGTATAAATTCAAGCAAAGACTAGATGAGATGGGAGGCAAGCCCTAGATGATCCCAATACCTCCACAGGGAGTTGTCTTGCAGACACTAAATGTGACATATAAATCAAATTTGAAAAGGATAGAAAGGGTGGATAATTAGCTATCAATTCATGTATTATTGGATTCACGAATGATGTATGTTTTTTTTAAAAAAATTAAATTTAAAAGACAAAATCATTCAAAAAAAATTAGTAATAAAAAGAGTAATAGACATCTTAATGAAAATTATAGACATACATGCATAGATTGTATTTTTGTATTAAAAATGTAAATATATATTTTAGAATGTTGATATTATGTGTAGATGGTTTTGATGATGCACAAAGGAAGCCATACTAAGTTTTCCCAAGCCACTAAACTTCAATACTCATGGGATTATCTTAATCATAATGTCGCACTCCTCAGCAAATTTAATGGTACAAATTACCATTTTCTAAAATGGCGTTGACAATTATATACGTATATGATGACGCTTTAGCTCTCCCAAATAATAATAATAATAATAATTTACTTTACTCTATTCTTTATTTCCATCCTTTTCCAAACTCTTGTATCACAAGAAACCCTAGTTTATATTAATTTAATTAATCCCGAATCATTTTGATTCCCACATGATTAACCATCTCCTCTCCATCCTTCTTCGCAAGGAAATAGAAAGCAAGATGAATAATAAAATATTTATAATTGATTTAAAAATCAAATTTTTCTTTAAACTCGTACATTTATAATCGAAAGATAAATATTCAATTTTTACAAGCAATAACAACGTACATCTGATCAAGCAAGTATGTGGCTTGCTCGGAGGACTAAACACATCAAACGCAAAATAGGTACACGTAAAATTTTATCTTATTAGTTGTCCATGTAATAAAGTCTATTATTATTATTTAATATTTTAGATATCTATAATAAATAAATAAATAAATGACTGACTGACTGACTGACTTTGGAAAATTGGTACATTGACTGGCACCATTTTTTCTCCAAGAATATTGTACAGTCTTCTTGTTGTGTATGAGCATGGCGCTATCATAATTCCTCCTTCCAGATCTTTTATTCCATAATCATTCACAATAATTTTTTTATTATAAAGAATAATAGATCTAGACAATTATTCAATCACATTATATTTAAATTTTCTTTAAAATTTCCTCACATTATTTTTTTAAAAAAAACACTAATATATTTTATTACTTCTCCCTATTGAAAATGAAAAAAAAAAAAAATCTTTCCAGTATAAAAAACTTTCGAAAGAAAGCAAAGAACGTAGTCCAAAAGCATCATAGGTAGTCAAAATGTGTTTGCATTAAATACTTGCCAGAGATTGAACGCCATTGCTATTCGCTGCTCTAGAAGATCCGAGAATAACCGGGTTATGAATTAACTCGATACTTATTAACTACCAAAATTGGTAAGATTATTTGCGGTTTAATTAACCTCTCCAAGGTTTCTTTACTTGTTTATTCATAATTAAAGCCACTCATCATATGTTCGATTTTAATCAGAATCAAATTAAATTTAAATAAAAATTTCGGTTCTAAAATCAAAATCAACGATTGAGATGTATAAATTATTTTATGAATAAATTTTAATAATTTTTACATCTGAAAGGAGCATATAAAATAGGTAATTTATATGGTGGTCCTATAGGACCACCATGAATTTTACTCCTACCCGCTACTGTAGCGCTACAGTAACGCGCTACAGTTCCGCGCGCTACAGTAAACGCGCTACAGTACCTTCATTTCTTTTGTTATTTTTGGCTATTATGATACATATTATGGACGTTTTTGTTGTATGATATGATTTCTTTTATATTTTTGATCTGATATCTAAATTCTGTTGATCTGATGTCTGCTATTTTGTGATCTGATGTCTATATAATCATGATTTGATCTACCTTGTTAAGTATATTTTAGTTCTACTGTATGATTTCTTTTATATTTTTGATCTGATATCTATAGTCTGTTGATCTGATGTCTTGTATTCTCTGATCTGATGTCTATATAATCATGATTTGATCTACCTTGTTAAGTATATTTTAGTTCTACTGTATGATTTTTTTTTATATTTTTGATCTGATATCTATAGTCTGTTGATCTGATGTTAAGTATGAGTTGATCTGATGTCTATATAATCCTGATCTGATCTCCTTTGTTAAGTATGTTTTAGTTCTGCTGTGTTAAGTATGTTTTAGTTCTGCTGTGTGATTTCTTTTAAAATCTTGATCTGATGTCTATAGTCTGTTGATCTGATGTCAAGTATACGCTGATCTGATGTCTATAGTCTGTTGATCTGATCTCCCTTTTTAAGTATGTTTTAGTTCTACTGTATGATTTCTTTTAAAATCTTGATCTGATGTCTATAGTCTGTTGATCTGATGTCAGGTATGAGTTGATCTGATGTCTATATAATCCTGATCTGATCTCATTTGTTAAGTATGTTTTAGTTCTGCTGTGTTAAGTATGTTTTAGTTCTGCTGTGTGATTTCTTTTAAAATCTTGATCTGATGTCTATAGTCTGTTGATCTGATGTCAAGTATGAGTTGATCTGATGTCTATATAATCCTGATCTGATCTCCTTTGTTAAGTATGTTTTAGTTCTGCTGTGTGATTTCTTTTAAAAT
This sequence comes from Knoxia roxburghii, assembly GCA_030378225.1. Taxonomy (NCBI): domain Eukaryota; kingdom Viridiplantae; phylum Streptophyta; class Magnoliopsida; order Gentianales; family Rubiaceae; genus Knoxia; species Knoxia roxburghii. The sequence continues at coordinate 42,085,723 of CM059418.1, forward strand.
CTTGATCTGATGTCTATAGTCTGTTGATCTGATGTCAAGTATACGCTGATCTGATGTCTATAGTTTGTTGATCTGATCTCCCTTTTTAAGTATGTTTTAGTTCTACTGTATGATTTCTTTTATATTCTTGATCTGATATCTATAGTCTGTTGATCTGATGTCAAGTATTCGCTGATCTGATGTCTATATAATCCTGATCTGATCTCTCTTGTTAATTATATTTTAGTTCTACTGTATGATTTCTTTTATATTCTTGATCTGATATCTATAGTCTGTTGATCTGATCTCTTGTATTCTCTCATCTGATGTCTATATAATCCTGATCTGATTTCCCTTGTTATAAAAAGTATTTTTTTAAAAAAAAAAAGAATTTTTTTTAAAAAGGTATTTTTTAAAAAAAGTTTGTGCGTCAAAAAAAAAAAAAAAACTGTTGCGCGTTACTGTAGCGCGAAACTATAGCGCGTCACTGTAGCGTGCGCGCTACTGTAGCGCGCTACAGTAAGTAGGAGTAAAATTCATCCTACTCCTATAGTACCACCGTAAACGGACTCTATAAAATAAAACCAAAAAATATCAAAATCATCTAAAAATGGTTAAAAACCAAAAAATTACCACTAAAATTAAATTATATAATGATTTAACTATGCACGATTCAAAAACCGTGAGCACCACCAAATTCAATTAGGGCAAACGTCATCACAACCTCCTCCGTCAAGGATAACCACAATTGTCTAAATACGCAAAATCCAAAAAAAAAAATAAAAAAATTTGAAGGACGTAGTCCCAGAGAAATTATTAATTACATAAAAAACTATAAATTCAATTTCTTTTTCATTCTATGACAAAGTCAACAGGGACCCGAAGCTAAATACTAGTCAATACGGTTTCGTTTAAACTTTTTTAACGTTCATATTAATTTTCAAAATAAATAATAGTATTAATTATCCATCTATAGAACCTTCTTCACAGATTTATAAAGATAACTTTTACTTACCTTAATGAAAATAAATATTTTCAAGTATAAACACAATTTAATTTAATTGATTCCTGTTGACTGAGACTCTTCCCGCTTTGGATGTCTTCTAAACCCAGGCCCCTTCTTCCTTCTTCTTGGGTTCTTCCGATTCTGCAATTCCATAAATACAGCCGCGGTTCCCTTCTTCATTCTTGATTCAAATCAAATTCCTGTTCTAAGATCACTACAAACCCTCTTCCTCAAATCATTCAATTGTTCCATTTTTGTTAGATTCTCCAAAGAAATGATGAGCCCTTTTATTTGTGGCAGTTTCAGCAGTCAAGAAGATGAATATGAACTTGATGAGCTGCTCAGCCCCTGTTCCACCCCGAAGAGATCAAGAAAATCCAGCGGCAGGGATAACAAGAACAACAACCCTTATGCCGATCGAGGTCTGGACAAATTCTCCGCGCTGTTAGCTGAACTTGAAAACAAGAAGCAGAAGATTTACACCCAAAAAGGCTCTGAAGATATCTCTTTGGTTCGGTTCGTTTACTCCGGTTCCAACAATTGGAGACCGATCGTCGTCAAGTCCAAGGACAGAAAGCAAGATCATCATAACACGATTAGTAGTAGTAGTGCTGTTAATCATGTTAACAAAGGTAAGGATCAACAACCGCAGCAGAATAAACAGAGCCCAGAAGCGGCACCAGAGAAACAGCTTCAATCAAAAGAGGAATTGTTAAGCGGAAGCTTGAAGCTGGGGGGATTATTCGAGGAGCTGATGAAGAATTTGAGAAATCCCACTTATCACTTGCCTCTTGCAATGCTCTTGATTTTGCTGTTATTAGTTGTTTACGGAAGATCATTTGCTATACTCTGCACTTCTTTAGGATGGTATTTAGTACCCATGATTAAGGAAAGGAGTTCAACTTCAACTGTTTCGGACAAAACGAAGAACAAGAAAGATTATACTAGAAGATTGAGCGAGAAAAGTCTGGCGTCGGGTAGTAATAATATTGTTGATCATCATCATCGATCATCTTCTCCGTCTTCTTCGCCGAAGAGTGTGTTGAATGGACCAGGGGGAAAGCCAACAACTGGGCGACATTCTCATAAGAAAAGCTGGTGAATTTTTGGGAATGGATTCCGATTCTCCCAATAATCATCTTGGTTTTGGTTTCTGATGAACTGTATATTCTTTCCTCCCTGCCCAGATCTTCAAATTTTTTGGTAGTTTTTGGTCCAAAGACAACTTCTTCTCGGTTGGTTCGTTTTTTGTTTTTGTATTTTTGGGTCTTAGGATTAAGCGTGTTCTTGATTTTGGATTGGAAAACTAATCCATGGTTGACGCATTCAACAATGTAAATTATGCAGTAATAGATGTTCATGGCTCCATGTTCAAAGTTGCCTTGCCGTCGTTAATTCTATTTTCATTTTCTAATTTCTCCCATATTTCTCAGACTTACCGCTTGACAAGTTCTTTGTTCTCAAAACCAACTGTGAAGAGAGAAGATTAATATGGGTTTTTTTGTTGGGTTATTAAATAGTGCACTTTTTTTTTTATTGGCCCCTTGGCAAAATAGTAATGCAAGGAGATAAATAAGAAAATTTGTGGTGTTTAACAATTATTTTTTGTTTATTTATTCTTTTCTGTAAATAACAATATGAGTGTAATAGTCTATTTTATTTATTTATCGTTTAACTGAAATATTTTTTTATTATTTTATTTAAAAATAATAATAATATTTTAATAAAAATGAGAGAATAAAATATTAATTTAAGGGATGATAAATTTAAAAATATATATAATATTTAGACTTTCATTAATAATATTGAGGGGTAGACACTGACAGATGCATTGAGGTGAAGCTGTTAAGATTTATTAGAATATGGGGTCATACTAGTGAGGATGAATGAGGATTGGATATCATATTAAGATTCAACCAAACTCCTTTTTAGTAGATTAAGTGCCAAATTATGTTAGGATTAAATTTCCATTTATAATAATTGAAAGTTTAAATTGATAATTTAACTTTGACATGTTTGCTAAACTAAATTATTCTCTTTATTTACTAAAAAACTAAAAATTCTAATTGACAAAAAGGTGGTACCTAATAGTTGATATTCCTCGCTTAATATCAATAGGTTTTGATTTGGAGTTATTTAGACTCTGATCTCCTTCTTAACATTTTGACACATGCATCATATTCAAGGAAAAATTATAGTCTTAACAAATATATTCAAACTTCACATGGGTGCGAGCCGCAATTGAGATTCAACGATAAGGGAAAGTCGATGAAAAGGTGTTTCCAAGCTTGTTGTGGAATAGGAATAGGGTTGAGTAAGCCCGGGTAAGGAACATGCTCACTCTTACTTCTTTGACATACTCCACAGTTTCTTATAAATTACTTCTTTGACATATTCCACAGTTTCTAATAAATTCCTCAATGTCCAACTCCATGTCAGGACCAAAAGAATAACAATTTGAGCCTCTGCCAAGCAGCTTTTTGGCCTGAATGTCCTCCAATTCATGAAGAATGTACCCTTTCCATCAACAACTGTCTAATTCCATTAACCTTTCCCACAAATATTTTGTTATTTTTTCTGAGCGGACCCTTATCATAAATTCACTCTCCCCCAGCCCCTTGCTGTAAAAGGGGTGCAACAATTTGCTCATGTGCTAACTCATCTTCTTCGTAATTTTGTTGCACTTGGTTCATCCATTCTGGATAGAAGAAACTGCATAACAGGTTCCAATATGCTCTTCCACTGGAATTCTCAATAAAGCATCAGCCACCTTATTTTCACAACCTTGTTTGTATTGAATAACATAATTCAACCCCAGCAATTTAGTAAGTCACTTGTGTTATAATGGATTATTGAGTCGTTGTGCTAACAGATACTTTAAAACTTGGTGATCAGTTTTGATCACAAAAGGGTGACCCAACAAATAGTAACTCAATTTTTGTACTACTACAACCACTTCCATTAACTCCTTCTCATTGACTGACAATCTCATATTCCTTTGAGCAAAAGCTCTGCTAATGAAAGTTATCGGTAGTCTCTCCTGTATTAAAACTGTCCACATTCCAACCGTACTAGCATCAGCTTTCACTACAAATATTTTTGTAAAATCTGGCATTTTCAACACGGGTGTTGTCATAATAACATCTTTCAAATTCTGAAAGCTAATGTAGCATCCTCCGTCCACTTAAATGCATATTTCTTCAGCAAATTAGTTAAATTGTTAGCCTTCACCCCGTACTCCCAAATGAACTTCTATAGTAAACAGTAAGTCCCAAAAATCCCCTTAATGTAAACAGGCTGCTTCCAGTTCTTAATACAATAACCTTACCCTCATCCATCTCTACTCATTTACTAGTTATGGTATGCCCTAAGTACTCAACTCTACTTTGAGCAAACACGCATTTAGATTGTTTTACAAATAACTTGTGTTGTATCAAAATTTTCAATACACAAGTTAAATGGTATACATGACTATCCAATGTAGAACTATAAACCAAGATGTCTTCAAAAAATACAAGCATAAATTTACGTAAGTAAGACTGAAAAATATGTAGTTCATGAGGGACTGAAAAGTGGCTAGAGCATTTGCTAGTCCAAAAGGCATGACAAGGAAGTTAAAATGACCATGATGTGTTTGGAAAGCTGTTTTATGTACATCCTCAGGACTGATCCTGATTTGATAGTAACCTGCCCTCAAATCTATTTTAGAGAAAAATTTATATCGTACAACTGATTAATAATTGGAATAGAAACTTATCTTTGATGGTAAGCAAGTTCAACCTCTTATAATCCATGCAAAGTCTCCAGGTGTGATCTTTTTGTCCACCAACAGCACTGGCGAAGAAAAAGGGCTCCTTCTAACTTGTATGATTCCTGCCTTCAACATCTCATCAACTTGCCGCTCATTTCTGTCTTGTGAGCATGAGGGTGCCTATAGGGTTTAAGCTTGAATGGTTGGCATAATTCTTCAGAACTATCTTATGCACCACATGCCTTTCAGGAGGTAAAGATTTAGGTATTGGAAGCATATCCTAAAATGTTTGGAGAACCTCTTGAATCTATGTTGGATGATCATTTGAGAGGAGGCAAAATATCTCCAGTTGACACTAGAGTTTTAATTGAGCCGAGCCAAATTATGTTTGAGCTCGGCTCGAATTTGATCGAGTCGATATTTTTGAACTCGAACTCGGCTTGTGTAATTAATGATATCTCAAAGCCAATTTAGGGGAGAATTCTTAAAAAAAATGTTTAATTAATTATTTTCAAACGTTTAATTAATCATTTCAATACAATTAAAATGTTTAACTACTCATTTTAGTACTATTAACCTCCAAAAATGGGTTCAATTTTCAATGGTCAGCTACTCCTGTTGCTTGCTTGATTTTGATGGAATCAAAAACATTATGTGGTGGCATCAATGAAAAATACAATAATCATAAAAACATTAGCAACAATGAAAAACCCAGCAGACTTATTTTTTAAAAAAAATTAAAAATTTCAGTAACAATGGAAAACCCAGCAGACTTATTTAGGAAAAATTAAAAATTTCAACAAATTTTTAACAATAAAAAAAAATATTCAACAAAACAGCAAAGTAATCCTTTAAAAAAATATTGAAACTACATGAGAAAAATAGAAAACAAAAAATAGGAAAGAAAATAAAATAAAATGGAAGCCCTTCCTTCTCTTCAGATCTTCCCACTATGGATTATCCTTTTCAATTAAAATTATTATGTTGTGACAAAAAAATAAAAATATATTATATTAAAGAAAAAATTATAGTCTTAACGATAATATTCAAACACTCCAAACCTTCAATACAAACTTATAAGGTCCAAAAATAAAATTATTATGTTGTGATAAAAAAATAAAAATGTATTATATTAAAGAAAAAATTATAGTATTGACGATAATATTCAAACTCTCCAAACCTTCAATACATTAAGGTCCAAAAAATGTCCCTAGTTACTGAGATTCGAATTTATCTGACTAAAATATTAACTACAATCGAGGGACTAGATGGTGAATACTATAAGGTTGGCATGAAATGGTTTCCTAATAAATTGTGATCTTGAACTGGACAGAAGTTGTGTTGGATGGCCCAAATTTGGTATTGGATGGCCCCATCCAATAACTACATGGAACGATCCGTTAAAATTGACTGGGAAGTAATAGTTGATTCCAAAATATTCAGTGTGTCCGATTCGGGTTGGGCCCTACTATATCTAAACTTTGGGCTATCTACCATAGTTTCCAACTAAGATCCGTTTAATAAAATTTAATTGAAAATTTAAAAATATGATCATTTTGAGACGGATAGCAAAGAAATAAGTCAACTAGTCAACGGAATCAATCAACCACGTGATGTCCAATGGAACATAAGAAAATAAATTGTAAAACTTGTTAACAAAAGAGCCAAAAACATTGAATTCAGTCACACTCCCAGGAGAAGAATAGTGCAGCAAATAGCTAGCAAAACTTACTTTTAATCTCCCCATGGGAGTCTATTTTATAACTGTCCCACCGATATGTATTAAGAAGATCCTAGTCAATAATGCACAATCTAGATAAGTTTCAGTCTATTTTTTCGAGAGTTAAGCAGCTTTGGAATGAGAAAGTCACCCAAGCCCAGCTAGACTCAATAAGAAGTAAGCTTTGGGCTGTTGTTCCTTAAAATTAATCCACACAAGAAAGGAACATATGTGTTCGTCTCGCCTTGATAATGATCAGCCCAATGATCCATTTGAATTTATATTAGCCCATTATGACCAAACATTATTTATCACAGAAATATGCATTGTAGAATTGAAACAATTATTCCTTCGGCCCCTATTTGATTGTTGAAATCCTCCAAATTTTCACACGTTAAATTAATAATTTATACATGATATCAATAATAGTTATATAGTATAGCTAATACTACAATATAATGTGTATTTTTATAAATGATAAGAGAGTATTAGTTAAAAGAGGAGAAACGAGACAAATTCATAGAATCACTATATTAAATGACTTATTTTTATTGTGACAACATTACTATGAGTATGTAATTGTATAATATAAATTGCCATGATATCAAATGGGGATTTTTGTTGAGCCTTAGATTGTGTTGTCGCGTCTCCATTGGACCCTCAAATTGTGTAACCTGTGATTTCTTTTATTCTCAGAATGTGTTGCTATTGTGATTTGGACTTTGAGAGTGTCTTCATGATTTGTCCCCGGGAGTATATTAAAGACCATGACCAATATAAATAATTTTTAAGGGTCTCTCCTTGAATTTTGGATAAATAATTTGTTGATGACAAAAAATCAAGCAAAGAGGGGTGAATGTGGGGATTAAAATTGAAAAAAAACCCCTAACAGTGGGTTCTAATCTTTATATTCAGTACTAAACATTTTTGGTAGGTATGAGAGTTTTGTGAAAGCGTCCCAGAAATTGTTCCCCAGCCTCCAACTAAAACAAAAAAGCTTGCATTTGGATTCTATCATCTGACCAGCCGCCAAATCATTTTTTATTCCTTGACCAACTTGCCGGTCACAACCATGCAAAAAGGTCAAAACATTAATTATAATTATTTTTTTTCAGAATCTTAGCTCTTTTCCAAATTTATTGGTAGAATTTATCAAAAAACTGATTGATGAGATGAACCAACGAAGCTGAAGAGGTTTGAATGGACCCCTTCTCCCTAATTCTTGAAGAACATTATCACGTCCCTAAAGTATAGACAAAAAAGAGACGACTTCAGCTTTTAATTTTCTATCCCAAACTGAACTATCAATTACTACTAATTCAAAGCCATGGCTGCTGCTCTTGATGTGATACGTCTGTATAGAAAACGTTTTCTGAGATTATTCAGCCTGTTTGGAAATTCCAGGGTTGAATGTGAACTTCTGATGCTATGGCTGCTGTCCTGATTCTGTTTCTGTTTGCATTTCCAGATTTGATTTCCTCCAAAAGCTTCAGCAGTTTGATAAAGGGTTCTTCCCTTACCACTCAAGATTCTTTAATTTCAAGCCCACGAGGCGTTTTCACTGCTGGATTTCTCAGGGTTGGTGAAAATGCATATGTGTTCTCCATTTGGTTTACTGAAATAATGGATGGAAACTGCACCGCTGTTTGGATGGCCAATCGGGATCAGCCCGTAAACGAGAAAGACACCGCTCTTTTCTTGCAGAATTCAGGGAATCTCGTTTTGGTTGATGCAGGGCAGCTCTCTGTTTGGACGAGCAACACAAAGTCCAACTCCTCTGTGCAGTTGGAGCTCCATGACAGTGGAAATCTTGTTCTTAGTACTTTTGAGGGTGAAAATATTTGGCAAAGTTTTGATTTTCCCACAAACACGCTTCTTCCTCAGCAATTATTTACCAAGAACTCCATCCTGGTTTCCTCCAGAAGCAAAACCAACCATTCTTCTGGATTTTACAAGTTATATTTTGATGGTGATAGTGTTCTTCATCTTCGGTATGAAGGCCCTCAGATAACGAGTGTTTACTGGCCCAATACATGGATAACACTATGGAGTGCGGGGAGGACCACTTTCAACAGTAGTAAGATTGCAGTGTTGGATTCCTCAGGCTATTTCCAATCATCGGATCGGTTTTTTTTTAGGACATTCGATTTCGGCGTCGGACCTCTGAGAAGAATGGTTATGGATACTGATGGTGATCTTCGGGTTTACAGTTTAGATAAGCTGAGCAGAAGCTGGAAAATCACATGGCAGCACAGTTCTGAGCCATGCAGGATTCATGGAATCTGTGGTGCCAATAGTCTTTGTGTCAATGACCCTGAAATCGGCAGAAAATGCACTTGTCTTCCAGGATACAGGATAAAAGATGCTGAAGACTGGTCATCTGGATGCGAGCCAGAGTTCCAGGTATCTTGCAATAATGCCAGTTCTTCAGGTTTTCTTCAACTCCCTCATGTTGAATTCTATGGCTTCGATTTTACCTACTTCTATAATTACAGCTTCGAGAGTTGCCAAATCCAGTGTTTGAAATATTGTGAATGCAAAGGTTTCCAGTACAGATTCAACGTGGATTCAGGTTACTACGATTGTTACCTTAAAAATGTTTTGTTCAATGGATATCGTTCCCTGAATTTCCCTGATCCCATGTTCATAAGATTGCCAAGAGACAATCTGACCAAATATCCAAATCCAGCCCGGGATTTCATTCTGAAATGCACAGACAGAGTCGCACCATTGGAAAGGATTTATCACAGGAAAAAAGATGGCCCTGAGAAGACATTCTTGTTGTGTACTTTGGCAATTGGAGGCTTAGAGATTGTATGTCTACTCTCATATTTATTCAAAACCCGGGAAATATCAGGTCCAAGAATCCATGATTACCTTGAGGTTAATACTGGATTCAGGGAGTTCAGCTTTGCAGAGCTGAAAAAGGCAACAAAACATTTCAGGGAAGAAATTGGAAGAGGAGGGGATAGTGTTGTTTATAAAGGTATCTTATCGGACAATCGAGTTGCTGCCATTAAGTATCTGAAAAAAGCCATTCAAAGTGAAGCTACATTTCTTGCAGAAATCAGCACAATTGGGAGGCTCAACCACATGAATTTGATCGAAATATGGGGATATTGTGCAGAAGGGGATCACAGACTTCTAGTGTATGAATACATGGAGCATGAATCCTTAGCAAAGAATCTGCATTATGGTAAACTTAATTGGAAGAAGCGGTACGAAATAGCGCTCGGCACCGCGAAAGGGCTTGCTTACTTGCATGAAGAATGCTTGGAGTGGGTGTTACATTGTGATGTGAAGCCACAAAACATACTTTTGGACTCCAATTACAAGCCAAAAGTTGCAGATTTTGGCCTTTCCAAGATGCTGAAAAGAAGTGGCATTAGCATGGACAATTCATCAAGCTTTTCCAGGATTCGGGGAACTCGAGGATACATGGCTCCTGAATGGGTTTTCAACCTCCCAATCACCTCAAAGGTTGATGTTTTTAGCTATGGAATAGTTGTTTTGGAACTGATAACTGGAAAGAGCCCCACAGGAGGGTATTCTACAGATCAAAGCGCGGCGGTCGAGCCGAAGACGCTTGTCAATTGGGTGAAGGAGAAAATGCAAGAAGCTGATGGAAGAGGGTCACCAAGCCCTCTTAAGGAGATTGTAGACACATCTTTGGATGGAGATTACGAGGTGGAAACGATGGAAATTCTGGTAAAAGTTGCTCTGAGATGCACGGAGGAAGACAAAGATGCAAGACCCACAATGCGCCAGGTTGTAGATATGTTGCTTGATTAAATTACACAATAGAAACTTGGAAGTGTTTCAAATAAGCAACCACAACTTTTCTTAGTTGGATTTGTCTCTAACTAATAATTTAATGTCAATTGTAATCTGAAATCTAAAGTTGACCATTTCTATTGTATTCCACTTGAAAGATGCATATTTTTTCTTTCTGATTTCATTGCTCCTACGAACAATGGACTACTAATACGTTTTCTTGAGTCGGCTATTGTTATTGTGCTTTATACGTATAAATAATCTCATTTATGCAGATGGAATTTTGTCCAGAATCATGATTGATCATTCCATGTATCGTAAGAAGCATGGAATCTTGAAACATCATCTGTAGAAGTTGCATCAGTCTATTTCGTCAATTCACAAGTACTTTCAAAGGTTTCAGCCATCCTAACTTATTTCAGGTTTGATGATTCCCTGGAACACAGGGAAGACTGATTAGTCAACATCCAATTTTATAAACAGTAATGAAATTATTGTGGGGTTAGACGGGTTCAAAATTCACATTGATATGATCCAAAATTCAATTTTAAACTCGCCCGAAAAATGACTTACAACAATGTTTATGTTAAACTGTTTGCCAATTCCGATTATTCTTGTCTGCCCTACTTCTCCTGTGTCTTTCTTTAGCCTTTTCATCTCCTCAAAAACATTTGGTAGTTTAACTTAGGGTTCGTTCCTAACTGCTGAGGATGTCCTAATTTCAGGCCCCGATTCCACCATTTCCATGTCTGGATTTTAAAGGTTGGAGAAACTGAGCCGTATGATCATTATGGCAATTTCACGGTTTCGTGGATGCCCAACAGAGACTAACCTGTAAATGGAAAACATACCAAGTTTCTCTTACAAAATTCTGGCAATGTCCTGTTGACTCATACAAGCCAGCTTAATTTCAAACTTAATTAATTTTTTGATTTGTAGTTATTAAACGTAATTAATTATTAATTATTATACATGCAAAATCAAACTCCTCTGTTCTCTTGGATACAGCATAAAGACTTTTGACTGATTGGGTCATACGGGTTCGAACCGGGTTTTGAGCTCTCTAGCAATTATGAGATTGCTTTATTTTTCATTTCAAGTTAACCATGTGGAGTATCATGGCTTTGATGATGCCTTCTTTCCTAATTACACATTTAAGAGATGCAAAGATTTGTGCTTCAAGTATTCTGAATCCGAAGGCTTTCAGTACATATTTAGCCACACGAAATGCTAAATTTTTCATTGACTTCCAAGTTCCCATGTTCATAAGAACCCGACACGCATATCCATTGACACGACCCGGATCCGACACGATTATTATTCGGGTCCAAAATTGTTGAAAAAATTATGGTTGGTAAGTGAACGAGTAGATATGAAATTTCCAAATCTTATGAAACACAATTTTCTTAAAACAGATTTGTCATCTCTATAACTGTGCTAGAGGATACGTGGACAACTGTTTCCCAGGGTACAATGAAAATCGTAAAGTCAGTTTGTACAAAAACTGTCTTACTAATGAACTAGAACAAGAGATTGAATACTGAGAGAATTTCTTTGAGCTGTGGAGAGGAAGAGCAAAATGATTCTTCAGAGAGTAAGAATAATTCTTAGGGGTGCATCTTTGGAAGTTCTAGTGTGAATTATTTATAGGTCGAAAGCTGAAGCATTTGAACAAAATTAAACAACAATTTAACTGTCTCATATTTATTCTTTATCTGTTTTAATCCATTTAGGATTAATAATCATGAGTTTTAATCCGTTTAAAATTAATACAATAACTAGTGTGCATAATTACTTTAAAAAAATAAGTCTTGAAAAGAAACTACAATCATTACTCATCAAAACGGTTGAAATTAATTAAACGTTTCATCAATTTCATAAACTTAATGCAGAAAGTATTTAAAATAATTCAGTCATTAATCAACCGTTTTTGCAACTTTAGCAAGAATTTCCAACTTTTGCTAAAGTACACTGACTGAATCGAGAGTTTGACTACAAAAATATGGAAATTCTTGCTAAAGTTGCAACCATTGCTTTGAGGAAGACAGAGATGCTAAACCTACAATGAGGCAGGTCGTGGATATGCTGCAGCCCCAGAACCATGGTCAAGAAATTAACCAAGAATGAGAATTTGACTTGAAAAAATATGGAAATTCTGTTAGTTGGACTTGTCAGGAGGTTTAGCTCCCATCTTTATACATTTTCATCTTCTTGAATAGGGGGTTTTTTTTGGCTAAAATAGAGCAAGAAATAGTAAATAGTGCCCTTAAAAGGATCGAATTTTTATACTAGTCAAGAAACTCTCACTCTTTTTTTAATTATTATTTCTTTCTATAGACTAATTCAAATTGGAGACAGGAAATATTAAACTAAGATTAGACTAATTCAACTTTGAGTCAGTAAAGATAGTACAAGGTTAGCCTAATCCAAGTTAGATTCAGAAAATATCGTACAAACGTAAATAGGGTCCTAATTTAATCCAAGAAATAAGACCAAGAATTCGTTGGTGGGGGGGTAATTTGTCCAGGGGACACTCTCCTATCTGATTCGCCAGTTGCCACCGAAAGCCCGAAGCGCCAGCCATGATGAGGCCCAAAAGTTGGCTTTTCATAGGACCCCCTCCCCCCCGTAACCATTGCCCCGGAAAAAATATCTTCCGATCAGTCAGCGAAATTAACTGAACCTTCAGATTTTTCCCTCAACTTGAGGCTTTTATAAGATCGTACAATATGACGCTGCGAGAAAACAGAGAGTTGCTCTGGTAGTGGGGTTCTACAACGCCACGCTTCCTCCTCCATAAACACATGAATTTTTTTCGAATTTGGACGACCCCTCCCGACCGATTAGTCCACCCCACAACAGTTAAATGTTCCAATTTTATAAACTATTCTTTTGTCCTACCTAATACCTTATTTATTGAACTCAATATCTTCAACAGTAATACTAACTCATGATCAATGACAGTGAAATTTGGAATAAGTCTCAAGATTTTACAGGAAACAACAACTTTACCTCAGCAGCATAAGTTCAAGAAACCTCCATTCGTGGGAACCGTCCGTTCGATTGTTCATACGTTTTCCTTTTCTTGTTTTTTGTCCGATCGTTTAACATTTAACTTAGAGATCGATCGAAACGCCCAAACCAAACCAAAATCATGTGATGGGCTCCAAATTTTATGCATTCTTTCTCAGCCCAGATAAGATGATCGTCAAGATGACAAGAAAGAATTGTTCTCCGTTCCAAAGTTCATCCAAATGCTAAAATTTTCTTTGAAGGACAATTTATCAAGCAGAAAATTAAGAATTTTCAGAAAGGAGAACGAAGAATAATTAAAGAGAGAGAACTGGATTATTGTTTCTTCATTGCTTTTCTTTTTTCAGCAAATTCTATTCAACCAACTTCAATATTTAGCCCTCCCTCCCATCACCCACTTCCTTCTTCTTCCCCCCTCCATCATCTCCCTAAACTGTACAATAAGACCCTTCTAAAATTATTTTTGTATAGATGGCAAGAAACAGAAATTCTAAACCTCCGCTCAAGAAAACAAAATTCTCTACTTTCCATCATCTTCCTCCTTGTGTGATCATCACATTCATTCCAAAATTCATTCCACTTCAAGGGAAGGGCCCCCAGAATAAGTACTTAAATCCCCCTCTTCTCCCCACAATAAGTTCATTAACTTGTTCTTTTGAAGATTTTAATGATTCCATCATTTGAACAATTTCCAAGTTTTAATCGATTTTACTTATTCCAATCCGCTTCACCACAGCATTTCTAATTGCTTCAGTCTGCATACACATCCCATTTTGCTCAATCCCAGACATGTAACTCCTCACTTCCTTCCTTATCATTTCCTGCAAAACACCCAAGAACTCCGGGCTGAAGAACTGCCTTTCACCGGCTCGACCCGGGATAGGTGCAGGCATAGCAAACCCATACCCGGATGGCGCCTCCAGAGCTGGTACCGGTGCCACTGGTGCTGCTTGAGGCAGAGGCGGCGGCGGCGGTGGTGGAGGGGGTGGAGGAACTTGACCTTGTACTGTTACCTTAGTTGACTGTGGAGTAGTTTGAACCGCGCCAAATATTGGGGCCGGCGCTTCTGTGGAAACAGTGTTGCTGGTCGGGCTGCTGGTGAAGCTGGATCCGGGTAAGGACAGTGTTAACGATGTTGGCGGGTCTGTAGGAGGAGCTGGAGCCGATGACGGCGTCTCGATCTGTTGAACAGGAGGAGAGATCCCGCCAGTCCGTGCAAGAGGTCGGTAAACACGGCTTGATCCGAAACCCGAAAGGCTCGAGTCACTCAAGTCTGATCCAGACGGGCTACTCGGGTTAACATACATGGTAGATACATTGGTACCCGGACCTACGCTAGCGGATCTTTTGAGGGGCTGCTGAGGGATTTCAAAGTTGAAATCATCGGACATGGAAGAGCACCGACGTTTGAGGGTGGAGTTCCAATGGTTCTTTATAGCGTTATCCGTTCGACCCGATAGCAAACGGGCTATAGTAGCCCATTTATTCCCGAACTTGGCATGAGCCCGAATAATCGTCTCATCTTCATCGGGAGTAAAAGCACGATGCTCCACCTGCGGTGACAGTTGATTACACCACCGGAGCCTGCAAGATTTCCCGGATCTCCCCGGAATCGATTTGCTAATCAAAGACCAGTTCCTCGGGCCATGCTTCTCCACAAGTCTCTGCAAGAGCTCGTCCTCTTCAGGACTCCATGGCCCCTTGATCCGATCGGTTTCTTTTCTGTGCGAGATCGTCCCCATGGCCAGCAAACAAAAGAGAAGGAGATATAGTATATAAACCCTAGATAAAATTGATTCAAATTCAAGGAAAAATATTCAAAAAAAAAAAACACAGTTTTCTGGGGATAGTAATTGTGGCAGAACTGTACAATTGGATGGAGGGAGAGGCGGAGCCTCGCCTTACTGTGAGAAGCAGAATGGAGGATGGGAAAGAGGTGGGTATAAATATGAGAAAGGAAGATAGGGATGACCGGAAGGAGCCGGTTAGAAATGACCGGTGAAGGCAGTTAAGTATTAGGATACAGCTGGCAAAGGACACGCGTCGAGCAGCAAGCCAATGGAGTGGACACCTATGTGGATCAACACTCACTAAAATCTCGGGTTTTTTTTTAAAATTTTTTTTGGGAGATTATAGGAATTTAAATTCAAATCACCGACCGTTTTGGAAGTTAATTACCATAAGCATAACGGCGTGTGTGGGTTACAACTGTGTGAGTGTGTGTATAATATAAGAGCGTACGGTTGGATGGACCTTTGACTCAGCCAGGCTGGAGAGCATAAGGGATAGGATATTTATTAGCGCTTTTCTCTATAATTTTTAAAATAAAAAATAAAAAAAATTAACCACTTCTTTTTCTATTGCGTCTTTTAAATTTAAATTCATTTTTCTTATTTTATTTTTAATTTTAATTTTTAAACTTTTAAATTGATCAAAGTCACCTTATTGTCGAAGTCTTATTTAATTTTGTGAATTTTTCAATTAAATAAATGATAATTGGAATGAATATGAAAAAAAAAAAAATGTAGTTGGAACTTTTTAAGCGGTTTTTAAGTGGTGAAATATAGAAAAGAGGGAAAGTTGAGGGCGAAGGGAGTAAATAGATATTTAGAAGGGGGAGGGGGGGAAATAAATTAGTTGGGAGTTGGTTTAAATAGAGGGTGGGGCCCAGAGGTGCGGGTGGGGAGATGAGGTGGCAAGTAATGACGAAAACGGAAGCAGAAATTAAGGGGAAACGGGGGACGAGGTGGTGGGGTGGGGGGGTCAGGTCAGGCTGGAAGCCTGTAAAAAAAAAACTAGTAACTGACCAGCCCATGCTTAACGGCCTATTTGCTTTGTTGGTACCCACCTCCACGTGCCAGTCACAGGTGGGCCCCTTCCTCATTTTCCGAACCGCCAAAACCGACTTTTTAACGTTTTTTTCCTTCCTTAATGACGCCTCCCCCTCTCTCTGTCTCTCTCTGTCTCTCTCATCAATCACCGATTGTGAGGGGGAAGTTTGATTGTTGATCCATCATACCTCTCTTCGGCCGTTACGCCTGTTTATTTTTTTCCTAAAATAATTCACGGAATAAAATCTATTCCGGTCGCAAAATCTTTTCACTACTACTTCAAATATTTACAGTATTTATTTATAATATTATTTCGTAACAAGTAAAAAATACTAAGAAAAACATAATTGAGGGTATGATATTTTTTTATTTTGAAAATTTTTAAATTTATTAATATATGGAGGTAATACCTTTTAGATAAGATTTTATATTGACATATTACGACTAGATAAATATTATCGGTAGAAAAAATCTAGCATAGATCGATTATGTCAATAAATTTCGTACATCAGATAAATCAAATTAATTTTTTTTTCTTACCAGAATTTAAATTTTTTTTAAGCAAGATAAATCAAATTAGTAGTTAATGTATTTTAAAATTATTTAATAATTACAGTTAATGTATTTTCCTATTCAATTGAAATACCTTACGATCAAATAAAATAAGCTTAAAATATATCGCAATCATATTTTTTTAAAAAAAAACTAATTTTATTCATAATCTCGCAATCAAATTAGATCATCTTAAACTGATTTTTAAATTTTTATCATAATTACTCATACTTAATTGTTGAGTATTATTAAGACAAGAAAAATATTTATAAAAATGAAATTATAATAAAAATAATAATATTATTTTTTTAAATGAATAATATTTTATTATTAATCTATATAAATTTTATTCCATGGCACTTTTATGAAATAAATAAGTGCGAAATATTAGTTTTGTACTGTTGAATTTAATAATTTTATTTTTGAATATTTAAGCATTGGTACTTGATGAGGATGAAATTGAAAAAGAAAAAGAAAAAGAAAAAGAAAAGGGGAAATTAGTGAATGGATGGAGTTAACTTCCGAGAAAGAGAGGTTGATTCCCTGACTATTGCAATGATGTTACCAATAAAGAGATATTGCACGACAGCTGCCCCCTTCGTTTTAAAATTATAGATATGTAAAAATTATTCATTTGATTATTTTCGTTTTAAAAATATCGGTATGTAAAAATTATTTATTTAATTATTCTAATTTTAAAATGTTCAGTAGGTAAAAATTAATTGTTTTATAGGTAATACTATGATATATTATAATGTATTATTTGACAAATTATAATATAATATTAATTACGCAGATAAATAATAAATATTCAGAATATCATTACATTAAATGATAAAAAATTTATTAAGTATTAGGACACTGTATCATCTCTTTTTTTATATATAGTATTAATTTTTTTAATTTAATTCAAAATTAATTTATCATAAATAAAGGAACATTTAAATTATTTATATTATTAAATCTCAATCGTCAATCTGCTTCAAAAAAAAACTCAATCATGGATCTAACCATATTATGCTTAAAAAAATATGTTACGTTAATCATTGTTATTTATAATTCTTCCAAAAATAATGCCTTTATTATTTTTTTAGTTTACAATATTGAGATTTGAACCTCATCATTAAAAGCCCCCATTATTACCACCCCTCCCACCCAATTAGCTAATCTTTTATTAGGTAGATAGAGGTATCTAGCAAAAAAATAAAGGGAGAATAAAATAAATAAATTGTTAAAGTGAACATTACAAAGTATTATAATATTACAAAATAAAAAAGGAGTATTTTTGTGTTTGATATAGAAGCGCTTATAGCATAATGCATAATCTCAAATAATAATTTAAAGTGCTTCAAAAAATATATTAATTTAAAGTTTTTGATATTTTAAATTTTTTACAAATAAAATATCAAAATCTACATAAATTAAATTCAAAACCTCTTAATTTTAACGCCACAACCTGGTCAGTATATTGTAGGGCTATAAGAGTAAAATTCATCATGCTCCTACTGTATCGCTACAATAACACATTATAGTTGCCCCGCTACGGTAACGGGCTACTTTTTTTTTTTATGCACAGTTTTTTTAAAATATATATTTAAAAAATAAGACAGTCGATATCATATCAATAGACTATAGATATCAGATTAAGAATGTAAAATAAATCGTACAATAGAACTATATCATACTTAACAATGAATATCATCACATCATGATTATATAGACATAAGATCAGAGAATACTATACATCAGATCAACAGACTATAGATATCAGATCAATAATATAAAAGAAATCATACAATATAACTAAAACACATTTAACAAGGGAAATCACATCATGATTGTATAGACATCAGATCAGATAATACTAGACATCAGATCAACAGACTATAGATATCAGATCAAGAATATAAAAGAAATCATACAATAGAACTAAAACATACTTAACAAAGGAGATCGCATCATTATTATATAGACATCGGGTCATAAAATAGTAGACATCAGATCAACAAACTACAGTTATCAGATCAAGAATATAAAAGAAATCATATCATACAACAAAAATGTCCATAACATGTATCACAATATCTAAAATTATTTAATTATAAAACAAATAAAATGATAATTTTAAAATATTTTTTATAAAATTCAAAAAAATTAAGAAAATACTGAATTGTTTAGAAAAAAACGGATGAAAAAAAAAAGTCTCAATGAGGAAGGCAAAAAATAAAATAAAAATAAAGCCAAAAATAACAAAAGAAATGGGAAGGGAATTGTAGCAATATCTCTTAAAAGAATTATTTAGAAATGGAAATTTCCGTTGAGCGCGTCTCACTGGGGACCGAAAAAAAAATTACACTCGCGCCACTCGTCTGTCTTTTTCCTATAAATAACTCATCCTAAAAAATTTATTATTTTTGGAATATGAGTAAAATTGAATGATGATCTTATATAACCACCATATAAATTACCGCGACAACTATCTCGTTCAAATTTTGACTTTAAAAAACAACTAATTGTCTTTTCTATAATAATAATAAATAAATAAATAATCATATACTCTCCTTATCCAAAATTATATTTCACTTTAAATTTTTTATTTTATCTATTTTTATTCATCATTTAAGAGTAAAAAGTGAATTATAAGTAAAAAACTAAATATATTAATTGATTTTCTTAATATGTATAAAAAAAATAATCTAAAACGGCACTTCAATTAATACAAAGTGAATACTACCAAAAAAAAATAAATACTATTGTTGTACCTTTGACTATATCTCTTTAATTATTACTGAGTTAATTGAAATTAAGTACTTCATTAAAATTATATACTCCTAAGGTCAACCGATTTATACCTTAGGGACATTAATGTGTCAACCGATTTATATACACCATTAATTCATTCTACTAGTATTTTTATTTTCGCAAATAAATTTTTTAATTAATATTTTACCAATTTTATAATTAAATACAACTTATGAGCAACAAAAAAATGGAGTGGCAAGTTGTTGAGTATATTCACATAGAAGAAAATTTCGCAATTGGACTGGTTTCGCTGGTAAAGGAGAGCACAAGGAGTTTTTTGAGATGGTTGGACATGATTTGAGAGGGGTCGGCGTACCTTAGAAATATAAGGCAATAATGATTTAGACGTAGGCCTCAATTTAAAAAAATATATATTTATAATTATAATTCTGATGTGATTTGATTTAATTAAACTATCAATTACCTCCTAATATTTATAATAATTATATTTACTCTATCGATGGAAATCAAACATAATTATTAAAATATGAAAAGAATATAGATGGTTTCATCAAATTATAAGAAGATAAATATAATTATGTTTATAATTTTGTTCAACACTAATATATTTAATTATTTTCAGAGAATTTCGGCATACGTATATATTTTTAAAAATAGCATTAAAGGGCCTTGATTTGGAGAATATTCGGGTGCTGAGAATCCCATAATTAACCCTGAATAAATATGCAGATACTGGAAACAAAAATATCCATTTTCAGAAAACTAAAAATAAACAAATAAAACAAAATAGTCAGAAAATAATTTATTGGGGGCAGCAACCGTTACTCGTTACGACGCGGATACAGCTGTCTGGGTTGTGGTTGTCGCACATGCCGTTATCACGTGCCAACCTCACCTAATTCTGTCCTTTAACCGTACCCGCACGTTCACAGGCCTTATATCCCTGTGGCCATTTCACGTGACTCCAGAATTCACCACACGAGTGCAAACCTTCCTCCCATGCCCGCCCGATCCAACCGTTTCCGCATCCGTTTTAATCAAACTATTTTTTTTTTTCATTAGAGATACATTTATTACTATATATTACAAGAAGGACCCGACAAAGAAAACTTTAAAAATTAAAATATGACACTTAAGCAATTTTTTATTTGATTTTAATTTGAAGTAATTGAATTAATAAAATTAGGCTAAAATTCAACAATTATATGTCCTTTTTTATAGCTTGAAAGTCGCAAATTTGATAATGAATTTGAATTAGCTTAATTGACCAAATAATTAATAAAATTCTAATTGAATCAAAATCCATGGTATAAATACGATAATTAATCAAAATGTAAGTTCGATATATTCTTTTGCCGTTTAAGGAGATTATGGAGAGGGAATAAGTCACTTTCTCGTCAAACTTTAGTTATATTTTGCCATATTTGTTAACATTTGACCAATTATAGATACAACGTTTAAAACTTAAGAGAACAAATAGTTCATGGCTGCCTAAAGTAATAAATTAATTTTGTCCTTTTTGTATGTATTATACACTACTTTAATTTATACACCGATTACAAATTTGCTAATTAGCGTTAAACATATTTAAATACATATTTTTTTTTAATGGATGTGAGCTCTGTTGGAGTAGAATACATAAGCTATGCTTGTATTGTACAGTTTCCCAGTTTAATATATCGATTTGTGTTTCAGTCATATCTTGTTGTGCATTAATCGTCCATTTATATTATGTAAGTAGATGATGAGGTGTCTGGTGCGACACAGTAGATCTCATCATTGGTTGAAAGACATAATATATAAATGAGGTTCGTAACCGAGACAGCTTTGGACAATCTGTCGGTTTAGGTTATTATGTGATTCAGATAATTAGTTTGTCTAAACTAATTGAATCATATAGATATGCCCGGGGCATGTTGAACTTGACTCTTAGGAATGATTTGTCTTGTACTGATTTAATAGACAAATCGATCCTTGTATTCTATCTCTAAATCCCTAGACTCGAGTGGGCATGAGGATTAGACATAGTGTACTTTGATCTGCCAATGGGTGAGGTCAAATGTGGCCAATAGTCTCGGTGGGTTGGGTGCGCGTGTTTAGTTACTTGGTGTGTTACTGCTGGTCGAAAGGAAACCATGTACCGGTGAGTCCGGGGTGATGGTGCTCCCGAGATGAGCTCGAAATGTTTATTATACTAAACCCGGCCGGTGGATTTATGTCCGGTATAGTAAAAAGGCCGAGTGGTACTAGTCTCAGAATTAAAGAAGTTGATGAATTAATTTATCAGTAAATTAATGAATTAACGAGCACTATATCTTTGATGTGGGGAGATTATGAATATAATTTAATTAAGTTGTTCCGGAAGCAATTCTGGTGTAGGGTGGTAGTGCCATAATTAATCCGTTAGTGGTACGATTAATTATGTACTGGGTTAATGACAAAGGTAGATTTAATTAATTGAGAAATTAATTAATCCTTGTGTCAGTTGGGAGTGATTCATCCCAGAAACTGGTTTGGGATAAGTGAATCCCTGTGTCAGTTGGGAGTGATTCATCCCAGGAACTGGATTGGGATAAGTGAATCCCTGTGACAGTTGGGAGTGTATCAGTCCAGGAACAGGATTGAAGGAAACAGAATCTGTATCAGTCCAGAAACAGGATTGAAGAAAAACAGAAACCCAGTAGGAAGACCAATCCTAAACCAACTTGGAGTCTCTCTTGTAACTCTATAAATAGACAAGGGATCAGTCATTCAGAAAAAAACAATAACACAATTAATCCACAGAATTTCTAGAGAGAGAAAACGTTTCTCTCTCCAAGTCGAATTTTCAAGAAAGTGTGCAGCTGGTTTTTGGGTTTCTAGTGGCTAAAATTTTGGCCTTGGTCTATACCAGCTGCGCGTAGCTTTCTCTCTCTGCGGGCGGTGCGTTTATAGTACGTGTCAGGTGCTGCGGGGCTAGAGTTTTCTAGCAGGTGGATTGTGGTGAGTAGCTGGTCAATTGACTTCTAGTTCGTTGCCCACACAACGTGAAGTCATAGTCTTGAGGCATACAAGAGAATCACCAAGTGCACGCTTCAAAGGTACTTTTCTAAGATTCCGCTTTAATAGAAATTTTTGTTGCGTGGTAAATCGAGCAAGTGCAAACCCAGATCCTACCAAAATCTTTCAAGCTCGCCTAGATTATTCAGGTTCGATAATTTAATGTTTTTTTAATTATAGGCTTAAATAGGTGGGTTTTTTTAGTTTTTCTTTAAATAAGTACATATAAATACTCCCATAATTCTTCTAGTATTGTGAGTAGAAAAAAGATAATCAAGTAGGCACGAGGTTGTAAGTACATTTATCAGTTGAAATAATAAGTCATGAGTTCAACTTATCAATAAAGGAATATGACAATATATATAAGCAATTAACTAGATAATAAAATTATAGTTTAGTAAATAACAATACTTCTTCGTCGTTGAAATGAGTATGTTCTGATATCCACTTATCAATAAAGGAATATGACAACATATATAATAAACCAGTATGTTCTTCTTAAAACTAATAAATATTGAGATTGACTTATCAATAATAAAAATAAAATAATATATAACATTTTTTACTTAAAATCAATATATCTTAATTTTAATTTATGAAAAAAGAAGTCCGAGAACATATATAAATTGAAAAAAATATCAAAACAACTAGTATAGTTTAAGAATATGCATTAATTCTTTGTACCTTTTCCATCTTTATTAAGAGATAAAGAAAAAGAGTAGGCAGCAACAAGAGAACAAAGAGGATGTTGGTTTGTGTATAACTTTTGACAACAACAATAAGTCTCCATAAAAATGCTACAGAAAAAAAAAGAAAAAAGAATTGAATCCCTTAACTTTCTATTACTACAATGTGGGATATATAAACTCAGAAGATGTCAGGCTTTATTATACCATTTAAGTTTGCTTTTTAATATGCTATTATTGCTTTAAGCCACAAAGTACAACTAAACTACACTGCAGCTACTTCCATTAATTTATTAACAAAATGTACGTTTAGTACTATATATTCCCTATAAATCCAAGAATCAAATATTCAGTTTATTAAATACTCCCTCTATTTTAATATATAGGTCGTTTTGACTAAAACACAAATATTAAGGTTGTAATTAATTTTTAAAAATTTCTATAACTTTTAATAGTTAAACTTGTTATACCTTTATTCAATAAATGTTTTTATAATAGTGTTATAATTTTGAATAATCATGAATAAAATAAGTCTCAATAAAATTATAAATTAAATAGGGGTAATAGAGTAAAAACAATGAATTGTTTCATAAAAGTAGATAATTGACTTATATTAAATGGGGGAGTATATCACTTAATATGGTACAGTCTTATAATACAATAGTAATTATTATTCTAAAATAAAGAAATTACTGAGCTACTATTATTTAAATTGATGGATGAATAAATTATGCCTAGAAATTTTCAATTTGCAGGGATAATTATTCTTCTTTTGTGGTTGTTTTTGGTGTATAATTAATACACCATTTGGATAAAGGATCCACATGGTAGGAAACAAGGAGGAGGTTTCCTCTGCTTTCTTTTAGCTCTTACCCTGAGAAATTATTCATTTTTAAATCAAAGTACTGCTCAAATATAAAAGTTGGAGTTTAACTTGCATAAATAAATGTGTCTTATTTTTTTATATTTATTTAATTTAATAAATAATTAAAAAGCAAAAGTAATAACGTGTTCATGTGTTACATAAAGCAAATTGAGGTTTTGACGAAAGAGTAATAGTTCATGTGTTACAACTAAGTGTACTATAAAAATCTGTACACATAGTAAAAATTAAAATAAAAATAAAAATTACTATGGGAAACATCATTAATAACCTCAATTTAAGAATAAAAAAATTGGGAAACATCATTTAATGACATGTTTTATATACAAAAACTACTATGGGTACCATCCTACTTGTACACCTAGTTGTAGGAAAAAAATTGCCGTTCATGGCTATCATTTTTTATATGAAATCAATAGTAAATTATCTTGTATATAACTTAAGAGTATATTTATATTATTATAAAACATAATGCATTAATTATCAAATATACCGTATAATAATTTCTCTAAATAATTATTAAATTGTCAATATAGTCTAGGTTGTATAGTATAATTTATCAAAACCAATCAATATCAAATTCGAATCACGAGATAAATATGAAAAATATTTATGGTTTCTGGAAAAGAAAATTTGAGCCCACACAAAAGGCGCTTCTACTAGCTTATTGCACATAAACTGTTTGGAAGGCGGCAACTTTTTTGCTTTCTTACCAACCCAAAGTGTATACTTTTTGCCTCCAAAGTTTATATACATAAATTATTATTCTCTAACCAACATCAGCCGTTTATTTTCTTTTGCATTTACTAATATAATTTAAAATATAATATTTTTCCGGTCCCAAATAAAAAAATAAGGTTTAAATAATAAAAAATAGAGGCCTAAAGTTTAAATGATAATATTCTTTTTAGGGATAAAGAGAGTGTATAAATAGAAATACATATATTGAATACTTTATTTTATTATTTCTTAAAGTTTCATTACGATTGAGTGAGTAACTATTGGACACGTTGCTATATATAACACTAAAAATTCTTAAACTCTAAAAAAAAGTTAAAATGGTAAAAGAAATTTCCAAATTCAACGGACTAAACCATATTCAATTGATTTTTTTTAAAAAAATAATATTCAATTGATTTAGTTTGGTCGATTTAATCAGTTTAATAATTTTAATAGGCTTCATAAATTTATATTTCTTTTTTTAAAATACCATAAATTTATATTTCTTAATTCAGACAAATTTTTTATGAATTTTAATTTTTAATGAAAACGGAAATAAAGGTGGAGGGGCTAATAAGGGAATGAATCTAACGATTAACAATGAGTGAGTTTTTTTGGAATATGTTCGAGTATCATTTCAAATACACATATTATTATCTCAAAATGATTAATATAAATTATTAGTACCATATAAGATTAAAAATTATATATAAATACTTAAATTATAAATTAATGATGTTGTGGATCGGATGTTAGGTTATATGTAATTTATAAGTAAATTCTTAAATATAGTTATTTTTTTATTTACTGTTGACTAAATTACCATTTTACATTTATGGAAAGTGCTAAATAAAAAAATATATATGATATTTTATAATCTCATACCTAATTTTTTTCCTCGTTTGCCGAGTACCATGTATACACATTGATAAGATATCACGTTACTTTGGAATTCTAATGCCTCGAAGTGGATAATTACTCTTTCACGAGTAATTAACAGACGGATTATGTTTTTTTGTTTCTTTATAAATATTATACATTTTACAATTATCAAAGCACGCTTAATAACTTTCTTTTAATCTCTATTCTTAATCTTCTCGTTATCTCATGCATTAATAATAATATCCTTTAATAAAAATTTGTCATTGGAATTACCCTCGATCATTTACTAATTGAGAGTAAAAAGGGTAAATTTAGTATACTCATCAATTATTGTGTTTAACCTCACATTTTTATAAAAAATAGATAGAAAGTACCCTTTCATTTTATAATATAAATTGTTTTTTTTTACACGATAAATATATTATGAAACAATCATCATTTGTTAGGAGCAAAAGCATTTATTTATAATTTGTGGAAAACAATGCAATCCCCTATCAGGATTGATTTCAAAAGTTCAATTGTTACTGGACTTCCAGTAACTTTAATACAAGTTCGTTTATTAAAAAAAAAAAAAAAATACAAAGGCATTTGTTTATGATTTGGTTTCCTTAATAACAAAAGTGAACCTTGGAATTTCAAACCCTTTAACTCTCACTAGGTTGGAACAATACTCGATCACTTCTTAAACATTACTTTCGTTTTAAAACAAGTTTTATTTATGGTACTGCTTTAATTTAACGAATAACAATATGATTTTGAGTTAATAAGAATATAAATAACTTTTTAAAACAAGGAAAATAATAAAATAAAAGAGTAAAAAGAGATTATTACATTAGTATTCGAGCGGATTAAGCGACCTTTTCCAAAGGCCTATTGTCAAATAGGAAAAGTTATTATGACAACTGTAAATATATCACTTTAGCAAAGCATATAATAAAACGATGTAGTTTAACTTATGTGTTCAAATCATTTGTGGTGCAAGGGGTTAAAAAGCCTAATATTTTGCATATATTTTAGAGAATAGTACAACTAAAAGAAGAGTTTCACAATTTAATACTTATCGCTACATCTATATGTTGTTAGTCGTTGTCATTGTGGTCTTTGGATTTCAAAACCATAACTTTTTCCTTTTTAAAACAAAAGAAAGTGACAATTAAAGTTAATAATCAAATATTCAACCTAGAATTGTAATAAGAAAAGTTAATTGTTGAATAATAAAATGCCATTACTTAGAGAGATTCATAAAGTTTGAACCATTATAGCTTCTAAACTAAATTTAGTATAATAGAGTTTTATCTTTTGGTTATATATACTAACTAATTTGATTATATTTCAAAATGAATACCTACAAGAAAGTGTGATAGATAACATGCGTGATAAGGATAGTAAGCTAAACAATACAACATATTATTAGTTACAAAACACAATACGTGATTAAGAATAGAATTGTGATTATTATAGATAAAGTTATACAAAATTTCTAATAATATAAATCAACATGTGAGATACATCATAAATCAGTTTATAATATAATATTCTCATAAGGTCAAAATGTTTTTTTGGTATCTTATAATTGGCAATGTTTCACTTTTGATATATTATAATTTTATGGGGACCTTT
Organism: Knoxia roxburghii; assembly: GCA_030378225.1. Lineage (NCBI taxonomy): Eukaryota > Viridiplantae > Streptophyta > Magnoliopsida > Gentianales > Rubiaceae > Knoxia > Knoxia roxburghii. Next base: position 42,112,962 of record CM059418.1, read on the forward strand.
TTACTCTCATAACATTAATTTTTTAGATCTTTTGGTCATTCTTAACGAAAATTTTGGTCAATAACGGTTTGATCAAATTTGTTGTTAGTCTTTGGGCTTTTATGTTAAAATTTTTTCTAAGGGTCTTTGTATAATTTTTTTTTTTTTTTTTTAACTTATTCCTTCACCACCACCTATTCTCCTTGCCGCCACCAGGAACCACCTCTGCCTGAAATCACATCCCGATCTTGATCGTCGAGGAGATCCCGATGACGTTCGCGGTGGTGGTTCACGGCAACAACAAGGAGAATGGGTGATGGTGGAGGAAGAAGTAGGAAAAAAAAAATTATACAAATGCTATTGAAAAAAAAAAATTTAACACAAAAACTCCCAATACTAACAATAAATTTGATCAAACTGTTTGTTGACCAAAATTTTCGTTAAGAGGAATCAAGAGACCTAATACATTAATGTTAGAAGACTAAAAAAATCCCCATAAAATGATAAAGGGATCAAAAGTGAATAATATAAATTATAAGAGACCAAAAAAATATTTTGACTTTCACATAAAAATTTTAAATTATAAATTAAGTTGAAAATAACGGTTTTAAATTTATACTTCTAACTTAAAATATGTATAAATATGAGTTTGATTTCTCAATTTTAAGATTTGAACGAAACAATAGCGAAATAATCAAACATGTTGTTCCACCTATGAAACTTTAATCCATTCCTAGACTCTTAAATAAACCAAACCCCCTCTTAATAATTAGATTTATACTGTCAAAATCATTTTGAACTAAAACCGACAACACCACCAACATAATCCAAACACTAGGGTCTATTAATTGACATATCATATTACTAATGAATAAAACCTTGAAAATAACTTTTGTGCACAACTTCACATATAGGAGTAGATAGATATTAAAAAAAAAAATTAAATTTGACTGATTCTTTCATTTTTCCACAGGGAAAAAGATAATTACTCCAATTTAATTTAGTATTAATTTTGTTACTCCAATTTAATTGGGCTAGTACAACTAGGACAAACGGGACGAGTAGAATGTTAAATTTTGTGGCACCAAATAATTTGAGGCGGAGGACGTTTTCAATTTTGCGATGGGCGGGACCCAACAAAAGAGCCACGTGTGAGAAAGGCTTATTTTTTATTTTTTTTTTCCGAAACAAAAGGGTGACGACTAAACGGCCGACAAGTTAGAGCTCAATCATGGACTTCTTCTATCTCGGCCAAGTAGGAAGTTTGTTAGGTGGGTCCCAATCGAATGGGATTTGTCCGTTTGTGAGAATTGTGTCTGAATTAAGATAAATTAACTTTGTGTACGTTAATATTTTGGATTCATGTTTTCATATCTACACATTAAAATATACATAATTAAATTTAAATTTTGAGAATAATAAATATAGTTTATCATTTAGTTATTTATATAGTTTGCAACCTTTTTTGAACTATAAATTTTTTATTGATTCATATTGTACCTATTTGATGTGATATATTTGATAGTATATTTTATCTAATTTTTTATATAATTTTAAAATTTTAATATCTCCTTTTTGTACTTAATTAAATTATAATATTATTTTAAAAAATATTTATTTTTATTTATTAAATTTTAAGTAAAAGTATCAACCACTCAACCATTCATAAATATGTGACATTTTATACTTCTTCACCGAAAAAAAAATTCTTCACTTATATTTATTTAGATATATGTAATTATATTAATTTAATTTAATTTATTTGAATGGTAATTACTCTACAACAACTCTATATTTTCAATAATTTTATAATTTCAAATAATTAAATTAAAATTTTACTATTTCTCTTAAACGTCAAATATTATTGGACAAAGGAGTAATAATTGATTTTTTTAATTAGAGTGAATGCGTAATTTTAAAAAATTTGGGGAATAGTAAATATTTTGGGGTGTTAGCTGCAATAACGAAAGAAAAACTTTAAAAAAAAAAAAAAAAAAACGGGCGCCTAACTGCAACTTTTGAAAAAACAGAAGAGAGTAGAGTGAATAGAGCCATCCGAGAAAGCCCCAGAGGGGAGGGGCCCAGAGGGTGAGGGAGGTCCATTGGCCTTGCCAGCTATAACCCACTTCATCCTTCTTTCACGAGTCTCGATGCCCCCAATCATACACCTTTTTTTTTTTTTTTTTTCTTCTTTTGTTGTTTTCCGGTTTTTGAGAATGTAAAGGGCATATTATTATAGGAACAGTGATTTTCACATTTTTCAGAGAATTTGCTACGTCCGATACTAATAATTAGGGATGCGTCCGACTTAGACTCGACAATAGTGTAGGTTCATCGCGTAATTAGACTTTAAATTTTTTGAAATGAAATTGTAATGATATAAAAAATATGATAGATATCAATTAAAATTCAGTTAAAATATTTATATTAAATTTTTTTTAATTATTTTAAGAGACAAATACCTTACCATATAAGATCTCTAATAATGTTATCATCGATTCAGTTTAATTCTCGTCATTTATTTATTTATTTGAAGCAATCTATTTAATTTTCTTAGATTTATATATTAATTTAATTCTTTTAAAAAAATCTTATTCTAAACATTATCTCTCTACACATCTTATTCTATGAAAGTTCAAATTAAAACAAACTAATTATATCACGACCTCAATGGATTACTCCACAAAAAAGAAAAAAATTATAGTGTGGGACCCATCATTTTTTATTTAGGGGGATTTTTTTTTTTTTTTTGGTTTACATTGAACCATTTCACCTCTTGTTGGCAATTTTTAAAAGTTTATTTTACAACCCCGTTTTAATAGTTTGACCAATTTTTGTGAGAATAAATGGAGATCCAATTGTGGAAACAAATAAATAAAACAAAAATAAGGGATCGAAAAAGCAAAATATAAGACGGCTGCTAATATTTTTCCCATTTCCATCGTTATTTCATAATGGTCAAACACAAAACAAAAACATACTAACTACCCTTGTGTTGTCAAATCAATTGACATAAACATATATCAATCCCACCGGTAGTTACCATCACACCTTCGACTAAAACTAACCAATATTATTATCATTTTATTATTTTTATTTAATAAATAAACTTATTATTTCGATACAAAATAAGTATATATCTTTCCGAGTAGTTAAAAAAAAAAAAAAAGAAAACTAAAAATTATGTGTAATAGGATTAACAAGAATTGACATAATTTTTAAATTTTTGAGAGGTAAAATTGCAGCAGCAGAGAAGGCGTACATTGATTATAATTCAATCAAAATAATCTTAATAGAGAAAATTTTGACTATTTCAAGAGTGAACATCATCCGAAATCATAGTGTAGATATTATTTTATTTTGTTACAGGATTCAAAGAGATACAATTATGTGGCTATACAGTTAGATACAATAACTCAGCAATCAACTTCGTAAAAATACGAACAAAATCCTAGTTACACACGATTAGATATGTAACCGAACAATGAATTTCGTAAGAATACGAATAGAATCCTAGTTACACACATTAATTTCGTAAGAATACGAATAGAACCCTAATTATACACGATTATATATAATCATCGAACAGTCAACTCAGTAAAATACGAACAAACGCTAATCATTAATATACGACTTAAAAACTTTTAAATTTTAAAAAGAGTGAATTTTAAATTTGGTCATCATACTTTGATAAAGTTGAGGTAAAAAACATCACTAACTTTTGCATTTTGATTCTATTTTTGGTCACTCCATCCAACTCGGTCGTTAACACTTTAACGAACCATTATATGTGGAGTTAATTTTGTCAATCCACAAAATTTATGTCTTCTGCCCTGATCTTCTATTCTTTTGCCATTGTTGGCTTTGACACCACCACCATGGTTGCCACCACCGCCACCAACTAACCGAACAAAACACCACAACTAAATAGCATAATCCTCGCTAATCCCAGCGAACTGAACAAAATGCTAAGCCCAATAAGCCAATTACAAAAGGGCAAAATGCAAGAAGCAAACATAAGCATCCATCCAATGTTATCAAATTTCGTCAATATAAATTCAAGCTGTGTGGTTCAATGCTTTAAATTTATGCAAATAAAAAAAGAAACAAATTCCAAAATGCATTTGAAGCATTGGCATCAGCGGCCACAATCAAAGTCAATCCCAAAATCAACGATGTCTAAAACCAGCACCACCTTCCAAATCCTAATTGATTGCTTTTAATGATACACCACATTTCTTTTAAGAACAATTTCTCTTTTTTGCAACCCTCAATCCCTATAACAGCAACAAACTCAAACAAAATTTCAGCTGAAATCCTTCCTAGGTTTGATCAAAATTAACAACTTTCACATCCGCCAAATTCAACCCAACCCAGGAATCAACTCAACCCAGAAAATGGTCGTTTTATTGAATAAAACTTACTACTAAAAAATTATAGCTTCTCTGTTGTCTGAATTTGAATAGATTCAGAAAAATAGAGCTGAGGCCGGGGAGAGAGAAATCCGGAAGTGTGGTCCTAAAGGTGTGGGCAATCTAATCGTGGTGGTGGCGGCACAAATCGACGGCAACGGTAATCTTGTCTGAGGCAGTAGCAGGAAGGTTTGGGGGAGGAAAACGTGAAGGCTAGAGAGAGAAGGGTTGGGTTTTGAAGAATAGAGGTCGTGGTGGTGGCGTGGCCAAAACGTAGGCAAAGAGAGGTGGCGTGGTGGTGGTTGGGCACTTCGGGAGGGTAAAGAATAAAAGGAAAAGGGAATTATGGCTTGAAGATGAAAGAAAATAGGAGATGTTTAGGTTGAAAAGTATAGAAATTATGTTTAAATTCTTGATTTTTTGTGATCTTTTTAATTTTATCCTAAGAGGGAAAGAGAAGGGAGAGTTGCAATGCAAAATGACAAAAATATCGTTAAAAATATGTCCGTTAAAGGATTTAACGACAGTTATTGATGGAGTGACCAAACTTAAAATTAAAATGTAAAAATTAGTGATGATTTTTAAACTTTTAAAAATTAGTGATTAAAACCTGATTTTTATTAAAGTATGATGATTAAATTTATAATTCATTATTTTAAAAAATATATATAATTGTAGGAGAGGATAAGTACGTGAATGTCGTGGTTGGCGTGGTGTATAACTTTAGAGATTGCGAAGAAGGTAGTACCTAATAAAATTAATAAAAGTGGACCTAGCCACCTAAGTCATACCCTTTTGAATATTTGACCATTTAAAATTCAAATATAAACAAATAAATAAATAATCCGCCGCTGGAAGCTTATATATGTTGTGCCCTCATTATTCAACGACTTGGCGGATTTTTTGTCTCCACTATTTTATAAAAATTTTTAAATTCCATTTATTTTTTAAAAAATTAATATATTTAAATTATCATCAATTATATGAACGTCGTACGTAACTAAACTTTCGTTAGTTAGTTTATACACTTGCATAAGAGGATTGCAACTAACACGTGTTCTAATTGGATTATTTTATTTTATTATTATAATGTAATTTTTGCACTTTTAATTATAAAATATGCAGGTGAGTTTTTTTTTTTAACAATAATTTGTAAATATCGGAGTGAAATAAAATTAGTGTTACTCCCTTAATTATAGTAATATACATACGTCTCAATCGGTAAGCAAAACCTTCTAGAATACGTTATTTGGTGTCTATCTTCTAGATTTTTTTGGGGCTATAATTTTTTCGTGTTTATAAAATTAAAGAAGTCTGGTCAATTACGGGTCAATTAATTTGATGGGCACCCAAAATAACTTACTCTTAGATATTTGGGTTGACCCTTTAAACATATTATTAGTGGAAGTATGAACATGGAGGATTAGTTCTAAATCATCGTCTAACTATGTATAAAGCATATATTTTAAGGTAAGGATTAATGATGTTTCACACCTTTCGTTTTTATTTGTGAGGCTGCTAGACTCCTTTGATTTTATTTATGCAATCGCACTCCAACTCTATTAGTTTGCAAGATTTATTATTGTGATTTTGTATTTGTTGCATTACTTTTATGGTAAAAGATGCATGGTAAGAGTCATTCTTAGCCAACTTTAAAATACTTTTTCTCTTTGAAAATAATAGTTTGATTTGAGTTTTGGGTTACTTGTATGGAAACCAAACATAAGAAAGGAAATTCTAAAAACATACAATTAGAACGTTATAATCACGACAAACAAAATATTTTTGAGAAGAGTGGTGCATAATCACACAATTATGAGAAAATTTGTATTCGGGATTGTTTATAAAAGAGTGATGCGTGATTACAATTAGCAGTAAATTTATAATCAGAATTGTTACAAGATATGAACGAATTATTTTGAAAAAGAGTGTAACAATTACCAGTAAATTTGCAATCAGAATTGTTTGAACAAACTATTTTAAAAAAGAGGGTATGATTACAAATACTAGAAAATTTGCAACCGTAATTATTAAAAGGTATTTTTGAAAAATAATGATGCATAATCACAATTATCAGTAAATTTATAAACAGAACTGTTATAAAGTAAGAATGAATGGTGCATGATCCCAATTACCAGCAAATTAATTTGCAATTGGGTTTGTTAAAAGGTAGGTAGGAACAGACTATTTTGAAAATGATGGCGTAGGATCACAATTACCAGCAAATTCGCAGCGGAAATTGTTAAAGGATAGGAATTAACTATTTTGAAAAGGATAGTGCATGATCACAATTACCGAAAATTTACCATCAGAATTATTATAAGAGAGGAACAAACTATTTTGAAAAAAGTGGTACATGATCACAATTGGTAGCAAATTTGCAACTGGAATTGTTAAAAGATAGAACAAACTATTTTGGAAAAGGTAGTGCATCACAATTTCAAACAAATTTACAATCTTTGTTACTAAAAGATAAGAGTCATAAAGATTCTACGGGAAAAAATAAATTTTGATATATCGATTATTTAACAGTTAAGAATGACTAATTAGTGTAGATGAAATGATAAAAGGTGCATTATCAGAGAAGCTAGATTTAGGTCGGATTTTCCTTAGGCTGTAATTAGAGGAAAACAGAAGGACGACAGACGTTTACCTAATCTCATCATGCCCAAAAAAGAAACCCTAGGGGGGAGTAAGAACATAGTACTATTTTATTTCTTCATTTTTAACTAATCATGCATGCAAGTTGCAACAAGAAACGTGTAGATACAAAAACCAAACAAAAGAAAATATTCAATTATGATGTTTCTCTCCACACTTGTAAATAGGATTAATTCAATTGGGTAAGACTAATTAAGACTTCTTCCTAATTTTTTTTTTCTCAACCCCTGTATTATACAACTTTTGTCCCCGAAAAACCCATTTTATTTGTTATATTTTTAGGGTTTAAAAAATTCAAAAATATAAATAAATAACTAAATTTATTTAAATAGCGAGATATTATAATATAATCAGGGAATCCATTGTCTCGTATATTTATCGCCCCTTCTTCGGAGGGTGATTATTATTTGAGAGTTATCAAAAATGTTTTTTAATCATTAGAATTATAAACACATATTATATTTTGATCTCTTGAGTTTAATCAGTCATATTTTATTAACAGGTATTCAAAGTATATATACACTAGAGAATAATTAGGAAAAGTCTTGAGTAATTTGTTGGCTTGTTTTGTGCTAATTTTGGACTTAGCTATGAGCCAATCATAATTAAACTGGAGATTAACTTAAGATAGACTTTTTTTTTTTTTTTTTGGTATAATGAAAGAGGTCAATGACCTAAGTTCGCTGTGTAGCTTCCGTTCTGTGTGAAATTACTTCTCGCATATCATGGGTCAACCATCGTTGGACTATATCCGATGGTACCGCAAGTCTTGTGCACCCCAACTGCTGTTTGGATGCTATTGCCGCTAAACAATCCGCCGCACGATTTGCCTCTCTCCAAATGTGACTAATGTTCACTACCCAGTCCTTTCTTAACATTGCATTTATGGCTCTAGACAGGTTCCCCACATCATCATTGTCTTCTAACGTCTTCAACATTATTTCAACAGCCTCCTTGCAATCTGATTCCAATTCTAATTTTCTGCAACCCATCTCCCAAGCGAGTTGGAGGCTCTGGAACGCTCCCCACAGTTCTGCTCTTAAGATAGACTTTGAGAGATATGGAGAGCAAGCTTGAATAACTAACGGATGGTACTACCTAAGCAATCGGTTAAATCTGTTTGAAAGTAGACGCGTAATCCGTCTACCTTAATACTATTTCTGGGATTAATTCTTGTCCCAAGTCATCAATCATAGTAACTTATTTTTTTTTAATAATACCTTCAAATTTATATACAGGTATTAATAATTAATTACGATTTAATTTTAGAAATAATATTTTTAATTGTTTACTTACAACTTTCTTTTAAAATTATCTCTTTTATTTTATTAATTTTTATCATTAATATGAATAATTTAGCATTAAAATATAATAAATTTGTAAATTATTTTTAAAACTCTTTCTAAAATATCTTATATAAAAATTATAAAGTGTAATTGTTATGGTGGTTTTTAAATATTGATTGAACTATTCATTCTATTTCACTATAAATCTTTCTAATATTATTTACGTAGTCTAAAAAAATTCATTTTTCAAAATAATTTATGTAAAAAAAAATTTATTTGTAATTGTTTTCTGCTGTTATTATAAATAAAATTATATTTTAAGCATAAGAGAGAATTATAACTTTATTTGTTATTTTTTTTGATTCATCACTATAATTTTAATCGTGTGATACAGTCGATTTACCTATCTCTCTGTATTATGATAAAAAAATTTTAAATATTTTACGTGAATTAATACAACTTTAACTAAAACTTAAAAATTATTTATTCGATCCTAATTTTTACCTAATTTTAAATTTATTTATTCTCATATATATATATTTGTTAAAAATAAAAAATTAAAAAAATTATTAAAAAAGGTTATTGGAAAATACTTTTTGGGAGGGACAGGGTACTAATTATTGTTGATTAAACGGGGGAAAACGACAGAGAAATGGGGTTAATGGGACCAAAAATCGAGGGGTTTGCCAGATATTGGAGTTTGGCTTTTTACGACTTGCGGTGGGCTCTCGTGTGGTTTTATGACATGTGCCCAAAATATTACTACCCAACCCGCCCGCCCTTCTCTATCACTCCTGCCCGCCCTCACCGTCAAACTTGGCGGCTGCCCTCCCCAAATTACTAAGTCACCCCTCCCTTATTCTTTACGCCCTCTCTAAATATAATCAACTTTTAATTGTATCATTAATAAAAATTACATTTATTAATAGTATTTATTTATCATCTCTCCTTATTATTTTGATAGATATATATATATATATACACTCTTTTCTTTTTTAAATTTTAATACCTTCAAATGATTAAATAAATTCAAGAAGATCTTTTTTTTTAAAAGAAAGTGCAATAATAGCTCATATAGAAGATTCTAGTAGTATCACATTCAATCTTTAAAATTTGGTAATCAAATTTTATGAATAGTAAAAGTTAAAATTAAATTTATCAATTATCAAATATTTATGATTAAATTTGACATTAAATCATACCATATGGATTATTTTTATATTTTTTTATTCGATTCAAACTTGATACTTAAAAAAAATTGAATTGAACCACTAATAAGTGATATGACACATAAATCAAGATATCAAATTCACCTTACCATCTCACATAATATATTATCATCACCGCTTGTTAAATTCAGAATAATTTAATACTTATTTTATTTTATCATTTTACTTTATAGGTTATTTTTAATCTAACAATTGAAAATATGTGAGTAACCAAATAACTCTAAAATATAAAATGATATAGTTAAACCACATCCTCTTTTAAATGATGTGGAAATTGGAATAGATGAAATGGGAAACATTTGAACTTCTTTTCTCACTAAAAAGTACTATAAACAATGGCATATGCATTTCCGTATCTTGTTAAGTAGCCCAGTGGTAGAGGAGCTGGATCAGAAATGTTGGGCTTCATTATAGGCCGCTGTTGACAAGTTGTGGGCTCAAGAAGCATTGCTCGATAATGTATCGTGGGATGGATAAGATTAGGCGGCTTAAAATTCCGTCATGTATTTTATTTGTTGGAAGGTTGAGTATATAACTTCTAAAAATATCGAGGCGAATTTCATTTATTTATTTCTCTCATGTGATTTGCTAAAATTTTCTGATAATTATATTTAATTCTTAACCACTTAAATTTATAATAATCAATTCCAAGTTCATAAAAATAAAAATAAATCTACTGATATAAATATGGTTATTGAGTCAAAATATTATTGAAAACTTCACATTTGCAATCATTCAAACTCATTTTGACAGAAAATTACTAGATTTTTTCATTTTTTGGACATTTTTTTTATGTTTAACTTCGATTAGAGAAGTAAATATAATTATCGGTCGCGAAGTCACTGGTAGTACTACTTCAAAATTGAATTTTTATTACACTATTTTTAAGACAATTTAATAAAAGTGTCATATTACAAATCTTATTTTAAGACACAATTAAAGTAATTTAAATGCTTATGCCATAATCAAAGTCTTAATAAGACATTTAACTTTAAAAACACATTTTTAAGTGTCTTAAAAACCCATTCTTTAGAAATGAGTACTTATACAATTTAAATACACAAATAAATGTCTTATTAACACTTTTATTATGACATTTGCATTTAAATTTTTTTGAAAAAGTGTTATTAAAGTTAATTATGCTTTAAGTGTTTTAATTAAAGTATCTTAAAAATAATATCATAAAAACTCGATTTTGTAGTAGTGTTGTTAGTTTGACGGAACGTAAAGGAGAGAAATGTAATTCACCAAAATATCAATTGTTATATTGAGTTGCCAAAGAGATTTCACTAAATATACATTTTGTTTCTAGTAAAACATATTCTACAAATAAATGTGAGAATTGTTTTTAAAATGAAAAAAAATTACTAGTTACCGCTCTAATTTTTATATTTATCATGTCAATTTCGAGTAAAATATCCCCTTTTACTCTCTCTTTTCTCTTGAAACAAAGGATAATTTTATCAAAATGATAGCGGTAAAACTTAAAAATGAGATAATAACCAATAATAGCGATGAAAATTATCATATGTGAAAGTTATCCTAATAGAAGTTACATTTTATAATAACCGTATAGTGAGAATATTTTTTAACATGGAAAATTTATACAACATCACAGAAGAGTTCTTTTTATTGAACTATCAAAACTAGTTTTTTAGAAACAGAGATATTAATATTTAAAATATAATTATAAAGTTAGAGTTTTTTTTTTTAAGCATTATAAAAATTGAATTTTTTTGACAAAATTATAAAAATAAACTTAATTTTGAGGATGAAAATTAATTTTTTTAAAAATATTTACATGGTATAATACTATAAATAATATCATAAATCAAACTCTTTTTTTCCAAAGAAAAAATTATCTTTCGAATCTTCTTCCGCACTTCCTGCTACACAATAAAATTTTAACATATTGAGGGAGTCCATGAATATTGATTATTAAATATGAAAGTAATAAATTATTAACACTAATTTAAAAGTTTTTCCAAAAACTGCTATAAAATATATATGATAAATTTTTATTTTTTAGGAAATAAAAAAGAGCTATATAATTATCTTATGAAAAATAAAAAAGGGAAAATTTTATTAACTGGTAAATCTCCTCTTATGCATGCATGGTTGCATGGTAAGAGGACTGGAAAGGAATGGCGGAGCTTATTGTCTCATTCATTGCCTTGTAATGGCTTTGAATATGTTATTCAATTGTGGGGCGCCCTCCTTTGCAGCATCATCGTCATCAATAGAAGCAATTAAGTAAGTTAATAGCTCCCAAAAAATTGAATTTGGATCAGCTTCAACACAGTTTTACGGTACTATTTTAATGGCCAAATTGTGCATACAGACAACAACAATCCACCGCTCATCTCCACTTTCTCTTATTTCTGAATTCTGTGACGTTTTCGTCTGCAAGAAAAAACCCAAAAAAATGCTCGAGTTTTTCTTGCTGTTTCTGGCAATTGGAAGCCAATTGAGTTCTGCTAATGGCCGTGTTGAAAATCCGAGTAATATATTCATCTTAGCCGGACAGAGTAACATGGCTGGTCGAGGAGGAGTGGTGAACCATGTCTGGGACCGGTATGTTCCGCCGGAGTGCAAGCCTAACCCGCGCGTTCTTCGGTTTACGGCTGGGCTCAGATGGGTGGAGGCGGAAGAGCCACTGCACAGAGACATTGACGTGACTAAAACTTGCGGGATTGGTCCGGGCATGTCGTTCGCTAATTCATTGATCTCCAGGAGTCCCAACTTGTGGCGTATAGGTCTGGTGCCTTGCGCCATCGGGGGCAGCAAAATAAGGAGATGGGAGCGCGGCGCAGATTTGTACAACCAGCTAATCAAGAGGGCTTACGCGTCAGTGAAAGGCGGCGGAACAATCAGGGCAATTTTGTGGTACCAAGGTGAGAGTGACACTAACACTTACGAGGATGCCATAGCTTACAAGAACAACCTGGAGAGATTTTTAACCGATGTTCGGGCGGACTTGGGCTCTCCTTACCTCCCTGTGATTCTGGTCAGTTTTGCCCACAAGTTCGTTTCATTTGTTCTTTTTCTCAGTTTTCTAGATTAATTCGAGACCTGAATTTGTGATATAAACATGTATATATAGGTGGCGTTGGCTTCTGCGGAAGGGCGATTTATCGACATTGTGAGGGCAGCCCAGTGGGGAATTCGGCTTCCGGACGTGAGCATTGTGGATGCCAAGGGGTTTGAATTGGAACCGGATCATTTGCACCTCACCACTCAGTCTCAGGTTTGGCTGGGGGAGAAGCTGGCTGATGCTTTTCTCAAATATACCTGACCACCCTGATCCGAGTAAATGCTGACAGATTACTATGTAATTTTGCTGTTCCAAATTCTGCACTTGATCAGGCTTAATCATCCAGGAACTGGGATAAGTTCCAATTAAAACATACATCATTACAACATATTCCAAAACAAATTAACGTTAGTTTCTGTTTAAAAAAAAAAAAAAAAAAATTTTAATACTCCATGTGACGTATATGAAAAATCAGAGTATAATTTTCCCGTCAAGAAAAGTTTTTCTTCTCTAACGCATGTTAGGTGGGAGGAGTTCAACCAACAAGTGGCCCCAGATTCTTCCCAGATATTGGTTTATTTAAGCTTTATGACTTCAGGTTTAGTTGATTTTCTCAGGAGTCAAAATCGAGCATATTATTATCAAAAAGAACTTTGGAATATTATTACTATCAAAGGACGTCATTTTAGCCCATTTGTTTCTATTATGTGTGCGTATTTTGAATATTGAAAATTGAATGGTTCTTTGCAGAAAGCAAAACAGAAGCTTGAAATGGAAAGGAGCGGCTGCTCCATTTGCAGGAATATACCTGGAAAATGCTTCCATCAATTGATATCTCAACTATGGAGTCACATCCTTTATTATCACTCTCTTTATTCGAAAAAAAAATTGTCATATTTGTAATATTGTTTACGAACGATACATTTTTTTTATAAAGGAAAAGAATTTATTTTTTGTTCTGTTTTCAACTTTGATTTATGACAAAATACTAATTATTTGCATTTGTTAGGAATTGTAATTCTTCTTTCCTCTGTACCATTTCATTTTCTCACCAGCTTTCTTTTCCTTCATTTCTTCGAAGGGCCAAAAGAAAACTGTATCTTTCGTATTGAACAATAACAGAAACAGAGGAAAGCAGAATCAGTGTGTAAGGAAAAAAATTAAACTATAATTATACATGATTTTTATGCTCGAAGAAGTAAATGTTTTCAACTATGGCCGCTGATTCTGGGACATTTTCTACATTGTAAATGACTTCTTGATTCTTTTATTGTCGTTGAAGTAGAATGTGAACTACTTGTTTCATAGTAGGCCTGGAATCCATGTCTTCTTCTGCGCACTGCAGAGCCACTCTAACCAGAGATTGCATCTCCTCCATATCAAAATCTCCATCCATTGCAGGATCTAAAATTTCAGAGATGGCTGTTGGTGATCCTCCACTGTCAGCTTCCTGCATTTTCTCCTTCACCCAACTGATCAGCCTCCTTGGTTCTACCCCGTTGGCATCGTCGTTCGAGCTACTTCCTGTTGGTCTCCTTCCTGTTATCATTTCCAGGACGACGATTCCGTAGCTGTAAACATCAACTTTAGAGGTGATTGGAAGGTTAAAAGCCCATTCAGGTGCCATGTATCCCCTGGTTCCTCTAATCCTGGAAAACTTCAAGTCATTGACACTACTTCTGTTCAGTAGTTTCGAAAGCCCGAAATCTGCCACTTTTGGCTGATATTCTGAGTTTAAGAGTACGTTTTCAGGCTTCACATCGCAGTGCAGAACCCATTCTAAGCATTCTTCATGCAAATAAGCAAGCCCTTTAGCTGTACCTAGAGCGATATCGTATCTCTTCCACCAGTCAAGTTTTCCAGAATACAGATTCTTGGCTAGTGAACCGTGCTCCATGTATTCATACACTAATAACCTGTGCTTTCCCTCAGCACAGTATCCCCATATCTCGATCAAATTCATGTGGTTCAGCCTTCCAATTGTGCTTACTTCTGCCAGGAATTCAGCTTCTCCCTGGATGGCATCCTTGAGAAACTTAATTGCAGCGATTCGATTATCCGACAAAACACCTTTATACACAACACCTCCCCCTCCTTGTCCAATTTCTTCATTGAAATTTTTTGATGCCTTCTTAAGCTCTTCATAGCTGAATTTCCTGAATCCAGTGGCAACCTGAAGGTACCCTTGTATCTTTGAATTCGAGCCTTTTCGAGTTTTGAGGAAATAAGTAAGCAAGCAAATAATCTCAAATGATCCCACTGCCAAAGTGCACCACATGAACGACTTCACCCAATCCTTCTTTTTCAGCTCGTAAGGCCTGTCTACTTCTGTCACTTGGCCTGAACATTTCAAAATGGAATCTTGGCCAGACTTTTGATATGTGCTTAGATTAACTTTAGGCAATCTTATGTACATGGGATCAGGGAATTCTGTTGATCGATAACCATTAAAGAGAACAGTCTTTGGAGAGCAACTATAGTAGCCATTTACCAAGTCAAATTCGTACTGAAAACCTTTGCATTCACAATAACTCAAGCACAAATTTTTACACCTTTCAAAGGTATAATTAGTATACGAGCCAAGATCATAACCTGGAAATTCAACATGTAAAAGTTCAGTAAAACCTGATGAACTGTTATCACTGCAAGAGATATTGAAATCTGGTTCGCAACCGGATGACCAATCTGCCATATTTTTCAACTTGTAACCCGGAATACATGTGCATTTCCTTCCTACCACAGGATCATAAGTACATATACTGTTAGCCCCACAAACACCATTAATCCTGCAAGGTTCAGAGCTTTGCTGCCATGTAACCAGCCACCTCTTATTCGCCTTATCAAGGCTGAATATCCGGAGGTTGCCATCAACATCCATGACCATTCTTCTCTGAAGCTCGACTCCATAATCAGAAGTATTAAATTGAAGCATGTCAGAAGACAGGAAATGGCCTGTTGAATCTAACACGGCTATTTTACTACTGTTGTATGTCAACCTGCCAGCATCCCAGATAACAAGCATTGGATCGGGCCAGAAAACACTGGTTATATCAGGACCTTCATACCTAAGATGCAGAACATTATCACTGCCAAAATACAGCTTGTAAAAACCAGAAGAATGATTGGTTTCGCTTCTGGAAGACACGAGCATCGTGTCTCCGGTGAATAATTGCTGTGGGAGAAGCGTATTTGTCGGAAAGTCAAAACTTTGCCAAAGAATTTTACCGCCGGAAGTGCTGAGGATAAGATTTCCGGTGTCATGGAGTTGTAACTGAGCATCGGCGGTTGACAGGGTGCTGCTTGTCCAAACAGTAAGCTGCTCGGCGTCGACCAACTCAAGATTTCCGGAACGTCTCAGGAAAAGTTTGGTGTGCAAAGCGTTGACCGGTTGGTCACGGTTGGCCATCCAAACGACGGTGTAGTTTCCGTCGTATTTCTCAGTGAACCAAACGGAGAAGCAATAAGAATTCTGACCCACCATGAAAAACCCAGCTGTGAAAATGGAATTTGGGGTTGAAATTAACACATCTTCCGGGGAAATTGAGGAGCCCTTGGTTAGAATAGAATAGGTTCTTGAGGAAGAAAGGAGTGGAAACGACAGGAACAACAAAGAGGAGAAGAGGATCGGAAGTAGGAGGAGAGCCATTGGCAGCTAAGATTTGGTCAAAATTGATTGACGGTGGGAACTAAATCGTCAGCATTGATTTTCGGCAGCCTGCGATCAAGTGAATAGCAGATTGGTAGTGGTGGTGGAAGCAGGCGGAAGAGGGCGGAGGCGGTTAGGAATGACCGGTGAAAGACAGTTATTATTAGGAAGAAGGAAGCGGGTGATATCCATTTTCGTTGAATGGAATTTGCTGACCAATGAAGAAAAACAATAATCAATTCTATGTATTTAATAAAAAAAAACCTCATCACTCACACCAGTCTGCAATAGCTTCTTGTATTAAATTCAGTCAACCAAACACTCATAATCCATTGAATTCGCATAATATACTATATGAATTGAATTATGGTGCCTGAGTTGTAGCCCACATGAGAAGGCAGCCGACCGAAAAGAGAAACCGGAACCCGATTACACGGCATGCCCGCCAAGTCAACAGCAAGATATGGGTCGGGCAAGCAAAATTTGTTCCAAGTGGTAAAGGCTGTGAAGAAGAACTCAAAGAATATAAAAGAGGTGTGAGCATTTTGATTTTTGGTCTGTCTGTTATTTGTGTTTATTTATAATTTGGGCCTTTTGTTTTATTGAAAATCCAATAATCTGAATTTATAATAGATTGTAGGTTAAAAATAGAGATGCAAACCAACTGAGTTACGCTCGGCATACTTAAAAATAGGAATGTTTGTATTAAATTCATCGACTCATTTAAATATAAAAATGTAGAGATTAAATTCATGAACTAAACTTGATTTCAAATTTGTTATTATAACAAATATAAGTATTTCGCTTTCATAATGGGTTGGGACAATGTCAAGTGGGAATATGGGAAAAACATTAAGATAGGTTTGATTACAATTTGAAAGACTTGTCAAAGTGTTCCTAGTTTCCAACGTATGATTTGGATCATGACCATTTATTATGGACCATTATACCCACCCGTGACTTGTGGCTAATTAGAATTGTGGGCTTACACAAACTTTAGAATTATTATTATTATGGGCTTAAACAATTATAATTATTATGGGCTTACAACAAACTTTAGACTTGGAAAATAAACTAGGCTTCACATGTCATTTGTACATATTATGACTTGAGAGGCATAATTATTACGCTAAGCTAATGGATAATTGTCTCCTCATAAATCAATTACTTCTAACCAACAAATTCACTAGTTCACTATGAGAATTTATTGTGAATTTCATTGGATTCAAGTTAACTTTGCTTCTAAATTTCTCCAGATTCTTCTATTTTTTGCTTTTTTATATTATAAAATTTTAGAAGTTAGAACTTTTAACTCAAATAACTTGTTGAAAACTCAAGATGTTAGTTCATATTTTACTCATAATTAATTAAATGAGAAGTTTACAAGACATTGTATTTACAAGATTGAACAGATCACGTTGGCATAAAATTTTTTATAATTAACTATTCATTTTCATAAACTTTCAAAGGGAAAAAAAAACACCATTTTAGCTGCTTAAGTAGTTAAACTTTGCGCTAGAAATTAATTTTCAAACAAGCTGGAATATTCTTGCTTCCACAATAGTCCAACCAATTAACATTAGGAAAAAAAAAAAATTAGGCCATATGAGGGCAGCATAAAGGGTCCATAAAGAGCCTAAAACCTGCCGGGCCATCTCACCTTACAGCTTAAACTTTAAAGGGATGTTTGCCTTTGTTTGGTTAACGCTTTCGGTTTACGCCAGCTTGGTTTCCACCGCCGCAACCGTCCCAAACAACAACAACAATGACTCTCCTCCTTCGTCCCAACCCCTCCACATCTTCCTCTTGGCCGGACAAAGCAACATGTCCGGCAGAGGCGGCGTCATTAACGCCACCTGGGACGGCATCATCCCGCCTGAATCTCGCTCCAAATCATCCGCCATCCTGCGGCTAAACGCGGAAGATACCTGGGTGGACGCTAACGAGCCGCTGCATAAGGATATTGACGTGAAGGTGGTTTGTGGGGTTGGGCCCGGCATGGCATTTGCAAATTCAGTGAAGAATAAGGACCCGAGTTTTGGAATGATTGGTCTTGTGCCTTGCGCCGTCGGTGGGACGAAGATTAGTGAGTGGGGCCGCGGCACCACCTTGTACGACCGACTGGTTAGGAGGGCCAAGGCGGCTTTACAAACCGGTGGGACAGTCCGGGCGCTTCTTTGGTATCAGGGGGAAGCTGACACCGTCGATCATGTCGATGCGAGGTTGTACAAGTTAAGATTGAAACAGTTTTTCACTGATCTTCGGACTGATCTGCAGCTGCTGGCACTCCCTGTGATCCAGGTAAGTCAGAATTTAGAATGATCCCAAACAGAATTTAAATGCTTACTGGGGGAGGATTTGATCGGCGGTGGGGGGCTGGTGGGTCGGTCAATTTTGGAATATTTTTCATCATGTGGGAAAGCAACTATCATTATCAACAACAACAGCACAGATAGTATGCCCCATTGCCCATTCCACGCCTAAATTTCAACATTTTATACGTTGAATCAAGTCATAATTGAGCTCGCTACTTACTATGCAAGTTAATTCTAACTAAAAGATCCAAATTTTAACACTGTATACATAAAATCAACTGTGATAATAGTTGAATTTCGTAATCATGCATGACTATCGGTACAAAAATTATAAGCCCTATTCAAAATTTCAGTCTGATTTTATATAAATTATCAAAATGTTCGGTTTATAATCGTTTTTATTTGGTGAGTGAAGGTGGGATTGGCATCAGGGCAAGGACAATATGTTAGGGCAATAAGAGAAGCTCAGTTTGGCATCAATGTTCCAAATGTGAAAACAGTGGATGCGGCAGGGCTGGCTTTGGAGCCGGACCGCTTGCATCTGAGCACTCCGGCGCAGGTGCAGCTAGGGGAGATGTTGGCAGATACTTTTCTTCAGTCGGAGCCTCTTCCTGCTCCTGTTCTGAGTAGTAGTAATGCCTTGAGAATTATTCCTAGGTTTGGCTTAGGATTTTTGCTTGGCCCATTTAGGCAATTCTTGTACAATTGAGTAAAATATAAAATGGAAGGATCATTTTAAGTGGTCCTATTGCTCATTCATTACGCCAAAACGCCCATTTGATGAATGGTTTATACCTTACGGCCATTTCACACACTTGGGTTTTCCTTTTTTTCCCTTGAATTATTATTTATTTAATTCGATATCTATTGAGTTGATTAGTCATGATTTTTTTACCCTAAATATTTTTTTATATGTTTTTGTTAGTTACTTGTTTTTGTCATCATTCAATTTATTAGAAGAAAATATTTTAATGTATATTTGCTTAATTGAAAGATGGCCAACTAGCGATAGTTATAGTGTACAAAATTTGACTTGATTGGTTACAATACACATAGTAATGTAATCATCTAACTAATTATCGAGTTAACTATGATAAAACAATATACAAAATAATAAAGAAATATTTACAATAATAAAAGAATATTTTACCATCAATCACAGAATTAATCAGATTTAAATATTATGAATACAAATCAAATCTTCAATTTCATAATTAACTATTTATCACTCTAATCACAAAAACACGATTTGATTCATTTACTCCCTGTGAACTCAAACTTTCAATCTGGAAGTTAGTCAAACTTAGTTTGACCAAAGACAATAGGATTAGTCTCTTAATTGTTTCAACTTATTGTTAAAGGACCAAAAGTTTCAAAAACAAAAGTATTTGGCTAAATTTGCTAATTTTGAAAGGGTGAGGCGCAAATTAGCTATAAGGTCAAAAATTAAGGACCAAAAAGGCAAATTTTCAATCATTTAATCTTTCTCCTTCATGAGCCATAAATTAGGTTTATACATAGGCTTTCTTGATGCAAATGTTTAATTAAAAATTTTAATAAATATTTAGTGTACCCAAATTTATAATATAGAACACCAATCATATTTAAGGAATTAATTTTTTACTCTAATTTCTACCCCTTATTTTGTTCATAAACACCTTCAATATACATAATCTCTTACCTATATCAGATTAAACCATTTTATGCAGTACAATAATTACCTATGTTTGAATGTTGTTCTTTTGTGGAAAATTTTTTTCAGAAAAGAGTAGTTAGACTTTTTTCTCAGGAGGAGAAAAGATGGAGGGGAATGTTTTTTTTAAGGAAGAGAACAAAATAATGTGAGAGAAGTTTTTAGAGAAAGGATAAGTTTTAATTTTTAAATTAAATTTGTAGTTTGAACAGTAATTTTGTGGATAAAATATTGAATTTTCTTGAAAAAGTTACCAAACAAACATAACCCATAAATCTTGTCCTCCCTATCCTGTGAAAGTGCATCTATTTTGCATATAAGGGTATTGTATCTCAATCATTATATAAAGGAGTATAAATATTGACTCTCACGGAAATGGATATTAAGAGGTTGCTGCATTAAATGATAAGAGGTTATTTATATTAAAATATTATAAATATAATATTTCATGTCTAGGTGTATAATTCAATATAACTCATTTTAATCTATCATCAAATTTAAAAAAAATGAATTATTAGTATCAAAATTTCTTTTTTAAGTAATATTACTTCTTAAATTAATACTACTTAGTCACATCCATCGAATTAAGAATAGACACATCTGATAGTTGCATGCCTTTAATTATGCAGCCCTAACCACACGCAAAAAATATTTTGGAAAAATAGAAAACTGATAGTTGCATGCCTTTAATACTTAAAATTATTTATTTTGAAAATAAAATAAAATACTGATTAAAAATCAACCTTTTTATTTAATTAAGAAGTGTTATAATCACAATATTGCTATAAATTTGTTTTAATTTAATGTACTTTTTTCATCTCAACTGATTTCTCCATAATTGAGTTAACAAATATTAATCATTGTCTATTATGGATAGGACACGGACATAAATATTACAACCAATTAAAATCAATATTTAACTAAAAATCTAATCAGTGTAAATTAAAATCAATATAGTAGTAGATTATAGTAGTACTAATTGTATTAGGATTATGATTCATGTAGAATTAAAAGAAGTAGGAAAGTTGGACGCAAAGATTGCTTACGTTAATGTAAATAAATCGAACCTTCTCTTTAACGTTCTACTTATAATATTGTTCGACCACCTTCGTCATTCCTGCGGGCTGGAGCTGTTTAGGTAGCCCTATAATGGAAGCAGGAAAGCTTGAGGTGATTCTGATTTTAATAGGAGTAGTGTTGATATGGTGGTGTATGGGTAGCATTACTCAGGAAATCGGAGAAATAAACGCCTCCATGTTCCGGGCTCCAGTCATTAATTCCGGCGGCGGCATGATGATGAATAATACCGAGACGACTCGACGGGTATTCATATTAGCCGGGCAAAGCAACATGGCGGGCCGAGGCGGAGTGGAGAAAGGGAAGTGGGATGGATTGGTTCCGGGAGAATGCGAGCCGAATCGGGCCGTTTCGCGGCTGAGTACGGGGCTTGTTTGGGAGGAGGCGCGGGAGCCGCTTCATCACGACATTGACGCGAACAAGACTTGCGGGATTGGTCCGGGGCTTGTTTTTGCGAAGCGAGTTTGGCGGGAGGGTGTCGATAATAGTAAGGGTATAGGGTTGGTGCCGTGCGCCGCTGGCGGGACGAGTATAAGGGAATGGGGTCGGGGGAGCAGGCTTTACAATAACTTGATAGCAAGAACTAAGGCAGCTGTGAAGAATGGAGGGATTCTTGAGGGAATTCTATGGTATCAAGGTGAAAGAGACACCATTTATGGTGAAGATGCCTACGCTTACAGAGTGAAGCTGGAGCAGCTCTTCTTGGACTTTCGCTGCGATTTACAGTCTCCACACTTGCCTATCGTCGAGGTATTTTACTTTCTCTGCAATGGAATTGATCATATTTTAAACTTTGTTGCCATCGTTTATAATGAAATTTAATTTTAAAAAAAAAAAAAATGAATTGTAACAAGAGGGACTAATAATTGTTCAATTTTAATTTTGAAGGTACTTCTGGCATCGGCACAGGGGCCTTGGATGGAAGAAGTGAGGGAGGCGCAGTTGGACATTAACCTGCCTAACGTAATAAAAGTAGACGCCAAGGGTCTGCCCCTTCAACCAGATGGGCTTCATCTCAGTACAAAGGCCCAAGTTCGTCTTGGTGAAATGATGGCTGATGCTTTCCTTGAATTTAAGCCCAAGATGTAGCCATGAAACAGTTTCATAACCAGTGGTTTCCGGTGTCAACGGATTACAAATTAGACTAACTATAAATTTACAAATTACAGATAGCGGTAATGTATCGTGTTTTGAAGATGACTTGTTCATGATATTATAGGAGTGTTCTTAGTTTTAAAGTGTAGGCATACAGAGTCGTTAGACCTGCCTTATTTTGTACCAAAAAAGTTTTCAACTTAGTGGAGCAGTATTTCTTTAGATTGAAAAATTTTATAATAGGACCAAACGTAAACATATAATTAAGCATACAAATACAATTAAGAAGAAGATCGTAATAATGTCTCTCCTCTCCCAAACTTTATTTTTAAAAAAATATTTTTACTTCGGTCTTCTCATTATGAGATGATGAAGAAAATCTTTATTTTATTGTTCTTTCAATAGATTCAAATCTATTGATAAATTATTGTTCCTTTAGTAGATTTATATCTACTGGTAGAGTCTGGTTGTGACTTCATTGATGATGTTCGTTGTTATGATGACAGTTTCGTTGGTAAAATACATTTAAGTGTTAGATTTATAGTTTGGAATTTTTATCAGAAAATTAGTGATGTATTTTTGTTCGGATTAAAATTTTGATATGTGGTATATCCACCGTTTGATATATTAGATCTATATAGGTTTATCCGTCATAAACACAACAACAATGACGTTTATACTTGGAAGTTGTGTTTTTTTAGCTGTCTTCCTTTTGTCAATCGTTATTGGAAGTTTTTCAGTAAATTAATATATGTTTTTATTTAAAAAAAAAGAAAATTGTAATTCAATTTTTGTTTAATTTTATTTTTTATTCTTTTTTTTTTTTTTTTTGTTCTTTCATATTTTTCTCCTCCTTTACGTGTGGCTTATTTTATCATATTTCTATATCTTATCGGTCTCTATTGTTTTCTTACTCTTAGAGCTTTTCAACAAGTTTTTTTTTATCCCTATCTTTTACTAATTTATATTGCTTTATTTAACCGTCAAATAACTAAAATTTTCTTACTTTTTCAAATTTATTTATTATTTATTGTTTTTTTTTATATATAAAAACAAAAATATCATTACATTTTACTATCGTCGAAGATCTCATCAATTTACACAAACTTACATAATTTGAGTTCTCGACTCTCAATTCTTATGATTGATGATTCAGAAGCCGGATTTGCTTCATATGCAGAAACACGTGTCAGAGACCCTTTTCATCTACAATTGGGCCGCCAATCAGACTCCGCCACCTCCAGTAGTACGTGCCATAACTGGTAGCCCCGCCTTGTAGTTTCCAAATATGAAATTACTTCTTTTGCCGTTTTGGGACAAGTAATCACTTCAGCTCGCGGCACGCTAACAGCATATATATATATATATATATATATATACACGAAATCCCATGGATTGGCGACTAAAAATTTTCAAGAACAGCAAATTCAAAGATCAGAAAAGGAACCCAAATGGATACTAAGGTAAACTGAACAACTCTCTCCTACGTTGTTTAATTTCTTGGATTATTGGTCGTTTATGGTTTAATGGGATGTGCATATACATGTGGGTTTTCTTCAGCCGACTGAGAGAGTGAACAAAGAGGGTGCAACGGAGATTAAGGTTGAAACGGTAGATTTGCGGTTCCCGCCGGGAGGTGAAGATCAACCTCCGATGAAGGAAAACGTGCAAGTCATCCATCGTTCCAACCCACCGGATGAACATGTCGGGAAAGGTGTCGTGGCTGAGGCAGCTGCTAAAGTCAGTGATACGATTCAATCTTGTAAGGAAAAGGTCTCTGCCGGCGCTGCTAATACCACCTCCACCACCATCAAAAACAACTGAAATATGTATGATGTTATTTGCCTTGTCCCAAAATATCCAATTTTACTCTTTTGTTGTACTAATAGATGAGGCATATCATAACAATAAAATTTGAATTTTTTTTTTTTTTTTTTTTTTGGCTTGGGTTCAAACATTTATCAAAATCTATTTTCTAGAAATTTTTCTTTTTTTGTTCCCGAAAGAAATGGTCCTAACTCCAACCAATATCTATCAATTTTTTTTTTAAGCCGAGAGTACTAATCACCAGCCTATAACTCTTTGTTATTTTTTAAATTTATATATGTATATATATGTCACCTTTCAATGCAAAATATAACTCTTTATTCACAATAAAGCAAGGCACTAACTATGAAATATTAAATCCATCCTACACTAACCTGTATTGAACTTATTTCAAACATTTGTAACCCAATTAATAATTAATGCCCAAACTGCAACAATTAGTGCAAATTACATCTTAATAATTTGCACAAAATTAGTAGAGTTTTTTATTAAATATAACCACATTCAGAACAACCACAGCAAGAGTGATGATCGAACCCCCTCCACACCAAGAACACACAGAGTCACACATTAACACCACAAACAAAGAAAAACCCATCTCTCTCCCCTACTCTCTATTCCCAGATCCCAACTTCCATGAATCCATCCTCTGTAGCACATCCCCTAAACATTCCCACGCAGTTAAAGCCGTACGCCACCTCGCCGGTGCTGGAAACGGCGATCAGTCCGGCCTTCCCTTTATCCAGCCTCTTGTTGATTACATAATCCACCGCCTCCTGGAGGCCCACCACCTTGTACTCCATCACAGCCGCCACATCACGAGCCAGTGTGCCGCGTATGATGGCCTCGCCCTCGCCGGTGCAGGAGACCCCGCAGAGGTCACAAGCGTACGTCCCGGCACCAATTAGTGGGGAATCACCAATGCGACCGGTCATTTTGTTCATCAGCCCACCGGTTGATGTAGCGGCGGCGCATCTGCCCTGAGAATCCACCACCACGCACCCCACCGTCTCCGGTGCGTATATGCTGATGGGTAGTCCGTTCATTGTAATTGGGCTATCAACTGAAGCGCCACACGACTCCATTCCGACCAGAGGAATCCGGTAGTCAAACTGCCATAACATCCGACCAAAAAAAAAAAACACAAACGTCATCTTTTATGTTTGATTACTTTTGATTTGGTCAAAATTTTGTTCCTTTTCTTAAAAAAGAAAGTTAGTGATGCAACTGTGTCGAGACATACCAAAATGGAATTGGCTTCTTTCGCCAATTTCAACATGCCCACATTGTCCTCGGTGATGAAGTAGTCATTGTCCACCATTTCTACTCCCTGAAGATAAAGATACCATTTTTACTGTTACTTAAGAATCAATGTAGTCAATAAATTAGTAATTAGAGAAGATATGTTGGCAACAAAAAAATTTATCGGAAAAAATATTACCTGTTGTTTGGCAAATTCTTCGGCGCCGGAGAAGGCGAGGTATGAGTGGGGAGATTTGTCCATGACAAGCCGGGCAAGAGAAACAGGGTTCTTAACGGTGGTGAGACCCGAAACAGCGCCACATCGCCTTCCGGGTCCATCCATGATGCTTGCCTCCATCTCAACCGTTCCTTTCTCAGTAAGCGCAGATCCACGGCCAGAATTAAAGAACGGATCAGTTTCCAATTCCCTCACCTGCAACACCAGTAAAAATTACATTCCATGCATATGAAAATCTCTCCGACCCCATAAACCCGGCGGTAAAATAGCCCATTTTTATGCCAACACCATTAAAAAAAATTAATTCCCATAAACAACAAATTAACAAATAATTCCAATTTTCACCCAACGCTAATGGCAGATTCACATACACAAAGCCGTTTGTTAAATTGCCAGTTTAACTTTTCTGCAGAAACCATAATTCAAGAATGAGTTTTTAGTTTAGATTCGATGATTCAATGAATGGCCAACATGATTCTCGTCATTTCGGATTTAAAATCCCATATGAACAAAAACAGAAAACGTTGGGGTGGTTTGGGTTGGGGGAAATCAGAGATAATAATAATAATACGTACAACGAGTTCGACAACATCAATGGCGGGGAGAGAAGAGCGAAGAGCAGAGATGCCAAGATTGAGGCAACGAGTGAGGAGTAGTTTGGCTTGTTCTTGGCGTTCGAGTGGGAGGTTAGGATCAACACCAGCGCCGCCATGCACCGCTATAGCCCAACCACCCATCACTCTTGCTTTCCCTCCCTCTCCCGTCGTCTTTCTTTTTTCTGTTTTTGTCTGTATTTTATGAGCCAAAAAATTCACTCTTTTTGGGACGTCTGAATGTGATTTCGTTCCCAACACTCGGCAACGTATTTATAGAGAGACCACAAGCACAAACACAGCCCCGCCACCGCAGGAGTGGCACCCTCCACCGCCGTTGGATCATCATAGAGCCGTATCTGGAAGTTGAAAACTGACCGTTGATCCCCAATCCTTAAAAAATAAGGAAAACAGAATAAAAATTAATTAGTAAGTACAGTACTCACTCCATTTTAATATATAAAGCATTTTGACCCAAACACAAATATTAAGGCTCTAATTAATTTTTAAAAAGTCTCATAACTTTTAACGGTTAAACTTGTTATATCTTTATTTAATGTATTTTTTATATTAGTGTTATAACTTGAAATAGCCATAACAAAAACAAGTTTCAATGAAATTACTAATTAAATAAGGATAATAAAATAAAAATAATAAATTATTTTTTAGAGATAGACAAGTGATTTATATTTTGACTAATTTTTTAATAGGTGAAAACCACAATGGGAGGAATACATTTAATGAGAATTACTAAGCATTTCCTCAACCCCGGGATATGCCAATAAGTTCACGTGGATTTGACTAAGATGGCGCCTTTATTACTTGTATTAAATTTACAAGATTCCACCTCAATTTTTGAAAAGATTCCACCTTAATTAATTCTATTTATTGTAAAATTAAAACCATTTAATATATGAGATGAGAATAACTTTATTTTTTAATGTTGTTTACAAAATAGACGTTTCACAATTTATAAAATAAATGGTAATGATCAATTCTAATATCATACTCTACTAATGAATTACTCCCTCCGTTTCAAATTAATGTACATTTTAGGGGTTGAAAGTTGTTTCTTATTAATTGACAGTTTATCATTATCAAGGTAATTTTTATAATTTTTTTTATTTTACCCTTACTTAAAATTTGTGAGTGTATTGAACTCTATCACTTAACTACCTATTTCATTAATAATTTTCTCTCGTAAAAAAAAATTACTTGGCTAAATCATTAATTATACTTTTTTTTTTGATAACAGTGAAATCTCTAAAACGTCAATTAATTTGGGACGGAGGAAGTATATTTTACTAAAAAAATACATATAATTAAAAAATATATTATTTATAACACGAAAATAGATTAAATATCACATAAAAATATATAATTTTTAAAAATATGAAAATACATAAAATATATCTGTAACATAAATCAAGTATTACATAATAATATTATAGAATATTATTTTAATGGAGTATGATATAATTTGTAAGGTAATGATTGATTTATTTTGATAATTTATCTTGTTTACCTCCAATTAAAAAAATTATAATTTACCTAATTTGTGGTAAAGTTGTTAATTATTTGGAGACGGCATAAAATTACTAAAGTAATTATTTTTTAATATAAGTGTGTAGTAAAACCGGACAAAGTAACCAAGGTGGCAAAATTATTTGTTTGTTTGGAATCTTGGATGATTGAGAATTAACTAAGCTGCCAAAATGAATTGGAATTAGGAAAGGACAGCTGTTTGTTAATGAATTAGCGCTGAATTTGGTCAGGGGAGCTGAACATTGACTCCAAATCCGACATTCTCGACCCTCTTTTCTATTCATCTTTACAGGTGAAATATGATACATGATAAATTTAATTTTAAATTTTATAATTTATAATATATTTAGTTTTAATAATTATTTTTAAATAAAAATATATTTGTATTTTATATTAATATATTTATTTATGTGTCATAAAATTTATTAAACTTATAATATATTTATTTTTAATAATCATTTTTAAATAAAATTATATTTATAATTTATATTAATATGTTTGTTTATATGTCATAAAATTTATTAAATATATAATATTAATTTACGTGATATTTATATAATTTAAAATTAAAAAAATTACAATTAAATTTTAAATATTTAAAAAGATTATTATTAAAATTAAATATATTATAAATTATAAAGTTTAACTAAATTTGTTAAATCATATTACAGGTCTAGTCTTTCGATTTTTTTCCTAAAATTAAATATTCGGCGTAATGGTGATGGAGTTGGGGGTCCCCTAGTAGTTCAAGTGGGCTTTGCAAGAAACGACCACTTTCCTAACAGTCCAAGATTCATGGAAATCATGGGATCACAAAGCAGGCGGCTCTATACCACAGCTTCCGTGGGCCCCTCCCTCCCACTTGATTCACTTGCACATGTTATGTTGTAGGTTAGGTTGTATCCTTTTCTATTTTATTTACACCAACGTAATTTATTAGTGCCTATTTTTCTTATAATCATTTTATTTCTTATTTTGTAAAAATCATTCAAGTTTTACATTTTTATTTTTACATTTTAAAATAATATAATTATACAGAAATTAATTAGAATAGTTGAACAATATAAAGGGTAAAAAAATAAGTAAAATTATATTAAGATCAGTATATGATAACCAAAAAAAAAAAATTATTATAAAACGGAAATTAAATCCCAAAAAGAAGTGTATCTCTTATGTCTATTTATATTTTATTATTAAATATGAATAATTTATCATTAAAAAGTTAAAAGTTATATTGTAAGTCTAAAATATTTTATATAAAAAAATCTTCCACTTTTGTAAAAATCTCATTAAAAAATAAGAATAAGTGTTTACTTTACTTCTTTTATTACAACTACTTATAAAAAATCTCCACATTCTATCTTA
This sequence comes from Knoxia roxburghii, assembly GCA_030378225.1. Lineage (NCBI taxonomy): Eukaryota > Viridiplantae > Streptophyta > Magnoliopsida > Gentianales > Rubiaceae > Knoxia > Knoxia roxburghii. The sequence continues at coordinate 42,142,199 of CM059418.1, forward strand.
TTAAACTCTATAGTTATATGCACAATTCAAAATCAAAATAAAAAAAATAATTTAAAACTAAAAAATGGGTGGCCACGTATCTTCTAACGTAAGAAAGAATCAGAAGGAACAGTAGAATATTGTATGAACATAAATAAAAACACGCGATGGGAGTTGATGATTTCTTTAATTAAGCCTACAACTTTTTGCGGTGGGAGGTCCAATTTTTGTAAGTATTTAAAGTCCCATGCCTAGTATTTTAATTAAGCCTAAAATATTGCTTAGTATTTTGGGCATGCTGTCCCTTTAATTGTGGAGCGATAAGGATTGCCCATTGGTTGGGTTTGCTTAGGTTGATGACTAAGAGTCTAAGACGCTTCAAAAGCTGTAAGATGAGGTTGTATTCATAACTATTTCCATAAGCCTAATTACAAAGTCAAATTGAGAATACTATGAACATAGGCACGACGATAAACATGCAAGCTCCCAACCTACGTAAAACATTCGAGTAGTAGAATATGGATGAACATAAGACGTAGTTACGAAGAGCTGGAATTTAAGGTTGCCTCATAACTACAACGACTGCTAAAATGTTGCCCCTTCAATTAGTGTCCTGTGTTAGTTTAAATAATTTATGTATCTCTTAAAATGATTAAATTTTTCTAAAATAATTTATTTGTTGATATGAACGATTTAACAGTTTCAATATAATCATTACAATCCACCTCAAATAATACTTTGCGATACTCCCATTGTCCAAGCCAATTCCAGTTTTTGCCTTGTGAAATCGATTAGTCATTAATTTTATAATTACGATAATAATTCTACTTTCAAATGTTACTATTATTTTGATTTTATTATTTTATTAATTAAGAATTAACCCTTTTATAATTGAAAAGTTGGTTTTGTCATACTAATATATCTTTGCAATTATCGCATATATATAGGGGTGGGATGGGTTGGGTTGGGTTGTAGACTGTATGAGGGGTGGATATCGCAAATTATACTATTTTATTATTATATTTGCACATAGTATACAGTATAAAAATTGGCAAGATATATTTAAATTTCCAAAGGATTATAAGTCCCTTGCCAGTTGCTAGGGACATTTGGTAGCCATTTTGGCATGAATTTTCAACATTAGCCAACGACGAAAACAACGGAAGGTCCATTGAAGAGATTTGGATGGGACTTTTTGTTGCCGAATCTATGCCATTTTTCTCTCTTTAGACAGGATCAGATTATGAATTCACCAAACTTACTTCTTCTTCCTGTCTCCTTCTTCCTAGATTAACATTACACTAATTTTAGTCCATACATTCTAAAATAATGATCATATATTTGTAATTATGAGATAAAATATAATGAGAAGTAGAGACTAAATAGAAATTTCCAATGAAAGTAATTGATCTCAATGACTTGACCACCAAGAAAATGATAAATAAGTTGAGCTATTCTTTCAACTAAACAAGGAGTGAAATCTTGTTCCTGGTATTAAATAAATGATATAGATCAGATGACGAGTGAAATTACACCATATATACAAAAAAAATAATTATACAGAGAATTATTTGACGTCGCTATCTATATCTAGACCAAGGGGATTCTAAAGATTGTCAGAACCCCATAAGTGATTATACATTGATTGGAACATGATAATATCGTAAAATTTCTTTCATTGCACAAAAAAAAAAAAAAAAAAAGTATTCTCATATTAAAAATTTACATTTCCACATAAAATATGATTAAATTTTGATTAAACATCTTGAACGGGAGAAATTAATCAAGATTGACGAAGAAACGCAAGCCCGGAATGAAAAGTCTCTCCAAGTGGGAGAACGACAAGGATTGCACATTGATGGGCGGATGTGTGGTGTCTGTATTCAAGTCCTGTCCATTCCGAACGTCGGAATCGGACGGAATCCATGGGTGCGCTACAACTTTAAACTTACTACGACAACTGCATGCGGACAACCATTTTCTGCAGTGGCCCAAACAAACCAACCCAGAAAAAGCCTGAAAATGTGGACTGTGGAGCGTGACGACGATAATCCCACGTCGTTCCCCCCAAAATCGTGGGTGGAATCCTTGAAGATACCAACAAACAAGCCAACAATCTTTTGATGAGAAACCCTACTTTAATCAAACTCGTTTTAGATTCGAATCATATCCTCTGCACATGCCCAACAGTTCCCAAGTCTTTCTTTATTCTTATTTTCTTCACTCAAGGTCTTCCATATTAGGTCTAGTTTCATCCTCTATTTAGTGTGCAATTAGTAGGGTTCAAATTAGATTTTCGGTTCTCGATTTAATCAAAATAAACTTTATTATTGTGTAGATAATGATGTTACATTTTACATAGTATATATTTAATAACAAAATTAAGCAATTCTCATTTAATTAATCGAATATTAAGTAATTTAATTTTTTTTACTGATTTAGTAAATTAAAAATAGTTCATTCAAGGAATAAAATTGTCTATTTTTAATATTAATTAAATTATTTTTATTTTACTGATAAAAAATATAATAATTCAAATTAAATACAAATTAATCCATTCTTATTTTCGGGCCAAACATACCCGTAAAATAATATAACTCAGATATTGTCAGTATTTAAACTAACTAGACTAATTTTATTTTGGTTACTAAATATAAATTGAATCCGATTAATATTCAACTTCAAACGTTACCTAAATTTAATATTGAGTTTTTCTATCATATGTATTTGCATCTTTTAATACTCCACACAAACTCAACGCACGAAACTTAAAAACCTTCCCTTCGATCAATTAATTAATTAATTCACCGGTTAAACTGTTAATGAAATTTCTCAACTGCAAAGTTGAATCGTTCGATCACTTTAAAATCGATTAATCAAAATTATTTAACTACTAAATCAAAAAATCATTCAATTCAATAGTCGGTTCTTAACTCAACCCCGATAATCAGAAATCAATCAGCCACGAAGGCTGTCTTTCAAGTAGCATTTGATATTAAGGTTAAAGTTAAAGCCTCAAACAAATTGCAGACAAAATATCGGGAGTCGGTTGTATTTACTGGGGAGTGGAATCCAGTGTAGATTCCATTTGTCTAATACTAGTAATAAGTATTTATTTTATTTTATTTTTTCGTCATTTTGTGGCCTTTTTTTAATACTTTATTAATTAGTGGCTTCTTGTGCTACATTATAGTGATATTTTTGTTCCCCTTTTCCTTGACAATGGGAACCCCTGAGTGAGTCGTGACGTTGCTAGGGAAAAGTAAATAAATAAATGAATAAAGATTTTTCTTTCCCATTACTTTTGGAGTTAGTCCTTTCACTGTAAATAATAATATGATTTATAAAATAATAAAGAAAAATAAGAATTGCAATGGGGATTAAAATCTCACCTTAAAACGACTTTTTTTTAGCAGAAATTGTCTGCTTTTAACTTTTTAATAATCACTGCATCATCATATTGGAAATAGTGAACCTCATTTTCACGAATAATTAGCACCATTGATATGGTATTTTATCATTATTTAATTTAAATAGGGTATTATTTGTAATTTTTAGTATAAATTTTATTCTAAAATATCTCTTTTATTATATTAAAATCCTATTACTAAATAAAAATCATTTAAGGTTAAAAATAAAAAATTAAATTAAAATCGTAAAAACTCTTATACAATACAATTTCTTCACTTTATAAAATATTTTACAGTAGTTGCATTAATAGAAAAACAATAAGAATATGACTTTTTTAGCATATCTGTCAGAACTTCCTGATTCTAATTAACGAGGGCTAGGCCAATTTCTTCTTATCCTTATTTCTATACTTTTATTAATAATTATTTATTTATTTCAAGAAAATAATGAAGAATTATTTCTTTGGGCCTACAAATATAAAGGGAATTGCTTGTAGAGTTCGATGAGCCCCAACAAAAAAAAGAAATATGCTCCATTTGCTGTTGCCAATCTGCGTTGCGTTTGCGGATGGACTCAGTGACCTTTTCAATATATGGGCCTCCCAAAATTTAGTTAGCAACAGCCTGGGCTCAGAATCTGAGATTATCCTCTTTTGGAATCCAGAAAAAATTAAAAATAAAAATGTGATTGACCCAACCAAAGCGCAAGTATAGCCCATTAACTTCTCCATTGGTGATAAAAGCCCAATAACATTCATTTCATCTGACATCTTTGATTTACATTTGTTAGTTGTGTAATTCAAATTTTAATTAGGAAATTGAGGTTGATACATAATGCTCTAGGGTTACTATCTTATTGATATATCCATAATTTACAATGAAATATGGGGCTCACTTAAAAAAATGACGATTCTGGTATAATCTATATTTTATCTATATTTAGTTGTCATTTTAACTAAAATACGAAAATTAAAAAGAGTAGGGTAACTACTAAAATTTTGATTCTACATTCATTTTGTATCTTTAGTAATAATCCTATATTAATTAAAAAAATTCCCAACCAATCAACTTAACACCTAACTAATAACCTTTCTTTTTTTTAAATGAAAGATAAACGGTAATTGAGGTGGAGATTAATTGAAATATAAGAATAGAGAAATTGTATTAAAATGTGTATATAAAAAATTTAAAATGCAGTTAAATTTTTAAAAAATTAATTTTGATTCTCGACATGGAATAGACTACCTATCAAAAAGCTTATTCTAGGCAATAACCGTCACCTATAAAACTTAACTAAGAGAAAGAAAGAACAAAAAGTGAGTTGAGCTGTCAACGCTGTACATATAATTCAAACAAAACGTTAAAGAGCACAACTTTCATTATTGCACACATTATGATTTTAATGAGGATAAAAAAAAAATTATTGTCTAGATTAATCGTGTGTGAGTGAAAAAATATCCATATCAAATATGTAAAAAATTGCATATTTTATATACTCAATACACTTATTCATAAAGTGATTACAAGAGATACAAAATATCGAAAATAAATAGTTAATATTTGCACTATTAAGATAAAAATGTTAAAATTTTATAAGTTTTGGTCGATTTCTTGATACAAAATTTGTAATATCTTGTTTCACATCTTTTAATTTACTGACTAAGTCACTTGTATATTAATTTTTCATAAACTAGTGATAGTTTGGATTAACCCAAAATTCAGGTACGAAACCTAAACCTAAATTACTATTTATTTTCCATAAATTCTATTTGAATAATAGCAAATTCGTGTGATAAAAAAAAACCAATAATTGATTGTAGCATAAAACCACTTATAGTTTTGAAGTAGTAATGAGCTTTGGCTATGCGGCTCTTTAATTATTAAATCATTATCAAAGGTAATAATCACCACATGAACACCTGACCTACTACATAGTCTTTGTCTCACTAAATAGTACTATTATTAATCCGTACCCCCTCCCTTCCTCATATCATTATGAACAAATAGTAACAACAAAGAAATAAAAGAACCAAAAAGAGAGTTGAGCTATCACACATAAATTCTAACCAAAAGTTAAAATAATAAAAAATTCCATTAACCATAAAAGGTATATACCTTAAATAATAATAAAAAAAGAATAATATACGATAAAAACAAAGACAAATGAAATTTAATACCTTAAGAATTCAGTGAAAACATCTGATTAACATATGAATTAAACTGATTATCATTTAAAAAAAAAATTATGCATATCCGAACTAATAAAAGGATAATTTTGTGTTATTAAACATGTAAAAAATAATCAAATTTCTTTAATGAATAATCTCTTAATTTACCAAATAAGTGAAGAAAATTATATTAATATAATAATTATTGAGTTATTAAATTTTAATTACTCTCATTTTCATTTTCACCAAACAAACGTGCCTTATATTTTTGTGTGACTGTATATTATGGTATAAATATAAAATTCATACATTTGCGAGACAGTAAAAATACTATCTCTTAGTGTTAATTTTGATTGGGGATGAACATATATTTTGGGGACCATGGTCCCATGAGAAAACGACAGTTGAAAGACATTATGCGGGTTTAACCCCTATTCGAAGGTTTAGGTTAGGACCAAATAATTGAAACCCGGGTACAGTTAAGGAAGGGCAAAAACATTACCTAATTTAAAACAAAGTGAGAGATGTTGGGACGAAAAACGAACAAAAGTCCGAAATGTAGCACAACCAAAGTAAGATGTAATCCTAGGTAACCACCGAGTAGTAGGGGGTGGTTGGGTAATGGGTGGGTTTAATTTGGCGCCAAAGATTTGGTTGGTTTGAGACAAAAAGGAAATGGGCCATGGGGGTTCCCATGGAGAGACTGGACATATAAATATGTTGGTTCGGTCCCTTTAGGCTCTGTTATTTTTTGTATACACACATTTAAGGCCTAAAAGCCATAATCTATGACACAGTCTGTCTGTCTCTCTCTCTCCGCACCACTTGATCCCTGCCCGCTGCCAATCCAACAACACTGGGCCAGGCCCATCTAATCCCCGCTTTAGGACCACCTTCACTATTTCCTTTATATATATATATAAAACTCTTAAATTCCCTAAATTTTTTAATTATATGTCCATTTGATTACTAAATTTTTTTATTATTTTTTAATAAATGTATTTTAATAATCAAATGACCGATAAATAGGAACAAAATCGTATAAAATGGTCGATAAATTAAAAAACAAGGTGATATTTAATAATATATTTTTAAAAATTTTTTTTCTTTTGCAGTTGCGTATTTATTTATAGATTCGCACCATACCACTCAAATCTTCCTCTGGTATTATTTGCCACTTATTTTTTCAGTCACACTATCTATGGTCTTTTTTTTTTTTTTTTTTACAAATTAATAAAAAAAAATAGAAGAGTTTTTAGAATTTTATTTTATATTTTCCTTGTTTACATTTGTGTGTCTTACCTTACTAATTTTGTATAACCCAACAATTATATTCCTACCAAGAAGGGGACATTCAAACAACTATATTTTGCGGAATAGAGTTGAACTCAGTTGAAATTGATTAATAAGTGCATGAAATTTAACTTAACTTAAATATTTAAATCAGTGAATATTAATTTTACACAAAATCTCTTTACTTTCTTTAACAATATATCATATTATTGAATCTCATCTTAAATGTGAATAGTTGATGGTTAATCTTTCGAATTTTAAATTATAAAATAATTGTATATTGTTGATCGTTTTTTAATATAGACGAGACTAATCATATTAGAGTTTTTATTTTTTTCTTCTTTCTTTCGTGTCACATCTGCTAGAACTTTTAACTTATACATTGGAAGGATTTGGAATGAGTTGTTTTGGCAACTAATACGTTGATTGTTGTAAAAATGAAACTTAAGAAGAATGTGCCCCTAAAGCTTGAAGAGAATCCGTGACCTTTGGACCGGGCATTAGATTGGACCACGTGTACGATGGCAGTCGTGTGTGGATTTGCGAGACCATGCTTCATGATACGAGTCATATATATTTGATGATTTGATTCACCCAGACCCACAAAATATATAAAAACATTACAAAAAACTAAATGCATATAGGCAGGAGCTGCGATGTTTAACTGGCAATTCCTTGAATGTTTTGTTTGGCATTACCAGAGATAGCGACCCTTCATAATCCCCTCTATGTAAAAGACAATCCCAAACCATTGGATACTTTTCCTTCTCATTTGATTTCTTCTCCATATACACTTTTTTTTTTTTTTTTTTTGGCACATTCGGGAAGGTTATTTAGGGTTAGGGTAAAGTTACACCCGAATTAGGATTTATCAAACTTTTAAACGGGTAAATGAATCATTTAAAAATGAGATTTTAGCGTATTAATATAGTGTTTATCTTTTTGAAATCACTCTAAAACTGTCATAATATTTTATTGATTTAGAGGATTCTTAGATATCATCATTTATATTTAAAAAGTTGTCTGCTTTGTTAGAAAGTTGTACAATTTAAGAAGATATTTTGATTAAAATAAAATAAAAATATATTTCAAACGATATGTCATTTTTAGATTAACCTTTGCGTAATTTTTTAAATTCACCGGTGAAATACATGCGAAATACATGAATAATCATCGTTAGGACCATCATACTAGCTGTTCATCGATAACGATAAACAGAGCGAATTAGTCAACCAAAACTAGATTCAGTTATTTTGTATTGAACAGAAATAAAAGTTTCAATAACAATCGAACGTAAAAAAGTCATAGCAAATCTCGTATCTTATTCATATTTAAGGTATTATATTTTGGTAATTTATAAGATAACACTCAAGAAGTTATCGTGTCAAAGTTCCCATCCCATACTCCATAGTAGTTTTCTTCATTATTGGGGCTTCTTGAAGTGATTCATCCCATGCCAAAATTGAAGCCTTTGTGAAGAAATGAATGAGGGTGAAAAATGAAGATTTCCAGCCCTTACTTACTCATCACAGTTATTCCAATCACGCACCGAATGTGCATATATCTTCAAGTTGGCTTGTTCTTTCAAAGTCTAGTTCCAATCATACAATATTCTTTTATTATTCGGATGGACCCAAACATTAATTCTTTGTAAGACCTAAAAATATTGCCCTTCCATCCACAACAATAGCTTTGAAATTTCAATGATAATGATTTTTTTTTTCATTTTCTTTACTATACAGTTGTTAATTAAAGAAGTGGAATTTTTCCTTGTCTAGTACTTCGTTGTAATAATTAACCATAAAAGAACTCTCTTTTTCTTAGGAATTAAACCCTTGTCGGAAGATTTAAAGGTAGACTACGTACCATCGAACGTTAATGCAATTATAATATAGCCGGGGCTTCATTGTTCTTGTTGATTACTAATATTGTACTAGTAATCATTAATCATGCAAGTCATTACCCACATCAATTACTTTGTTTAGAGATTCTTGATTTTTAAATTAATCTATGAGACAATAAATTTAGTGTTTCAAACAGATAAGTTCAAAATTTTTAAAACATATATTTGTGCTCGTTTTGTATCCTTTTAAAGGATCGACTAGAGGGTTTAATTGTTCGTCCTCAATAGAGATTGATTAGGATTTTAGAATAAGCTATTAGATATAATTGATTTCAACCTTATAATCAAGTGTTATTTGATATAATGGTCATACTAACAGTCCGAAATACATTATTATTTGCCTAGATAATTAAGATTATAATATAAGAATAAAAGTAATACTTATAGACATATACGTTAAGTAAAAGAAAAAGGTTAAAAATTTTGTTTTATTGTTACCGTATATATAAGGTAGGGTGCCAGCAGGTGTTGTAAGGTATAGGGCTGTCCAATAATAGTGACTTGTGGTAATTGAACGTGGATACATCATAGAATCATGGGGCCGGCGGCCGGCCGGACGGCGAGTTACTGTTTGAGAAAACAAGCCAGCGGAACAAAACAGTTTGAGTAATAATTGAAGGCCGAATAGGTATTTAATGATAAGCAAACTTACCCAGCTTGCATTTGAAATTGAAATGAAACTGGAGCCAAAAAGTTCTCCAGAGTTTTAATGTCTGATAGTACAAAATAAGCAGCAGTACGTACTCTCTCCCTCCTTTCACTCACCCCCACATGTGCCACTCTCTCTTTATATTCTTGGCTTTCATCGATCTTGAGGTGGACATTAATGGAGTCTTATAATTTTTTTCCTCATTTCACATTTGCTTCCCCTGTTTTGACCCTCTCTGTTCTCATCACATGCTCCTACCAAAATTAACAAAGGATAAGAAAATTAATGGGATTGACTAATAGAATTTTTTTTCTCTTACTGATTATAGATCTATTAGTTTGGACGATTAATGTGTGATAGATTGACATTTTCGATAATCAATGTATGTAGTTTAAGGTTTGACACGTTCTCAAACAGTACATATTTGAACCCACATGACTATGATTACAAAATTTAACTGTTTAACAAGTTTTGACGTGACTCTAATGTCATGATAAAAGCTAAACATTCAATTCAAAATTAATTAATATTGAGTGAATAATGTCGTGATACTTATCTACCTATTATCGACTAATTTAAACAAACAATGTAGGATAAATTGATATTTTCGACAATCAATGTGTGTAGTTTAGATTTAAAATTTCACACACTCACAAACGAGATATATTTGAACCCACATGATTATGACTATAAAACTTAATCGATGAATGTGGTTCTAATGCCATGATAGAAATAGATATCTAATTAAAAGTAATAGTCAATGATCGATAGTATAGATTAGGATTTGACAATTATTTATAAAAAAAATTTTAAAATTTTATTTGTAAACTATTACTCCTATTGCTCTCGTAAGTTTCTAAGCAATTACTCTTATTACTGCTGAATTTTCTAAGAGTATTTCAAATTGTTGATATATTCACTATTTTATAAGAATTAAGATTTAAACAATGACACAGAATATCTGAAATATTTAATTTTTCGAGACAGCATGATTTCTTTAATCTCATTACTATGAATGAAGAATTATTCGAACAAGGGTGAGTGAATCTTATTATTATTGACTAAAAGTGATTTTTTTACTGTGAAATTTTTTTTACCAAATAAATAAAAATGGCAAATTAATTTACATTTTTCTTAAAATCTAGGCTACTTTTTGTTACTTTTATTGCCCCCATGACAGCTGACCCGCAGAGTAGTACAATTTTTCATTTCGCAGTAAAATCTTTTACCGGGGACACAAGTTTGTTCAACTTTCAGAGTTACCGCTTGCTTTATTGACTTCACCCCGTCATGGGGTAAATATTATTTGTACAGTTATATAAAGTTTTACTGAAAGTCATGTAATATTGGACTATTCTCAATATATCATATTATATTATAAGTTATTTGTTTTGGACACATATATTAAAGATGTAATTATTTATTTTAAATTTTTTAAAAAATTAAGGGTAAATAAGTAAACTAAATACTTATTTTTCTAAAATTAAAGAAGTGATTTATATTTTGACTTTTTAAAAAAAAAATTTGAGAAATGATTTCTAATATGAAATGGATGGAGCATTAATTTTGGCCAAAGTTTATTATCCTCTCAAGCTCTATGGCTGCCTTTTTTCATTATAAGAAACTTCTTTCCACTTTTATTTTTTGGAAAGAAAGAAAGAATCCTTCTTATAGCTCTTTTTATTTTTGTTTTGTTTTTTGCCCTTTACTTCCTTTTTCTGATTCCATTCCAATAGCTCTTTTGCTTTCTTTTTCTCTGACCAAAACTATTTCAGCTCACCTGCAATTTGCAAATTTCCATGGTAAGTGTTATCTTGGCAGGAGCGTGCATGGTTCAGAAACAATTGTAAATAATTGCTTAGTAATTACTTCATTAGTGAAATATAGTTTCGATTTTTGTGTGACATGTTGATAATTGATGTAATGTGAAATGTAGTTTCGGCCTATATGTATATTGGCCGGTTGATAATCGATATAATATCAAATGTGATTTTGGTTGATGTACGCATTGGCCAGTTTGATAACCGATATAATGTGAAATGTTGGGTAATATTAATGGGGGGAGATAATATGGGGGGATAAAGAGTAAAAGAAAAGGGGTAATAGAAGTAGTGTTTGCAAGGTCAAAAGAATGAGGGATAGGTAGAAAAATAATGGCACTATCCACAAAAGAAGAGAAGATATTAACTGGAACCAACTCTCCATTTCACTTTGTGATCACAGCAATCTATATGTTATCATTGTCTCTGCAAACCCCTTTTTCTTTATGAGTTGAAATAACACCAAAAGTGCCTCTCTCTATATCTCTCTCTCTCAATGAACAAAAAGAGAGAACCGTTAAAAGATACGTAGCCTCAAACAAAATGAAAAAATTATATGTTGTTGTCCCCCGATTTCAACATTTCTCTCCTTCTTGACACCCTTTTTTTACGCTTTTTTTGGTTTAATTAAATGTTATGTTGCATTTGCTTAAATCCTAATTCAATCTAATTGCATCAAGATGTCTTTTAAACCCTCCCTTAAGCAACCCTTTATGTCCCTTTCAACTCTTGCTAATTCTTGTTTAGCTTTCATTTTGAAAATTTTTGGATCGGCCCTATTATTCTACCTTGTAAGAACTACGGGATCATTCTAAGAATGCCTTTAACATTCAAAGGTCACATATTGAGAATAAAACACTATTCAATAAGTGAAACACATTAACTATTCGCTATCGAGTTAGAAAAAGACAATCACTAATTTTTAAAACTAATGTTCTTAAAATTGATCAAAAAGTCGAGCATAAAAAAAAAAAAAAAAAAAACTCTCCATTTTTAATTCTTCTACAGATGAATCCTCTGAAATCACAAGAATCCTAAAATCTAGAAACTAAAAATGTTTGTGCATGATGGTTATTGTTTATTAAGAATATATATATATATATATATTTTGCTAATATGGAATATCTTGGAGGGCATATTGCTCCACATAACAAAGACCAAAAAAAAAGAAAGAGTGGCACGCTTTTAAGAAATTAATCTGCACGCTTATTATGTACAGAGATACTATTCTATTAGGGCAGGACCGCTGGAGCAGGGAGGAGTCGTCCCTCGCTGCCCTCTTTGAAAGGGTCAAAACCAACGGACATCATTAATAGTACTTTTTTGTGTTTTGCTCACACCACAATTTTTAAAAAATCTAAAAAAAAAAAACACACACACACACACTTACACAAACTCTCCGGCATTCACGCTAGTTCTGTGAACTACCTTGATTAATTAATATAAGTTGAAATTCCAAGGGGAAAAAAATGATTATTATTTGTAGTATTATGGATCAAAGATTAATGAAAGCCAAATTAACAGAGATAATAAGTAGCGTTTATTATAGTCTCAAGTTGTTTGGGAAGCACATGAAAGTCTTTTCTGAGTCATATTACCCAACTGCTTAAATTAAGCTCATTTAATTCAAATTAGTGTCAATTGTAAATATACCTTCCTCAATCTCCTAACTTAGTTGTGTATGAATATAGAGTTTTTGTGTACATTAAGTAAAATTTGAATGTTAAGTGATTGAAATCGTAATATAATGTAACAATCATAAAATTACTACAGATAAAGATGATTTGAACATCTTTTTATTATTGAAAACATATTATGTAAAGATAATTTTACTGTTAAACGTTAGAATAAATTTTTTCTTCCTTGAATTGTTATTTGACTACATTAGATTGGGGTATGAAGGTGCATGATTAAATGTCCCTTATAAATGTTTTGATGTTTTTCAAAGATTTAGGGTAAAATGAAGGCGTTGGAAGGGAAAAATAAATGGATGGTATCGTGGCTTAAACGTTGTCAAATGGGAAACCCTGATTGGGTTGACTATTAAGAGGGTAAAACGACAATAAGTTTTGTGAAAAACGAAGAATGGGTCAAACTAATGACCTATAGGCTATAGCTATTAGCTCAACTTTGTAGTAAGTATTTAATCCAGAAACCAACCTTTATTTTATTCAACTTAGGTTGGAACAAACAAACAAACATCAATTATGCGAATGTTTACAAAAAAATTGGTTTTGAAATTTGCAAAACTTTGTGTGTTTTCCCAAACAAAGTCACTGTCACCCAGTTCCATCCCCATCCCACAACACTCTAAAGAGTCAAATACATGTTACCCACCTTAAAAATTCAAAAAACTTATATTGTCAAAAAAAATATTCTATGGTCCATATATTGTTGCGTATTTTATAATTTTTCTATTCATACTTTTTATTTTTCAATCATTATTTGAGAAAATGTAATGTAAAATTTTGTTTCGTACCACTGATGGAGTAATTTGTATATAAATTTTAATATCATAAATTACTAGTAATTTAAGTTAATTATCATTAATGTATTAATAATTTATATATAAATTTCGATCTCTTAAACTATTAATAATTTAATTAACTATTTAACAAGTGAAACCCAATCCATTTTGAACTTACGAAATCAAACCCTAAAAGTTATACATTACTAATAATTTAAATTAATCATTTTGTCAATTTAAATTAATCATTTTATAATGACGAATTCATTTTACTATTTTGAATTAACGAAACCAAACTTTGATAGTTTCATCATACATTATTAATAATTTGACTTAATTATTTTGTATTAATGAAATTAAACCCTAAAATTTTACAATTTCAGACTAACGAAACCGAACCCTAAATGTTTCATCATTTTTTTTACTAACGAGAGCAAACGTTTTGTTTCACTTACTAGTTATATTATATGACCAAAAAAAAAAAAAAAAACCTGGAGGAAATGGCCAATGGCCGACAACGGGCTTGCACAACCACATGCAAACAAAATTTCCCTCCACCCGGATTGATATTTTGCTTTTCAGCGGTCATTTTCGATGTTGAAAAACGCAGCAGATTTGCATCCCCAAATCCTTGTAACCAAAATTCCATGTTCCAGCCATGCAAGCAAGAAAACACTACCTACTGTGTTGAATAACTTTACTTTAGCTTTTTTTTTTTTCCTATAATTTCATCAGTTATACAGTACAATAATATTACATACAAGATTAGATCAAATTTCTCTTCTTCTTTTTTTTTTTTTCTGGGTATTTTCCGTTTCGAATTCTCTTCGATAATATATATGTTCAAGATCTTCACATCGTTCCGATAAAATGCCCACCATCTCTACTTCTTTCTGGATTGCATTGCATGGCAGTACTACACCATAATTACATGGATTTTATGTTGCAGAGATGGTGAGCAATTTAACATGAATTAAAATAATAATTATTGAAAATTATATAGAGATTGATTGATCTGATCTGATCTGACTCCCATTGAAAGAAATAATTCCGAGAGGATCTATAGAGGGATATTGCCGTGGATATCTGAAGAGGATGCATGCTGCTCATCATCTTCATCAACGTCACTTGTCTGGTGGATGATTTCAGCCCGAACCCTAATCTTCTTAGACAACGGCTCCGGCGACGAAGTAACCGACGACGACCATGAATCATTCGAACTCTCTGAACTGAATGACAAATCCATTACCCCTTTAGGACTCCCCGGCAGTGATCTACTACTCAAGAACTTGCGTTTGTTGGATGAGTGGAAGTTTAAGTTCGATGCCACCTCTGAGATTAGCCCAAAGCAATCCTCCACGTTGTCCTGTTTCATTGTGTTCAAAACTTCAATAACACTAACATTTCAAAATAATGGCAATCCTCCGCCATTAATTGCATAGAACCCAAGAATGTGAAGAAGGATTCAGAGCAAATTTTACCTTGTTGACGCCAATGATGGCCATGAGTTGGTTTTGGTATTCTACGCCAAGACGCGGTTCTACAGTGCTGACAACATGCAGCATTGTGGCAGTGGCCATTACAGAAGGAAGATAACACGTGAATCTGGAATCTGCAAATTTAGTAGTAATTAGGCGCACTTATGTTTATAACAAATTTAGAAACGAATAAAAGAAACAGAAATGGCATCTATCAAACTATAATGCTTTCTTAATTACCAGAAACTATGAAAAGGAGAAGGCATTCGCATCTTCTGATGAATTCCCAGTACATGTAATTCTTTAACCTTAACCTCCTTGTCATTAAATCAATAAACGAAAGTGGGGTCACAGGGTTCATTTTCCATTGAAGAGTGGATAGGACCAACATCTCCATTCTCTGAATTGTCTTTGCCTCAAAAACATATTTAGATTCTTCCACCTATACAAAATCAAATCAAACAAAATCCCATTTTAACTCTATTCAAGGATGGCAAGAACAAAGCAGAGTGTATATATAAACTGTAAAGATTGGATTTTTATCTTAGTCAAACATACTTGGAAGTCCAAAAGTAGGGGAACTTGAGTCTCCTCAACTTTGGCAGCAAGAGAAAGACAAGCCACGGCAGTAAGTTGAGTCATCCATGGCTTTTTGTTCTCGTTATTGGATTGAAAGCTGAAGAGAAACCGATCCAAGTAGTTGGTTGCAAGAAGAGAAGTTTTAGCAGAAAAAGAGTAAAAAGTAGAGACTTTTAGCATCCACTCCACAGCCTTACATCTCCCCTCAGCCACCACCAAACATGGATGCCTCTCAATCCCATCCCCATTACGCAGAAAGTCATAATCTTGTTCTTTATTGAACAAGGAGCACAACTCTTCTTCACCCCATATCAACCAGTCTTCTTCTTCTTCTTCCACCAAAAATGGAGGTTCAAGGCCAACTACAGAGTCATTACTCTCTTCCTCCTCACCTCTTTCGCTTCCTTCATCACAGTACAAGGCATCTAACAAAGATGGAAGCTTCATTTCATTTTGATGCTCAAAATAACCAGCCATCTTGTCTTATTTCACAAGGAAAACTAAACTGATTCGATGGCGTTTCAGATTCTCATGCCAAGATTGGATTTTGAAGATAGAAATAGAGAACAGGGGATTCAGAAATGGCTTGAGCCATCTCCCCCTACTTCCCTTCCAGTCTGTATGTTTGGATTCTAGAGCAAATTGGGAAAAAACATAGGAAGAAGGAGACGAACAGTAGGGGCGTGTGGAAAACCAGTCGAATGACCAATGTATAATGCCTTGCGTTTTTATTTGGGTTTTATTTGGGCTTTTGGGCCTTTTTTTCCTAATAAGTACTTGTAATTTGCAGCACGATTGCCGGACACGTGACTCTTCTACGTGTGTCACATGCCCATATCGGGGGCCCATTTACTGAAGAGACCCACGTATTGGGGGGGAGAGAGAGAGAGAGAGAGAGCTGTGATAAGCTGCGATAGGATAGAGGGGACAACCCTGGACCCCTGTTATAGGATGACTTTTAATATCAAGATATGATGCGATCTACGGTCCTGGTTGGTTCTTTCTGGGTCCCACAAAAGATGATTAAAAAAAGAATTTTGTTTTTTAAAAGGTCAACAAGTAAATTGTAAAGTGCATGAGACCACGCAAAAATTGGCGTTCTTTTTTTTCATAATAATATTTTAATTCTTATCGTTAATATATGAGATTTGAAGTAAATTAATCGCAATTTAAATCTTTAAAACAATTGTTTAATAGTCTAACAAAAAAATTTACTATTCATTACAGTAAAATATAGATGTTTTACAATGTTTTTTTTTTTTTTTTACTGTAAGAATTGACGAGACAGAAAAGCAGAAGAAAGCGAGGCGGAGGGATCCGAATTGGACGAGACAGTTTGTCGCAAGGAGCTAAGAGCATCTCCAACGCATACGCTTGTTTTGCGTTTTGCTCAATTTTAACGTAAAAAATGGCTTCAATCCGTACTGCAAATGGTACTGTAAAATTGGGGGAAGGAGAGAGGGACGACAAATGTAGCATACGAAGAAGAATGTTGTATCCTTGTAGAAGTGGGGTTATATTATTTTTTTAATATTTTTTCACCTCTATATTTTCTTTTACCTATTTTATTTCGTTATAAAACTAAATCAATGCAATTTATATGTTGATTATTATTATTATACTTAATTTTATACAAATTATTTTATTATTAATTAATATTAATTATTTTAAAAATATAATTTAAGATTAAATCACTAAATTTATAAATATAGATATGTTTATAAAAAATATAATGTGAATGAGTACAAAAATTTTAATGATATAATAATAAAATAAAAATAAATTTGAATAAAGTATTATTTTTAGGTAGAATATAGAGTTGTTGGGTTAGAGTAGATGTACTGTAAAACACTGTATATACTGAATTTTAGAATAAACAGTACTATAAATTTAAGTTTGTGATTGGAGTTGCTCTAACGCAGGGTAATCGGGGTACGGGTCCCCAAATTTTGAGAAGGAACAAAAAAGTGATACCGCTGTAGTACTGTTGTTATGTGATCTTATCGTTTTGGACGACGACAACTACAACAGTAACTTCCGGTTTCCGGTATCCATAAATTTTGTTGGTAAATTCCCAGGTAAAAATGCCCACTAACACGACTAGGAGATCTAAAAATAATTAGTCAGGACATTATAAGCATTTTTGTATGTATAAGATAAGGTAATAAAATGATGATAGATGTGATATTTTTGTACCAAAATAATACATAATTGTTTCTTGGTTAGATTTATCTTATACATATTAGTGTAGAATTATAATGTCCACTTTTAGATTTTTTTTTTCTATTCATTTTGCTATTTTTGTTGATCAACTCGCAGATATCTTTACAAAATCTCTATCATTATTATTTTCACAACGTCTCCTAACACTGTCGCAATGTCCCCATACGTTCAAAAAATAACTGTCGCAACGTCAAAAAATATTTACATATAGGCATGTGAATTTAAGCTAAATTTTTCACATAACACATTTCAGAACATCTCTTAACACTGCTGCAACGTCCCCGTACGTCCAAAAAATAACTGCTGCAACGTCTAAAAACGTCTAAGTTGATTTTAGTAATGTAAAAAACGGATACCATTTAAGTAACTATTAGTAGGAAAAAATAAAAAAAATGTCAGGGACAAGACTCGAACCCTAGTCATTTTAGTCTTGTAACTCTCCAAAAAATTCAATTGCCATTAATCCACTTAAAGTTAATTAACAATTAACTAAACTTTTTTGTACATGTCATTTAAAAGATCACTATTGTCAATATTGAATTTCTCATCTTCTAATACATAGGTCAGTAGAACCCCAGATGAATAAGGTTTTCATGTAGGCAAATCGTAAAAAATTATTTTTTATACATGTCAAATGTTTCGTCGAAAGTTAGAAAAACCCTTGAAATTATTAAAAATCTTCCGTATCTTTTAAAATAAGCATTTTTTGGAGTTTGGAGCAGCTGTTTTTTGGAGTTTGGAGCAGCCGATTTGCGGCTGGATAGATCTCGAAAAATTATAAAAAAAAAATATCTAAAATTGACTACCGAGCGCAAAGTTATGACACTTTAAAGTTTTCGTCTAAAACCACACATTTTCCAATATTGGACCAATCTCTAAACGCCCGTCTTCCATGTCCATTACGTAGATTTCGTAGAGAACTATCAAATTAACTGCTTAGGCGTCCAAATCGGACAATCCAGTACCGAGTCATGCACTCACGAACCATCGATGCAATACAACTTCATATATGGTACCTTCCACAAAGTCTCATAATACTGTCGTAACGTCCCCACACGTCCAAAAAATAACTGCCGCAACGTCTACATCTAAGCATGTGAATTTAAGCTGAATTTTTCACATAACATCTTTCACAACATCTCCTAACACTGTCGCAAAGTCCAAAAAAACTGTCGCAGCGTCCAAAAATGTCTACAAAATTTTTTTTTTTCATGTGGGACTAAATTAATTGGAATATAACTACTACCACCACGTCCAAAAATAATTATCATACCACGTCTACATCCAAACATGTGAATTTTAGATGAACAAAGTCCACCACGTCCCGCTACGTTCAAAATACAAAGTAGCAACGTCCTATTATGTCCCGCTACGTTCAAAATACAAAGTAGCAACGTCCTATTATGTCCGGCTACGTCCAAAATAAAAAACAGCAACATCCCGTTATGTCCTGCAACGTCCTGTTACGTCTAGTTACGTCCCATAACACTTTCTACCAAGTCAAGCAGCGGGAAAGAATCAGAAGCAACCAATTTCACATGAAATTGTCAATACCTCACGAAAAATATGTATATATATCATATTTCATAGTAACAGAGTATTATTTGAATAAGAAAACACGAATATAACATCATTAATACATTACCCAATATCAAATCGCGAAATCCATCAAATACAGTTCATACTTTATGATGTCGTGATTTTTTAAGAATAATAAGAGATTTTTTAAGAAGAATAAGAGATTTTTGAATATAAATACGTGACTTTTTAAGAAAAATTGATTTTTTCGTTGTATTTGGTGTTGTTCGTCAAAAAATACAATTGTCGATCTCTGTTAAATCTGTATTTTGATGAAAGATTTGATTAAATGCGGTTTCGAATGGAGTACGGCGAAGAATAATAATTGATTTTTGAAAAAAAAAGTGATTTCTGAAAAAAAAAAAAAAAAGTAGATTTTTGGAGAAGAAGAAATAGAAAAGAGTGTGTATATCACTCTCTTATAGTAAGAGTGGTGATGTATTATTATGTACATGTACCTAGTGATACAACATATAATTTGCGATTTATTTTCAATTACCATGTCATCACGCTGAGTAAATATTATTCATTCCCATCATATAAGTGGTTTAACTATCTAGAATCGGAACATAATTTTTATAATAAAAGTGAAAATAAGTATTATTACTATTTTTGTGAAGGTCGAGTTTTAATATTTCAAAATATTTGATAATCAAACTCATTCCCTCATTCTCATCTCTCCAACTAAACGTAAGAAATGAAAATGATTTCATATACATCTAAGCAAACACTACCTTAATGTGTGAATACTAGAAACTCTAATGCCTCGAGATGTGATTGACCGCTTCTCCAACAAAACTGTATAATTCTTGCATATTCTCGCCCTTTTGTTTATACCTATTGGACATTTAGCCTCTTCCATTTCAAAAAAGACATGAAAATTGATTAATGCATGTAAGAAAAATGTTCAGAAGTGTTTTTGTGGCAATTACTACTTTGACCTTAAAATTAATATCGTTGATAATCACAATTCATATAATTGAACTGAATTTTTTTTATATTTGAAATTTTACTTTAACATCCTTGAAACTTTATTAGCCTTACTTTTGATCATTTTGGATAATTTAATTATGATTAACGTTGAATATTCGTCCTCCAAAATGCCTATTTTACGTTAAAAAAAGGCAGATTAACGAAAGTCGCGATTTGGAACCTCCAACTTTTCTGAAATCCTCAACTTTAAAACGTTTTATAGTCTTCCTTATACAAGGATAGATCTCTTCTTTTTCTGTACCAAAAGCTTAGAATAATAATAATAATAGTCCCCAATTTCCAAAAAAAAAACCCCAAAAATTAAAGCAATAAAAAGTTGCCCCTCTGCATGCCTTAAGTAGATTCTCATCAGACTCTAACGCTGCTGCCATTTCCCAGCCACGTCACAGATTTTCTTTTTCAGCTGGTACAATATTCTTCATAAATCATTACAAATTCTCTTAATAAACAATGATCAAATGATGAATTAGTCGTAATCGTCCATGCATGTCCTAAATCGATCGAAGGAAGATAGAGGTTGAACTAACATAAAATAAGAACGTAAACTAAAAAAAATAGAACCAAAATTAACAGGTCAATATTTTTTTGAATAGAGTTATTTCGAGATAACAAGAACTGGATTCACCAGCTAAGGAATCAAATATGCACTTTTGTTTCTCTTACCATAAATTCCTTTATACTGCTACTACTACTTTGTTTCTTTTTGTGGGATTCTTTTAATGACTTTCAAGAATTCAAAACAGGATGAGTTATTTTGGAAGGATACTCCAGCTTCCATTACTACAATTAATACCCAGTTTATTGCCTTCTTTTACTACACTCTGCAAATCTGCAAACTCTGCACTTGGGTTTTGTTTTATTCTGCTTATTATTCGACTTTACTATAGACTCGGCTGCCGCCCATTTGTACCAGTAAAGGTAAAAAAGACAGAGTTATAGATATCATATTCATATGGACTCAGGGAAGATCCAAGCATATATATATATATATATATATCATCTTTCTCAAACTTCTTTGATTCTAACTCAACCAATTTTCCCTCTTTTTCTTAATGACTGTAGAAATCTAAAAAGGGTCATAAAAATTATTATCTATATTTAATTTAATTTAATTTATGATCGAGGTCTACTTGTATAATAGATAGCTGTACAAGTTGTTCGCCAAAATAGATGCAGTGTAGGGCTTCTGCTATGATGTGTTGCTTTCTTTCTTTTCGTTGCCTTAGCTTTTTTTTTTTTTTTTTTTTTTTTTTTGGCCCTTGATTTCTTCTCTCCCTTTTCTTTTATGGCTCGATCTCCAAGGACACAAAGAGACTATATAGTCTAAGACATTTTCATGTTTCAACACCCCAAAAAAAAAAAAAAAAAAAAAACCCAAAAGAAATGGAAGAAAGAATTTATTAAGTTGAAAATGGTGGTTGATGATGCATGAGTGATATAGTGATGACCTCTTTTATTCCAGTGATCTCCCTCTCATTCTTTCTTCTCTCTTTGATTAGTTACTAAAAAGGATTAAACTTTTGACAGCTTGTTTATGTCCTCTCTTAATCCTTACATGCAATGCATCTCTTCTAGTTTTAATCTCCCCTCCCCTCCCCCCCCCCCCCCCTTTACAGCCTAAACATGAAGTCAACTTCACCATGTTAAATCCAGTCATTAATGATCCACATTCACTAGTACACTAATTATGATTTAACCTTTCAAAACATGTTAAACATAAAAAATTGTTTAAAATATGAAATAATTTGATAATTTTTAGTCAAAATAAATTTTTATAATTTTGAGTGTGAATTTTTTAATGATTTTTTGATTCAATAATAATGTTTAAATTACCTATTTTGCTATTTCTTCTGTAAACTAAAAAGTTAATTATTATGAATTTAGATAATTAATTAATATAAATATAATTTTTAAAACATGTAGAGTATAAATAATTTGACAAATTCATAAAGAAAGTAAAATGTAATTCACCTTATATAGATATACGAGGGGAATCACATTTAATAACTCTTGCGCAAAAAAAATTAATAATCATATTTAAATTGGAGTAACATTGTACATGTGTTTATATAGTCCGTCTATACTTTCAATAGGAAGTACGAGACCAAATAAGACGATTGTTATTCAATTATATAACCACATGAGCCATTTTCACCATCACCACCGTAAAAAAAACATAAGTAATCTTATTTTTATTCGATTATATAACTTTCAAAACTTGTTATAGTTATTACATTAACGAAACCACATTAATTAATTGATGGTGAAGGTTTGGTTGGCTAGTAATATATATTCATAAGGAGTATATAATGAGTGAGACCATCATGCTCAGAGGGGAAGAGATGATGATGATGATTGATGATCATTTTCCTTTTTTGAATTTCTAGTATCTAATCTCACAAACCACTCTTGTTTGGTTCATATTGGTCAAACTTCTCTCGTCCCTCTTAGACTCCTCAACAACACAAAAGTACCAACCTTTTCCTCTGCATTTTAATCACAGCCATTGGATTTCCAAGAAAGAAAAAGCAAAAAAAAAAAAAAAAAAGAGACCATTTTGCTGGAATTCATTGATGATCATCATCTCCTTATCCTTCCCTTGTTATTATTATGCATGGTTATCCATACAAAACGTACTGCTCTTAACTGTTTAGGGCGATGGGACCATTCACGCTTTCTGTTTAAAGCCTTCCCAGCATACCGTCGCCAGAGGAACAAGTCTTCAAATAATCATGTTACTCCTCTTTTGTTTTTTTTTTTTTCCTATAAATCACTGGGCTGTTTAATTTGTGTGCAAGTACAACCATTTAAGCAATCTGTACCACTTGCATAAATCGAAAAGCTGGTCAATCATCATCATGGCATGTACACAAGAGGAGCAAGAACCCCAGCTCGTAGAGGGGGGAAGGGGGGGGGGGGGGGGGGGAGAGCTCTAATTAATGGAGTTTAATTACATTTTTAGTGATGAATGATGATATGTATAGTTTGGCATTATAATGGTGACGGGGGGAGGGGAGGAGGCATGTGCAAAAACACCTACATTTAGTGGGATGAAAATGCAAATAATGAAAGAAAGAACAAATGTAGAAATTATAGGAATTATTGAAGATTTTTTATTGGAATAGTTACAATAATATCATTTTCCTGCGAAGAAGAGACAAAAAGATATAACTGAAACTGGTGGTAGGGGGTGGCCTGCTTGCTTCTCTGCATGCGAGGGGTCAGTGAGTGCACATCTCTCTCTGACCTTGCCGTATGATCGATCATCAGACTTGGTAGACTAGTCTTCTCTTCTTTCTTTCATTTCTTCTAGAATGATTGCTAGATGGAAGATAATATATGATGTAAGCATAATTCAAATTATATTAGTATATTATTTCAGGGTTTTCCATAGAAGAAAGTTGTTGTTTCTTTCCATAATTATGATCTTGTTCTATTTCAGAATAGTATGAGGGGATGGTTTAGGTGAATATAGGCTGTAGGAAATGGAAATGGACAGCAGACAACTTGTGAAACTATTGGATCTAAAGGGCTCCGCGTAAGCGTCTCTAGCTGTTTGGTTTGGTTTACAAGATGGATTTGATTTGATGTCTCCTTTACTAAAGAGGCCTGGCAGGCAGGCAGGCAGGCAGAGTCTTGGATAATCCAAATTTCTGGTGCTGTGAGAGCGAGGAGCTTCTGTTGTTGGGCCTGAAGTTCGCAAACTCCACAGTTTTCGGCGGTCATTTCATGATCACCCCAAAGGTCTAAACGATCACGCGGCACGGCAGTGTTTATGAACTGTGTTACTTCGCTTGGGCGCTGTCTGACAAGTTCATTGGGTCCTCCCACTCATTAAAATACCACGAATGATAAGGAAAGATGTTTTTTAGTTTGTTTAAGACTTTAAGCTCAAGTGAAGGAGACATGAGCGAACGTACAATAGGCGAGGAAGAACGTAACCAAAATTTTTCTTAATAAAATTATTCTAGCTCAACTTCGATCGATGTCCATCTACCATGCCGCTACAATTCCTGGCGCGGGACTGGGAGAAGGGCCGTTATTATACAAAGGCTTAGAATTGCTGAACGGCTGATTATTTCTTCCTTTCATTTATGAACAATAGCCCAATTCTCACTTTCTGGTTGAATTGAAAATATTGAATCAGACCAAGTCAAGGTTTTGGGCTTCCCTCTCCCAAATAAGGCCGCTCCATGAATAACATTATAACTTCAAGACAAGTATTGACAAGCAGGAAGTGGTAAGCAGCAGGCAGCAGAGCAAATGTGGAAAATCAGAAATAATTTCGATCGGGAAACAACTAAAACATTACCACATTGACAATTGTAACCAAGAAAATGTATCCTCTTTTGCAGGGTGCAGATTCTAAGGGATGAGCAGAAAGATCTTCAGAGCTATACAGGTTGGACAAAATCAAAAATTGCAAACACCAAAGGCCTAACTGCCGCGCTTGAAATGTTCTTTAATGAATCTTTCTGCATAAGAAGGATACTTAGCTCGGATATAAGCGCGAAGACATTTCTGGTAGGAGAAGTCAATCCATCCGCCATCCGATCTCACAACAAAGAGGCACCTTGACCTTTTGAATTGGGGATGCCGATCCACCTATCACAATCGTAAAATGCAAGAGCAGTTTCATCTACAAAGCTTTCTAAAGAAAATAATTTGCTAATACAATTTCTGGGAATAGGTCAAAGTACAACAGAACTGCTGTAAGAACAATCAAGCAAAATGCTATCAAGTATTGTTGACACTAACTTTCTCCAAATTCGACAACAAAATATAATTCAGAAGTATAGACATAGAGTGTGCCATTCAGGGTGATGCTGTACACTTGTACTCAAACTCAGGGTCAAATAAAGAAAACCAGCATAAGGCTTTAACATTCTCATCTCTAACATATCACCATCTTTCTGTTATAAGAGAGGAGCAGGATATAAATCAGTGAAACCGTCACCAGTGACTAGCATATCATGTTTCTCCCCACCCAAAACAAATTTTACTCTGAAGAAGTAGGTTGTTAGTGAATCCTTAAAGAAAAGTATCTTATCTTATGATTCATAGCACACAAACTATTTTATCTATTTTTGAAAGTAGTGATTGATGACTGAAATTAACATCAAAGAATAGAAATTTACAGTGACAGGACCTATTTTGCTTAGTTTGTACAGGTCCCTAACGAATGAATCCATGCATTCCTAACTATTTCCTGATTTGAATCCCTTCACTTAGATATCATAGGAGTTGAAAGTACACTTGCTACAAATGCAAGTTTAGAGTTAGATGAGGCATGAGGCAAATTGCGTGTGGAAAGAACTTCAAAAGAGGTTAATTTTGATGAACAAAACAAATATTAAATGTGATAAATGCAAATTGAGGAACGCAAACAAGAAAAAGTCAGTACTTCTCTAGGTTAAAACTAATAGAGCACATCGTCATGCAGGCCTCCCAAAAAGTCTTAGGGCATAATCTAATTAAATGCACTAGATACTAGGATGGAAGTTTATTCATGTCCACCCAAGTATATGAACAAGTATCAACAACATTATTGTACATGATCAACTAATAATGCATCCCACAAGTAGAATAACTCACCATGATTGAATCAAGTCCGCACCCAATTTTATCTTCCGAATGGGGGTGATAAACAAGAAGTCTTTCCACAACCATTTTCTCATCATCTGCACTCAACCGTTCACCATCCATGTATCTGGAAGAATAAAACATCCAACCAACCAGCGGATTCAGATAAAAACAAATAAAGCAGAATTCTAAGATGAACTTAACACAGATTAAGAAGAAATCAGCAACCTCGCTAAGCACAAAGATACAAAAGAAATTTTCTAATGATTCCAAGTGAAAATTTGAGACACGCCTCTCTAGCAGTGGAACACCATGCTAGAGCCCAACATGTTTCGACTTCAAAATTATTGAAAAGAGGTGATAGGGTGATAGAAATGATGCTATAAAATCAAGAAACAATACTGCCAATTAAGGTCCCAAAGATACCAAAAACTTGAAAAATTGCAAGGGGCTTAAAAACCAATGTGCATTTTACCATTGAAATCCTAGAATCATGATTCATTATTAACAAGAAAATCTAAGATACATATCAGAAGGCAAGAAATACATAATCTGATCTGCCTAGACAGGCAAGATTTTTAACAGTAGGCATATTACTCAAGCACTCAGATATACCTAATTCACAGAACATCCTCCAACAAGCTACTCCTTAACCCAAGTTTTGGATTTTCTAGGGAAACAGAAAAGAAGCGTTTCTATACACACAGATTTATGCACTTGTTTGGACATTGAAAGACCTCAATTGGATTCTCCATAGACTGAATCATGATTTGATTTTTAACATCTTCTGGAGAAAACACCAAGAACTCTACTTCTCCAAACTAGTAGCTAGTACCGCAAGCACAAAAAAACCAGTAAGCGGGATTTTGAGCTCAATAATATTTGCCAGTACAATGTATGACCTCGGAAGAGGACCGAAGGAAACGCTTGCAGACCCATTATTCCATTAATTGCGCTACTAAGCTCGCGGATCCAAACTCTCTTATTTACCACAATCACACAACAAAACAAGCAATATGAAACCTAAACAAATGCAATCAATCACTATTCGAATAAGTTAAGACTACTGAGTGAAGATAAATAAACCCTAAAGGAGGAACCTTGTAGAATGGAGAATATCTTTGACGCGGGAAGTTACAGCTTCAATGTCATCCCATATTAGGGTTTCTTTATCTTTCCACTTCCGGTAATCGGGATCGTCAAATCTCGGATGCTTTCGCTGGTCTTTGGAGCTAACTACTGGAACATTCTGGGTTGTGGGAGTAGCAGCACTGTCGTCGGGTCGGGCTGACTCCGTGAAGGTGCTCCATGGTCTGCTCAGAGTAAGTGCACCAATTGTTGAGCGACGAAAGTAGAGCCTCTGACGGAAGATCGGGAGGCTGCGGAGAAATGGCGCCGCCATTTTTGTATTTGATTCTGAGAGAAACTGTTTTTCATATAACTTATCCGTTCAGCGAGCTCCAGCTACCATGGAAACGACCTCGTATGGTCATTTTCATTTAGTGAGGAATTTTGTGTCTCTTCTCTTCTATGTAATTCACTATTTCTTTTATTTTTTACTTTTTCATATTCTTCCTATAAATTATTATTGGTGGAACTAAATGCGCACCATTGGTTGAATTTTTAACTTCATAATCTCAGCATTTGGTGAGTATTTAGTTTTGAAATTCTTACATCGGTATTAAATCTGGTATGTTTCGATCATAATCTTGTAAGTTTGCTATTTATTTGGTGAATATTTATTCATTTATCTGTCATTCAAATTGAACGATCGATGAAACAGATGATCAAACTATGTCTGGTATCGCTAATAGCATCGATTCTAATATTTAAATAACTTATTTATATCGAGACTAATTTCTTATTTGTTATTAGTGTTAGCATTTGATTTATCTCGAAATGACGAATTCTCAAATTAAAGTTACATATTCTCGTATATTTAGAAAAATTACTATCTAACATTTAAAATAAAATTTTTTTAAATGACTGATTATAAATTATAATACCTCACTATCCGATTGAAATTACAATATATTAAATGACATCAAATTTAAAAGATGATATTTGTTTGGAAAAAACTCAATAAAAGGAACTTCAATCCCTCCTTCAACATCCTAATCATAGAGATTGAATCATTAATATCTTTGGAAACTTTCCTTAGGCAAACATCACTCAACAAAACTTCAAAAGACGACAACAATATTAATTTATTATAGTAAGAACCCTAGACAAATGAGGTCGCATCTTCATAAATTTATGAATTATAACGATAGAAACATTTAGTGGGAACGCCATTATTCCAAGCTTGAACGTTGAAAACCCTAATTGCCCCATAATAACTACTAAACCATTACGCATTTGAATTGGAGCTGTGGTGTGGGATGACTTCAAGTTGGGCACGGAACTTGGGTTGGGTCTTAATATGGGCTCAACTCAACTCTTAAGTCAAAAGTAGCACAATCCAATGTTGGTTCCTCGATTTTAGTTGGACGGTTGGATTACAAGTCTATCATTTTTAACGAAATCTATCCAAATTTAATAAAAAAAATGATTGGTCTAATAATACAAAGAAAAAAAAATTGCAAGAATTGTATTGCAGTATCACCTCATATCACATCTAATTATAGTCGACAAATTTAGTCATAAAATTTATTATTAATAACACATTTAATAATAGTAACAATTTTTTTAACTCTTAAGTATTAAATTGCACTTCCGTCAAGTCATACATCATATGAAATAACACATTATCATGAATTTCAAACATAATTTTTAAAAAAAAATTAAACGGTAAACTTAATTCACACAAAAGGAATCCAAGAGGACGTGTGAGAGAGCAAACAACGGCGAAGACATAGACAATCAAAAGGGAAACCTAAGAGGACATACGTAATTGTTGGCTCCGCGTACATTTTTATTTGTTTTCTCAGGCTATCAAATAGGTATAGGGATTATAAAAATTATAATTTAATCATTAAATATTTTTAAAAAATTATTATTTAAATTAAATATGTTATAAATAATAAATTTTATGACTAAATATATTGTTTTTTGACAAAAATTTATGAATAAATTTGTTTATTGTGAAAAGTTTAGAAATAAATTTAATATGCAAGAACATGGTGGAGTGGAGGGTGGAATTCCCGAACTTGGGCTTGAGTTTCGCAATCAGGGATTTATGTTACCTGTGGCCCAATAGAAATCAAACAAAAGTAATTAAAACAACATAGTATTCCACCAAAAGCTTTCGCTTAAAAAAAAAAAAAAAAAAAAAAGGAAAAAAAGAAAAAAAAACAGGCGTCCTAAGCCGGCGTCAAGGTCGTAAGTGTCATCGTCAATCGAGCAATAGCTTTCGCAGAATTTTTTAAATGCACAACAACAGAAGCAGATGGAGTTGGTGGCAACTCTTCACGGCGTCAATATTGAATATTTCATTCCGTGACGGTCCTCTAAAATTAATTCACTTATTTATTTGTCTTTAAAATTGATTCTTATTTTCAAAATTGTAAATATTATTATAATTTTATTTTTTTAATTATATTAATAAAATATTAATAAATAAATACAATAATTTAAAAATACATATAATTCACAACACATAAAAATTAGACCATCTTTATATTTGCTGATCATAATCTAGTTATGTAATATAATATGAATATTGCATTAAAATTTAAATTAGTTAAGTAATTTTGAAGAGTTTTTTTTTTTTTTTAAGCAAGTAATTTTGAAGAGTTAGTTAAGCATTTTTGAATTAGAATAAAAATTACTATGGGAAATAAAAATAAAAAATTTAAAGGAGGTAAAGTGATAAAAATCCAACTCTTGAAGGATGTGAGGTCAAATATCTTCAAAACGCAATAAAAATTGCTGGTATGCAAATCAGTAAGCAGTGTAATTTTTAGAAGTTTATATATATATGGTTGATAAATCATAAGAAATCCGAATTAAATACCGATTTGAAGTCCGGCCGCTCCTCCAAAAACAGTAAAGCTAAGGCGTAAAATCAATTTTTTTTTGTCTTTTGAAAACAGCCTTGCACCTTGAAACAAAAACATCAATTTAGGCCACCATCTCGTTATACAAACATCCCAAAAAAATTTCTGTTGGCGTCGCATGTCCGTCGCTCCCTTCGTTTCCGCTCCGCCGTGGATATATGGGCCAATCAGCTTCTTCCACTGCCGGAGCTCAAGTCCTTCATTTTCGCTACAATAAGCCCAGAT
The DNA here is from genome assembly GCA_030378225.1 of Knoxia roxburghii. Taxonomy (NCBI): domain Eukaryota; kingdom Viridiplantae; phylum Streptophyta; class Magnoliopsida; order Gentianales; family Rubiaceae; genus Knoxia; species Knoxia roxburghii. The sequence goes on from CM059418.1 coordinate 42,172,545, forward strand.
CCACTCCTGTCATCCCTAACGAGATGAAGCATCCCAGCCTCGTCGTTGTCAACGACGACGACCCCGGTGATGTCGTCATCTCCACCGAATTACCCGATTATATCTCCAACCTTCCCGACGAATGCCTGGCTTGCATTTTCCAGTCATTGAGCTCCGGCGACCGAAAGAATTGCTCCTTGGTTTGCCGCCGATGGCTTATAGTCGAGGGACAGAGCCGCCACCGGCTTTCCCTCAACGCCCAATGGGAGCTTGCTGGGTTCGTCCCCTCGATCTTCACGCGCTTCGATGCTGTGACCAAGCTCGCCCTGAAATGTGATCGTAGATCTGCGAGCATAAGTGATGACGCGCTGGTTTTAATCTCTCTGAGATGTCGTAAGCTCACGCGCTTGAAGCTTCGAGCCTGCCGGGAACTGACGGATACCGGGATTGGGGAATTTTCCAAGAACTGTAAGAATCTAAAGAAGCTCTCTTGTGGGTCCTGCAATTTTGGTGCCAAAGGGATGAACTTTGTGTTAAACAACTGTCCCGCCCTTGAGGAACTATCGATTAAACGCTTGCGTGGCATCACGGATGGAGCGGCGGCGGAGCCGATTGGTCCCGGAGTGGCTGCGGCCTCATTAAGGGTTATTTGTTTGAAAGAGCTTTATAATGGGCAATGTTTCGGGCCCTTGATTATTGGGGCGAAAAATTTGAGAACCCTTAAGCTGTTCAGGTGCTCCGGAGATTGGGACAAGCTTCTTGAAGTCATTGCGGATCGGGTGAATGGGTTAGTGGAGGTCCATTTGGAGAGGCTCCAGGTGAGTGATGCTGGACTTACCGCACTTTCGAATTGTTCGAATCTTGAAATCTTGCATTTGGTTAAAACTCCCGAGTGTACTAATGATGGGCTAAGGTCTGTAGCAGAACATTGTAAGCTTTTAAGGAAGCTTCATATTGATGGATGGAAAACTAATAGGATAAGTGACGAAGGGTTGATTGCTGTTGCAAAGAATTGCCCTAATTTGCAAGAACTTGTGCTTATTGGTGTGAATCCCACTCGAGCGAGCTTAGAGAAATTGGCAACAGGCTGTCCAAATTTGGAGAGATTAGCCTTATGTGGAAGTGAGACTATTGGCGATGCAGAGATTTCTTGCATTGCTCAGAATTGCGTTGCTTTGAGGAAGCTCTGTATAAAGAGTTGTCCTGTGTCAGATCACGGTATGGAAGCATTAGCTGGTGGATGCCCTAATTTGGTGAAAGTTAAGGTAAAGAAATGCAGGGCAGTGACTTCCGAAGGGGCAGATTGGTTGAGGGCCAGCAGAGGATCACTTGCTGTGAACTTGGACGCCATTGAACCAGAAAATTTGGATGCCAGTGCTAGCGATAGTGGTGCACAAGAAGGTGCGGTGGCCGAGAATGTCCGAGAGGGAGGCCGAACAGAGAGGCCTAACATTGTGTCTGGGAGGTCAGCATCTTTCAAGGCAAGGTTTATAACAGGGAGATCGTTAGTTGCTTGCACATTCAGAAGATGGTCAAGCTTTGGTGGAGGTAGCTCACGAAACAATTGAAAAAAACTCTAGTTAATCAGGCTTTGGAGTGTAAACAAAAAAAAAAAAAAAAACACTCTTTTGCCTGTTTACACTATTTCGAAAGTTTTTAAAAATCCTATCTTGTCTCTGCAGTTTCATGTGCTATTCAATCTCCGTAATTTGGATTCTTCTGTGTGTTCATATTTTACAATACCTGCCAATGTATGTTCTAAAATGGGGCAAATCATGCCACACATACTCTCCAAATGCTCAGTCTTTAACAATGGATGAATTTGCTGAATGTTCTGGTTGTTTTAACTGTTAAGACTTTCTGTGATACACTTCCTTTAGTGTCTGTAACTCGTTAATCATGAATATAAAAATGGAGATGGAAATGTCATTTGTGGAATCAGAAGTGCTGCACTCATGGATGTTTGTGGTGCACATTATCACAGCCAACCTTAGTTGGATACCATGAAGACTCCATTTTAATAGTTCATTGTTGTCTGCTGTTTACCTCCCATCATTACTCATTGAGTTGAAAATGTATTAGCTCAACATGCTAACCATCTTTGTACTCCTGGGCTACCCTGGATATCTTTTATCAATTGTTGTTGAACGTTTTCCAGTAATCTAATGAAAGTTATCGTTTTATTTTGATAAAAGAAGACATTTAGTTGAAATGGTACTACCCTCTCCCATTCTGGTTGGTCAAATATTCAGATAGAATTTTGTCCAAAGGAAGGAACTTTGTCAAATTTGTGTGGCCAGACCTTGTTAATTTTTCTTCATGGCTGCTGGAAAACTCATTTGGAGCCTCCCATTCCTGTGACTATCAGCAAAAGGTAATGGAAGTTTTGTGCTGCATCTCAGAGTTTGACCTTGTCTTTAGGCCTTTAATCGATCTTTTCCCAGAGTTGCGTATTGAAATTGTAGTTTTGTTATAGCCACGTTCTGTTCATCAGGTAATTTGCTGGTATCGGCAAATGCCAACTTTTTGTACCCATCTTAATGGAAAAAAAAAAAAAAAAAAGGTTTCTTTGACGGGTCAATCTTAGTATCATATAGACTTTGGGACATCTGGCAATGATTTCCTGCACTCTCTTCGTAGAATCCATGTTTTTTCCCAGGAATATTTCTCCATTTGTCCCATTCAATAACGCCCATATGACCTAACATTGTAGATATGAAATGACAAAAAGGAAAAGAAGTAAAAAAAGAAAGAAAAACCCATTACGATAGAATTGGTATTGCTTTTATTGAATCCATCAGCACACTTGCTATGTGACAGAGGCGGCACAAACGGGCTTCAGTTACTTTCTCACCTAGAACAGGTCCTGCATTCTGCATTTTGGGGTCTACTAAGTTGAAAACTTGTCTTCCCAAATGGAGGCAAGTCTCGTGTTCATCTGCTTTCTTTCCGGTTTCACCGGCCATGATCAATCAACTTAACAAGAGGGCCAGATGGGAAAAAACCGGACAGGAATACCAAATATGGTACAGTTTAGAGGGCAATTCTCGACGGAGGGATTGCCCTGTTTCGCATTTGAACTCTGATTTTCAACAAGACTAGTGTTTACTGAATTGCTGCCTGCCCTATGACACATTCAGAGTACATACTGGAAACATCAAATGGTCTATCTGAGTATATCCCTAAACCTAAGATTGTCAGCATCTCTTACAGAAAATCATCGGTATAAGCAAAGCTACTTTTGAGTTCTTGACCACACTGCTATTTAAAGGGAGTATGCTAAGTTTTTTTTTTTTTTTTTGCTTTGAAATCTCAATTGTGTAATGGATGATCCTAACAAGGAAAGAAATCAAGTTGTAAAATAAGTGATTGAGGCAAAGGGCTGGATGATTTCTCAAAGGGCCAAGACTTCTTCTTCTAGTCAGTTTTCTTCTCTTTCTTTGGTGGCGCTTGTGCATTCCAGTATATGAGTATCTGACTCAGAATGGTACCATTAGTCACAACTCCAATGGCAGAGCCCAGAACAACTTCAAGACGTCAAGGAGATCAATTAGTGCAAATGAAGCTAAAGAAAGAACTCATGGAACAAGCAGATTTTTAACGAGTTGCATGATAAAGAAACGAAAATTTATAAAAGGAAGGTTACTAAATAAAAAATGGTCAAGGAGAGATACCACTCGTTGGAGCCTGTTCTTGCAGGCTAGTAAAAACTCGGACTGCAAAAGTAGAAAAGAGACGATTATTGGCCCCTTCATCTTGAGAATCTAGGATGTTGTAAGGATAGCAAAACTACGATATAATATTTACCCATTGAACCAGCAAAATTCATCAAAGAAGTTAAAAAGCTGAGCTCCCCAGTACTTCCATTCTGCAAGGGCAACAACTAGCAATCAGTGACTGAAAATGTCACTATTTGGATATGAACAACTCATAGATTATATAAAATCTAAACATTCTAGTTGGCGAAATCAAACATTAGAAAGTTGTAAAGATTATAGTCTTGAATTGACGATGAAACACTAATTATGAGACGAATAACTGTACCAAAGATATCCACGCCCATTTTATGATCCAACATATGATATCAAACAGCAATAGAGCAAGAAAAACTCGTTCAGATTGCAATAGATGTCCCATAGTTATGATCTAAATCACAATGATCTCGAATTTTTTTCACGTCAAAATCATTAGCAGCCTCCATCCCAAAAGAAGAGTCCTCTTTGTTGACTCTCTTTTTTGGGGGTACAGGGAGTACTCCCTCCGTCCCATAAAAAGAGTCCTATTTGTTGAACTAAGTGCTCTTTGATCAAGGCTAACTTCCCCCATATTTATCAAACTGATGGCATTACTATAATTGAAATGATATCAAGCAAAGCCAAACCTATCCAGAAAAACATAATTATTTTAAAACAAGAGGTTTCAAAACTATCCTGATCAAGAATCTATTCACTTGAATGCTTTTCTTGAGCCCAATAAATGATAGCATGTTCATTTCTACAGTCAAGGAATTCATTCTCTTCTAGTAGGTTCTTGTGAAAGACACAGGACACTGCCAAATACAGAACGCCAGGACCTCCACCATACACCATTGAAACTGACTACTGAGGTCCACCCAAAAAAATAAAGCTTTTGCAGCAAAACTCAAAGCAAAAGAAACTGAACTCATCTCCAACTGAAGACAGACAATACAGAGTGATAAAATAGGAATATCCAAAACGGAAAGTTCACCTTGAAATTCTCTACAATCTGTGGCACTCTTGCAAAGAAGAAAATTGCATGCTGGGATGCCTGAAACACAATATTCAAAGAAGATATGCCCTTTGGATATAAAAACAAACCCAATTTCATCAAAGAAATAGGCCAACTCTGAAGGAGCAAAATATCAAAACTGTGCCTTCAAACAAAATGAGAACGCTATAGCAAGAAACATAAACTAAGTTATGGAAAAGATTTCGAGCTGCTACTCACATATAGAGCTTCAAAAAGAAGAGGATCTATTTGACCAGCTAAAAGAGTTGGTGCTACAGCACAATATCTGTGATAATAAGAGAAGGAAACACCCTTTTGTAAGCAATTTATAAACAAGACAAAATGGCAATGTTTACAAATACATCTTGTTTAAATAAAAAACACAATGGTATGGAGTAGATGTAAGATACATTAGTGGCCTGATCCATGTCTTGGTTCCCACAGGTTGAGAGAAATAGTAGATGACAGCAACCAATATTATCGCTACAAAATGTGAACTTGCACAAGCGTTAGAGCCTCCCACTTGATAATTTAAATCCAGTAGGTTGAATATTGACAGTTAACCAGTGCCAATAAAAATGCGACAAAACACATAGTCCGGAAACACCAAAAATGCCTAACGGCACATTTTAGAGCTTCCCAGTTAATCATTTAATCCCAGTAGGTTAACATATTGACAGCATAATAAATGCCAATAAAAATGCTACAAAAACAAAGTCAAAAAACACAAAGAAAGCCTAACTGCACATTTCCAAATAATCACGATGTTGATGAATAATTTGATAAAGTAGACTGCATGTGTACCTTGTATCAACAGAAAAAACAACTCGCCATAAGCTGAAAAAGGAAGCCCTTTGTGAAGACAATAAGCCAAGGCAATTGTATAGCCAATTACTTCCAATTCAAAGGCTACAACACTAAGACCCCTGACGCTTCGGTTAGAAATAATTTTAAGTATCTGCATTGCAGGAAGATGAGTATGTCAGTCATTAAAAAATGAATGTATCAAGGATGACAGCAAGATTTGGTCGATACATATTCACAAACTATAACTGCAGAAAACACATTCTGTCTTTTCAGGTAATTGTTGTAGTAGGATTGAGAGGTTTACTGTTGTTTTGAAACATTTATGGCATTAAGCCTTCGATTAGACAAAAAGCCTTTACCCACCAGAAAAATCCTACACTTAAATGCCAACACAACAATCTTCATGCTGTTTATATTAACAGCCTAACAAGGAACCCTAAAACGCAATTAACTCGGAGTTGCAAGTAGCATAAGAAGGAACACCAAGACTCCCAAACTGTTCAGGGCAAAACCTGATTTGGGCCAATGGTTCTCCAAGAAATCCTTATATAAACATAACTACACTAGAAAGGAAAAACAAAATTAAACAGAAAAAAGAGAACAAGGTAGCAGTCAAGCTGCCACAGCTTGATCAGAATGCATCAAACTCTTTAGGTCAATGTAAAGTGTGGGTAATGGATCACGGATACAACCAATCACAAGAATTCAAGAACCCATTTAAAAAAAAAAAAAAAAAAAACCCAGAAATTCATCAATTCACACCAACAGAAGAATAAAAGGCGAATCTTTACAGCAATTACATAAAGATATAAGATTTAAGTCCAACAATTAGCGATCCGATGGAGCGAATCATTGAGCTGTGTCTAAAAGGGCATCAAAAGCAATTGACCTGAGGGAGTTTGACAGTGGTGGAGGCGAGTACAATACAGTATCCCAGAACCTTGGATATCAAGGGCAGCAAACAATCCTTGTCTGGGATTTCACCATTGCCTAGGGATCCCAATGCGCAGCTAAAGTCCAACCCAAGAAACTTCGCTTCAACCATTTTTAAATTGCTTCAGATTTCAGACCGCCACCCACCTAAATTTTATCAGAAAAATTCGGTAAATGATCGTGCAGATACGAGGGTTCGTTTCTTTGTTTGTAGAAGCTACTTCGAAGAAATTACGATTTTTCTAGAAGCGAAGCGTGACTTCGAAGTTGGAAAGGCTTTGATATGCGGGAAGCTGTTAAATGATCCCAGGCTCCCTGCACTTCTTTTTTATCAATAGATACTTTTTTACTAACAAATATTCAGTAAAAGTTATTATCCTCATCCTCTCGAATAAGCTTAATTTCATTAATAAGTTGATTATGAAAACTGTGATAACAACTCAGATTATGAGAATTTCAACCATATTCCTGTTTATTTGAACGAATTTGCACTGTTAAAAAAGACCAGTCAATCAAAAAATATGTCTAATAATATCTTGAATGTTTTTGTCTCTTTCTTTTGTGTTTGAATCTATTCAGAAATCTGCTCCCTCCCACCAGTGCAATCTTCCCATGCTCTCCAAATAAATTATTATCAACAATAGCTTGACATCCAACCAAAAATTATTGTCATTGTTTTTCAATCTGGCTCATAAAAATGTCCATTTCTCAACTAAAAAATTACTTAAACTTATTGGGACTTAATGGTGATTAAATTTGAGGCAATGAATAACTTTGGAGACTATATATTCTCATAAAAGAATCAAGAATGATTGGAAAAAGGAAAACGAAAGGAAAGGAGACTACCATTTTGATTCACTGGCAGCATGTTGTCATGATACAACTTCGAATCAATTTTACAAAGAAACGAGAAAGATGTATCATAATATGGTATTATGGAAAGGGTGAATATCATCTGATCATGATCGAGCCAACAATCCATTACTGTTACTCAACAGGGTACCCAAATCCGAATGGCATAACTGATTGATCATTTCCATTAATTACTGAAAAGAAAAAATAACAGCAAATGAAGCTGCATTATTTCTGAATTAGTAAACGTTTACAGATCAAAATTAATGAATTAATTCAAGGGTGTTGATTCTTGACGGAACAAAATCAATAGCGGCCTGGTGGCGGGTACGCTCCAGGCGGAGGATATGTTCCCGTGGACGGGGGAGGTTGTTGTTGACCCGCCGGAGTGGCAGCAGCAAATGTTCCAGGAGGAACTGCACCCAAAAAGAAAAAAAAAAAAAAGAACTTTTAATAACTTTGATCAGGTAGAAAATTTGACGACAAAGTGCGGTTATATTTTAGCAGGGATTTAAACAAGAAGAGGAAATGCTCATAAACAATTTAGATGTAGAAAGGATTTGGATTGACCAGTACGGTAATCCATGTACCTGCCGGATAACCACTGGGAGCACCAGGAGGAGGCTGAGGAGGATAACCCGCTGGTGGACACGGCTGTGGAAATGCAGATGTTGACTGAGGATAAGGTGCTGGCGGCGGAGGATAAGGAGATGATTGAGGGGATGAAGAGTATGGCGGTGGGGGATAGGCGCCGGGGGATTGAGGTGGCGGTGGTGGTGTGTGCGCTGGAGGATACCCTGATGACTGGGGCGTTGGAGAGGAATAAGGAGCTGATGGCGCTGGAGCCGGAGGATACCCTGTTGATTGGAGCGACGGCGGAGTTGTGTAAGGAGCTGATGGCGTTGGCGCAGGTGGATAGCCTGATGACGTGGGTGGCGGCGGAATTGTATAAGGAGCTGATGGTGTCGGGGCCGGAGGATAGCCTGATGTTTGAGGTAGAATATTATAAGGGGAAGCGGGGGCTGGTTGAGGCGGAGGAGGGTAGGTGGATGATTGAGGAGAAGAGTATTCAGGCGTTGGATTCATCAATCCTGGAAAAGGGGATGATGGTGATGTAGTGGCATAATTAGCAGGAGGAGGAGGCGCCGATGGATTCGGAGGTGGTCCGGCAGGATGCGGCGCGCCTTGGTAAAGATTTGCGGCCGAGGGAACCATTCCATTGTACGGTAAAAGCGTGGAAATGGTAGCATTTGGAGTCGCATACAGCGGCGTGTATTTTGTTGACGATGGATCCAAGTTCTCATTCATATTGCCTGCAAAACCCGCCGGAAAATTCAGTACACAAAATGCTCAAAATGCAGAAAGAAAAACACCAATACTACCTCTGATCCCTGAAAAAATTCTTATCTGTAAAATCTCAGGACGAGTACATGAATACGATGGAGAGGGGAATTGAACATGGTTCATACCAGTGGCTGCGCCTCCGTAAAAGGGCTGAGGTTGGTTTCCAGGGGAAGGAAGGGGAGCTCCCACCATGATCGATCAATGAAGCTACAAGACTTAGAATTCAATGGTGTGATTTTCCTCAACTGTGTTTGAAATTCTTGAGGAAGCCCTGTTGGAATAAATCCAGCTTTTAATTAACAGTAAACAAGTTGACTTAGAACAACCATTATTATCACCGAAACTGATAATGGAAAATGGAAGAAAAAATAGCACTGACAACTAAGAAATGCATGAACAAAGGCCGCAATATATGATTAATTACAGTACATACGAATTCTTTCTATATCAGTCAGTCAACTCTTAAAACTCGTTTACGTAGTATATTATATTAGCAACTAGTTCGAGAGCATCTGGAATTAGGAGATTATTTTGACTTTTTTGAGCATATTCTGTCAGAATAACGAATAGGGCTTACGAGGAATGGAAGTGGATCACAGTGGAAAATGGCTACTTCTTCTTCTATAATCTGAACCCACTTGATCAGCTTTTTAAAATTGTTTCATCTCCAATTTTACATCACTGACGATGGATGAAGATGATGACAACAAATTCTCTTCTTTTTTTTTTTTTTTTAAAAAAAAAAAGAAAAATTATAGAAGTAGACAATAGTTATTACTCAATGTTGGTAAGATCAAAGTTCCATAGAAGTATTTCTTTTTCGTAAATAACCCATTTTAGTAATGAGTGAGAGTTAGTAGCCCATAGCAGAAGACATTCAACCTCAATAAAATCGATACTTGGGATTTTATTTGGACAAAATAAATATATTGTCTATAAATAAAAAAATATATATTATTCATTAATATCTCAATATATGTTACCTTGTTAAAAATTCAAACCAACTCTCATATCAACATCTGAAGATTTATTTTTCTCACCGTAAACAAGAATCACTTGATTCTGCAATAGATTTTTCATTAATCACTCAAGATTCTTATAGAGATCATTTCGTTCAGAGCTGGTGCAGAAGGTCAACTTGTTGGAGCAGCACCATATGGTACATGAGTTTTGTCCTAAATTTATTCAAAGTCAAATGGATCATGGCTTTGGTCTATGGTGGAATCTCTGCCCTTCATTTTGAGTTTTTTTTTTAGCAAAAAATAAATAAAAGATTCAACTCATAGTCACACACCTTATCCAGCTAATATGACGTTTAGATTATATTTTGAGTTATATTTTATATAAAAAAATAAACATAATATATTAGAAAGAATGTAAAACATATTTTAAAGATAGTTCCGAACAAACCAAACAGGGCCTTAATCTCACATGATATATATATATTATAATAATAAAAATATAAAAATTAAATTATTTTTTAAGGACAAAAAATAATCTTGAATTATGAGGAGGGTGCTTTAAGCCAAGAAAAAATAACATATTGAGAGGTAAAATTATTTTGGGAGCCCAACCAGCCACTAAATACATAAGCAAAGCCCAGATCTGAACTGAAAGGCTTTACGGGCCTAAAAGCCTGATATTCCCGCAAAATATAAACAACAGAAATAACCGACGAAGATAGATAAGAACAACACAATTACTATTATAAATTTTATTACACGACCATGAATGTCGGTGGAGCCGCCGGCGTAGATTCCGAGTCATCGGCTCCCTCCGTCGTCTCGCATTGGGTTTTCGCGGTGTCCCAACGTTACCAACACATTCTTGATAAATCCACCCCACATGTTCTCCACCGTTGGATTTTCTTAGGAGTGATCGCCCTCATATACGCCTTGCGCGTGTTCTTCGTTCAGGGTTTCTACATCATCACCTATGGCCTCGGCATCTACATCTTGCAGCTTTTGATTGCTTTCCTTTCGCCTCAGGTGGATCCCGAAATTCATGAATTGCTCAACACCGATGATGGGCCCTCTTTACCCACTCGGGGCTCCGATGAGTTCCGCCCCTTCGTTCGCCGCCTCCCTGAATTCAAGTTTTGGTAAGGATGTGCAAACCCTTTGATGTTTTTGTTGTTTTCCCTTTTGTATAAGGTTTAATAATTAAGATCGTGAATGTGGTGATGTAAGTGTCGTGCCAAGATTTGATTTTGAGCTAAATGATTGGCATAAGCATAAATTTTTGTAACTTTATAAGTCGATCTAAATGGACGTACAAGATATATTGTTCCTTGATGTATTCTTCAGGAATTTAGGAATCTAGAGGAATTTTTTTTAAATCCTTTAACTGGGCTTCGTTGTATTTTTGTGTTAAGTTACAAGCATGTTATGGACATTGATTTTGTGGGTGATCAATGATCATGGATATTCATTCCCACTGTGTTGTTGAGTTTATAGTCATCTTATTCTGCACACATTTTGAGCATTTTGGCGTAAAATGGCAGCTTCGTTTACTGATAACGCCAGCCGTGGAATGAAAATCAGCTTGACTAAAATTTTTCTATTGATTGCCATTTTGTGTAAACCATCCTATGGTTTTGTGTGAATTGTGACGTGTTGGAGTTTTTCATCCTTGGATATTATGTGATTTATCTTGGCTTAGCCCTGGAGTTCTATAAATAAGACTATTATTAGCATGTTTGCTGTTGCAGACTTCACAAGATACTCTTTTTGTGAGTTCCTGACTAAATGGTACCACGTTGGTTTGCTCTAAAGTAGGAGGACTAACCTTCATCATTTCTGAATTGCAGGTATTCACTAGCAAAAGCCTTCTGTATTGCTTTTGTGCTGACATTCTTCAGCGCCTTTGATGTTCCTGTCTTTTGGCCAATTCTGTTGTTCTATTGGTTGGTGCTGTTCATTTCAACAATGAAAAGGCAAATAATGCATATGGTTAAATATAGATATGTTCCATTCACCTTTGGGAAGCAGGTAAATGTTCAACCAGGATGTTGTGTTTTTTATCAATTTGATAATTCTATCCCCTATCCGCATGCTGTTAGTTTCCTTTTAAACTTTGGAGGTCACCTTTAATTTAATTTTTTCAGCGATACACCGGGAAGAAAGCTGTTTCCTCTGATGACACTACGGTTTCCAGACCCTGACGTTTTAGGTAATGCAAAGGAAATGCCATATGTATTAGATTGATTAGAAGGGTGAAATCTTCCAAAACGGGAGTTTCCTGGCATTTTCTTAAAGAAATCGAAGTACCTCCTTTTTGCTGTCAGGATTGATGTAGCTTCATGGTGCCTGTCTTAGTGATTATGTAGAACACTACAGTTTTAACGTATTCTCTTACTCTTATTCATTTACATTCCACTGTAAATGCTAAAATATTTAAGTCTTTGCCATGTGTTGAGAAGTTTAGTTAAAATTAAAGTTATCCTTACCTTCCGATTCATAATGTTTTATGTGACGGTAATAATTCTCATTATGTTCTTTTCCTGATTCCTGAATCTATCCGCCTTCAGCTTCAGGTAAATCCTTCAACCCTTACTTTTAGTTGTTGATGTCGTAGCTAAACACCTTTACTTTTTTCTGCATTCCGACAGTGAAATCGATTAGGATGAAAACTCTTGTTTTAGCTGTTGTTAGGTGACAGCCGTGCTGTAATATCCATATCCTCATTGTTTTTTAGGCATAGGGCTTAAGAAACGAAGACGGATGCAATAAAAGTTGTGCATAAACGTTAAAGAAGTATCCTTAGATAGATTAATTGGCACAGTGACGAGTCTGTACTTGGAAACCACTAATCTAAAAGATAAGGCAAGATGGATGCATACGTGATTATTGGGGGACTGGAAGGGCCATCCCTGCTGTCCTGTTTGAAAGTGTCAAAATAACCCTCTTGTCCAACAATTTTGAGATGTCAAGTCCTTGTACCTGCTTCCGTGGGGTTATACCTTTCTCTCATTATGTCTTAGTACTTGTTATACCTTCTGTCTCCACAGTAATTCAGTGGATTGAGCAGTAAGAATGGTTCCCTTCTGCCTTTTCAGTTATTTTTTGCCTCATATTTTGGGATGTTGAACTTGTTTAAACACAGAAAACCAATAGAAGGGATGCGAATTAGCTCATTTTTCCTGTTCTTTTCTACTATTTGGCTTTGATATGAGGTTCAGAGTTGAGAGTTATAGGTGAAATGAAACGGGTTCATCTCTCGACAATAATGGCCAAATGGACTGGAGTGTTTGAATTCTGAGCTTGCAGGAGCCTAGCATAATTGTTGATTTAAAAGGTCAATGGGTAGCCTTCAACAAATCTTAAGGATTTTTTGCCAGTTGCTCAATAGGATTGATGAAGGACCACCATTTTCACCCCACCAGTTTTGTGCGATGGATCTCTTTTCGTGTCCTTTGAAGACTCTGAACTATGATCCCTTGTTCTTAGGGAGAAATCGGATGCCCTGTTTCTGATTCTCTGCATCCACAGAAAGAATTAAAATTTGGAAGAAGGAAATTAAGACAACCTGGCAGGGGTTTTCATTTGTTGTCATTTCGAATCATTCGACGGCTTAAACTAAGTGATCTATAGATTCTATAGGCAACCAAAAGAATTCGAAGAATAAAAAACCAATGAAAACAAACAAAATGCAAAAGGGAAGCAAAATGGCCCCGAGTTGGAAATTGCAAGCTAAGATCAACATCTTGATATGGTAGACAATGAGGAAAGAATAGGTGTGTCTAGCTGTAAGGGTGGGAGAGACATAGTTCCAAATCAATCTTGATCATAAACTTGGGACAAGATTTAGTGCACGGCGTGGGGTGATATGACCACTCAACCATGGAGGACCACTGCAACTACAACCAATCTATCGTTCATGGAGGAGGAGGAGAGGCTTCCCCCTCCTCCAGATTAGGATTCTTTTTATTGGATTTTAGAAAGAACTTGCATGGATCACTAGTTTTTTTTATTTGGGAATTGTTACATGACAACATTGTAAGCTGTAACCTTAAAAGATTTAAAGTAATGATATTTGGTTTTTGCAGACATTGAATTGAAGTTGGACTTTGCTCTTTCTTCAGTTGTTAAAAGTGGTTGGGATTGTTTGAATTAGTCTGTTGTGTGGTTCTTGAAGACCGCTGAACTAAGCATATAACCACTCATATCTTATTGTGACTCTGATGTGCCGAAAGTTGGACTTAACCAACTTGACATGGCCGAGTTTTGGAACATTTAGAGTTTCTAATTGTCGACTTTCCACCACCTTAATACTATCAAAGAAACCAAATCTTGATGGTTGTCTCAACTAACTTGTTCTGTAGCTTCTTTTAATGTAACAAATTAGTCAGCTTTGGTTTCTTAGTTTGATGAAAGCATCATATCCCTCCTCCTAATTTAGGTAGATGATTGATTGGTTTCTCATTTTCTCAGAACAATTCAGGGAAAGGGATGCAGAATCAAACCCTTTCCGAACTTGGCGCGGCCGGCGAGTTTTTGATCAGATCAATGACAAGGTTTCTCATGCAAAATTTAAGTTAGTGAGCTGATCTTTGCTAAATCAAATTCAATAGACTGATTTCAGCCTCTGAATTGAAATGATAGATGAAATATCTAATCACTTAAACAAACAAATAGTACAGAATGTCAAGAATTTTCCATTTCAAGTAACAGACATGTGCCACTTTTTTCTGCCACTGAATGATTAGCAAAAAGAAATAGTCATCATGATAGGTTGCAGCATATGATTCCATTCCTGATGAACAAAAGCAGGAATCGTTCGTAATTTGCATGATTAATCATGATAAAACATTTCAGAGTAATCCAAGATTTTTGTCTTTTAACTTGCTAGAAAGGTATAGAAGAAACTGCACATTGAATCTCTCATGTTTCGCTTTTGGTAAGTCAACGGAAACCTATCAAGAATGAAACAGGAGATCCAACTCGAAGAACCTGTGCAGTTCACCAGCAGGGCCGACCAAACATGCCAAAATTTGAGGAAAATTGAACTGTTTTAGGTGTGAACATCTGATCTGATACAGCTCAAAATCCTTTACTTTCACTACTGTAATTGGGACCTGACCTTGTATCTACTTCCCTGTTGGACAATTGAAGTGGATTCAAGTTCAGATCCACTTTAAAAACGTTGTCAGCTGTACAGTCTTGTCAAGATTATCATCCTAACATTAGTACATTACCCAACTGTTCAGAAACACTAAATCCCTGTCGCGTTTACAAGAGTTTCTGATGGCAAACACGGAACGTCCCAATTGATTCGACCTAACTGTTGTCGTCGTACACCTCCTGTGTGATTAGCATCTAATTATGCACTAAATCCGTGCACTTTCACGATTTGAGGACCAAGCACATCATCATGGTTTGATAAAGATGCTTGAACTTTCAGCTTTCTGTTTTGTTTTTTTTTTTGGACCCTTCTCATTTAACCAACTCACTGTTCTTGCAAATTGGCCATCATCAGTCCCTACTGCCCTCCCCTACTCTTGTTCCTTCCTTCAGAGGGCAACTACTATTATTATCTTTTATCTCCTCCAGTTTCTCTAACCTAAAACTAAAAATTTTAACTCTGTACTTGATTTCCCTACCCTACAAAAGGGCTCTACAAAAACGAAGAAACAAGAAGAGGCTTGAAGCTGTAATGTGTTGTTTTTCACACTCTCTTCACACGCGTGGTATTTTAGTTTAGGAAGGAACCCTCATTTTTGGTTGTGCCCTTTTCCTTTTAATTTCCGTTGGAGCCTAATCTTGCCGCAGTTCTTGTTGGCTGGCTCTGAGTCAGTTCCTTTCGGGAAAATGGATGGTGGTGGACTTCCTATGATGAACTGTCTCTTGCAGCACACTCTGAGAAGCTTATGTGCTCCTAGTCCTAATCCTACGACTAATTCAGACTCTTCCAACTCTTCTGCTAAGTGGGTTTATTCTGTTTTCTGGAGAATCCTTCCAAGGAATTATCCTCCGCCAAAGTAAGCATCTTTTTAATCAATTCCCACCAGCATTTGTAGTTCAATGATCGTGTTGCATTATGGTATTAGCTTGTTTCATGGTTTTGATTTTTCTTGTAGGTGGGATCATGGAGGAAGCATACTCGATCGTGCTAAAGGAAACAAGAGGAACTGGTGAGGTTCAGTTGAAGATTTTCACGTCCATTTTCTTCCCAAAATTTTCAGTTTATGAAGTTGGGGACATTTTCTGTATTCAGGATACTTGTTTGGGAGGACGGGTTCTGCGATTTTTATGAATGTGAAAGAGCTGGTAGTGGATATGTAAAGGGAAGGTTTGGAGCTGATATTTTCTTCAAAATGTCTCATGAGGTCTATAACTTTGGAGAAGGGTAAGTAATTAAGCATAGAATTCTTTGTTGCTGTTGTTATTTATGGAGTTGAACTGATGATCATCTGTTTCTATTAGATTGGTGGGCAAAGTTGCTTCAGATAATAGCCACAAATGGGTGTACAGAGATTGTCAAAATGAAAATGATCCCAGCTTCATTCCTTCTTGGAATGTTTCTCTTGATCCTGTAAGCAAAAAAAAAATCTTGAGTTCTTGAAAAAATTTGAGCATAAAAAGCTCTCCTTTTGCTTCCTTTCCTTAACCTCTCTTCTGTTTTTTTCTGTTCTTGTTTTTGCTTGATCATATTGAAACAGCAACCAAGAGCATGGGATGCTCAGTTTAGTTCTGGCATTGAGGTTAGTTTTTTAAAGCAAGAGTGAAAAATTTTGCAACTCTGCTGAACTCCAAGAAGACTGAAAGATGATTCTAACTTAGTATTATTCACTTCCTGTCAGACAATTGCAGTTATAGCTGTAAGAGAAGGCATAATCCAACTGGGCTCTTTTGATAAGGTGCATCTTTTTTTTTTTCCTTCTCCAAAAAAGCTGCAATGATTATGCATCCATCCATAACATAGAGTTGGCAAAAAAGGGATTAAGCTGTTTCAAAAGTGGTGAAATTTTTAGGTAAATGAAGATCTTAACTTGGTGATAAGCATCCAGAGGAAGTTCAGTTACCTGCAAAGTATACCAGGGATTTATGCTATACAAAGGCCATATTTACCAGTCCAGCATCCACCACATATGTTCAGGAACAACACCACCATATCCCACTTCTCCATTGAAGCCAATGAAACAGCAGTTTTCAGCGGCGGTGGCGTTGGTGGCGTTGGCGTTGGCGACGATAAACGCCAACTGATTGGATCAAAAAGGCTCTACTGTGATAGACCAGATGATTTTTCATTCAAGTCTATCAACTTAGGCTACCACCACAGCCCACATAATGGAATCACTGGACCACCACCACCACCAGCAGCACCACCAGCCTTATGGTCCATTCCACCTTTATTACCATCTGCAGGAGCAATTTATACTAAGGTTCCTTCCATTTCACAATCTAACTATAGCCCTACAGAAGCAAATGAAAATGCAATGCCAAACAAAGAAAAGGGCAGCATCAAAGCTTCTTCAGCAGGGCAGGTGGTTGTTGTTCAAGGTTTTGTGGATTCAAAGGTGGAGGGGTCCTGTGCACTAGAGGCAGCCCAACAAGAAGGAAAACCAACAGAATCATCATCTTTAGGCCATAATAGTTTAGGAATGGATTGTAGGGTAGTAAAAATGGGATTTAGAACTCAATCAGAAGAAGAGAATGGTCTAAACCTCAATTAAGTAGTATAATGATTCTAATGATGTGGATTAAAGAAGCCCTGTGCCCCAATGTATCTATTATTGTGTACGAATTCAATAATTTATTTTCAATATCGATATAAACATACAATATTCAAATACGACAACTGTTATGTAACACATGTCATATAAACATAAATATATCTATCGACTCTTTATAAGAATCATTACAGCCGTTGAAAATCGTATATCTTCCAATGCAATAATTCATTTTCCATTAGGACAACTTATGGAAAATGCAAAGTGCCCCATCAAACATTAATAAGGGAGGATATTAATCTTTTTGTCGGATGAATGAGAATAAGAGGGCAGTGATAAGAACGAGGATGGTATTGTTGGTGAAGGTACATTCTTAATTACAGAAGAGAAGAAATAGAGTATGAATTGGGATTGGGCCAAATGGAAATATCTTCGGCTTTTGACAAGCAAACAGTGGTGACAATTACTAAGAATATGTCATTTTTAGTATTGTTAGTGCCACAACCACACATCACATCATCACTTATGGCAAACCCACAATTGTTTTTTTGTTGCCTAAATTATAGTAATTGGGGTTGTAAACTTGCTTCCTACTAACCCACTTTCTAACTCCCAAATTTCCCCTAATTGCGTTGTCAAAGATAGCTCCCACTGCCCTGTTCCTCAACCAAGCCTAACTACTCTTTGAATCCTCACTGTTTGGCAAAACTAACAAAAAAAATCTAGTCACAAGTTTGTATTTTGACCAGCAAACTGTACGGCACGAACCATTTAAAAACTCTGTATGGTTATAGTTTTGAAAAGAATTACACTTTAAAATGTGGGAAGTTTGAGAGGAAGTTTAGGGACTCTTGGAGAAACGAAACTTATGTGAACTCTTGAATCCCAATTTAGATGGTTACAAATGAGGGGCCTTGGTACTATTTATGGCTATCCAAAAGTGTTCTACACTAAGAAATATTTTAGGAATTTGCGGACCATTTTTAGAATTTTCTATGTACAAGAAATTTTAGTAAATATCTTTATGGATTTTAGAGAACTCACCATAAATTTATAAAAATTTATCACGTCTTACATATTTTTACAATATTATACAGAGTTCTCATATTTTTTAAGTTGACATATAATGTCTTAGAAATGGCCAAAACGGCCATGATACTTCTTTGTCGAGAATATTATAAAGTTTTATTGTTGATTATTTAGTAACGTTAGCTGTCAACATGAGACTTTAACCAATGTGATTAGGGTTGTTTATCTCAATAGAATATGATTTTTTTTTTTAAATATAAAAGGTATTAGATTTGATGATTTAGACAAATGGTCTTCTTTTTTAAAACTATACCTCACATGTCCGATTCCATTATTGCATTGCTATGCTCTTTATCGTTCTATTTAACCAAACTTATTTTCTACATATTTGCATTCTACACCCTGAATTTAAAACTTATTAGGCTAATTAATTTGAATTTAAATTTTAAATTTTTTTAAAAAAAAAAACTAAAACAGTCATGTATGTACTAACTGATCTATGTAATTACTGGTTATTTTCTATTTTTTCTGATTAAAGAAAAGGATTTTAAAAACATCACATATAAATTAATATGAATAATAGTGGAGTGGAGAAATTTGGGAGATGGCCGAAGAACGCACGAGTATTACTATTTGTAACTCATTTTTTATTATTTATAGCCATATTTTCGAAACAAACTTCTCAAATTGTCATTTTACTAATTTTTAAATAATTTATCAAAATTCAACAAAATAAATATATTTTTTTATCCCAACAAAATAAATATTATCATAATTATTTTAAACATATTTGATCTTATAATAATCAATTATAAGAACAGTTCTCACACATACAGTATTTTTTAGATAAATAAAAAGATAAACAAAAAGGAGAAAATGGGGGAGGAAAATAATCAAATTCTTTTTTTGAGTAAAAAATTCCTGAACAACTATTTGTGTTAATCGAATGAAACTCCGATCAATTACTAGAAGTAGTACCATCATCATCACAGCCGTCTCCATGGGCATGATCGCAACAATGATTTTCATTTCCATCATCGTAATAGTCGTTGTCATCTTCATCAAAGGGCTTATCTTTGTAGAAAATGTAACATTTTTTGAAGTGGTTTTTCTTACTGCTGTTGTTGTAGAGAAAACAAGGAAGATAACGAGGACATGGTTAGGATTTAGGTAAAGCTGGAAGAAGAAGATGACGGCGTGAATTGCCTCACGATGGCTCTGGCCAGCATTAAGTGGTATCTGCGGGAATAAAAATAATTCTAAAAAATGGGTAAAATAAATAAATAAATATATATGTGTAATTATGAATAAATTATATCATGTTATTATCTTATTATGAAAATATGTTATGCACTAAGTAAAAATAATTATTTCAAAATTAAAATGTTCTTTAATTAAACTTTTTGTGCAGAAATTTGTCCATATCGGAGGTTCATTATCAGCGTTGATCGAGATTTTAAAATTCGTATAATATGACTATCTTAGTTCAATTGAAAGAATTTATGATGATATGGTGCTAAGGTTTCATGTTTTATAACCACAACTTGAAAAGAATCGGTAAAGAATGAGATGAATTTGAATGTGATGGTGGTGTGTTGATGGTGAAATTTGAAAAAGGAGAAAAAGAAATAATAAAGAATTTTGAGTTTTTTTTTATTAGATGGGTATTTTAGATAATAAACTTTGAAAATATGATTATAAATAGTAAAAATGAGCTACCAATGATTAGGGGTGAGTATTCGGGCGGTTTGGATTTAAATGACTTATTCGGTTCAGGTTATTCGGTTTTTCGAGACTAACCTCATCCGCCCACAAACCGCACCGCATAAGCTATGAACCGAACCAAATAAGCATATTCAGTTTTTGGTTTTTGGTTCGGTTATCCAATTAACCCAAATAAGCATATTCGGATCGGATTCGGATATCCAATCCAAATAACCCAAATATAATCCACCCAATTAACCCAAATATAATCCTACAAAGTTATTTTCAACAAAAATCCATCCAATATATATAGCATACAATCCCAAATAATAAACATCCACAATAAAATTATAATCCAAAATAAACTTGCTACGAGTGAAGTGATGATGACGACGAGTAAGGAAGGAATGAATAACCTAACCTAATTTAGTTAACAAACTTATTGCAAATTACACTATAGTCCTTTTACTTATTCGGTTTTCGGTCGGGCCCCGAATAAAATTTCCAAATGTCACACCCACCCAATTAACCGTATTTCTTAATCGGTTATCCACCCGAACCCCGAATAAGCCGAATAACCCAAACCAATTAACCCAAATCACTGCAGTTTGGGCGGGTTATTCGGGTCAATCCGTATAGTGCACACCCCTACCAATGATAGTAGTATAGAAGAAGAAATGATAAAATTGTAGCACGTGGAGTTGGGCATGATATGATATCCATAGTCTTGACAGATCG
This sequence comes from Knoxia roxburghii, assembly GCA_030378225.1. Classification (NCBI taxonomy): domain Eukaryota; kingdom Viridiplantae; phylum Streptophyta; class Magnoliopsida; order Gentianales; family Rubiaceae; genus Knoxia; species Knoxia roxburghii. The sequence goes on from CM059418.1 coordinate 42,193,351, forward strand.
GATGGTCCCCTTGAGGGCCGGACTCCGACCCAAAGACATATGGGCTTTTCTTAAAAACAAAATCCGCCTTGCAAATTCGATGAATACTATATTATTGTGATGTTTAACTTGACATTCAAGTGGCCCCTTCCAATCATACGACTCCTTAATTTAGGTTTCCACCAAAACCCTTTTTTTTAAGCCTTATTTTACATAAAATCATACTCTTAATTTAAGTTTTAAATTTTATAAATCCGATTTTTACAATTTGTTCGTGGGTGAGTAAATAAACCACATGATTGAATTTGTTTAACAATGTATGTCTGTTTATAATGGTTTAAATAAGCAAAATTTGGTTAATGATTTATTAAATCACATAGGCTTCGTGTCAATAATTTGGTTAATGGCTAGAAAGCATAAAAGTCAGGCAAGAGGAAAACAATTACAGCAAGCTGGAGTAAGAAGAATAAATACCACTAGCAATTAAGTCCAAAGAGAGCATAACATTTCCATATTACATCACTAAGTTGATCCATGGGAGGACTGTTTTTCAGAGAATAACTCTGAGTGTTTTTTAAGTTTTTATGAACAAATGCGATTGCAGCAAATCAATGTTATGTGGGAATATAAATTAAAAAGTACCACCCAAATGTGAAATCCCTATATACAGATGATCATGTAATCATCTTTGTTTTCCTGGATCAGATTAATGCTCCTGTAGTAAAATCTTCAGTGATGGATTTGCCCGAATCGCGCAAGGTTTCATCAAGAAAATGGGCTAAATTAGGATGCCTTGCTGCAACTCCCTATCCCTACATCCTTTTTTTCCCCCCTTCATTCTTCCACCACTTCAAGATTGGTGAGGCTCCTCAAGCGCTGCTCTTCCTCCCCACTTCTGCACCTGCGCTCTTAATCGGCCTGGCGAGCATGTGCTTCATAACCTTCACTCCCAGAGGGTTGTTCTTGCTCTGTAATTAACAAGCAAGAGCAAATTTGTGAGAAAAAGAGAATACTGTTTCAAATATCAGAAAAGATATCAACATTGTCTACTTACAAGTGAACAGGTGCCAGCTTGAACATTGCAAACAGGGTACTCATGTGGGCAGCAACTGTAATGGTCTTCGCAGCAGGTGGCGCCTTCAAGTGGGCAGCAACCCCATTCGAAGCAGTAGTTAGCGTATTCGTAGACGCAGCAGCAGGTATTGTCCTCGGGACATTCGTAGTAATCGTCGCAAACAGCAGGAGGCTTGATTGGAGATGGTGGAGAAGGGCCTGGATTAGGGGGGTTTGGACTACTCTTAACAGGGTAAGATGGCTCTGAGGTGATTCCGCACAGCCCTGTTGGCAAATTCACATTTCGCTGCATTCTGATATAACCATCCTCTCCCCAGGTACTGCCCCATGAATTCCTAACAATCCAATAATCACGGCCGTTTTCTTTACCATATCCAACAACATTCACACCATGGTCCAATGCTGTTCCACATTTTCCTGTAAATACACCCTGAAATTGTCCCAGGAACAAACAATTGCAGCATTAGGACATGGCAGGTAATCAATCTACAACATAACCTGATAGACAAAAGTGTCTGGCATTGGTTCAACTCCAAGACATCATGTGTCAAAAGGGATGCCAAGTTTAGTATCTAACAACCAAGGAAAAGTACTAGGATTTCAGGGAAGTGCTGAGGTGAAAATTTACCTTGTAATAAAGCTGGAAATCTCTGCTAGATCCTTCAATGGCAACACTGACTGGCTGAGCTGTAACAGCAATTTGCAGCGCTGTCTCGTTACTGGGATCAACATCTTCATAGCTATCGATTGTGACCACCTTGGCATTTTTCTACATAAACACACACAAAAAAAAAAAAATTCAGTTTCTAATTACTTGTCATGTCCTGTATTCAGAATGGACCATTATTATGGAAGTATGGAAAATTCAATACTTTACCCTGTATTGATCACATCTCGTGTCCCTGCCTTTGTATGGATAGTCTTCTTCAGTATCAATGCCACCATTTTTTATAATGAACTCAAAGGCGTAGTCCATGAGGCCACCATTGCAGCCTTCATTGTAAGACTTGTCACAGTCCACCAGTTCTTGCTCAGACAGTGAGATCAGTTCGCCGGTTTCTATCTTATTGATCCCTTCGACGGATGCCACCGTTGAGAAAGCCCAGCAACTCCCTTCATTTCAGGGGGAAAAAAAAAACACCATACAATTAGTACATCAAGATTCAATATACATGTGAAGTATAAACAAGTTTAGTCATTCTCCATCGTTTAACCTTGATTGAATAATTGGTTTTGATTAATTTAATGTTTGTAAGAGCCATTGTTTAGGATATCCTAAGAAGAAGCCATGATCAGCCGTCCAATGTGGGCCACGCTTGACGTTTTTTCCTTTTCCTTTTTAATAAGTTTAAAATGGTGGGGCCAAATAGCAATTTTCTTTGCATTTTTTTCTTTAGTTTAGGGTTGGCATATGGAAAATGAAAGAATCATAAACAAATAGCGAGGGCCAAATGGAGCTAACGGCACCCGTGACGTAAAGAATCAGGACACAATGGCCCAGAATTTAGAACCAGTAGATTCCTTTATATTTCTATGGGAGAACTGAGAAGCAGTATATACTAATCCTTCTATTGTTTTTCTAATAATTATTCAACGTTGAAAAAAGTAGTGCTAATTGTTTTGTAATTCTTAATGATTATTACATTAGAATTACGAAACGACAAATAGTACATTAAAAAAGAGATATACTAAGAGTGAATTAAGAAAGCAATCATAATTTCTACACAAAAAATATAAAATAAGAGATTAAAAAAATAAATAAAAATGACAGTTTAAAAAGAACAGGGTAGAGTAAACGGTTAAATAAATGGTGCTGCTGTCAATTTTATATAAACCAAAGAGAACACAAATGGGAATGTGTGGTGAAGAATGGTGAAAAAACAACCTCAAAACATATCTTGAATTGCTCTTCGAACATGTTCTATGATCGAAGGCAATTTTACATCCCACACTTCTGACCCAAAATATCAGTAAAAATCGAAACTTTGATCACTTAACAAGATTTATAAATTTTTAAGGTTTAGGGCTAATATTGAGGTTAATGCTTCAATAAAATGTTAATAATTAATGAAGGAATATAATTAAATATACAATTAAAAGTATCAAAGTTAATTTATAAAAATAAATAAAATCTCCAATTTTATAATTTCATGTCATTTATATATTATGATTAAATCAATATTATCTTCATTTCTTCTCTTTTGGACAAAAACAGCTCCTCCTTGAAACAATACTATGATTAAAATGACAATATTATATAATCTTAAAACGAGTGACACTAATAAAACACCAAATTTTACAAGAATCATGTGATCTAAGGCAGAATAATAGAGTGGCCACAACCGCTGTCAATTTAATGAAACGAAAAAGTAAAAATTATCTTACTAGTTTTTTAAAAAACGAACAATACTCCTAGATAGTGGGCCATCAAGTTTGTGGGCGTGAGATATTATTATTATTATTATTATTATTGACACAAGGAAGGAGAGTAAGAATGGCCAATTCGGATATTTCCAGAGTTCCTGTAGTTTCGTGGCAGTTGGCCCCTTTAGCCACCCGACAAAATTACCTTCTACTTGTATGAGTCTAACAAGTCCATTGGTTCTACTTCTTCTTCCTACGTTAATTTTTATATTCAACAAAATGGTACCATTTCGGTTCAGATCAGTTCACGCTATTTTTCAGCCAAACAAACCATTGACCAACTTGCAACTAATAACACTACCAAAATATCCATCCAATCTTCGCTGCCCACCACTTAAATTGAAGGTGGATATGGCTGTAATTCGAATTAAACCCAAAAAAAAATGTATAAAAATTTCAAAACTTAAATCGTAATCTGAGATCACTGAACATATGCCGTTAATTGTCAAACAAAACTTGTTCGATCACTTTTAATTTTTCAGCTTTTATTCTTAATTTTTAACCAAACCCTTAGGGTTCAAATGATGTTATCCGAGATGAATGGAGGAACAGAGGGGTATAATGGTCAAATCGTAAGGGGAGAGAGAAAAAAAATAATAATGTTAAAGAAAAGGTTTGATAGTGCATACCACAGCTGCCTTGATCCTTGACCGGAGCAACAGCGCCTTCTTTTCTCCAGTCAACGGACTCCGGGAAACCATCGCTGGGTTTATGAAGGTACCGATCACTAGGCTTCCTGCCTAACCTCCTCTTAGGATCAACCCGGGTTCCCAAGTAGATGGACCGGTACTCCTCGTTGGTCAAATCAGCAAAACGGTTCAAACCAAGTTCATAGCTCCGGTCCGGCAAACTATTTTGCTCATCTATGTACCTAAGATTATCCTTAAACACATCAAACCTCTTATCCTTCTCGCCTAAGCCGTTGTACGACTTGCCATGCTTCACCAGCCATTCCTCGTACAAGGCCCGGACTTCCTGGTCGGTTCGCCAGTTCTGGTGGTCGACGTCGTAGCTGACGATGGACATGTCCGAAGCGTACGAGGAGGATACTAAAAGAGAAAACAGGAGGAATAACGAAAGCATCGCCATGGATTTGGACTTTGGTGTGTGAGATGGGGGGGGTGTGGTAGTTTGTGTTTTTGGAGCAGTGGGGTGGAGTTATAAAGGGGAAAGGGAGAGGGCAAGATCGTCTATTGGATTATTTAGTCTTTGTCTTTGGCTTTTTTTTTTTTTTAACTTTTTGGAATAGTAACAACAAACGAAAAAGAAGAAGGATGGTTGATTACGTTTTGGATTATTTTAATGAAATTTTGCGGTAATTATTTTCAATGAAGATAATTATCGTGATAGTGACAATCAAGAAATCGAGAAGGAGAGATACCGAATGAAATGATGTTTCTTTTTGTTTTGTTTTATTATTTTTTTTTTTTTCCTCAATGAAGGTTTGAACGGAAAAAAATAAAAGTTACCGCCCTAAATATTGATAGATGGTCTAATTTTTTACGTATTTAAATATATTATATTTATTTTTTAGATAAAACTAATCCATGGTCTATGTCGGAGATATTCTTAAATAACTCATGACGTTAAAGGGAAATCTTGTAGGTCAATTTTTTTACTTTTTCGTTACAACTTTTTTATGTAATTAAAATGTATTATTTATTTTAATTTATAAATGCAAATTTTTACCGTGATAAAAATCCAACCTCATATTGCACCATCAATGTATTTAATTAAAATTAACTCTTCAAAACTTATCTATTTTTATACTATATCTAATACAAATTCACAATCTAATATTTATCGATTTTATTTCAATATGTATATAACCTTATAACTTGTATATATTAGTTCAAATCAATCTGTATCATATATTTATCTTTTAAATTATAACTATAGAGCATTATTCCGCTTCATTTATATTTTCACATGAAACTAATACTATTAACATTCATATTTTTTTAAATTAGAGGGGAAGAGTTAAAACTATTTACTGGTATAATTGTGAGAGAGATATAGTTGTAAACATATAAAATTAAATAATAATTCATATAACAATTATTTTTTTTTAGTAAAAAGCGAACAATTTATCCGAACAATTTAAAATATCTTATTAGAAATAATGGGAATTATATTAAAAATAATGGGATAATTGAGCTGACTCGCATTGGATTGTACAGTGGGAAAGGGATATTAAAGGAAAAAGATGCCAACGCCAACAAAAGAAAAGAAAGGAGTTTGGTGATGGGTTTAGTAATTGTTAATGATTTGGTATTAACCTTTCACTAATTATAGACCAAAACCAATAATTAGCCTTTAACCCGTTTTCTAAATTAATGTTAAAACTTTGTTGACAAAAAACCAACAATGCGGGTCGGATCAAAAAGTGACATCAAAATTATTGAGAATTTTATTTACAATCAATATTAGGTGCATCCTTCCAAAACAATCATAATTATGATACTACGAATAATATCTAAGTATAATTATGTATTTAGAATAATAGTCGTCGAGGCCTTCCCCACAAGTTCATAAATATATATATATATATATAATAAAATTAATTTTTTTATACCAAATATTATTAAAAATAGTATGAATTTTTTATTAAATAATTTTATATGTTGAACTAAATATTGTACTCCCTTTCTTTTAATTTTTTAGGTGTTTAAACTTGTTTACACAAACTAAAGATGGTGAACATTGCTTTTATTTTAGTATAAATTTTCAGCAAAATAATATTTTTTATTTATAATTTTATAATTTTATATAAATAATTTATCACTGAAAATTCAAATTTTATATTAAGAGTCTGAAACATCTTATAACAAATTTATTCTAATTTTTTAAATATTTTACATTGAAAAATGAAGGCAGTATTATTTTTCAGTAATGCAACTTACAAAAATGGTTTTTTATATAATTTTTTGGTTTGGTAACTTCTCCTAATAATTTTCTAATTTAAATATTAAAAATAAAAGTGTATATCGATTCACGGTCTCTTCTCCCCTAAATTCTACCTTTAAAAAATATTTTTTTCCTCATCCTCCCATGGGAAGATGGAAAAATAAATTTTTTACAAACATTCATTTTTCTTGTTTTTAGTTTCGTTATCTAATAAAAGGGATTAATCTCAATCTTTATTTTATTGTTCTTTCAGTATATTCATATTTACTGGTAGATTATTATTTTTTAAATATATTCAGATCTACTGTGGTAGAGTATTGTTCATTCAGTAGATTCAAATCTACTGGTAGAGTTTTGTTGGTGGTGTTCGTCATTATAACAATAGTTTCGTTAGTAATGTTTGTTAGCATAATAGCAAGGTCGTTGATGATGGTCCAAAAAGATTTAGTCATCATAGATTTAATTATTAGATTTATAGTTTGGTATTTTCATCAGAAAATTAGCGATGTATCCTTGTTCAGATTAAATTTTGGCATTTAGTATATCTACCGCTTGATATGGTAGATCTATATAGGTATTATCCGTAATAAATACAACAACAATAATTGTTTGTCAATCGCTGCTGGACGTTTTTCAATAAATTAATATATATCTTTAATTTTAAAAAATAAAATTATATATATATTAAGGGGGTGGGTTTTGAGTACTATTTTGTTTGAGGTATTGAAGCATTTTCCAACAGTTAGGTAGACAAAAGAAAATTCTACTTTATCTAAAATGATATTTTATTATTATTCTTATTATATATTTTTTAACGATATATAAAAATTAAACCAATTACTTACTTCATTATCATCCTAAAAATCAAACACTTGTCTTATTTTCATCCATTTGTAAATGATAATTTAAAAATTATATTATTGATAATCAATTGACAAATGTCAAAATTATATTAGTTTAAAAAAAATAAGTATTTAAGAAACTAATAATATTAAAGTGATTATAAATTATATACGATAAATTATATTTAATAATAGTTCATTAATTATAATATAAAATGTGTATTTTCATCTATGTGCTTTGGTTGAATTACTAAAGTAAAAACTTAGAAACATGGGGAAATTGGTTGAACGGTAATCAGAAGAGTAAAATTAAAATAATGACGCATGATGCGTCTTGATGCTTTAGTTTTTGACTAAGCACATTAGTGATTTGCCCATTGCGGCTTAATTTATTTTCTTTGTCCATTAAACCTGCTTTTGAATCTTTAATACACCTCGTGTTTTGACGAAAATGCCATTCTATTCTCACACTATGCTTTTCTTTACGTATCTTTATCAATACGTAAAAGTTTTTTTTTTTTTTTCTTTTTAATTGTTATTTGATTAACAAATGTTTGAATGATAATAATAGGATACCCTATGGAGATCCTTTCCTCGTAGTTGGAGTATATTTTTTACGGTTTTAACACAAATTTTAGTACCCCTTCTCGTAATTTCACTATAATCTCCATGTCCTACAAAAATAATTTAATTTTCATAATTAATGTCGTTTAAAATTAGACTTATATATTAGAAGTGGAAAATATCTATAAGAAAATTATTCTGACACTTTCTAAAACATCTCATAAGAAATTATAATTTAAGAATAGATATAAAATTAATGCATAATTACAATAATTCATATGTTTATTAATATTTATGCAATGGATAAAATATTTTTTTAATATATAAAAAACTACCACAGATATTTTAAATATTTGCAGATGTAGTAGGGACATTGGAATGTGTCCGATAGAATATAATATAATATAATTTGCGAGTATTGTCGAGCCGTAAACGAAATGTAGTTTCGTTGGGAACAAGTTACGTGAATTGATTAAGAAGATATTTTTGTGTGTTCTCTTAATTAATAATGAATAGAATTGGGCCTGATGGGCCACGGAGTGACAATTGGAATTGGGATATTTCTGCAATTTTGAAGGGCCGCTATCCTAAAGCGCGGGGGAGGAGGGGCCACGTCTCGTGTTTTAATTGGTGGCTAGGATGTAGAGCATCTGTACATCCATGTTTAATAGTACAAGTGGATTTATAATTCAACGGCTGGGACCCATTGGAGATTTTATTAAATTTGAAAATTAATTTAAAGATTTGAAATTGTTAATTTTTATTATGAGATTCAAACTCAAGACTTTAAGTTAAAGGTTAATAAGTCATTTTTATTTAATTACATATTTTGAATTTAAATACTCAAATCTTTCCCATTGGTTATTTTAAAGCATTTTTTTTATTATATAACGGAGAAAGTAATAAATAAGATATTATTTTTGAGATTCAATGTTCCTTGTTGGTCATATATTTATTCAATTAATGTTTCATCAATTATATGTTTCACCAACATACGTGATTTCGTCATTAAAAGTGAGAAATCGTCACCTTTAATGAATAGTCATCAAATATCAACTAAATTAAAAATAAATCTAGGTTAATCAACGATTCAATTTAGCGGTTAAATAAGTTCGACTAATTTAATTTATATCGATTAAATAGTTCAATTTACAGTTGATAAATTATTCAATTAATTATTGTCCTAGACAATGATGATTGATTTAGTTACACCCTTCTATTATTACATTTAATTCTCAATATAAACGTGAATTCACACTATCAAGATTTTAACATTATTATCTTATAAAATAATAAACTTATCTTCGGTTAAACTAAGAACCAAACTAAAAATTAACAAATCCAAACTAATACAACCTAATTTTTATTTTCATGGGTTAATTAATTTTAATATCTATTCCAAAAATTCGAGATTAACGAAAATTAGTTAACTAATAAAACAACAAACAAACAAAGCAACCAACCAACCAACAGCAACAGATACCTCTCCAGTCCATTATCTCGAATAGCTATTTGTCCATCAAATCCAACCGTACAAGTGTGAAACTACGTAATCTGTTTTATAGACGCCTTTCCCATTGAGTTAATGCAATATTAGAGAGCTTCCTCCATGGGATTAGTTGACCAAAAGATGGCTGTCTAGCTCTATCAAGACTCTCATTTACTGCATTTATATTCTTCACATTAATATGAAAAACTCTTCCAAAATAGCCATATGAGGAAGAAAAGATTGGTGCCTTTCGTTAACAGAGCTCTCTGTTTTTTGTCAATAAAAAATGGCTGTTTGATTTGGATATGAAATTATCAACTCTGTATGTGTGGTCATTTTTTTAGCTATTCAATTTCTGTTCATGAAATATGATGCCTTAAAGCTTCATTTATTTTAATCCATTACAAACATCAAATGGTCAAGAGTCGTTCTCAATTTCTCTTGAGGGCCAAAGGGTAATTTTTATAAAAAATTGTTCAGCACCGACTAAAAGTTTTGAGATACAAGTTTTGAGATATAGAAATTCATAATATCTCGCTAACATATAAACAGTGAGTAGTTATCTATAATTTTCTTAAATATAAGAAGGAAGTTAGGGTGAAAATATTTGATCTCGGTCTTTCAAATTTGATTTTAAGTTAAAATATTCTAAACTTTTAACGTGATTTTTTTTTTAATTTTAGATTACTCATGTTTAATGCTAGCCTTTAAATAAATAAACGAGATATATTTCTTAAATGAAAAAAATAATAAATAATCGTCAATTCTAATAAAAAAAAAAGCCTTAAATATTTTTTATATAAAAAATGAAAAGGAGTATTATAGAGTGACAGTGAAGTTTATGATGCTCTGTCAACTATTTTTCTCTTGATATTATTAATGTGTACTACGACAAATAAATAAAAGGCAGAAATAATATTATTTTTCTCAACAGCAACGTTAACTAACTACATAAGTAAGATATCACGTCATGGAAAAGGAAATAAAACAAAAAGGCTTCCATTTTCAAGAAACCAAAAAAAAAAAAAAAAAAGGTTTTAGGAAAAATTAGCAAAAATATTATTGCCCATAGGCCCACCATACATAGCTATGTCCATGGAAAGCATAATTAGTTTGTTTTTTAATAATTGGATTTGGGGTTTTCGGTATCCCATTTTTACTATGAAGCATTAATACGAAATTCAATAAATTTTATATTTATGAAATATAAAGAATATATATTTAGGATGAGAAGAATGCAAGTCACGGTAAAAAAAGTGGGATGGAGGTAGGGAGACATTAAAAATATCATGCATCTGATAAGTTCATTATAATATGAACGTTTAAATAACTCAAAATAAATAAATAAATAAACAAATAAACACTTTAAAAATTTATATTATCAGATATTGAGTTTCACATGTAAAATTGTAAAGTATCAAAATTTTGATATTTATACTAAGTTTTTAATTTTATTATCAATTATTTGATTTTTGCAATAAGAAAACAGTGAGCGTTTTATACTTTGAGATTTAATCGTTGTATGGTAGTATTAGCATTACATTATAATGTATCATTTGATAAATGACATGACAATATTGGTTAAAAGAATAAACAACGACATCCTGAAAGATAATTGTATTAAATAATAAAAAATTATTTTTACTAAAATAAAGGATATTGGCAAGGTGACTATATAATTTTCGTTCAGATTTAAAATTAATTTGAGTTTGAAAATGTTTGAAACTTGGATATTCCATTTATTTGGTAAATTAATAAGAAATGATGGGGTGGGGATGGGATCAAGTGACGAGCTTAGTCCATTTCATTGATTTCATCCTATGCATTGCTCGTTAAGATTCCATACGCCACCCTCCCCTCTCATATTCAATGACGTCTTTGACATTTATATTTACTTATTTCCTTTGAAATATAGTTCCACAGTAAATTGTTTTATTTAATTTACATAATTAAATGGCTGTATTTTTAAACAGAATTAATACTCATAGTAATACATTGTAATACTTTTATCGTAATTTATAAAATAGATATTTATTAATTACTAACTACAAAAAAATCATCGAAAAACGTGTCAAAATACTATTCCAAAAGTGATAGAACCGCATGTGCCCTCAATGGTTGGAGACATCCCAAACGTGTAAGAAAAAAAGATTTCCGATAAAAATTTTTCTAAGAAAAGCAGCCAAAAAAAAAAAAAAAAAGTGACGCTCCAAAATAATTTTTTTATTTAACTTATACACTTAAGAAATACTGGTTAGAAATATTTCATTTATACTTCTTAGGTAGCATTTGATGATTGTTTTTTAATTTTATTTTGTTTGATTTCATCGTTAATAATTAATATCATTATTAATCATATAATCATAAAATAGAAGACGCAGGTCCAAAAGTAATTTTAACCCCAAGTGGCCTTTTTTTAAAATATATATATATATATATATGTAGTAGATTATCAGGGAAAAAAACAAAGCTCGGAATGAAATGCCTGTCACAGTCTTGGACTTTGGTAGATGAAGATCCGGCAGGCATTAGATCAGGGGGCCCACGATTGAGACCCGAAAAAGCCCGAAAATGGTCCTTAAAAAAATTGTTGTGGAGAAGTGGGCTGCTAAATTAGATCAAGTGGGTAGGTTGATTCCAGGCTCGAGATGATGGGCTCTGCGGCTACTGTTGCTACGAGTCAGATTCAGCACATGGAACTGTCTTACCATACCACAAGGCACCAAACTCTCCCAACTCCCTATCACCACTGAATACTTTTGAAAGGGTGGATGATTCAATGGCTCCGAGATTTTCTATTTAATCTGGTGATCGCTTAAAGTGTCTCGCTGAATTATGAGACCACTTAATGGTTTAAGTTTTGCTTGTCAAGAAGGATATAAGAATGTATTCTAGCAAAATTACAATCAAATCAAATAGTTGACGTAATAAACATCATCATAATATTATAATACAAGAGATTTTAGTTGTTTAAACATTAAAATATTTTTATTATTCACACGTATGTGTTAATTGTTCGCATAAATTAGTTAAACTAGCTTCCAAAATCTCTACGAGTATACATATTTTGATGAAACCGTGTTATTGTATCATTCTAAACTTAAAAAATAATTCATCCTATATAAGAAAACTATCACCTAACACTAACATGTATTAATTTCATATAATAAAGAGAGGGAGGTGATGCCAAGGAAATAAATTATTTAAATCCTTATAAATTATCAAAACAAATAAAAAATAATTTTAGTTAGAATTTCATGATTAAATAAATTTATGTCCGATGCCAAATTCTATTTATATGTGTCTCTTTTATAATCGTTAGATAAATTTTCTATTTAATCGATCAATTTTTAGGCGTCAATTATTTATTTAGTTAATGATTAATTATATTATTTACAGATAAATATAGAATATTCAAACTCACAATTACAAAATAATTACCTTACCACTAGAAAATAATTCTCTATCCTAACTTATTTTTAAAACTAAAAAGGAAAATTGGACCATCAGCCTCAATTAAGCAAGTGGCAAATGCAAAATTTACTAAGCCTCCGTTTGATAAAACTTAATTTGAGGTCTGAAGTCTGAAGTCTGAAATCTGAATTCTGAAGTCTGAATCCATTAAGTTAGATGTGTTTGATAAAATTAGAAAATATGTCTGAATCTGAAGTCTGAAATCTGAAGTCTGAATTACAAAAATAAGTTTATAAATTTTAAATTAAATAACCTTATTTAAAAAAAATACTAGAAACATATTTTTTTAATATATATATCATAATTTTTAAGATGTGTAATTTTTTACATAATACTGTGAAGTTCTACTAATAAAAATATTTTAAAAAAATTTAATAATAAATTAGAATGTTATTATTATTTTAAAACTAAAATATTAATTAAATAAATATCACATATTAATTAAAATTATAAAAAAATAAAAATCCATGTCATAAATATATTTTTTATTTATTTAAATGATAAAATATTTTCTTTAAAAAAATATTTAATAAATACAAATTATTTAAAGAAAAAACTAAAAAGAATAATAAATATTGAAAATAAGAAAAAATTTGCAACCAATTCAGTTCAGCAATAAGTGATTCGCCAATCACTTATTTTTAGGCTAACAATTATACTTGTAATTCAGACCCACTTAATCTCTTAAAACTTTGAATTATAGTTATCAAACGCACTTAATTATTAAGTACTTAATTAAAAAAGTTCTTAATTCATTAAGTCAGAAACATGTTGAGTTATCAAACGCTCTTAATCAATTAAGTACTTAATCTATTTAGAATAAGTAATGAATTAGTTTATCAAACAGACCCTAACTCTCTCAAGGAGTAGTACTTTAATATAATATCGTTTAAAAAGGGCAAGAAAAGAAAAAGGCATGATTAGGGGGGTCCACAAACACCGTTATTCCGATGGCGACCTATTTGGATTTAGCTGGCTAGATCTCACACCATGAAATGAGAGACTTGGACTGGAGTAGATGACAATGGATACTGGATTGGGTTAGCTCACCAAGTATTTAATTTCGGCCCATTATTTTTGTCCAAATATCTCTCTCTCTATTTTTTTTTTCCCCTCCAAAAAACCTTTTGTCAAATTCGTAACCACATTTTTTTAATTTAAAAATATTTTAAATTATTATACGAGTAAAATTTACAAAATATTTTTATGAAAATAAAGAGAGGGATGAACTTTGTTTTTTTGGGCGGGGTGTGGCATAGTCAGAGCTTGAAGACAAATAAAAAGATAAATTAGGATTATAAGAGTACAAGAGGGGTTTTGTTTTGGTTTTTTATGGGGAAATGTTTTTTGACGTAATGTCAACATAATTTATATGGGACAATTGGACATGATAATTGCTGGGCCTATCTATAATTGGAGTATATATTAATGGTATATTTATTTTATTTAAACTACAATATAAATATTAAGCAACATGATTTTGTGACTAAAAAAAACATGGCAGCCAGATTTCGTTTGCAGTATAATATGAATGAATAATCTGGAATCACGACAGTGGGGACTATCAAAAAGTATTGGGGAGCTGAGGGGAAATATCCAAATGCATGCATTTAATGTGAATATTCTCGTATTATCGTTTGTGAGTTCCGAAAGATGGAAAGATTATGTCGCGACCCTTTGATTTAGATTAGTCTTTCTCATCAAGTAGAGAAAAAAATATAATTTATCAGTAGAATATATCTTAACGTAATATAAATTACCAATTCAAAATTAATTATCTTAAGGTTAATAAGAGTTTTGTCTATTTAATTTTGTTCGGACCCTCACGTGTAACAATTTGTTAAAAAATCAGAATGAATCTATATCAAATTAAATTTAAACTGGCTCAGTTTACAATCGAGTAGTGATGAGGTAGGCTCTGTAGCCTCATCAAACTTTTCGAGTTGGACTTATATTATATATTTCTTAAAAATAATTATAAACTCGCAAGCTAATATATGTTAAATAATGGAAGTTTGGTATGGAATCTCAAGTTATAGAGCCTACACTACTATGAAGGTGAGTTGAGCGTCTGCACTGCCACTATTCTCGCAATTTATATTATAATTTTAAGATTCTCACAGAATGGTAATCCATGCCTCTTTCGTCCTTTTCCTTTCCTCCTCCATTGTTTTATTTATTTATTTTTTTTTTGAAATATATGTTGGGTCTATATAGACTAAATTTAATTAGCTGGCATTTTTTAAACTCTATCAACGGAATCACTATCAAATCTTTTATAGAGAAATAAATAAATAATGTAGGGATAAATTTGCCAAATTAACCTTCAAATTTTCAATAAATGTACAACGATCATCCTCCATAGTTCATTGATTTTTTCATTGCTCTATCTATCTTTCACCCAATGTCATAAATTTGCACTAGCCCATTATATTGGCTGGTTCCGCGCAAACAAAAGTCCATTTGGCCCAAAACAATAAACACCACATTTTTCTATTATACTATTGTTATGAATTTGAATATACCGTGTACCTTTTATGCCCCTACATTTAAATATTTAGCTAATAGTCTATTTTGTCCATCATTAATATAGTTTTATCATGAAAATCGAAGTCAGACTCTCGGATTAACGTCACAATTATCTATTGTCGGGCTAATAATCATGTCCAGACCAAAATCTACAAGTGGCAAGAAACTTAGGAGTTGAACTTAATTGAGCTATTTAAAGACCAAAATTATTATATGTGGGTGCCAAATTTACTGGTCTCTTTCTTGATACATGAGCAAGTCCACCACTTGTCTCATATTTGGTCTTCCATCTTTATCTTCTTCTGCGCACTGTAGCGCAACCTCAGTCAGCGTTTTCACCATTTCCACATCAACCCCACCACCAGCCTCAACTATTCTTGGGTCCAAAATCTCCATAATTGCACTACTTTCCCCACCACTTAAGCTCTCTTCCACCCACTTGACCAACCTCTTCGGCTCCATTGCCGCCCCTCTGCTGTCCACTTCGTTGCCGCCATAGCCTCCAACTGGGCTCTTCCCAGTTATCATTTCCAGCATAACGATTCCATAACTATACACATCAACCTTTGAGGTGATTGGAAGGTTGAATACCCATTCAGGAGCCATGTAGCCTCTAGTTCCTCTGATCCTGGAAAAGCTCAAGTTTTCTAACCCGTCTCTTTTCAATAGCTTGGAGAGCCCGAAATCTGCCACCTTTGGTTGGTAATTTGAGTCCAGGAGTATGTTTTCAGGTTTCACATCACAATGTAAAACCCATTCCAAGCATTCTTCGTGTAGATACGCTAGTCCTTTTGCTGTTCCCAGGGCGATTTTGTATCGATTTTTCCAATCAAGTTTATCAGAATTCAGATTCTTTGCTAGAGAACCATGCTCCATGTATTCATATACCAATAGCCTATGTTTCCCCTCCGCACAATATCCCCACAGCTCAATCAGATTCATGTGGTTCAGCCTCCCAATTGTGCTTACTTCTGTAAGAAATGCTGCTTCTCCTCCTTGTTGGTTGGCTTCATTCAGACATTTGATGGCGGCGACACGATTGTCAGACAACAACCCTTTATACACAACAGCACTACCTCCTTTTCCAATCACTTCACTGAAATATTTTGATGCCTTCTTAAGCTCAGCATAACTGAATCTCCTGAATCCTGTTGCGACCTGAAGATAGCCATGTTTTCTTGAACTAGAATGTATTCGGGTTTTGTACAAGTAAGCTAGTAAACAGAGGATCTCTGCACCTCCAACTGCCAATGTACACCACAGGAAGGTTTTATCCCAACTACCTCGGCCATGTTTGTTTTCATATGGTCGGTCCAATGTAGAGATTTGATCACTACTACACTTCAGATTGTAGTCTTCTTGATTAGAAGGATTTGGACTAGTGTAAGAGGACAGGTTCGATTTGGGTAATCTTATGTAGACTGGATCTGGGAAACCAATTGAACTGTAACCATTGAACAAGAGAGTCTTGGGGAAACAATTCCAGTAGCCCTGAGCTAGAGCAAACTTGAATTGGAAGCCTTTGCAATCGCAGTACTTGAGACAGAGATCTTTGCACTGTTCAAAGGTATAATTTGGGAAGAACCCAACATCATAACCATAGAATTCAACCTGTTTGAGTTCAAGAAAACCAGATGCACGAAGATCATCACAAGGGAGTTCGAAATCAGGTTCGCACCCGTAAGTCCAATCTGCTTGGTTTACCATCTTGTATCCTGGTGCGCATTTGCATTCTCTTCCTCTTTCATGATTATAAGTGCACAAACTATTTAGCCCACAAAGGCCGTGATTATTGCAAGGTAGAAGTTCGGCTTGCCATGAAACTTTCCAACTTCGACTGGAATTAACAAGACTGTAGACCCGAAGACTTCCATCAAAATCAAGAGTCAGTCTTCTTTGAATTCCGGGGCCATAATCAACGGTGGTAAATTGGAATGCATCAGATGAATGGAAATGTCCTGATGAATCAAGAACAGCAATCTTACTGCTGTTATCGGATGACCTCCCAGCATCCTTGCTGTTTAGCCACGGATCAGGCCAAAAAATACTGGTGATTTCAGGGCCTTGATACATCTGACGGAGAACGTTGTCAGTGTCGAAGTACAACTTGTAATAACCAGAAGAATAATTAGTCAGACTTCTTTTAGAGATGAGAGGAGAGTTTTGGGTGACAAATTGTCCTGGAAGAAGCGTATCCGTCGGGGAGTCAAAACTTTGCCAGAGAATTTCATGACCCTCACTATTAGAATTGCTGTACAAGACAAGATTACCATCTTCACGAAGCTGCAACTGAAGAGAAGAAGAGTTGGAATGTGTTTTGCTTGTCCAGACAATGAACCCTCCAGCATCAGTCAGCACCAGATTCCCTGATTTCGTAACGGAAAAGCTGGAGCCTTTCCCGTTCACGGGTTGGTCCCGATTAGCCATCCAAACTAGGGTATAATTTCCATCGTCAAATGACTGAGTGAACCATATACTGAAACAATATGCATTATCCCCGACGCTTAAAAAACCAGCCGTGAAAGTGGGATTTGGAGCTGAAATCAGAAAGTCCTGGATGGAAAGAGAAGAACCTGAAGGTAAGCTGGTGAGTATGGTGGAAGTGACAGGAAAATTATTGAAATGAATATTACAAAAAAAAAAAAAAAGATATCCATTGACACATTAATAGCTAGTCTTTTATATGAAGGATACATGACATATCAATATTGACTATAATTAAGGTGAGATTCTCCTAGAACATTTGTTCGATCACTTTTAAGTTGAATTTTTAACCAATCCCACATAGAATGCACAAAAATTATGGCGATACAATCCTCTGATCATGGAGATGTTCATAGCTTAAAATGATGAGTCTTTTGAGTGTTTCTACTAAATTATGAAACTCCATGGTTATGTATGCTGGTACAGAAATTGGACAAGGCTTTTGTGACAGCAGAGAATGACAAGAATAATGTTAAGAAAAGGTTTCATGGTACATACCACGACTGACTTGATCCTTGGGCGGAGCAACAGCGACGGATTCTCTCCAGTTAATGGAGTCCGGCAAAACCTCGCCGGGTTTAGCAAGGTGCCGACCACTGGGCATCATGCCTAACCTCCTTTTAGGATGAACCCGGGTGCCCAAGTAGATGGACCAGTACTCCTCGTTGGTCAAATCAACAAAACTGTTCAACCCAAGTTCATAGCTCCGGTCCGGCGAACTATTTTGCTCGTCTATGTACCTCAGATTATCCTTAACCTCATCAAAACTCTTATCGTTCTCGCCTAACCCGTCGTGCGACTTCCCAAGCTTGACCAGCCATTTCTCGTACAAGGCCCGGACTTCCTCGTCGGTCCGCCGGTTTTGGTGGTCGTTGCCGTCACTGACGATCGACATTTCCGTAGCGGACGAAATGGATACTAACAGAGAAAACAGAAGCAATAACGACAGCATCGCCATGTCTGGATTTGGGTTTGGTGTGTGAATGGGGTGCGGTGTGTGTTTCCGGAACAGCGGGGTGGAGTTATAAATGAAAAAAAAAAAAAATACTATTATATTTAAATAAAATTATTTTCTAAAAAAAATTATTGTTATAAAATAGAGAAAGTATTGTTTTAACTTTCGGAAATAATAACAATTTAAAATAAGAAGTAGGATGGTTGATTGATTACGTGTTGGAATATTTTTATTCAACTTCCAATAATTCTTTTGTAGGAAATTAATTTTGGTTACGTTGGCAATGAGGAAATCAAGAAAGAGAAAGTTGTATAATGAAATGATGCTTCTCTCTTCCTCCCACCCTTTCTCTCTTCAATTATAATTTCAGAGTAAAATATGAGTTATGAAGAGAGAAGAATTTGGAAGATACACTATCCCTTTCGTCCCATTATATTATTAATTTTTTTCATATATTTTATATTACTTTATTTTTACAAATTAAATTATTATAATTATACATAATTTTTATATAGTTTAGGTTCCTTTATATATATGTATAAATCTCCCTTTTACAAAGAATAATAATTACTAAACTTATCATTTGAAATCACTTAATTAAATTTAATCATAATCAAATTTTCATGTATCTTAAATTTTACCATATCACAATATATTTTTTGTGATAAACTCAATCAAATAGATAAAAATAATAAAAAATAAATTTGAATGCTTATCGAATTTTTTATTTTGAAACTTCTGAACATTTCTAAAATTAGTCAGTTCTGCAACAACTGTTCACATCAACATCAACTACTTCAATGTTATGGTGATTTTCTTTGTTTTTTTTTTTTTTTTTTTCTTTTTAAAGGGGATTTGGAATTGGGCTTTGGATGTAAGTCCGTGGACTACTCAAACGAGAGCCCATATAATTGGGCAAGCAGGATGAGGCGTGTGTCATGCTCTGGGAATAAATTCTATTAAAATTCAAAAGAGCTATCAGACATAAGAAAGAAAGAAGAAGAGGAAGAATAGCAGAAGAAATTAGGAGGAAGAAGAACAAGCTTCAAAATTCTCGACAAAGTTTCACATGAACTCCTTTCCCTCTTTTAACTAACTCCCACTCAACTCTACTTCAACAAAAACATAAAAGAAAGAAACCACATCGTATTACTTTGCCTTCCTAATCCAAATTGAAAGACCAAATTTTGCGTTTGCTTGACGCACCCATCAAATTTCCAATCGTCCGCTTGGATCTCGTCGATATGACTTCTATTTTATGTTTGTTTAGCCTTTTTCAGATAAGTTACTTTTTTAATTATAAAATATAAAATTAATTATCTAAAAAAACTTATTATTTTTAAAAATATTTAGCCTGAATTTATAGATCAACTCAAATTTGAATTGACTGGATCAAATTGAACCCGACCTAATTTAATCCCCATTTTTTTGAACACCGCTAATAAGTTTGTTTAAAAAAGTAGCAATATACTGAATTGATCAGCGGTAAAAAAAAAAAAAAAAAAAAGCGAATTAAAATAATTTCTTCGGTGAGTCAGCGCAATATTTATCAATATTTAAAAGCAGGAGAACGATGATTTGATATGATTTGATGACGAAGCTACAGTAGTAGTATAAATGGACATTAGCTAAGAATACCAAAAGTCAAACTCTACAAGCCTAGCATTTTTAAAGTAGAGGGCCAAGTTGGGGTTGACCAATACTATAATTGCTTTTTAATTATCATTAATTGCCACTAACCATTAATTTTTTTTATTCTTGCTAATTATGCTTTCATTTTAAACAAGGTATTACAAATACGCCGGCTGGGTTGACAAATGATTCCAATTAGTAATATGTTGATTTTTCACTTAATTCAGATATACTCAGTCTTATTTTTACATTTTTTAAATATAAAATATTTTAATAAAATATTTTATTTTTTAAAATAATTATAATAAAATAAAATAAAAAGATGGTGGCATATTCGGAGCTTGAAAACTAAAAGGTGGGAAAATGCTTTTTGACGCAGAGTCAACATGATTTATACAGGACAATCGACATTATAATTGCTATGCCTACCTGGGCTACTATCATCATTCAGCATCCCAATCTTTTGTTTTTATGGGTTTTCCTTTTAATTCTTTTTTTTTTTATATATAAATTTATTTAATTTATAAATAAAATATACATTTATGTGTGAAATAATTATATACGTTAGAGTTACTCATACGACACACCACTCAAATCCCACCAGCATGCACTAACGACACCTTTTCGTCCTTAATGGTTAAGGCATCAAATTAAACTGAAATCATATAATTCTATATTTAAAAAAAAAAATTATGACGATGATGTTTTCATATTTATTTATTGCAACAATATGTTACTATAAATAATTCAATCAAGAGTTGATAAAATTAAAATAACAACAATAATTTAATTTTACAAAAAATTTACCCAACACGAGGTGGAAGAAGTAAAAGTATATATACAATATATGCATCTACTCCCGCATGCTAAAATACAAAGTCAACGGGGTTGACGTTATATTGCACAACAAGAACACTATTAAATTAAATTAACGTTACCTAATTAAGTTTATATAAATATAGCATAGTCAATGTTGGCCGAATTAAAAAAAAAATTTATTTAAAAAAGGAAAAAAAAAAAAAAAAAAAAGAGTTGTATGGTGGGTGAGGTTGCTTGGGAATGATTATGTAGTCGCGAAGGTTGACAATTGAGAACCGCATGATCCGATGAGATGCTAGCCTAGCATATCCAACCATATATTCTCAATGTCCTTACGTATCCTATGGTCCCAGGTTGTCTGTTATGTTGCGGTTCATCAACTTGGATGATATCTGATCAAGAATTCCAATTAGCACAAGTTTTGGACATATGAATAATACACTGAATTTTTAATTATATATATAAATTATAATTAAAAATATAGAGGAAGGAGTAGGAGTGTAAAAAAGAAAGAAAAAGGAAGCATCCGGTGTCCGGTAAAGAGAAAGCAAAGGCGGGACCCAGAGTGCCCCCCAACTAGGCTTAATGGAAATAGACTTTTGCATTAAAAGCTGGTAAAGTCAACTCTACCTCACTGGCACCAACAACCTAACCACAGTTAGCCCCACCACACCACACAGTCAGTCACACACTTTACCTCTCCACCATTTCCAATTCCCATCATTCAACAATGAATCCAACGGCTCATTAATCCCTTTTGACTTTTGTGCATCCCCCCATATCTCATCTACTCCACACATTTATTCCAACCCCTCCGCCCCCACTTAGTCAAAACCCCTTTGCTTCCTTCATCTCAAAGTTCGCCCCCCATTTATTATTATTATTATTATTATTATTATTATTATTTTCTCATAAATAATAATTTTTAATTTTCTTATTACTCCAAAAACAAACAAATGCCAAATAAAATAAATAACGAAAGAGTAAAATTCCACGTGGGGCCCTCTTATTGGTTTCAGCCTTTGACGGCAAGCTGGTCAGAAGCGACAGACATGAGAGAGAAATAAAGCATCATAAGTTTGACTCCTCCTCTTTTCTTCCTTTTTCTTTATCTCTCTCTCTCTCTCTCTCTCTCTCTCCATCTTCTTATATTCTTAAATTGTGCCCCCTCATTTTTCATTCTCAAACATTTGAAGTTGAGTTCTTCAACAAGCCCCCTCTGTTTCTCTCTCTTCATCTTCATCCCCATTGTCTTCCCACCTAACTCGGAGCTATTATACTAATTTCTGGGTTTGTGTATGGTTCTGCTGCTGTAGAGATGGCAGTGGAGTTGATGACGGGATTTAGAACCGATAATTTCACAGCCAAGATGGAAGAAACCGCCGTCCAAGAAGCCGCGACGGCTGGGCTTCAAAGCGTTGAGAAGCTCATCAGATTGTTGTCTCAAACTCAAACCCAATCTAAATCCGACCCTCAAAAGTCTCTAATCTATCAGGATCCGTCTGATTATCAAGCCGTCGCTGATGCCGCTGTTAACAAGTTCAAGAAATTTATTTCTCTCCTCGACCGTACCCGGACAGGCCACGCTCGATTCCGGCGGGGGCCGGTTTCTAATCCTAATCCCAAATCGTCTCCTCCTCCACCACCTGTTCAACAGCCTCATAAAGCCCAGCTTCAACAACAGCAGCAGCAGCAAAACAGCGGTGTGATGAGCCAACCCATTAACAATTTGATTCAAATTCTACCCGTGGAAGATGATAAAGAAAAAGTAAAATCCAGTTCGAGGATTTATTGTCCGACGCCGATTCAGGGATTGCCGCCTCTCCCGCACAACCACCATCAGTTGGTGAAAAACGTGCCAATCGAAAGGAAAGAGTCTTCAACAACAATAAATTTTGCGGCTGCATCTCCAGTGAACTCCTATATGTCGTCGCTGACTGGGGACACAGAGAGCTTACAGCCATCCATGTCTTCTGGGTTTCAGATTACAAATCTTTCCTCACATGTTTCATCTGCTGGAAAACCGCCTCTCTCAACCTCCTCGTTTAAAAGGAAGTGTAGTTCTATGGACGATTCAGCTGCCAAGTGCACAACCGGCGGTGGGGCTTCTTCCGGTGGACGTTGCCATTGTCCCAAGAAAAGGTACATATTTCGAACCTTCAAATTTAAAGATTTACTGTAGGATTGACATAAACATTCAAAAAGAAAAAGTAATTTTGAGATCCAATCCCCGGTTTGTTAAGATTTGTTGTTTAAATTTGTTTAGGAAATCAAGGGTGAAAAGAGTGGTAAGAGTGCCGGCGATAAGCATGAAGATGGCCGATATTCCGCCGGACGATTATTCATGGAGAAAGTACGGTCAAAAGCCAATCAAGGGTTCCCCTCATCCTAGGTGAGTTGACTTGATAGTTTACTGTTTGACCCGTTATTTTTGCCCCGTCGGTTCTATTTTGACCCTGTTTTAGGTTAGAATCCTTACATCAATCTTGACTTTTCTTGAGGATCTCGAGGACATTTTACCTTTTTTTTCCAATCAATCTTTACTCTTTTTTTTATATAATTTGATAATTGACTAATTTTGGAATACCCGTTGAAATATTCAGAGGCTATTACAAGTGCAGTAGCGTTCGGGGATGCCCGGCCCGGAAACATGTGGAGCGGGCATTGGATGATCCGGCCATGCTTATAGTTACCTACGAAGGAGAACATAATCACTCACATTCAGCTACCGATGCACCCGCAGCTTTAGTTTTAGAATCCTCTTAAATCTGGACCGTCGATTCAACGATTTGGTCCATATGATGATCCACCACCATCCACCCATCCCCCGGCGGACAAAGGCAAGAAAGAAAGAAAGATGTGGGAGCCAAGATCTGATCCCAGCCGTTGAAATTGGAAATCCCCAGAAGGGAAAAGAAACCATAAAAGAGAGAAGAAAGAACAGAGCTGTTTCTCTTTTAATCTTCTTGGTCAACTCTAGGTGTTGAGGATTGTTGTTGCCTAGTAGGCATCATCATCATCATTTTGAATGGTGGGTCCGTTTGTAATTATGGTTGTTATCTCTAATCACATATTAGTGCTGCTACTCCATTATATTTTTATTGTTTACTATTTTTTTTGGGGGGAAAAAAATTAAAAAATGCCAAGAAAAAAAAAAAGAAAAAGAAAGAAGAATTGGGTCTATATTCAATTGTGGATTTGGTTTGGGGTGGTGGGCCTAGGAGGGGTGGGTGGTGGTGGGGATTTCTTTTGTTTTTATTGTTAACCTTATACATATCCCTTAGATTTTTTTAATACTATTATTGTTTTGGCTTGATAAGGGTTTCATTATAGAGCTAATGTGAAAATGTCCCCTTTACTAATCTTCATCTTGATAAAAACGTATGTGTAGTCACTAATTAGAGTGGAATATAATATAATAATATAAAAAATCACTCTCGATAGCGACTCTTTGAACCGTCAAAAATATCGAACATGTCGTAATTTAGGGTTAAACTTAAAATTGTGTAATTATTAATTATTTGGGTGGGTTGTCGTATTTTACACAATTATCACAATCGAAGCTTTAATTAAACAAAAGTAGACCCAATGGCCGGTTTACGAAATATCTTAATTAGGACAAAAACAAAATTGTTCTCAACTTCAAGAATCATATTCTAGTACAAGGACAGAGGAAGCATCCTGATTTCTTTTTATATTCCCCATTATCAAAAAATATTTTTGTTAAGTTGACTTTAAAAATATTGTTTTCCTAAGTTCGCTGCTATAGAGGTTACATTCAATGTACACAAAATTTGACTTTTATTTTAGTTAATTAATTAAATATTATATTCGCTTATTCTCTGGGGTTATTATTATTCTTATTATTTTAAGGAAAAAAGGGTGAATGAATGTGGGGAGATTAAGATTATGGTCGGATTTGATGGAAATAAAAAAATGAAAAATTGGGAGATGGGGTGATTGACCATAATCCAACGTGTATTCCGCAAATGGATGGGGGCAAAGTCAAAAAGAGACGCTGGATTTTTCCCATCATGTCTTCCGACTTTATTTATTTATTTATTTTATTTTTCCAATTTCCCCACTCATCATTTCATTTATGGCTCACAAAGGGATCTTCATTCACACATAATTTAACCCTTCTTTCATTGCTTTATCTAATTTGTGGAGAATACGAATCCAGTACTGTGGAGAGTGATTAGGCGTGATATGATTGATTATCGAATTGAAATTGGTGAAAAATCACGAATTATTACAAAATTAATAAATTATAGTAGACACTAAAATTTTTCTTGACCAGTAAAAGACGTTAAATTTTATTTATTTATTAAGTTAATTGTATTTATCTCTTATGTGGTTTCTAGTTAATTATTATTTCATTTTATGATTATTGACAATTATACTTACTTTCCTCTTGATAGAAATTAACTAGCACCACGTCTCAAAAATCAGTTTAAATTCAAACACATGAGTGTAGAAGTTTTTGGACTTGGTGTTTGTTATTCTAAGACGAGATGAAATATTTTGTGAAAAAATCAGTTTAATTTCACATGTCTGGATGTAGACGTTTTTAAACATGGTGCTAGTTGTTTGAGACGTGGTGCTAGTTGTTCTTAGACGTAGTAGACTTTCTTTGTGAAAAAATTAGTTTAAATTAACATGCATGGATGTAGACTTTTTTGGACGTGGTGCTAGTTGTTCTGAGATGAGGTGAGATGTTTTGTGAAAAAATCAGTTTAAATTTACATGTCTGGATGTAGACGTTTTTGGACGTGGTGTTAATTGTTTGAGACGTGGTGCTAGTTATTCTGAGACGTGGTGCTAGTTATTCTGAGAAGTGGTATACTGTTTTTGTGAAAAAAATCAATTTAAATATATTATTATTTTGGTCTGCTTGGTAGACGAGTCAACTCAAACTCAAGCCGAACTTTAACCGAGCTGCTCGCGAGCCCTAATTGAGATGAGATATCCAAGTTTACGAGACAACGTTAGCTATTGGAGTGTGGCGGAGAGACGTAGCGAAATTTGGTTCACATGCGACCAAGTTGCATTTAACAACCTCACAATTCTAGATCCACCCTTTTGACCCCAAAGCCCCAGCCCAGGCATGTTTCCACTCTACATTATTTTATTATTAAATTTAGCTATAAACATTCCATGCTCCATAAATTTAATTTTACATTATGTTATTTATAATAAATTTAGTCATATTATTTGGTTTTTTATTAGGCCCTCCTAAAAAGATCTACTAAATTCATCAAGTTGTTTCAAAAGATCAAAACGGCCAGTTATTAATGGAATTCCCTGTCGATTTTCTGTAAAATACTCGTTTGGCCTAGGGCTTCCAAATACATCATAAGCTAAACTGGTGCTGACGAATAGCCAACCCGCAATGAAAAGGGAAGGTATAGTAATGCTATGAATGACCCAGTATCGAATACTGGTAATAATATCCGCAAAAGAACGTTCATGTGGTCCACGTGATTAATTTTGTGTCGTATGAACTAATTAATTATCGTGATTTTCATATATATATATATATATATATATTTTTTATTTACAACCGTGAGGTTCAAATCCCGACATCTCGGTTACAAGCCTCAACTCTTACTACCTCTCCAAACCCTCACACCCTTCGTGGGTCTCATATATATTATTTATCCAAATTGAACAGTAAAAAAAAGTCTCGTCAACCATCTAAAAACAACTGAGGGGTGGAGAGAGCTACTGACAATGACGATTTAGTCCATAAAACATAAAAATTGACAACGTGAATTAAAATAATCTATGTGGTGTCCACGTGGCACAAATGTTGATAAATTTGCAATTAAGCCATTAATTATTTAAAAAATATGTTTCTAGAACTAAATATATTGTGAATATCAAAATTTATAACTAAATGAATTAGATATTTAAAACTAAATTTGACACCAAACTATACTACTACATGAATTATTCATATATATTTTCCTTATTTTTATCATGCATAGAGTTTAGGAAAAAAAGATAACTGTGGACGACTCTATGTGTCCACTTCTCTAATAGTTCAGGATTTTTCGTCAATTATTTAATATGTGCTTAAGATAAGAACTTTTAAATATGTATCACAAAACTATTGTTCAACTGTCTAATTTTACTATTACATATAAGAATCGAATTAAAAGATTTTAATCACCAAACTTTAACGCCACTAAAACTATTGAATTCAATTGAGATTGAGAGCAAAGTTTCAGATTTTCAACGTACGTTCTGGTTGCTTTTGTTGCCTTTCTCTCACGTCTCATGTCTGGTCAAAAGTAAATACAGTATGACGTGGGGTATCCAATGTTGCGCTGTAAATATAGCAACAAACGCCGTTAATATGCTACTAGCGCAGTAAAAAAAATTAAACCTGGATTATACAAAAGGCAGTTTGAAAAATCAAAATCATTGACAAGGTCAGACTGTAATATTACTTTGACTGGTGAAAATTCCAGGTCAATGGCTTAGATTGAATATCCTTCGCCATTCTCTTTTATTTCTTAGTAGATGAAGAAGAAGAATAAGCAAATACATTGAACATTCACGCTTGAATTATCAATTCTGTTTCGTCTTCTTCCTGCCTTTTCTCATTCCGGTTCATAGAAAACGACCCGCCCAAACCTCACGCCTCCATTAGCTTGTCTCCTCCGCCTCTTTATTTTATTTTATTTTTATTTATCTATTGCTGATTCATAACTTATTAGTTTCAGACATAAATAACAGTAATAACAATGATAATAAAAACAGTGTAAAAAATTTTAAAAAATTATGCATTAGTTTATCATGACTATTTTTATGAGAATGATTAACTAATTAGAAAAAAATGTAAAATTATATAAAAATAAAAATATAATGAATAAGCTAAATTTATTTTAAAAAAAGAAAACATGAAATAAAATAACTCCACCCCGAAAAAAAAAAAAAAAAAAAAAAAACAGAAGGGTTTGAGACTTGGGCGGGTTTTGAGCCTGGGTTTTGCGAGTCGGACTTCTAACAATGATAATGGACCGACGATTCTTATCCAATTTTGGACAATTTGGCATCCACATTGAGATAGAATAATCCACGCAAGTGGGTCGATGCCATGATGGGCCGCCTGCCTTATTCATTTTGTTGGTCCTGCCTCCTTGGATATTATAAGATGTTTTTGTCAACGAAAATTTAGCCCTAGCCTCAGTGTCATATTTCCTTGACCCTTTGTCTCTCATAAAATAAAGGTGGCTAAGTTTAGTCCATTATAAATATTTTTAAAATTTTTAACAATTATATTCATCCATTTTAACCATTCAAATTCATAACAATAAATTTCATAACTGATAAAAAATTGAGTAAAATTACTTACTGAAACATTTTTATCAAATAAAAAAATAAAATTAACTTTATCTTGATAAAAATTGTTAAGTTTTTCTTTTTATTTTTAATATTTGTCCATATTTAAGTTTTGGTTGCAACAAACAAACATAATTTTCAAAAAATTTTAAAAATATTTGATGATTTAATCAAATTATGCAAAAAGTAAATATAATTCATCTAAAAGAATAAGAAAGATAAATAATTATGACACGGATACGTAAACATTGATTGACTAAACAATTAATAAATATCAAATCAAATATGAAGGTGATTTAACAAAATTGACACTGCTAGAACAATCCGATGATTTCGATGATAAGGATTGATTTATCATCTTTTTTTATATTACAAAACAACATTATAAGTAAGATATTTTTGTACGTAATAATGTTATTCGAGCATTATAAGATACACCATTTTATAATTACTTAATGTTTTTTCATTATGAATCATAATTTTGCCATCTAACGCATCATTATTTGGTTCTAAGATGAAAACGAATTCAAGTCCGTGCAAACCCTACAAAAGTAGTACGAAGCTGCGACAAAAGTGTACATTAGTGCTTGATGGAAGAATCGTTTTCCGGCGATCCAGAAAGGAGCACGGCAGCTGCCCAACAGGGTTTTCTTGTTTTTCTATCTATTTTCTTCCGGGATTGGTTCTATTTACTGTACGCTTCTCCTGTTATTTTCCCTAGCTTACCTTACATTTCCCACTTGGCAGCGGTCTGTAAAAGTCCCGACCATGAAATTTCCGACGTTTGACTAGTCCAGAGAAACAACGCAGCGATGCGGACAGAAGATTTAACATTGTTTCGTAGCCAGCCATGCTCACGCCAATTAATCAGGGGTCACTGGTTCAGGTCAGCCAACCTGAAATTAATCAGAGCAGAAAAGAGCCCACCCCAGCAGGCACATAGTAGATTAGGAGGTCCTCTTGACTTGGACGATAACGATGAAGACAACAGCTCTCCCGGCCCAGTTCGCATTTCACCCAATTCACCTCAATTATTGTTGAAACTTGAATCCCGGTGTTTAATCCATGTCGACACCGACGTCACATCTTCTTGTTTTTCCTTTTTTCTTAATAGAACATTCAACAAATAAGGTTATCTGCAAGTCTAATTCATCCCACCACCAAGAACAGCAAAACCAAGAGAATCAATCAACCATAGATTATGCTCCTGCTGCAGCTTAATTTGTCTTTTCACGAAGCATTATTAGGCCCATATATCATTATTGTTTCTTGTTATCAAAATCTTAATCAATAAAGTACGACCCCAATTTACTGCCCCTCAACAATAAATATATATAATTTGTAGTGGAGTGGCAATTGCATCAATAACTTCGTCCACCTACAACTGGAATGGGGGGCATTGGGGTTCCCCCACTCCGTCCCTTTCCTGCAATTCCAGCTTCCCAATTTCACGTGATCCTGACTGTGTCTTCCCAGTACACTTTGGACAGTTGCCGCTCATCCCTTCATCTATCTTCCATTCTTTTCCTCACCATGTTCTTAATCACTCCTAACAACCAAGAATAGCTAAAGGAAGTGGCTCTTAATCGTCAAGAAACGTTCATTGTCTTGTGTATTGTTCTTTCCCTTTTCCGTCAGCATTATGATGATGAAAACAGAGTTGGTGTTTCTCAACAATGTGGTTTCTTTCCTGGTATTATGGTTATCGTGTTTCTCAGCTGGTGTTGTTTTTTCTGCATCGTCAAATTCTTCCACAAGATCGACTGCAACATCGCCCCACATTTTACCACCATCGGATGCCTTATCTCTGTTAGCTTTCAAGTCAAAAGCTGACCCAAGAAACAAACTTTGGCCGTCTTCTCCCAACTCTACATCTTCATCGTTTTGCAAATGGACTGGGGTGGAGTGTTCGCAGGCCAAAGTCGTCCGGTTTGTAATTGAAGGGATGAATCTAGGAGGGATTTTTGGTCCTCGTACGTTGTCTCAGTTGGACCAGCTGCGAGTCCTGAGTCTCCAGAACAATTCACTCTTTGGTCCAATCCCTGACCTTTCCGGTTTAATCAACCTGAAATCTCTGTTTCTTTCCTACAATTACTTCACCGGAGCTATCCCACTGTCCATCTCAAATCTCCACCGTCTCAAGACCCTTGATCTCTCCCACAATCACTTAACCGGACCTGTCCCGGAATCTTTCAACAATTTGGGCCGCCTGTTCATGCTCCGACTAGAATCAAACTGGTTGAACGGCTCAGTTCCAGCTTTGAATCAATCCTCCCTCCACATATTCAACATTTCCAACAACAATCTCAGTGGTCCAATCCCAGTCACTCCGACACTCTTATGCCTGAACCCTTCATCGTTTTGGTGGAATCCAGGGCTTTGCGGAGAAATAGTGCACAAGGAATGTCGCGAAATGCAACACTTTTTCGGTCCCACAACACCGCCGCCTCCGCCGACATCGTTGGCATTGGGTCAAAATGCACAGTTACAGCACGGGAATGTCGATTTAAGGCAACCAATGAACAAGAAAACCCACCGGAAGACTGCGCTTATAATTGGGTTTTCAAGCGCCGGGTTCGTTTTTCTCTGTTCGTTAATTTGTTTTGCTCTGGCGACGAGAAACCGTGGAAAATGTTCCAATCCGAAAGTGGTATTAGGGGAATCGACCTTAAACGCCAATGCGGAGGCGCTGATGAGGATTGAAGAAGAAAATTACGAGTTGGAAGATAAAATTAAAAGGGTCCAAGAAGGTATCCAAATTGCAGAGATGGGGAAGAGTGGGAACTTGGTATTCTTCGCCGGCGAGCCACCGGTGTATACGCTGGAGAAGCTGATGAGGGCGTCGGCGGAGCTGCTCGGAAAAGGTACATTAGGAACCACATACAAGGCAGTCCTCGATAACCGTTTGATAGTTTGTGTGAAGAGATTGGACGCGACGAGAATGGAGGGGACAAGCAAGGCGGAATTCGAAGCACACATGGAATCAGTCGGTTGCCTTAGGCATCCTAATCTGGTTCCACTCCGGGCATATTTTCAGGCGAAGGAGGAACGACTTCTGATTTATGATTACCAACCTAATGGCAGCCTCTTCTCTCTAATTCACTGTGAGTTTATACTATTTCTTGATCGATTTCCTTGTTAACATTTTCAGTCATAATTAATCATACGTAGCTGCATAACTAATGCAAGAAAGCTCGTGATAACGACAATGGTTCTTCACGTTTCCATGATTTGCAAGAATTGAGATGATGATGATACAACCACCGCACCTTTATATCTAACTTTGTAAAAGTCTCCGCTGGGACCCCCGCCAACCTTTATGAGCCATTATTGAGCGGTGGCTCTGTCCTCCAGCCCCTTTATTTGTGTTCTTCAAATTATGATTAGTACTAAAAATCTGATCTTGCACTCATTTCTCACTTGTTCAGGTTCCAAGTCGGCAAGGGCGAAGCCCCTTCATTGGACATCATGTCTGAAAATAGCAGAAGATGTAGCTCAAGGACTCTCCTACATCCACCAAGCATGGAGGCTCGTTCATGGCAACCTCAAGTCCTCCAATGTCCTCCTGGGCTCCGACTTCGAAGCCTGCCTGACCGACTACTGCCTCTCAGTCCTCGCCATCCCCGCCGCCGCCGCCGCCGACCAGCCGTTTTCTGCACCATACAGAGCCCCGGAAGACCAACACCAAGCCACAACAACAAAGTCTGACGTTTACTCATTTGGGATTCTTCTGCTCGAGCTTCTGAGCGGGAAGCATACATCACAGCATCCGGATTTACAAGGGAATGATGAGGTTATGAAATGGGTGAAATCACTGCGGGATGATGATGGAAATGGAGAAGATAATAATAAACTAGAAATGCTTGTTGAGGTTGGGATTGCTTGTAGTATGAAATCCCAAGAACAACGGCCTACAATGTGGCAAGTTTTGAGAATGATTCAAGAGATTAAGGAGGCTGTGATTATGGAGGATTAATTAACTTCATTTATAGTTAATTATGATTAGTCTCCTTCAATGCTCGTTATAGCCTCCAATGTACAGTATTCAACCATATTTATATATATATACTCCCTCTCTAATTTCTTTACGCTAAAATATTTTAGATTTCTCATATAACTTTTAATTTTTTAGTTTTTTTTTCCTTACCATTTGAGATTGAACTTCACGGTTATAAACCTCGCAAATTATATCATGTCCTACACGTAATTAGGTATATGGTATAATTTCTCAATAAACCTTACCTTAGTAAGTATCTCTCCAAACCTTCGGCCTCTTTTAATTTTTTAGTCTTAAATTATCTTAATATATAATTTTATCTTAAATATGTTAAGTTAGGGTTGTATATTAAATGGGTCGACCCGCATAACCTGCTTGACCCGCGTCCGTTTAAGAAAGCGGGTTGGCTTATGCGTGTGAACGAGATATTCGGGTGGGTAACCGAATAACCCACACAGTTTGGTGGGCGGTTTTGGGTATGAGATTCTTTAAACGGGGACAGTCCGCAACCCGTTTAATACACGGGGTATATAAATTAAATTTTAGGGTTTTCATTTCGAAAAATTATTCTGCCTCTCCCTTTCCCGACTTTAACCCTAGTTGACGACAACCCCCTTTCTTCGTTTGTCTCCTTGATGAAACCCTAGAGCCGACGACCCCCAATCTCCATGGATGTAGACGTTTCTGGACGTGGTG
Source organism: Knoxia roxburghii (assembly GCA_030378225.1). Lineage (NCBI taxonomy): Eukaryota > Viridiplantae > Streptophyta > Magnoliopsida > Gentianales > Rubiaceae > Knoxia > Knoxia roxburghii. The sequence continues at coordinate 42,226,566 of CM059418.1, forward strand.
CGAGTTATTTTTTACGTGGTGTTAGTTGTTCTGAGACGTGGCGCTAGTTGTCTTTGTGAAAAAAATAGCTTAAATTCACATGCATGGATGTAGACTTTTCTGGACGTGGTGCTAGTTTTTGACATGGTGCTAATTGTTCTGAGACGTGGTGCTAGTTGTCTTTGTGAAAAAATAGCTTAAATTCACATGCATGGATGTAGACGTTTCTGGACGTGGTGTTAGTTTTTGACGTGGTGCTAGTTGTTCTGAGACGTGCTGCTAGTTGTCTTTGTGAAAAAAATAGCTTAAATTCACATGCATGGATGTAGACGTTTCTGGACGTGGTGCTAGTTGTTATGAGACATGGTTGGCTGTTTTTGTGAAAAAAAATCAGTTTAAAAATCAGTATAATTTCTGATTATTTGGGCACCAAACCGCAAAACTGAACAAAAATCGGTGCGGTTCTCGCCTTATGCGGTTCGGTTCTTAGGCGGGTGGTGTACTACCAAAAAACTGATTAACCCGTATAACCCACAAACTGCTCGTTTGAACACCCTTAATAATGATACGTAATTTATATCTAATTTAACATTAATTATAAATTTAAATAATTTTTTTTAAAATAAAGACATATATTAATTTACTGGAAAACGTCCACCAACAATTAATAAAAAAAAGATACAGCTAAAGAAACATAACTTTCATTATTGTTTACTATGGATAAACTTATATAGATATACCCTATTAAACAGTGGATATACCACGTGTCAAAATTTTAATCCGATCAAGGATACATCATTAATTTTAATCCGATCAAGGACATATTACTAATTTTCTGATAAAAACTCCAAATCATAAATCTAATAATTAGATCTATGATGACTAAATTTTCTTGGACCAAACCAGCGAACATTATGAATGACGTCGCTACCACGACAACGAACTTCACCAACGAAACTGTTGACATAACAACGAACGCCATCAAAGAAGCTGCAACCAGAATCTACCAATAGATCTGAATCTACTGAAGGAACAATAAAATAAATATTGGGATTAATCCCTTTATTGGATGACAAAACTAAAAACAAAAGTTTTCACCAAATTTATTTTCCCTATTCTCCTATGATGAGAAGATGAGAGAAGAAATATTTTTTTTAAGGTAGAGTTTGGGAGAGGAGAGATATTAGGGCCGAATCCTCTTAGAATAAAAAAATTATAGCTTATTTTTTTAAAAAAATAAAGTTATAGCTTATTTAAATATTGTAACAAAATTAATATATATCAAATATATATTAAAATATAAGTATTGTATCCAAAAGAAGGAAAGAATGACGGCCCAACGTGAAGGTTTTCCGTTCTTCAGTATATGGATAGCCCAATATGAAGCTGGAACCTCCACAAAGAAAGCCCAAGAGGCCCATGTCACGAAAATCCATCAAAGTAAGGGTTGCCGTAGAAATTGCTAGAAGCTTCACGGTTCGATTAGAAAATTGCCCCCTTTTTAAAATTTTTAATTCTTATTAGCCATTTCTCGCCTTCATTCTTATTATTTTCTACATTATTATTATTATCGACAATTATTTTGTTGTTGATAAATAGTCGTCCGGTCATATATATATGCACAGGAAATGTTCTTTTTTGGTTTTCCCAACTGATTATGTATGTGGAATCAGAAACTGAATTGCGATGAGCAACCGGATGGATACTGATATGATGGACACCGACTACACGGCGGCGCCTCCGCCTCGGCCGTCATCGATCCCAGACCAGAACGACTCCGTGAGAGGCTTGCTCTCAATGGCTCGCCAACTCATTGATCAAGGCCGACCTTCCCAGGCTCTCCAAGCGGTACATTTGATCACCCGTTGTTTTACTGCTCATTCATTTCTCAAGAATTAGGTTTACTTATCCCCATTTCTGTATGCCCTTTTAATCCGTCCATCGCAATTTTCATGATAAAGTTGTTTGTTCTTTTGGGTAGTGTAGTAGTGTAGTAGTGTAGTTACTTGCCATAATATCCATGGTGGCAATTGTTAAGTGGTCGAATAGGTTTTATCATTTGGATCCATAAGAGCAGGAAACTCTGAAGTAACTCCTTTATTGTGTGAAGAACCCTTCTATATTTAGTTGTTGATTACTCATCTTAAGGTGGCCGAATTTCTGAACTGTTAGTATACTAAGGGTACTTAAGGTTGGGAAGTTGGTGATGAATATATGTATGATTTAGATGATGAGTATGTTTATGTGTTGGGAAATTCTTAATTTTGGTGCTGTTACTCAGGTTAGAACGCCAAGATTGTTTTTTGCTTCATCTGATTTTGACCAATTATAGGATGGTGTTATTGTTGTTGATAGCAGGTGGTGTTGGCCATGAGGAGTCGAGGAGGGGAAGCGGCTGTCTTCCACACTCTTAATCGAGCGCAGGAGTTGTACCGGAATAAAATTGAAAGTACTGCAGCGGCCGATGAGCTGGCAACCCTCTTTGCTGAATGTGCGATCGTGGAAGCAATGCCATCGAATGCTGAATCATCAGAGCGTCGCACAGCAGGTCCCCCTGTTGTTGAACATGGGGTTCACAGGAGTTCAATACTCGCAGAGACTGGCCGGAAGCAAATCGTGCTTGATGCCTTTGAGGACGGAAGCAGCTTTGTCTGTTTACAGTGTGGGGGTCTTGTAAGCAATCAACGTAAGGAGGAGCATTATACTTTCTGGTGTTGTAAAATCTGAGCTTGCTGGCAACCACACCGGATTGATCACCTTCCACCAGCCAAGTGTTCCCGTGGACTGTGATTTTAAGAGTTTGTCAGATGTAGTCGGAAGCGTATAGCACTTGGTAGCTTCTTGCCTCCTAGTGGCATATATCATACTCAGCAATGTACTTCATTAAAGGTAAAGTTTTGAGTACCCGCGCTAGTGGATTGATTTCTTGTGCATAGGAGGTTGTCACGCGGTCTAAACTTAAAGAGTGCAGAGAGTCCTATGCCCTTGTTATGTAATTTGTATAATTGACAGATTGCATAAAGATCAAAGAAAGAAAAGAACACCCTGCTTATGGCTGCTGGTGGTTTTGAACCAGCAGTTTTCAGGATGTTTAGTCAAAACTCTTGTTGATGCATATTCTCCCTTGGGTGTTTTCCTCTTCAATATGGCTTGAAATGGTGGATTATATGTTTCAGTGATTTTGTAAACTCAGGTATCCATGGCCAACTGTTCAACCTTCTTCATATTTCATTTCAATGATGTGCTTCATCCTAAGAGTATTGCACAAAGTAGCTTACATTAGCAGGTCAAATAAGCTGGGATTTGCAGAAAGGACAACAAAACAGGGCAAGAATGAGACTTGTAAGAGAGCACAATTTGGCAATAATTTGCAGCGTTACCCATTTTATTACTTGCAGCAATCTGTTTTTAAGTACAGGGAGAAGGGCTTCTCTTATGTTGCAGTAAATTTACTTACAAAAATGTTTTAATGCTAATACACACCACATTCAGTCACCTAAAGTACAAACCAATCTATAATGAATGAATCTCTATGCTATAAAAGAATGCTTAAAGATTCATTTTGAACAATCAATTCCTACTTTTTAACACAACAGAAACTAAAGCAAATATGCTAAAATCACAAGGCAAAATCCAGAAAGGAGGGCTGCTACAATTTCAGTAACTTTAAAGCTGGAGAGACCCCTACCCTCCCCCTGCCTTCAAGATTCTGAACTTTGACAAGGATTTACAGTCATGAAATTGCGTTATTCCTCTGCCATCCAACATGTCACTGTCGTTGTCGTCGCTGTTTCATGCTCGTCTCCTAGGATGAAACTTAGTGCAGACTGATACGATCTGGGTTCACCAGTATTGATTTCTACAAAATTTTTAAGTTTGAATAAGCAACCAAACTTCCAATTCCTGTACATCAATGAACAAAGGTTCCCAACTACCTTCTTCACAGCACCTGCATGGAAATAATAACAAAAACATGAAGGTATATGCAGTACAAACTTTGAAACCAGACTTCAGCAAACAAGAATCACTAAGCAAAGATGAGACAATCTACAGGAGCCCTGCTCGAAAAAGGAAATTTAGCATAGTTCAACCTATATCATAAGCTTCAAGGCAATCCTACAACTCAAACATTAAGGACATGCTCTCATTTGATGTATTTAGCTACGAACAATAGACTCTTACTACTGTTTTCCTTGTTGGTTTCAAATGTATGTAGTTTAAGATACTTGGTGGTGTTGTAAATGCAGAAAAGCTTTATTTTCTTAAGCTCAGAAAGTTATAGAATAAACTACCTGTAATGGTTTCCCTGTACTTTCTCGTGCTATGAGACTCGGACCAAAGTGGCAAGAAGAAGAATATACAGCCAAGAAAAGGGAGCTAGCGGCGATTTCTACACATAATGTCTGGTAGAGCCTGCTGACGGGGCTTGGTCCGCATGATAGTCTCATCACTGTGTCTAATCCATTCTGAGAGCTTCCATGGTTTTTGCCACTTCCATTTGAACTGTAACAGCCACTGGTGATGACTCCTCTTCCATCTCCACAATTTTCCACCTTGTCCAGCTACTGCCAATTTCTTCATTGTTAACTGACCAATTGGCATCATCTGTACACCAAGATTATATTGTATGAGCCAAACAGCAGGTGATTAAATAGCAACAATTTGTTTTTCATGTGTAAAGAAGAAATGCGGTAGAACAACCTTTCGAGTTTGGTCCATGAAGGCTGCTGACTCTCTAACTGATGCATTGGCAATGCCTGCTGTATACTTGAGCTGTTTCTGTGCTGGCACAGGGATTGGAGACAAGGGACTGCTCATCTCATCAGCTAAATGTTTGTTGGAGTTGCACTGTTAATTAACAATTGCAGAACCATCAAAATATTAGGCAACAGGATCATTCGACAAAATAGGAAAGCAAGCAGCAGTAGAAATAAATTCAAGCAGAAAATTTAATAAGAAAAGCCCTGAATGAGGAAAACTGAGAAAAGCGTGGTGGTAACATTATTTGATCATTGCACGGCATTAACATTGCAGCAGCCGATATGGTTTCATGAAGTGATCCATGGACTACCTTTTGGTTCCATGAAATGGAATCTGGAAGCAAAAGAAATCAGTGGATAGATAGATACTTACAGGTGGTGGTGTCGACAATCCATTGGGAAGAGCTTGCTCTCTTATCTTGAGCTCCTTTTCAGCTTCCTTTCTCCTAATTTCGCTCTGACGCAGTAACATTACGAGTTCTTTTAGTTGCTCCTTCATTTCCTTGACTTCAATTTCCTTGTCCCATAACTGGCACCTATTATCAATATTGAAAAAGTGATTTAAATGCATCTCAACAGAAAAGTCAAGCAAGCTGCAAAACAGATTTAAAAGCTCCAAGGACAAATGTTGTAGAAAAATCTAGGCAAAGAGCAGGTAGAAGAAAACCTTGCATCTCCAAGGGAATTAAACATGTACTGGAGCAAGTTTTTTGCATCCCCCATAGACCGTAGTTGGTTCCACCGTCCACGACTGGTAAATGCACGCTCACGCTCTTCGGCTTCTGAAAGCTGTGAAGCCATTGCAACTAGTGAGTTTGATGAGATGCTCAGCATGTTCTCAAGAGAAGCAATTCTTGCCATTCTTGCAGTTGGAGACATGGAAGCCGCCCTGACCCATCAAGAAAAAGCAGCTCTCAGTTAGAATGAAATGCAGATAGGTCATGGTAAAACAAGCAAGGATGTTGAAAAATATATGACAAAATGAGCGAAAAATCTGCACCTAGACAACCCATTTTTCACTCTCGGAGGGCTGACCCCTTTTGCAACAAACTCGTCAACTTGTCTCAAGACAGCCAGCTCTTCTGCTAATGCTGCTCTTCTGCAGAAGAGGTTCAAGCAGCCAAAATTGATGAGAACTTACTTAAGATTCAAATGCAGAATGCCAATGCAACAGACCAAATAAAGTGAATACATACACTTGACCCTGCTTCTCATACTCGTAACGAACTTCATGAACATTCACCAAAACTTCTAGCTCATGGTCAAGCCAACGCTGCAAGGACTTTTCATTTCCCTGAATATTAATTGTAAATTAGCATGATTTATGTCAAACCATCAAGAAGTGCACAGATAAGAGAAAATGAGAAGCAAAGACAGATCTCCAACAGTTACCTGCCCATTGGTACCAGTTCCATTGCTAGTCACTGCAGTACAAACAGTATGATGAGAAACCAAAAAGAAATATTTTCTTCATATTAAGCAATAAAAGCTCCATAGTACCCATACTAAACTTAATTCAGAGTTGTTGCTATCTCTCGTCTAACACCAAATGGATAAATAAATACTCAAACCAAAGATATCATACCAGAGTTGTCACGCGCTGAAGATTTACGGCCTTCTAGTAATTCTTTGAGTCTCTTAGTAGCCATTGCAGCCTCTTCTGTTTTTCTTTGAAGAACCTGAAACAAATATGGCAGAATGAAGGACAGACATCAATTTCCATCAAAGATACTGGTACACTGTTACAAGGAAGAGAATCCAATACAGGTGAACATACATCACAAGGCCCACTGTACACCAAGAGAATGTATAAAGAGAGAAATTTTATGACTTCAAAACAATCAAAATTCACCTCAACTTGACAATCAAAAAGAATATTGAAAAAAAATAGGCCTAGTTGTCCAAGTTCATACTTAGAAATGAGGGTTAAGCTTTGGGACCTTTCTGGGATGGGAAGCAAGTTAATTTATTAGTCTAAGCTGAGAGCCAATTTCAGTTCATTGGTGTTGGCCTTTGAACAAATAATTTGGAAAGTTGAACTGTGGAATTACAAATGACATTGACATCTCAATCAAGTTCATCCATAATCCATTCTTCATTTACCACTTACAAGTTAGGAGTCAGCATTTTTTTCAGATTGGCATCAAAATATCTTTGAACATGGGAAGGGACACCTACCATTTTTTGACGCTGATTCAAAGCTTGCAGCTTATGCCTCTCATACTCGTTCCTTCTCCCTTCTTTCTTCAGCTGCAGTTTTGTAAGCATCAGCATATGGAATCAGTATAAATAATGCCAAGCCTAATCCATTTGAGTCATAAATGTGCAATAATAATATTCAAAACCATAGAAAAGATACAAGAAAAATAACTGATCTCTTTATTGAAAGACGAAATTATGGAAAATTAGAATGTCTAAATACAAGATAGTCCTGAGTGCAAGTGTTTGAACGAACAAAAAAAAAAAAAAAAAAAAAAAAAAACAAAGGAATCACAATCTGAAAACTTGCTTTTTCAGAGACTACATATTTCAGCATTTTAATTTATATATTCCAACCAAAATTTCTCTGAAATGCTGCATCCAAGAGCCTCTAGCAGAACGTTTGGTGCTGTTATATGCACATGACGAGGAAGTTGGGATGGAGAAAGGTGCCTAAGAGTCTCAATCAGTCATACGAACTTCCAGAAATGAAAATGTTACAAATAGCATCACTCAAATACATCATAAAAGTGTCAAACACAAACCAAACAAAGTTTCAGTACCTGCAGCAATTCCTTCTCCCGAGATGCTTTCCACTGTCGAAATTGTTCGGCCTCCTGTTTAATCTTATGTTGCAGTTGAACCTAGAGATGCCAAATGTTTGATCCGATTCAGGAAAAAGAAAAGGAAAGAAGATTAAAAAACCCAAAGGGTTCTGCAATCCAACCTTCTGGGCTTTAATGGATTGTATTTCATCTTGTAACCGTTTAGCAGCTTCGTCACTCTTCTGTTTCTGCTTTAGAAGCTGAACCTGGTTTTCTTGCTTCTTCTTAAGATCTTGTATCTGAGACATATAATGCAGATTTTCTGGGGTCAGATTATGATAAAACTTAATCGGGTTCTCATTATAATAAGAATATCTTAAACAAGATCACCTGTCCTTCAAGAGACTTTAGCTTCAGTGCATGCATATCTTGCAGCTTTTGAGCTTGCCCATCAGAGTTGGCCGAAAGGTTCTCAACTTCTGCCAATAATCGGTCCCTTTCTTTCTGCATTTGCAGGAGTAAGAAAAACAATCAATTTATAGGTATAAAAAAAAATTACACGTACTCTTTTGTATTTAGTAACTTGTTTTACCTGAACAGTCCTTTTTTCTTCCTCAAGTTCAGTTATTTTTTTACCAAAATGTTGTTTAAGTGCCAATGCATCCAAGCCTCCAAAAAGTTTCATCTCTGACTGAAAAAGCCATTTGAAGTTACAGTAAGACGAGCAATGCGAACAGGCACTATTGCATGATCATTCTTATTTTCTTTTCCTGTAAGAAGACAGTTTCTACACATATTGATGATAAGCAGATCAAATAAGAGGCAATAAGGGAGGTACCTCCTTTTGCTCTAAGCGTCTATTTAGCTCATTCAACTCTTTGTCCATTGAATCTTGAAGAAGTGTATGCTCCCACTCCTTGGCAGCTTCTTCATCAATATCTACAGAATCACCTGCCATGATCCAGAATGACAGCCAAAGATGAAATCAGTGGACGTCTGATGTGAATAAATACTAGTACAAGCCACAAAATTGACCATACATTTCTTCTCAACAATGACTGGCTTAGTAGAGACTGTTTACTAATACTTATGAAGAGAAAACAAGTGTTTACATGCTACCTCCATCCCAGAATAACATTCCAGTTTATTGTACTGTTTTAGTTCAATAAACAGGACTATTATTTTGGGACTGAGGAAGTACTTTATAATCTGAGAAATATACCACTTTCACTCATTTGATAATCAGATGACTCCATACTCTGCAAGCCCCTTTTAAGACCCTCACTTTTCACTGAGAAGGAGTTAGTGACCTGGAATAAAGGCCAATGCGTTTTGTTAAAAGCTATGGAAAATTGTTTCAATGGAGGAAAAGCTTAACTAAGGATAGCTGAATACTTTAGTATTTGTATCACAATGCTCAGTTGTGGCACATCTGCTGCGATATTCATGGAGTTCCCGACAGAGCTCCTCATTATTGGCTTCAAGCCAAGCAATCCTTTCCCTTAGAACCTACAAGAATTAGTGCTAATTAATGCACTTTGACCAGATCATAGTGCCATCTAAATCAATATTGAAGAAGCCAATAAGTTCCTTCTAAGTTATTTAAGCCAATAAGATCTCATATCAGTATTCAAGAACCTGTATTTCATCAGGAGAAGTTCCTCCTCCACGAGCACAAAGTTCTGCTTGCAAAAGCTCTAGTTGTTGTCTCATCTTCAACATCTCATTTGATATGGGATCTCGGTTAACCTGTAGAACAGTGCACCACACTATTCACAAATAACTCCAGCAAAGAAAGCTCAAGCCAACAGTTTGGATGCCAAAAATAAAATTTGTGTCATTTCAATACTTACTACTGGCTTATTCTGGATATTCCTTGCACGGTTTGCATACTTCAATGTGTTAAGGGTTTCTTCAGCATTTATATCAGCAGGGCTAATGCAGGCTGGATAAGAAAATAGTTCAGAAAAGAAAGCATGATGATAAAAAAACATTAAATTGTTGCTAAACAGAATAAAACATGTATATAGCAGAAATGTGAGATTAATAGTTTCCTTTTCCTAACTCAAACCATAAAATCTGAATTAAGAAAGAAATAGCAATTTATAAGAACCACAATAAAAATATAGAAGGCACCACATTCTAGCAAAGGAAACTACCTATCATGACAGTCCTGCTATTACCACCAAGGGAATCCTGCCAAACACAAAAACTTGCATAAACTAAAGGAAGAACGAATAAGAATCAACAGCATTGAAGAAAATTTCATGGCCTTTTAAGAAAGATGTGCAGAGAAAGAGGACCATAATGAAATCATTTGCTCTGTAAAAATATCTATGGTGATCAAACCATGCTAACCTGTAACAACCGAGTAAGTTTACTATCTCGATATGGAACATGAACACCTTCTTTCCGTTTTTTCTCATCACCGAGAGCACTTATAACATTACCAAGAGCAAGAAGGCCCTTATTAATGTGAACTCCTGGTCATAAAAACAATAGCCACATGAACTTCATGTTGAGAAAAAAAAAAAAAAAAAAAAAGCATCTTTCTCAAAGTGGTATCTAATAGAGGAATTTTACTTGCCTTCCTTGAAACGAAGACCATCAGAGCCTGTTCTTTTGGCACGCTCTGATCCAGCAAGATCCACCAAATGTAACTTTGCACAAAGATATTCTTCATTTATGTATTCATTTGCATTTCCATTACTAGGAGTCATAGTATTAAGCTTACGCATCTGTTCCATAGTAATGGTGAAGATGGCATGTGAGCGGCTGAAAGAAAAAAGAGAAAAGAAGTCAAAATGTCATACACTGATTAACATCTACTTGTGCCTCAGACATATCACACACGTAAAATTACTTACAATTCCAGTCAATGCTGTAAAATGGATTTCATGAATGAGTCTTCTATTTTATTTCACCTTGAGGCTTAAAATTAACTAAAAGATATTGCATGCTTTTATGTCAAATATACAGAATTGATCAAGTCATTGATGGAAGCAATTAAAGTACATTTGTATCTTTGATAAGCTCTTTGCTCATCTAGGGAGGAAATGGTGTAAAAGTTGCTAATGCAGGATTGAACATAAACATGGTCCTTCCCCAAATACGATAACAGGTATATAGTTGTCCAGGTTCAAACAAGTAAAACAGAAAACAGTTTCCAAACCACCAAATTACGAAAAAAAAATACAAGACACATTATGTACAAAATTAGATTTACAAAGAAATTAAGTTGGTATGTACCTGGACTGATTGTTCATGTTTGTACTTCCAGTTGCCCTGCTCAATGATCCTTGCTCCAGGCAATCAGCCATTTCTTTTAGCGTTTGGACACTACGTTCACTAGATCCCGCAAGTGTTATAACTCCATTTGATGTTTCACGTATTTGTATGGGTGATTTTCCAGGGACTGTAATTTTTCCTACATGCCCATTTGTCGTCTCTGACTTGTTTGCAGAACTTGGGTCCAGTAAGTCTCTTACTTCTTCTTTATGTATCTTCACAAAATAACTCAATTGTCAGATTGTTGTTGAGTAAAAATCAAGAATCATTGTAATGTAGAAACAAAAAAGAAAATAGCCATTTACAGATGCAAGAAAGATAAAAAGAGGCCGAACCTCGATGAAGGAAACATGTAACTGGAACTCAGTTTCATGCTTCAAAGTTTCTATCTTGCTGAACAAAGCATTCATAACTTGGGGAATCAGCCCAGTGTGGGAACCATCTTTAAAGCTAGTGCCCATTGTATATGTTTTTCCTGAACCAGTCTGCAATTCATATAAAAAATTATGCAAACATACTACTAGAACAGGACTGCATTACACAAGTAGTAAGATTTAAAAAAGGTCTTAAAAATGGCAAACAATACCTGACCATAGGCTAGAACAGTGGCATTATATCCTTGAAACAAACCATCAACAAGAGGAGCAACACACTCTTCAAACATGAGATGCGAAGGAGAAGCTGTGCTCCCATAAACTTGATCAAAAGTGAAGGAATGTGTACCAATTTGCACCTGCAGAATGATTACAATTGACATTCAAAATTGAGACACGAGACAAGGAAACACCTCTCATTAACCTGGAAAACTATATTACAAAATTATGATGCAGTCAAAAGAATAGAAGAAGATGGTAGAAGGAAGAGCATTATATGAAGTCTAAGAAAGAGAAATTGAACAACTTTTATGGGATGTTTGAGAACTTTTCATAAGATATAGAAAAATAACTAATCCTGCCATATAATGCAATATGACATATAAACCTGAAATCCTCTTGTTGCAGAATATGGAGAATATTTCTATAAAATATTCTTTAGTTGCAAGAATTGCACCAGATAATTATATAACGAGCTTGACAGGTGGAATGTTTCTACTTCACAAAAATTAACATAAGAAAGTACTTCCAATGAATCAAATTGCCATTCAACACATTTTCTTGATCAAAGGATATCTCTTCATGAATTTTGACATTTCCATAAAGAAAGTGATGATTAACAGATTGCTGGTAATGCTACATAATCAAGTTGGGTTCATAATGTGTTGTCAACATACATTAGACACAATAATGAAGAATTATTAAGCCAGAAGAGGCAGCAGAAAGTATCCAGTCGGCTGCCAGCTTTAAAAAAGAAAAAGGTTGAATAATTATGATGGCCAATCCATTATATACAATGAACACACTGGAAGATGCAAAACAAGATTTTCACTTTTCTGCAAATAAAAATTTGATAAGATCAGATGATTAAGCCCAACAGGACAGCATGCATGACTGTAATTAGTCCTCGACTTTCCCGTTTGGGATAAAGTTGAAGAGGTTAAAAAAAACACAGAAGCACACTTGTAGATCTAGCTTGCCCACTAAACCTCAAAGACATTCGTTTTATCATAGCAGATAATAAGAACATTCTTTCTCCAATTCCGATTACATTCAGACTGAAAATCTAAATCTCCAGATGATTAAGTGCGCATGCAAATTCAGACAAGAAAACCCATTGACCTCGGTGAAGAATCAAACTTTTTCCCCTCAGAACTGATGTTTTACTATGTACAATGCACGAAGTAGAACATCGGATATGTAAAGAGGAACAAAAACAATTGAAATTTGCAATGTCTAAGAGGAAATGCTATGACTTCGGCCTAAAATGAAGCAGAATTCTGGCAGTTTTCCTGGACAATCCAAACAGCTCAGAATGAGAAAAACTCAGTTTTAAGTTCATCTGAACTCAAAGTCTACCACGAATTCCCCAATAGCAACAAAAATGACAAAATCCCAGAAAAAAAAAAAAAAAAAAGATGAATTTTGGAAGACTTGATCAGCAAAATAAGATCCAGAAGCCCAGAAGAAAAAGAACAAAACTTGTCAAAAAAGCTGATCCAAAATGCATTTCCACCAACAAACACCTAAGTTAACAATAACAAAATTCTTCAAAGCTCCGGACTCCAAGAATAGCATAAGAACGCATCAATCACATTATGAGTGTGACTGTACCTGAGGCTTCCCAGGGACCACAGTGACACAATCTTTACAACCCTGAAGCCTCTCATCTCCAATAAGTGGCCTAATATGAACTGCAACTTTGACACAACAATCTTTATCCTCCCCAGAAGAACCATTAGTAGCAGAAACAGTTTCCATTCCAAGAACAAGCTGCCCACAACAGTGAAAACAGAAGAAAAACAACAAAGTTACAAACTTTGGTATTCCCCTTTGCTTCAAAAATTGTTTCTTCACAGAAATGGAGAGAGATTACAGGACAAGAAAATGATGCAGCAACCATAAAACCACTTCAAGAAACAGGAAGGAGAGGAAGGCAGACAAAACAAATGCAAAAGAATTGATGGTACTTAGAAGACACAAAAATATAAAGGAAGGGTAGTTGAGGGAATAAAAGAAGAAGACTTGGGGTGTATATCAAAAGAAGGTGGCTTATAATGCTTATGTATGTTAGAGTAACCGCTGGGACAGCTCTAATAACAACAACCACTTTCACTTTCTTTTCCCTTTTCTCATTTCTTTGTTTTCTCTTTTTTATTTTGTTGGTCTTCCTCACTCACTCACACAGTCACAAACTTCTGGAGTCTGTACAGCTCTTTCAACACAAACCAACCCACAAAAAAAACAAAAAAAAGCTTAGACAGTTAGATTAATCTTACATCACACTCTTTCCTTATTTGCCCCTCTCTGTTCGCAACGGCTTTTCTGAGATTTCCTACCTAAACAACAGTTTGTTCTCTCGTTGTCCCCCGTTTTGGCGGTTAATTTCTTTTTTCTTCCTTGCCCCTTTGCCCCTTTGCCTTTCTGTTTCTTGATTTAATAAGCAATGCAATAGAGACATTTGCAAAAAAACTCCCTAATTTATCCAAATTCGGGTCGCTAATCCTCCATTTTTTATGGGTTTTGGCGCTTTTTTTCTTCTTCCATTCATTGTTATGGGACTTTGAGAAGGGCGTATTAAATGGTTCTTGGTCCTCAAAAGGGCTGTGTGAACGTGTATATCAATATCTCACAATGATTAAATAATGTGCATGTTGAAATGTACACGTCTGGGACGTGTTGTGTTGTGTGTGTTGGGCTGTACCCCTTTTTTTTTTTTTTTTTTTTGTTGTGGATGATTTGGCTTCAATACATAGTACTGCCATGAAAGAACACCATCTCCGTAGACTTTAGTAGCGAAGAAGAAAGAAAAAAAAAAAATTTGGAAGAACACAGCGGGGAAGCCACGTGATTCGGAATCGTTTGAGGATTACGGGATTCGGGAGACTTGTTTTGTTCCACGAGGAAGGAAGCTCTCTCTTGTTGGCCTTTTTCTGCTTTCTTTTTTATTCTATCATCAATTCTTATATTATCTTACTCATAATGTTTAATGATACTAATCCAATACTTAATTAGTTTACTAATTGCTTCTAATAATGTTCAATTCCGTCTTGCAGAAAGTTCCCGTACTGTTTTGTTTTCATTCTTTCTTTTGTATAATCAAATTTATGAGGAAAAAGAATCTCTTTTGAATAGAATTCCAAAATAATAGTAAATAATAGGTTCGAAAACTTTCTCGTAATGAATTTTCGGAACTTAATTTAGACCACCGGCTATAAAACTCAAAACACCCAAATCACATATCGTGCTTTGATTGATCAGGATTAGAATCTGACTAAATTTAATTAACACTAAGAATTATATATAATTAAGTTTAATATACAGGATAATGACATTAATAGCGTTAGTAACAATTTTCGAATCGATAGCATTTGTGAATGAGCATTTCTTCGATTTAGTATTTTAATAGTAGAACTATCATAAAAACAACAGTTTATTCAAAATATTTTCTTAACGATAATAACAGAAACCACAAACCATCCCATCTTATTCTATGATGGTTTTGTTATAATTTTAATTAATTTATTTTCTTTCTAGTTATTTATTTTCTCATTTTATACTGTTTTGTTTTGTATTGTACATACACAAAATAGGACTCTTTTTAATATGTTAAAGAAATATTATGTTTTGATGAGGGATATAGATTTGAAAGTCCAAAGATTATGCATTTGCAATGTTCATTTAAAAATTGTAAAGAATTTATAAGTGAATTCAAAATTCTAGTTATCGAGTTAAAAATTGATATAATTTGGATATTATTAATTAGTTTTTATGAAAATAATAAATTGTTTATTAATTACATAATAGCCATATTTTTGAAAAGTCCATAATCTGATAAATTCACTATTTAAATCATTTAAAAGTTTTTTTTATATATTTTTGTCTCTAATACATTTAAAAAAATCGACAATATTTATTTACTTTTTCTCCTTTTACATCTGAATCACCCCGACAATTCAAAAAAAATCAATATTAATGAAATACACTCCTATAAATTTTATAGGTAATTTAACAAAATTGATCACCGAAAAAACTTTGAATATCTTTCCGCATAAACCAACCTTCATATTTACATAGTGTATACCAAGTTGACTAAGAAGGTTATGCTTGGATTAGATTTCACCTCCAAACTTAACATTGATAAACTATGCATACATAAGTGAAGCTGTAACGTTGTACTTGTTGTGTTTATTGGTTTCCTGAGATTGAAACATAAGCTGTCCTCCCTCCAATTCCTATTGCCCGAAAACCCGAAATTGACCCAATCTTCAACCTAATTGGGTCATCATACAAAACTCCACCCACAGGGAACCGGGCCGGGTTTAAGCAAATTGGTCGGTATCATCCATGCACGGACTATTTAATCGATATTATCTGAATCGATAAAAATATTATTATAATTAAACTGTTTAATCTTAAAAAGAAATGAATGAACATCGTAATTTTAATAATAGTAGACCATAAATAAATATAAAAATGGACCCATAATATTGATTCAATTCCTACCTCCCACCTAAATATAAATATAAATATTTCATAGGGATCCATTGGGTGTAGGGCATTTATATTAAAAGTCCCAATTTTGGGGGCCAAATAAAAAAGTGGTGTTCAATTCTTCCTTCCAAGTTCCACCATAATAATTATGTGGATGGCACAGTATTATTCAAATTTATTTATTTTGATTTTTTTTTGAAGCATTAGATTTTTATTTTTGGCCATCTTTTTTATTTATTTGGTGATTTGTGAATGTAATTATTCGTGGCAACCTAAGGCACATGGTTTTGTTTTTTTTTTTTTGTAATCTATGCCATATTATTATCAAAGCTATCAATAGGGTCCGCCAATTTAATTAAAATGGTCATTGTTTTCCTATGGTCCCTTTCATTTTTTTTTAAACCCTAAAATCCTACTCCTTTCTATATTTAAAAAAAAAAAACCAATTTTTTTTTTACGTAGAACGCATTTAAATTTTAGGAATCCACTAATTAAGACAAAGTTTTTTTAATAAGTAATATTTTATTTTTTAATCGATAATATTTAAACTCATAATTTATGAGAATACTACATATGTCAGATTGTTATTCACTTAAATTATTAACATTTTAAAATGTAATTACGAAAAACATTATCATCATTTCTTCCATACTCCACTTTTAGAAGTCTTGAATTTTATGTTTATTTGCATTTCTTTAGTATATTCATATTAAAAATATAAGTTTTTATAAGAAAAAAATGTATTAAAATTTTGTTTGTTTAGAATAATACAAAAGAATTTTTAAAAAGGATTAGAATTTATGTGAGATAAATTAGTGATTATTTATATACTGTATTTTTAAAAAAAATTTAAAAGAAAGAAACATATATAATAAACACAGTCTGTTGTTGATGTAGAGCGAACTGGGCTACTTTAGTTTGTTTTCTTAGCAATGGAGGAAAGAATTGGAGGTGGCAGAATATATATCAGAGAGTCTCAAGTGGGAATAAAGTGAGGTGAAAGGGGCGGAGGAAAGATGGACAGCCGCAGGGCTTTGGCCGAAAGGGACGGTGGTGGTGACGGTGGCGTGGAAGGAAGGGGGAGGAAGAGTAAAAGGGATAGGTCGGAGAGGGAGTCCCACAAATTTCAGAGACATTGCCAGCTGGTGGTCTCCTACCTCACATGGCGTTTTTATATATATTTAGTCCTTCTATACATACTAAGCTATCATCCACCCCCGATGGATCCCACTTTCAGTCAGTCAGACTCCTCCAGGCTGAAGGCTCCTCCATGGGGTCCCCTACCCCCTGCTACTCTGCCTGTATTTCCGCACTATACTCCATTTTTATCTTTTTCTGGTTTTTAATCACTTCCAATGGAGACATCTAATCTTTGTGGGTCAATACTGGGCTTATTATATCTGCAAGGCTGCCTTGTGACCCGGCCGTGACACGGGTAGCTATTTTGTTACTTGTGTTTTTGTTTTACGTGTCACTAGTAATTGTGTTACACGAGTCCTTTGTTTAAGGGACCATTTAGTAACATAGTTAGAAATCGGAATCAAAATGAGAATAATAATAAGTATGAATTTTGCGAATCAAATAAGGTTGTTTGGTTTGTAAGTTGAGTTTGAGTTTATAATTGTGTAAAATATTTATTTGATCCTTAATATATTATATTAATGTCTATTTTATCCTTAATATTAGGCTAGAAGACCATTGAGGACACAAAATGAAAAAGAAAAAAAAAACATGTGGATGAGAATCAAATTGAAACCCGATGGTGAATTTCATGAAATCCATGTCAGATGGGTTTCAAATCCAAACCTCCTCCCTCTTCCAAACAGCAGGAATGAGAGGGTTATGGTATTGAAACCCATACTCAAGGCCATAAACTTCCCAACCAAACGGTCTCTAAAAGTGAAACTATGATATATTTTTTTATATAAATGTGACTCGAAATGAAGATCTATTATTTTAGGTGAGAAGTGCCTACTATTGAGTTATATCCCTCTTATCCTGAATCTATGATATTTAGTTCTTATATTCATTTTGTGGATTCTTCAATTTTTAAAAATATGATTATCATATATATTTTTAAAATAACGAATTTGAATATGTCGATCCTTTATTTTTTAAAATAGGGTTATCACATATATTTTTAAAACAATGATTCAGATCCAATATGGTATTTGGCTCTCAGATTTATTATGTCAATCATTTATTTTCCAAAACAAGGTTATCATGTATATTTTTAAAACAACGGTTTAGATCCAATCTCAACGTAAGGGAGTCTTGAGAGGGTTATGAACACGTATGTTAAAATTAATTTATTCAATTTTTTGGTCGCGTCACTTTCAATTGTAGGATTGAAGAAATTAGTGATGGAGAAATATAGTATATTTATATTATTAAAATAGTTATTTTTATCGTTCTCAATTTTTAATATACATGAAATATTAAGTTTGGTGCTAATGTATCTGAATTCTAGTGTTGATGGCTCTAATTATCTTCATTAGAAACTAGAGAGTATTTAACATAATGCTTGTTTTCAATATTCAGTTCCTATATGCAGTGGATTCATAGAACATGGTGAAATTTTGTGAATTAGTACAATAAAAAAGAATAATTTTCTCACTCTCATTGATCTCTTCTTCATGTCCCGAGTTATTTCACAAAATGTCTCTCTCTAAAATAGGAAGGAGGATAATTACATGGAAAAGATAAATTTACGTATCGATTTTGTCAATCAAAAAATTAATTATTCATTTTTTAATCAAAACAATGTTATTTTATTATTATTTTTACTAAATTCTTTGAATACGCTTTCCTATCATATAGTCGTGACACAAACGAAAACCCGTGATACTAGAATAATTTGCCTAAAATGAGTTTACTAAACTTTTTATACACGCTTTTCTAATAATATGGTAATGACACAAACATAAACCTGTGACACTAGAATAATTTGCTTCAAATGAGTCTATTAAACGTTTTGAATACACCTCCCTAGTGATACGGTTGTGACACAAACATAAACACGTAACATTAGAACAATTTGTCTAAAATGAATTTACGAAATTTTTTGAATACACCTTTTTAGTAATAGGACTGTGCCACAAACATATACTCGTGACACTCGGATAATTTGCCGGCAACAAATCGGTAATTCTTGGCTTGTGATTGATGTCTTGTCTTCCTATGGTCCTATGGTCTAGTAAACGTAGGCGATGGTTATGCTAACTTTGAAGGCAGTCAGCTTCATTCTTTTTATGGGGTGCGATCAGCCTAGGAACATGCACTTTCTACCTTAATTTAACCTTCCTCCCATTCCTTTCTGCCATGGCTGCCATCTCTTTTCGACTGTAGTATTTATATTTAAGAAGATTCCTCCATATTTGTTCATGTATTTCTCGTACTTATTTGGAATTCTACGGCAACAACAAATGAACACATTTTAATGGACCCTAAACTAAACCCTATTCTCAATATTAAAAAAAAAAAAGGGCCTTCATTCTTGGTGTACACATTCTATGATGGCTCTAACAATGATTCCACCAACCACTTTATACTGAACCAATGGAAACCTTAAAAATTCTGACATAAAGGGTACTATATTTCTTATGCTTTTAGTTTGGCTTTGGTTTGACCCCCCAACGAGGCTAGCTACTTGTGTCCTCTTCACCATTCAACCCAATTTTTTTTTTTTTTTTTTTTTTTGAAGATGGCATTACGACTAGAACCACTATACATAGTTGTTGAAACAATGTTCGCAAGTAGTAGTACCTTATGGTTGTTCATTGCAACAGTGGTATTATCTAGGCGCTTTCGGTGGCAATATCTGCCCTATTATCACTTTTTTTTTTAGCATAAAATATTTTTTTTAACAGTGCAGAGTATAAGATTTCATCAATAAAACTAATATGAATGAGAGAAGATACCCACGAAAATAAATTTACTGGTTGAATTGAATTCGTAGACAATATGACATGAAATTAAGAATAAATTGGACCTTTAGTGTTCAAATCTTGATTGCTCTGTTCATTCAGATGTTTCTAACCGTATTAGTTGAAGAAAAACTAGTACCATTTTTGGCTTAAATTGAATCAATTAGAAGATAAAGGTCTGATTTTGAGACTGAAATAATATAATAGTACTATATATTGTTAGGTTCCTATCAGCTAATTGAGCAGGTGGTTAGTGCTATAAGTAGCTTAATGTATCCGCTAAACTAATGTAAAACAAAATTGGTGCAGTCCAACCTTGGAAGCTGCTATTCTTTATTAATATTCTTGACAACCGAAAAAGAGGGATTTTTATACTAGAAAATAAAAAGAATGAACAAATTAATTTAAAGGGCTTTGTTAGATTGATGATGGTCGGTGTAATTTGGTAGTATCTTTATCGAACAAATGCATAAACAAAAGAATCAATCAAACCCTAATGAGACATGCATTCATGCATGCATGCAAAATTATTCTTAATGAAACTTCCTCCTTCTTGGAATGTTTTGGCCTCCCACAATAAAATATTATTCCTAATCTCATCCTCCATTTACAAAACAAGATTGAATTAACATTAAATTAACCGAGTATTATGTCAGTTATTAAGAGTTAAAAGAGGGAAGTAAAGTAATTTGCAAGCTAGCTAGTATATATGGACATATTTGGCTATCTTTTCAGGTATAAAAGTCAGCTAAGAATTGATTGAGAGGGCAAACAGTTATGTTGCCAACCATAGCTAAGGAAAAAAAGTGTAAACGCTAGATATTGCATCAAGTATAAGACTGAATGAAGACTTTGAACACAAATAATTGTGGTAGAAGTTGTCATTTTTTTTTTTTGGTTTTTTGGGGCAGGTGGAAGACTACAAGTTAAGCAATATGCCCCCACAAAAGAAGGGCCAAAATGTTTGCAAGAAAATTTCAGCTCCTTCATAAACAAGGAAGGGGGAGGAAAGAAAGAATGGGCAGAACTACTGATCTCAATTTCAGCTTTCATTTTCCCGAACCTAACGCTCCCTTCCATTGTATTTTCCCCCAATATCCTACCGTTAGCTTGGCTGCAAAACAAGTAACTATGACCCCAAATTAAGGTCCCACTCCACTCTGCCACAAAGACATTTTCTTAGGATCCAGTTTTGTCATATTTGGTGGTTAGGTAAGTTTTTGCAGTCCATAATTTCTTGAGATGCCACCTTGTTTGATCTTCCCTTGGAGCATCCACAATGTTTTGCTTCCAAAATAGGTTAATAAATAGGGTTAATAATATCAGATTAGCTTTTCACTAACGTCTCATTTTATTAATTTTTTATCTCCAATAATTTCATATTATAATAAGTTAATGAATGGACTCACTATAATATTATATTTATTTCACTTATAATATAAATATTATAATCAATAGTTAAATTTATTTTACCAAATATAAATGAAAAATCACATAACATAAGAAATATAAATAATTATTTTATAAAATATTAATTAAAAATAAAAAACCAAACGTGCATAAAAATACATAAATTGCGATTACTAGAACTTGAATATTAAACATATTACATTATATTAAAGCTATTTTTTTCACAAAGACATCCTACCACGTCTCAGAACACTAACATCACGTAAAAAATAACTAGCACCACGTCCAAAAACGTCTACATCCATGCATGTGAATTTAAGCTATATTTTCACAAAGACAGCCCACTACGTCTTATAACACTAGCACCACGCCAAAAACAACTAGCATCACGTCCAGAAACGTCTACATCCATGCATGTGAATTTAAGCTATTTTTTCATAAAGACAGCCCACCACGTCTCATAACACTAGCACACGTCAAAAACAACTAGCACCACGTCAAAAAATATATACATCCATGCATGTGAAATTAAGCTATTTTTTCACAAAGACAGTCCACCACGTCTCATAACACTAGCACCACGTCAAAAACAACTAGCATCACGTCCAGAAACGTCTACATCCATGCATGTGAATTTAAGCTATTTTTTCACAAAGACAGCCCACCACGACTCATAATACTAGAACCATGTCAAAAACAACTAGCACCACGTCCATAAACGTCTACATCCATGCATGTGAATTTAAGCTATTTTGTTCACAAAGACATCCCACCACGTCTCATAACACTAGAACCACGTCAAAAACAACTAGCATCACGTCTAGAAACGTCTACATCCATGTGTGTGAATTTAAACTAATTTTTTTCACAAAGACATAATGTGTAAAATATAAAATATAATACATGACCAAAATGAAAAATAATTTATAACATAAAAGTTTTAAATAAAGAGTACATCAAATAAATAGTACATAAAATTTGTAAATAAAGAGTACATCAAATTTCAAATTAAACCATTAAATTACATGCAACTAAATAGATAAAATTTTACAAAATCCTATTTTTTGTCTTCATAATGTCCTTTATAAAGTTGCATTAATTTAAAAAAATTAAAAAAATAATAAATGACATGGTGGGCATGGACCTTTTTACACGGTGTAATCACAATACACCCTTCACAATGATGCAATGAGGTTAATAAGTGGGGCTTACCATCTTATTAACCCAAAAAATGCACCATTGTGGATGCTCTAAAGGTTAATATAATGTTGCAACGACAACAACATTACTTTAGTACTTGCTAGCTAGGTTTTTTGATGTAGGGTTTTTTTTTTTACCATTCTTCACTTCCTTTACATAATGCCTAAATGTATGCATAGTATAAGGTTAAAATCTTGAATTTTGATGAATTATATATGATGGGATCCTGATTTGATTTGTATATTTTGAAAGTTGACTTAAAAAAGTTTGAAAGAACGTGAAATTTGTGGTACAAACATAGAAAACTACTTTCTTATTCTAATGGAATGAACCTAACCAAATTTGTAATTTTTTTAATTTAATTGCGATATATAAATATAATATAAATAATTCAAAATAAACTGCTCAAATAATTATCTTTTAATGCGTTTTCTAACTCATTCACATGGAAATTTACCCTTTAATTTGATTTGACACGAGAAACAACATGAACTACTAAAAAGCTGATACCCCTTGAAATGACATGTTGTAAAGGTTCAAGCCCATAAGAATACATTTCCAGGCCACCCCACAAAAGAAAAGACACCCCAAACACCCCACACAACACACCCACCCCCCCTTAAAATAAGAAAAGGTTTATATGTAATACTTGTGCGTGACTCACTGTTTGATTCTGAAGCATAGCATGACCATCCCACATTGAATTTTCATCTAAAAATTGAAGGGGTTCCTTACTGTCTCCCCAAGTCTGCAGCTTTTAACCCTAATATATATTCTTTCGGTGGCCCTTTTTTAGGTAGGTTGGCAATGAGATGTTTACAGCTTTAGGGCATTTGCCCTAAATCCTAATTAAAATTTTGGCTAATGGGCAAATGCATGTGATTATGTGTATAATTACCGTCTAAACACAACACAACACAACACATTCATTCATGTTAAGACTTAGGTGGACAATCCCACATGATTGATTATGTTCATAAATTATAAGCCTTTCATTAACCAAAGCTAACTAAGGCCACTTTTTGGCAAAATCAGAGCAGATGATGGAGAGGGGGTCATGAATTGTCACTCACTTAGGTGTGGAGTTGTGCAACTTTGCATCACATGCTCTAGCTCCCTCCCCCTCCCCCCCACCTCCTTTCTATTCCAACATTATTCTTATCCATCTTTCTTTTCTCCCCCCTTTTTTTGTGTGTGTATTTATGTCTTCTTTGAATTGATCATTTCCCAAAACCCTGTTGCCCCCTTATTAATCAAAACCAAAATGAAATCATTACTGATTTTGAGTTTGAGCGTAACAAATACTGTTACGTGAGATAGACAGAATTTTGTCATTTTTATAATTAAATCAAATTAACAGTAATAAAATATTAAACGAGAAAAAATAATTCAAAATTATCAAATATATATCGATATAAGTGATGGGATTCCTCCACTAGTGTAATCATATCAATATGGCCCTATTTGCTCTCAAAGCAAATTTTAAGCAATCCGATTGTGGCTCTCTTTCATTCTTTGTCATATCCATTCTCCACTATCTTGGATCAAAACTGCAATTGCCTTTTTCGACCCTTTATTATTTACATTCACCACCTCAAATCCAAGCATCTAAAAAAGCAAAACGGGGAGTGTGGAACATATCATGTGCGTTACTGCAAAATTTCATCATTGGGGTCCTTCTTCAAGATGCCGTTACTACAATTTTGGTACAAATATGCCAAGCTTGGTTGGATTGGATGGAGTTCCTCACAAGATGGAATAATGCGGTAATAACTATTCTAATTCCCCCAAATCAAAAAAAATGATGCGCTATTTTTTAACGTAAAAATATATTTTTAATTTCTTAGTTCGGATGTCAAAATCTAGTTATATATTTTTGTGTGTATATATATATATATATATATATATATATATATATATATGAATGATGTTGAGATTTAGTATACGGGAAGGATGATTCACTTTCAAAAAAATTAGCATGATAGGAGTGTATTATCCACAAAATGCATTGTGAAGACTCCATGAACGGTATTTGGATATCATTGAATCGATTAATCTTAAAAATAACCCCCGTCAAATTATAAGAATGACAAAGTTCTCCCCATTTTATTTTATATATTTATATTGTAAAGACTACCCCAAAATCTTTAGACAAAACTGTAACAACTCATTAATAATCTAACCATGTGTTGGGTTGGGTTGGGTTGGGTGGGTGGGTGGGTGGACAGTATAACTAACAATCATTTCAAACTGTTGAGAAAGATCATCAAACGAAGTTGGCCCATCATATAATACCGAGGTTTTAAGCAGGCCACAGCCCAGATATTTGGTGTTTGGTTTTTGGTATTTGGACAAGTCCACGATATGGGCCGAGATTTTAGACACCATTTGGCCCTTAATAGGAGTAGTTGTCCTTTCACGTGTGTGTGTGTTTTTTAGCATCATAATTCTTTGATTTTTTTTAAGAAAAATCAAATTGTATATTAATCATTACAAAATTTGTTAGAAGAACCTTTTGTAATGTGATGTGTAATACTTTAATAGAAATAATATTTTATGATTAATAATATAGTTTTTCCAATGTTAATTGTTTTTCATTTAGGTGGCAAAATATATCTTACATCTAAGAGTAAATATTTTTAATTGTGTTAACCTAATAGAAATAACTCATTTAATGTATTGGCCCCTGAATTTGCATCATTTCTTCTCCTAACGCATGCTTCTTTACAATTTGTCAAAATGATACATTGCATTGTCCTTCTACTCGTAATATATAATAATTGCACTTAGCTAATATAGTACCTTCATTGTAAAAAAATATTTGTAATGTAACTCTGCAATTATTATATAACAATTGTCAAAACATAGCTATATTTATAATTTAAAAATAATACAACATATAACTTTTTAAAACAGAATAAATAGTATACATTCTTCCCAAATATTTTCTCTATCTAAAAATTATATTAATATAATTTTTTAAAAAAACTTTTAAATGTATAAATAAAAATTACGATAATAAACACCTTTTTTGTATTATATATAAAATAAAAAATGATACGTAAATTAAATAACTATTGTTATAAGATAAATAAAATAGTAGTAATACTATATTTAATTATTTTTAATTAAAATACTAAAAGACTTGATTGGGATTGGATAGCGAGTCAATATCTCAACAATGCTAATAAATTTTTTTGGCCATCCAAGTCAAAGAACTTAAATGCATGGTCATATACCGATTAAATTGAATTACCAAACTAGCATTTTTCGTTTAAAATAATAATTTAAATTTTACAATTAAATTTATAAAATTTAATAATTAGGATAAATAAATGAAAATGGTAGTACTCTATCATGTTATTAACATTAAAATTTTAAATTTTTAAGATTTAATAGTTAAAATTTTAAATTTAATTTTTTTAAAAAAGAATTGGAATATGGGACTAAGGGGTAGCTTTTATTACCATCATTACGCAATAACAGAATATTACAGGGACCTCGTAATAAATATATTATTGTACTCTACCGCCACCTGCCCTAATAGAAAAATAAAAGGGGAAATTAACTATTAAACCCGGGAATAAGTACCACTCTTACCCATTTACCCAGACCAACAAATTCAGGACTTCTCCTTCTCTCATACGAAGTGCTGAAGAACAGCGAAAAGACAACGTCGCAACAAAGAAAAGATGTCTATGCCTGGAGGAATAGCACGAGGCCGACTTGCTGAGGAGCGCAAAGCCTGGCGCAAAAATCATCCCCATGTCTGTTTTCTGTTTTTTTTTTTTTTTTTGGAGAATTATAGTCTTTTCTTTCTGGGTTTTTGGTTTGTGCATATGTCACTGAATGGATTGTCTTATATACTTGATTATTATTTTTTTACTACAAAATTTTGGTTTTTAGAATGTATTTTGAGTGGACTACAAGAAGTTGGTGGTGGGAATTTTTCTTTTTGGTGGAGGTTTGATTTTTTTTTTGGTGGTTCATGTTTACAGGGTTTTGTTGCAAAGCCGGAGACTGCTGCTGATGGGACTGTGAATTTGATGGTCTGGCATTGCACCATCCCTGGAAAGGCTGGGGTAAGTTTTGCCCTGATCAATTTTGGGTATTTTACTGGTTATTTCCGTTGGATTTTATAATGTGAAACATAATAGGGCTGAAAAGTTCAATCTTTTGTTGATTGCGGATGTTTTCCTTTTATTTTTTGGGTGGTAGCAGTTTTATGCCCTTTTGATCCTTCTTTGGTGCAAGAGGTTTTAGATTGTTCCATATGTTTGATGGATTTTCTGTCAGTGGTTTTTGGTTTGGGCTTTTTGAGGGTATGAGAAAATGCAATTGTGGAGTTAGTTGCACATGCCCTCTCTTGATCTTTCACATTGTATTTGCTTCAATTGCATTTTGTTCTACCAGTTATAGAAGTTCAATGGTGGTTCCATACTGAAGTGGGCTTTGGATATCATCAATAATTATCCTAATCAGATAATTAGTTTTCCAGAGTCTGTCTGATTATTTATCCGTAGTTCTATATAGTATAGATGTTTGAAGGTGAGGCCATATATGTGCTACCAACATCATCTTCCCATGAGAGATGTTGACTGGAGTTTTGTTCAGATGGTTAATAAAGCCTTTATTTTGAGGTAAATCATGCTTCTTTTTTCTTAATTGATAGAAATGGCAGTATGAGGCATAGAGATCTCCGCCTTTGTGGGGCCTAGGACTGATTGGCCATCAAGGCCAAGTGTACTTAGCGATGCCTTTTCTTAGTAACGGCTTACTTTTGAGGTGGTGCATGCAGTAATGGCTTTCTTTTGAGGTGGCGCATGCTACTTTTTTGGTAATTTGATAAATAAGGCTGCATGGTGCATAGAAATTTCCGCAATAAATAAGGCAGCATGGTGCATAAAAAATTCGGATTGTGTGGGCTTCGAGACAAATTGCCCCATTAAGGCCTAATGTACTTAGCCTCGCCTTATATTTAAGATAAGAGGCCGTCTCTTCTCTTATAGTTGTGGATTCTTGTGATCTTTTCGAGGGTATATGTAGCCTCGCCTTATATTTAAGATAAGAGGCTGTCTCTTCTCATATAGTTGTGGGTTCTTGTGATCTTTTGGAGGGTATATGTGCTAAATTGACTACTACGTGCATCATTAGACTCTCTTTCAGTGGATGGAAAATGGTTGGTTCCTCGAAGGTGAAATTTTTAAAACTGAATAATTTTCTTGGGAAGGAACATGAAAGTTGAGGAGAAAAACTATTTTGCAAAGAATGACAAATATGAATTTAGATGTTTCCTGATTTGTGTTTCGATACAAGAAAAAAAGATTAGATCTTTCGAGTGCAACAATGATTAATTTGCATTACTTATTGATGTTTAATGAATTAGCTGTAGCTTTTTGGTTAGTTGATTACTCTGTACCTGAAATTTCAAATGCTATTGTTTGATGACTGAACTAGCTCTTTTGGCTTACGTGAATGATGCTTAATATGTTAAACAAAAGCAATAACTGAATCTTTTTTTTTTTTTTTTTTGGTTAAACGTAGACTGATTGGGAAGGTGGCAACTTCCCTCTCACCATGAACTTCACTGAAGACTACCCTAGTAAACCTCCCAAGTGCAAATTCCCTCAAGGATTCTTCCACCCCAACGTCTACCCTTCTGGAACAGTGTGCCTATCCATCCTCAATGAGGATAGTGTGAGTATGCTTACTTATCATTCTCTTGATCCCTTATGCTAGTGTTTACACATGACCAATTAGGAGACTTCACCTTTGCATTAGGGATGGAGACCAGCCATTACAGTGAAGCAAATTCTAATTGGCATCCAAGATCTGCTTGACCAGCCAAACCCTGCTGATCCTGCACAAACTGATGGCTATCATATGTTTATTCAGGTGTGCTTAATGCTTGAATTGATTGGTTCAGTGTGTCATTGATTTTTGATGACCTTAAGTTCTGAAGAATTAGTAAATGGTGTTTGCAGGAACCAGCAGAATACAAGAGAAGGGTTCGGCAGCAGGCCAAGCAATATCCACCCCTTATCTAGTACCATGCTTAGATGTAATTACTTTAGGGTGACAGGTATTGTTTTGCTTATTTCCAGCTACTGCCGGTAGTCAGCTGAAAAATATACCTGGACATTTTCAGTAATTCATAGAACATTTGGTACTTGTCTCAACTGTGTTGTTGAGGTGCATATGTTTATCTTGGTTGGTTTTCTAGATTGTGCGACTTGAATTCAATTGTTGTTGCATAAACCCCAATGGTATGAATGATTTTAGCTTCAACTTATGTTTTAACGTTTAGTCTTACTTATTTGATGGCATATTATTACATTTTGTGTTGAAGAATATACTTAACTGTAAAATGTGGTTGGGTTAGATGACAATTTGTGAGTTCTTGAAGAATGAGAATTTTTCTCAAGGAATGTATGGCATTCTATTGGTTGTGTATCCCTGATTCCATGTTGGTTGTTTATGTTTGGAGTATCTAGGACCGTGTTATAGAAATTGGTGGGATTCTGGGTTAATTCCTAGGATAGGAAATTCCCACAAAATCCTTGACATAACATAACATGATCAAAATCTGATAAAGCTTTTGTCTTTTATTCTTGATCAAAATTCAGGAACATTTGCCTTTGAATCAGATAAAATAACATGGAAGTTTGAGATTTATACGAATACTAGCAGCCAACTTCCTGAAGTTTGAGATTTGTAGTGTTGCTAGAATACATTATTTCACCCCAAAAGCACTTGACTTGAGGACATTAATCAAGCCCAGCAGATTTTGATAAGATGAGCCACCAACTTGCACAGATTTATGTGTTATCCCTGCAAGTTCTTTCACTCTTTTCCTGACTTCTTGGCTTTCTTCTGAATCACACATTAGTCTATTGATTCCCTTCTCTATTTGTGAACTCTCCATCACCACTCCCTCTATGATTGCCACCAGGAACCATTGATCCGATCCTAAACTGATTCCGATTTTGAGGATCGAAGAAACTAAGATCTCATTGTAAAATTGCTCAGCAAACAGGGGCCAAGTAATCAGGGGCACCCCCGAAGTCAGGGCTTCAAGGATTGAGTTCCAACCACAATGGCTCAAGAACCCCCCAATAGCGGGATGCTGCAAGATCTTCAATTGGGGAGCCCAGCCTTTGAAGATCAATCCCTTGTTTGATTTTGTGATTCTTTCTTCAAAACCATCTAGCAACCGATAATCTTCTTCGATTTTCCTCACAACCCAAATAAAGGGTTGGTTTGAGTTTTCCAATGCTGCTGCAATTTCATCGAATTGGGCATATGAGAATCTAGTCATACTTCCAAATGAAACGTACAGGACGCTGTGGGGCTCCTGAGTATCAAGCCAATCTTTTCCGGTGAATTCAGCACTGTTTGTGATGGAATACTTGCCGGCGAATTGGAATAGAGGGCCGATGCTCCAAATCTTTGTCCCTATTACCTTTTGATAGTATTCAGCGTACTCAGGTTCCAACTCATCAAAATTGTCAAAAACCAAGCCGAAACTCCGCATCTCTGAACCTTTGATTTCCTTAATGTATCCTGTAAAAAAAGTCTCGTTTTTCAAATGCTCCTCTAATTGGGACCTTTTCATCTCAATCCTGTCTGGAAATCCAGGAATCAAGAAACTCTCAGACTCCGAATTGACCTTGTTGTGATGTTCATACGTCTCCAGGCTGTGAGGCAAACAATGAGATACGAAACTGTTTGGATAAAACATTAATCTGGGAATCTTCATTTTGTCAGCTAAATCAACAGTCCAAGGAAAGAACATGTCCGAGAATATGCAGTGAGGACGAAGACACTCGATAAAATCTTCCATTGGCTTCTGCAGGAGGGGCGGGGCTTGGAACACTTTCCCCATCATTTCCAATGTAGTTGCAGCTGGGAAATTCTCGATTCCTTCAGGTAAGCCCATTTCAGCTGCTGGGAATTTGAGGTTATGGATTGAAATATCTCGTCCCAATTGGTTGTCATGATCGATGGAGGATTGAAAGAGTGCGGCATTGTACTTGGTGGTCAGAATTGTGACCTTGACGCCCTGGGCGGCAAAGACCCTGGCGGCGTTAACAAGAGGGATCATATGGCTTGGTGTGAAGTAGGGGAGAAACAGGACATGGAGTTTAGTACTGCTTTCCTCCATGGCCATTGCTTCAGATTCTGAGATTCTCTGGGAAACGAAGAAAGATTACCGGAAAACAGAGATATGGAGTATGAATGTATTCCAACTCCGCTATGCAGTTGCGTCCAATTAATAGGAGGATTGTGTGTCTACTGTAATGATGAAGACTCTTCTGACCTAGTGTGGAATACACAGATTTTTCTTTTAAAGACGAAAACTTGACCAGACTTTGAAGGAGTAGGCATAATTTATTAAATTTTATCATAATAATTTCCCATTGTGGAAGATTTCAAATGAGTTCGTCTTTGATTAATGAAAAAAGAGACGCCCTGATTTAGCCATTGCCGAGGAAAAAGAAAATACCTTCTTCATCAAGTATTACTGCAATTTGTTGAGCAAAACAGAAAAACGTGAATACTTGCAAGCTATGAACACTGCAAAAATGGGGAGACATTTTCTGATTTCCTTAGTACTAAAAGTCTGATACAAAAATGGTATATATAGTACAAGTAATGGCTTTCTACTGAAGCCTGATCTAATAAGTCCAAAAGTCCAACTAACTAAAATTAAGCGTACATCTCAGGTGACTTGCTGTAACTTGGAAGGGACATGGATGGGATCAAGGAAACCTTGCTTGTATGCATCTCTAACGACATGACAGTTAATATCAATATGTTTGGTTTTCTCATGAAAAACTGGATTTTTTGCGATGTGAATGACAGTTTTATTGTCACATTTGAAGGGAATACGCAAAGGAAGAACACTTGAAAATCTCTTAGAATGTAGGATATCCATTGCAATTCATGGACTGTTGCAGCCATGGACAGCCTCTGCAGTGGAGCAAGAAATGGTGCTTTGCTTCTTGGTTTTCCATGATTTTAAACTATCTCCAAAAAAGATGCAAAAACCTGTCAATGATTTTCTGGTAGTGTTGCAAGATCCCTAATCGGCATCACTGTAGGCTGTGAGCTAGAAAGAAGAGGATGCTGAATAGAAAATGCCTGTTGAAGGCTAGTGCACCAAATATCGTAAAACATGCAAGGCAGCATTCCAATGAGATTGGTGTGGTGTATGCACAAACTGACTCAATTGTTGAATGGAGTGTGTAAGATGAGGTCTTGTATATGTAAGATAGAGCAGCCTACCAATAAGCCTCCTGTACTAATCATGATTGGACAAAAGAGGAAAAGGATCCTTATCTTCAGCTGTGAACTTTAATCCTGGAGGGAAAGGAGGAGTCAGTGCAGGGACTGCAGTTTTTAGCATTCCTGCATCACCTAAGAAAATTTAGTGATACTTCCAAAAGAAACAAACAGAACGCTGTGTGGCTCCTGACTATCGAGCAAAAATCCTTCCCAGGGAAAACAGAACTACTGTTTGTGATGGAGCTGTCTTTATTGTGTTTACTTCAAATTGTCGTATAAAATTGACGGCATTAGATGGTCACTGGGTAACGGCAGACTGAGTTAAATTTTGGGAGGAAATGATGGCTTGGCTTGTGGCCAAGGATAGGCTTTTGACAAACAGGGAAAGACACAGAAGGCACCTCTCTAATTCTCTAGCATATGTTCTTCCGTGGTGGTGCGTGTCAGCATCGTTCTTTGCTGTAGCCATTAAGCAATGACCATTTCAGAATCCGCAAAAACTGATAAAACTTTCGTCTTTTATTCTTGATCAAAATTCAGCAACATTTACCTTTGAATCAGATAACGTAACATTGAAGTTTGAGATTTATAGTACTAGCAGCAAATTATAGTAAAGTCAGTTGTTCTTCATCCCAAAAGCACTTGACTTGAGGTCATTAATCAAGCCCTGCAGATTTTGATAAGATGAGCCGCCAACTTGCACAGATTTATGTGTTATCCCTGCAAGTTCTTTCACTCTTTTCCTGACTACTTGGCTTTCTTTTGAAGCACACAGTAATCTATTAATTCCTTTCTCTATTTGTAAACTCCCCATCACCACTCCCTCTATGATTGGCGAGTTACACCATTGATCCGATCCTAAACTGATTCCGACTTTGAGAATCGAAGAAACTAAGATCTCATTGTAGAATTGCTCAGCAAACAGGGGCCAAGTAATCAGGGGCACCCCTGAAGTCAGGGCTTCGAGGATTGAGTTCCAACCGCAATGGGTCATGAACCCCCCAATAGCCGGATGCTGTAATATCATCAATTGGGGAGCCCAGCCTTTGAAGATCAATCCCTTGTTTGATTTTGTGATTCTTTCTTCAAAACCATCTGGCAACGGATTATCTTCTTGGCTTTTCCTCAATGCCCAAATAAAGGGTTGGTTTGAGTTTTCCAAAGCTGCTGCAATTTCATTGATTTGGGCATCTGAGAATCTAGTTATACTTCCAAATGAAACGTACAGGGCGCTGTGGGGCTCCTGAGTATCAAGCCAATCTTTCCCGGTGAATTCAGCACTGTTTGTCATGGAATGCTTGCCGTTGCCGGCAAAATGGAAAAGAGGGCCGATGCTCCAAATCTTTGTCCCAATTACCTTTTGATAGTATTCAGCGTAGTCAGGTTCCAACTCATCAAAATTGTCAAAAACCAAGCAGAAGCTCCGCCTCTCTGAATCTTTGATTTCCTTAATAAACCCTGCAAAAAAATTCTCCTTCTTGAAGTACTCCTCTAATTGGGACCTTTTCATCTCAATCTTGTCTGGAAATCCAGGAATTAAGAAACTCTCAGACTCCGAATTGACCTTCTTGTGATGTTCATACGTCTCCAGGCTGTGAGGCACACAATGAGATACGAAACTGTTTACATAAAACATTAACCTGGGAATCTTCATTTTGTCAGCTAAATCAACAGTCCAGGGAAAGAACATGTCGGAGAATATGCAGTGAGGACGAAGACCCTCAATGAAATCTTCCATTGGCTTCTGGAGGAGGGGTAAAGCTTGGAACACTTTTCCCATCATTTCCATTGTAGTTGCAGCTGGGAAATTCTCGATTCCTTCAGGTAAGCCCATTTCAGCTGCCGGAAATTTGAGGTTGTGGATTGAGATATCTCGTCCCAATTGGTTGTCATGATCGATGGAGGATTGAAAGAGCGCTGCGTTGTACTTGGTGGTCAGAATTGTGACCTTAGCACCCTGGCCGGCGAAGACCCTGGCGGCGTTTACAAGAGGGATCATGTGGCTGGGCGTGAAGTAGGGGAGAAATAGAACATGTAGTTTAGTACTGCTTTCCTCCATGGCCATAGCTTCAGATTCTGCGATCCTCTGGGAAACGAAGAAAGATTAACAGATTTATTAGTGAACTTGTGATATGCATTGTGAATGGATTACAAGTCCGAATGTCTTTAAGTAGCGTCTACTGTGTGACCTCTATACATTTAAATATGTACTTTTTTTTTTTTTTTTTTTGTTGATTTGCTTCAAATTATATCAACTTTAATTATGTATAATCTAGTAATCATTCTTAAAAGAATAATATAACTGTTTAAATATTAATTTATTATTAAAAATTTTCAAAATTTAAATCAAACAATTCAAATTTATAAATAACTAATCAAAAATTCATTAAATAAATAAACTGTTTCAAATTTTCATACGCTAACGTAAGTTTTAATTTTTTTAATGTATATACAGATTTTAAAACCATTATATTTTTTATTAAAATTTTTTTTATATACTACTTATAAATAAAATTAAAAAATATATATATGTATAACTCAATGATTAGGTATTTTCCGATGCCGTTTGTCTCCTTCATTTGGAGGACTCGGCCGTTTCACCCATTCTGGAAGTTTTCAAATACCTTGTCTTTAGTTAATGAAAAAATATACGCCCTGATTCAGTCATTGCCGACGAAAAAGAAAATACCTTCTCCATCATGTATTACTGCAATTCACACAATTGGCAGAACTATATTGGATGGCTTGTTTGGCTTCTTAATTCTTATGGTGTTTGTATATTCTTAGCAGATTGAATCAGTTGTTTGGCCCGAAAGCACATGTTTTCATATCTATGGCTCAGATGTTATGACTCATATCTTTAATAATAAGTTTAAGTAAGTTGACTTAAATTTTTTAATCAATTTAATAATAGGATTAAATTTGAACCGTTAAATTAGTATTCGATGGTATATAAACTAGTTATTTCCCTGGCTTAATCAATTAACACACAATACACTATTATATGTGTGGGTAGAATAAAGATGCATCTCTATCTGGCTATCTACCGCTCAAGAGGGTTAAGGTGGAAAAACTAGTTTATAGGGATTATTGTGATCCTGCTGCAGATCTAGCGGTCTCGCGTATCTGGTATATCTAATTATTTTCTATCTAATGATGAATTTTGTATTAAGGTATGTTTTATGTGCGTTATCTATGTGGTTATTATTATATTCAAGATACTAATTGTTATAATTGTTATGACATTCTTATCATGTTAAAATTAACACACCGAATCAAACCCAGAAGATTCTGATGAGATGATCCACCAATCTCCACAGCTTTTTGAGCAACCAATGCCATTTCCTTTGCTCTGTAACAAAAAATGCCCAATCTACCTTTGTTCTTGCTTGCTGAAATCTGCCCTGAAATTCTCCTGAACCCGCTCCACATGAGAGGTTATCTATGCGGATGTAGTTTATAGGAATTGCGAGGTGGAAGTAAATGATAGGGAAATGTATGCGGATCTAAGGGACGATCAATTTTATTTACCCTTCAATTTAAGAAGGGAATGTCATGAATGTAACCACTATTAAACTCTTTAAAAAATCAAACAGATTTGAAAAATGTGGTGATTGAAAGTTCGTGGAGTCCTGCTGTATCACATAAACTCAGATCCTTTGCTTGAACTTGTCTTTTCAAGTTGCTTTAATTGTTTTTTCGCTTTTGTTTTGTTCTGATGATCTTTAAGACTTCAACGTGGGAAAGCAAGAACACACACTTCCGTGGTTGAGTGAATGCGTGCCAGCATCGTTGTTTGTTGTAGCCATTAAGCAATGAGGATTTCAGTATCTGCAAAAACTGATAAAACTTTCGTCTTTTATTCTTCATCAAAATTCAAGAACATCAGATAACATAACATGTAAGTTTGAGATCTATAGTACTAGCAGCAAACTATAAATCAGTTGTCTTCACCCCAAAAGCACTTGACTTGAGGTCATTGATCAAGCCCTGCAGATTTTGATAAGATGAGCCACCAGGCTGCACAGATTTCTCTGCTATCCCTGCAAGTTCTTTCATTCTTTTCCTGACTTCTTGGCTTTCTTCTGAATCACACAGTAGTCTATTAATTCCTTTCTCTATTTGTGAACTCCCCATCACCACTCCCTCTATGATTGGAGAGTTACACCATTGATCCGATCCTAAACTGATTCCGACTTTGAGAATCGAAGAAACTAAGATCTCATTGTAAAATTGCTCAGCAAAACAGATTCAGTGAACTTTGATTTTGGAGTGTGAATGTTTTCTACTGTGAAAGCAATAGGGGAACCTTTTTCGGCTGGGATCTGCAGCAGTGCAGCAAGGGGTGGCAGATATGGAAGGACCGCCAATCCCCAAAATTTCCAAGCCAAGGTGGCGCTGATTGAGGAGGTACTGCATGCATGACATTTGGAGTTCGAGAGGGTTCAGTCAATGAAAGATGCGGCTGGAATATCCTATGGTTGGTTGGTGTAAAGTTAATACGGATGGGAGGGGCAGTTAATATCACAACTAGACTATCCACTGTAGGTGGTTTAATTACCATGTCACTTTTTCACTAATCAATGAAAAAGGCAATTAGGCCCGTAGGTCCCTTGGATTACTATTATTATTTTTTTAAAAAAAATAGATATTTCAATGGGTTATGGATGTGGGTTTTCTCTCATGAACATAGGGAGATGCAGTGTTATAGGTGCAGAATTGTAGAGCCTTCTTGAGGGGTTGTAAATGAGGGGTTGTAAATGGTTTGGCAGACGAGAGAAAGGAGATTGGTAACGGAAGTGGATTTGTAATTTCATCAGATGGCAGAATCTATTGACTTTTATGGAAGTTTTGTTAGGTAGATCATTGAATTATTAAAATGAGATTGATAAATACAGCCGGATGTGTTGACTTTTATGAGAGTCTGTGTTAAAAAAATCTCGTTGAATTATTAAAATGGGATTCACAAGTGCACTATAATATGTCTATAATAAAGGTAATTTTATCACTCATTTTTTAGTTTGATTGACTAATAAGAGATTAAGATATTTGTATAGGATGAAAGAACCATATAATGAGATCAAGAGGTGGTTAAACCACGACAGTGTTAGAGTTTCATATTGGCGCCCATTTAGATTTTTTTTTTTTTTTTACTGAAAAAAACCCTCTTCCTCATACACTTTTTCTCCTTTTTCTTAAGAAAAACTCTAAAAAAATTATATTCCCAGTAAAAATTATCTTCAGAAAACCTTAAACAACATCTACTCTACTGCACATTAATATTTTTAAAAATGATTTTTTATTTCTTAAAAATAGTTTATTTTACATTGAATTTGCTGCAGCTGTCAACAAAATATGGACAACCTCTTTATTAATGTTCGAGTTTCCTAATTTGTAGGACTCAGCCAGTTCACCCATTCTAAAAGTTGTCAAATGAGTCTTTAAAAGAAACGCCCTGATTTAGCCATAACCGACCAAACACAAAATACCTTCTTCGTCATGTATTACTGCAGTTCACACAATTGGCAGAACTTTGCCCCTATAACCAAAGCTAGGAAAAAATGCAATTTTGATCTAACATGTTTGGTCATTTCACTCTTTTGGTCTAACATATTTGGCCTCTGCTAAAAATACCCATTACGTTTTCATTTTTATACGATTTTAATCCATTAACCTGCTACAACAGGTTTTTGTATTAGTCAAAGCAAGTCAAAGTAAAAATAGTCATTCTAAAAAGATTTAAATCCATTTTTGGTCCTCCATAATAGGAGTTATTACGGTTTTGGTCAATCTTTTTTATTTTTTCACCAAAACTAGTCCTACTTAAATTTTTTTTTTTTGCAATTATAGTCATTTTAAAAAAAAATACCTTTTGACTAATGGTTGACTAACTATTTGACTAACGGTTGACTAATCCTCCACCACCACCACCACCCCAACCCCGTCGCTTCCCCCCAGCGGCGGGGTGGTGGTGGCAGGGCGGGGATAGCGTGGTGATGGTAGGGCGTCAGCGTCAACGAATTAGTCAGTCGTTAGTCAAATGGTATTTTTGTAAAAAAATGACTATAATTACCAAAAAAAAATAAGTGAGATTAGTGTTGATGACGAAATAAAAAGATGGACCAAAACCAGAATAGCTCCTATTTTGAAGGACCAAAATGACTTCAAACCTTTTTAAAATGACAATTTTTACCTTTGACTTGATTTGACTAATACAAAAACCTGTTGTAGCAGGTTAATGGATTAAAATCGCTTAAAAATAAAAACGTAATGGGTATTTTTGGCGAAGGCCAAACATATTGGACTAAAAGAATGAAATGACCAAACTTGTTGGACTAAAATTGTATTTTTTCCACCAAAGCTATATTGGATGGCTTGTTTGGCTTCTTAATTCTTATGGTGTTTGTGGTTTCAAAGCCATTTATGAATGCTATTAACGTATGCAATTTTTTAGATTCTTAGCAGATTGAATCAGTTGTTTGGACCAAAAGCACATGATTTTAGATCACGAATCAAACCCAACAGGTTCTGATGAGATGATCCACCTATGTCCACAGCTTTTTGAGCAACCACTGCCATTTCCTTTGATGTGTTCTTGATTTCCCGACTTTCTTCTGAATCACAGAGTAATTTGTTTATTGCTTTCTTTATCTGTGAACTTGCCACCACCACTCCGTCTATGATTGGACTTTGATTCCAACGATCCCATCCTAAGCTGATCCCAATTTTCAGAATCCCGACTATTATCTCGTTGTAAAATTGCTCAGCAAACAATGGCCAAGTAATCAGGGGCACCCCGGCGGTTACAGCTTCAAGAATTGAGTTCCATCCGCAGTGGGTCATGAACCCTCCCGTTGCCGGGTGATGCAAGATCTTCAATTGGGGAGCCCAGCCTTTGAAGATTAATCCCTTCTTTGTTCTTTTGATTCTTTCTTCAAAACCATCAGGAAACCAGCTCCCCTGTTGATTATCTTCGTCGCCTTTCCTCACAACCCAAATGAATGGTCGGTTCGAGCCTTCCAAAGCTGCTGCAATTTCATTGATTTGGCCCCCTGAAAATCTAGCGATGCTTCCAAAAGAAACATACAGAACGCTGTGTGGCTCCTGATTATCGAGCCAATCCTTCCCGGGGAAAAAGGAGCTAGTATTTGTGATGGAGTCCCTGTTGGCGAAGTGGAAAAGAGGGCCAGTCGTCCAAATTTTTTTCCCTATTGCTGTTTGATAGTATTCAACGTATTCAGTTTCCAACTCAGACAAACAGTCGAACACCAAGGCGAAGCTCCGAAGCTCTGAATCTTTGCTTGCCTTGAGGATCCCTGATGCCAAAGAAGCATTCTTGAAATGGCCCTCTAGTTGGGACCTTTTCATTTCAATCTTGTTTGGAAATCCTGGAACCAAGAAACTCTCAGATTCAGGGTTGGCCTTCTTATGAGGCTCAAACTTCTCCAAGTTGTAACGCAAACAATGAGAAATGAGACTGTTTACGTAGAACAGAATTCTTGGAATCTTCATTTTCTCAGCCAAATCTACAGTCCAGGGAAAGTACATGTCCGAAAATATGCAGTGAGGACTGAGATTCAGGATAACATCTTCCATTGGCTCCTGGAGGAGTAATGTGGCCTGGTGCACTTTCCACATCATTTCTATCGAAGTTGCAGCAGTCAAATTCTCTACTCCTTCAGGTAAACCCAATTCAACCGCCGGGAAACTGAGTTTATGGACGGAGATATCTCGTCCCAGTTGGCTGTCGCGATCGACCGAGGATTGAACCAGGGCTGCGTTGTACACGGTGGTCAGAATCGTGACCTTAACACCCTGGCGGCGTTAACCATAGGGATGATGAGACTGGGTGTGAAGTACGGGAGAAACAGAACATGGAGTTTAGTGCTTTCCATCCCGGCTATAATGGCGGTCTGTAATTCCTGGAAACAGAAAAAATCAGAGAAGAACAGACCCAGTGTGCTTTGATTTTAAGCAGACAACTCCTCTTAAAAGCTTCAGTATGGTTAAAGACTGAATAAATTATTGCAAAGACCAAGTATTGCACTAAGTTTAAATTTGCAGCAAACTTGTTTGATTAATTTATCAGACGACTGAATGCATAGCAATGCCCATTAAGCCAATTGGATTTGCCACAAGGCATTCTTGATAAATTATAACGTAGATCAGTCAACTTGTTTCGATGTTTACAGAGTAAGATCCACCAAAGTGGACTATTGCAGAAGGCTTAATTTTATTGGTTTTAAGCCTTTAGCTAAGCTGTCTTTGTTTGTGTGGCATCATTTGTTGTTGTTATTCTTAGACATTGCAGATGGCGAACGAAATTTGTTTAGTTTAATATAATCTCTGGCGCCACAATTTCTTTTTTTAATATTAAAATCATCAGCCGGATGTTTTATTACCTTCTTGATGTTGTCATGCTTTTAATTAGAATATTTATGAATTTACTTCAATCTCACGTTGAAGTAGGACCGTGAACGAGTCAAATCAACTCCGAACTGAGGGTTGCTCGAGCTCGACTCGACTGTAGAGGGAATGATTCGATTTTAATTGAGCGATTAATCTTGAGTTCGCCTCGAGACTTTCAGGCTAAACTAAAAGTTGACTCGTGACTTAATTTTGTTGTTTTTATTGTAGTTAACTACGTTTAGCTTATTAACCCTCGGCTAAAGCTTCTTAAACATCACAAATTTCTGCCCCAAAAATAACCCAAATAGTGATGAAGTTGAGAAAGCGAAGTCACGAACACCTGTAAAATAACCCAAATTATTTTACTAAATATCACATTTTGATTCGTAAGTAATTAAATTTGTTATAAGAAGCTAAAACCAGTTAATGGATAGTGATGAAGGTGAGGAAGCTAAGTGCGAACACGTGAAACTTTTTAGATTTGAATTTATTTGAACGGGTCAAAAGCTTTTACAAAATTGCACACATTTTCTGGGAAAAGTAAAAAAATCCATGGTGTAAATTTCGGAGGAAAAAAAAGAGATTGTTCATTGAGATGAAGACAAATTAAGCGAGGACGAAGAAATTATTATTGTGGATGTGATGGATTTCGCAGAGAAGACAGCTAAAATCATTTTGAGGAAGGAGAGGGTTATTTGAGTTCTTGGAATAATAATTATCAATAGTGACTCTTATTTTACATGATGTTCAGGGATTATTTGAGTTTTAGAATAATAATTATGAATAGTGAGCTTTTATTTTTCATGATGTTCAAGGTTAGAGAGCAGGGAATATATTTTATATTTTTAAATATATATTATATATTTAAAAAATATATAATATAATATATTGTATATTATATAACTAACTCGGTAGACCTATCGAACCATGAATCTCACCGTTCTAACTCAGTATATATATATATATATATATATTTCAAAACAGTCTCACAAGACAAAGAGCTTAGAGGTCGATGGGTTAGCAACCGTGATACTAGCTTGAAGAATAAGTACGAAAGATGAGGAGCCTGAACCTTACACAAAACAGAACGCCCGAGACATATGCTGTACAAGCATCAAAAAAGCTCTTAACTGCATTTATTTACAAAAACCAACTACCATTACCATTTACTTATATTCTATCCTTCTAAATTATGAAACTCTCAAGCCTGTGATCGATGTCGCATCCAAAGTAACCAATCCTCTGAATTTCACTGGAGCATGTACCAAAGCAGTGAAAGAGATAAAATTGCCCCCAGAACCCATTTTAGCAAGGAAGTCAGCAAGTATGTTACCCTCACGATAAATATGTTGCAATGAAGACCCTAACGAGTCAGCTCAAATTTGATTAATTTTAAATTCTAGCTAAATTTTAACCAAACCACCCACGAGTAGTTCACGAACAACTCGATTTGTTTACACTTTTACATTGAACTATCAAAAGATTCATGAATAATAGAGCATAATTAGTTAAAAAAACATAAGATAAGTATTTCGATAAATATAAATTATAATTAGAGTGAATTGTAAAAAAGATCATCATACTTTGGTAAAGTTTAGGTTTTGGTCACTAACTTTTAAATATTCAAAAAAGGTCACTAACTTTAGCATTTGAATTTTAATTTTGGTCATTCCGTTAGAATGAACCGTTAAGTCCACTAACAATCCTATATTTGGAGGGTATTTTTGTCCATTCATTAATGCTATACACATGCTGCTAGCACTACAGTAACGCGCTACAGTTATTTTTTTTTTAACGCATAGCCTTTTTTTAAAAAAATATACTTTTTTAAAAAAATATTTTTTAAAAAAAAAATAATTTACTAAAAATACCAACAAATTTTATTTATAATTCCGCTCATCTATGCTACTTTATTTATAATTTTTATAAATTTTTGGTAGATTAAATTATAAATAAAGTAGCATAGATGAGCGGAATTATAAATAATTTTTTTGGTATTTTTAGTAAATTATTTTTTTAAAAAAAGTACTTTTTTTAAAAAAGTATATTTTTTTAAAAAAAGGCTATGCGTTAAAAAAAAATAACTGTAGCGCGTTACTGTAGCGTGCACTGTAGTGCGAGCAGCATGTGTACAACATTAATGAATGGACAAAAATACCCTCCAAATATAGGATTGTTAGTGGACTTAACGGTTCATTCTAACGGAATGACCAAAATTAAAATTCAAATGCTAAAGTTAGTGACATTTTTTGAATATTTAAAAGTTAGTGACCAAAACCTAAACTTTACCAAAGTATGATGACATTTTTTACAATTCACTCTTATAATTATATATTTATATGTATAAAAAGGGAATATTTATTCCATAATAAAACAAACGAATGAAAATTTATCTATATTGCCTATAATTAAACAAGGGCATCAATTAACAGATTTCAGACGCCTAAAAATTTGTAGAATTGCATTCTTGAGTTATTTATGCTCCATCCGTCTTTAAAAACTTTATTTAAATATTATCAATTTAATTATCGTGGAATATTATATTCGATCTTCACCCATAATAATCTTAAAACCCAGCAAACCCACTTAAGGGAAGATATGTGCCAGAAATAAACAAGGCCTAAGCCCACAAAAAGGACTCCCGGATAATCGGCAGCCCATCAGTCTAGAGGGATCTCAATACGTGGGACTTCATTTTTTTTAAGTGTGGTTTTGTTTTAGATTATAAATTAATGATATTTTCACTATCTATTCTCAATTTAAACTCTAAATTATTTTGAGTTTCAGTGAAGAAAAGCAGTGAATATGTGAATTTTGTTTGTGTCTTGTGTTAAATTTGATAGTGTAATTGTCCTGATTACTTGGCCATTGTTTGCTGAGTAATTTTACAACGAGATAATAGTCGGGATTCTAAAAATTGGAATGAAAGTCCAATCATAGAAGGAGGAGGAGTGGTGGTGGCAAGTTCACAGATAAAAGAAAGCAATAAACAAACTACTCTCTGATTCAGAAGAAAGTCAATGGCAGTGGTTGCTCAAAAAGCTGTGGAGATTGATGGATCATCTCATCAGAACCTGTTGGGTTTGATTCGTGATCTAAAACCATCTGCTTTTGGTCCTAACAACTGATTCAATCCTCTAAAATCTACAAAATTACAAACGAAACAAGCCATCCAATATAGTATTGCCGATTGTGTGAATTGCAGTAATACATGATGAAGATGGTAATATTTTCTTTTTGGGAAAAATGCAAATTTAGTCTATATAGTATAATGTAATGATAAATTTAGTCATGAATGTTTAGTAGTCAGTAAATTTAGTCCTAAAATTTTATAATAACAACACATTTATTCTTATAACAGTTTTTTTTTTACATATTTAAATTTTTTTTTCAATTCCGTTAGTTCATTGCCATGTGGTGTAATCTAATTCACTTGAATGACATTTAGACGACAAATCATCAAGGCAACACATAAATTTTATAAAATTCAACAGT
The DNA here is from genome assembly GCA_030378225.1 of Knoxia roxburghii. Taxonomy (NCBI): domain Eukaryota; kingdom Viridiplantae; phylum Streptophyta; class Magnoliopsida; order Gentianales; family Rubiaceae; genus Knoxia; species Knoxia roxburghii. The sequence goes on from CM059418.1 coordinate 42,270,152, forward strand.
TAAAAATATTCATCCCAATAAATTATATTAATGTGCAATTTTGATGATGTTTTGTTCACATATTATTTTAGTAGATTATATTAATTCACATAGCATTCATATGTACCTCCCATAACAATAAACTTACATAATTGAAAAATTACTGTTAAATTTGTAAAAAAAATATATCATAAAACTAAATTTATTATTATTATAAAACTTTAATACTAAATTTGTTGACTACTAAAGGTTCAAAACTAAATTTGTCACTATATTAACTAAATTTGCAATTATTTTCCTTTCTTTCCCTTCGCCAATGGCTAAATCAGGGCGTCTCTTTTTACATTAATTTAAAGACAACTTATTTGAAAACTTATAGAAATATATATATAATTTAATAATTTAACTTCTAGAAACTTCTTGAATGGGCGAAACGGCTGAGTCCTCCATTATCTTGCTGACAGTTGCAGCAAACTCAATGTAAAATTATACAGTATATATTGAAATTAAAAAAAAGATTCTTTTTTACGAAATAAAAAAATCATTTTTAAAAGTAATATGAGAATAATTTTAGAAGAAATTAAAATTATTATGATATAATTTAATAATTATTTAAATAAAATATGTTTAACTGAAAAAAAGTTTAAAAAAAAAAAAAAAAAAAACCTCCTCCTTTAATGTCTGGTCAAATTTTCGTCCTTTTCTTTGAAAAGAAATCTTTGTCTATTCACTACTCTGCCTATTAATGCATAAAGAGGAACACGCAGTCACACAGTAGAGGCTGCTGATTCGCACTCCATATCAAACTTCACTAAATCTGTTTTTCCGGTAATCTTTCTTCGTTTCCCAGAGGATCGCAGAATTTGAAGCAATGGCCATGGAGGAAAGCAGTACTAAACTCCATGTCCTGTTTCTCCCCTACTTCACACCCAGCCACATGATCCCTCTGGTCAACGCCGCCAGGGTCTTTGCCGCCCAGGGTGTTAAGGTCACAATTCTCACCACCAAGTACAACGCCGCGCTCTTTCAATCCTCCATTGACCATGATAACAAATTGGGACGAGATATCTCAATCCATAACCTCAAATTCCCAGCAGCTGAAATGGGCTTACCTGAAGGAATCGAGAATTTCCCAGCTGCAACTACAATGGAAATGTTGGGGAAAGTGTTCCAAGCTTTACCCCTCCTCCAGAAGTCAATGGAAGATTTTATCGAGGGTCTTTGTCCTCACTGCATATTCTCGGACATGTTCTTTCCCTGGACTGTTGATTTAGCTGACAAAATGAAGATTCCCAGGTTAATGTTTTATGTAAACAGTTTCATATCTCATTGTTTGCCTCACAGCCTGGAGACGTATGAACCTCACAAGAAGGTCAATTCGGAGTCTGAGAGTTTCTTAATTCCTGGATTTCCAGACAGGATTGAGATGAAAAGGTCCCAATTAGAGGAGCATTTCAAGAAGGAGACTTTTTTTGCAGGGTACGTTAAGGTACTCAAAGATTCAGAGAGGCGGAGCTTCGGCTTGGTTTTTGACAATTTTGATGAGTTGGAACCTGACTACGCTGAATACTATCAAAAGGTAATTGGGGCAAAGATTTGGAGCATCGGCCCTCTTTTCCATTTTGCCGGCAACGGCAAGCATTCCATGACAAACAGTGCTGAATTCACCGGGAAAGATTGGCTTGATACTCAGGAGCCCCACAGCGTCCTGTACGTTTCATTTGGAAGTATAACTAGATTCTCAGATGCCCAAATCAATGAAATTGCAGCAGCTTTGGAAAACTCAAACCAACCCTTTATTTGGGCATTGAGGAAAAGCCAAGAAGATAATCCGTTGCCGGATGGTTTTGAAGAAAGAATCACAAAATCAAAAAAGGGATTGATCTTCAAAGGCTGGGCTCCCCAATTGAAGATCTTGCAGCATCCGGCTATTGGGGGGTTCATGACCCATTGCGGTTGGAACTCAATCCTCGAAGCCCTGACTTCAGGGGTGCCCCTGATTACTTGGCCCCTGTTTGCTGAGCAATTCTACAATGAGATCTTAGTTTCTTCGATTCTCAAAGTCGGAATCAGTTTAGGATCGGATCAATGGTGTAACTCGCCAATCATAGAGGGAGTGGTGATGGGGAGTTTACAAATAGAGAAAGGAATTAATAGATTACTGTGTGATTCAGAAGAAAGCCAAGAAGTCAGGAAAAGAGTGAAAGAACTTGCAGGGATAACACATAAATCTGTGCAAGTTGGTGGCTCATCTTATCAAAATCTGCAGGGCTTGATTAATGACCTCAAGTCAAGTGCTTTTGGGATGAAGAACAACTGACTTTACTATAATTTGCTGCTAGTACTATAAATCTCAAACTTCAATGTTATGTTATCTGATTCAAAGGCAAATGTTGCTGAATTTTGATCAACAATAAAAGACGAAAGTTTTATCAGTTTTGCAGATTCTAAAATCCTCATTGCTTAATGGCTACAGCAAAGAACGATACTGACACGCACTCACTCAACCAAGAGGGAGTGTGTGTGTTTTCCTTGCTTTCCCACGTTGAAGTGTTAAAAGGTCAACAGAACAAAACAACTTGAAAAAGACAAGTTCAAGCAAAGGATCTTTGATTCCTTTTTTTTTTTTACCACTCGAACTCAAGGGTAGTTTGGACCGTTTCTTCTTTTTTTATTCTTCCATCCCTTTTTCAAAATTGCTCTTATATTTCTTAATTACTGCCCCAAAATTTTCATCTTCCGCCCCCCACCTTTGGACGGAAAATTTTATAATGCACCCAGGACCAAACTTGCAATTAGAAAGATTAATAATGTAATTTTTATTCAATTTTATCTTAATTTTAAATATAATTATCTTAATTATTTTTAAAATAATAAGATAATTATCTTATTTTTATTTTTTCACCACATTCTCTCTCCACCAAACTAGCTTCTCAAATCTTTTCGATTTAGATTTTCTCTAATTTTTTGTTTCTGTCTAACTCTCCTACTATCTGTTGTTGATTCTACTGCTTTTTTCAATCTTCAAATTCAATATCGGAGTTCTTATCAGATTTTCCTGAGTCAACTCTCCTACCATCTGCTGTCGATTTTACTGCTTACTCCAACCTTCAAATTCAACGTAGGAGTTCTTATTAAATTTTCCTGAAAAGTTGGTATTATAATTTTTTTGAATTTTCTTTTTACGACAGATCTATTTTTTTCATATTTTTCAAATTTATTTATTCCAATGATTTTTTCTTGTTCTTTTCAACCGTTAAATTCAACGACGATATCCGTCGAATTTTGTAGGGAAGGAGAAAAATTATTACCTTTGCAAAAAAAAAAATAACATGTATATTTTCGTGTATATTTTACCAAACTTGTATGTATATTATGTAATAATTATATGTATATTACGAAAATATGACATGTATATTATGTATATTTTCATGTTTATTTCATAAAATTTGTATATATTTGGCAATGCTTGTCGAGACACCCAAAATAATCCGGTTTCCTACCGAACTACAATTAATTTGTAGCGATAGTGGTACCAGGTCGAAATCCCAAAGGAACTAATTTGCAATTCGAAAACCAACGGTAACCAAGAGAAATTTATGTTTTGATCCAAGAAATAAAATTAACCTGTAATAAAATAAAAAAAATAAATTCAATAAACAAGAAATCTTCAATTCAAAGGGAATATGATTCAATTGTAATGTTGATCACAGATTAGAAAGCATTCTTTTACTCAAATCGCCAACTCCTACATTTAATAGAATAGTCATATTAACATAGATTTTTCAATAACATTTATCAAACCTAGCATTTGATTAAATCTTGTCATGACAGACTGGGCACGATAGCGTTCCATGTCTATTCACAACAGCAAGAAACATGGAAAATTAATTGGCTACAAACTAATTAAAAGAAATAGCTGCTTTCAAATAGTTGTGTTTATTTATTGCATCTTAGGCTATCATGTACGTACTTGTCTCACCAACATACATGAATCGCCTAATTGCTACTTGATTTCACCAACTTATGTCTATTACGTAACACTTAATCGATGAATAGCAAGAGAAGAATAAATACTTATTAAGTTGTCAATTCAACAAGTATTTATAGTTCTGAATTTTTCAAGCAATAAATAATATTTGAGTGTAAAAAGAAATCAAATTAAGAACAAACCTCACAACATAATAATTGAAATCAATCCCTTGAATTGAAAGATGAAAACTTAGCCACTCATGTTCAAGAACGTGACCTCAAGATTCTTGAAAAAAACTAAGGAAAAGAAAACTACTTATTTGAAAATTCTATTGTCTACTTGTTCTCCCTTCTGCAGAGAGCAAAGAACTCTCCTTCTTATAACATCATTCCTAACAAAAAAAAAAAAAAAAAAATAGATATTATCCTTAAAATCAAATAACTAAACATTTTCAAATCCTAATCTTGACTAATTCAAGATCTCACAAACGAAAGTCCAGCAAGGTAAAATCTGGTTGACAAAAAATCTGATTTGCAGAAAATCCAGCTGTTGCAATCTAGACCCTGAAGTTTGTAGTATTTCCATTTCGACCCCATAATTTCTGAAAATTTGCAATTTGGTCCCTGCATGTGTAAAACTGAGCAAAATACCTTCAAAATCTAAAATTCAGTCCCTAACACAAAAAATGTGAACATGAGCAACAATTCATCTCATAAAGTCTATAAATCTACAAGATATTCAATAAAAAAAAACACTAAACTAATAGACTTATCAAATCCCCCACACTTAAACCATGCTTGTCCTCAGGCATTCACATTTTGAATCTCAGTCAAGTAGTCATAGTACACAATGAGATAACCAAGGCGATCGTTGATAGAACAAGTGAATTACTTCATTTAGAAAAATAAGTGCAACCATTTCGAATGTACTAAAGTTTCATGCCTCACAAAGATTCACTACATTCACTCCAAGTGTTTATGGGGACATATATATAAGTATTCTCTCAATCAAAACATACTATGTCATCCCATTGGCTTGGCATGTATCACCTCTTCTTAGCAACAAAATGAAATTTTGTAACATCAAAGGGACTTGAGGTTTGTGACGGGTCTAGGGTGAGTAAAAGGTAAGACATATGGGTATGTAAGCTAAAGTTATCCAAATATACGCATGACACATACTCAACACTCACCATCAATCCAAATGACCAATGTATAATGGCAACAATGATACTCCTAATAATCTTAAAACATTATCACCGTATGGAAAAGAACACCGCATATTTCATAAGTCCATGGTGACTTAAGAAATATGAAACATTACAAAAAAACCATACCTCAGAGCCAATTTCCTATACAAACTGAAAACAGTGCCAATATTCTTCCCTTTTTTTTTCTTTTTTTCTTTTTTTTTTTTTTTTTTTTTCTTTCTTCGGCACCTTTTTTTTTTTTTTTTTTTTTTTCCTCGTTTTTTTTTTTTTTTTTTTTTTCTGAAATCGAAATCACCTTCAAGAACTTCCTTGTTCTCAATGTACACAACTAGAGCACTTTTCCGTTTCTTTCTTTCTAAAAAACTGAATCTAACTAAAAGACCAAAGTGAGCACAAAGTTGCCATTACACTGCCACCTCATACCACTAACCAATGTCAAGCATGTAATCATACATATTTCAGATAACAGGATGAAAAGAAGGCTAAAACAACAAGGCTAAGGGGTTATATAAGTGGAGTTACAAGAAAAACAAGTTCAGGCTCAACGTGGTTTACTATGAGAAACAGAGAGGGTAAGGATTTTGAGAAAGCTAAACTTGGTGAACCTAGATGCCCTTATCATATATCACAAAAATTTCACAAGTGCCAATATGAAATGCATAACATGAGCAAATCCTGCGATGTGCATAATATGAATGAACCCTCAATAATTTGAGCAAGTGTGCTCTTTGGCTATGAAAACGCACAAATGGGTTGTTTGCATAAAAGTTCAGCACATTCTTTACTTCAAAAACCAATGAATTGCACAATTCATTTAGAAAACAATTGAGAAAACTAATCACAAGTTCCAATACGCCTTAGTATAATCAAACCGTGTACTTTTGACTCAAAAACCATTTAAATTCGGACAATCGATGTCCTGAAAATTTTTGGAAAATTTTCAATACAGAAACTCTCCCCCCACACTTGATTTCCACATTGTCCTCAATGAGGCTTCATTGAACTCACATAGAATAAAAACAAGGAGCTAAGCACATGTTCATATGAAAGTTCAACTAATACTCATTCATTCAAAGCACATGAAAAATCAAAAATAATAAAAATCAAAGGAGAAAATTTAGAAACTTCCTGGAATAGAGAGCAGTCCTATGATGATGGAGAATAGAGGTGCGAACTTCATCTGTTCAAGGAAAATCTCTGCCTTGAAGATCATTTTTTTATGGCAAAACTGAAAGAGCAAAATCAACAGTAGAAATTTCAGCAATTAGAATTGATAAACCGCATTATTTATTAAAACAGAAAAAAACTAAATATGGGTTGCCTCCCATTCAGCGCAATTGTTTAATGTCGTTATGCTCGACACATGCATTTCCTCAATCAGACAAGTAATGAGGAGTTTCTAATGTGATATCAACCACATTAGAGACATTCAAACCTTCTTGAAACAACTTTAACCGATGCCCATTCACCTTGAATATCTTATCTGTAGCAAGGCTTTTAATCTCAACTGCACCATGAGGGAAAACATTAGTAACAATAAAAGGACCGAGCCAACGAGAGCGTAGTTTCCCAGGCATTATTTTCAAACGAGAATTATACAGTAAAACCTTTTGACCCACATCAAATTGTTTTCTCAAAATCAGATTATCATGAAACAATTTGGTTTTCTCCTTGTAAATTCTCGAATTTTCATAAGCTTCTAACCTTAGTTCCTCCAACTCTTGCAGTTGCAACTTTCTTGACTTACCAGCTTCTTCCAAATCTAAATTGCAGCGTTTTACAGCCCAAAAAGCCCTATGCTCCACTTCAACTGGTAAGTGACAAGATTTCCCATATACTAAACGAAAAGGAGACATACCTATTGGAGTTTTGTAGGCAGTTCTATATGCCCACAATGCATCATCAAGTCTCAAACTCCAATCCTTTCTCCTTGGGTTCACTGTTTTCTCCAAAATGGACTTCACCTCGCGGTTGGAAACTTCAGCCTGCCCATTTGTTTGAGGGTGATAGGCAGTGGCTACACGATGTTGGACTCCAAACTTCTTCATCAAAGTTTCAACCGCCTTGTTGCAAAAATGACTGCCTTGGTCACTTATAACAGCTCGAGGAACACCAAACCTGCTGAAAATGTTAGCCTTGAGAAACCCTACAACACATTTAGAATCGTCAGTCTTGGTGGCCTTTGCTTCCACCCATTTTGACACATAATCAACAGCTAGGAGAATATAAAGGAAACCACAAGATGATGGGAAAGGTCCCATAAAATCAATACCCCATACATCAAAGATTTCACAAATAAGAATAGGGTTTTGAGGCATCTCATTTCGTCTTGACAAATTTCCAGCCATTTGACACTTTTCACAGTTCTTACAAAATATATATGCATCTTTGAACAATTTTTTCCAATACAAACCACTATCCAAAACCTTCCTAGCAGTTCGTTTAGGGCCAAAATGACCTCCACATGCATAAGAGTGACAAAAACTTAAAACAGAATATTGTTCAGATTCAGGAACACATCTCCTAATTAATTGATCAGCACAAAACTTCCACAAATAGGGATCATCCCACACATAATATTTTGCTTCACTACAAATCTTATCCCTACAAGCTTTGCTAATCGAATGAGGTAAACCTCTTGTTACTAAGTAATTAACAATATCTGCATACCATGGAATCATACCTCTTAGCTGGAAAAGTTGTTCATCAGGAAAAAATTCAGAAATTGGAACTGCATCTTCTTCCCTTACCAACCTACTCAAATGGTCTGCTACTGAGTTCTCTGCACCTTTTCGGTCTTTTATCTCGAAGTCAAACTCTTGTAGCAGCAAAATCCACCTTATGAGCCTTGGTTTTGACTCCTTCTTTGCCAACAAATGCCTCAGTGCTGCATGATCAGAAAAAACAATCACCTTAGAACCAAGCAAATATGATCTGAATTTATCTAATGCAAAAACAATTGCTAAAAGTTCTTTCTCAGTGGTTGTGTAATTGCATTGAGCTGAATTTAAAGTCCTTGACGCATAATAGATGACATGACTCTTCTTGTCAATCCTTTGGCCTAGAACTGCCCCAACTGCATAGTTGCTCGCGTCACACATAATCTCAAAAGGCAACTTCCAATCTGGGGGCTGAATTATGGGAGCAATGGTTAGCAGATTTTTGAGCTTATCAAATGCCTCCTTGCATTTCTCCCCAAAGTTGAAAACCTTGTCTTTTTGAAGTAAGTTGGAGAGAGGCAAAGCAATCTTTGAAAAATCTTTGATAAACCTGCGATAAAACCCTGCATGTCCAAGAAAAGAACGCACTTCCCTAACATTCGTAGGGTAAGGTAAGCTCACAATTAAATCCACCTTAGCCTTATCAACCTGAATACCTCTAGAAGAAATTACATGTCCCAACACAATGCCTTCATTTACCATGAAATGACACTTTTCATAATTTAAAACCAAATTAGTATCAATGCATCTTTTCAAAATCATGGTCAAATTATGCAAGCAACTGTCAAAAGAATTACCATACACTGTGAAATCATCCATAAACACTTCTATGCATTTTTCAACAAAATCAGAGAAAATACTTAGCATGCATCTTTGAAATGTACCTGGAGCATTGCATAATCCAAATGGCATCCTTCGGTAAGCAAACGTCCCGAATGGGCAGGTGAATGTTGTCTTCTCTTGATCCTCTTGAGCTATGACAATTTGATAGTAACCTGAAAATCCATCAAGAAAACAAAAGAATTCTCTACCAGCTAATCTTTCTAACATCTGATCAATGAAAGGTAAAGGAAAATGATCCTTTCGGGTAGCCAAATTTAATTTCCTGAAATCAATTACCATTCTCCATCCATTTTGTGCCCTCATTTGAACCAATTCATTGTTTTGGTTCAGTGCTACAGTAATACCTGATTTCTTGGGTACAACATGGATAGGACTTACCCACTTACTATCAGAGATAGGATAAATTATCCCTTGGTCAAGTAATTTCAGAATCTCCTTCATCACTACCTCCTTCAAAACTGGATTGAGTTTCCTTTGAGACTCTCGAACAGGTTTGGCATTGTCTTCTAACAAGATTCTGTGCATGCATACTGAAGGACTAATCCCCTTGATATCTGCTAAAGTCCACCCAATTGCTGTTTTATGCTCCTTGAGGACCTCAACCAATCTTCTTTCTTGATCATCTGTTAATCCTTTAGCCACAATCACTGGGAGTGTGTCACCATCACCTAAATACATGTATTTGAGGTGATTTGGAAGAGTCTTTAACTCTAACTTTGGAGCCTGCAAAACAGAAGGTAATAATTTCGGATGAGATATCAATCCCTTTGACTCTGAATTTGCTAACCTTCCTTGCATTTCAATCACTGGACCAGCAATTTCACAATCATCAACAACTCCTTCTTCTGCTCCTAAGTGTGCTAACATCTTAAGACTGTTTTCTTCTTTAAAGTACTCCTGCACAAGTGGATCAAAAATATCAACAGAAAAAATTGAATGACACTCTCTAGGAAATTTAATGGCTTCATTCATATTGAACTGGACTATCTCCCCAGCAAATTCAACAGAGAGGGTCCCCTTCCCCATGTCAATCTTTGTTTTTGCGGTTCTCATAAAGGTTCTTCCCAACAGAATTGGAGCTGGATTCTCAATTGAATCTTCCTCCATTTTTAAAATATAAAAATCTGCTGGAAATATTAAATCCTTAACCTGCACAAAAACATCTTCAACAATCCCTTCAGGATAAACAGTAGAACGGTCAGCCAATTGAATAACTACATTAGTTCCCTGAAGTGGACTCAAATTCAGCATGTGAAAAATTGAATAAGGCATGACATTAATGGATGCTCCTAGATCTAGCATAGCACGTTCAATCTTTTTATTCCCAATAACACATGGCAATGCATAAATTCCAGGATCTGAGCATTTCTTTGGTAAGTGTTTGTCAACAACAGAAACAGTTTCTCTTACCATCATATTCTCTTCTGCTGCCTTACCTTTCCTTCGGTGGGTACACAGTTCCTTCAAAATTTTTGCATACTTCGGAATTTGCTTGATAGCATCTAACAAAGGAATATTTATCTCCACCTTTCTGAAAGTTTCTAACACTTCCTTCTCGTAATCATCTCTCCTTGGCCTCTCCAACCTACTAGGAAAAGGAGGAACAACTGAATTAGTATCACTCAAAGGAGAGTTAGAGATTACCTTTCTTGAACCTGCAGATTCTTCATCATTTTTCTCAACTTCCTTCTCTTTTGTCACCTTAGGAGCCTTTGGAACTGCAGGAAGCTCCTTCCCACTCCTTAACACAATTGCACTTGCATTTTCTCTAGGATTTACTACCGTTTGAGAGGGTAGTTTTCCAGAACCTTGTGCTTCCAATTTCCCAACAGTAGTGGCTAGTTGACTAATCTGATTTCCCATTTCGTGAAGACTAGCTCTTGTTTCCTGTTGAAACTGTTGAGTGTTAGTTGCTAAAGCCTTAACAATATCATCTAGAGACATACCTGAGGGTTGGGGCTGTGCAGCTTGTGGAGGTTGGTAAGGTTGTGGCGGCCTGGGATATGGTTGATTTTGATTTCTTTGCTGGCCACCCTGATTACCATACCTAAAGTTTGGATGATCCCTCCAACCTGGATTATAAGTGCTAGAGTAGGGATCATACTTGCGCTGAGGTGGATTTGGAAAACCTCCCACAGTATTGACTTCTTGAGTGTCCTCGTCATACAAGCTATGACACATATCTGTAGAATGTCCAGGTTGCGAACAAAGTCCACAAACCTTTGCTACCTGCTGTTGTCCTACAGCAATTTGACGCACCAAAGAGGTTAAATCAGCAATCTGATTTTCTAAACTTGAGCGACTTACCTGATTTACATTTTTGGCGACTGTATCTGCTCTTGTGCTGAATTGTTGAGAAGTTTCAGCCATGACTGCAATTAATTGCCGAGCTTGCTCCGGAGTCTTGTTCATTAAAGCTCCACCACTAGCTGAATCTAGTTTGCTTCTATCTACCTCAGAAAGTCCCTCATAAAAGTATTGAATCAGCAACTGCTCAGGAATCTGATGCTGAGGACAGCTGTTACATAATTGTCTGAATCTCCTCCAATACTCATGCAATGTCTCACCATTGAGCTGACGGATCCCACAAATTTCTTTTCTAATATTTGCTGCTCGAGAAGCTGGAAAGAATTTCTCCAAAAACTGCTTCTTCAATTCATTCCAAGTGGTGATTGAGTCTGCTGGCAGATCAAAAAGCCTATCCTTTGCATTGCTGTCCAAAGAAAATGGGAAGGCTTGCAGTTTAACTCGCTCTTCGCTAACTCCTTGTTGCCTAACCGTTGAACAAACCACTTGAAATTCTTTCAGGTGTTTGTGAGGATCCTCACCTGCAAGACCACGAAACTTAGGCAATAATTGAATTGTACCTGATCTAAGTTCAAATGGTACTGTAATATCAGGCAAAATAATGCACAGCGATTGATGATTGACATCCGGAGTTGCCAATTCCCTTAACGTTCTGTTCTCGCCATTGTTGGCCATTTCTTCCTCTTCCTGAAAATCAGAAAAATTGGAAAAATTACTATCACTATCAGAATGAACTCTTTCAGACTCACCTTTCCTTAGTCTAGTTTCTTTTCTCAATTGCCGGGCTGTTTTTTCAATCTCAGGTATATATTGCAATGAAGCTTGAGAAGATCGGGTCATAAAATCATTAACTATAACCCATCACAACACAAAATCATACAAGAATTACTCAAAATTTCAGCCCTATCCAATGTATATACCCCTAAATAAACCATATACCAGCACAAATCAATATTCAAAGATCAGAATATGTCAACTCAAGAAAATAACACTTTGCACCAATTTAAAAAAAAACACAAATTCAGCAGCACAGTTGAAACGAAAAGAGAATTAACGCAGGGAATTTCGCACTAATGGAGAACCAATTTATTGTTAGTGCAGAATGGTGGGATCCCGGCTTCAGTGTGCTGCTGTGTTGGTTGTACATCCAACTCCTGACCACTGCACAGAAAAACTGAATTCAAAATAGGATGTCAAATTTTATCATGCCTCCAAAATCCAAATTAAAATACTCCCTATTAACCCCAAAATTAGATAAATTGTGAGGCTGCTGGTTTTGAAAGAAGTGCGGCAGTTTTTGCTGAGAAGAGAAACTAAACCGCTGCTGCTGGGTCTGAATGTTGAACAGAGAACCAAGATTTCTGGAGCTACTGGAGGAAACCAAATTTACTGTAGCTTGAGTCGTGGATTTGGGAAAAAAAAAACAGTGGAGGTGCGCGGCTGGACTGGTCAGCAGCAAGAATGGACAGGAAGAAGATGGTGCTGGGTTGTGGATGTTCTGACGACAGAGGAAAAGCGAAGGAGCTGCTGTTGTTGCTGTCTGGGCGGCTACTGATGTGGTCTTTCTGAGAAAAACAGCAGCTGAGTCGGTGGAGAAGAATTCCGAAATAGCTGCTATACTGCTGGGCTGCTCTGGAATTCACCGGCGGTCGTGGTGTTGACGGCCGAAGGACGCAGCGGCGGTGGTGTTGCTAGACTTGAACCCGAACTGATATCACCTCTGCGGCAGGGTTGTAAACAGCGTTCCGCTGCTAGCTGGGCGAATTGGATGGGGAGCGGTCTGGGAACAGAACAGAGGAAAAATGAAAAAGATGTCCTGCTGCTGGGTCTGCTACTGTTGGTAGAAAAATCCACCGTCCTGATTGTGGCTCTGGAACTCAGCGGCGGCGGAGATGGAGTTGTGGATGTTGACCCAACAGTGGTGGAGAAATGGAGAGTAAACCAGAGGGTGATGATCGGCTGGTTATGGAGGCGTTGCGTGGTGCTAGCTGAGGATGATGAACGATCGGCGGCACTGTCAAAGGAGGAAAAAGAATTACAACAAAAGAAATTAGAAATTGTAAAAAGTAAAAGAGGAAAGTAAATAGAGAAATATATATTTTACGTAAAAGATTAAGAAGACTTGGAAAATTCCTTTTTAATAAAAAAAAAAGGGTAAAAATTGAAAGAGGAAACTATTATATATATATATATTTTTTTTTTAAACGCAAAAAGAGAGAGAAAAAGTAGAAAGAAAAATAATACTAATATGTAATTTAATAAAACAAGTTTTATAGATAAGGAACTCTGTAAAAAAAAAACTGAAGGAATAGAAAAACAATAAAATAAAAACTTTTTTTTTTTTTAAAGATTATCCCTTTTTTTTTAATAACATATATAGCACAAACAACCGTTGGATCAGGAATTAATCTTAGTTCCCCGGCAACGGCGCCAAATTTTGGCAATGCTTGTCGAGACACCCAAAATAATCCGGTTTCCTACCGAACTACAATTAATTTGTAGCGATAGTGGTACCAGGTCGAAATCCCAAAGGAACTAATTTGCAATTCGAAAACCAACGGTAACCAAGAGAAATTTATGTTTTGATCCAAGAAATAAAATTAACCTGTAATAAAATAAAAAAAATAAATTCAATAAACAAGAAATCTTCAATTCAAAGGGAATATGATTCAATTGTAATGTTGATCACAGATTAGAAAGCATTCTTTTACTCAAATCGCCAACTCCTACATTTAATAGAATAGTCATATTAACATAGATTTTTCAATAACATTTATCAAACCTAGCATTTGATTAAATCTTGTCATGACAGACTGGGCACGATAGCGTTCCATGTCTATTCACAACAGCAAGAAACATGGAAAATTAATTGGCTACAAACTAATTAAAAGAAATAGCTGCTTTCAAATAGTTGTGTTTATTTATTGCATCTTAGGCTATCATGTACGTACTTGTCTCACCAACATACATGAATCGCCTAATTGCTACTTGATTTCACCAACTTATGTCTATTACGTAACACTTAATCGATGAATAGCAAGAGAAGAATAAATACTTATTAAGTTGTCAATTCAACAAGTATTTATAGTTCTGAATTTTTCAAGCAATAAATAATATTTGAGTGTAAAAAGAAATCAAATTAAGAACAAACCTCACAACATAATAATTGAAATCAATCCCTTGAATTGAAAGATGAAAACTTAGCCACTCATGTTCAAGAACGTGACCTCAAGATTCTTGAAAAAAACTAAGGAAAAGAAAACTACTTATTTGAAAATTCTATTGTCTACTTGTTCTCCCTTCTGCAGAGAGCAAAGAACTCTCCTTCTTATAACATCATTCCTAACAACAAAAAAAAAAAAAAAAAATAGTAAAAAAAAAAAAAAAAAAAAAATAGATATTATCCTTAAAATCAAATAACTAAACATTTTCAAATCCTAATCTTGACTAATTCAAGATCTCACAAACGAAAGTCCAGCAAGGTAAAATCTGGTTGACAAAAAATCTGATTTGCAGAAAATCCAGCTGTTGCAATCTAGACCCTGAAGTTTGTAGTATTTCCATTTCGACCCCATAATTTCTGAAAATTTGCAATTTGGTCCCTGCATGTGTAAAACTGAGCAAAATACCTTCAAAATCTAAAATTCAGTCCCTAACACAAAAAATGTGAACATGAGCAACAATTCATCTCATAAAGTCTATAAATCTACAAGATATTCAATAAAAAAAAACACTAAACTAATAGACTTATCAATATTACGTAATAATTATATGTACATTACGAAAAGGTGGCATGTATATTATATATTTTTTCATATATATTTCACCAAACATGCATGTATATTACATAATAATTATATGTATATTACGAAAAAATGAGATGACATGTTATGTATATTTTCATGTATATGAGATGACATGTTATGTATATTTTTATGTATATATCACCAAACATGCATGTATATTACATAATAATTATATGTATATTACAAAGAGATAAGATGACATGTTAAGTATATTTTCATGTATATTTCAACAAATTTGTATGTATCTTATGTAATGTTTACATATAGAGTATGGAGAGAAAACATGTATATTATGAAGATGATAAATGCGTTTGCAAATAATAGATTGAAGGTAGTGAAGTTGATTACGGTAGTTACAGGGTGATTGAATGGTGGCGGGGTAGAAAGTGATTGCATAGATTGGCGGTTGATAGTGGTGATTTGGTGTATATGGTGGTTAGGTAATTTAACTAAATTGTAAAAAATATTTTAAAAAAAAGACGCACCAACCACTTACAAGCAATTCGATTTTTTTATAATCCTACGTTGAAAAATCATAAAATTCATGAATAATAGAGCATAAGTATTTCGATAAATATAACTTATAATTATATATTTATATGTATAAAAAGAGAATTTTTTATTCCATAATAAAACAGACGAATGAAAATTTATCCATATTGCCTATGAGTTAACAATTAACAGATCCTCAGCGGCTACAAATTTATAGAAAATGCATTGATGAGTTATTTATACTCCATCTGTCTCTAAAAAAATTAATATTATAAAATGAATTATTTTAGAGAGATTATATTGTTTATTAACCATGAATGATCTTAAAACCCAACAAACCCACCTAAGGGAAGGCCTAAGCCCACAAAAGGACGCCGATATAATCGGCAGCCCATCAGGTTTAGAAGGGACAGAAAACTTCAATACATAAGGCCTTCCTTTTTAAACTGTTTTAGAAAAAAAAAAGAGTGAATTGTAAAAAATGTCATCATACTTTGGTAAAGTTTAGATTTTGGTCACTAACTTTTAAATATTTAAAAAAGGTCACGAACTTTAGCATTTGAATTTTAGTTTTGGTCATTCCGTTAGAATGAACCGTTAAATCCATTAACAATCCTATATTTGGAGGGTATTTTTATCCATTCATTAATGTTGTACACATGCTGTTCGCGCTACAGTAACGCGCTACAGTTATTTTTTTAACGCATAGTATTTTTTTAAAAAAATATACTTTTTTTAAAAAAATAATTTACTAAAAATATCAAAAAATTTTATTTATAATTCCGCTCATCTATGCTACTTTATTTATAATTTTTATAAATTTTTGGTAGATTAAATTATAAATAAAGTAGCATAGATTAGCGGAATTATAAATAAATTTTTTTGGTATTTTTAGTAAATTATTTTTTTAAAAAAAGTATTTTTTTAAAGAGTATATATTTTTTTAAAAAAGACTATGCATTAAAAAAAATAACTGTAGCGCGTTATTGTAGCGCGCACTGTAGCGCGTTACTGTAGCGCGCACTATAGCGCGTTACTGTAGCGCGCACTGTAGCGCGAGCAGCATGTGTACAACATTAATGAATGGACAAAAATACCCTCCAAATATAGGATTGTTAGTGGACTTAACGGTTCTCTTACTAACGGAATGACCAAAACTAAAATTCAAATACTAAAGTTAGTGACCTTTTTTGGATATTTAAAAGTTAGTAACCAAAACCTAAACTTTACCAAAGTATGACATTTTTTACAATTCACTCAAAAAAAAATAAAAAAGTTTGGCCTTAATTTAGATTACCAATGAATTTTTCACTATCTATTCTCATTTTGACCCTAAATTATTTTGAGCATCGGTGAAGAAAAGTAGCTGAATATGTGTGAATATATGTCAATGTGTCAAAAAGTCTTTTTTTATGGTGTGGTGGTTGGTCAATATGTCTCGATATTTATATAAATTGAACAAGATTATTGAATCATGCCGATATATTTGAGAGTTTGAGTCGATCTAGAATTGATTGGATTAACTACTCAAATCAAATTCCCAAACTCAATTAGTGTAAATATGATATATTTGTTCGATTTAATAAAATATTATGTAATCGATTGTGGAGGTGAGATACGATAATAGAACTAAGAAAGGGTATATATAGTAAATTCTTTGAACTTTCTATTAAATGGCTCAAGTATTTTTTGGGAATACGGATTAAATTACGTGAAACTGTCTGTTTTTTAATTTTTAATTTTTTTTTTACTGTCGTTTGATAACAAATAGAATCACAAATGTGTCCCAATATTATTATCTTTAAAAAAATTTAAAGGAATGATTGTGTGATGCATTCATAGAATTATTAAATAATGAGTATAATGTCACCAATTCACCTAACCATTGCCTTTATATATATCAGCAGTCAGCACTGATCTCACGCTAGTCTTTTGATCCTCAACACAAACTTCCAAAGCACTGATTATAAACAAATTGGCAATAAAATCAATGGTAGCCCAATACAAAAAGTAAATTCTGAAATTATACTAACTTATCACGCTGTAAATTCATCATTATTCACAGCCCTTTTTAGTTTTAGTTTTTTTTTTTCAAAAAAAATTCCCTTAAAAATAGTTGAATTACAAAAATTTTACAATTAAAACGTTAACTTCTATTTTTAATATTATCTTTATTTTTTACATTACAACTCTTTTTTGAAAAAATATATTTTTCTTCGTTCAGTTAATTAATTGAAGAAAACATTAAAAATATAAGCACTGTAGTTTGTACTGAAGTAATTAATTTATTAAAATAATTGTTTGAACATATGTTGTTTAGTGAACATTCAAATATAAAATACGCGTCCCGTACGGTGCACCAGAAAGAACTACCTAAAAGGAAAGCTCTAATATTATTGTTGGTCAACTCTAACTATTCGATTCCCTGCTGCGCTGTGCGATTCTCTCACCAGTTCATGTGCATTCTTTTGTTTTATACAACACGTAATGTTCGATTTTATTCCACACGTATATAATTATACAGGTAAAATATATTTTTTTTTAAAAAAATCCCATGTATTATAACTCAACGATTCAGCATTTATTTAAGAACGCTAATAATTGTTTAAAAAAATGCCCTAATTATGGTTTCATTAATAAGCCACAATCGAGAAAAATAATTAGAAGAGACTGTGCCTATCCTATTTTTATTTGATGCGTATATATGTTAGTTAAAAGGGAAATTATATTTATTATCGATAATCTTTATATTTACTCTCTTAACCACTTAAAAAAAGGTAAAATTGGTGATGTAAATGTTTTTATTAAATAAAAAAATTGAAAAAGTATCTAAATTTATTTTTGGTAAAAAAATCACTAAATTTTAATATTTTTCAATATTTAATTTTAATTATAAAACTAAATGTAATTGTTAGAGACTCACGAGATCTATAATTTAACAAAACTAGTAGAAGTCACCCAGTTCAAATTGTGAAGAGAAGGGTCTGTTGCCAAACGTTTTGTGGGTTCACTTCATTGTTTCCAGTTCACTTCTTGCTAATCCGAAGTTAAAATAAAAATTTCCTTGTTCTGACTTTTGTTTGTAATACTGTACTTACGTTGTAACATTGTCACGTATTTTACAATGTGACTATTGTTTGTAACACAATGAAATTCAATGTAGAAGGGCTTAGATTTTGGGTGCCATTCCTACCAAGATTCCTCTTGGGCAAATAGGAGCCTCCATAGCTGGAGAAATTACATCAATAAGAACATCCAACCAGGAGAATTAATCATCTTGCTGCCAGAGTTGAAAGCAAGCTTCCTAAAGGCAGAAAATTGGCAGAACTCGTATTGTATTATATACAGCATTGTAAAAATAACATCTTCACAAGGAGTAAAATGGTGAGTCACCTAGGAGTATTGAACCAAAAATTGCTCCCTGGATTGTCAAAAAAAAAAAAAAAAGGGGAATGATCACTATCTTCTCCTACTGTTTGGGATTCACAGCTCAATTACACATACAGGGCTGTAACCTGTCTGTCCTCCAGCTTCACCAATGCAATGTTTTCGCGCCGACAAAATTTGGGACTACTGAGGGCTCCTTATGTGTTTGTCATTGGGGACTTGGAACTATCCAGGACGATTTCAAACAAATCACCTTCGGATTCTTCGTCAAACTCTACACCTCTGCTGTTAAGATTGTTATTATTAGGTGTGTTACTGCTTCTTGTCGCACTTCTGTTGAGCCACTGAGCATCTATTCTCCCCATTGAGAAAAGCTCTTTGCTGTCATCATAACCTATTACTGAAGAGCTTGCAAAAGGGCCAATGAAGCATGGATTAGGAGTTCTCTGTGAATTTGCTGCTGCATATTTGAAGGCGCATTGGCCAAGATTAACCAGGACAGTAACTTCACTGTTTGCAGCCAATGTTGGATACAATGGAGCTCCAAATTCTTCAGATTTGCAGTGGATTTCATGCACAAGAACAGAATTCACAGTGAAGAAAACCTTCTTCTGGGCCGGGTTGTATCCACAACCAATCACTGTATCGGCTCTTCCCCATCCATCATTCCCGGCCGACTCATACACAAGCTTCATCCCTGAAAAATCACCACGAAACAGCAAATGTAACAGTATTCAAAGATTGCCCTATTGCCTAGTTCCTTTATTTTTTAGTGGTGCATTATGGGAAAAAGAAAGAACATATGCTGATTTGTTGATTGTGTAGTTTGATGTTGCCACTAACAAGTCGACTTTCTAGAAAGATTCTTTGGGGCAATTCATGTTTGACTCTGCAACAGTTCTTCTGTTCACACATTTTTTGTCTTATGTTTTTGGTACATTGAATTAAAGGGGTGATTTATGACGACACCACACGAACACCAAAGGAATACTAAAATTTTTACATTAATAAACACGAAAAAAGAAGTAAAAGGAAAACGTACCATCAAGAAAGACGGAACCGCTAGAGTTGAAACCAACGGAACCCTGATAGCAGCCTGGGAACTTTACCGGAGGAGGGCCTCCCACGGCCAGCCCCACCGAGAGCACGGCACCTCCAACTTTGCCATTATCTTTTCCCACATGCTTAAAATCATCAAGCTTGCCATGGCCGTTACTATGAGTAGTTGTAACATGAATTAAAGTTTCTGGATTGACTTTGGCATTGAAATCTTCTTGGATAAGCTTTACTTTATCGCTTTCTAATTTGCCACCTCCCTTAATCCTGTCAACAAGGTCGCGGTCAATTCCATCGGATGGTAAAATTGTGATCTCAAAATAGGCTTCTTGCGGGAAAGCTGAATTTCCCAGAGGTGGACCGGGCAGAGGCAGAGCCGTCTTAACAGCAGACAAAGCTGCCATTGAATTGTTGATGATACCTGAACTTGGAACTTTTTTAAGCCCAGAATTAAGCCTGATTTTCTGCATGAAATCAGCCGAACCCGGAGACACTTCCCAACCAATTTCCACCCCAATTGATCGATCATTTTCGCCGGTGGCACATGGGTTAAACAGAGACTTTGCTGACCGAACCGATTGAGAAGATGATGTGTTGTAGGCAGAGAAAGCAAATCTTGACCATCCATTCTCGACGGCATCAGTAACGAGGGAAGGATTCTCATTCCAGGTGAAAAAGGGGGTCGTGGAGGATTGCCCACGTCGGAAAACATAGTAATTCGTTCTCCTACTGCCGTCTCTATCAAGATGATGAAGGCTCACATGGTGAAGCTTTTCCGTACCGGGTTGCAACCTTTCACGACCTTCTATCTCTCTATGATTAGTCCCGACCACGCTTCTTTCCTTACGCTTTCCGGTGCAGCAACACAGCCGGCCGATGATCAGGATTATGACGAGAAAAATTGCGCCGGCTGCCGCTGCCACCAATAAAACTTGTAACCATTCCTGCATCTCTTTGATCTTCCACCGGCCGACTTTTTTTTTGCCTTTTTCAGCTCAAGTTTGGGAGGCAAAATACATAGAAAAAGATTACACCTATTTTTGATTAAGGGAACATTCAAAGATCAAGAGAAAACAAAAAAGTCTGCTAGACTGATAAATGAAGAGAGAGGCGGTGGAAGATTAGAAGGGAAAAATGGAGGAAAAGAGGAGAAGGAAGGGATAAATGATAAATGAATGAAGGAATGCGTCAGGGTCAGGGCGTGGACTGATAAATTAAGAATGGTTCAAAAAACTGCAGCGCCAACAACAGAGACCAGAAGGAGTTAAAAACATGCGCAAGTGACTTTATACTAGGAAATTTTTTAAAAAAAAATCTTTAATTTTAATCTTTTCCCTCTTTGTTTCATGATGAAAATATCAAAATGGACCATTTCCTTTACCATGGAATGCTCTTATAACAATGTTTTCTCCATTCACAATTTTATGAGGTTTAGGATCTCGTGTGAAATTTTTTTGTGATATTCTCTGTGACAAATTTTAATTATTTTATCTATATATTATATTTTTGATTAATTTATATATATTGATAACATATAGTTTTAGTAGATTATTTTTATTTTCATACTTTATTTTTTAGTATTATTTTATTTTTTATATATTTTTGAGATTTTTTAACAATAAAAATCATATTTAATAATTTAATATACCCTATCCCTCTAAAAAAGTGAACCCGTCGTGTTAAAAAATATAAGAGTGTAAATGATTTTGTATTATGTAAAAATTAACCAAAAATACAAGATATAAATAAAGTAATTGGAGTATATCACAGGAAAGTGTCACAGAGGATACTAAGCCATTTTGTCACTTATTTTTGTAAAGAAAGAGATAACTTAAAAAAAAAAAAAACAAAGAGAATCTATTTATGTTCATATATTTCTCTTTTGATAATTTGAATTCCAGGTGAAAGTGCCCATTATTATGTTACAAAATGTCAAAAAATCTATGGAGGTTTGTTCCAAAATAAAGAATTGCTCCACTATATACATCAAGAATGAAACTTTGTAACGGATTGTATAACTTTTTTGGCACGGCATAAGTCATTGAGTTTTCATACAGTTATAGAGCCTCCAAGGAATATCCGCAAGTGGCTTCAACATTATATTATAAAAATATGGTATAGGCTAAATGTAGTTGATATTTAGCCTCTTTTTTTTTTTACCAAAAAGAAAAATTATATTTTTGAGGACATTTGCAAATATAATCTAAACTCCCAACTTATAAATAAAACAAAGCAACATCTATTTTTCTTAAAAAGAAACGGTGTTTTTTTCTTTCACATTATGACTATTTTTTTTGCGACTAACAAAAATATTTTGCATATGGAATGGAGGGTGGCACGCCGTTGAAATATTTAGTCACAACATTGTCTCCTTTATTAAATGACTAGTAGTAGTCTAGGCAACTACCTGTCTCTCTCATTATGCTACTAAACCTAAATCAAAACCGACATCCCAATAGCAAACGCGTTCTTAACATTAGTATTCTTTAGTGAGTTTTTTTTGGGTTTATTCATATGGGAAGTATTAGTTTAGTTTATCCACGTACGATTTGGGACTTATTTACACAAAAAAATACTTTTTTTTTTCTTTTCACAATTTGGACTTTTCCCATTTCCTTAATACTCCCTCCATTTTCTATATATAAGTAATTTTGACCAAAATACAAATATTAAGGCTGTAAATAATTTTTAAAAATTCACATAACTTTTAATAGTTAAACCTGTTATACCCCTATTCAATGTATTTTTGATAATAGTGCTATAATTTGGAATAATCATGATAAAAATAAGTCTCAATGAAATTAAAAATTAAATAAGGGTAATAGAGTAAAAAAAATGAATTGTTTTCTAAAAGTAGACAAGCGACTTATATTTTGACCGGTTTCTTAATGGGTAAAAACGACTTATATTTTGAAATGGAGAGAGTAAGTATTATTAGTATGATATTGATTGTTTAATTGCTCATTATTTCATTTCATCATATTCAATTGATAGAATATAATAGAATTGGCTATTGCTAACATGATAATAGAATATAATTGTTAACACAATATGATCATTCGATATAAAATCGAGATTAAAAAAAAAGTAAATTAACATTGAAATTTTTTATCTATTTAAATAAAGGGAATAGGATTGAGATGTTCAATTGGGGTTATTGATTGTGTGAATGGGAGGTCTTCTAGAGAAGCAAACCTTAATGAATGTGTGAGATAGATTTTGTGTAGATTTGTTTGTGGGATACCACTTATTATACATAATGGGGGCTTTTAGAATAGTAGTAACAGGAATGGTAAAAAAGAGAGTTGGGGTTGGGGAGACCATTGTCAAAAAAAAACAGTTTTTCAGAGGCAAAAGGAAAAGACAATGAATGACAAAACTTTCATCGTGAAGGGTGATGGTAGTTTTTTGTCGAGCGCAGTTAATCTATTCAGATGCCCAATTATGATTTTGGCCCAAACAACCAGTGCTCAAATTATTTTGTTTTCCCCCAGCAAGGTATTTCGTATATCTTTCTTATTTATCTATCGTGTATTTTTTATTAAAATAAATGACAAAATAATCATAAAAATAATAATAAATAAAAAATTATACAATATTTGAACGTTCACTAATGAAAAATCCATATTTTCACACACATATATAATAAACGTTCTTTTTTTAAACAGTTCCTAATCACAGCTAATTAGTCAAATTGAGGGTTGTTGAACCCTTTGAATTGGTTTGGGTAAAAATAGAAGTACAAAAGGAAAGCCGGCTTTGTACATTGATCCTAATTAACCACCCATAGTCAAAAAGGGTTATGCAAAAGACTACCTCTATTGCCTCAACGCTTTCATCTCTTCTCTGTACAATCTAAGGACATTTTTGAGTTCATCTCCCATTTACAACGTTCCTACCTTTGTTCTATTACGGGAAAATATAAAAGTTCATATTTTATAATTTATCAATAAATTTAGTTTTGAATATTCGATAGTGAATAATAAATTTAGTTGTAAATTTTGTTATTTATAATATATTTTATTTTAATAAAAAAATTTTAAATAAAAAATATATTAGTCTCACAATAATGTGTTAATTCATACGACATAAAATTTATGTTATGAGCTAATTAATTCACGTGACATTAATATGATATAGTAATTGAGAAAATTATACTTTCACCATTAACTGTCATAAAAAAACGATTTATAGAACTAAATTTGGCATTCACATATACTGTATCAACTATTATTGCATTTTTTTCTTTCTAATATATGTATATGTTTAATTTAATTTATAAGTTATTTTAATTATTAATAAAAACAAATTGTTATAAGATACAACACAACAAAACAAATTAGATTTGATCTCCTGTCACTTTTTCCATCTCCAAATAAAATTAATATTTTCTAAATTAAAATAATATAATAAATAAAATTATTGTTTTAAAATGAATAATATTATTAAATTGGACAGAAATCACTTTTATTGATGTTTTGATCTCCTACGTAAGAGGAGAGAACGACGTGTCTCCCATTTTGTTCGTCAACTTTTTCTTTTTTCTCCCCTTTTGCATTTTAGAATATTTTTTAATTCATTTCCCGAGCCATATATGTATATATATAATATATATCCTTACCTGAAATAAAATAAATATATTATAATAAATAAAATAAATCCATACAGCATCCCCACCAAATTCTCAGCCACTCAAACCCCATAATTATTATTAATTTAACACATTAATGATTCTTTTTTTAAAATTAAGAAATATTATTTTCCCAACTCATCACTGGATCTTGTCTGCTTGTTTAAATTATTACTTCTATCCTTCATAAAGTTTTTTTTTTACTTTTTAGTCCCGCAAATATTTTTTTATTTGGTATCTTACATAACTTGGTCCCAACTTGAATAATTTCACCTTACAATTGATTCAATTGGGGGACGAAATAGAATTTGGTATTAATAATAAGGCATTATTGGTGGTTTATAAGAAATTGAATAGCTATCTAAATTTTGATTGGGCTATAAGAGAAGTGGTAGGTGAGAGCAGCTCAGTATTTTTATTTATTTATTTATTAGCCCTTTTCTATCTATATTTTCATAAAGATGGAATAATTAGTTGGGAACGAAATGAATCTTACCTAATTATCAAAATTACAATCTCCCCCTTTTAAAATATAAATATTAATCTGTGGTAGAGATAGTTATCCTTAGTAGCCAAAATAGGTAATCAGTTGCCAAATTTTTTTTTAAAAAAATCAAGTTACCAAATATAGTATATCACAAAGTTACTAATTACTAATTTGATATAACCTCCATAAATAAATGAAACAAATATTTATAATATTTATAATAACTAACTCCCATGAAAAAATAAATAATGAAAAAAAAGGTGATGATCACATGATAAACGAATTGGTAAATGTTAATTGTGATGGTTATATGATAAGTACTACCACTTAGATATAATGTTAATCATTATGAAATTCATTGTAGTTTTTCACGTCTAATTATGGCTCATAATTTTGTTAATTTTACTACTTTCTCCGTTTTTTTATAATATAATATATTTTTCACTCTTAATGTAATTTTTTATGTTTTAATTATGAAATGTCTATATTTATTTCTAAATATTTAATATGCAGAAATTAGGCTATTTTTAGAATGATTATAATAAAAAAAGTAAGAATAAAATTATTTTAATTATTAAATAATAATTAATTCTTAAATTGTCTATATAATTTTAAACATTTACATTAAAATTAATAAAAATATCCTCCAATATATGTATAAAATGGGCAAAAGGGAGTAGGCCTTTTGTTATGGGCCAAACACCAAAAAAAGTGAAGCTTAAGAAGCAAGAAGGATTGGAAAGGCTTGGAATGAATAATTTGAGAGGCAAAAGCATATAAATAAGAGCTGTTCCATTTCATTTGCTTCCTTTTATGGGACACAAATATCCAAAAAATCATGAGTTATTGTTGTAGCTTTGTAGAGTAGGGTTTATTCTCGGAGATTGCAAAATTAAATTGAGATATGTCATTCATCGTCAAGAATGTGTCAGCGCAGCGGAGACACCCACACATTTCGATAATGGGCTCAAGACATGTAATCTAATTATGGGCCTTCTTTCCTGGAATTGGTCCCAAGGTCCATATTACTACCCCCACTAATTTATGCCTTGCTTGGGAAAAGGTTATCGTAAGTATTTTGGTATCGCGGTGTCCATAATTAACTAAAAGTTTGTCTATATTAGTTTGCATAGCAACATGAAGTCATAAATTTAAAGATTTTTAATTAAAAATTAGGTAGTGAAAATTATACATACATTTAAGAAATATAACATTTGTATCGATAAATTAGCGAAATTTATATTCTTATTTTATATAGAGTTTCACATCCTTAAAAACTCTTAATCATGTATTGATGTCGATTTACAAACAGGCATTGTTGTTTTTCGCTCTCCATTTTACTTAGTCCCGTCCTTTTAAATTATTTTTCCTTTTTAATAAAGAGGAGAAAAATAATTTAAAGGGGCAAGACAAGTAAAAAGAGAAGGCAAAATAATTTAAAGAAAGGCTAAACAAGTAAAAAGTTGGTAAAATGGTCTAAAGAGAGGCCAAACAAGTAAAAATGGGGTAAAATGGTCTAAAGAGGTGAGACAAGTAAAAAGAGGAGGCAAAATAGTATAAAGAGATGCGAGACAAATAAAAAAACAAAAAAACAAAAAATTGCAACTAAATTTACGGATGGACACACCAAGAGTAACACGTAGAAAAATCTAGTTAGTTAAAATGTTTGTCCAAACCAATTGGTTTCCCATTTGATACAAATTTTAAAAACAAAAAATGGACACATGCCTTCATGAGGATGGACTGGCTAAACATGAAGCTGCAAGAGGTCGGATATGCACGTATCACTTTGATGCTAGAATTAGTATATTGAAAATTTGAGTATAATTATTTAGAGTAACCATAATAAACATTTTGACTTTAATCTTTTGTATTTGATACAAATTTATATGTACCAGTTGATTAAATTTGATTATTTTCACTCCGAAGTTACTGTTCTGTAATGTCTCAATGTGCATGATTCGTTGTGTGATCTTAGCTTGTATAAAATACTGAAATGGCTGATGTTAAGAAACTTGTGCAGGTTTTGTCGTATGCCTGATCCTTTCTTTCTCGTCTCATTCTTCTCCATTTCCTCACTTTTCTTTCCAGCAATTATGGGATCTCATATGGTTTCTATGAAATGCTTTTTTGGTAAAATACTATAGAAACTTGTCATTGCGGCTGACGCTCTTTAGGACACAAGCAACTGGCCTGTAAAGAAAAAGAAAGGAGTATAAATACATTGTAATGGCGTAATGTATTCCTCACCCTTTGATTTCTTTATTGTTCTTGAACTTGAAAGATTTGTCTGAACTGTTTAGTGGCCATTAGTTTATGATTTCAGACACTACAATTATATGCACACAACCTGCACTAACCATTGGTCATTTTAGTAACTCTCATCCTTTGATTTGGTCTGAAGTAAGTGAATCCTTAAAAATAGTTTTACCCCATGATATTCTATCCAGATTATGATCTCAGATCTTTGGTGGATGATGCAGGTGTTCCTGCCTGGTATAACCATTTAGATCAGGATGACGACGGCTCGACGAGACGGGCTCGGACGAGTAAAGTTCAAGATTAGATTTTGAGGCCATCTGGTTAGAATGATTTAAGATTCTTATGATCACTGTTGTTATGGATTTTTGAAGGGTTGCTGAGGTTGATCTTCACTAATATGGATGATGAATCAGTAAATAATAACTATAGATCTTCAAGCTGCATAAGCTCCTGGGAAAATCCACTTGTTATTAGCCATAAACTTGTCTCCAAAGGAATAACAACACTTGAAAATCTCTATTTGTAACCATCATATACAATCCAAAAATATTTAATAGTAAGAAGAATAACCGCAGGTAAGTAATGTTCAATATTCTTTTATCATCTTATGAAAATAATCATTGTTACGAGTAAGAATAAATATTTTTATTCAAAAATAACAATGAAAACGTGGTCGCATATTGGGTATATTGAATTGTGTTGGTGCTAATGGTAGTCTGGTTCGAGAAATAAATGAATTAATAGAGACAGAATGACAAGTGCAGTTAACACATATTTATTGGGAAAAGAATTTTGTGAGAGATTGTTCAGTTTCATTGATCATTAATAGAACAAGTACTGGTGTCCTTTAATTACCCGATGAAGTTTGAAAATGGTTAACTCATAATTTTGTTGGTGTTTCATATTTATGAAATGTAATAGGCTGATGGGATAGGCTTAACATCTTTTTTCGTATTAAAAAAATAAATACTTGACAGATTTGAATAATGTAAGTGGGTGAAATTAAATTATTTATTGTATTTTGTTGACCGCCTCAAGCTAATTCCCGGAACGGTATATTCTTGGTTTGGGAAAAGGAAAATGGGGAAAGATTAAGGCAAAGTTTGAACAAAAAGGAAGAGCAGGCGATTGAGCAGAGGAGAGGTTCAGGGTTGCCGACAGCGTCATATTTGGACAATCAGGTCAGGCAGCCGAAATCTCCAATGTGAAAAAATGGATCATGCTCTTCTAACTGTCAGGTCGGCCGCATGATTTCCTTTCCTATCTTCCCCAAATCTCTTAGTGCCGTTTATTGCTTAAATTCTATCCTTATTACTATTCACGGCATATTTGTCTTTTACTTTATTTTTATCTATTATTACTACCGTCATAAATTTCCTTTTTTTGTTTAATCCTAATTATTTTCTCTTTTAAATATTTTTAAAACTGAAACATTTTTTTTTTAGCAATTAAAACTGAAACACTTAAAAGCCTCAAAAAAATAAAATAAGATGGATAACGATTGGGTTTGTTGTATATTTTGCATACACTCTTCTTGATTGTTCATTGCGTGGACGGAAAGTCCTATATTCTGAATTCTCAATATTCTCAAAACCTCTTATTAATTTCACCCACCACCGACCTACTTTCCCCCACTACTTCCAACCTAAATTATACACATCAATTTTTAAAATACATGATATAAAGATTTAGAGATAAGAGAGTTTGTGAATGCAATCGTGATATCACTTTTGATTCTCTAAACGTGTACTACTTAACCTATTTTGATGAATTATCCAAAGTTAATTATATTTAGCCACTTGTAAACATGCTACGATCATCATTACCATTTAGACAAGCCCCACAAAAATCATATCAAAACCAAATTTATTAAAATTAGCTTCGTACAATTTATGTATTCAAATTCCACCCTATAAATTATTATAATTTTGCATTAACAACATGATTGCCCATTTTAAAAAGATTACAATGAACCCTTTTTCTTTTTTTCTTTTTTAAAAAAAATCACGAAATAACACAAATCTTATTATAAGAATTTGATATTTAAATTTTTTTTAATTAAATTATAACAGTTTCTCGTCAGTGTAGACAAAACTGAAACTATTGGCATTAGAGAGCAGCAGCTGTTTTTTGTTTAGGTATGAGCGGCGGAAGGCATCCCTATCCTTATCCGAGTCGAGTCGGCAGCATATGGCCGAAAACCTTGGTCGCCCCACAGCTCGTGGCTAGCTAGCCGCTCCCTCCGGCCCTCTACGCCCTATTTCCTATCTCAAAATAGAAAGCAACGCCGACCCCTCTATATACGTATAGTTGCAACTTATATAGTCGGTTTTATTATATTTTAATCAAATAAAAAGAAAAATGCTGCAAACAATTTCTGACTCACGAATCCATATTTAAGAGCATCAAATATTAATAGTTATCTTCCTAATTTAAATTAAAATATCTTTATAATATTTTTTCTTCTCTTCTTTTAAATAAAAATATAATGTTATCAAAATTTATAAACTATCGTCATACAAATTGAGAAAATAACTAATAACTCCCAGTCAGAATTGGTAATTTATATGGTGGTGAATTTTACTCCTACCCCGCTACAGTTCCGCGCGCGTTACAGTTCCGCGCGCTACAGTAAACGCGCTACAGTACATTCATTTCTTTTGTTATTTTTGGCTATTTTTTTTATTTTTTATTTTTTGCCTTCCTCTTTGAGATTTTTTTCGTCCGTTTTTTTTCTAAACAATTCAGTATTTTTTTTAATGTTTTTGAATTTTATAAAAAAATTATTTTTAAATTATCATTTTATTTGTTTTATAATTAAATAATTTTAGATATTATGATACATATTATGGACGTTTTTGTTGTATGATATGATTTCTTTTATATTTTTGATCTGATATCTAAATTCTGTTGATCTGATGTCTGCTATTTTGTGATCTGATGTCTATATAATCATGATTTGATCTACCTTGTTAAGTATATTTTAGTTCTACTGTATGATTTCTTTTATATTTTTGATCTGATATCTATAGTCTGTTGATCTGATGTCTTGTATTCTCTGATCTGATGTCTATATAATCATGATTTGATCTACCTTGTTAAGTATATTTTAGTTCTACTGTATGATTTCTTTTATATTCTTGATCTGATATCTATAGTCTGTTGATCTGATGTTAAGTATGAGTTGATCTGATGTCTATATAATCCTGATCTGATCTCCTTTGTTAAGTATGTTTTAGTTCTGCTGTGTTAAGTATGTTTTAGTTCTGCTGTGTGATTTCTTTTAAAATCTTGATCTGATGTCTATAGTCTGTTGATCTGATGTCAATTATGAGTTGATCTGATGTCTATATAATCCTGATCTGATCTCCTTTGTTAAGTATGTTTTAGTTCTGCTGTGTGATTTCTTTTAAAATCTTGATCTGATGTCTATAGTCTGTTGATCTGATGTCAAGTATACGCTGATCTGATGTCTATAGTCTGTTGATCTGATCTCCCTTTTTAAGTATGTTTTAGTTCTACTGTATGATTTCTTTTAAAATCTTGATCTGATGTTTATAGTCTGTTGATCTGATGTCAAGTATGAGTTGATCTGATGTCTATATAATCCGGATCTGATCTCCTTTGTTAAGTATATTTTAGTTCTGCTGTGTTAAGTATGTTTTAGTTCTACTGTGTGATTTCTTTTAAAATCTTGATCTGATGTCTATAGTCTGTTGATCTGATATCAAGTATGAGTTGATCTGATGTCTATATAATCCTGATCTGATCTCCTTTGTTAAGTATGTTTTAGTTCTGCTGTGTGATTTCTTTTAAAATCTTGATCTGATGTCTATAGTCTGTTGATTTGATGTCAAGTATACACTGATCTGATGTCTATAGTCTGTTGATCTGATCTCCCTTTTTAAGTATGTTTTAGTTCTACTGTATGATTTCTTTTATATTCTTGATCTGATATCTATAGTCTGTTGATCTGATGTCAAGTATTCGCTGATCTGATGTCTATATAATCCTGATCTGATCTCTCTTGTTAATTATATTTTAGTTCTACTGTATGATTTCTTTTATATTCTTGATCTGATATCTATAGTCTGTTGATCTGATCTCTTGTATTCTCTCATCTGATGTATATATAATCCTGATCTGATTTCCCTTGTTAAAAAAAGTATTTTTTTTTAAAAAAAAGAATTTTTTTTTAAAAAGGTTTTTTTTTTTTAAAGTTTGTGCGTCAAAAAAAAAAAAAAAACTGTAGCGCGAAACTATAGCGCGTCACTGTAGCGCTACTGTAGCGCGCGTGATACTGTAGCGCGCTACAGTAAGTAGGAGTAAAATTCATCCTACTCCTATAGTACCACCGTAAACGGACTCCTCAGAATTACATCACCATTCTTACACATCCATGAATAATATAGGAAAATTACATTTATTATATAACTTTTAATCATAAAAATTTATAATAATCATTTTAAAGTTGAAAAAAATAATTTTATTAATGTAAATATTTTTATTAATAAAAAAATTATTTAAAAAATTCAAACTTACAACTATGTAAATTTATTTCGAATAAAAGTTATCAAGTTTTTTTTTTTTTGTCATTTTTTAATGTTTAACTTTAATTAATAAAAATAAAAATAATTACAAACTATTGTGATTCGATCAATAATATATTAAGGATACAAGTAATTAATATATGCCTTTCATACATGTAGTATACTTTATATATCCATACTGACTTTGGCATGAAAAATTAACGCGCCACTATTTTTATTATTTATTGTCTCTCGTTTTTAAATTATCCTCTTTTAAATTAAGTTCAAAAGGAAAGTGTCAAGACATTTGAATAAAAATTATGGAAGATTTAAAAAAAAAGGGTGAAATAATAAAAAAGATAATGATAAATAATAATCATAAAAAATTAACTTTGGCGCTCTATTTCTTACATATACTCCCTCCGTTCTGATTTATCTGTCATTTTAAAATTTAATTTTTGGTCTTATTTATCTGACGCTTTTAAACAAACGATATAAAATTGAGTTACTATTCTTATTTTAACTATCGTCAAACTCTGAATCTTTTATTGATATTAACAAATTCAAACCAATAGTATTAATTACATGTACTAAAGTATTAATTAAGGTCAATGGTAAGAGTACAATCTCTCATTGATAATACTAGTAAACCTATTTAATTAGAGGTAAAAAAGATATATTATGAAATAAATTGATTCATTAAATGTGATTCTTAAGAACTGTACAAATCTTAAAGTGACAGATAAATCGGGGACGGGGAGAATATTTATTATGGGAAAATTTCAACTTTATCATTAATACATAAAACTTATTAACTTATACTAACTACCGATTTCCTTTTAACCTGTTTAACCTAATATTAGTATAAATATTGAATATGTCAGAAATTTAAAAAAGAAAAACAGTAGTAGAAACAACTATTAGAATTAATGCGAGTTAGCCGCGTGAATTAGATTCCAGAATCAAGTATCTTTGTCCACATCCTTCGCTTTGAAGTTTAAACAGCATTTTCTGCTGCGATTTTCATATATTTATGTATTTCCCAAATATTAATTTATTCCAAAAAATAATACTCTATTTCTATTACGGTATTACCTATTAAAAAAAACCACAGAGAGACAGAGAGTTTGCACGTAGTGATGGCTTTGTTTTCTATGGTGAATCCTTAGGACGGCACTATCCATCATTCTCGATACCGTTAAATTTTTTTTAATAAAATGATTTCCACCAATAATAACTCTTTACATTGTCATAATTTTATTTTTAAAAATTTAAAATTTACATCTATGTGAATCATATTATGGAAGCTTGGAGTGGTTCATATATTTTCCCGAAAGCAGCTGCCAATAATCTGCCTCATTAGGATACTTTTTTTTCTTTTTTTTCTTTGGAAATTAGTGTTTGTAACATTATTTTTAGCTTAATGCTACTTAGATTACGGATATTAGATCCACGTTTATTGGATTTTCATAAACTAACTAATTATCATTCTCTAATTCAGAGAAAGAATCTTATACGGAACATAGTAATAGATAATTAAACGAACAATTTAATCAAATAATATGAGAATTCTCGTCCTGTTCTTGTGATTCCAATAATGATGAAAACAGTCCCGCATGAAAGAATCAAAGAGCTTCTACCTTATTATTTGGAATAATAAGAACAAGCAAGAATTTCTATGATTAAAAAACCCTAACCCAAAAGTTACATTTCAATAAAATATCTTTTAGTTAATTAATTATATAAATAACGTTAATTATAAAATACATTTTTATTCAAAAATAACATTATATGACAATAAAAAAGAACGTTCACTATTCAAAACGATCAAAAAAATTTTTAATAAAATTATTCAGTTATATAAAATTATTCTAACTGAATTATCCTTGGTATCAATGCAATTTCGTTTATTAGAATTCGTACGCCTTTATTTTCTAGTCATTGTGCATCCAAATAAAAAATATATAATATAATTTTGGGGTTAAGAAAAGATAAGAGAGAGAGGGTGAGTGAAGTGATGGAACATGTCGGCCAAATTTGTACTTACCTTTAAGGAAGATCAAATCAACGTGGCGTGGCGGCCGTGCCCAGACGACAGAGTAGCAGCCAAGTAAGAAGTAAAATACACCACCCAATTCACCTCCTCCTCTGCTCCTCCCCCCTCCTCCTTCCTTCATATTCCAATCATAATTCCTAAATATAGTACAAAACTACGCCCCAGTCACCATTTTGATTCTTCCCCCCCACACCACAAACCCCTCCCCAATATAATCATTACTTCAAAACCCCTTAAATTTTTTTCACCATCGATCTATCTATATATATTGTTAGTTTGTTTGTTAGTTGGTTGGTTTTCTGTTTGTACTTCCTCCTTAGCCCATATAAATATGAGTCGTCCTCCTAAGCCAACCCCTTTTCTTCTGACTTCCTTGTACATTAGCCGCTTAATCTAACAGATTTAGTTCTTGAAACTGCTTCAGAAGGTTGGATATTTCCTTTTTTATTATAGGGTTCTTTGTTTTTCAATTGTTTTGTTTTTGGATGAGATGGAGGGTGGGATTTGTTCAACTTCGAGTTCTGAGAAGAGGAAACAGAGGGGGAGTCCAAACCAGGAGAAACCATATAGGGGAATAAGGATGAGGAAGTGGGGGAAGTGGGTAGCTGAGATTAGAGAGCCGAATAAAAGGTCAAGAATATGGCTTGGTTCTTATTCCTCGCCTGAGGCCGCCGCCCGGGCTTACGACACCGCTGTGTTTTACCTCAGGGGACCTTCCGCTCGGCTTAACTTCCCGGATTGTATTGTGGAAGATGACCATCGTGAGTTGCATGACTTGTCCGCGGCTTCGATTCGGAAGAAAGCCACTGAAGTTGGAGCTAGAGTCGACGCACTTCAGAGTTCGCTTCACGCCGCTGCGGCTTCCGCTTCCGCTTCTTCTTCGAATAATTCCACCGATCAGTCCTCCAACCACCACCACCACCAAAACAAGTTTGCTGCTCGGGTTGAGAAGCCGGACTTGAATGAATATCCAAGCCCCGAATCTTCCGATGAAAATTAGAGCAAGCAAGCAAGCAATCATGCATACTTTCACGGATGAAAGCCCATTTCATGGAAAGCTGATATTTCCTCGGCCGTCCCTAAAAAAAAAAAAAAAACTAATCTTTTTTTTTTCCTTGAAGGACAGAGGTAATATTAATTATTCTTTCGTCCATTGATTATATATCTCGGAGTTAAAGAGAAGGGAGTTCTATGGACTGTCCAAAAGATCGATGGCGATGAAGATGAACAAACGTTGTAGTCTTTCTTAAAAAAAAGGGTATAATTTTGGAGTTATGTACTGTCTAATTATTTATTTGACTGCTGCACCATGCAAGCAGCTTCTTCAATTGCCTAGCTGATTTCCATGTTCAATCCGAAGGGATTTCACACGATGATGATGATATATGATCACTGAGTTTTTTTTTTAATGAATTTTAAAGATGATACGTCACTTAAATTTAATTTAATTCATTATTA
This sequence comes from Knoxia roxburghii, assembly GCA_030378225.1. Lineage (NCBI taxonomy): Eukaryota > Viridiplantae > Streptophyta > Magnoliopsida > Gentianales > Rubiaceae > Knoxia > Knoxia roxburghii. Next base: position 42,305,347 of record CM059418.1, read on the forward strand.
TTCTTGGTTTTTTTTTTTTTTTTTATTGTTCTGTACTGTGCCATTGAGAGGGTTTACTTGTTTGAACTTTGGGCGATGCGGGGAGACGGGGACTGCAGTGGAACTTTGGAGAGAGCCGCATGGCTTGACCTCTATGGCCTACATTGATCAAAGAATTTTTTTTTTTTTTTTTGCAGTTTTAGTACCTTAAATTTGAGGGGTTAATCATTTTAGACCGTACATTTTAATGTTTCATCAATTAAATTGATATATAAACAAAAAATTGAGGGAAAAACGTTGACTTTAGGAGAGTGGAGGGGCTAAAGGAGCAAAATTTGAGAGTAGGGAAAAAAACAGATGAAGATAAAGAAGAAGATAAGCCGTATGAGCCCAAGTGGAAGCAGCGACGTCCGGCGGTGGACACCACAAACACCACAGAAGAAACACACAAAACTGAAAGAAGGAGAAAGATCAAAGGATGGAGCAATCAAAGGTGGTTATTTCAATCACTATCATAAGGTGGTAGAACCTTTGCCAAGGCTTGTTTGGTAGTGGGATGTTGCATGATGGGGAGGTGGGCGGTGGAGTATTTTTCCAGTATTTCCTCCACCCCCCCCCCCCCCCCCCCCCCCTTTTTAAATTTTTTAAAATAAATATTGCTACTACTACTATATATATATATATATATATATATGTTTCCCAAAGAAGATAGTGGACACCCAATACTTTACATGTATGGACCGACCACAAAAAAGAAAATACAAACTCTGTTAATTTAAACCTAAAAAAAATCAAATTACTAAACACGTTATTTTTTACGATTTTCACTTTAAAAATGTTTAAAACACATACATATATTTTAAAGTGCCTAAACTTCTTCTTAATTAACTTGTGTGGTTCCGATCGTATCGTAATTAACTTGTGTTTAGAAACCAGATGCAAACCTCTCCCAATAATCAAACAGAAGTTAATATATTATTATATATATTGAATCGAAATTATTAAAATTAAAAATTATATAATTTACTTGACAAATATTACTATATAAGTACATGACATATTTGTATGTTTTTCTTATTAAAAAAATTGTAAATGATAAAAGTTTTTTTTGGTAATACTAGTAAAAGGGGTCGTGTATTTAGAAATTGAAGAAAAATAAAGGGGGAAGAATCTTGGTGTATTTATGGTGATGAGCCAAGTGGCCCAACAAAAGTGATTGTTTCGGCGTCCTTGGTATTTTTTGGCGGTTCCTAATCCTAATATAATATGTTCTTCCACAAAGCTTGCTGCGGCCACCGATCTACTATTTCTTTATTATTATTATTTTTTTCCATTTTAATGTTGCCTCCCCCACCTTTTTTGTGTTCCTTTTAATTATATATTTTAATAATTAGGGGAACGTACCGTACTTTGCTTTCTTTTTTTCTTTTTTTTTAATACTGCATATTTTAATTTTTTTCCTTTTTGGGTTTTCTCGATTCGAAATTGATTTCCTGTTAATTTTTAATATGACAAAAAAAATTTTTTTTTGGTCAAATGATCGTACTCAAGATTTGAAGATTTGTCCTATCGAATTTGAAAAACTAATGTTACTACTTTTATTTGAATCACAAAAACAAAAACAGTTTAGTTTTTATATTTTTATTAGTAATATACATCATTTTAATTTCAGTATCCAAATTTATATAATTATATATGATTTTTATAATTATATAAATTTCATATTTTAAATGTAAATTGTATAAATTATATATGATTTAATTATTGACATTTTTTATTTGTATAAATTAAAAGACGATTTTTTATTCGAAAAACAGATAATTATATATCTAAATTCACACTAACTCGTCACTTTAAAATCAAGTTAAAAAAAGAATTTTTATTTGAAAAATGCATAACTATATATCTAAATTCACATTTACTCATCACTTTAAAATTCAATCGAGATTAAGTTAAAAAATAAATTATTATTAAAAAAATGCATACCCATATATCTAAACTCACACTAACCCATTATTTTGAGATCCAATTCCAAAAAGTAGGTTTAGTATTATTTTACATGAAGAAGACACTAAAAATGCAAGAAGAAAATCCAGTATAAGTTGTGTCCGGTTGGCGGTATGTAACCCGCCGGCAGTTGGATTCGCAGTCCCTACACTACCCATCTTCTCTTTTAATACTTTATAGGATTAGGCCAATCGCTACTTACAACAAAATACACCAAATCGGTCGTCGTATTAGTTTAATCAGCCGGCTATTTGCCTATATTAACATCACCATTAAGATTTTACATATTATAATCTCACCCTCATAAACTCACTTAATAATTCTTAAATTTTTGTCCTCATTAATTTAAAATGATTAACTCAAACTTATATATAAGTTACTCATTATACAAAAATGTCAACCTTAACAACCAAGGTTCTCTTATCTTTTCTCCCAAACTCAATCTTCAAAAAAAATATTTCTTCTCCCCGTCATCCCATCATGGGAAGATGAGGAAAATAAATTTGTTATCCATTTTTGTTTTCTTATTTTTAGTTTCGTCATCCCATAAATGAAGATTATCCCCAATCTTTATTTTCTTTTGTCAATCAGTATATTCAGATCTACTGGTAGTGTATTGGTCGCGATTTCATTGATGATGTTCGTTGTTATGGTGGTAGTTGAAAGATTATCTATCCGAGCCTAGCCAAAAACTCACTTTCGTGCAATGCATTCCAGAATCGGAACCTTTGGTCAGGTCTAGACGCTAGCACAATCGCTATTCCAACCCTTTTGAAATAACATTGCGCAGGATCTGGGTTTGCACTTATTCGATTTATCACGCAACAAAAATTCTTAATTAAAAGGAGAAGAATAAGAATTACCTATTGAAGCGTACACTTAGGTGAGTATCTTGTATGTCTCAAGACTTTACTTGTATGTTGTGTGAGCAGCAATCTAACGAGCAATTAATCAGCTAATCATCACAATCCACCTGCTAGAAAAATTTCAGCACCGCTGCACTTGGCGCGTACAATCCACGCACAGCCCCTAGAGAAAGAAAGCTTCACGCGCTGCTGCCAAAAATTGAGAAAAATTCGGCCAGCTAGATAACTTGAGAAATCTGATTTCTATAGAGAGAATTTCTCTCTATGATTTTCTCTCTCTAAGTTTTCTTGTCTTGAAAACTTATGAATTGTATATTGTGGAATAATTAATCCCTTGTCTATATATAGAGTTACAAGAGAGACCCCAAGTTGGTTTAGGATTGGTCTTCCTAATGGGTTTAGGTAATTAGTTTCCAAATCCAATTAGGTAACCAATCTGATAGGATAAACCAAATCCTACTAGATTTTCTAATCTCTAGGATTTCCTAATTCTAATTGAAACTTAAGACTTAATTAATTAATTAAATAATTTCACTTTGTTATTACTCAATTAACCCTTAGGAATAATTAATCAATTAATTAATTCTACTTATTCAATTAACTCATTACAAAATTAATCGTGCCACTAACGGATTAATTTTGGCATCCTACACCAGAATTGCTTCCGGAACAACTTAATTAATTTATATTCATAATCTCCTCACATCAAAGATATAGTGCTCATTAATTTATTAATTTACTGATAAATTAATTAATTAACTTCTTAAATTCCGAGTCTAGTACCACTCGACCTTTTTACTATACTGGATATAAGTCCACCGGCTGGGTTTAGTATAATAAACATTACGAGCTCATCTCGGGAGCACAATCACCCCGGACACACCGGTACATGGTTCCTTTCGACAAGCAGCAGCACACCAAGCAACTAAACACGCGCACCCAAACTACCGAGACTATTGGCCACAATTGACCTCACCCATTGGCAAATCAAAGTACACTATGTCTAATCTTCATGTCCGCTCGAGTCTAGGGATTAAGAGATAGAATACCAAGAATGATTTATCTATTAAATCAGTACAAGACAAATCATTCCTAGTGTTCAAGTTCAATACGCCCCTGGCATATCTATATGATTCAATTAGTTTAAACAAACCAATTATCTGAATCACATAATAACCTAAACCGACAGTTTGTCCAAAGCTGTCTCGATTACGAACCTCATTTATATATTATGTCTTTTAACCAATGATGAGATCTATTGTGTTACACAATACACCTCATCATCTAACTACATAATATAAATGGACAAATAATGCACAACTAAATTTAACCAAAACATTAATCGATATATTAATTGGGAAAAAGTACAATACAAGCATAACTTATGTATTCAACTCCAATAGTAGTTTCGTCGGTGAAGTTCGTTGGATTGATAGCGGCGTCGTTGACGATATTCGTTGGTTTTGTCCAAAACGATTCAGTCATATTTTAGAGTTTTTATCAAAAAATTAGTGAAGTATAATTGTTCGGATTAAAATTTCGATATGTGGTATATTCAACACTTAATAGAGTAAATTTATATAGGTTTATACATGGTAAACATAACAATGACAGTTATACTTATAATTTGTGTTTTACTCCCAAACGATATAAGATAAAATTTTACATGACGAATTAATTTATGATTGAAACATAAAAAGCTTTTTTTAACGATGCTCTGATTTGATTCCTCTTTAGCTTGTTTATGGGCTGCAAGGTACGGACGGGGGAGGAGAAAGCAACAAGACCAGCGAAGCGTGGAGTGTTTTTTAATAAGAAATGGAAATATTGGGACAAAAAAAGAGAAAAGAAAAGTGTCGGTGCAAACAAACATTATTGATTTTTAGGTATAGCAGAGTATGATATGGAAGTTTCAGAAGAATATTTTTTTGTTTTTTACTAGTGAAGCATTATCATCGCCACCATAGCTGGGCTGGATATTAAATACTACTGTACTAGTGTAACAACTAAGATAAAAGTTGACCTAATTCAGAAGATGAAATGAAATGAAAGAGATAGTATGGTCTGTCCTCGAGACTCTCGATTATTCCCATTGTTAATTTCTTGGGTTTCCTGGGATTTCACGGAGGAGGGGACAACAATGTCACAAGAAAATGGATCGCACTTTCGTTTCATTCGCCGCACCTACTGTAAGAACCAGGTCGGCCGGTTGTTTTGGTGGCCGGTTCCGACATTCCTCCGTATCGTAGTACGCATTCAAGATTTGGATACGCTCGGGAAGGACTTAATTATTTCTTAATGGATGAGGCTATCTGTTGCCAGCTTTTTCTTAAGTTTATAATATACTGATTTTGGAATAAAATACATGCTTTTGAGGGATATTACAAATTAAAATAATGATTTCAGAATGGAGTTTTTTTTTTTTTTAATTTTGATTTTTATTCTTTTCACTTTTAACAGTTATATTATGATCATGTCTCGTGTGAGAAAAATTTGTAATTTCAGAACCAAAAACCTATATCTCCTATGAATGAGACTCATTGTTATTTCAATTTATTTTATTTTATTTGAAGATGGTTAAAAATCAGCAGCTCATTAACCCTTGTATTAACTCAAGTCCACAGTAAGCTTTTATATTAATCTTGATAGTATCATTCAATTTCAGTAATCAACACTAATGTAAAACTAAAAAGAGTGGGAAAAAAAAATTACTAATTGGCTAGCACTCAAATCAATACCGTCTTCATCTCATATTATAAGTCACTTTTAGCTGGTACACCTAATAAGAACCAATCATTTGTTATATTTTTTTATAAATTTTAATTATAAATTCTGATATACCCTATTTATCAAGATTTATATTGAAAAGACAAATTTAAATAAACAAGTGACTTATATTTTGACATGTTCTTTAAATTGAGAAAACAACTTATAATATGAAATGGATAAAATAATACATAATAATTAAAAAATGGAGAAAATTTTTTAAAAATAAAAAAAAAAACTTATAAAAAAATAACCGACTCAGAATTGACGAGAAACTTTTTAAAAAGAAAAATTGGAAAGAAACTTTATTGAAGATTTCCACCCTACCATGGGTAGCAAAAGTTACGAGAAAGAAGGGTGACATGCAGATAACTTGAGAAATAAGGATTTGAATGAATCAGATTCTGGTATTTGCTTCCTCAATATTGAATGATCTTAGCCTCTTCCTTAAGCAACATTTATATATTTATATATATTTTTTGATACGGTAGGTGCTTGTGGTAACTCCCTCAGATTATACGGTGACAACAGCCATTCATCCAACATTATTCTTTTCTTCTCCTTTCCCTCTTTCCCCAATTCAAATACGGGCCTCATTTGTAACACACATTTTAAAATCAAAATAATATTCCTATTTAAAATCATCTGTTCAAAATCGATGTATTAATAATAAAATATAATTGTATATATCAATATTTAGACAAATAATTTTAGACGCCAAAAATATATATCAATAGAGTTATTATTGGAATGGTATTGAATTAAAAAAAAAAAAAAAATTCCCGACCGGGGGAGCAGGTGGAATATCGGGGAAGAAGAGTGGAATAAATGAGAATAATAAATGGGAACTGGGAAAAAATTGGTCGCCAAATAATTAGTATTGGGAGGAACCTTTAACTAATTATTGAAAAGAAAATCAAATACCCGGTCCGGGTCCGGAACACACAAAAAAAGATATAATTAAATGTAAATCCTTCGAATCTATCTTTTTGGAAAAAATACTTCATTCATCATATATAATGACTCTGTTACATAATTAATTTTATATGTTTGTAACTCGATAAATTTGGTTCTAAACGTTTTTAAAATTTACACATTTGTTATAATTTAATATTTTTTAATAAGATTTAATAATTGATTTATCAACCATTAAAATTTATACAACGTGGCACCAAAGTAGCTGCCATATGACATGTGTAACGGAGTGTAAAATCCGTTAAATTAGTGTAAAATCCGCTAAATGAAATATTTATGACCAAATTTGTCAAGTTTCAAACGTGTATGATTAATTATGTAATAAGGTCATTATATATGACCAATTGTATATTTTTCCCCAACTTTTTTATCAACTTTGTCCCCCAAATTCAATCTCTCCACAGTCGGGGGCCCTTAATTAATTCGTCCTTTCATCTTCATCCCATTATTTATTTTGTATACCAAAATTTTCAATAATTGAAAATTAGATTTTATTGGGTCATTTTCGAAATAATTGTTGAAATTGATAGTTTCCAGAATTGGAGAGATAACCCAATGAAACTCAAACATCACCAAATATATGATGCCATTGAGAAGTAGTCCATCAATCGCCTCCCCCATCCCTCCCCCCCCCCCCCCCCCCCCCCCCCCAACCCACCCCAATCTATTCATAGAATAAATCATTTCAATCATCTTTTCATTTTCAAACCTCTCTTATTTTACAGTCATCAAGTGTGAAAAGATCGATGAATTACATTTACTTTTTTTAGGTTTGATAAATTAACAATTATATTTATCCTTTAACTGAATTTAAATATTAAAAAATATCAAAAGATAAAATAATTTGACAATTTATGATCAAAGTGAGTTTGATTGGTTGTGAGTGTGAATTTTTCTAATGATCATTTGCATGTTTATATTAATAATTTTGCTTTTTTCTTATTCAATCACGGAATAATTGTTATGAATTTGTGTAATCAAGAAAATTAAATGTAATTGAGAAACTTCACTAGCATAGATAAATTGACTAAACTAATTAAAGATAAATGTAGGGATCATCAAAGAGATGACTTCAACTTAATAAAAAAATAGAAATTAAGGAGTAATAAATTTGAATTGCATTAATATTTTGTTTAAGTGAAGTATATAAACAAATAATATACATATATATAATATTAAAGAGTGACATTAAGTAAAGGATGGTGATAAAATTTTCTCCCTTGCTTGTTTCCATAAAGTTATAGGTTGGAATCGTTATTAGGGTAAGATACATTTGGACCCGTGGTCAAATCAAGATTTAGCTCCGGATTGTTCTTTTTTATCAATTCCAAGTTAAAAAGTTTTTTTTGGTGGTTCAAATAGTAATTATGTTTCAGAGGGATTTAACAGTCATTTTAAATACAATATCGAAAAATACAGCCTATTTACCACCACGATATATATTTCAGGCATTTTTCGTCAACATGCTTTTATTTGTGTAGATGTGATCCAAGCGGAAAATTCGTGCAACTGCGAAGTGCAGAAGCTTTCAAAGTAGGGGTGTAATCGAGCCGAGTTGAGCCAGAGCAGGGCCTTGCTCGTGCTCGGCTCGGTAATTTGCAGCGAGCTCCCTTGCTCAGTGCTCGAGCTCGGCTCGGTAAATAATTGTCGAGCTCACGTTGCTGCTTTGTATTTTGGACGTACCGAGACGTAGCTGGACGTTGCTGCTTTGTATTTTGGACGTAGCTGGACGTGGTACCCATTATAGTGGACGTTGCGCTGTTGCTTTTTCAGACGTATCAGGACGTGATACCTATTATAGTGGACGTTGCGAGTCTATTTGCCCCTTTTTTTGTGAAAAAATTAACTTTTTTTTTGTTATATTGGACGTTGCAGTATATTTTATGGAATTTAGTAGATAAACAATGTCTTTGTTGTTTGTATCTGTGAATTTTTTTTGTATATTTTTAGACGTTGCGCTATTGCTTTTTCGGACGTATCTGGACGTGGTACCTATTATAGTGGGCGTTGCGCGTCTGTTTGCCCCTTTTTTTGTGAAAAATTAACTTTTTGTTGTTGTACTATACGTTGCAGTATATTTTATGGAATTTAGTAGAGAAACAATGTCTTTGCTGTTTGTATTTGTGAATTTTTTGTGTGTGTTTTTGAACGTTGCGCTATTGCTTTTCCGGACGTATCAGGACGTGATACCTATTATAGTGAACGTTGCGCGTCTATTTGCCCTTTTTTTGTGAAAAAATTAACTTTTTGTTTGTTATACTGGACGTTGCATATATTTTATGGAGTTTAGTAGAGAAACAATGTCTTTGTTGTTTGTATTTGTGAATTTTTTGTGTGTGTTTTCGAACGTTACGCTATTGCATTTTCGGACGTATCAGGATGAGGTACCTATTATAGTGGACGTTACGTATCTGTTTGCCCCCTTTTTTGTGAAAATTTTAACTTTTTGTCTGTTATACTGTTCGTTGCAGTATATTTTATGGAATTTAGTAGATAAACAATATCTTTGCTGTTTGTATTTGTGAATTTTTTGTGTGTGTTTTCGGACGTTGCGCTATTGCTTTTTCGGACGTATCAGGACGAGGTACCTATTATAGTGGACATTGCGCGTCTGTTTGCTTTTTCGGGCGTATCAAGACGTGGTACCTATTATAGTAGACGTATCAGGACATGGTACCTATTATATTTTATATATATTATAAAATATATGAGCCTACCGAGCCTATTTTTGGTCTACTCGATACTCGGCTAGTCAGTGAGACGAGCCGACTCGAGCTCGAACCAAACTTTGACCGAGCTACTCGGTTCGTTTGCAGCCCTATTTCAAAGTGATGTGAATGTTTAGGGTAGGATGAAGGGAATAAGTCAATATGAGCATTTAGATTATATCTATGGATCATCATTATTACTTGGCCAAAAGGTAAGCTCCATCCTAATAATTTTACTTCTTTCCTGTCAATTAATGGAATCTTAAATGATATTTCTAATCACTTATGTCACCATATTTATCTTTTCATTTATATCCTACATCGAAATACTAATTTCAATTGGATTTAATACATTGCGGACAAAGCAGGTACCGATTTCATCGTCGTTCAACTTTCTAAAAGTTAAAACTTAAAACACAACATTAAATTTTAAAAAATAAATTGGAAAGTGTTTTTTTTTTTTTTTTTTTTGGGGCCAAATTCAGTGATTAATTTGTATAAACATTGTCAATTTTATTTTAGAATTAGAATCATATTTCTAAATGTTTCTACTGGTTTATTGGGCCCATCAGGTTCTTAGCTTGGGCCCTATACATGTGTGGTGCAGGTGAACAATCAGTATGAGTCCATGATTATCAAAATTGGCCATCAACGCCCATTTGGATATTTTATTGGTACATGGGTTTTGAACACGAACGGCCCAGGAGGAACCGCGCGAAACACTGAGAACCCAATTATCAATAAAACTTGAAAGCTTTGTACGACTCTACTGTTGCATGACCATTCTATTATCATATATTTCTGTTTTAAAATAATAATTTTATTTGGATAATCCTATTTGTAACCTATATTTTATTATTTATAATCCTATTTTTTAAACAATCTTCCCAAATTGTCCTTTTACTAATTTTTAAATAATTCATCAAAATTCAACAAAATGAATATATATTTTTTTATCCCAACAAAATGAATATTATCTTAATTATTTTAAACATATTTAATTATATAATAACCAATTATAAGAACAATTCTCACACATATATTATTTTTTAAAAAAATAAAAAGATTAAAAAAAAGGAGGAAATGGGGGAGGAAAATAATCATTTTTTTTAAAAAAAATTCTGAATAACTACTTGTGTTAATCGAATGAAACTCCGATCAATTACTAGAACTAGTATCATCACCATCACAACCGTCTCCATAGGCATGATCACAACAATGATTTTGATTTCCATTCTCGTGATCATCGTTGCTATCTTCATCAAAGGGCTTATGTTTGTAGAAAATGCAGTATTTTTTAGAGTGATTCTTCCTACTACTGTTATTACAGATAAGACAAGGAAGATGACGAGGACATGGTTAGAATTTGGGTAAGGCTGGAAGAAGGAGATGACGGCGTGAATTGCCTAATGGTGACCCTGGCCATCTTTAAGTGGCATCCGCGGGAAGAAAAATAATTCTAAGAAATGGACAAAATAAATAAATATATTTATATATGTGTAATTATGAACAAATTCTATTATGTTATTATCTTATCATGAGAATATGTTATGCACTAAGTAAAAATAATTGTTTCAGAATTCAAATGTTCTTTAATTAAATATTTTGTGCAAAAATTTTCTCCATATCGGAGGTTTATTATCAGTGTTGATCGAAATTTTAAAATTCGTGTAATATAACTATTTTAGTTCAATTGAAAGAACTTATAATGCTAAGATTTCATGTTTTATAATCACAACTTGAAAAGAATCGGTAAATGATGAGGTGAAATTGAATGTGAGGGTAGTGTGTTGGTGATGGAATTTGAAAAATGAGAAGAATAAATAAAAAAGAATGTTGAGTTTTTTATTTTTTCTATTAGATGAGCATTTTGGATAGTAAACTTTGAAAATAGGGTTATAAATAATAAAAAATAGATTACAAATCAATTTTATTTTTTTATTCATCCGGTCACTTGAATTGAGAACCTGTAATCCGAAGTAAGAGGTGTCCACCATTGGGCTATTATTTTATTATAAAAAATGGTTGTTCAGATGAAGGGCATAAATTAAAACAATTCAATAAGCATAATTATATTTTAAAAATAGAGATAATACTATATAAATTTCTATAAATATACAGTGAAAGCGTAAATTTTGTTTCAGGCTTAGGATTATTTAATGAGTATTTTGAAGAAGAAAAAGAGTAACTTTAGAGAGTGTAATTTTATACATTATCAAAAAAGATTTTTTAATTTGATAAATACAAATAAATAAGAACATCTATCACTAATCACTAGTTAATGATTTAACGTTGAATTGAAACAGGGCTACCTCTTCTATTGATTTGGCGGGAACCATGACCAAACCAAAGCACCCCACTTGACTTGAAAAAGCTTTTTTTTTTTTTTTTTTATCGCAATTTTCTTCATTTTTGGGAATTTGAATAAATGTTTGGACTATGTGTATGTGTGTGTGTGTGTGTGTGTGTTTTTTTTTTTTTTTATTAAATTTGATATAGCAATACTCCTGAGAGAGAGGGAGTGGGGTATGTAGAACTTGGGAATGGCATGCAATTCATAGTGGGAAGAAAGCCAAAAAGGAAGAGGAAAAAGACATTTGGACTTTTGATAAGAGTCAAGGTTTAACTCTTTTTTGAGATTTTGCATACAAAACCACCACAAAGATGTTTTTAAAAAGGACACCCATAAAAAAAAATTTCTCTTTTTTTTCAAACTCATGAAATGAAACAATAACAACAACAAAGTTAGGTGTTTGAATTTGGCTTTGAACATGAAATAATTTTAAATCGTTAGATTAAGTATCTCACCCAATAAATTATCTATAATTCGATTAGAGTAAACTTGATTAAATTATTATAGAGAGAGATTTGTAAAATATTATCTTATATTGTTAGCTTATGAGCCTCATAAGTTATTATTACTTTGAGTTAACTATTTTGAACTAACAAAAACGAAATTTGAAAGTTATATAATCAGTTTATGGGGATGAAATGTTACATAGACTAATTCGGAAAGGAAAAATGAAAATGGAAAAAGAAGAGGAGGAGGACAACAAAATGAGGAAAGAAAGATTGCATAGGGAGGATCTTTATTTGAGTTGAGTGGTATCAATTCAAAAAAAAAAAAAAAAAAAAAAAAAATTGAATTGGTATTAGAACTGTCATCCATTTGCACCTCTCCCTCCCTCATTCCCCAACAAACATCCTTTTCTCACCACATTTGCCGCCCACTTTTCCCCTCACAGTTACACCATCAGACATGACTACATTCCCTCCCTCCCTCACCTTTTTCTCTGCTCCTTTCCCCTCTTCATCTGCACTGTCCCTTCATATTACTCATTCACACATTCTGCTGATTTTACGTCCCACGGCAGAATCCGAATCGACTAATATGAATACGACCTAAACAAGTTTACACTTCCCCAGTTAAAAAAACCCTAATCAAATAATTAGAACAGTCCATTAATAGCTAACTGATCTACAGGTTCGTTTGTTGATTTTCGATCGCTCAAAAAAGTTAGAGGGACCGGAAGATTAAAAGGGAGAGATGGAAATGGATCGATGGAGGGAAAAAAGATAACCCTTTCCCTGGAACACACACATTAATAAAGTCACGCATAAACCAAAAATTTTTATCATATGATGATGAAAAGATGCCTCCCCGGCCGTGTAAAAATTCCAACTGGGGCATATATAATTTAAATTTTTCAATCAGAGCAATGATGCCTACCTCCATTATATATAGCTTTATGTGCCTTATATATGTGCATAGTGTTCTTGCCTTTATTTTATGATTAAAAATGGATCAGTGGTTAGTAGTGAGAAATGGCATTTTCTTTTCTGGGTTTTTTTTTTTTTTTTTTTTTGCTCGATCAATTTCCAACCTAGCTAAGCTAGCTAATAAGAAGGTTTCTAATCAATGGGCCGGGAGATTTTTTAAGGTGTAGAAACATAAAAGTCATTGATTAAAGTGACTGAAAGGTGACAATATTCTTATATCATTGTCTTCTTAATTATTACTTTTGTCTTGAAAACACGACTGTATATTAATATTATAAATATAATTATTTTTTTTATTATATGAAAATCATATGCATCTTTCGTACTAACTTTGCTTTAGTAAATAAGATTTTTTTAAAAAAAAATTGTATTAGTTACGTTTGTTACTTAAGAAAAATACCACCGCATTACAATTTTGATAAAATTCCAACATAAGTGTTTGGTATAGTTGGAAAACTTCTCAAGAAATTATGGATTGGGTTAAGATAAAAATTCACAATACTTAAGTCTAAAGTAAATAATTTAAGGTTCTCTATCTTTGTCAATTAGTTTTGGATTGAATCAATAAATTTAATATATTGTAATATATATATATAACTCTTGGACAAACACATTTAACTTATAAATTTGATGACACAATCTACTTAGTCCCTATACAAAAGAAGTATTAACCATGAATAATCCTACAGGATCGTATTAATATGGGCTACGATTCGATGATACAATAGGAAAATTTTGTAAAAACAACAGGGTGGGTTACTCTGATTTCAGTGAATGAGACCTATTTGAAACATGTTATAAACATTAAAATAATAATTATATTAATTTTTTATACTGTTTTAATTTAACAAATAAAATAATTATTTTCACTGGTGGTGATATATGATGGTAACCTAACCTGCATGCAGACTCCAATAATAAGTGTGTTTGTACCTATATTGTGAGGGCAGTGTTCCCATGGAGTAATCTTGCCTAAGTTTACATACACATAACCAAATTGAGTAAAAAAAAGGTAAATTCATAATTGCATTGCTCATAATCCTCCTCCTCCTCCTTTCTCAGGTTAATTGGGACTTGAGAATGATTGCCAACACAATTTTAATGGTGAAAAAAGTAATTAATGCTTCTAATTTGGTAAAATTATGTACTATTAATTAGGGGTGTAAGTGGTTTGGTCGAAACCGCTTAAACCTGTCAAACTTGACCGGTTTGATCGGTTTTAAATTTTATAAAAATTTTATTTGTTTGAAAATTTTTAAACTGGAAGAATTGGTTTGGCCGACGGTTTCAATAGTGAAACCGGCCGTTTCAGCTGGACCGGATGGATGTATATTTATTATATTTTTTTATATTTTTCATATAATATAATAATATTATTAATATATAATTTATTTTATTTTTCTTTAACTCTAAATCTACTTTACTCTCTCTTTTCTCTTCCATTATCGTCCATTTTATTTATTTCCTTATTGATGTTGCACATTTCTCTTATTTATCCTCCTCCATTGTTTCGCACCTAGTGGTCGACAGAAGTGACAAATGTGATCAAAAATAAAAAAATTTAACTTTAATTTTTAGTGATCAATGAAAATGTACATGTATAATTATGATTTGATCATACTTGTGAAGTTGTAGAATGAAAAATTAACGAAATTTTTATGTTGTGAATTTGTTATTATTTAAGAAAACATAAAATGGTTATAAATCGGTCAAACCGACCGAACCAAACCACTTAAATATGGTTTGATCGATTTGGTTTGATATATTTATTTGGCCCACTTTGTTTGAAAAAATTTCAAACCGTAATTATTAGTTTAGATTGTACTTTTACCTTCAAACCGACCAAACCGACCGTCTTACACTCCTATTATTAATTAAAAAAAAAAGTCTGAAAATTTGATTAAAGGGATAAGAATATTTCTAGAATATGAAAAAGGTTTTGATGACACTTAAACCATTTTAAGCAGATCTCAAGACTGAAAATAATCATTTGATGTCAGCGCCACTGTCAACTCCTTTCCTTATACACGCATGTTCTTTTGCCGCTTGTCATTTCTGCAAAAACTATGCTTTTTTCTTTCCCTTTTTTTTTTTTTTTTTCTTTAGTGAACCCTAATAAAAATACTACGGTGTTTGGTGGTACGTATGCATATACACCATGCAAATTAATTAAGTTCATAGGCACCACCTCCATGGTCTTTTAGTATTATTTTACTCTATGTCTAGTTGGGTAGGGCGTTAATTTTTTTTTTTTCGAATTTTATCATTGTTTAATGTGAATTGTGTAAATAGCCCTATTCAAATATGTAGTTGAGTATTTGATGTAATTTTGAAAATATATTTTAAAATGAAGTCGCAAATTAATCCTATTATATTATATCAAAAGAAGTACATCGATTATACTAATATTAATAAGAATTAATATGGGGCTCATTACTCGTTAATATAGTTTTTCTTGATTTTACGTTATTTTAGATACCGTCAAATATCATGGACGATAAATCGAAACTAATATTAAATTATTTACATAGAAAATTGGATGAAAACTAAACAATTATATAATATTTGGCAGCACAATTATGTGATGACATTTGACATTGATATATCACTCGACTCCTCAATTTATTTCTGTTGAAAATACTCTATCTTTAAATGCATGTCTCGATAACACAAAATGAGAGTTTTGTTCATTATAAAATTTAACCAAACATCTCATGGCACGAGTCGACGACAGTTATGAAATACCTGTATAAAAATTAGTAACATCCAATTAAGCATATATTTTATTGTTCATTTTTTATAAAATTTTATGCATGGTATCAAATCCAACGAGATTATTTAGATTATGTTCAGAGAAGCAATAACTGTGGTAAAATACGAAGATTGGGTGATAATTTGGTGGAATTATTTGTTAATGAGGACTTGGTGAGGAATTAGAAGTTAATGATGATGGATCAAGTAAATATATGAGGGGTTAATGTGAAAATGATAAGGGAGAAATTGGGAAATAGTAGGAGATGAGGGGAGGGTGGGGCCCAAGTGGGGGTGGTCCCAATGGACACGTGCAAATGATGACAAAGGTGCTCTCTAAATGCTACAGTAACATCAGTTTTAAAATAATGATTGATTTCCACCGTTTCTTCCACTGTGTGGGTTCCATGCTCTTATCATGTGCCACTGCCACCTAATTTGGCGACTTTTTCTTTGACCGGACCAATTAACTCCCCCCGTCAAATCAAATCACCACCGTCTATTATTATTAATTATTTCCATTCCACGTACTATGCTTATTCTTCAACTATTCTCAATCATATCAACCTCCAAAACTACACTCCATCACAATGTAATCACTGCTTAATTATCTCCATCGCCCCTGTCAAAATATAAATGGAGAATAGGTTATTTCATAATACGATATTATATTAAATATCACATAATAATATATTATTTTTTAAATACAAATAAATACATAAGATATTATATAAGAATATATTAAATATAGAAAAATTTTATCAATTATATTTTTAGTGGGGGTATGATATAATTTACAGCCACTTACAAATTAACTTCTCCTTGTCCCCTGCTCGCCCCAAAATAATGAATTTTCTTTTTCCAAAACATGAGAAATCTGATATGATTAAAAATTATTTTAAATTCTGAAAATTAAAAGTTAATAATACAATTTTGTCGTTTTTAATTTGCATTTTCAATGTATTATAAAACCTTTTTAAGGTTGGGAAAAATGCACATCTTTCATGTGGGATTAAATATTTTATCATATGATTTTGTCCAAAAATGTTATCCATATGTTTTAGGTCTTTTGATGAATCAAGAATTAGACACGAAGGCAATGGCCAGAACGAGAACTTGAGCCAGTGACAGCATATACTATTAGCCTAGGTACTTGTTATTAATTGTTTTCTAATTGGCCTAGGTGGTAGGATTTTCAACCTTAAAATCAACTTTTAAAAAGCCAAAACCCTAAAATATTTGTATGAACAACATCAGGGAAGCAGAAAATAGAATTCAGGATTGGGCTCATTGTATAAGTGCTTGTCTACATTTAGTTTTATTTTAGACGTGAGGTGAAATTGTCTTTCATATATAATCTACTTAAACCCTTATTTTCTGTGATAATTTTTTTTTCAAATTTATTAAATTAAGTGTGTCTTACTTCGTAAATTAACATATAAAGGAGAGAAGTCGTTCCTCATAATAATATGTAATACAATGCAAAGATTCTGGTATACTGTTTATCATATGTACAGGAGGTAAATAGTGAGTCAAATTTTTTGGCAAACTAAAGATCTCAAAATTGTTTTGAGTCATTTTTTAATTTTTCTTTTCTTTATTGTCAAATAAATTAAAGAAAAAAAAAAAAAAAAAAAAAAAGCCGTTTGGGTTTGGTTGGTGCAAACAAAAGCTGCAGCGTTGAATGTCTTTTTACTCCAATTTGTTAGTTTTAGGAAGACAAGACGCACATTATATAGTATATGTTGGAATTCCCAGAATACTCCCTCCCCAAATTAATAAAATTTTTAGAGATTTTATTGTTATAAAAAAAATAATAATTAATGATTTAATTAAGTAAATTTTTCTCTTTTACTCAAATTTGAAGAAAAAATTACTAATGAAATAAATAGTTGGGTGGTATACTTCAATGCACTCACAAAATTTGAGGAGGAACAAAATAAAAAAAATTAGTAAAATTACATTGATAATAGTAAAGTGTCAATTAATATGAGATAATTTTTAATACCTAAAACGTCTATTAATTTGAGACAGAAGAGTAACATTTTGAAATTAAATTTATGCTGCCGCTCTATACATTCTTTCTTTCTTTTGTTTGGTCAGCCTATCAGCAGCACACACCTACCTACTCCTCAGTTCATTTTCAACAAAATTGTTCAATTTTATTTGCGTTTTCTTCTGTACGCTACTCATTATAAATGCTATATAGAAAAAAAACTAACAATTGTTCCTATGATGTTTGATAAAAAGTGACAACACTGGTGATATATGCATAAAATTTAAATAAATTGGCTATTTTATTTATTTATTTATTTATTTAAAAGAGAGCCAGGCCTTACCTCAGTCATCTCTGTCCCTGCAATTTTAGACTTTAAATTAATAACAATGTAATGAAAATTCATTTAGATATCACCTTCTTCAAATTCCAGAAAAAAAAAAAAAAAACTAATAATATAGTGGGTAAATTTTCGTCTCAAATAGTTAATATACTAACTAAATGACTTGTATATAAGTTTTATTTTTATAAATTATTAATAATTTGAGTTAACCATTTTAGATTAACGAGAACAAAATCTGAAAATTATTAA
The DNA here is from genome assembly GCA_030378225.1 of Knoxia roxburghii. Classification (NCBI taxonomy): domain Eukaryota; kingdom Viridiplantae; phylum Streptophyta; class Magnoliopsida; order Gentianales; family Rubiaceae; genus Knoxia; species Knoxia roxburghii. Next base: position 42,323,767 of record CM059418.1, read on the forward strand.
TTTGGTCAGTCTATCGGGTTGAAATATTACAAATAATATAAAAACAAATCATGACTTAGGAGTTAAGTGCAAACCATGATATTGGAGTTAAATATTATGTCACCTCTAAATTCAAGGAAACAAGAGACAGAAGCTACTTTTAGAGTTCTATTTCTGGGTCATAAGCCTATATCGGGGGAAGTTAGGTCATAAGTACTTTGAGCCCCATTCCAGGCCCTTAAATTCTCATTTCGAAAACAAGTGACAGAAGTCGCCTCTAGAGTCTTATCATGGGAAAACGATGTGATAAATACTTAGAGTCCCATTATGGGGCCTCTAAAGTTTCATTTTGAGAGAAACAAAGTTATAAGTATTTGTTTATTGGGTTTTGCGATATTGCAAAAATTTAAAATGAGGGAAAATTTCGTTACAGATTATTTATATTCTTTTAAAAAAATGTGATTGTATAATGAGGATTAATTTAGACATATTAACAATTTCTTTTTAGAAAAAAAGTTACCAACTTCTTTTTTCTTTTTTCACGCAAGGGGAAGAATTTTTCAGTGGTACGTCGTCCCAGTAAAAAAAGCTGGAAACAGAAACTATAATTTTACTGCAAAAATGAAAAAAACATCCTCGAGATGTTTATCTTTTTAGGCAAAGTAGAAACATGAATGATCGGGGGAGCATTCTTTGTCATGATAAGAAGTAGTAACAAACCCAGATGAGTTAATATAATGATGACCTCCTAAACTAGGTTAATTTTAAGATTACCGTGTCGACATTGGTACATGTCGTGATTGAAGGTGTTAATTGCTTACTTTCACTGTGATTTGGCTTAGGTTAATACTTCCTCCAAGGAAACGCAATCTACGTAGTCAATGCCTTAGGTTAATAATTATGCTGATTTTAAGTTGTTTTGAAGCCATGGGAGATGCTAATGTTATTCAAGATTGTAATTTAATGGTTGATATTTTTATATTAGAATCATTAGTTCTACATTCAAATTATTAGGAGAATATATATCCTTAAAAAAAAAAAGTAATGGAACTTGACTATCATGGGGACACGCAAATTTGAATGTTAAACAATATTTATCATATTTTTTTGGTAAATTTTAATATGTTTAGTAGTTAATTACTTATTTTAGTTTAAGATTGCTAAAGCCTTGATTCGAGGCATTTGTGACATCTAATTGGTTTCGTTTTAGTATAATCCTATAAAATTAAACTGGTTTTTTCTAAAATAATTAAACTGGTTATTTAACTTACAAGAATTAGATTGACCTAATTCATGAGGATAGACCACCGCTACAAAAAAAAAAAAAAAAAAAAAAAAGAGTTTTAGTGGCTTCTAAAAAAGTCTTAAAATATTTTTTATCATAATATTTAAATTATTATGACATTTAAAGTCATTAGTATATTATCAAAATTATTTTGAATTGATTAATTTTATTTTAATTGTATCACATCCACCTTTATTAGTAAAAAAACAGTTAGAGTTTAAAATTTGGTGATAATTGCCCATATTTCATAATAATAGTTATATTTGTTATTTTAATACACAAAAACCAAAATACTATCGTTCCTTGCACTCTGACCAATTGAAGGTTGACAAGGAACCAACAAAATGTTTCAATATGGGATGTCCCGGTGCTTTTTAGTCCAGATATTTGTTTCCTCCTCTTCTGGGACCTTAATTTTTTTCTTTGGGCGTTCTCCTGTAATTGTCATGTATCGTAAGCAGAGCAGTTCTTAGGGTTGTGCTAAACACCTGAAGGTAATCTGTTGGGAAATCATGTTTATCCTTCCCGTATTTTGTCTTCATATCGTAACATTATGTGGATGGGAATGAAAAACTATTGTTGTTTGATGGAAATGTAATTTGTCTTTTATTAAAAAAAAAAATAACAAAATACAATGTTGTAGGCTGGCTCCCAAAGTAGAAATTGGAAGAATGCGATGAAAATAAGGTTTGAAAATCCGATACAAGGCTTTCATTTTCACATATGTAAGACCTTGATTAGACATAAGAGTCTTAATTTACGCCGTAGCAGCTGCTATTTCACGCCTCTCTGCTCCATCTTCAAATCAAATCATGCCTCAATATTCCAGTGGAATTAAGGGATTCCAAGCTGATTTAGTTCTGATTTTGTAACGCTCACACATTTTGACTTCTCTACATCAATGCATGCTCACGACAAATTCCTTTTGGCCATACAATTTCCAACACATGTAATGTTTTCACTATTCAATCTGATTTATCTAGTATAGAATTTATTTATCGTTTTAAAATTTTTTAACTTTTAATCTTTCTATACACATTTTGGTACAAATTAATCTTTTGATCTTTCTCTTTTATCTTTTATTTATATTTTTAACATAACTTTTAATTACTATAATTCATTTCGACCATTCCGTGAGTCATTTATCTTCTACTAAAGTGGTAAAGATGATTAGTTGACAAAAGAAAATAAAGAAAATTATCAATGGTACAAAAGGATGAGGAATTAAACATTTTTTGGTCGGGGAGAGTATATTTTTTTGTTGGATTCAAATTAAGACAAGATTTGTTGAATTCTTGCTTAAAAACCAAGTTCCAAAGACAAACAGTTAGCAAACAAAATAAAGTATTTTTATTTTATACTTGTTTAATTCTTTTCTATAGTGCCAATCAAGGGCCTCTCTAATCTGCAAACATTTGAACAGGGCACCAATCACTTTCTGTCCCAAAGCATTCGAGGCCAGCCCAGCTATATTCCGATCATTTGATATATCATTGTTTGGCTGGAATTCGAAACCCTTTGTATATACATACGTGTTTGGCGAGGGAAAATTGATTAAATAATAATAATAATAATAATAATAATAATAATAATAATAATAATGAGAGTTTTGAGTGGCGGATAATGATGGAGAAATTGCAAATACATGCACCCCATTATAACATGATTTTGGGTTGTGGATGTGTTTGAATCATGGACGCAGAGAAGAATAAATTATTTGATTGAGAGATAATACAAAAATGGGATGGAAAGTGATATGCTTGTTTTTATATACTATTTTGGAAATTGGAAACAACAGCAGCAGCATTTCCCAAAGGGCCAAATTTACAAATGGAGGAATATTATATGGGAAGTGTTGGATAGTTGAGAAAGATGGCCATGGCATGGCTGTCAAATAGATTTCGCTTTGAAAATTAAACAACAAAAATAATGCTCTCTTCTCTACTCTTGCCACTAAAAGACGGCATTCATTCAGTTCTTGAAGGAGAAAGAGAACCATATCCGTATCTTGCAAAGAAAAAAGGGTTCCCATTTTCAAGTTTTGGGATTGGAGGCATCTTTTTTTTTGTAGTGTGTTTTTTTTTTTTTTTTTTTTAGGGTTCTTGCCACTTTTTAGTAATAAAGTTTGGAAGAGAGCAAAAAGAGAGGCCACCGAAAAGCATAGACACCTTATCATGAAAGGCCAGAAGGAAAGAAAACCAACCAATTCATTACCTTACCTTATTATCTATAGCTCCATAGATCGACTCTTTCTCTTAACCCCACCCCCCAAGTCCAACCAACATTGTATTATAAATTATTGGACTTTGTTAATGATATGCCTTGGCCATTTCTACTTTTGTCCTAATTATTCCCACACAAAATAAAAGAGAGAGAAAAGTTCAGATACACAACAAAATAAACATTTCCTTTATCGTATATGTATATCATGAGAGAATACTCATGTATGAAGGGATTTGAATGACTTGTTTTTTTTTATATTTTCATCATTGTTATAATATATTCTTTGTTGTCCAAGTGACAAGAGATTTGGATTCCAATCACTACTACTAGAGAAACTTTTCTTAACCAACCATGTTAGTTTCATTTAAAATAAATAATATTCATTATAATACATATTTATTTCATTACTTGAACTTATCATTGTCTATAATAGGTTCATGCAATAATAGCATGCATTCCAATTTGTAAATATATTTCAACGTTGTTTTAGACAAACTAACCAAATAAGAGATCATATGGCCAACCTTGGATGTGAAATGAACGAGTCGACTAGTGCAATTGCTTCACACATTTTGGCAAGAAAAATCCCAACGCAACTCAAATTAGGTATGTTTATCTATTTGCTTCTCGTAATTATAGAACTTTAAACTAGTAATTTTAGTTATAAATAGCTCTTATGAATATTAATACATATCTCAAAACCTAATTATCATACTAGAATAAAGATAGTATATAAAATCGAAATTCAAGAAATAGTGATTTAATAAATTGTCACTCATTCTTTTTTTTTTAAGAAAAAAAACTCATAAACTTTTATATATATGTAGCTACATTCTTGCAATGAGCTACCCTCACCTTTATTATTATTACCTATTATTATTTATATGAAAAGAAAAACAAATTCACGGGTATTCTTAAAAAAAAAAAAATCTAAATGGGGGTAGAATTTTACATCTTAAAAAAAAAAAAACATACACACGTCTCATTTTCTCTAGTGTAGATTAGAGTAGAGTAGATAACTTTTTCTTGCTTTTTTTGAAATGAAAATTCCAAGTCAACCTCACCTCATCATTTGGTCTTGGGTTCTCCTAGGCACCACCTCACTTCCCACTTTCTTTCTTTCTTTCTTTTTCCATTCATTCCCCTTCTTTACCCCTTCTCTCTTTCTCACTGCCATCACAGCATCCCCCCACCCCTCCTATATAATTGCTTCACTTTCATCATAAAAAATCTCTCTCACCATGGGAAGCATGAAGGTTCATCAGTTCGCACGTGGATTTTGGGAGCACGAACCACCACAATCCTCCCTCACGCTTGGCTGCAAGCGTTTACGCCCTCTTGCCCCCAAAGTTGTAGACTCCGGCACCACCGCCTCCTCCGACACCACCGCCATCCCCCCTTTCGATCTCAAGAGCTTCATCAGACCCGAAAGTGGCCCCAGAAAACTCGGATCCAATGACGAAAAGAGAGAGCCACTTCCCCAAGTACGTACTGTTGTTTTTTTTTTTTTCCTCCGGGTGTAGCCTAGCCTTGGAGATTTAACCTAGTTTTAAATTAACTGTGTAGCTCTTTGAGCCGCCGCAGCCACCCCCCTTAAGGAGAATTACTGCCACAGAATTGGTGTCACCATAGTTAGTTTCTTCCTTTGAACAACAAATTGTTTATGCTTGACGTTGCATGCATGGAGGGTTTTTCTTTTTTTTCTCTTTTTTCTGAATGAATTGGTATGATTTTGGCATGCAGGTGGATACACATCCCGGAGGGACAAGGTGGAACCCGACGCAAGAGCAAATCGGGATATTAGAAATGCTGTATAGAGGTGGGATGAGGACTCCAAATGCCCAACAAATCGAACAAATAACAGCCCAGCTCGGGAAATATGGGAAGATTGAAGGGAAAAATGTGTTTTACTGGTTCCAAAATCACAAAGCCCGGGAGAGACAAAAGCAGAAACGCAACAATCTTGGTCTAAACCATAGTCCAAGATCACCGGCAGCCGCAGCCACAGCCACCGTGACCTCAACCACTACCACCACCGCCAGCACCATTACCAGCTCTCTAACACGGGAATCAAAGGTGAGTTTCAAAAATAATGCTAATCTTACTCTAAATTACTGTAAATTTTAATATAAGTTGTGAATTGAAGTTGATTCTGAGTATGTATATGATCCAGGGAGAGATATTCGGGAGAGGAGAAGAAGATAGTACGCCATACAGCAGCTACAAGAGAAAGTGTACGTCATGGGCATTTGAATGCTTGGAAGAGGACAAAAGATATTGTAGAAATGAAGGAGATAGAACGCTACAACTCTTCCCATTGCACCCAGAAAAGAGATGAATGAACTCCAAGGAATTCATCCATGTTTTTTTTTTGCAATCATTTGGAATATGTAATTTAATTTGTTCGATGATCATGCAGCAGTACTAGAAGCACTTTAATTTCTTGCTTTTCTTTCTCTTTCTTTTGTTCCCCAGAAAAGAAAGAAGAAAGACAAGTATTGTAGTAAGTAGTAATGGCGTACGATCGATCCATCCACGCTGCTATATTCCTAACCTGCTAAAAAAACCCCCAAAAAAAAAAGAAAAAGAAAAAGGTTTTCTTTATCTCTCTTGGAAATTGTTGCTACGGCTCTTTTTTATTTTTTCCAATATTCTCTTCCAAGTGATCCATTCCTTTTGACAATTTGCAGCTTCTTTTAGGTTAAAAGTGAGGGAAAACCGTGACAGAAGGAGGACACTGAAGTCCACGAGCCTTAAATCTTTGTTCTTCATCCCTACGCCCACTCCCTCTCCCATTTATTTTGTACTAGTTCCCAAATTGATAAAGATGGATTCTGTCCTAAAAGAAAATGATTTCAATGGCGGATTTAAGCTCAGATTTAGCCTACGTTTTGCACTTAAAAGCTCAAGAACCCTTTAAAAGAAGGATTCTGTCCTTAAAAAAAATGATTTTAATGGCGGATCTGAGCTCAAGTTTAGCCTACGTTTAGCTCTCAAAAGCTCAAGAACCGTTTAATGGTAGTAATTTTGATGGAATAATATATATGTTGGGAGCCCTTTTACTAAAGACAGACTGAAAGATCGAATCTGTCACTATATAATTTTATTATAATATTGTGTTATAATAAGACTATTTTCAAAATTTTAAAAAAAATGAATATTTACCATAGTATGATTCAAATGTTTCTTGGTTATGAATTTGGGGAGTTGAAAATTAGTTTAAAAAAAAAAAAAAAGAAGGGGTTTAGTGGTTTGTGGGGTCGAAAATCAGTTGATGATATTATATTGTATCTGGGTGGAAAATCGAAACAGAGATCTCAAGCTTTGGATTAATTTAATTAATATTACTTTTAATCCAAATAATATTTCTTCTCCAATCCTAATTTGTCAAATTTTTTTGGCTTTCTTACAATCGGTGCGGTTTGAACCGAACTTAAGTTTGACTGATTCGATTGCCTTTTGGGCCGGGTCTCATTTGCATAATTGGGCTTGTGTGTTCTGGGCTCATCACACTATGGTCCTTGATGAAAAGCATGTCTCGGCATGGGTAATGGTTTTCTAAAGCTAACGTTTTAACTAGTGATATCAAAGTTAACCATAATGATATTTGTGTCAAACCCTAAATAATATATAAATATAACTTTAAAATATATCAAATATAACATAATAGTATTATAAGTATACTCGTAATGGAGTATGATATAGTTTCAGGGGAGGAATGCTTGAAAAACATAAATATGAACGATATGTAAAAGGCTTTTCGTATCATGATTAAATTTCTTGAAAAATAATTATTTTTATTAAAATAATGTTGTTTAAAGTTGAGTGAATTACTGTGACGGTAAAGTAAAATCAATAATAGTTATCATGATTTATTTGAATCCCATGTCACAATTACGTGATTGAATGTGAAGTTTATAAGGTATTAAGTGTTTTCACCTCAACCATTAATTTTAAATTTAAATTCCACTAAAAAAAACTATAATATGAAAGTTGAAAAGAGTGTGAATCTCATAATATCGTTAGACGAAAATAATGCCCATTTTGAATGAAAAAAAAAAAAAAAAAAAAAGAAGAAGAAGAAGAAGAAGAAAGCCAGATGTCCATTAATGCTTGATTTAGATGCCATAGGCCCATTACCCCACAAAGATGAGCTGAAAAAACAATGAGCCCGTTTAGAATGTGTATTTAGTTAGGATTTTTTTTTTTTTTTTTTTTTTGCGTTTTACTTTTTAATGTATTTTTTTAACATTTTTAATAAATAATAAATACAATTCCACTCTATATTCTTATTTCTTAAATAAAATTTCGTACTATCAAATTTACTGTGTAGTACATATTAAAAATATTTAGTATTACATGAATTATTAAAAGTGAAATAACCCTGCTAATACTTATTTCGTATCAATATAATTAGTATTTTAAAAATAACATAAGAATTAAGGATAAAAATTTCCGTAAATTGTGCCATTTAAAAGGCAATAATAAAGGCAAAGCAAGAAAAAAGTAGTTTCGAAGGTGAGTTACATTACACTACAAGCTTAACTACAAGTAAATGGAATGCATATTTTATGTAATTATTGTTAAGGTCAAAAATAGAAATGTGCTTTATCCAAAAATGTACTAATATTCAAAGGTTACCAAATTTAGAAATACATATGATATATAAACTTACTTATTTTTCGCGGATAACGATAAAACATCTTAATTACCTCTTTAACTCACAATACAGTAAATATTTGTTTACCGTGCTAATTTAATTTGTAAGACTAAGTCCACATTTATTCATTTTTACCTTCTAGAAGTCGTTAAAGCTATAGGCAAAAATATTTACTCAATGATAATAACTTTTAAAATTGATAAAATATATTATATAATTAGAGGAGAATGCAATAGGAAATACATATTTTAACTGTTCAGGCTAGTGACTTTGGTGTGGGGAAACAAAAATGAAAATTGTTGAATTATTAAATGAATGGAAGAATTTTTTATTTTTATTTTTTGGAAATTTAGGGACAAACAAGTTCAAGCCCGGGAGATGACGAAAACCCGCGGCAAGATTCAGCCATGTCATGGAACAATCTCCGTGCTCGGTTGTCCACGTGGCGCAATCCTTCACTGTTACAAGAGATTAATGCATGAAATCCAACGGTTAAGCGATTGCCACTTAATCATCTGCACCGTTTTACGTTAAAACTAGTCTAATGACTCTAAACATGAATAACCGCCAGGTGTGGGGCGTAGTCAGAATCGGACGGCTGAGATTTTATCCTCAAGGGTCTTCTTTCTTTAGGGTTTCTCTGAGGTCACCTCCGTTTGGTACCCGATATTTAAACCCCAGTTTTCTGATTTCGCCGGTTGCGGTGCAGTTCTCCCTGCCCTCCCAAATCCCTAAAAAAAAAAACCAAAAATTTTTCTCTTCTACAAACATTTATTTCTATTTACGTTATTTCTATCCTTAGCGATTTCTCCATATCCCTCCGCCGTTCGGATCTCCGACAGCTTTATCCCTTATCTTAATTAACGAAATATTTTCCACCCAAAAAACCCCTATTTTTTTTTTATATTTTTAGTAGGGTGTGACTGTTAGTGTTTGAAATTAGGGAACTCCTGTTCGGAATATACGATATATTTCTGGTTTTAGGTGGTTGGGAAAGGTTAGTGTCGGAATGGCGCAGATTCAGGTGCAGAATGCGGCAGTGGCAACGGGGCCCAATGGAGTACCGGCCCCGGCTGGTGGCGCTGCAGCAGCTGGAGTGGCGGCAGCCGGAAATGGCGGCGGGAGCAATTTTTTGTCGACCTCGCTGTACGTTGGGGACCTGGATATTAACGTGACGGATTCACAGTTGTTTGATCTGTTCAACCAGGTAGCCCAGGTGGTCTCCGTTAGGGTTTGTAGGGACCTCAGCACTCGGCGCTCCCTTGGATATGGTTATGTCAATTATAATAACCCCCAGGATGGTTAGCTTAATCTCCCTCTCGCCTCTTGTCAAATTTACGCCTAAATAAATGCTTACTAATCGATAATTATTGGGTTTTGCTGTGTGGCTTTCAAAATGTAGTCTTTTCTTGTTTTTGAATTAACGTGATGACATTGCATGAGTGTATTAGTGTAAGTTGCCGCAATCCATGTCTGATAGATTGTAATTTTTATGCATGCCGTGGTTTTGAGGTGATGATAGATCTTTATGGATGATTGTGCATGCTCTGTGATTATTTGGTTGTGAAATTGCATTTTATTCTTTAAAGTTGAAAACTTGTGGGGTTTTAAACACCAATGCACTGAGATTATGCTCTTCTTCTTGTTGTCCCATATTATGTAATGATAGTATTGCTTGTTTGGCATAGTTCTTTCTCAGTGGTCTATATGTTGTACTGACTATAATCAATCTTTCCAATTTGATGTCTGTCTTGTATCTCCGTACTCTCTGCTCCCACTTTTCATTGGAAATTTGGAGAGACTTGAAAGGTTCTGTGTTGTTTATTCAACACATTTCATTCTATTATGTGGTAAAATTGCGAAAGTTAGGTTTTTGAGTTCAAAAGTCTCTGAAGTTGTATTCTGTTTGATTTCAGCTGCAAGGGCCTTGGATGTATTGAACTTTACTCCAGTTAATGGCAAGACAATCAGGATCATGTATTCTCATAGAGACCCCAGCATCCGCAAGAGCGGTACAGCAAACATTTTTATCAAGGTATCATCTATGACCAACTATGCCATACTTTGACTTTGACCTCATGATGGTGCATATACATCTACCATAACATTTTAAACTTAGGATTACTCACAGAATAACATGTTTTCTGAATTCTCACTGTGGTTACTTTCTGTGGATATTGTTTCTTAGTGAATGAAAGCAGGCCTTTCTTATTTGTGACATAATATTGGTTGACTGCTACTACACATCTCTGGTTTATTACCATTTCTGTTCTAATTTACTTTTGGTTGCTTATTCCCTGCCTCATTGATGCACTTATTGAGTTTCTTCTTTGCAGAATTTGGACAAGGCAATTGACAACAAAGCCTTGCATGATACCTTTTCCAGCTTTGGTAACATCCTTTCATGCAAGATAGCTACGGATGCTAATGGCCAGTCCAAGGGTTATGGTTTTGTACAGTTTGACAATGAAGAATCTGCTCAAAGTGCTATTGATAAGTTAAATGGAATGCTGATTAATGACAAGCAAGTATTTGTTGGTCCTTTCCTTCGCAAGCAGGAAAGAGATTCTGCCTTAAGTAGGACAAAGTTCAACAATGTCTATGTGAAGAACCTCGCTGAATCTACCGCAGAAGATGATCTGAAGAAAGTATTTGGGGAGCATGGAATTATCACTAGTGCAGTTGTGATGAGGGACGCAGATGGAAAATCGAAGTGCTTTGGGTTTGTCAACTTTGAGAATGCTGATGATGCTGCCCAAGCTGTTGAGGCTCTTAACGGATACAAGTTTGATGACAAAGAGTGGTATGTTGGTAAAGCCCAGAAAAAGTCTGAAAGGGAACAAGAGCTTAAGTCACGCTTTGAGCAAACCACAAAGGAAGTGGTAGACAAGTACCAAGGAGTGAATTTGTATGTAAAGAATTTAGATGACAGCATTGATGATGATAAACTGAAGGAAATGTTCGCAGAGTTTGGCACCATAACTTCATGCAAGGTTAAAATGAAATTTCATGGAGTTCATATTTTGTCCCTTTTCCTCATTCTGTCTTCTTGTCATAAAGTTTCCTTGAAAGAGTTTGCTTGGTTTATTGATTTCATTTTAATTATTCTTTATGCAATCATGACAGGTGATGAGGGACCCTAGTGGGATTAGCCGAGGATCAGGGTTTGTTGCTTTCACTACTCCAGAAGAAGCTTCTAGAGCCGTAAGTTTAATTTTTCCAAATTTGAATATTGTTGGCCATCTTTATGGGTGAAGCTAACTACATGATATTTGTGACAGCTTGCGGAGATGAATGGCAAAATGGTGGTTAGCAAACCACTCTATGTCGCACTTGCTCAGCGGAAGGAAGAGCGAAGAGCTAGATTACAGGTTACAAATGATTTTCTTTTTCTCTCTGTTCTATAATTCTTTCCACCTTGCAGCTGCTTTTTTTGATGAGGATTTCTTTGTACCATGTGTTAGTCACTCTCCTGATGTTTCCAGCTAGTATGTTTTTTGGTAAAAATGTTAAGTTTGAGGAATTTTTTTATCTTGTGCTGTACGTGCATCTGGTAACACACAAAAATTTACTGTGGATGCTGCTTAATTGTGTTTCTCACATTGAACAAATGGATCTGAAGCAAGCAAATGGGGGTAAAAGAGGGAGAAAAAATCGCATTGTTTGAAGTTGCGATGTGGCAAATGATCTATGGGTAGATTTTTCTTGGGTGTCAGTCTCATTTGCTGATATCTGGTCCAGTGATCAACTATTGCCGGAAAAATAATAGTGTGCAGTATATGACAAATAAGCTTTGGAAACATGTTTTATCTGAATGTACAGGCTCAATTTGCTCAAATGAGGCCCGTGGCTATTGCACCAACTATGGCCCCTAGGCTGCCAATGTATCCTCCTGGTGGTCCGGCTATTGGACAGCAACTATTTTATGGTCAAGGTCCTCCAACTATATTGCCTCCCCAGGTCATAACTTTATCTCTGATCTTGTTTTCAAAACCAGGAAGTGGTGTACCTTTCTATGGTTGTTTTGGTCGTATGCTTATTTTACTTGCACGTGTGCTGTTTTTGTGGTCTGATTCAAATAGCAATTAGATGCACCATGCATGTTATGGATTTTCCTAGGGGAACTTGAGTGAAGAGTATTTAGGTTCTTTATAGAATGTTTTGCATGATGGGGGAAGTTTGCTCTTCATAGCTAGTGTGGAAGCAATTTTGATCTCTAGTTGTTACTCCCACTGTTTTTAGGGGTTTTTCCTTGGTTAAAATAATTGAGGTTAAAACTCTGTTAATTTTGATTATTGTGTTAATTACTGCTACTGCTTATTCACAAGACCCCACTTCCAAATAAAACTCTCTACTTAGTTGAGGATAAATAAGGTAACTTAGTAAAATAAATCAATCATTAGTTTTATTCTTAATCCTTGCCCCACGCCCTCCCTTCTAAAACGTCAATTATATTGAGACGGATGGAATGTTATTTAATTTTGTTAATGGCAATGACTCAGGTGTCTGGAGAGCATTTCAGTTTTGATTTTAACAGACACTTAGTTTACTGGGTTTATAAAATGGAGATATTATCTTAATAATCTTCACTGAATTATTATCTTAATAATCTGACCCATTATTTTTTATGTGGTTGAATGCACATTGAACTCATGGATGTTTCCTTTTGTGTGGATAACACTAGGCTGCTGGATTTGGATTTCAGCAGCAGCTTGTGCCTGGTATGCGACCTGGTGGGGGTCCTATGGCAAACTTTTTTGTACCGATGGTACAGCAGGGCCAACAAGGTCAGCGGCCTGGTGGCCGCCGTGGTGCAGGCCCTGTGCAACAAGCTCAGCAGCCCGTTCCATTGATGCAGCAGCAGGTGAGCTGCGTTCATCATTTACTTCCATCTTTTACTTCCATGTTTAGCTGCGTTCATCATCTATATGCTTTTTTTCTCAGATGATGCCAAGGGGACGGATGTTTAGATATCCACCTGGGCGGAATGTTCCAGATGTGCCTATGCCTGGTGTTGGGGGAGGTATGCTTTCCCCATATGACATGGGTGGGATGATTCCTAGAGACACTCCCATGGTTCAGCCAATGCCAATTACAGCGCTTGCGTCAGCCCTTGCAAATGCATCACCTGAGCAGCAACGAACAGTATGATTTGTTATTACCGTCTCTTCAGCTCCAACCTTTTGTTAACTATATAATCTTAAAGCATTTCCGTTTGGGCGCAGATGTTGGGTGAAAACCTGTACCCACTGGTTGATCATCTGGAGCACGAGCACGCTGCCAAAGTGACAGGCATGCTTCTGGAGATGGACCAGACAGAGGTCTTGCATCTACTTGAATCACCAGATGCTCTGAAAGCAAAAGTTGCCGAGGCAATGGAGGTCCTACGGAATGTTCAGCAGCAGGCGGCGGGAGGCAGCCCAGCCGATCAGCTCGCCTCGTTATCGCTGAACGACAACCTTGTTTCGTGAGCGCGTGAAGTGACAAGAGTTGCAAGAAAAGGTTTTTGACGGAGGAACTACAATCATTCGCTTTTGTGTAGTGGAGGCGCTAGAATTCTAGAAGAGAAGTTTTGGATGGTGTTTAGGGTTTTTAAATTTAGATACCACTCTTAATTTGGTTGAGAATTTCTGTTTTTGATCTTTTGAGATTTTGAAGTTGTTTCTGTCCTTTTTTATACTAAATCTTATTAATGGATCTTTCGAGTAACATTAAAACCTTTTTGTTTGGAGGTGGCTAGATTTTTTAGAGTAGTGTTCAAACCACTCTGTTCAAGACAACCCTGCCAAGGTTTGCCGGAAACGACGAGGGTAGGCACTCTGACTTTTCATGTTCGCGGTAGCCGCCGTAGCTCTGGAGCGTGATTTAACTGAGCAGTGTATAAAGCTGAAGCCTGAAACCAGTGGTACAGGATAGGAGATATTCTCTGAACTTTCCTGCCTCATTAGCTGCGCATGCTCTAATATCTAAGTCAAGCCGCCAGCTGGGTTGGTTTTTCTTGTCTTTTGCAGCATGTGGTCAAGTGGCCAAAATTCAGAAAAAGAATAGGGGATTAGTATGTCGCCCCCAATTCCCCTACTAACATGAGGACTAGCTTGCTTCCCACTTACCTCTTTTTGTTGCCTGAAAGAAGTTGGGGACTAGGGTAGCATCCGCCAGCAGGCAGGTGAACTGATGGGCGCCGGCGGCAATCATAATTTTCTGTTACGAAGCATGGTCTCGTTTTTTAACTAATATCACGTCAGTTCTTGAAGTATAGTCAATATATAATAATCCACATTCCTTATATTCTAACATATCTTTTACAGACCGATCTGTTCCAAGTTGGACTTTGTGGAAAGTTTCCACTCTCGAGGCTGCAGCAGCTATGGATTCTCCGTCCGTTCATCACATCTCAGAGTGTTTTATCAAACCCCAGAAGATTCCTCAAGAATGGAAGCAACCTCTGTATTAAGGTCTCCTTTTCAGGAAGCCTCCATCTTCCAGTAATGACGAACAAATGAAACAGTTCTTGCTGAAGCTCCGGCACTCCCTGTCTCTCGCCTTGGTTCATTTCTACCCGTTAGCGGGTCGTCTCGCAACTCTCAAACAGGAAGATCCGCCGGTTTACACCATCTACGTTGACTGCACCAACATCCCAGGAGCAAGATTTATACATGCCAGATCTCCTGGTTTGACTATTGGAGATATTCTCTCGCCTGTTGATGTGCCTGTGATTGTGCAGTCTTTTTTTGATCACGACAGGGCTATCAATCATGATGGTCATACTCTGTCTTTGCTCACCATTCAGGTCACGGAATTGAAAGATGGGCTTTTCAACCATATGGTTGTTGATGGGACATCTTATTGGCATTTTTTCAGAACATGGTCGGAAATATTCAATGCGGAGGGGGGAAATATAGCCATCTCCATGCCATTGATCCATAAGCCTTGGTTTCCTGAGGGCACGGCCCGATTCTCAGCCTCCCATTTACCCACCATGATTAATTTGTCCAGAGACACGAACCGCCACCGCTGAGGGAGAGGATTTTTCACTTCTCGTCAGAGTCATTGGCTGAACTAAAAGCCAAAGCAAATGCTGAATGCAACACCACTAAGATTTCTACCCTGCAAGCCCTTTCCGCACATGTTTGGAGGTGCGTCACAAGGGCTAGGAATTTCCCACCTGATAAAGAAACAAGTTGCCGGATGGCAATCAATGACAGGAAAAGATTGAATCCGCCAGCGCCTGAGGAATACGTCGGCAGCTGTGTTAATGTAGTCTTGGCGACTGCAACTGCTGGCGATTTGCTCCAACATGGAATTGGATGGTCGGCCTGGAAATTGCATCAAGAAGTGCACAACCATACTGGTGAATTGGTTCGAGAATTGATTGATTATTGGCTAAAATGGCCCTTTGAATACCAAATGAGTTTCTTTGATCCATCCAGCGTTATGATGGGAAGTTCACCGCGGTTTGATATGTATGGGAACGAATTTGGACTGGGAAAAGCGGTAGCAATTCGAAGTGGCTACGCAAACAAGTTTGATGGGAAAGTTTCATTGTTTCCTGGATTTGAAGGAGGAGGAAGCATGGACTTGGAAACTTGCCTTCTACCACATTTAATGAGTCTTCTTGAATCAGACAAGGAGTTTATGGAAACTGTTACTACTTCTTGAATCGTGGATGAGCTTTTACGCATGCTTTCAGGCTGAGAACATATCGCATTACACCTCAATTCTTTCTTCAGGTTATCAAAAGTACTTCTTGAATAAAAATATTGATTGAAAACGCCATCTCGGCTTTTTAAACTCAAATCTCTCTGTTCTTTAGTTTTTTTGTTTTACGTTATGGTCTTTTGAATTTTCACTTGGGATCTCTCTCGTGCACCTAATCACCAGCACGGCACAAGTTCAAGATTTACGCACAAATAGCCAACCTCGATGGGATGGGAGCTGTATTAAGGAATATAAGTGATGTGACACTATAGTAGTGATGTGGCAACAGTTTTAGATAGTGGCTTAAGTTAGTTTTAGATGGTGGGTTTATGTGTTTTGGAGTGTATATAAAAGGGTTTTCTAACTTAATTAGAATTCTCTCGACAGTTTTTTGTTTGACTTAATTAGAATTCTGGGTTTAACTTAATTCGAATTCTCTCAATTTTTTGTTTCTACACTTAAGGCTTTTTTAAGATGGTATCAAAGTAGGTTTTTCGACCTACGGATTTTGTAGGACTTGTGGACCGGGTTTGATCTTGACCCGATATTGGGTTTGATTTTGAAAAATAATTTGATTGGCCCGAAAAGTGACGGTTTATCCAGAAAAAATAACCGGTGCAAAAAATAATATACACGTTCAATTCTGTTGGGTTCGAGAGAGATGTGTTGAAATAATAAAATGCCCATGGTTCACTTGTAAAACACACCCATCGAAATACCGTTTTATTTGCTACTTTCTTCATTAATAATTGATTTTGAAATGAATCCCATGTGAGTTTGTATGAAAAGATTTCCGGCACAAGTGAGATGGGTTCCACTCTCATGGCCAAGTGGGGCTGCGGACTGTAACAGAATCGACGGAAAAGACTTAAATGCTTTGGACCATTGTCCTCGACAACTTCTAGAGCTGAATTATTGGTGTAGGTTGATTCCTCAAGCTCATACTCGCCCTGCAAAAATGTCGACTTCTCCAACTCTTGAATACCTTTCTGAGTGTTTTATCCAACCAAAATACACCCCTCAAGAGTCCAGGAAACCATTGTACTTGTCACCATGGGATCTAGAACTACTCAATCTTCAATATAACCAGAAGGGCCTGCCAAGCCTCCATCTTTCAATGCTGAGAACCAAATGAAACAGTTCCTGGAGAAGCTCAAGGACTCTCTATCACTCGCCCTGATTCATTTCTATCCGCTAGCAGGTCGTCTTGCAACTCTTAAAAGAAGAAAATCCTCCAATTTATTCCATCTTTGTTGATTGTGGGGATGGCCCTGGAGTTAAATTCATCCATGCTTCATTGAAAATGACGATCAGAGACATCCTTTCCCCGAATTATGTACCCAAAATAGTGCATTCTTTTTTCGACCATGTTGAGGCAATAAACCACGACGGACACACCCTGCCTCTGATGACGATTCAAGTCACAGAGTTGATCGACGGGATCTTCATCGGACCCTCTATCAATCATTTGATAGTGGATGGGATGTCTTTCTGGCATTTTATCAACTCATGGTCCGAATTATTCAATGCCAAGATCAAGTAGGGGGAAGGGGAGGATCAAGAGCTCATTTCCAGGCTACCTAATCATAAGCGCTGGTTTCCAGAGGGATATGGGCCGGTTCTCCGGCTCCCTTTCTCACAACCTGATGAGTTTGTTCATAGATACAAACCACCAGAATTGAAGGAAAGAGTTTTCAACTTCTCATCACAATTGTTACAGAAACTAAAGGACAAAGCAAATGCTGAATGTGACTCAACCAAGATTTCAACTTTCCAGGCCATGTCTGCTCATGGTTGGAGGTGCATCACCAAGGCCCGGAACCCGCCACCGGATCAAGTTACAAGAATTGGATTTGCAAATGACAATGGATCCAGGATGAGGCCTCCGTTGCCCGACGTCTATTTTGGAAACAGCATACAGATCAGAGCAACTACAGTTACCTGTGATGAATTGGTGAAAAATGGACTGGGTTGGGCAGCCCTGAAATTGAACGAGTTGGTCGTCAACCTGTCTGACAAATCTGCACTTGAATGGGCTGAATCATGGGTAAGAGAACCCTATTTCTTCAGCATTGCTAACACTCCAAACTGCGTCCAAATTGGAAGCTCTCCTCGGTTCAATGTCTATGGCAACGATTTCGGCCTAGGTAAAGCGTTAGCAGTTCGATGTGGTTTAGCAAATAAGCTTGATGGGAAAATAACGCTGTTTCCAGGAAGAGAAGGTGATGGAAGCATTGACATGGAGATTTGTCTTCTCCCTCATTTTATGAATTCTCTTGAATCTCAACGTGAGTTCTTGGAGATTATTACTCTTTAGTGATTCAATATCAAATGCTCTGTTCCTTATTAGAGAAAAATAATCTATTTTACTATTACAATTTGGGGACAGGGAAGGCATGATTTTCTACTGCAAATCCTACTATAAGTTTGAATCTTTCACAAACTGATGGAGATGGAGCTTTTATGGAGCTCTAGGTCCTCAGTGAATGAGAATTTTACTTGACTTTTGTCCATGACTTTTGAAATTCAATGCTTAAATTCCTGAAGCATATTCTCCTATAACCAATGTTAAAAAGCAAATTAATAATGTCTGTTTTCAACCCATTGGGCCGATGGATAACCAGCAGAAAAATATTTAAGCAGTCTGCAGGCAAACTGAGTTACTAGTAATTAAATGGAGAAGAAAACAATAGGAATCAGCGGGTTGCTTGCATGCAAATAACACATTCTTCATCCCTTCATGCCCTGTTCATTCAGACCCCAAAAACACAAATCACTTAACAACCAACCTTATTACAGCTGTGGATATTTTCAAAAGTCTTGAAGGGCTACCTCAAATGGATATACCCCCTGGCAGAGTACAATATTGCAGCAGCAGGTAACAGTAACCACCAACAAGAAGATGATGTTCTGGAAACAGATGATGTCATATTTGCAACTGGGCTCAAGTCAGCAGAAGTTGATTTTTGTTGAGCTCTCCGTGGAACTAAACTCTCAATTGGAATAAATCACAGCTTGGAATGGATAAGTAGAAGTCCCTATTTGCTGCTTGCCCTCTTGAATATCAAATGCAGTTAGGCCTTGACGACAACGTTCCCAAATGTTAGTTTGAACAATGAGCTTCCTGCCATTCCAACAAGATAAGGAAGCATAAATTCCAGGTAATGATGGTCCAGTGAATGGTCCAATGGTACATCTCTTCATCCATGAAGATTTCACCCCATATTCCACCATCACCCATATGACTATAAATTGTGGATATTCAAACATATCCGATGCCTCTAATAATGCTAGAGCCCCATCTATCACAGCAAGATCGGATCTTTTGTCCTTCTGGGACTGGGACTTCCATCCGGGTACTTCATCTTTCTGACTGTCTCTAATCTCATATCAACACATAAAATCTTTCTGCCTGAAACTGGACCTCCCATGATCCAATGGTATGATTCGTTAAGGAAGATTCCTTTCTTTGATACCATTTTCAGTCGTTTACGCGCATACAATTTCCTCCAAATATTATATATGAGATCGTAGATATAAATTGTGTTGCATTCGTAAGAGTCTGCGGACAAGAAGACAAGCTCGGACATGCAGACAACCTTATACACTTTGATACAGACAACCTTAATTAACTGATTCCCTATCACTTAACACTGAATACTTTACACGCTCAATCATTGAGGTTTAAATATTCATGGATGAGATTCAATCACTTATTCAATTCAGAAGTCAGACTTCAGTGTTCAGTCTTTAAATTTCAAATTAAATTTTATCAAACGGACTCATTATATTATATACATAAAGATATATATATACTTATTATTATATTTAGAAATAGAGCGATAACTTTCAATAATTTTAATATATACCCACTATTTTAATTTATAGTACAAAATCATCTTTATCATTTTATTTATTTATTTATTTATTTATTTTTTGTACAAAAGGAGAAGCTTTAGCCTAACTTACAATATCTCGTGGATGCGCCAACCCTGGACATCAAGAGTAAGCCATCATACCACCTCACTAGGAGCTTCCATCAAGTGGGTATAGCCCCGGTTACCTCTAACTGCTAGCGCCATTAGCTGCAAAGTTCGCCTCCCTATACACATGCCTCATGCCTCAATTGCACTGTCCAATCTCGTCTCAGAAACGACTGTATGTCTCGTACCAAATTCACATACCTCCCTGTATCCCCAACCTCTATACCCACCATCCTAACCATTTCCCCGCTATTCACCTCTGCCTCCACAAGACGCACTCCTTCTTCCCAAGCCAAAAATAGTCCATAGAATAGACTCCAAAGCTCAGCCCCCAAACTATTGCACACTCCCACCTTCCATAAGAAACCCGGCACCCAGTCCCCATCAAAATTCCTAAGCAATCCACCAGCACTGGCCCTCGCTCCCTCCCTTCCACAGAGATGGATCCATAGACATTAAGCTTTTGCCACCCCATTTGCGGCCGAAACCATCTAACAAATGCCTCTCTCGAACAAGTCCAGGAATTCTCAGCTTTCTAGAAGAGGCTAAAGCTTGTTGAATCCCTTCAAATTTGGCCCGCATTTCAACTGCCACTTTGTCGTCTGATTTACTTTATTTTCAAATATATTAATAGTCTCCTTAATGAATAATGAATTAGCCAGATATTCTAAGGCGTTTATTTTGTATGCTTAACAAAAAAAAAAAAAAAACGTTTAAGTAAAATCTAATCGTTTAAGTAAGGTGTTTTAATATAATAAATCATTTTATAAAATCTAATCGTTTAAGTAAGGTGTTTTAATATAATAAATATTCATACATCTAAAATTGTTAAACGTTCATGAGTTTCTTTATTTAACTCTTTTCTTTCTTCTTGTTGTTGAATATCTCGCTCATACACATAATTTTTTTTGTTTTCCAAATCTTTAGTGGTTATAGATAGAGTTTAAAAAGGTCAAATCAAATCATATTTCTGATAGAGGTAGTTGACAATTAAATTCAATTTTGACCAGTATTTTAATGTCCTATCCGTAATAATCTGAAAAGAGGATCAACTCCATATTGTTCAAAACTAATGGCGGTGAGTTTATTGACCATTTGATTTAGGATTAGTCAGTTCTATTTCTCGGACAAGAAGAGAGACATAACTCAGCAAAAAATTACATAATAAGGGTGAATTACATTTATTTCCACTATGGTTAGGTAAAATTACTAATCACTCCCAAAAATTCCTAACAATTATATCTACTCTCATTGACCGAAGTCAAATATAGAAAAATGTCAATAAATAAAAAAATTTTGCGATTCTTTTTATCAAAATGAGGTTATAAAAATGATATAATTTTGTCTTTCAACACAATAACAATGCTTACATCAATATTTTTAATAATTTTTTCTAATATTTAAAGACAAATTATTATTAATTTAGATAATTAAGGAATATACGTAATTTTCAAACATAATAAAATTATATTTACCCCACAGGGAGTTAAATGTGATTCTCCTAATAAAATTAACTTTTTTGAGATTTTAACTAACTCAACCGCAGAGGAGCACGCAAACACTGCCAACATGAATGACACGTAACGATAGTAAAACCCAAACAAGCTTCAACTTCACGCTTCCCAGTCTCATATAAAACCCCTATCCCCCTTTCCCCTACAGGCTTCCGATTCACACCAGGAATCTTCCCATAAATGGGGGATCTCAAAATCCCCTCTCCTACGATGTCGTTTTCTGATTCTCCCCTGCCTCCCGGTTCCCGATTCTACCCTTCCGAACAACAGCTCATCTGCTACTACCTCACTTCCAAAAACAACAACGGCGGCGCTACTACTACTGACCACCACTATGGCGTTGACGTAATTCAAGAGATTGATCTCTACAGTTTCGAACCCTTTAATTTACCCGATGCAACTTGCTTCCGGTTCGGCAGCGGAGGGCGTAGGCGCCACTGGTACTGTTACGTGGGGAGGATTTTGAAGGACAGAGGGAGGAGGAAGGCCGCCGGTGGGTACTGGAAGAAGAGGAGGGTTCGGGATGTGGTGGGTGCCGGTGCAGGGAAAGTTGTGGTGGGGACGCGAAAAAGTTTTGTTTTTTATCTGGGGGATTCACCCAGGAATGCTGTGAGGACACATTGGGTTATGTACGAATATGCACTCGTTAATCATCATCCAGCGGTATTAATTTCTCCTTTTTTTATTTTTTTCCTTTTGAGAATTCAACTTGCATTAATTTATTTTATGCAATCCTCAACTTATGATGTTCTCTATAATTTGCTGGGGGCTGGATTAATAGCCCGGATTCAGGGTTAAAATCTATTTATAATTTCCCGTTGAATTCTTCACGGAGGGGAGAAAATGGCCTTAGTTTGGTCATTCTCGGATTCTCTCATGGATGGACGATTTTGAGTTTTTATTTGGAATTGCAAGGTAGTTAAAGTTCATTAGAAGCTGGTCATTTTCACAAGTGATGTAACTTTCAACCTTTTGTTGATGTGGAGTAACGTGTGGTAATTATGTTTCTGGATAAGCTAAGTAAATTTCTTAATTTTCTATCTAATGAAGTAACGAACTATGTTTTCTCTCTGTTTTCTAATCTTGAAATTGGTGTAGGCCATTTGGATTTATTTCTCGATTTGATGAATTACGTATTACAGAATGGTCTCTGCTTTGTTTCCTGAGTTGGACCCGCTATAAATAGAGAAATATTTAACATGAGACTACATTTTTATCTACATGATAGTCCTTTTTCTTTCCTACATGATTCTTACAACATTTGTTTTTTGGTGCAACTTATTGTGGAATGCTTTCTCTTTTGTCTAATAACAGCGTTTGTGGTTACATAGTTTCATGATTGTCTGATATGCAGGGCTCTTTTGTCCTTTGCCGCATTTTTTTAGAATCTCATACACGAAATAGCATATCAGAGCACATCATAAGTTCCTGCAATGAGGGAAGTGTTGCATCAGTGCGTCATGTCGGTGTTCAATGGGACGGAAATGTTACATCAGTTGTTGGCAAATCCAAAACTCTTGATAAAAATACACATGAGGATGACAAAAAGGTTTCAAACATTTCCACTGGACAGGGTAATGGGTTAGATGGAAATATTAACTATGCGGCTGTTTACGGGCAGGTATTTCACCTCAAATCTTCAGCTGAAATTTTTAATCTTTTAATGTAAAATGGTCGCATCCATCTTGAAGGTCCTTATCATTCGGTTACCTTTTGGGCTTCTATGCTTGATGCTTAAAATTTTCAGATTGAGGTTCCATGAAATAGTACTGCAATATGATTATCATAAATGTGATTTAATGTTGGATTGAACCTGAAGATTTTATGTTTTGTTGTTCATCAAACATTTAATTCTTGAAGAGCTACATTTCTGCTGGAAATGTAAAAACGAACTCATCCTTTTTTGTTGGGGGTGGGGGGGCTGCTCCTCATTCTCACATACTCCTTTCCTTATTCTATATCCTCCTCATTGTATTCTGGATTGTTTGCTTTAACTACAAAAGGTGTGATTCCCCTGGTGGATCTCTCATGTTTTTTACCTACTTTGGGATTTTTAACTGCTCTGTTCCTAATGGTTTTATTTTTTGGAATCTGGTAATTTGTAGCGACTCCAAAGTGCTAATTTTCACCTTCTGATTTTTCCATGTGCAGGACATGAAAGCCATTCTAGATGAAGATTTTATAGAGTTGGATGACCTTCTATGCCCACTTCCAGGAGTTGACTAATTTACCTTAAGATTAATTACATTATTCTCAAGAAATAGACAGGCTGATGTCACGACACAGCAGAATTTTGTCCTACTGGTGAACCAAATTATGTGGTTCTTGATACGCCAATTATTTCCTTCAGTGGAAGTAATGATATGATGAAATATCGTTGTGCAGGATCCCCCATGAAATACTCATTTATACTCTGGGTAATAAGAAACTGAAAAATTACTTGTTCACTGTGAATTACAATGTGAAAAGGTTGCATGATGTAGGGAGACTTACCTCATTTATGAAGTGATGATCCTTGAAGGCCAGGAAGAAGCTCAATCTCTGAGGTACTCATGATCACTCTCCATTTCTCTTAATGTTCGATGTGTTTCAGAGGGAAGTTGTGTTTATATATTTTGTTTTGGTAACATTCAGATCTTCATATGTGCCTATCATGCGCTTGTTCTGTGGGAGGAGGTGGTTAATGAGGCTTTAAGACGTGTTTTGCCGACTGCTAAGGTGGGAAGAGCAGTGTAGTTGCTGTAATGAGATGTTTTTACATGCCATTATCTATATGGCAAATTTTCAATGTCAAGAGGAGAGTTGAGAGCTTACACTTTCACTTGGTGTAGTAGCTTATTGCATGGTGAACAATGTTGGTGGGTAATAAGATTGTTTGTTTCTTCAAGTGTCAAAAGTAGTATTCTAAGACTATTGTGAACTTCCCAGGATTTCAATGGTTCTGTAGTCTCCAATCTGTACTGCTGATTGTGAAATGGGACTTGCTATTTGTATCATGAATTTGCTATTTGTATCACAAAAAAAAATAAAAATATTAATAAAATGACCCAAATGCCCCTAAGATCAAAAAAACTAAAAAATTGACAGATTTTATGTGAAAAAAGGGGTGAAAATTGCGTTTTAATCTCAAAAAAACGCAATGAAAAAACGTTTTGGACATACAAAATTTATCCAAAATTGCGTTTTTATATGTAAAAAACGCAAATCGGGTGCGTTTTTTGAATATGAAAAACGCCAAATGTCTGCGTTATTGCATATAAAAAACGCAAAAATGTTATGTTTCCACCATGGTTCGCTCGTTAAAATATTGCGTTTTTTACACAATAAACGTCAAAATTTGAAGTTTCCACCATGGTTCGCTCGTTAAAATGTTGCGTTTATGACATGTACAGAAGTTAAAAAACGTTTACATACATTCATGTGAATTGGCTGAAAAATTCATACACAACAACTACCCTAAAATCAAATCCAGATAAATTCTTAACTTAAAAACATTGTTGGATCATTCAGTTGGCGGCGAAAGAATATTTAGCACGCGAATCATCACGATATGGTAAGTTTCCGTACCTTATAGTTATATAAGTTTTTTTAAAAATATTGTATGTCGAAACACGCTAAAATAACGTTTAGGAATCGGTCAAACGTCCCTTTTTAGCGTTTCTGATTGTAGAAAAAGTGGCTTTTTAGTGTTTCCGACATGCATTATATAAAAAGTGTTGCGTTTTTGACATGCATTATATAAAAAGTGTTGCGTTTTTTACATGCATTATATAAAAAGTGTTGCGTTTTTGACATGAATTATATGAAAAGAGCTGCGTTTTTGACATGCATTATATAAAAAGTTCTGCGTTTTAGGTTGCTGAAAACCACATCTGGTTGCGTTTTTTTATGTACGAAACGCACCCTTATTACGTTTTTGCAGACAAAAACGCACATTTGTAGCGTTTTTATCTGCAAAAACGCAAAAATGGTGCGTTTCATGCATTAAAAAACTTTAAATTGTTGCGTTTTTTGATTGGAAGAATCATAACTGTGCTGTAATTTTAATTAAGCTGTGTATTCATCTACAGGCTGACAATGATGATTACGATGAGGATGAGTTGTATGATGATGATGAGGAGGCGGAGAACGAAGAGGAGGATGACGATGAAGATGAGGATGTAAATGACAATGAGGCGGATAATACTCATGGGGAGCCGGTGGAACTTGAACCTGGCGCAGATTTGAGTGGATATTTCAAGATTGACAGAGAGTTTCGAACTATTGGCAAGGCTTTGAAATATTGCCAGAAAATAGCTAAGAGGCTGAAGTTTGTGATTACAAAGAGGGGAGGTAACCAAGGATTTGCGACGTACTACTTCTCGTGCAAGCGATGGAGAGATCCTGCCAAAGCCCCTATCCCAACTAGACGGAAGAATACAAGAAGGAGCGGCACTAATTGCCCCTTTAGGTTGACTTGTAAGCGGATTGATTTAGGACGGCACAAGGTTTATACAAACCCAGGAGCAGCGTCAACTCACAATCACACTGGTATTTCATTATTTGCGCATAATATTAATTAAGTTGATTGATGTGTTGTATGTATTAATTGTTGTTATAATTACATGTGATTTACAGGTATAATGCATCCATATGGTCACAGACAGTTGAGCCATTTTACAAAGGATTCAAAGGCTGTTGCTGAATTTATGCTGCGTTCGAATGTAAAGCCAAAGTGTGTTTGGGAAGCTGTTAATAAACAGTTTCCCGATTCCCAGGTACCAATCAAGTCTGTGTACAATTTGAAAGGAGAGATGAAGACCGCCGGATTGGAAGGTAGGAATATTGGGCAGCAATTTATTCATTTGGCTGAGGAGAAGCAGTACTATCTGAAGATTCTGAAGGATGCGAACACTGATGAGATCACACATGTGTTCTTTGCACATCCAACATCAATTCAGATGTTCAACAGATGGTATTGGGTGGTTGGGATTGATTCTACCTACAAGACGAACAAGTACCAAATGCCTGTCGTCGAGATGGTAGGTATGACTCCTACAAATAAGAATTTCAATATTGCATTTGCTATTGTCAGGAATGAGAAACAGGATACATATGACTGGGTTATGAGGAACTTGAGATTTTTGCTGCCGGCTAGTTTGTCACCTAGTGTGATTGTGACAGATAGGGAGTTGGGCTTGTTACAGCCGATTAAGGATCATTTTCCCGCTTCACATCACTTGTTATGTTTGTGGCATATTGGGCGTGATGTGAACGCGTGGTTGGAAAAAAATGTTGGGAGGAGGAACAAAAATTTAGCATGTGATATTCATGACAACTGGTGGAAGAAAATCATTAAGGCTCCGACAGTAGAGGAATTTAATCGTATATTGCAGAATTTCAAGGTTAAGTACACTCTCCTTGAGCCGTTGGCTGTTGAATATCTAGAGACTACATGGCTCATTCACAAGGAGAAATTTGTTCGAGCCTGGACCAATCAATTTCTCCACTTTGGTAATACTTCCACTAACAGAGTAGAGGCTTCGCATGCTGCTATGAAAGATTGGCTTAATTCTTCCACCAATTCCCTTGACACTTTGTTCACAAAGATTGACTCTCACCTCAGCCACTTGTACCCTCACATCGGGTTAGTTTTCTTATTTAATTGTTTATAGCTGATGTTGTTTAATGTCTTTGAATTTAATTTGTTGGTATGCTTCTATTTATTTAGATAATTCGATTAATTTTATTTTTAATTGACATTATTATAGAGGCTCCCTTGAGGCTTCCATCTCCACGACTCAAACAAGTATGCAGGGATATCCATACTGTTATTTGAACAAGTACGTGTCACACCATTGTTTGAAGTTGGTTAGGAAAGAAGTTCGGCGGAAGGATAAGTTGGGAGGCCTTGTACTTGAGCGATGTGGATGTGTGCCCAAGGTGACACGTGGTATTCCCTGTGCGTGTGACATATTCAAGGCACAGTCATTGCCTGAATATCCCTTACTTCCACACGTGCATGAGTTTTGGAAGAGGCTGACCATTGTGCCATCACATGGGGATGCGAATTACATTGATGAGGACATCAGGTGCGAATTTCAATTATGACATTTAATATTATGCAATTGAATTGACAATTTTTTTTGT
This sequence comes from Knoxia roxburghii, assembly GCA_030378225.1. Lineage (NCBI taxonomy): Eukaryota > Viridiplantae > Streptophyta > Magnoliopsida > Gentianales > Rubiaceae > Knoxia > Knoxia roxburghii. The sequence continues at coordinate 42,351,238 of CM059418.1, forward strand.
TTTGAAGAAATATTTGGAGTTGATATATATGTTTGTTAAGGTATTTCAACGAGGAAGTAGTCCCCACCGTATCTACCAGTCCGTCTTTTTTGGCCCGGCTGTTGAATAGGGCGTACGTAGAGCAGATGTACCCTGACATGGCCAGTGTTGGAGAGCCAGGTACATCGGGACCCCAAAGGGGGCGACCACCAAATAGATTACATCATTCTGTTATGCGCGAGTGGAGCTCACGCGAAAGAGCTACACGTGGCCGGCGTGGCAGGTGCCGTTCAGGGTCATCAGGTCGATCAACCGGTAGATCACACCGCATTCATACAGGTTTTGATGGTGGATCTCCATTTAGGACAGGTAAATAAGTCCTTTATTTTAGTGTGATTGTGAATAGATTACATGTTGAAGGTTTGTTTATTTACTGTAACGTAATTACTTAACAGGGTCTGGTGGAGACATTCAGTGTGTGCCAGCATTTTTTCAGCCTTATTGTACAGGGTGGTCAGATGTAAATGGGGATGGCCATTGTGGGTTCCGAGTAATTTCTACGTACCTTTTTGGCCACGAGAAATATTGGAGGTTAGCTCGCAGGTCATTGAGTGGAGAGATTACGAGCCACCCGGACAGGTACAGAGGCGTATTCGAAGCATTAGAGTTGCGTCCGGCCGATGGAGATTTTGTGGCCATGGTACTTAGGCGACTAAATTTCGAAGGCACTGATTGTGGTGAGCAGCATTGGATGGCTACACCTACGGATTTGTTCCCTCTCGCCACTTATGCGAATGCACTGGTAATACAGTTTGATCGTACTCGTTCAGATGGAAATTATTCTGTACTACCTTTGTATTGCTCGACTGGCGACACCCAACCGGAAAGGGTTATAGCGCTTGCCCTTGTGAATGGGAATCATTATGTACGCGTAGATGTGGTCGATGACTGCCCTATCCCGCCGCTGAGCTTCGTTTGGCACCATCAGCGTCATGCTGAAAGTGTAGGTGAGTGGCCACAAAATTTAGAAGCTAGATTTAATGCTTGGAATGCACTACGTGATGGCTAGGATGTATATTGTAAGGAGTCTATTGAAAGGATTCTATTCTGATTGATGGATATTAATGCATTGATAAGCAAATCTACTCCATAGTTAATGCTGCATCTGTTTCACAGTATCCCCATTTTTTCTTCTTTTTCATTTCCCGAGTTATTGTTACTTCAGATTCCAACGTTTCAAACTAGGGGTTTATTGCCATGTGACATATGTTTTATTATTATTATCTTGTGCCTACCACCACTTATTCTGGGTTTTGAAGAAATATACGTAACAAAATACAACATATATATGAAGAAGACAATAAAATATAATCAGCGTAATAATAATACAATATTCAGAAAATGTATACAAAAATAGTCCAATCCAAAGATCATATGGAACGCTCGAACTCATCCTCTAGCTCTGCAGTACGAGGTGCGAACTGATCGTACAAATCAGGAACGCTCTCCCGCACTACATCTAATAATGCATGATGTAGCGCTCCATACTGACCCATCCACTGCAAACATATAAACAATATATTAGATTCCTCTGAACATAATTTAACATATAAACTATATTACATTAATTAATATGAATACTTACAAACTCTGAGGCCGCGCGACGTGGTCGAGGTGGCTCGATAGCAGCATGGGGATCCGGGGGAAGCACGCGCGGACGTGATCGGGGACGAAACCAATCTAAGTAGCCGTCGACCGCAGCACTCCGAGGAACAGCGCCACCTGTCCGCTGAGCGGCGTGCAATGGTAGGGGCCGAGGGTGGGGTCTGAAATCCGGAAAGTGCTCGTATATCCATGACTGTAGTAGAGTCATGCATCCAGCAACCGCAGCACTCCCATGACGACTCGCGCACCCTAGATGGTAATACAAGTACGCGAGTGTCGCGGTACCCCAAGCCTCCTGGCCAATCTGATCCAGCCCATGCCTAACCTGTACAACAGGGGCTGGCATAAACTTATTGGAACTTTTGTCTGTAAACAGACAAGTCCCAATAAGGCTCCATACTAACACGGCAACGTCCGAATCATCCCTCCGCCGCGCCATACACCGCTCGATCACCCGCTGCGTAGAAAACCCGCCATTCCTGTACAGCTCCCCCTCTATCCGCTCCTCAGGAGGAATCTCTAGCAAACCCCTCGACCATGACAGTACGGTAGACGACGGTGTCACCTCGGTGATGAGTCGACCATCGACCGGAATCCTCAAAATCTCCCACACATCGTGTAGGAGGATGGTCATCTCGCCGAAGGGGAGGTGGAACGAATTCGTATCCGGCTGCCACCTCTCCAAAAATGCATTGATGAGAGGCTCATCAATGCTCCGGTGCATAATACGGGGCAGGTGTCCAAGGCCTGTCCCGCTCAGTATCTGCGCACCCTCGACCGTCATCGAGCCGATCCACCTCTCAAAAAGGTCGTACGAGCTACCTCTATTGTGGACTCTAATGTGGTATCTAGTAGGCACACCCTCCTGCCAATATCTAGATACCACGTGCCCTAAAAAGCTAGGGATAAGGCTATCATCTATAGGGCCCCCCTCAATGGGCCCTGTAACTATCCAACTACGATCATCCCGCGGGCGCTTCCTAGGGGGAGCTATATCGACAATATATACATATAAAAATATATAAGTAAATTAATTGTAAAACGTACAAAAAACACGTAATTAAATAAAGCTAATTAAAAATAAGTACACATAATTAAAAAAAATCAAGAAAAACATACATAAGTAAAGAAAAAGTGCACAATTTTAATATAAGTCAATCAATACCAAATTCTCATAATATGAACAACTAAAATAAATCAATTATTTTTTAGAAATAATAATACAATTAAATTAAGACGCGTACCTGCAGAAGGATCCACCTCCTCGAACTGTCCGTGGTCCGGATTCCTATACCGGATCGTCCGCTCAGCATGTGGGTGAGAAGGGTCACCTCCGTAGGTAAACCCCTCACCCTGGTCCTCTAGTGGACGTCCACTCCCACTAGCGTCCCCCTGCCGTGACTGCTCATGGGGATGCCCAGACTCATCATCGTGGCCAAACTGCTCCCCCTCGCTCGAATCAGTGTCATCGGAATCAGTAGTATCGTAATACTCATCCCTCAACTGAAATGAGGAGTCACGACCTCCCCGTCCTCCCTCGGATATAACGATCCCGCCTCCCCGTCTACCTCCACCTCCTCGTCTACCACCACCCCTAACAACTGGCACCTTCTGCCTCCTAGCAGAAGCTGTGGGAGCCGGCCTCTCGCCTCGTGGCAATAACTTAGCGCCACCCTAAATAAATAAACGAATAATTGCATAAATAAATAGATAAATAAATAAAACGAGGCAATAAATAAATAGATAAATAAATAAAACGCAAAACGCAGTTGGACGGCGCTTTTGAGATCTCAAAACGCCGACCAACTGCGTTTTGCGTCTTCCAAAACGCAGTTGGACTGCGTTTTGAGATCTCAAAACGCAATCCAACCGCGTTTTGAGACTCAAAACGCAATCGGACCGCGTTTTGAGAACTCAAAACGCGGTCCGATTGCGTTTTGAGTCTCTCAAAACGACCGGCGACCGGCGTTTTGAGATCTCAAAACCGCCGGCGGTCGGCGGTTTGAGATCTCAAAACGCCGGCGGTCGGCGGTTTGAGATCTCAAAACGCCGGCGGTCGGCGGTTTGAGATCTCAAAACGCCGGCCGATGGCGTTTTGAGACCCCAAAACGCCGGCGGCCGGCTATTCCGGCGGCAAAAATCCACCTAATTCATACCAATTAGCGTTTCTACATATCTAAACTCACATAAACAACGATTTCTAACAAAATAAACGCAATATAAACGTAAAAAATTGCAGAAAAACTCATATTCATATAGATGTTTACCCGGTTAATCAGTGGACCTTTGCCCGCTCCGTGCCTTCGTGGTTGTTCGCCATCTCCTCCGTCCATGATTTGCGGTTTTGGCTGACAAAATCTAAGCAAATTTGCGTTTTTGGTGTGAATTTTGGAGAAAAATAGGGCAAATGGTTCGGCTGCCAATTTGTGGGCTTTTATCCGAATTTCTGGCCGGAAACGCACCCTTTCAGCGAGCGAACCATGGACGAAACGCCCGATTTTTGCGTTTCGTCCATGGTGATAACGCAAATAATTTGCGTTTAATATGATCTAAAAACGCAAATTTTCGGCGTTAGTACTGTTAAAAACGTGCCATTTTTGCGTTTTATGCCATTATAAACGCGATCTTCGTTAGTTTTTACATGTACAAAACGTTTTTTTCATGCGTTTATCAGCATGACAAAAACGCTTTTTTTGTGCGTTTTTGTCCCCCACTTAGTATTTTTTTCAAAAGTTTCACCATAAGGACATTGTGGTCATTTTATTAATATTTTTATTTTTTTTTGTGATACAAATAGCAAATTCATGATGCAAATAGCAATCCAGTTGTGAAATGGAAAAGCAATTTTATGACATTAAATTCTTGAAGTTGGCTTAAAATTCTCGCTATAAATGTATATCAAATCTTCAAGTTATGTTGAACACTGTTTGAGGGTTTAGTCTCCTCCCATCATTACAATACTTTTTTTTGAAGCAATCATTACAATACTTTGGTTAAAAATTATCAATTATTTTTATTTTTTAACATTTTCTAATATTTATTATCAAGAATTTTGTACATGTGATAAGTGATGTGATAGACTAAAATATTATTTTACGAATGAGGGAAAAAAAAAAGGAATTTATTTGCTACTGATTTTCCAATTTTGGTGTAAGTATAATAAGTAAACCATTTTAATTCTTGAATGAAAATAATAATAATAATAATAATAATCCTTTGTGATTCAGAACTGTTTATGAAATTTTGACCCGAATTCTTAAACAAAAATAAATAAAACCCGACCCGAATTCTTAAATAAATATTTTATAAAAATTGAAAAATCCATTAACGATTCTGAAGGGTTTATGAAAGGGTTTCATTTTGGTTTTGCAGCTTGCACTAGTTAATTTTTTCTGCGTCTTGCCATCGGAATCCGGCCACCAGGACTGGTCTCCGTCACTCAGTTACTGCAGGTAAGAACGCTCTATTAACCCATAATTCCGGCTGCCCAAAATGTGAAATGGCAGAAAATTGATTACGTTTTTACCTCAGTTTTCTCGTCTTTCTTTCTGTTTTGCTCCCTGAATTTGAGATTTTTGTGTACTGAAATATGTTTTAGGTCGAATAATGAAGTGAACGCATTGGGGGTTCGATTTTAGCCGGACCAAGAACCAAAAAAAAAAAAAACTTTCTTAGATTTGCAAATTTTAATCTCAGGAGGATGGCAATCTCGATTTCAAGGAGAGCTCTTCGTTCTTTGAACAATGCATTTTCGTCTTCCCGCGGTTTGTCTAATGGTTTATTGACTTTGTTTCTTTCCTTTTTATCCGTTTCTCAAATCATTCACTTTCAAGCTTGAATCTTAGTTCTAAAGTTATTTTCTTTTTCCCCCCTTTCTGGTGGAAAAAAATTTGATTGCAGGTTCGAATAGTTATCACGTTGTTGTTCACAGTCCGTCTTATTTTGAATCTTCTTTTCTCAAAAAGGTAGATGCTTGGTAGTTTCTAGGGATCAATTTTCAGTTTTGTCATGAGAACTTCTGGTTTCTGTGTACTTGGATTACGAGACATTACTTTTATTTTCTAAATTTGAACACTGGGAAGAAAGAGGGCTAGGTATTAGGTCAGTGGCATGTTAGCTGTTTATCCTGAATCTTATTTCTGGCTCTTGTTTGCAGAATGATTTATCTTTTAATGCTTATCGAAGGTTCTCAACCTCAATCCTAACTCCTGGATCAAGCAATGATGTTTTTCCCACGGATTTGCTATCTAGAAAACGTGTTATTACCCCTGAGCGGACGGCTGGTATGACTGTTGGGATGCTTTGCTTTCTGTTGTTATTTTTGTATTTTCTTGAAGGGTGAAGTGGTTTGTAGCAAATGCTTCATTTTTTGCTGTTACAATTTCTCTTTTGCTTGTTTTTGTTTATGCAAGTCCCGTGTTTAAATATTAATTAAATTTGGAGACACCTCTAGTACAAGCGAAATTGTCCTTGAAATGCAATATTTTTCAAGAGCTTTTCTGAACTTGTTGCTTGGTCATAAACCTAATCTGCTGTCGAAGGATAAATGACAAAGACCTGTGTTTTGAGGATTGCATTGAAATAGTAATCAGGAAATGCAGCTTGAGTTGGATGGAGGATTGCTACCTTGAGTTCAATTCCAGAAATTTAGGGCAGGATATTTTTTTTTTAAAGAGGTGCAACCAGGTCTTTAAGCTCGTGGAATTAAATAGATTACAGAAATCCTCTCTTAGTAGGTTGGTGAAGTAAATCTGGATTATTTAGTCATTAGTGGATGATCCCTTCTTGAAATGATTAAGGTTTTACTTTAGATTTACTGTTTCTCTATCCATTTGTGTTTGTTATTTCTACTTCTTCTCATCTTCAAAAGGTAAAAAGCCTTATAATGGGACTGCATATTTCTGTTAAACTGCAAAATTCTTAAACATTCTGTTCATTTTTCTTTGGTATTTTTTAGGACTGTATCAGGACCTGGTGATTCCTGTAACCAACTTTTCCAATGAAGATAAAGGTTTAATGGTTTTGGCTGGTGATGTTTTTGACGTGCCAATTAGAAAAGATATTATTCATCGTGTTGTTAGGTGGCAGCTAGCGAAACGGCAGCAGGTAGGATTGTCTTTGTTTGACATTTGAATTATGTGAAACTATATCATGTAATCTCTTATGTTGGAGAAGCAGAGTTCTGATTCTATTGTGCTTATCCTAATACTCTCCAAAGGATTAAATTAATGAATTCAAAATAAGAGACTCACACTCTTCTGCTTGATGGGCTTTCTTTGGTTGGTATATTTTTCCTTTGCTAATAATGAACAAGATTGAGTATCTTGCTGCTTGAACACTCTTTGGTGGGCTTTAAGTTGAGAAAGGTTTCTTGGTGTAATTGTTTCTTATACCAGTAAGTTCTCCTCAGGGTACCCATTCAACAAAAACTATTAGTGAGGTCAGTGGAACTGGAAAGAAACCCTGGCGACAGAAGGGGACTGGTCAAGCAAGACATGGAACGTTGCGAGGTCCTCAGGTAAATTACTGTTGATTTGTTCTACTTGTCATATATTGTGGATGCTTATGATTAACCACATTTTGAATTTTCTTGCTCGCAACAGTTCAGGCATGGTGCTACCATGCATGGTCCAAAGCCACGAAGTCATGCGATCAAGTTGAACAAGAAGATTCGGCGATTGGGGCTAAAGATAGCATTGTCTGCTCGTGCTGCAGAAGGAAAGGCATGTTTTTTCTGGCTTCTTTTTGTCTTACATATCTGCCCACACGAACTACCTCACTCGTTATTTTCTTTTCCCAATTTATACTCTACTACATTGCCAACAAATGATGGGTGAGGAATTCTTATCCTAGGCTTCAATAGACGGAACTTGTCCATCTCTGTTTCCTGTTTGATTTATCTTGTATGCTTCTGGTTTCCCATCATTAGTTTTCCTTACCTTGATGATCATCTATGGAGATTACTGAATGTTGCTCTTTATAACCATTTGATTATCTTGCTGACATTAAATTTCATAGATTTCCTGCTGGGCGTTACCTCCATTACCCCTAAAAAGAGTCCATCCTCAGTATTTCAGTTGGTGTATGTTCCATCATACAAGTAATATTGGAACTTGTTTACTGTTGAGTTACATCCTTAAATTAAGCACAATACCTTTTCAAATGTTCAAATTTTCTGAACAATTTTACAGAAATGGAGTAGTATCTCTGATTACCTAGTTAATGCTATCATGACGGATATATTGGGATAGCCTTCAGATTTTCTAAGAAGTTACGGATTGACTTTATTCAACTCAATTTGTAGGGAAGTAGATGTCTTATATAAATTTTTTACCTCCTCTATATTTAATAAACTCTAGAAGTCACAAGGGACCTCTTTCCTTCTATCTATGTGAATTTTATTTCTAATCTAGTGGAATTTCTTTGATGGTAGTAGTCACCTGAACACCTCCCTCCTTCTGTGCTACAGAAATAAAACATTGGTGGTTGTTTACAAAAGAGGGAGAACTTCTTTTTCACTCTCCCTTTAATATGACAAATGAAAATTTTTCTGGTGGTTTTCATGAAAAGAGAGCCAATCTTTCTGATATTTTTCTGTTATCATGCATTCATCTTTAGTAACTATATTCTTTTATATTTGACGTTCTTCACGCACAGCTCTTGGTATATGAGGATTTAGAGGTCCCTTCGCATAAGACGAAGAATATCGTCAACTATTACAACCAAATGGAAGGAGCCAAGAAAATTCTGCTGGTAGATGGAGACACAATTAGTGAAAAGCTAAAGCTTGCTACCCAAAATATACACTACGTCAATGTCCTGCCGTCAATAGTAAGTTTTTCTGCCCCATGTGATGTAAACACTTCCTGTGTTCTATCTGAAAGATTAGCTGAAATTGAAATCCTTACTGCTGCTATAGGTGAATTAGCATTCCTGGCAAACCATACTCCTTTACTCCATTTTTTAACTCAAAAAGTTAAAAATAAAATTTAAAGATCCATAAGAAAAGATCTCCGAAGTTGCTCATATTTAGTTAAGAACAATTGACTTCCTTATATGGTTCCATCAACTTTTTTTTTTTTTGTAAGTTATGCGAAATATTGAACTGCTTCTTTTGTTTCTGAGTTGTAATTTCCTACTGAACCATAACCTGCACTTTGGTTCTGATTTTCTGTCTATTGCAGGGTTTGAATGTGTATAGCATCTTGTTGCATGATACATTAGTAATGTCTCGTGATGCCGTTAATAGGATAGTTGACAGGATGCACACACCGATAAACCGTTGAAGGATCATCCAGCAGGTTCAAGTGAAATATTCAACTTTGTACGTTAGCCTGAGAGACATAGTCCTACAAAAAAAAAAAAAAAAAGAAGAACTAATGTTAGTGTTACCTTTGCAAATGCAATAAGGGTGTATAACTTGTACTGTTTTTGATCCAGATCATGACTTGGTTGTTAAATTAAGTACTTGCCTTGTGTTTTCCTCAGATTCTTTCTTCAATGGAGGAATTGATGCCTTGCTTAGACCCTCTTCCCACCTTTCCCAGCTGCTCAAATCCCTAGCAAAACTGCTACTTAAACCTCAGTCAGAAACACCCATTGTTCCCACTTTTGTTTATCTTCTGCCCTAGTGTTAAGATGAAGACACAGAAATGTGATAGAACTCATGCTTTGTAGTACTGTTTTAAGAATTTTGTTGGACTGGGAAAAAGGTTGTCTGAACTGAACTGAACACCATTGCCTCTCAAGGCTGCTTTATTTTGCAACTCTTACTTCATTTCACACCAAAGTATTATTGTTGCCTTACCCCTTTTGCTCCACCACATTTGCCTCCCTCTTTGGTCACTACTTTCTTTTATTTACTTCTTCAGGCCCAACAATAAAAAATCTTTTTCTTGCTGGAAGAAGAGTGGCTTTCAATCAATCCATGGTCTGCCTGCCATATTGGATTTGGTACCTTTTTTTTCCTCATTCTGCAATGCAGTGTTTGCACCTACCTTCTGCGAAAGTTGCTAAATCGTGCATAAATTTCGTATGATTACATCAGCTACCATTCCACCTTTGATTCGGTTTTTTTTTTTTTTTTTTTGGGGTGGTTTTAATTTGGTGGAAAAAGTAAAGATGAAGCAGCCCTTTTGGGGATACCAACACAAAAAGGGGCTGCCAAATGTAATAAGTTGCCCTTTGGGTGATGGTGTCTCCCCGGGTCACGCTTTGAATATAGCAATTTTCACGTTTATGCAAAATGCTAAAGACTTGCATTGTGGGCTCGCAAAACGTTAATACGATTAATGAAATTTTATATGTTATTATACGTTCGTAACGATATCAAAATTCCATTTCTCTTTGAAAATGAGAATAGGGATGTTGGGGAAGGAAAGAAGAAGACATGGTGGTGGTGGGGTGGGAAGCAATAAATAAGAAACTGATGATTCCTTCAAGTTTTTTTTTGTATGTTTGTCCAGAGGTCATTATGATAATTCCTGTACACCAAAATCTGATCTTTTATGCATCACCTTTACCTTATATACAAGCTGAATGATATTAGCATTTTCAGCATCATTTCTCCCCCACCCATATGGTGCTAACACATGCATATGGGGAGTGGGTCATTCTTCCTCATTTCTTGTGAATTTTGTTTGGGTAGACCCTAGATCGAGAGAGAGAGAGAGAGAGAGAGAGAGTTGGGAAGAGGGGTCATTACCCACTCTATTAGACTGGAATTTACTAGTATAAATTCCTGCCAGGATGACTAAATTAAGGCACCATCCCATCTAGTCACCTACCTTTCTGAGAGAGAAGGAGAGAGATGTGTAGAAAGATTGGCCTGATTTGGGTCCCCAAAATTGGCCACCAACAGCTCCCTGAATGACCCCCCCAAAATAAAGGGGTCAAAATTTTGGTTCATGACCATTTGGAACAGGAATGCCAGCCCCATGTTTTTCGTTAAAATAAAAAACAATATTCTATTGCACAAGAAAAAACCACTAAACTAGAGTAAATATAATTTTTTAAAAATTTTTATTTTTATGTGAACGTGTTATTCGTATTATCAATCTATTATCTAGTTGAGTATATGGTCCTGTTCCGAACTTGTTAACTGTCAGTGTACTACTCAAATTACTCAACGCCACTAGTCTTGAACAACTTGGAGCCGGGCCCTCTTTTCGCACTATTACGGATAGGATATGAAAATAATGGTCAAAATCGGATTCAATTGTCAACTGCCCCTATCGGAAATAGGATTGACTACCGATTCCGAAGGAACTACTGGAGTTACATCTCTTTTCCATTTCCACTCAAGAGTTCTTATGTGTTTCCACGCTCCTTTGAGGTCCCGAAAAATGGACCAATTCCTTTTCTTAGGAACACATACAAGATTCGTCACTCCAAAAAGGATAATGGTAATCCCACCAGTAATTACTTCATTTATGAATTTCATAATAATAGAAATACGTGTTCTACCGAGACAGAATTTGTAACTTGCTACCCTCTTAGTGTACTACTCAAATTACTTTCGCAGCGAGAGCGGGTCACGCATACTAGTCGAAAAACAGATTAAGAATAACTCTTTTAAAATTTTTCTTCGATTAGATAATAAAAATTTTACTGTGGAGTGAAAATTTTAAAATCGTTTTATATTCAAATTTCAAAATAATGTCGATTTCGTTGTGGTTTATTGGTGGATTTTATTTTTCTCCATAGGTTCAAGATATTCTTCTCAACCTTAGCTTCCTTGTTCTTTAGCCCTTTGATTTAGAAAGAAATGTGAAATGACGGCAACAGAGACCACGACTTTTCTGTACACATTATTGATTTTACTCGTATTAATTTAAAACTATTCATTTTTCTGACAATCTACTTTTGTTCTTAGAACCAATGAAGAAGATACTCAGCAAATACCATTTCCTTCGAAACTAAACTTATTAGCAATTTGCTAATCCCTTTCCTTTGAATACGTTAGCTTTTCGTTTTCTTTAAATATCAATCTTTCCCTCTAATGAAAAGAATCCCATTTATTAAAATAAAATAAAAAAAATTTATAAAACGAATTAAATATTATGTATCAGTATCATCGAATATGGATAATAATTTTTTAAAAAGATTATTTTCTATTACTTAGTTAAAGATTTTGTGCGGGAGTATTACTTTTAAGCAAATATTCTAAAAAAGAATTTTATAAATTTCTATATTTCTAATAAATATTTATAAATTCTATGTTCCAAAGTCTAAAATTCTGATACCTCACTATTTCTATCGACGAGATTTATTTTTCTTATCTCATTATTCAGATTTTACGTATAATATTTAAAATAATAATACCGTATATAAAATTTTTAATTTAGCCAAACGTAAAAAAAAAAATTAATAATAATAATAATAAAAGAGAAACAGTGTGAGGATGAAGATCGAATTAATTGCGAAGGGATAATTATAAGTGGTCTTATCTAAGCAAATGCGTAATTTGTAGTAGTTTGTAGTTTACTTAAAAGTTGAAAGTGACGATTTTGATGATTAAATGCGTAGTTTTTGCTATTTCACCCTATTTTTGGAATTGTTCTTTTATTAATAGGTCTTCATGAAATCACTCCAAATTTCTACGTTGTTGTAGTCTTCTTTTTCTTATTTGGGTTTCAGTGACGCTTTTGATTCTCCCAACCCAAGCCATCTCCAAACATTGAAAATGGATCGTTTTTCATTAGTGATAAAAACAAAAACAAAATTAGCGTGTATTACATGTTGATAGATTTCCAACAATTATATATATATTTTTAATAATTTAAATCTATAATAATTGACCAAAAAAATATAATTACGAACGTAAATATTTTGATTGAGTTAAAAATTACTAAAAAAGTTCATAACTTGTTAAAATGTAAATCTAATTCGTTCAACAAAATATTATTATTTTCCTTTAAAAAAAGAGTTAAAATTCTTTTTAGGTGAAGATTTAAGATTAAACTCTAACACTTGCATTTTAATCATTAAGGGGGAGATTTTGAAACAGATGGTTTCTCTTAAAACTTACATTTCTCTCTATAGTAATCCCTCATTTAAATGATATAATAGAAAAGAGGTTGTAATAGAGGTGGATCTTCAAAAAAAAAAAAAAAAAAAAGTTTATCCATTCCAACACTCTAAAAAAAATTGAAAATAATTTTATTTATTAAAATATTTTAATATTATAAACATGCCTCTCTTTTTCTGTGACCAGATTAATCGTTTACTAATAAAACAGACTACTCCACTCTGTTCACTTGTTTCATTAAAAAAAAAAAAGTTTTATATATTTATTAAACTAAAAAAATAAAAAAAAAATAATTTTTTTATGAGATATAAAATTAGTAATTATTTAGTAAAAGTCACATAAGCATTAGTAGTTTAGAATAAATGTTGGAACTAGGTAGAAGAACGTTTCGCACGCATTATATAAGGAAGGCAGGAGGAAGTTGGCAAATGGATTGACTTTGAAAAACTTGCAATATATCAATATTATGTACTATAATTATGTATGCATTTTGGAGATTAATTCAAGAAGAAGATGGCTACTTCTTGTTTTTTGGCTATTACCAAAACAAACTACCAATACAAAGCCAAAGTGACTCCTCGTGGGGATACCTCACTTCATCAAATGGTCATGTCGGCACCTCTATGATATACTTTAATCCCTTCTTTTGTTTGTGTTCAAAGTCATATTCAAAGTTTCCATCGATTGTGTTGTCATGTGGGCAAATATTAATTACGTTCCGAGTAAATATTACTGTCTCATTATTTTGAGAGACGAAAAATAAATATTATCTTATTTCACAAATAAATTTTGTGTGATATCATCATACATGATTATTGTAAGATGTACGTTTTCGTCATTTGATACTGCTGTAATATGTTCCAAGAATTGAGATGTTCGGTAATTAAGACGCTATGTGAGTTGGATTGATAACATTATGAGACAGGTCGATCCTTATCTAGTATGAGTGTTAGATCATATTAAGGGTATTTTCTTAATACGAAATGATAAAAAATAACACTTTTGATGTATTAGTTATCGTGTTCAGATCAATCGTCTGTGTCGTGGGAAATATCATGATGAATTATTAGTTATGGGATCTTGATGATGATGATGATCCATGGGTATGTGTGTGTATATGGGGGTTGTGGGTGGAAAAATGGGATCACTTATCCTTTAGGCTAATGCTTATTTTATTCAAAGCCACGGCCATTACGCAATATATAGGGTTGGTTTGTTTGAGGACTACAATGACTAAACACCATTTGGAAGAAAAGAGACATAATGCGTTCTTTCCTCATCAATTTTCTTTGCTTATTGCTTTGTGTTTTGTACTTGTAGTGTTTCTCTCTCTTGACTTTGTGACCTAAATCCAACAAATTTCAATGAATAATTCCAATCAAATGAATAATCAATAACATTCTATATAAATTCATATTATGTTTATCTTTATAAAAAATCATACGGAATTTTTATTACGTATAATACATCAGAAAAAAACATAACAGCTAAACAACGAGCAAAGCAAAGCAAGGCCTCCACCACCTCCACCTTTGAAAGCATTAGAGAGACAGAAAGAAGCATCACTATAAGCATGTTTGTGGAACCAAAGAAAGAAGACTTGGAAGAAGAATATATATAGAGATATAGAGAGAGAAGGAGAAGTGTGTGTGTGTGTGAGAGAGAGAGAGAGAGGTGGGTCCCTTGGGTTTGGTTGATTTAAGACCTAAGAGAACAATTAAGATAAGATAATTGAGAATCATGAAAATTAATGTTGCATAATGTGCAAGTATATAAAAATATATATGGTTGGAGGAGTATATGCGCAATGCGTGGCGTGGTAAAGAACTAAAATGATAGGAAGAGAAGAGGGAGTTGGCAATATCAAACCAAAGGGGGTTGGACCATTAATAAAAACCAACACTTCCATCCATTTTTCTTGTCCCCAAATATTTATTTCTTGTGACCATGACCAAGTCCTTCATCCCCTATTATTTTTTGTGAAAATAAATAAACAAATGAATAATGAAATTTAGCTATTTTATAATTAGAGTCGGTGTTTATGATTCGAGAAAAACATTATTGTCAAACGAATATAATAAATTGCCGAATTAAAATTCAAAAAAAAAAAAAGTTTCTTTTGAATAAAATTTTCAAGTAGTTCTTTTGATGTTTTAATATCATAATTATTTTAAAATGTATTTTTTTGAGCCAAAAAAAAAAAAAAAAACTATCTTTGTTCTGTCCTTAGATGTAGTATTATGTTTTTGTAGTTTTTATTTACTAGTTGATATGACAATTATTCAATCGTTTGATGAAAATGAATAATTAATTAATACATAAAAATGTAAGGAAAAGGCCAAGACGCAAATGACCAATATGTATAGCTGGATAGATTAGTCGATGGTGTGATGAAGAAATAAAACGGATTATACTTTAATCGTTCATGTGTTATTCTCGTGATATAACTAAATAAAACTTATTCATTTTTAAATATTTTAATTGTTTTTAGGGTTAATAACATGGATCACTTTGGATACTGAACTTTTTTTACTTGACTAATAGGTCATTAAATTCTTAAAACAGTATACTTTTGATCACTGAACTTTTTTGCTTGACTAATAGACCATTAAACTCTTAAAACGGTATACTTTTAGCCACTAAATTTTGTTGCTTGACTTATAGATCATTAAACTATTAAAATGTATAGTTTGTCATACTTTTATCGAGTATCCATGTATAATCGACGAAAAAATTATTTTTTTTAAATTTAGAATTAATATTTAATTTTTACCCATTAAAAAACTAACAGATTTTGTATAAATTTAATTTTTCGTCGAATCATACATGGATACCTGATAAAAGTATGACAAATTATACGTTTTAATAGTTTAATGACCTATTAGTCAAGCAATAACGTTCAGTGGCCAAAAGTATACTGCTTTAAGAGTTTAATAGCTTATTTGTTAAAAAAAAAGTTCAGTGGCTAAAAATATACTATTTTAAGAGTTTAATGACCTATTAGTCAAGTAAAAAAGTTTAATAGCCAAGAATATACTATTGAACAAGTTTAGTATTGAACCAATTTAGTGACTGTGAAGTTTTTAACTTTATTTTCAACTAATAATTCTATTTATTAAATTAAAATAATATAATAAAATATGACACTTTTTTAAAACGGACAAGCAAAAATGTTTTTTTTTTTTATTTAACACGTTTTTTCACGTGATTTTTTTACTATAATTCTACAAATTTGAATGAAAGGAATGGACTCAACGAAGAGGCACGTCTCATGATTTTTTTATGCACCCTTTTGCGTTATTACCGCAACCACGAATTTGCATTTACCACTCTCACCATCTCAAAATATAATATATCCTAATTTTTTTTCGTCTCATTAAAATATTAATGTTTAGATAAATATAAATATAAATATTTATTTTAAAAAAACGACTTCCACCAAATATTTATTTATTATATTATTTTTAATCATCAAGTAAAATTAATTTTTTAAAAATACTAATTTAGATGTTGAAGGTAAAATTATAAAATTTTCACTTTTGTACTAAAAGTTTTATTTCTGTAGGAGTAAAGTCAGTCAAAAAGATTAAGAAATAGAACCATCTGATTTAATTCGTTCTCAATAGGCATGAGTTGATAATATGACTCTCTCACATAAAGAGTACAATTTATTTTTGCTTATAAAATTAATTTTCAAATATATTCTTTTTAATTTAAAAAATTATTGATATATTCTTTTTAACTCTCACATTCTTATAATTATATATAACTCTTATTAAAAAATAACTAAAGAGTTGTACCAAAAACAAAAAAAACTATGTAGAGATTTGAAAACAAAAGTTTTGTTTGCATGTCATACTTTTTGGTTTCTTCCCTTTTCTCTAGCTACCTCATTTTCTATTTTTCTAGTCTCTTTTCACAAATTATTATTTATTTATTGTTTATCATCTACTTACATTTTTACTCTTGTATAATCTTATTATAAAATTTAAATAATTATTTTCTTAATAATTTAATATCTTATTCATTTTGCTTAAAAAAAATCTTATTCATTTAATTACAAAGTCTAAATGTCTGAAGGAGGTTCAGCCAACTAAGATGGGCATTAATTGTATAAGGGTATTTTAGGATTTAAAGGTAAAAGTTGTTTTCAAAATTTTAAAATATTTCATATTAAAAAACTGTTGTAATTTTTAAAATCATCCTATAAAACAATTTTGGAGGGAAAAACTATTTTTTTGGGTCAACAATTTCCTAAATTCCTAAATGGGGAACCAATTTTTTTTTTTTTGTTAAAAAGGGGAACCAAATTGATTTATGAAAAGAGCACTAACTTTTATTTTATCGAGTCTAGAAGATATTACTAAAATTTATAGCTGAGATATCTTGGCCTTTTTCACCAAACCCAAAATTTAATGTTATTTATTTATTTTCAAACAAATACAATTTTTTTTCAATTTTATTAAATTTCTCCATTATAAGAGAATACTCAAATAATATAATATATCATAGTTATTAATTTCATATAATTATCTTTACAATTAATTTATATTAATTTACTCAATTAAATATCTTCATCAATATGAATAATTCTTATATAATAGGTAGTTATATAGGATTATAATATACATGGTACATAGTCCAATCAATTAAGAGTATGCCTAATTTGCAATTACAAATATAACTTTTAAATATTTTCCCAATTTATAATGCGTTTTCTTAGTTTTTAGTACATTTTTTTCTCCAACATTTAATTATAGTTTTCTCTATATCCTAATATACTAAAACTTCATAGATAATTTAAAATTAAACGGTAAAAATTAAATTAAATATATAAATGTCATAAACATATTCATACTACCATTTTGTCAAAAACTCTTAAAAAAAAAAAAAAAAAAAAAAAGGGGGAAGAAGAGAAAGGCAGAGGGACATGTGATAATGAGATGCCAAACAAAGGACAGCTGCTTGGCCTGAATGAAGTTGCATTGGACACACACAGTTGACAGAAAAGACCAATCAAAACTAAAAAAATTTATTACTGTGGTAACATTTTTTAAAATTATTTTTTTTTTAAAATTTACTGCTGCTTCCTTCATCCAACAGTCTTACTAATAAAAACTAACTTTCCCCTTCGGCGCCTTGAAAGAAGAGCATTGATTTCAAGGGCAAATTAAGTAAAAATTAGAAAAAATAAAGGAAGGAGAGAGAAGGAAAGAAAGAAAAGGAGGAAAGATTTAAGATGGAGACATGAGACAAAGAAGAAGAGAGAAAGAGAGCCATTTGGTAAGCGGCCTTTTAACGCATAATATTGCATATGCATGAACTTTGAGCATGACAACACTCCTTTTGTTTGTTTTTTCTTTTTCTTTTTCCGATTTTATTTTATTTTCTCATTAATTGCTACCTTAATTATTTTCCTTTGCATTTATTCAATGTATTTGATTGTTTTGAACACAATTTTGGATTTTTAGGACTACCCTTTTAAATGTAATAAATGTGATTTTTAAAAAAAAAATTAAGATGAATAATATATAAAACAAAATTACTTTTTTAGAAGAGAATAATATTAGGATTGACATGACTTTTTGTAATTTGCATATTTTCTCCTCTCAAATTATCTTTTGAGCTGTGGAAAGGGGAAAATATAATGTGTTATTAGTACAAAAAAGATTACTGTCTGGTTGGCTTTAATCTCCCTCATTATTCTACCCCCCTTAATGCCAATGCTAATATCATACCATCTCTCTTTCCATTCTCTTTCACACCCATAACCCACCATTTCTTTCTCATCTCTTCATCTCCTCATCTTCTGCCCCTCAAACCCTTTTTCTCTCTTATTTATTTTTCCAATCTATACCCTTCTGTCATCCATCTTTGTTTCTGCAGAAGTGAGGTGTGTCTGTTTCTGGGCTCTCTTTTTTGTTTGATGTTTTATTGGGAAATGAAAGAATCTGATAATCTAGATAGAAAGATGGGATTTTTATGGGTGTTTTGGTACAGAATTTGTGTTTTCTAATGTTTCCTTTGCTTTCCAGGTCTTGACTTTAGATCTACAGCTCAATCTGCTGCTCTCTTGCTGGTAAAATTTCAAGCTTTCTTGCTGGTTTTCTTTGATTGTTATCATTTTTTTGATCTGGGTTGTAACAAGATGTTATCTTGGTTCTATGTCTATTGATATTTGTTGACTTTAAAAGTTTGGTTTTTTGGGTTTTATTTCTGCATACATTTTTTTTTCCTCTGAAGATGATTGTCTTTGTTTTACTGGAAAATTGTAAATTTTAGTTCCTGACTTGTTGCATGATTTGATTGGGGGAACTGATGCTACATGGTTTGTTTCTGTGACCAACCCATTTTCAAGAAGTATTACGATTCATTTGTTCTCTTTTTTTGGCAAAAGAACCAATTTTTCTCGTCGGTTTTGTTAAATTTGCTAACCGCATAAGCATAAAGTTTATTTTTAAAAAAATTTAAGCTTCTCTTTTACGGATGCATCCTATGTAGCTACATTGTTAGATAATGTACTAATGCAACGTTATTATCTGGTTGGGAAAGCTCCATCGCACCATTCCTTATGTGTAAAGTTTGGGATGCCAAAATAAATATTTTGTGAACTCATGTGGTGCTTCAAGTTGTTGCTAGGTTAAGTTTATGTGTTCACATTGTTGCTTTAAGTTGGGTGGTGGACAAATAACGTGTTCACAGTATGCATTGGAAAGCTTTGTTCTTTTATTCACTTGACCGAAGGCTGATGGGCCATTGCTATATTTACAAGCCAACAAAAGATGCACGAGCATTGCTTATGAGTCTTCCGGCCATATAAACTTCTTATTATGTTCTGGATAGGACATTTGGTATTCATGCCTTAAAACTTCTGAGTAATGGTTTGATTTTTTGGTGTCAGACAATGGTATTGTAATGTCTGCGGTTGGACAATTATGATTTTAAATTCTTTAATCTGAATGTCTTTCCAAAACTAAATGATTTTGAGAACATTGATGAATTTTGTGATTGCATATGCTTTCAATAAGAGCAAGTACTTTTTGCTAATGAAATACTGATTCTCTTGAGATGGGATTTTCCTCTTTGAAACTGCATTCTCTTTTATGCCCTCTATTTTATACCATTTATAACCATGTATCTTGTTGGCTTGTGGTTTCAGATTCACTGAACAGTTTGTGCATTGCTGTCTACCCAACTGATACTTTTGAATTCTCCACAACTCTTGGTTAAGTGCCGCAAGCCCGAATGCAAGGGCAAAGGAGTGCTGTTGGTTCCTTACCTGAAGTTATAGGATTTGATCATGGATCAACGTCAAGTGATTCTAGTTTAGACCAGGCAATTCGCTGGAACAGTATGAGGAATACTTCTCAAAACAGGATACCTGATTATATGATTTCATCAAGTGATGCAAGTGTTTATCTGAATGCGGTGAACCAACCTGGGCAGATTACAAGTGGATGGGATTTTGGAGAAAGCAGTTCTCGAGTCAGACAAGCTGAGGTTAGTGAAAATAATCAAAAAACTGAGCAGGGGTGGCCATCTCCTATTATTAGTTCAGAGGGTCAGCAATATGGATCTTCTGGTATTCTATCATTGAATAATGTTGATGTAAATGTGCGGAGCGATGGGAATACAAATGGACCTTTCTTTGTGCAAAGTTCTGGAACAGAACCCATTGCACGAGATCTGAACATCAACTCAGATTTTGTTGCAGATGGTGATGATGATTGTCAAGTTTTGGAATGCCCTGATGCATTCAAATCCGTTGGATCGATAAGTGAGCGGATGCCATCTGCTAGTTCTTCTACTTCTTTGGGAATGTCTTCTGTAAGTGGTGGATATTTGGTGGAGGATGGTGATGGCCGGCCAGGCTGCTCATTAGATGGCCGACGACTATCATGCAAAAGAAAAACACTCGAAGGAAATGCTGGGCAATCTTCAGGAAGTGGTAGTTCGAACTATACTCAGCATGCCGAGAGCAGTGCGTGGCATGCGATTCCAGCTAGGCATAATGCATCTAGCAGCATAAGTGTGTCTGCCTCTGCAGAAAACAACCTGGGGATCAATTTACCCGAGCCAGTAAATCCTAGGCTTGGATTAAGTGTTGGACAAATCTCCACTGAAAATTCTCCTATACAAACTGTTCCAGGGACTGCAGAGAGTTCCCGCAGAAATTTTCGCTTGAGAATAAATGCATCACATCAGCAAGATTCAGTACGTGGAAGTATGTTATCTACTGATGCTGGTATTGGAAGCTCTAATATGTCATCTGTTCAACACTCTTTCAGGATGCTTCCCCGTAATACTTCTACGGAACTAAGACCAGTGCCTGCAATTGAAAATGGAAATCCTCAAGGCCAGTCAGTTGTAGTGCATGTTTCATCTTTGCGCCGGAATCCACATTCCAGGTGGCATGGATCATCTGGTACAAGACCTGGAAGCTCGTCGAGTATGGCTATTTCTGGAGATACTGATGCTGCGCCATATGCAGAGTCTACTTCATCAAGTGTGCCTAGAAACCTATCAGAGCATCCTATGTTTGTACCGCCAAATGATATGAGAAACTCTTTGCAAAACCCTGCTAACTGGAATTTGGCAGGTGGAAATGTCAGTGCCCCTGGAAATGTTGCATCAACTTCTCGCAATGGCCCTAGTGTAGGTGTTCCAGCATCAGCCCCTACATGGACTCCACATCGTAATCCTTCCCATTTTCCTAGGAGATTATCAGAATATGTTCGTCGAACAACTCCATTATCTTCTGCTGATACTGAGACTGTAGGCCACAGCAGCAATTATCCTTCTTTGCGTCCAGTTCCTTCCTCTCAAGACATGACTCTTTCATCTGGACCTAGTAATCATGGGCGCCATGCATCAAGTTCAAGATCGGCAATGTTGTTGGAGAGACACCTTGAGGGTGCTTTTGGGGTTCCTTATTCACTAAGAACATTGGCTGGTGCCCCTGAAGGAAGAAGTAGGCTAATGTCTGAGGTATGTCCTGATTTGTATGACTCTTACTGAAATGGGCATTCAGTTGCTTCTGTAATCTATATTTGTTGATTGTTTCATGTTATCCTTCCTTTTCTTGCAAAATGATAGTAACTTAACTCCAAGTTTCTAACTGGTTAATTCATGTTGGGGGTAGTCTCTTATACATATTGTTATCGAGTTGTTTCATGTCCTTTTTTTGTGTCCTCAAAATCCAAGAATGATTGTTATATCCTATTTTATGTTTGTAATTTCTGATGTGTAATTAATTTCTCAGTAGTAGTTATGGCACATCTGTTCTCCATCTTAGTGATAACTATCATTAAGTCCTTTATGAAAGGCGTAATGTTGTTTTGATTTGATCTGTCCTCTGTTTATGTACTCTTTGGACTTCAAGATTTCTCTCATTGGTGTGAACATTGACTTGTTCAGTTTTTTTGTGGAACGATATATCGACTCCCCTATTTAATTGATATTGTTTATGGTTTTATCTTTACAAGGAAATCTTGTCTGTGTGCATCAACATAGCTTTCTATTTTACAAAGCATTAGAATGTTTATGGATATGTTTGATGTTGAAAGGATTTGATTTCCATTTCCTAACCATTATGGAAATGCTATTAATGTGTTTTCATCTTTGGTTGAAAAGCAGATACGCAATGTCTTGGATCTCATGCGTAGAGGAGAAGGCTTACGATTTGAGGTTAGATCTTGCACCACAACACAGTTTTCTGTATGTTTTTAGGCTGCTAAGATTGTTAATAATGTACAAAAATAAGTGCATGCCATTATTGTCCAGTGTTTACTACCCTCAAAATAGTAGGGTCAGAAGTAATTGTTGTTTTCAGTCTGGAGGGACAAGTAGAAAAAACCAGTGGATATAAATGCACTATTTATCTTTGAATTTCCTTTTGAACTGTAGAAATATTATGCTAGAGAAGTGTGTAGATGATGAATGGAAAAATATCGTGATTTGCCATTTTTAAGTTGTTGCTTCCTGTTTGATTTGTCTATTCCCCGTTTCAAGAAGAGATTGACAACTTATATTACTTGGTAAACATAGAATAAGACTTCGGTTTGATTCCGCCTTGTTTTTTTAAATGAGATAAATTATTACCATCTTTATTTCCTTGCTATGGATTCTCAGAATCATAAAGATCTCTTTAACTATCTGATGTATGTTCTTCATTTACACTAGGATGTGATGATTCTTGACCAATCTGTATTTCTTGGGATGACTGATATTCACGATCGCCATAGGGATATGCGGCTTGACGTTGATAACATGTCATACGAGGTAAGCGATGCAATAGATTTGGAGTTACATCCGTGAGTTTATGCTGCAAATTTTAACGTTCTTGATCACTTGCAGGAATTATTGGCATTGGAAGAACGTATTGGAAATGTGAACACAGGGCTGAGCGAGGAAATAATTTTTGAACAGTTGAAACTGCGGAAACATGCATGCAACAAAGCGGCAGATGATGTTGATAGGGAACCTTGTTGCATATGTCAGGTAAACCATATATATAACAAAGCCTCAGTAAAGATTTTCCATTTCATTGTCTGAGTTAGTTGATCCTTATAGATTGTGGTTTGCAGGAAGAGTATACTGATGGTGAAGATCTTGGAGCACTAGACTGCGGGCATGATTTTCATGCTGAATGTATTAAGCAATGGCTTACACACAAAAATTTGTGTCCCATCTGTAAAACAACGGGACTGTCCAAATCATAGAGTAGAAATGATTCCGGTCACCGGAATAGAGGCTCCGATCTGAATGAAGAGAGGTGGAAAGGTTGGCGTGGCTTGGCTCCAGAAGGCATCGGAGCAGATCATGCCATCTTCTCCCTCACAGCAGTTCTTGAGAAGAACCTTCAGGGATCAGGGATGACCCTTTTTCTTTTTATGTTAACTGTGCTTTTTGATGCAATTATTTGAACAAGCATAAACAGAGAACAATTTGTTGGACTTTTTCGTTAGTCAGGAATTCAATTCATTGTTGGAAATTCCGAAACTTGAAGGAGTCTTTTTTGAGCTTTTATTATTGTTCAAGTTGCAAGCAACCCCCTCAACTTTTCTGCACTTTCTTACCCTTCTATTTGCAGTTGGCATATGCTTTTGGTGGGATATTGGGGAAGATAAGCAAAGAACAAAATGTTAAAATGACCAGAGTGGCGAAGGAGCCCAGAAAAGAGAGGAAACTGAATAGGAAACATTTCTTGAGATTTATGCCAAAGGTATGGGAAAATGCCAGACATTTTTGAAGATTGGAAAGTGAGCCAAGCATAAGATAACTGGTAGTATGAATTCTTGAATTAGTGGTGTTATCCTGTTAGTTATTGTGAGCCATTTCACATAATAGAAACAAATCTTTTGAAAAGAAGTTAGTTCTTCTCATCCCATTTGGCAAGCCAAAGGCAATTGCTTTGCATTTATTGTATGATTCAGCACAAGAAGTTTCGACCTCACAATCTGCTTCCCAGATCGTCATGGGCTTTCTGAACTTGTTCATCATCCACAAAGGTGTCTCTCTTATACAAAATTGGTCCACTTTTTAAGCGGTAAATGGAAATCTAAATATGCTCCTGAATATTTTACATTAATCAAAACGAACCGAACCGTTTTAATTTAATGTCAAACATGCTATTATTATCATGCATAAATCATAAGAGATGTGACGAAACATCTTTTTTAGTCCTTCACGTTTCCGAAATCATAAATCCATGCATGGCTGGTAGCCCTTTTCAGGGAAAGAGAAAGTACAGAAAGAAAAGTCCTGGTTTGAAAGGAGGGAGTTGGCGTTTCAGTTCTTTATGTCATTGGAGGCTTTCACACGCAACTGAACCAAACAGATGCAGAGGTCATAGAAGGGGGGGGGGGGGGGGGGGGGGTTGCTTGGTTGGGTTGGGGATGAGAGGATATGACTTTTGACCTCGGGAATGGCACAATGCTATCGAATGATTTCGGTTTTTAGGCTAAGGTGGCATCCCGCTGGATAAGGCAGGCAGGCAGACAGGCAATCTTAACTTAACAAATGAAAAGAAGCCTCTTGCTTACTGGTTTGTTGCTTCCTGGAAACCATTATTAGCCTCTCTACTAACTCTCCTTTCATACAAAACTAATACAAAATACTTTCAACTTGTTCAACTTATGGGTCAAATTTGTACTGTTTTTTATTTCCATTTGAAATCAAATCTATTATTGGTTCAAACCGTCTAATATCTTAATCGGATTTTAAAAATTATTTTATTGGATTATGAAAAAAGTAATCAGATGATTCTTGATTGGGTATATAGAGCTTGAGGGAGATTGTGGAGAAATAAGAGGAATGTTGAGGTGTTATATAGTGTTATTATAAAGACAAATCACACAATTAAGGCGGGAGAAAAAATCAAATTTGATTAAAAAAATGACATAACAACGCCATAATCTCCCTTTACACTTCAAATAACTCAGCTTTAGCGGAAAAGACTGTCATCAGAAGTGGTAGTAAAAACAGAACACTCTCCTAACTTCACTCTCGGGCACACACACACACACACACACACACGCACGAACATTGGTGCAGCAGCAGAAGAAAAGCTGCAACAAAGTTTAATTTCTTTCCGTTTGACAACGTTGTAAGTTGGGTTTTTATTTTTTTCCTGGGACAGTGGGGGAAATTTTGAGAATTTCAAATTTATGTCGGATCTGTACGGAACTGATGATCGCTCTTCATTTGAGCCTGACTCCGAACCCGGACATGAATCGGAGGATATGAGCTTTTTTCTTCATAATCTACTCCACAATTCACCGGGCCAGACTTCCGGGAGCCGATCAGCGACGCATAATTACCGAGGTTCGTCTTCGATGGCTAATACGTCCGCCGGGCCTAGCCTCAATTTTACCGATCCCGGCGGCGGCTTCTTCGCGAAAGATAAGGTTGACAGGACATTTCCTTTAGCTGCAGTTGGAGACTGCGACGCTGTCACTTCTACGATGAACAGAGGAGAATTTTCCAATGCGAACAAGGTGCAAGTTGAAAAGTTCATTTGAATTATTTTCTTCTTCCAGTATATTATCTGGAGTTAGTAATATTCTTGATTTTGAAGAAGTTCATCTAGCGAACGAATAACTAGAGTTGGTAATCACTTTTATTTGGGAACTTGCACTAGGCGTTAGTGGTTTTCAGTGAATTATTTTTTCAATTTCTAGCTAATGATTGGTAAAGATTTAATTTTTGCGTGTTCTGTGCATGGTTACTGTGTGCCTGTTGATCGATCGCATGATAATTGAATTCTTAAAGAAAAGGAAAATCTCTTTGATGAACCTCCGAATTGTTTCTGACCTTTGATTTTGGTTTTATGTTTGTAGGGATCGGAGGGTTCGGATACTGCAATGAATCAGTCCCAACAGCGTTCATCAAAAAGGAGTAGATCAGCAGAAGTGCATAATTTGTCCGAAAAGGTTGTGCTCTCAATTCAAAGTTCGATTTTTTTTTGCAATATCTTTGCGATTTCAACTGATTTACTCCAATTTGCAGAGGAGGAGGAGCAGAATAAACGAGAAACTGAAAGCTTTGCAGAACTTAATTCCAAATTCCAACAAAGTATCTGTTATATTTCCTGTCTTTCAATTGAGTTTTTCCAGATAAGCTATTTAGTTATCGAAGTTAATGGTACCGATCTTGAAATTGGTTATTTGTTGTATAGACAGACAAGGCATCGATGCTGGACGAAGCTATTGAGTACCTTAAACAGCTGCAACTGCAAGTTCAGGTTGTCATTTCTGTCCTTTCAGCCCTTTGATTAGTATTATAGCTACTTTCTCATTTTACATTAGGGTAAAATGCTCATTGTGCTTGTGATCATTGATAAGGGTATGTGAATATCTTTTTCAAACTCATTTAAGTGACAAAGGATTCGTATTCAGTCTACTTCTGGATGGTCCTAACAAATAGCTTTACATAGTGGTAACAAGGTTGAGCTATTTATCAATATGTCTGGGAGAGAATGACCAAATGTTTCATTCCATAATTCTGTGTGATTATTGCAGCTTTCGTCAATACTTCTTAAGCTAATAATATCATTAACTGATAAAAGGATTCTGATTATACAAAGGATGATTACTGGGACCTGTGAGAGGTACAAATTAAGCATTAACTACATTATGGTTTTGGTCATGGTTCATTTCTCTCAGTAACTTGTAGACTGAAAAATTGATTATGATGGGATCCTTATGCCTGTTGATATGCTTGAACAATATGTTCAGTTGAATGAACTGGTGTAGGAGTTTTCAAGACATTCCATTAAATTTGATTCTTAAATGGTTTCTTAGATGTTAGTGGTTATCTGGTGTGCTAGAAAGTCAACAATCTTAAGGACAATTAATCCAGAAATAGATAATGCCTTGAGGAGGTTGTTGCTTTTTGGGGTGGCCTTAAGTTCTGGCTTCCATCTGAAATATTGAAAAATGTATCAGGTTCTTTCCCAGGCAGTGATTTCCTGTATGATGTTATGTTGCACTGAAAGTAATCAAACTGGTGCTTCTTACATTTTCACCTTTTAGCTGTTTGTCTTTAAGAAGTCATGTGTTCCACTTAATGTAGTTTGCAATGCAATTTGAAAGCTTCTTCCCTAGATTTCCCTCTTCACCCATGAACACTACTTCCTAAGGATTCAGTTGTTGGTCGGGCTACGACTACAACTGAAGGCTGTAGCATTAGCTTTGATTGCCCCCTTACTGTTTATACGGTTGAGCAGATGCTGACGATGAGAAATGGACTTGGCTTGCATCCACATTATTTGCCGGGGTCCCTCCCATCAGTGCCGCTGCCCATGGACTTCAATCCAGAGAATGTGCCAAGTACGAGCCGAGGAGCTGGTACATCCTCTAACAACCAAGAAGCTGTGATGCAAGCTGTGTTGGGGTTTTCCAATTCCAAAATATCAGCCCAGCAACATTCTCTACCTTCAATGACAAATAATAGCAGCCCCGGCTTCCCATTTGGATTGGAATCACAACAAATGCAGAATAACTATGGCGTTCTCAGCCATCTGACCGCTTCAAAGGTACCTTGGATACGAACTACATATAACCTTCACATTGATTTACTGGGAAATTTGACCTTTGTTAATAACCTGAAATGTTTAGGGTATTTTCCAGGAGGATACACTAATGCACTTACCATTAGATATAAGCTGTTCGGGCAACAACTCATCTTCCGGGGTGTCTTCATAGCTACGTGAGACTGACTGATTCATCCTCCTTTTCATGTTGTACATCAAACTGGTGGCAGTTAAATAGGACATTCCAATTGTTTGAACATCTTAGGATGCTGAGAATACTGACACTGATGATTCATAAAAGCTAATTGGGCTGAAACAAACATTAACCTTACAGTCCATTTCTTCCAAACTCATCTATGAAACTGACTATTTTTATGTCCTGTATTTGTGTTCTTTAGAATTGGTTTGGAAGTTAAAATAGTTTGATTGCTTTGTCAAATCTGGAGATTATCAGGCCAAGTCTAAGTATTGTGGATTGTAGAAGCAGCCATAGGGCAACCTCATTTTGTTGTCTTCTTGATTTTGAAATGGCAAATGAGTTAAATAGGAGAAAGGCACTTCAAATTCAAAGTTGGTATTGTTTCATGGTGTCGGCATTAAGCATAAATGCAGTTTATATCCAGTGGGGTTAGGCCATTGAGGTATTGCGTCCCTGATGGACCAATTTCATCATATGAACATTCAACATTCAATGAATCAATAATGAAAGAATCCATCGCGTTTTTTTCAGTTTTATTTTTTAATCAAAGGAAATAAAATCTACCATTCCTTGCAAGTCTTCTTCTTGATCGTGTGTGAACATCCCTACTCTTGTTAGCAGTTCTTGTATCATAGTTTTTTACTATGTGACCATGAACCTTGATGAGTCGATATCTTAGGTTCGTCCTGTTTCTTAAACAAACCTATTTCTTGTTTCTGTTCATCGTCCTGCTGACTTCTTGGATAGTTTTTCTGTTCAACACGCTAGTTTTCTGGTTTCTGTTTCAGTGGGGTGACCTGGGAATCTACTGGGTTCAAGAAAGTTGGCCAAACGGCCATTGAAACGTACCCATACTCCACTCAGAGAATTGAAAACAAAAGTCCACATTTTGTAAAAGGAAAAAACAATCTTCACTCTTCAGCATCGTGATTCGTATCTTCCTCAATTGCTATTTCCCATTTGTCTATCTCCATTTTTTTTTTTTTGGTAAAAAAGAAAGAAAGGCCATATCAAGTACAGTCCAAAACATTGACTCAAGAATCGGCCCCAAACCAAAAAAAAAAAAAAAAAAAAGGGGACAAAAACTAATCTCCACCAACAAATCCTTTTCCATCCCCCTTTCCATTTCCTAACAAGATGAAGTTTCACATCATTAATCAAAACGTTTGAAAACGCCGTATTCCTTTGTGGTTGACCCTTTTTTTAGTATTTTCTTTCAGGGTGCAGCAGTTTTTTTACTTTTTCCCTTTACTATTTTTTGATTATTTGATTGGGGCTGTTTTCTAACAATTTACCAGAAAAATGGGGACCCGAAAAAGAAAAACAAGAATGAAAAATAGAAAGGAAATGGAGAATCGCTGCCAACCACCAACTGACAAATTCTTTGATTAGATTATTGCAGAAATGGAGTATACTAGCAGATGAGCTTAACCAAGATTCTTTTCTTTTTTTTGGTCTGAGAGTTGCAATTAACTCATCAAAGATGCTATTTAACCTTCATTAATGGCGGGATTCTTTTCAGACACAAACCTGCAAAATTAATATTTACTACCAAGTAAACCAAAAAAATTAAGAAAAAAAAAAAAAAAAGAAGCAAGTGGAGTTTTACCATTTCTTCCCCCCACTATTTCAGAAGTCCCATCATTACAGCTGCTCCTCCCTTCTCTCTTCTTCTGTCTGTACTTCACTCTCTTAGTCCCCAGTCCCCACTTCCATCATCATCATTCCCCTGCACTCAAATCCCATAAATTTATTGAAAATTCACAGTCATATACAATTCTTTTCTCTTTCCAGGCTCATTAATACTCATGTTCTTCTGAGTTTACTGTGTGTTTTAGAGAGGAAGAGAGAGAGGGGGGGAAGACAAGCAGGCAGGGATGTCTGGTAGTAGCAAGAATGCATCTTTAAACGATGAGCTTTCCAAAAGGACATCAATTTTCGGGTTGCGGTTGTGGATAGTACTGGGCATATGCGTCGGTGCTGTAATTGTGCTCTTTCTATTTATTATCTCCTTATGGTTTACTTCAAAGCGTCACAGCAAGAAGTCCCGGCTTGTTGCTGCGTCCCAGAAAAATCCCACTATCCCTAACGTTTCCAAGGAAATTCAGGAAATCAGGGTTGACCCAAATCGGCTGGTGCCTGAACAGGACCCAAAACTGCTCCTACTCCCTGCTCCGGTTCCTGACCCATTGCCTGAACCCGATAATGTGGAGAATGAAAGCGCAAATGGGCACCAGAGAATTCACGTGGAAATTGGAAAGGGCCACCGAATTGCGTATCCGGAGAAGACAGGGTCAGGAAGTGGCGGTTCGGGTCATGGGAGTGGAGAGGCTCGGCCCAGTGATCAAGTGATCATATCTGTGCCGGAGGTGTCCCACTTGGGCTGGGGCCATTGGTACACTTTGAGAGAGCTTGAGGTTTCCACCGATGGATTTGCTGACGAGAATGTGATTGGGGAAGGTGGGTATGGGATTGTTTACAAAGGGATTTTGGAGGATGGTACTAAAGTTGCTGTCAAGAATTTGCTTAATAACAGGTACCACCACCGCTTGTGTTTAGTGTTAAAGTTCTTACCTTTTTGTGCTTATTCACCGATGCTAGCGCTGACGTCATGCTGTAAAGCAATGCATGTGGATTATCTGCATGACTTCCATCATTATTGGGCTGCTTGATTTTGTAGCATCTTGTTATTCTGGGTAAAGGGTCCTGATTTGGTTGTTAAATTCTCCTTAGAATGCTTCCTAAAAAATAAAATATGCCCTTCAGGAAGTTTTTCTGTTCAAGATTGATGCAATTTCTATTATGAATGTGTGTGTTTTTTTTTTCTCTTAAATTTAATTGGCGGTCTGTGGTTTTTTCATACTGCTGTTGTTTTCAGAGGACAAGCTGAGAGAGAATTCAAAGTTGAAGTAGAAGCAATTGGACGTGTTCGCCACAAGAATTTGGTTAGGTTGCTTGGTTACTGCGCCGAAGGAGCTCATAGGTACTTTTTATCTCTGTGTTCTCACATTTCCAACTCTTTAATCTTGTTTCAAGTCATGTACTCATGAGACTTTCTGTTTGAACTTGCCCTTTCTGGTTCATGTTCATTTTCTTGCCAATTGGTATTAAGTGTACGAAAATGATTTACAATTAATCGATTGAGCACTGTGAATTTTCCATTTTGCTGAGTTCTGTTCGATAACATTTTACTTTGTGAGGTTTCAGAATGCTGGTGTATGAATACGTAGACAACGGGAACTTGGAACAGTGGCTTCATGGAGATGTAGGGCCTTGCAGCCCTCTTACATGGGATATTCGCATGAACATTATAGTTGGAACCGCGAAAGGGTACCGTTTATTGATTCGTGTCGTAGTTATTTTAAACTATCTGTACTTGGTGTGCCAATCTAAGTAGATGAAGCTTACAGGCTGACCTATCTGCATGAAGGACTTGAACCTAAAGTTGTCCACCGTGATATTAAGTCAAGCAACATTCTTCTTGATAAACAATGGAATTCAAAAGTATCAGATTTTGGCTTAGCAAAGCTTTTGGGCTCAGAAAGGAGTTACATCACGACGCGTGTTATGGGAACTTTTGGGTTGGTATAGACTATTAGTTTTAGTTGATTCGATTCTTAAGCTGAAGATGGGAAATAAACACAAATTTGTCATTCTGTTATGCAGTTATGTTGCTCCAGAGTATGCTAGTACTGGAATGTTAAACGAGAGAAGCGATGTTTACAGTTTCGGTATACTTCTTATGGAGATCATAACAGGAAGAAATCCGGTGGACTACAGCCGGCCTCCAGGAGAGGTTGTACACCTGATTATATATTCTTGGTGGTCAATTATGTATGACAAATGTGCTAAACTTTCTTCAAATCTTGTTTTTAACTTTACGTTATCTTTCAGGTGAACCTGGTTGATTGGCTCAAGACAATGGTTTCTAACCGTAATGCAGAAGGAGTTTTGGATCCTAAATTGCCTGAGCAGCCTTCATCAAGAGCACTGAAACGCGCTCTTTTGGTAGCTTTGCGTTGTGTCGATCCAAATGCTCAAAAGAGGCCGAAGATGGGACATGTTATACATATGTTGGAAGCTGATGATTTCCCTTTTCGAGATGTAAGTTCGCTTTCCCCACCTATACCATTTGAGGTGTGTGTGTGTGTGTGTGTGTGTAGGACACAGTTTCTTGCAATGGAGACAGAACATTTTATACTCCCAGCCTGTGAGACCTGACCTCTATTAATCAATGTTTGCCCTTTATCTTCCCAGTTCAGTGGAGAATCTGTTCTATTATGACAGAATTTTTGTTTTTAAGAGCTTATGTGATCTAGTTTTATGATTGGATTGCCATTCCATTTGTGTGAAATAGACAAAATTAATTGCAGATAGGAAGAAACTTGACAATTTGGTTGACAACTGACTTTAAGAGACTTTTCTGCAGAACAGAAAGCATCCATTTGTGTGAAATTTCAGATTGAATTTACAGTTTACATCCTATTCCAAATTCTGTACACATGGTAGTTAGACATCTCTATGCTCATCTGTCCTGTTTAACTGTCATAGCTTGCGTCTCATATGCTAGTCATGTTCTTGTTTTAAAAATTTTTCTGCAACTTCAGGAACGAAAGCCTGTAAGAGAACAAAATGCACGTGCGCATCGGGATAGCCCGAAAGAGAGGATAATGGATAAACGTGTGATTGAATCGGGCGATAGCAGCGGGTATGAAAGTAGTGTCCAAACCAACAGGTCGCTGTTGAGAAGGCAGCAAGAACAGGATGAAGAGCATTAGTATTGATGATGAGTTTGAATTAGCTGTAATCAGGTTGTTAATTAGTTATGTGAAAAAACTTCCTCCCCTGATGTAAATAAATCCCTTCCCCCCTGTGCATGTTTAGCCAGATTGATGATTGTAGTAGGCATGTTAGCCATGAAATTTCTCAGCATTCTTGATCATTCCAAATTAGGGGTTCAATTTTGTTTCTTTCCACTCCAGTTCTTCTGAAACACGACCATATTGTTTTGTTTTTCTGATGAAACAGGGAATTTGCTTCATTTTGTCTCCCTTCAGTCTGTTTTTCCATATCAAAACCAGAGTCTTTTTAAGGGACAGAACAGAAGAACTATGATAAATGAAAACAGAGAAACAGGCCTGTTGATGAGAAACTATGGCTGTCTTTAATTGGCCAAATGCTCCAATTTTCTGGAAAATCCTGATGACGGCAATGCTAAGAACAAGTTACCATAAGAAGGGGTTCAAAATTTTTAGTTGGGTACAAACAAAAATGATGAAGTTGTTGGCATTCACAAAGAAGAATACAAAAGAGAAAAAAAAAACTAAAAAATTCATGTGCTGCTGACTGCAGAATGCAGAGAGGTACTTTTTAGTTTGTTTCTGTTATTATTACTACTTTTAAACAACAACTAGAAGATGGTTGCCGACAAGACATTACTACGTAAGAACTGGTAGGGAATAACTGGATAAGACAGCTACTGCTTATAGTAAAAAAAAAAAAAAAACAGAGCCGGTAGAGAAACACTTTCCTTCCCAGATTACCTTAACCCCAGTATGGTATCTTAAAAAGGGTACAAAGAACTTGTTATAGCATCTAAAACAGGGTAAAAAAGGGGCATCTTGATTGATATTCTCTGCTGCAATAATTTCTGTTTGGTTTTTGTTCCTTTAAACAATTGACTGCTGCAGTTCATATGACTCAATTATATGGGAAAAAAGAGGAACAAAATTGAGTTAAAACACAATGGAGGGCCTGAAACTGGCACTTATATCAGTACTGATGATGAGATTTTGGGAGCTCATGATCAATGTCTGCATTAAGGATTAAGGGTCGTTCTTGAAAAGAATTTGGGAGTTGACGATGGCAAAAAGATGACGTTATTATATTAAAATTACAAGAAGATTGATAGATCTATTTTAATTTTTTTACAAGACATATTATGTGTGAGACTCCGACATTTAATGTAAGACATAATTCTTAATTAAATATTTTGTTTTTATTTTTTCTTACCGAAAATACGAGATATTTTGTTGAGATAATTATATATTATTTATATGAATCAGTTTAATGATATATGCTATTTTCAAGAAGATTTGTTTGATATTTGCTATATCAAATTATTAGTTATTTGTTTACGTTAGATAGATAGTTATTTATTATCATATGCCAGAATCAAACATTCAAGCTTATGATTATGAGAACAAACTTGGAAACGTATGCTCATACAATTTTTTTATAAAACGATGGAGGTTATAAATAAAGTTTAAAAATTAATTAATATTATTTAATTGGAAAGATAATATTACTTCAGGCCGGAGATATGAGTGGATGTGGGGCTATTCATTGGGCCCTATAAATGCTTGTTGGGTAGGCTTACTTCTTACTCGGGCTTACTAAATTCTCATCTGTAGGGTACTGGGCCAATTTGTATAATGTAGTCCTAAAAGTATCTTTGGCATTATCATTTTCTCAATTTCCATCTTTTCGTTGAATTATGGAGTCATCATGACGCAATAAATCCAAATTGCCTGAGCAGCCTTCATCAAGAGCATTGAAACGTGCTTCATATACTAGTCATGTTCTTGTTTTAAAATTAAATTTTTTTCTGCAACTTTTGATGATAATGCAAAAATAAAATTATTAGTATAGGTAACATTTCTTCCAAGCATGGTAATATAATTGAAAATGTTCTATTGATTGATAATTTGAAATTCAATTTGATTGGTATAAGCTAAATTTGTGATAAAAATTTATGAGTAAATTCTATATTAAAAAAAAAGCACTATCGTCAACGTGCAATTTTACTAGAATTTAGTCTTATATTTTTATCATAAATTTTACTTATGATAATCAAATTGAATTTCAAATTATCAATCAAGAGCACATTTTAAATTATATCACTATACTTAAAATAAATATTATTTATACCAATAATTTGCCTTTTGCATAATCACCAAAAGTCACTATTCTTCTAAGAGTAGATTCTAGAAAAAATTTACGGTATATTATTGATCCTACTAATTATAATAATCGTCTAATTATTAATGTATTTGACTTTTTTCTTATTAAAAAAGAGAGCGAATCTACATCATCATAATATTATACTTTGAAAATATGAAACGGCTACAATATTATGGTCAAATCATCTACTAATCTCCTTTGAGGCTCCAAC
This sequence comes from Knoxia roxburghii, assembly GCA_030378225.1. Lineage (NCBI taxonomy): Eukaryota > Viridiplantae > Streptophyta > Magnoliopsida > Gentianales > Rubiaceae > Knoxia > Knoxia roxburghii. The sequence goes on from CM059418.1 coordinate 42,386,318, forward strand.
ACTCTACACCATCATGATATTAGACTTTGAAAATATGAAACACCTACAACATCTTGCTCAAATCATCTTCTAATCTTTTCTGAGAGCTCCAACACTCTACACCATCATGATATTACATTTCAAAAATATGAAATACTTACAAAACTTGTAGCAAGTCAAATATTTTTTATAAATCAAAAGTGCTTAAAAGTTGAAACGTAATGGGTACTTTTGAAGGTCCTATACATGTTGAACCAAAAGCGAAATTTTGCCAAATATACCGGACCAAAATTGTAATTTTTTTCATTTATTTGTAACTAATGAGGCCAAAAAATCCGTCGTATAATTACTCTCTTTATATGCATGATGTAATTTCACTTGGCACTTCCGACTCATCAGATCTTTTATTCCACGAACAAGATTTTCACGTACTCCAGCATGTCTATAACCATCAACACCACACTCTCAATATCCCTGTCTGATTCTACCTTCCATTTTCCTATATCTCAAGCCATGAAATAGAACCCACCATGAATTCAGCCAACTATCAATGGAAGTGGGCAATTAATTTTAGGACGGATGAAGTGGTTAATAAGACAATTATTTACCATCCTCGGAAAAATGACAATCAATGGTTTGTTTGGGAGAAATGGGATGTTTAGTCCATAAGTGATTAGTAAAACAATAATTTATCATCCCCGGAAAAATGATAATCATAAATTAGATTGGGAGAACTGGGTTGTTTGGTCCAGAAATAGTTAATAAGACAAATGTAAGGTGTTGCTATATACAACCCACTTTAAAACTTTTTTAATCTTCACATATTTTTTATTTATCAAAGGTATAAAAGAATCATTTTTTTTTTGGTTTGAATCATGTAATTTCAAACTAATAATATGTTACTCATTACATCAATATAAATTTATCTCACCATAATTCATAATACTCACACTACTCGCATAAACTTGTGAAAATATATTAAATAGTAAATTTTCATAACCAATGACTTTCTTTATATTAAAATTTTTTCATTTCGTTTTTTCCTAATAATGAAATGTAAGAAATTTGTGTACAACATGGCAGCACATGCAAAAAAATAAATAAATAAAATTGTGACAAAGCATAGGTATATGTGCAATCTCAATCTTTTTGTGCACGAACCTAAGTCTGTGCACATAAGTTACGCACGAACTTAGGTTCGTCCGCAACACTTTTGCGCACGGCCATAGACCCTGCACAAAAGTGCGCAAAAGTGTTGCCAGCCGTAATTTATTGAAAATTCAAAGTCGCACACAATACCTTTTCTCTTCTCAACCTCATTAAGACAAGTAGGGATGTCTTGCTGAAGCAGCAATAATGCATCTTTAAAACGATGAGCTTTCGAAAAGGACATCAATTTTTGGTTTACGGTTGTGGATAGTACTGGGCATATGGGTCGATGTTGTAATTATGCTCTTTCTATTTATTATCTCCTTATGGTTTACTTCAAGGCGTCACAACAAGAAGTCCCGGCTTGTTGCGTCCGAGAAATTCAGGAAATCAGGGTTGGTTCCAAATCGGCTGGTGCCCTAGTAGGACATGGTGATCGTCCTTTTTTTTTTTTGTAATGCACAAGTTTTCTTCTGTTTGAGGGAATTTGTTAACTTCCCATTTATTGATTAGAAAATTATTTGAAATTAAATAAAAAGTTAGACTGAAAATTTTAAAATATTTAAAAAATAAAAAATAACGAGAAAAACAAAGAATGTGAGCTCTACCATGAGTTGCAGAAGTGTAAATATTTCAGTGAAATATCCAATTCTATTTGTGCGGCTACTGTGGTCTTTCTAAATTACCGGCCAAATCAATACTTACGATTTGACAAATTTTCAAATCAAGTCGGCCAAATAAATATGTCAAACCAAGTCGACCAAACCATATTTAGACGGTTTGGTTCGGCCAGTTTGGACGGTTTCAAACAAATTTACGTTTTATTTCAAAAAACAAGTACACAAATAGAATAACTGGAGCTTATATATTTTATAAAACATCAATGAAAACTATCATTTGAAAGTGGTAACTACCCAGTCAATCAATGAAAATATATAGACTTCACAAAAATAATTGTTATATCAGATAATAAACTACTAATGCAAACTCAACTTTAGAAGCACTTTTTACCACTTTTTTCCAATAATAATAGGTCAAAGGGCTTCAGCAAAATGCAACTCTAGTGGCCCTGGTCCTAAAATTCCTTTATGTTGAGTTATTTTGCCCAATCCTTGCAAGGTTTCAATCTGAACTGTCTACTCATCATCTCTCCATCCATTTCGAAGTCAATCTGTAGTACCAAAGCAAACAAAAGATATGTAGTCAATTCGTATGTAACATCTTCCACAACATTTGATTCTAATGTAATCGTTCATATTGAAGATTGGTAAAAAAACTGCAATTCATGCATTGCATCTATAAATCCAAGTTTTTCACTTTAAATTAGCATTTACCCTTTGTTCGGTTCGAGTATTTCTGCTTTGGTTGCAAACCTTCTGCTTCTTAGGCAATTCAGATGGAGGATCACCGAAATACTGGTGGAGTTTTGAGACATGAAAGACAGGGTGGACGAGTGAGGATGGCGGCAACTGCAGGCGGTAAGCGACTGAGCCAATTTTTTCCCGAATTTGGAAGGGTCCGAAGAACCGAGGAGTGAGCTTGGTGGAACTGCGATGAGCGACTGAGATTTTCCGGAATGGTTGGAGGCGCAGCGCCTGGGCATATTTGTGTCCAGAATTTTCTTTTTTCTTTTGTTTGCATTAATATATCATTTGAGCATTGAAAATCGATCTGTACTTAGGAATAAAATTAATTTATTAATTTTTTTACCTATCAATTTTTTCAACGTAATTACTGGTTTGATCGTCGTTACTTTAAATCTAAGTGTAAAAATATATAATATTTTTATTTTAGAAAAGAAGTTGTATAATATTATTGGAGGAATAAATTTTTTGAAGTGTTTTTGTATAATTGTTGGGATAAAGATATTTAAAAGAGTGGGCGATATTTAATAAAAATTAGGCGGATTTTCATAATACCATCAATGAAATTATAACTAATGACTGAATACCTCCCTTCATTTCTTTCCAAATTTAGAATTGAGAAAGTATTAATTATAAATCTTAAATTAATGTATTACATTTATTCGTTTCTATCATAATTAAAATTGATTTGTTCAATTTTAAAGATAGAAAGATAAAATTGTATAAAAATAAAATAAAATACTTTTTAAAAATAAATAGTGACAAATAATAGAAACTCGCAAATATCTTTTAAATACTCCTTCGAGACTTCTTTGTTCTACATCTACTTGTGTTATGATATGACTTGTGTTCGAATTTTTTATTCATGCCATCATCAAAAAATTTAGTTACGGGATTAACGCTAACACTATTTTATACAGTCTTTTTTGTCTTTTTTTTGTTTTGTTTTAATAACAGTCCTACAAGTCCCAACGGGCAAGGCGGATCGGCAAGATTGAGTACCCTATTATTAATCATTCAAAATAAAAGCATAGGTACATTAGGCAGTGCCATGACTTACCTAAACCCGCTTACTAAGCTAGCATTGCCCCCCCCCCCCCCAAGCTAGACTATACAATCATCAATACTCCGCAGAGCCCTAACTATTGAAACCCCTGACTATTATAAATTTAAGAAAGTCGCAATCCAGACACACCCTTCTCATCAAGTAACACCAGCCCCTTCAAGCGAGTAGGCATCTCAGACAAAAGTTCAAAAGTAGCACTTATACCTTTCAACCCCAAACTTATCATATAGTCCGCCACAGAGTTCCCTTGTCTCAATATGCATCACAACAGCATCCAATTCTTTCAAAGTTCGAGTAATCTCAGAAAGAACTAAAATATGTCTCCAGTTCATAATGAGTGCCCCCGTTTCGAACCACCATAAGATTATCCGACATGACCTGCAGGTGTCTAATATTCAAGAACTTACAAAATCGAATACCCTGCAAAATCGCCATAATTTCAGCCCCTCTAACCGAACTTCTATCTATAAAACCAGAAGCAGCATGTATCAATCGACCACTGCCAAAACGAAGAACAAATCCCCAACCCGCCTTGCCCTTCCCATCAAAAGCACCATCAGTGTTAAGAACAAACGGAGCACCCTTTTCATAGCTCCTAACTATACAATCACCAATACTCTGCAGAGCTCCTAACAATTGAAACCCATGACTATTACAAATTTAAGAAAGTCGCAATCCAGACACACCCTTTTCATCAAGTAACACCAGCCCCTTCAAGCAAGTAGGCATCTCAGACAAAAGTTCAAAAGTAGCACTTATACCTTTCAACCCCAAACTTGTCATATAGTCCGCCACAGAGTTCCCTTGTCTCAATATATGCGTCACAAAAGCATCCAATTCTTTCAAAGTTTGAGTAATCTCAGAAAGAACGAAAATATGTCTCCAATCTATAATGAGAGCCCCCGTTAACATTTGAACCACCATAAGATTATCCGACATGACCTGTAGGTGTCTAATATTCAAAAACTTACAAAATCGAATACCCTGCAAAATTGCCATAATTTCAGCCCCCAGAACCGAACTTCTATCCATAAAACCAAAAGCAGCATGTACCAGTCAACCACTGCCAAAACGAAAAACAAATCCCCAACCCGCCTTGCCTTTCCCATCAAAAGCACCATCAGTGTTAAGAACAAACGGAGCAGACACCAAAGAGTGTCATGCTACAGTTTGAACTCTCTGGGGAGGTGAAAGGGATAAAGAGATTCCAAATAAGCTATCCAATTCTCTCATCTCATAAACTGTAGACGCGGCTGGTTTGAAAGCTAACAGCATCTCAGCTAAAGCCCGGTATACTCTGTTGATCATGACTGTTGAAGGCGAGCTCATAGCTTGCTCATATATCAGGCGGTTTCTCTCCTTCCAAATCTCCCAAATTATAATACTGGGTGTCAACCGCTAAAATTTTGAAATAACATAAGAGCCATGTGCCCGCCTCGACCACACAACTAGAGACTGACGATTAAGAGGCAGCCGCAAACCCAAGCCATAAAAGGATTTCCAGTAACTCCACACTGGTTGAACCAAAGGACATTAAAAAACCACATGTTGCAGGGTCTCACTCTCCTTTTTGCACAAGAAGCAAATGGAAGGAAAGGAGTAGAAACCTATTTTGCATAATGACTCAGGAAAAGGAAGCAAGAAATTCCAAAACCTCCATAACAAAATTGAAATACGTGGAGATAACCAAGGATGCCAAATATTGTCGGCAAAAACCACCGACGCCCCTTAGCTCTGACAACTTCATACGTGGAAATACACTCTTTTTGTTTCTTACTTCTCATATGTGTAAATTTCAATCACTCCCTCTTTTTAATTCTTCGTCTTTCATTAATTTTGTTCTTTATAGGCACCAATAATATTTTTTTATTTAAAATAGGAAAAATATTGATACTTGAAATTATGACTTTCTAACTATATATATTATTTTTATTTTTATTATAGGTGAAGCAAGCGGTGGTGCCATAGTGAAGTGGTCGGAGCTAGAAGTGAGTGAATATAGGAAGTTGGGCCTTGGTGAGGCCCAATAAAAGTCCGGGAAATGTCATAACAGAACAGGGTTATTGTGAAGGCCCAACAAAATGGTGCTGCTGTGGACAATGTTACATCGATTATTTTCAGTGCCATATTTACTGTGATGAAACTCTTGGGTCTTGTCCGGCTGAGCCCATTCCTAAATGTCGCCTGTTCGCCTTCCCCCCGTTACCATCAATTGCACACTAAGGCTTGGCCTTTTACAAAATCTTAATTGTTCCCCTAAATTCAAAATAATTAAACCAATCTTAATTCTTCTCTGCCCTATTATCCTACTTTGATGGAGCAGTTTTTATTGTCTTTCTGTTTATGGTTGATTTTGACATAAAGTAATAAAAGTTGATGATGAAAAATATTGTTTCATTTGGTTTTCATTTATTGTTTTCATTATTTAAATATTAAACAAAAAAGCATTTATTTGCAGATTACATTATCTACCAATGTTCTTATCGTGGGTCAAAGATTTTTTTTTTTTTTTTTTCTAAATTGAATTTCACAGTGCACATAGATGAATTCTAAGACTTTGTACAAGTGTTATTTTTTTTAATATTAAAACAAAAAATTAGATAATTAATTTAATACAGAAGAATATTAATTTATTTTTATTCACGAGTGTAAGTCAAAGTGTTTTTACACAAAAATAAAAATTAGTTAAGATAAGTTAATAAATTATATATCTATTAAAAGTGATTTGTAGAAATAACAGTGATGATAATTGAGGATGATGAAATTGGAAAATAAACATTAAACATTTCATTGAAAATATATCTAAAAAATGGAGGAAAGCATTGAGAGGGTTTTAATTATTTTGGATTTAAAGGAAAAATTAGGATTTTGTAGAAACCCAAAGCCTTAATTTGCAATAGTTGGTACAGGGGGAAAGTCAATCCCGCGACATAGAGGATCTGGTTCAGACGGGCAATCAGTTTCATCACAGCAAAGGTGGCACAGAGTTGAACTGTAATAACATCGTCCACAGCAGCACCATTTTACTAGGCCTCTACCACTCTGTGGTTTGCAATAACGGTGTTTTGTTCCGACAGTTCCCGGACTTTCATTGTCGAGCCTCACCAACCCCAACTTTCTGGACTCACTCACTTCTAGCTCCGGCCCCATCATCGTTGCACCACCGCTTGCTTCACCTATAATAAAAATTAAAATAGAAATACAAAATCTATATCGTTAGAAATTCATAGTTTCAATTATCAATTTTCGTATACTTTAAATAAATATAAAAAAAAAACCATTATTGTTGCTTTTTAGAAAACCCATTTTTTTCCCAACCAAACACGTGAAATGGGGGTGGGAATGAATCTAATATACATTCACCATTCCAAATATCCGAACCAAACGTCCCCTTTGATTAATGTGCCTATTTTTGGGCCTAAATTTAAGTGGGAATCATCATTTGTTTAAATAATGGGCCTTTAATTGGACATAAATTTAAGTGGCCTTGTTCATCGATTTAAGGGATTTACTATTTGTATAACAAAATTACTATTTGTATAACAAAAAATGTCCAAAATACCCCCGATATGAAATAATAAATCTTTTTTGGATAAAAAACGCTGCGCATTGCTGAACTAATAGGCAAAAAACGTAAATTTGGTATGTAAATGAACAAAAAAAACGCTGAAATGTCATGTGGAAATTCGATCAAAACGCTAAAACGTAGCGAAATGGTGTACTGAAAACGCCAAAACGTAGCGTTTTTTTGGAACAAAACGCTAAGGAACTGCGTTTTATGGAAAAAACGCTAAAATAGAGCGTTTTATGTCATAAAAAACGCTAAAGTATAGCCGAAAAACATATCTCGCTCGTTAAATAGTAGCGTGTGTGACGGTTTTTGTTAAAAAACGGACGGAACTAATATGAACAGACCAAATATTGACAACAAATTACATCATATCATAACCTTTGTACATTCTCTGTACAAAAGGTTCCCTTACAAATATTGACAACAAATTCAAATCGACAATCGAAAGAAGGTTTCGTCGAATCATATTCACCTGTCATTCGTATTGTACAACTTTCGATTGACATTCTTAACGAAATGGTAAGTTTGCTACCCGCTATGTATTTTTTGTATTTTGTAGCGTTTTTCATGACACTAAACGCCACTTATTAGCGTTTTTAATCACTAGAAACGCTAATATGTGGCGTTTAGGGTCATGAAAAACGCTATTAAGTGGCGTTTTTTCATGACAAAAACGCCAAATTGTGGCGTTTTATGCATTTCATTTAAGAAAATTGTTGCGAAATTATGGTATTTATGTGAAATCCGTAGCGTTTTTAGTTAATTTTTTTGTGAAGTGTAGCGTTTTTTTGTATAGTTATGTGAAATACGTTGCGTTTTTTTAAGATTACATATGTAAAGTGAAGCGTTTTTTATAGTCCTATTGTGTAATGTATAGCGTTTGTAACAATATGTATTCGGATTCTGACTATACAGGACTATGATTCGAATATGAGTACACACGATGATTACGAGCAAGAACAGGATAATGAGGATGACGAGGGGGGTGAGGAACAAGACATTGGGGCAGATCTAAGTGAATATTTTAGGATAGATAGGGATTTTGCAAGTGTGGAGGATGCATTTACGTTTTGCTATCCTATAGCTAATAGCCTGAAGTTTGTGCTTTCGAAGCAAGGCGGAAGTGGCTCGACGTATTATTTTAGGTGCAGTCGATGGAAAGATCCATTGAAGGAGCCTCTCCCCACCATACGGTTGAACACAAAAAGGTGCGGCTGTAAATGTCCGTTCAAGTTGACTGTCAAGAAGGTTGTTAATGAGCGTTACAGTGTGCTTGTTACGCCAGGGGTATCGTCCACACATAATCATCCTGGTATGAATATGTTTCGCTATTGAATATGTTATATTATTTTTCCTATAATTAGCATTTTCTTATATTCTTATTACTAATTTTTGTAGGTATAAGGCATCCATATGGGCACAGGCAGTTGAGCGGTTTCTCGAAAGAGGCAAAGGCTGAGGCTAAACGCATGCTTTCTTTCAATGTGAGACCAAAAAGCGTTTGGGAAGCTATTCATCAGCAGTTTCCCGAAGACAATGTACAGATAAGGCAGGTCTACAATTTGAAGGAAGATATGAAGAAAGATGGATTGGACGGTAGGAATATTGGGCAGCAATTTTTGCATTTGGCTCGCGAGAAGAAATATTTTGTTCAGATTATCACTGACGATGCCACTAATGCGATCACACATGCATTCATCGCTCATCCTACATCAATTCAGATGTTCAACAGGTGGTATTGGGTTGTAGTGGTTGATTCAACCTACAAGACCAACAAGTACAAAATGCCCGTCGTTGAGATGATCGGTATGACTCCCACCAATAAGAACTTCAATATTGCTTTTACCATTGTTAAGGATGAGACAAAAGAAACATATGATTGGGTAATGAAAAACTTGAGGGAATTGTTGCCTAGTAATGTGGAACCAAGTGTTGTTGTCTCAGATAGGGAGTTGGGTTTGTTGCAGCCTATTAAGGATCACTTTCCATCTTGCAATCACTTGTTATGTCGGTGGCATATTGACCGTGATGTTGCCAGTTGGTTGGAAAAAAATGTTGCTAGGAGGAATGTGGACACGGCCACTGATATATATAGTAATTGGTGGAAGAAAATTATCATGGCTCCCACAGTTGAAAGGTTTAACCTCTTATTAGTCCAATTCAAGGTTACATACTCTATGGTTGAGCCTGCAGTTGTTGATTATTTGGAGGGGACGTGGTTAATTCATAAGGAGAAATTCTGTCGGGCCTGGACGGACACATTTCAACACTTTGGGAATACGGCAACTAACAGGGTTGAGGCTTCCCATGCTGCATTGAAAGATTGGCTTCATTCTTCCACCAATTCTCTCGACACGTTGTTCATGAAGATCGACTCTCATCTCACGCATCTGTTCCCTCACATCGCGTAAGTGCAATAACCGCATTCGATTATTTATTTAATGTCATAATTTTATTATAATTTTATTGTACGTTAAAACAATAACAGTGGGTCGCTCGAGTCTTCTACTGCCACGACACAAACCAGTAGGATGGGGTTTCCATACTGTTACTTGAACAAATACGTTTCGCATCACTGCCTGAATTTGGTAAGCAAACAAGTTGAAAAAAAGGATAGGTTGGCAGGCGAAGTTATCGATAGGTGTGGATGCGTGTGCAAGGTGACGCTTGGGATTCCTTGTGCCTGTGATATATACAAGGCACAGGAATCGACCGCATATCAATTGCTCCCATTAGTCCACGAGTTCTGGCAGAGATTGACAATTGTACCCTCCCAAAGGGATTCGAATACTCTGAATGAGGACATCAGGTACATTTTACTTATGTTTGTTAGTTATATTAAATTTGTTTTATTTTTTGTAATTTTACATTTGGATGCTGATTGAAAATAATGTTTCATCAAGGTTTTTCAATGAGGAAGTCATTCCTGCAGTTAACACAAGTCCGTCATTCTTGGCTCGTCTACTTAATATGGCCTATGTGGAAGAGATGCACGCTGATATGTCTAGTGCAGCTGAGCCATCGGTTGAGGGTACTCATAGGGGAAGGCCGCCGAGTAGACTGCACCATTCAGTTATGCGTGAGTGGAGTGGACGGGAGAGAGCGACACGTGGATCACGTGGTAGGGGTCGGTCGAATTCAAGTGGAAGATCAACTGGGCGCACATCCAACAATACGACGGACTCCTCTAGTCAGTCTCCATTACGTGAAGGTAAATATTGTTAGTGATGTTTCACGAATTTATTTATGGTCAAAATTAATTCAATTATGTTCGTTCTAATTTATTGAACACGTTAGGATTTGGACAAGATGTACCATGCGTACCAGTGTTTTTCTGGCATTACTGTACTGGATGGTCGGATGTCATTGGAGATGGAAATTGTGGGTTCAGGGTGATTGCTAGTTACCTTTCAGGCGGCCAGCACAATTGGAAATTGTCACGCAGAGCGCTTGTTGGTGAGATCGGACGTGATCCACAACGGTATGCAGGTTTGTTTGCAGTGTTGGAGGAGAGACCTGCTGATGGTGATCATTTGGGTGCCGTGCTGAGGCGTTTACGTTATCAAGGTAGAAGTTGTTCTGAAGCCTACTGGATGGTCACACCCACTGACTTGTACCCACTTGCCACACATGCAAATGCCGTGGTACTTCATCTCAGCCGGTCAGAGCCAATGGCGAATTATACCATATTACCGTTGGATGCTGGAGAGGACGAAACCCGCCCTGAGAGACAGATAGCAATTGCTCACGTGGGTGGTAATCATTACGTTCGTGTTGATGTACTCGATGATTGTCCTCTTCCTCCACTGCACATTGTTTGGCGCGATCATTGCAACCAAGCGACCGTTGGACGTTGGCCTAATAGTTTCAGAATGCGTTTTAGGCTATGGGTAAATCGTCGTGATGCTTAGCGGTTTTTTGTTTAATGTGATTTTTTTGTTTAAACAATATTTGTAGTTATGAACTAAGTTTGGTATTATATGATTGTTTGTTTTGTATTAACTTGAATTCACATTCATGACATATAACTAAATAAACACTAACAAAAAATATAATGCATAAAGTACTACTATATAAATGGTTCTGATGTCATAAAAAAATATACAAATGTAAACAAAATGTCATACATAAAAAAATACATATGGGCTCAATTGGCCAGGTCAAACCGCTGCTCAAACTCGTCAATCAGAGCCGAATACTCCCCGTGCAGGTCCGGTGCTCGATCTCGCAGCTGATCCAACAACCGGTGCTGCACGCCCAGCACATCGCTAACCCACTACAAAAAATACCAACAATTATAACAATTATTGATTTTGAACAATATAATAAATATATATTACAAATTTGAAAAAAAAATACTTACGTATTCCGATGACGATCGACGTGGCTGTGGCTGCTCCGGTGGGGGCCCTATGACGTACGGATGGGATCGGGGTACGAACCACTCCAGATATCCGTCCACGCAGGCACTATATCTGACGCCGTGCCCTGTCTGTGCACGGTGCACAAAATATATAGGCCCGGTAGCCGGATATGCGTCCCACTCGGACTCCGCATATGTCCGTGGGTGGTGCACGACGTACCCACTACCCCCGTACCCCCTGTACGTCCCATCCGTGGCCGGAATGAACGGTCTGGGGATCCACTGCACGTACCCCAACTGACGCGCACACCGGTCTGGCATGTACGGCTCTATGTCCTCCCGGTACGCAATCAGGCCGCGGTACTGGGTCCTCGGAGTGCGCATGACAGCAGCGCGACCGTATGGCATCCATACAACCTATGAAAAAATTTTCCAATTACATTTCCTAGTTTTATGAAAATTACATATATTTAATTAATGTAAAATTTTGATTTACGTACATCGTCCGGTGACAAGGCATCCAGGGCCTCTCGGAAAATGGCCAGTCTGTCGTCCTTGTTGCGGGGTGCGTCGACCGTCCATCTGCTGGCCCGCGGCCGCTCGGGGTGCACTGGCAGAGGCCTGGCATTACTCCTAAAAGATGGAAAATGCTCGTAGATCCAGGCCTGTAGCAACGTCAAGCAACCCGCAACGCTCGAAGTGCCATGACGACTAGCAGCACCTAAGTGTCTATATAGGTACGCTAGCGTTGCCGTGCCCCAAGCATACTCGCCCACTTGAGCCATCCCGCCCCTCAGCTCCAGAACAGGGCCTGGCATGAACTTATTGGAACTCTTGTCTGTAAACAGACAGGTCCCAATAGTAGCCCATAGAAATACTGCAACGTCCGAGTCGGGCCGGGGTCTACGCATACAGAGATCTATCACCCGCTCGGTCGAGAATGCCCCATTCTCGAATAAATTCTTGTCGATGTGCTGGTCCGGAGGTATCTCGAGCAAATCTCTAGAATACGCCAATAGGGTGGCGGTATCAGCGGACTGGGTAATCAACCGACCCTCTATCGGTAGACGCATAATCTCCCACACGTCGTGGAGAAGTATCGTCATCTCACCGAAAGGTAAATGGAAAGTATTGGTGTCCGGCTGCCACCTCTCCAAAAATGCGCAAATCAATGGCGCGTCTATATGCCTAAACAGAATGCTGGGAATATGTCCCAGCCCTGTCTGACTAAGTATATGGGCCCCTAGGGGTGACATACCTCGCACCCAACCAACTAAGGAATCGTACATCAAACCCCTATTGTGACACCTAATAGGGGCTCTACCACCGGTCACACTAAACCTCGATACGACGTGGCCTAAAAAACTAGGAATAACCGTCGCATCGATCGGCCCACCCTCGACTGGTCCAGTGACCAACCAACTCTTGTCATCTTTCTTCCGCTTTTTAGGGATCGCTATATTTATCAAATATAATATATATAATCAATTTAACTAATTAACAAAATAAACGAATAAAACATACTTTAATAAATTCACATGTTATAAAATAAATAAAACAATCCTAAATATTTTAACAATTTACACAAAAAATAAACTAAAAAGCCAATTTAATAACATATATAAACAAATATAACATATTTTCACTAACTAGACAAATTAGCAAATAAATAAACAAATACTTCATAAAGTAAATAACTCAATAAATATTACAATTTATAAAACAATATAACATAATTTAACTAAGTAATCATATTACCAAATAAATTAACAATTAAATATTAATTTAAATATTTACTTAATTAATAATAATCTAAACAAATAATACATAATTTAACATAATTCACAAATTAGACAAATAGATCAATTAAATAAACGTAATTAATTAATCAATATCGCGTACCTGCAGAGGGCTCCGCCCGCTGCTGCTGCTGCATACCAGACTGCCGCTGATAATGCTGATGGCTCGATCTCGGAGACTCCTCGTGAGCCTCCTCCTCCTCTGATCGCTCATCCTCGTCGCTCGGCGCGTCCTCGTCCCTCAGATGGAACGCCGACTCCCCGCCAATCCCTCGACCGCCACCCCTGGATCGGCCACCTCGAGCTCACGGCTGGCATCTTCTGCCTCCTGGCAGAAGCTGTGGGCCTCTGTCTCTCCTCCTCAACAGTGGGAGGAGGAACGCGCGGTTTAACCTTACCGCCGCCCTGAAAAATGTAATTCAAATATATTAATACACAGACATTTTATATTACATAAATATTTAAAATGCATATACAAATTGAATTAAAAGCATTGGACCAACGGTCAAACGCTATTTATATTACATAAATATTTATAGCGTTTGACCGTTAGTCAAACGCTCACATGCAGCGATTGACTTAGAGTCAAACGCTGCCTCTAAGCGTTTGACTCCGAGTCAAACGCTGCATGTTAGCGTTTGACTGCTAGTCAAACGCTAAGATGTAGCGTCTTGAAGCAACAAAAAACGCACTGGATCTCCGTTTTCTTCGCCATCGAACGCTGCAGATCTGCGTTTTTGTGCTTCCTAAACGCATCATATCTGCGTTAATTCTTACTCGAAACGCAGCAAACCACCGGTTCAACACCACCCAAACGCTTCCGACTAGCGTTTCTAGCCTAGCAAACGCTAATCGGAAGCGTTTTTAACATATCAACGCAGAAAATAAATTGCGGAAAAGAATCTAAAAATCGATTAAAACTTTCAATGATTTCATACCCGAATAAGGAGACCTTTGCCCGCGCCACGACCTCTCGAAGATTCACCACCACCGGCGTCCATTTCGCTGATTTTGCTTGATTTTTGGGAAATTTGTCTACTGTTTTCGCAGGTTTGGAAGGGAGTTGCGTTTGGTATGCACTAAATAACGATTTGGCAGCGATATTGGTCTCTTTTCCTTTTTAACATTCCGACGGCTCAAACGCTACACATTAGCGAGCGAGCTTATAAAAACCGCTACTATTTAGCGTTTCTGATTTCAAAAAACGCAGTGCTTTAGCGTTTTATTGTACGAATTTCGCACCACTTTGGCGTTTAATTGGTTATAAAACGCGGCATTATAGCGTTTTTTATGAAATTCTTAGTCACGTTTTAGCGTTTTAAAGTTATTTTTCCGTTCCAATTTTACGTTTTTTCCCCTTCTCTTCTGCACTTTGGAGCGTTTTTACCCCAAATTTGAACATTTTTTTCATACCAGGGGTATTTTGGACATTTTTTGTTATACAAATAGTAATTTTGTTATACAAATAGCAATTCAGTCGATTTAATTAGAGAATGGGCCTGTTAAAATGAAGTGGGCTTGTTTATCGGTTTAATTAGATAACTGAATTGCTAGTGTATAAAAAAAATTATTATTTGTATAACAAAATTATTGGGTATAAGGAGCGTTTATTTGTAATTTTAGCGTTTCAGTGGGCTTCTATTATGCAGATGCTACCCCTGTTTCAATGGAATCAGGCCAAGTCAATCCCAATAGGGCCATAGATCCAGGCCTGATTTACGATGCCAGAGTTGAAGATTGCATCTTCCAGAATTTCACTCAGAAACAAATTGCAACAATTGCAAGATCCAGTGAAAAAATATGCTGATCTAAACTATCCATCCTTGATTGCTTTGCAAAACACGGTCACCAATGTGGAGACGGTGCGGCGACTTACAAAGCTGAGCAACGAGGATAAATGTCCTTTAAATCGTGGAGAACATCAATGTTGATGGTAATTTTCATCCACTTGTCATGTTTTATGTTTTAGTTTTTGGTTGGAATTTTATTACCGGTGGTTGCCAAAGAAAAATGAACATTTCCTAACTTCACTAAATTAGTAATTCCAACAACTTTTCGGTTGGCAAAGACATTTATTTATTAAGATTAGAATCAATAATAGACAAGTTATGCCTATGCCGTTGAAGACAAATTATATTAGGAATTTTACATGAATTTTGTCAAAGCTCTCTCTGTTTGGCTTTATTCAGAAAGTCTGTTTGACAAGGTTATCAATTGCCTAATTGTTTTTCCATAAAAATCAACCTCGTATTCTATCATATCTTATCCTTTCTGTCAAATCATTGCACATCAGCCCCTTTTTAAGGTGGCGACTCAAGACATTGCGTGTTGCTAATGAGTTACTTGTCTGTCCAACAGGAGTCTAAAATCACAAGGGCAACTATTTTTCTATTTTTCTATTGCAGAAATAACATTTTTTGAGACACCAAGAAAAGATTATTATGCAATTTGAGCGATTATACTAATTTTAAGTTTCTTCTGTAATGTGCAGCAATTGAAATAACACTCTGGTCAATTCAAGGGGGGGGGGGTGGAATTGCACAACTGGTTATCCACCCTCAAGTTCAGAGGAAACTGCGGGGAGATTAAAATTGATTCTCCTTCAAAAATTAATTAATTAATTAAAATTGATTCTTTTATTATTATTTTTTAATAGTAATTAAAATTGATTTTTGCAACTTTAAAGATAGAAAGATAAAATTGTACAAAAATAAAATAAAATACTATTTTAAAAAAAATAAATAATGACAAATAATATGAACTCACAAATCTCTTTTAAATACTCATCCCAGGGTTCGGCTTTCCCCGATACCAACAATTGCAAATACAAAATCTTACTTATTCCCCTAAATCCAAAATAATTAAATTAAATCCCCACTCAATGGTTCCCTCTTTTTTTAGGTCTTAAGTTGCTCATTTTATATTTTCAATGAAATGTTTAATGTTCAATTTCAACATCCTCAATTATCATCATTATTACTTCTACAAATCACTTTTAATAAATATATAATCTATTTAATACAAATAACTTATCTTAATCAGTTTCTATTTATGTGTAAAAAGACTTCAACTTACACCCGTAAGTAAAAATAATGGTGATAGATCGCGCTGGGGAGATCGCGCTATCAGGCCTTCTATTTGTTTTTTCTGCAGGAACTCGGAAGAATCAATGTACCACTGTTTTTTCTCCTGCCCTCCTGTCCGCCAAATCTGGAATTCCTTTCGGAACTGGGTTGAAACCCCTACAAGCTCAGCTGGGGGTTGGACCTTTCTCTCTTCATGGTGGCAGAAAACTTCCCACTCCAATATTAAATTCCTTCTTCCGGCAATACTGTTATGGGAACTCTGGAAACTTAGAAACTTGGCTTTCTTCGAAGGACTTAGACCAAATTGGTCTGGCTTGCTTCCTAAACTCAAGGTTGAAATCATGGCAACTGTTTCAGCAAACAGGAATTTTCAACAGGTTCGCTCACCTCTTTTGATCTCTGTAGTCTGGAAATCATACTGTATTAGAGATATTGTGGTCAATATAGATGGTTCCAGTCGGACACCAGGCCTTTCTGGAGCAGGATTTATAGTAAGGAACAAGGAAGGTGAGTTTATTTTTGGCCAGTCCCTCTCCCTAGCGCCTATACCCTCTGTTCAAAGTGAAATTCAAGGACTACCGGCTGCTGTCCGTCATTGCAAACTCAAGGAATACTGTCGCATTCAATTCCTCTCAGACAACTCCCTGCTTGTTAACATGATCTCGGATTCTAAAGGCTTTCTTTGGCGGGAATATCTCTCTCTCACGGAGATTGCGGAATTTATGGAAAATTCAAACTCTTGCCTTCAACACATCTATAGGGAAGGAAACTACCCTGCGGACTTCCTTGCGCGGCTTGGGGCGGATGGTGTCTCTGCTTCCTTTCTATCTCTAGATGAAGCACCTGCGAGGCTGAAAGGACTGATCACCCTGGATGCAGCGTCCGTTGCAGGTTTGCGAACACGTAGATATAATTAACCCATTGAGAATCCTAACTCTCTGCATAGATAGAGTAGTTTTTGTGATACAGGTTTCTCCCTCCTCTCAGGAATTTTTGTATATGGGCTAATGGTGATAGATGGTGGTCTTTTGGTTTTTGTAGATTAAGGCCTAGTTGTACAGATGGATTAGGATCATCCCTAATCAATGCCCACCACCATGTAACAATTTTCAATTAGCAATGGAAAAGGCTTCATGCCTCAGGTCCCTAAGTGGACTGTTTTTAAAAAAAAAAAGTCTTGGAATTCACCTTCTTGCCCAATGAAATTCAATTTAAAAAAAAAAAAATTTAAAAACCAAATTTAAACAAAACCATTATGATGAAGATCTTTGACCCACCAAGGAGAATAAACCGATTATAGCATTACATAACACAGCAGGTTGAATTAAAAACTGAATCCTATCATCATCCTACTGTCAATAACATGTGTATAGGTAATGTTTCCATAGGTATGACTCATGCTGTCTTACTGTAGAGAAGAGCAAACCAACGTATCCTTCTTGCTCTGTTTTTCCAACTTCTTCATCCTGAACTATTCACTTTCACTCACCAGCTCCATTAAGACATCTTTGCGTCAGTCACACACATAAAAACCCTTCACCGTAGTCGTCCCAACACTAGTTTTTCTTTTTTTCTCTTTTATTATCTCTTTCTCTCCTCTCTGCTCTGCTTTTCGTCTTTCAAAATAAAATATGGAGTTTTCCAGAAATTTTTCTCTTCTCTTCTTCTTGATTTTGAGCCTTGTTGTAACTCATTTGGTGTCATCTGTTGAGAGATCAACTTACATTGTCCATATGGACAAATCCTTGAAGCCGAAACCTTTTCCTAATCACCAAGAATGGTACTCAAACATCTTGGATTCTCTCAAATCTGCGGCTCTCCCAACTGGCAGCAGTTAGTATACACCTATGATGAGGTGTTTCATGGTTTCAGTGCAGTATTGTCTGAAACAGAACTGGAAACCCTCAAGAAATCTCCAGGATTCGTGTCGGTTTACAAGGACAGACATGCTAAACTCGACACAACTCATTCTTACAAGTTCCTCAACCTTAATCCAGTGACCGGGTTATGGCCAGCTTCTGGCTAAGGGGAAGGTGTCATAGTTGGTGTCATTGACACGGGCGTTTGGCCTGAGAGTCTCAGTTTTGGTGACGATGGAATGACTGACGTTCCGTCAAGGTGGAAAGGAGGATGTGAAGAGGCTGGATATGATTTCAGTTCATCTTTATGCAACAAAAAGCTCATTGGAGCCAAGTACTTCAACAAGGGAGTGTTGGCTGCCGACCCGGGAAACCGTGGCAAAATGTACTCTGCGAGGGACACTGATGGCCATGGCACCCACACTTCGGCCACTGTTGGTGGTAATTATGTGGAAGGGGCTTCATTTTTCGGCTATGCCATGGGAACAGCCAGAGGGGTGGCACCTCGTGTGAGGTTGGCAATCTATAAGGTCAGTTTTGATGAAGGACGCTATGCCTCTGATGTACTTGCGGGTATCGAACAAGCTGTTGCTGATGGTGTTGATATCATTTCAATTTCATTGGGATTTGATCGTATTCCTTTGTATGAAGACCCCGTTGCAATAGCCTCTTTTGGAGCGATGGAAAAAGGAGTCCTTTCAAGCTCTGCAGGAAATGGGAGGTCGGGTTTGGGCGCATTACACAATGGGTTTCCCGGGTCGGCAGCCAACACTCCCTTGTTGAAGTACTTGGCTCCAATGAGCTTTTTGTTGCATAAAGATGAACTGAAATCATATCCAGCCTCTTCACATCCTCCTTTCCACCTTGACGGAACGTCAGTCATTCCATCGTCACCAAAACTGAGACTCTCAGGCCAAACGCCCGTGTCAATGACACCAACTATGACACCTTCCCCTTAGCCAGAAGCTGGCCATAACCCGGTCACTGGATTAAGGTTGAGGAACTTGTAAGAATGAGTTGTGTCGAGTTTAGCATGTCTGTCCTTGTAAACCGACACGAATCCTGGAGATTTCTTGAGGGTTTCCAGTTCTGTTTCAGACAATACTGCACTGAAACCATGAAACACCTCATCATAGGTGTATACTAACTGCTGCGAGTTGGGAGAGCCGGCAGATTTGAGAGAATCCAAGATGTTTGAGTACCATTCTTGGTGATTAGGAAAAGGTTTCGGCTTCAAGGATTTGTCCATATGGACAATGTAAGTTGATCTCTCAACAGATGACACCAAATGAGTTACAACAAGGCTCAAAATCAAGAAGAAGAGAAGAGAAAAATTTCTGGAAAACTCCATTTTTCATTTTGAAAGATGAAAAGCAGAGCAGAGAGGAGAGAAAGAGATAATAGAAGAGAAAAAAAGAAAAACTAGTGTTGGGACGACTACGGTGAAGGGTTTATATGTGTGTGACTGACGCAAAGATGTCTCAATGGAGCTGGTGAGGGAAAGTGAATAGTTCAGGATGAAGAAGTTGGAAAAACAGAGCAAGAAGGATATGTTGGTTTGCTCTTCTCTACAGTAAGACTGCATGAGTCCTACCTATGGAAACATTACCTATACACATGTTATTGACAGTAGGATGATGATAGGATTCAGTTTTTAATTCAACCTGCTGTGTTAAGTAATGCTATAACCGGTTTATTCTTCTTGGTCGGTCAAAGATCTTCATCACAATGGTTTTGTTTAAATTTGGTTTTTTTTTTTTTTTAAATTGAATTTCATTGGGCAAGAAGGTGAATTCCAAGACTTTGTAAGCGTTTTATTTTTAAATATTAATAAATAAAATTAGTAACGACGATCAAACCAGTAATTACGTTGAAAAAATTGATAAATAAAAAATTAATAAATTATTTTTATTCATAAATACATATCGATTTTCAATACCCAAATGATATATGAACGCAAAAAAAAAAAAAAAATCTGGACCCAAGGCCAGGTGCTGGATCGCCCAGCCTGGGCGGGATTTCAACCATTGAAGTCCGCAAAATGTGGACTTCAATTGTTGAAGCCCATTTGGTTTGGGTTTTCAATTAAAAACATAGTCAATTTATTTTTTATTTTTAATTAAATTATTTTTTAATTTTTATTATATAAATTTTTAGATATATAAAAATTATTTATTATTTATTTAGTTGTTAATTATATAAAAATTAAGAAAATATATTATTTTATCTATTTTATTTGTAAATTTTTTTGAATAAAAATAAATATTTTTAATTTAGTAGTAATATTAATATTTACTGATAGTATTTTTTATGAAATAATATTGAAATTAGGAAGTGATTATATATATATTTTATAATTAGATAGGTATTTGTATAAGTAGTACTAATATAATATATTATAAATAATTTTAACAAATTAGAAGGAAAAAAAAAAAAAAAAAACAAAGTACTTTGGAATTAAGCTGAAGTCCAACCCGGGCGCTGGAGTCCAGTGCCCAGGGTCGGCCGCACGCTGCTAGTAGTGTGCGGCCATATTTTTGGCTCTGCGCTATCGGGAAAAAATTGTAAATAGTAGTTAAAAATTTTTATGTAAATTAAAAATTAAAAAATGTATGTTTCAAAGAAAATGATTATATATTTAAAATTAGATGATATATGTATAAATAAAAGTAATAATATAATTATAATTAAATAAAAAAATTAAGGGCGAAATAGTAATAAAATGGACGATATTTAAGCAGCCGTGTATAGCAATAAATTTGCTGAAAGTCTCGGTTTGAATCATTAGAAAAACCCATGTTCCCATGGGCTTGAATTTGAACACCGAGGTGGATCACATCTCAAACCAGCCCATTTTTTAATTTTTTTTTATTTCAATAAGTGGCGAAAAATGCAATTTATTATATAATGAAAATTTATAATATAATTTAAATAAACTATTGGTTGAGTTTATTGGTTAAATAAAAGAGATTGTGATTTATGAGTTGAATACTTATGTAATTATTTCAATTTTAAAGACAAAATTGAGAGAAAGAAAGTCGTGATCTATCAATTCATTCAAATGGGAATGCTCCAACACATATTGTTATCCTTCTGAAACAAAAGAAAAGATTGACACAGAAACAGGGCATTCCCAGTTAACTCTTCCTGAATTCTCATTTATCACCAAACTCGAACCATGGGTGCCACAACAATAGGACTCCTCACAGTACGCTTCCCCTTCTCCTCAACCCAAATGATAGAACCAAATCTGACGGTATTATCATGATCAGACTTGTATTGAATGGACAGTGAGTAGCTTTGCTTATCATATTTTTTCCCGAACACCAACGTTTGTGGATCAACAGTAACCAATGAACCTTCCGGGCATGTTATTTGAGCTTTGTAAGTCGCCGCGCCATCTCCCACGTTGGTGACCGTCCTTTCAAATGTTTTAGTCAGCACGTCTTTGGTCCCATCACCGTACAAAGCAATGAAGGATGGATAGTTTAGATCAGAAGATTTTTTAGAGCAACTAGGACTGGATTTTGTGATTGTTGCAATTTGTTTCCGGGTAAAATTCATGGAGCATAGTAGTTGGATGTAATCTTCAACCGTGGCATCATAAATCAGGCCTGGATCCAGGGCGCTGTTGGGATTGACTTGGCCTGCTCCCATTGAAAGAGGGGTGGCATCTGCATAATCGAAGCCGCTATCTTTAATGGGATCTCCCATGTTGTCCACTGGGTTGGCTGTGGTAACCATGGCTGAGCGGATGGCTGCCGGACTCCATTCCGGGTGTGCACCTTTCAGAAGTGCTGCAATTCCAGAAGCATGAGGGCAAGACATGGATGTACCTGATTCCAAATTGAAGTCATTTGACAACTTGATATTCGTCCCGACTGAGGAAAGATTGTCATTAGCTTTCCAGGCTGCTAAAACCAGCGTCCCTGGTGCCATTACATCCGGCTTCAGGACTCCTGGATAGCTTGGTGAAGGGCCTCTTGATGTATAATCAGCAACAACAGGCGCTCGGTTTTTCCCTATCAATGTTTCCTGGAATTTAATTCTAACAGTGGGATTTACACCCTTGAGAGCATACTTTATCACCTTGGCAGCATCGCGGCGGCCAATTACGACACCGGGATATAGGAACGAGCTGGATTGGAAATTCTCCTTGTCGGAGATGAATATGGCAGCATCGACACTGGATTGGGAGATGTAAGCCATTTGAGTATCGCCAAATAAGTCAGAATCCTCGCAAATGACTGTTGTATAAGAGATTCTAGAGAGGAGCTGAGTAGAATTGCAAGAAGATAATGTCCTGTTGTAGATTAGAGGTGAGTCCTGAACAAGGGCTTTTATAGGAAACAATGACCATCCAGGGATTATTTCTCCATTCCCTAGCGTTAAAATTCCAGCAAACCAGCGGTCCATTGATCCTGCAGCAACAGTTAACACCCAGGGAATTCCATTGTGTAATAAACCAAGAGGAGTGGGTCCCTCATTTCCTGCAGAGCTTGAAAGAAGAATTCCTTTTTTCATTGCTCCAAAAGATGCTATTGCAATGGGGTCTTCATACAAAGGGACATCATCAAACCCCATTGAAATTGAAATGACATCAACACCATCAGCAACAGCTTGGTCAATACCCGCAAGTACATCAGAGGCAAAGCGTCCTTCATCAAACATAACCTTATACATTGCCAACCTCACACGAGGTGCCATCCCTCTTGCTGTTCCCATGGCATAGCCGAAAAATGAAGCCCCTTCAACATAATTCCCACCAACAGTGGTCGAAGTGTGCGTGCCATGGCCATCAGTGTCCCTGGCAGAGTACATTTTGTCACGGTTTTTGGGTTCCGCAGCCAACACTCCCTTGTTGAAGTACTTGGCTCCAATAAGCTTTTTGTTGCACAAAGATGAATTGAAATCATATCCACTGTGTTCACATCCTCCTTTCCATCTCGAGGGAATGTCAGTCATTCCATCATCACGGAAACTGAGACTCTCAGGCCAAATGCCAGTGTCAATGACACCAACTATGACATCTTTCCCATAGCCAGAAGCTGGCCACAGCCCCGTGACAGGATTAAGGTTCAGGAATTTGTAAGAATGAGTTGTGTCGAGTTTAGCAACTTTGTCTTTGTAAACTGACACGAACCCTGGAGATTTCTTGAGGGCTTCTAGTTCACGTTCAGACAATACGGCACTGAAACCATGAAACACCTCATCATAGTTGTATACTATTGCAGCAGGGGAGGCCTGTAAGTTGGCGGGGCTGGCAGATTTGATACAATCAATGATGTTTGAGTACCATTCTTGGTGACTAGGAAAAGGTTTAGGCATGAAGGATTTGTCCATATGAATAATGTATGTGGATCTCTGAGTTGATGACACCAAATCCATAACAACAAAGCTCAGGAAGAAAAGAGAAAAATTTCTGGAAAACGCCATTTTTCGTTTTTTACTACAAACTCATTTCTTAGCACTTGAACCTAGCTACCTTCTTAAATAGTACGTAGGGGTGGCAAAAACAAGATATCCTCTGGATCAATTTTGTTTCGATCCAAACTGATTCAAAGTGACCCAAATTGTTTTTAAAAAAATTTTAAATTTTTTTTTGAACTTAAAATTTTTTTTTTGATATTTTTTTTTGGACTTTTTATAATTATTTTTTTGGATACCATAGGTTCAATGGAATTGGAATTGAGTTATCATTCTAATTTTGTAAAGGGAAGGCTTATTTTCGGCCTGTTTTCTTATTTGTCATTTTTTCATATCTAAATTATGACAAATTAAGAAATAGTAACCGACAAGAGGAAAAAAATATAAATTATAATATTTAAATATAAAATATAATAATAATTTAAATTACTTATTTATCTTTAAATAATTTACTAAAAATACTCATTAAAAAAATAATTTCTATTTCTACTTTAATTATTAAATAATTTAAATAATTATTACGGTACTCTACATTTTACCCCTAAACTTTAACCTAAATACGAAATCTCCTTAAAATTTTAAAAAATTATAAAAAAATCCCAAGTTTAAAAATTGCACGTGTCTTTCTTTATCTTTGGAGACCATCATCATCTTCCATCATTGGATCGCCGGCAAACAAAGCCGTTTTCTCCTTTAAGCTAAATAGTGTTCACCCTACGACTACTTTAATGAATTAATCCACGTTTTCCCAACCTTCATATCCTTCTCCGGCACGAATAAGCCACCGTTGACGGTCAAGAATCAAACTCCAGAAAAACCAGTTTGTGCCCCCATTCGTTTGGATTTATGTTCCCAGTTTCTTGTCACACTCTCCATACAAGATACGGGACGAAAGGAGGGGATCAAGCCCATCAATGTGTCCATCAAAAAGGCCAAACACAATCATAAAATCATCTGCTTTCTACATTCATCTTACAAATACAGAACACCAGTTGGCTGAATGATTTGTTTGGATTGGATTGAGAAAAACAGGTGTTGTTGAGAAGGGTTAGGAAGTAAAAGACGACGGAAAGAAGAAAATGGACATTTTCGTCTATAGTTAAAATTTTTAAATATTTTTTATTGTATTTTGCTTGAAAATTATTTGATTTTTTTTCCCGTCTTTTCAACCATCTTAGTCTGTTGACTCCAATTAATGGGTGGTGCAATGGAGTTTTGTAATTTTCAAAATTTTAAAGATATTTTTGTATTTAGGTTAAATTATAAGGGGTAAAATGTAATTTATGCTAATAATTAAAATAAGAAAAATAAGAAAATAGTAAGCGAAAAATAAGAAGTCACTAATATTTATATTAGTATTTTTTATTTTTATTTTTTAAAAAAATATTAAAATATTATAAAGTTATATTGGTAATTAACTAGGAGGTACATAAGACAAGAGGGATGTAATTAAGTAGTAAACATTCATCACTTAAGGCAATAGGTTTTGAATTCGAGTCATTTTTTTTATAAAAAGCAGGAGGTACATAAGATTTGAAGGGGCGAAAGTTAAGAAAAATAAAAATTATATTATAATAATAACAGGCGAAAGAAGAAACATTAAGGGGGTAAGAGATAAGAATTATGGGAACGATACTTAAAAAAATTAATAATTTGTTACAAATAGGGTCAATGAATAAATAGTATTAATTTTATTAAATTATTAAAATATTATAAAATTATATTAGTAATTAAAGGAAGTGATATATAAGATTTGGGGGCGAAAGTTAAAAAAAATAAAGGTTTAAAATTACAATTATAATTTTAAATATGTTGTTTGGAAAATTGAAATTTAAGAATTGGAATTTACTTTGTATTTAAATTTTTTCAAATTTTGATTATAATTTATTATATGAATTTTAAAAATTTATGAATATGTAAATTTTAAAAATTATGATCAAAATTAATGATTCAAAATATAAAATTGTTATTCTATCAAATATTAATTATTTTTTTCATTTCTACAATAATTCAATTAAATAGTATTAAAACATAAAATTAAAAAACATCCCTATACAAAATAAAATAATCAAATAAATCATTAAATTTGATGTAAACTTTGCTACATAAAGGGCGATTATGTCAGCACATACAAGATCATAATGTACAAAAGTGGCATTCAAACAAGAAAAAGTCACCATGAGAACAAATTATTTTCACAGGGCTTTTTATCACTATGGAAGAAAAATGGCGGAAACCATAAAAATCCGTCATTGTAACATTTCTTGAGGTATTAGGATCACATTTGTGGGGATTTAGGCCGATATGTTTCCAGCATCTGTTTCAATAGGTGAGGCGGTCAAAGTACATACCCTTCTACTTGATTCAATCGTTTAGTCACTCTTTCTAATAAACGAGAGAATGTAAATAGAAAATATTCTTAAGACACTTTTTATATGAAAACTTTGAAGAAACTTATAAATTATCTTATATTTTGCTATTTTTGTGTTAATGAATATTCTTTTCCTCCATAATAACAAACTATTCAATCTCGAAATTTGTTGGAGATTTACTTTTTACATGCACCTGTTTGTTGGAATCGTTTTTTTTACTTTGCTCTTTGCCCTATCACTCTAATTTGGTGGTTTTTTTTTTTTTTTTTTTTTTGAGTTTAGCAAGAAGCAATAATCGTAAATCCCTCCTAAAATAAAATTTATTTGTTAAAGTAAAATAATTTAACAAACACTACTCGTTTAGAGGAAAGAATACCAGTGTTTAACCTTACCATACAACTAGCTAAATTTGCTTATTGTTTTATTATTTAAATAATAAACTAAAAAGCATTTATGTGCAGATTTCATTATCTACCAATATTTCTTCCCGTGGGTCAAAGATGTTCATCATAATGGTTTTCGTTCAGATTTTGTTTTGTTTTGTTTTTCTTAATTGAATTTGACAGTGCAAGTAGTTGAATTCCAAGACTTTGTACAAGTTTTATTTGAATTTGACTGGAGAAGCTGCTGCTGATGTCTCGTCCTCATCCTCCTCCAGGCTTCTTTATGTTTACAATTATGCTATACATGGTTTCCGTTCGATTCTTTCGCCTTCTGAACTCAAAAACATCAAGGGTTACCCTGGCTTTGTTTATGCAACTAAAGACAGGGTTGTGAAAATGGACACTACTCATTCCTCCAAATTTCTTGTCCTGAATTCGAACAACGGCGCATGGCCTAGTTCAGGATATGGGAAAGATGTTATTATTGGTTTAGTTGACACTGGAGTGTGGCCAGAGAGTAAGAGTTTCAATGATGATGGAATGGCTGAAGTTCCTTCCAGATGGGAAGGAGAATGCGAGAGTGGCACCCAATTCAACTCCTCTGCATGCAACAAGAAACTGGTTGGAGCACGTTTCTTCAACAAAGGCTTACTTGCAAAGTTTCCCAACCTCACAATCTCAATGAACTCGAGCCGCGACACGGACGGACATGGAACTCATACTTCTTCGACTGCTGCCGGAAATTATGTGGAAGGAGCAACTTTCTTTGGCTATGCTTCAGGGATTTCATCAGGAATGGCTCCCAGGTCTCGAGTCGCCATGTACAAGGCTCTCTGGGAAGAAGGGGCGTACATTTCTGATTACTGTCCAGGCAGACAACAATCATGCCCTGCAATTTCTTCAGGTCCTCCTGGCTTTTGTAGGCGTTATTCATAACAATCGGGACTTTCCCGGAAGTAGAGTTTCCAGGGTAGAGAGACGAGCCAGTGATTGAAATCCCATTTCCAAGGGAGACTTTCCCGATGAACTCACGGTCAATTGTGCCAGCAGCAACAGTAAGAACCCATGGGATTCCATTGTGCAAGGTACCAAGATAAGGCCCTTCATTTCCTGCAGAAGTGGACACAAATATACCTTTCTCTATAGCTGCAAATGTAGCTATGGCGATAGGATCTTCATACAACGCTACGCCATCTAACCCCAATGACAAATGTAGGTAGTTTGATCGTCTTACCCGTTATTGAAATACAAACTGAAGACGTATTGACCTATATTCTCACCAATGTGATCCCTATTATCGATGGACAAATTTGTTTGAGAATCGATTTTTTATTACGGAATTAAACTTATTGTTAGCGTCGTCTTATTCGTCAGCCGCGTTGTATTTGTGAATAAGTTGAAATATATACATCTTGAAACCCATATTTCAATCTCATTTCAGAAACAAGAAACTAAAAAAGTGAAATCAAATAAAGAAAATGCTTCTTCTCTTTAGCAAGGTTTGTTATGTGTCACAATAGGATTGCTTATTAAGTTAAGTTTCTTTACTTGGCTATTTGCCCTATCATCCTACAGCCAAGAACATGTGTATGTCCTTAGAGTCCATTAACACAGCAGGTTGAATTAAAAACTGAATCCAACAAGAGTCCGTTTACGGTGGTACTATAGGAGTAGGATGAATTTTACTCCTACTTGCTACAGTAAGCGCGCGCGCTACAGTAGCGCTACAGTGACGCGCTATAGTTTCGCGCTACAGTAACGCGCTACAGTTTTTTTTTTTTTTTTGACGCACAAACTTTTAAAAAAAAATACCTTTTTTATAAAAAATTCTTTTTTTAAAAAAAAAATACTTTTTTTAACAAGGGAAATCAGATCAGGATTATATAGACATCAGATGAGAGAATACAAGAGATCAGATCAACAGACTATAGATATCAGATCAAGAATATAAAAGAAATCATACAGTAGAACTAAAATATAATTAACAAGAGAGATCAGATCAGGATTATATAGACATCAGATCAGAGAATACTTGACATCAGATCAACAGACTATAGATATCAGATCAAGAATATAAAAGAAATCATACAGTAGAACTAAAACATACTTAAAAAGGGAGATCAGATCAACAGACTATAGACATCAGATCAGTGTATACTTGACATCAGATCAACAGACTATAGACATCAGATCAAGATTTTAAAAGAAATCACACAGCAGAACTAAAACATACTTAACAAAGGAGATCAGATCAGGATTATATAGACATCAGATCAACTCATACTTGACATCAGATCAACAGACTATAGACATCAGATCAAGATTTTAAAAGAAATCACACAGCAGAACTAAAACATACTTAACAAAGGAGATCAGATCAGGATTATATAGACATCAGATCAACTCATAACTGACATCAGATCAACAGACTATAGACATCAGATCAAGATTTTAAAAGAAATCATACAGTAGAACTAAAACATACTTAAAAAGGGAGATCAGATCAACAGACTATAGACATCAGATCAGCGTATACTTGACATCAGATCAACAGACTATAGACATCAGATCAAGATTTTAAAAGAAATCACACAGCAGAACTAAAACATACTTAACAAAGGATATCAGATCAGGATTATATAGACATCAGATCAACTCATACTTAACATCAGATCAACAGACTATAGATATCAGATCAAAAATATAAAAGAAATCATACAGTAGAACTAAAATATACTTAACAAGGTAGATCAAATCATGATTATATAGACATCAGATCAACTCATACTTAACATCAGATCAACAGACTATAGATATCAGATCAAAAATATAAAAGAAATCATACAGTAGAACTAAAATATACTTAACAAAGTAGATCAAATCATGATTATATAGACATCAGATCACAAAATAGCAGACATCAGATCAACAGAATTTAGATATCAGATCAAAAATATAAAAGAAATCATATCATACAACAAAAACGTCCATAATATGTATCATAATAGCCAAAAATAACAAAAGAAACGAAGGTACTGTAGCGCGTTTACTGTAGCGCGCGGAACTGTAGCGCGTTACTGTAGCGCGCGCGCGGAACTGTAGCGCGCTACTGTAGCGGGGTAGGAGTAAAATTCATGGTGGTCCTATAGGACCACCATATAAATTACCAGTTATAGAAAGCAAACCCAGGCCGACATGTATGGGTAAAGTTTCCATAGGGTAGGACTCATGGAGTCTTAAAATTATTAGTATATAAGAAGGTACTTTGGAGTAAGATGATAGGGACATGGCCAAATAAGAATACTCCTTATTTTGTTAACTTCACTACGAATTAGGATGATAGGGGAGTTTCTTCATTTCATTTTAATTTTCTGGTTTCTTATGCTCACAAACTTCTTTTAAAAACCTCTTTGGGCTTCTTGGTACTACTTGTATTGTGTTCATGCTAATCAACCAAAGTCAATTTTTTTTTCCCCCCAAACAGACTCACAAGTCAGAGAGGCTTGGAGGCTGGTAATCCGCCCACCCTGATATTAACTTGAGAAATAAGTTTTCTTGATTTTTGATTTTTAGATCTATTGAAGGTTTTTTTTTTTTTTTTTTTACTGCTATTCGTCGTCCACGTTTTATTTGTTACAGCCACTTATTTGTTACATGGGTTATTCCAGGTTTGGTCCCCCATATGTTTTAGTCACCAATTTTAGTCCCATTTAATTTTTTTTATAATTCTAGTCCTTTTAACGGAAAAATTTAGAAGATAACGGATTAACTCATTTGATCGCTAGTCAAACTTTTTTTTTTTTAAAATGATTTGAACCATGATGTTTTCAATCCATTTTATGACTTGGTTCCTCATGGACGTTCAACCCATTTAGATCGACACACAATCCAAAATGACTAAAAATCTTACATATATTTTTAATAAAGAGATTGAGGGGCTGGAACCTTAAAAAAAAAAAGTCCAGTTATGTATGTTATAAATTTATAATAGATTTCATACAAATAAATTATCTAAATTAATTTTTGTTAATGTATTCTAACTTACACCTCATGATAGGAACAAAGTAATATTTCTTCATTGTCTAACTCTTTTTTTATATACTAATATTAAAAAATACAACCAAATACTCCTGAATTGATGAATTCAATAACTTGCACTGCAAAATTCAACCCAACAAAAAAAAAAAAAAAAAAAAAAAATCTTGAATTCATTCAATGGTGGATGGCCTATAAAAAAAGTGTTTTCTTCATAGAGTTGGGCTTATAGATGAAGACGCTAGCTCATCCATATTCCATTCCAATATCAAAAAACCAGAAAACTGAAATTAAATAATAAAGGAAGCCCTTGTTCTCTTCCACCGGGTTAGATTCCAGTCCCGATCCTTATTCCCAAGCAAGTTAAACAGAGCAGCCATTTTTCTTATGTGGCACTATGCTCTATCGTCCTCGTTTAGTAATCTCCCGCCGTATAATAATAAATTTGGCGTGATGAACGTTGCTTAGTTTACCATTCAGGAAATCAGGACTACCACAAGTCTTATTAGCTGGAGGGTTCCTCACTGTTTTCATTATCTTTATTTTTTGTATTTTCTGGGGCCAATGTTGAATGAATTCTAGAAGGAGGGACCTAAGGTTACGTATGTGATAAGAACTGAATAAAACAAAAAAAATTGTAGAATTTTCAAATGCAGAAGTTGAGATCACTTTTGACCAGGGAGACCTCTGAAAATAGTGAAGATATATATGCTCTGATGAAAATTACTTGGATTTCATATTGTTTCAAAAAGAAAATTTTGTTTGTTAAAGGAAAATGGTTTATTAAATATCCGTCTTTTTTGGTGATGGAAAGTTTATTAAAATGTTTTGAAAATTTTTAACTGGTAGAATAAAAATATCTGGGAGTTGTGTTTGGGGGTGTGGTGGGTGTTAGAATCCCAATCCTATTCAATAACTCTCAATAATTATGATTGATAATATGAATGATCCAAACATTTCTTTATTCATTACTGTTGTTTGTGACTTGTTTGCTCATGTTGGGCTATAAATTTGACTGATATTTAATTTCCTTAATGACTGGATGGAGATGACAATCTAAAAGACAAGGTTGGCTGCCTGTCTACACTTTCAGGCGGTCCCATCCATGCAGTCTTAAAATGAATAGTATATAAGAACGTAGCTAGGTTGGTGAATGAAATGCTAAGAACTGAGACTGTAGTAAAAGAAATGGAGTTGTTCAGACATTTTTCTGTTCTCTTCTTCGTGATTTTGAGCTTTCTTGTAACTGATTTGGTGTTATCAGCTGAGAGATCCACTTACATTGTCCATATGGACAAATCATTCATGCCCAAACCTTTTCCTAGTCACCATGAATGGTACTCAAACATCATTGATTCTCTCAAATCTGCCAGCTCCCTCAACTCGGAACAGTTACAGGCCTCCCCTGCTGCAATAGTATACACCTATAATGAGGTCTTTCATGGTTTCAGTGCCGTATTGTCTGAACCTGAACTAGAAGCCGTCAAGAAATCTCCAGGGTTTGTGTCGGTTTACAAAGATAAAGTTGCTAAACTCGACACAACTCATTCTTACAAGTTCCTGAACCTTAATCCTGTCACGGGGCTGTGGCCAGCTTCTGACTATGGGAAAGACGTCATAGTTGGTGTCATTGACACTGGCGTTTGGCCTGAGAGTCTCAGCTTCCGTGATGATGGAATGCCTGATATTCCATCAAGGTGGAAAGGAGGATGTCAACACAGTGGATATGATTTCAATTCATCTTTGTGCAACAAAAAGCTCATTGGAGCTAAGTACTTCAACAAGGGTGTGCTGGCCGCCGACCCGAAAAACCGTGGCAAAATGTACTCTGCCAGGGACACTGCAGGTCATGGCACGCACACATCGTCCACTGTTGGTGGGAATTATGTCGAAGGGGCTTCATTTTTCGGTTATGCCATGGGCACAGCAAGAGGGATGGCACCTCGTGTGAGGTTGGCAATGTATAAGGTCATTTTTGATGAAGGACGCTATGCCTCTGACGTACTTGCAGGTATTGAACAAGCGGTTGCTGATGGTGTTGATGTCATTTCAATTTCAATGGGGTTTGATGGTGTTCCTTTGTATGAAGACCCCGTTGCAATAGCCTCTTTTGGAGCAATGGCAAAAGGAGTACTCCTTTCAAGCTCTGCAGGAAATGAGGGGCCGACTCTTGGTGTATTACACAATGGGATTCCATGGGTGTTAACTGCGGCTGCAGGCTCAATGGACCGCTGGTTTTATGGAATTTTAACTCTAGGGAATGGAGTAATAATCCCTGGATGGTCATTGTTCCCTGTAAAAGCCTTTGTTCAAGACTCACCTCTAATCTACAACAAGACATTATCTTCTTGCAACTCTACTCAGCTTCTCTCCAAATTCTCTTATGGAACAGTCATTTGCGAGGATTATGACGAATTTGGCTTTTCTCAATTGGTGTACATCTCCCAATCCAGTGTCGATGCTGCCATATTCATCTCCGACAGTGAGAATTTCGAATTCAGCGATTTCCAATATCCCGGTGTAGTAATTGGCCGCGACGATGCTGCCAGGGTGATAAACTATGCTCTCAAGGGTAAAAATCCCACTGTCAGCATTAAATTCCAGCAAACATTGCTTGGGAAAACCCGAGCGCCTATTGTTGCTGATTATACATCAAGTGGTCCTTCACCAAGCTATCCAGGAGTCCTGAAGCCGGATGTAATGGCACCAGGGACGCTGGTTTTAGCAGCCTGGAAAGCTAAGGACGTTGTTTCCACAATCGGGTCGAATATCAAGTTGTCAAGTGACTTCAATCTGATATCTGGTACATCGATGTCTTGCCCTCATGCTTCTGGAATTGCAGCACTTCTGAAAGGCGCACACCCCGAATGGAGTCCGGCGGCGATCCGCTCCGCCATGGTTACCACAGCCAACCCCCTGGACAACATGGGAGATCCCATTAAAGATAGTGGCTTCAACTTTGCTGATGCCACCCCTCTTTCAATGGGAGCAGGCCAAGTCAATCCCAACAGCGCCCTGGATCCAGGCCTGGTTTACGATGCCACGGTTGAAGATTACATCCAACTACTCTGCTCCATGAATTTCACTCGGAAACAAATTGCAACAATTACAAAATCCAGTCCTAATTGCTCCAAAAAATCCTCTGATCTAAACTATCCATCCTTCATTGCTTTGTACGGTAATGGGACCAAGGGCGTGCTGACTAAAACATTTGAAAGGACAGTCACCAACGTGGGAGATGGCGCGGCGACTTACAAAGCTCAAGTCACATCCCCGAAAGGTTCATTGGTAACTGTTTATCCAAAAACGTTGGTGTTCGGGAAAAAATATGATAAGCAAAGCTACTCTCTGTCCATACAATACAAGGCTGACCATAAGGAGACCGTCAGATTTGGTTCAATCATTTGGGTTGAGGAGAACGCAAAGCATACTGTGAGGAGTCCTATTGCAGTGGCGCCCATGGTTCCAGTTTGGTGATCCATGAGAATTCAGGCAGAGTTATCTGGGAATGCCCTGTTTCTGTGTCAATCTTTTCTTTTGTTTTCGAAGGCATAAGCATAAGAATATGTATTGAGCATTCCCATTGGATAACTCAAGAAAATAAATTTGATGGTTGATTTTCATTAATATAAGAAAATAAATTTAAAATATTTAAAGAGTATTGTTTTAAAGATATATTGCTTATAACCTAGAGTAAAAATATCAAAAATAATTTTATAATACAGAGGTACTAGTTCTAATCATAAACTAACAAGTCTCAATCCTAATTCCCCACTCATTTGTTTTATTTGTTTTTTTGTTACAATTATTCTACAAATTTATTATCAAGATTATAGTCTCCTTTATTGTCTCAAGTGATATCATCATGCTTAAATAATTCACACAAATATCCTTAATTTAGTATTGAAATATAGCTGTCACATGAAAAAAAAAAAAAAAAAAAAAGCTGTCACATGAATTACTAACTTATAATAATTGTTAATATTTATAACTATATATTAAAATAAAGTTTGAGAAGACAAAAAGAGATAGCTAAGTGGTCGACACTCTCACGTAAGATTAGGAGATTCCGATTTTGAGTTCCCGACAAAGTGAACTAATAGGATTTATGTCTTTATCTGTGTTATAAAAAAAAATTTGACAAAAATTCAAGCAAAAAATATACTTACTTCTTTGGCCTCTCATTTATCGTCTATTCCCTTTTTTTTTCATTTTTTTTACACAAATTATACTTCTAGTTTTGTCATCCATCTCTATTGTAGAAGTTGAAAGTTTTTATTCATTTTAAATTTTTAAATATTTTTATTAGGGTCGCCTTTTA
This sequence comes from Knoxia roxburghii, assembly GCA_030378225.1. Lineage (NCBI taxonomy): Eukaryota > Viridiplantae > Streptophyta > Magnoliopsida > Gentianales > Rubiaceae > Knoxia > Knoxia roxburghii. The sequence continues at coordinate 42,421,092 of CM059418.1, forward strand.
TTAAATATTATTGTAATACATAATAACTTATAAAATTATATATATAACTGGGGGATCAAGCATGACATCATCGAATTAAATATTATTAAAGTACAATTACATGCATAATGCTACTTGTCATGTTCTATTAATTATTTTTAAGCATATAACATTTTCTCTCCTTGATTTTCCTAATTACCATATTAACATTATGTGTACCCTTAAATATTGCTCCATTTTTTTAAAATTTATTATCTTTTGATTATCATTTTACCTCTCTTTTTATTAAAATACTTTATTAAAGATGACAAATGAGAAAAAGAGAACGTAAGTATCCCAAAAAGTAATGAAGACATGCAAAAAAAATTTCGAATTGGAGGGAGAATGACTCTCAACTACAAAAGTAAAAGAAGTTTAACTACAAAATTCATCCGTTGAACAAGGATAAAGTCACCTTAATAATCTGACGGTATAGGATGAAAGGGCCGTTGCATTATTCTGTAAGATGGTGACTTATTTTTAAAAAAAAAAATTAGTGTGTAATGAATCTTATGATGCCCTAATGCTAAGGTACATCCTAGGGTTGAGTTGCTATTTAGCACATGGTGGTGGGTTCCAACTTCCCCTAAATATCAAGCTTTTTAATTTGTCTCCATCATATTTGGAAAAATTGGTCCCATGGTTATAGATATGCATGAGTTCGAAGGCATACATGACAACTTTATTCGTGAAATAAAAAATTTAATGAGTTCAAGAGGATAATTATGTAGTGAATTACTTGGCGTTATTAGCGACAAATAAACTAAGAGTACCATAAAGTGTTAGAGGTTCAGAAAATAGTAGAATATGACTGAATTATGATATTATAGGCGTTTTATATTTTCGAAATGTAATTAAAAAAACTAAATAGATTAGTAATTAAACAACTAATTTAAAACAAAGGGAATAAGAAACAAACTCCTCCCCAAACAAAATGCTGCCTTTACTCTTCCACGTATGGGCTACAAATAATTATTCAAGAAAAGAAAACCTTGATATTAGAAGAATGGAGGTCTCTCTCTTCCATTAAGGGCCTAAAACTTCTGAATTGATTGGTTTAAGGACCACAAAGTCCACTTTCTATCCCTTAAAAATCTTTTAAAAGGCCGGGACACCTCTTTTTAAGAATCTCATTAAGACACTATGGGGATCTAAGACTGAAGAAAATGGTGTCAATTAAGATTCCATACAAGTCCTGTCTTTTCCTTTCTTTTAATTAAATTTTTATTTTGACATGTTATAATAAAATATCTTATTTACACGTTTCAATATATCACTGATTATCATTCTCTCGTTATATTTTTCAGTTCTCACACTCTTAATTAATTAAACATAATTTAAATACGAATAATATTATTATTTTTAAATATTTAAGCATGCTCATCAAAGCAGGTATGTTTTTTCCTTTTACTTATGCGCTGGTGTTTCTTTTTTGCACATACATACCAAAAAGAATTAGCAGGCAGGGCTTGGCTTAACGTATAGGTTCTAAGCGATTTTTTAATGAGTCGGTAATTTTATAGAATATGGGATTAAAATAGAGTATTAGTGTCGATATAATGTAAGTTGAGAATAAATTAAAATATATTGTATATAAGATATTTGAGAGAATTGACAAGTCTCAAAAACTATTTATACATTAATTTTTTAAAAATATTAAAGTAATCAATTCCATACATCTCCGTACCTGTTGAGGTATGTAAAATTATTATTTTTAAATAATTAATTACGTCACGAAATAATTAAGAGGGGAGAGTATATGATTAAGGATTCATAGTTGAATATAAAGACTAATATGTCACACTCTACACTAAATGGGTCCTATAAATTAAACGAGGGTGGGCGTGTCCATAAATTAGGAAAATCACCACCCCTCAAATTGAACCTTTGATTTCAGAAAGCTCAATAAGAGTTTAGCTTTTCCTACAGCTAAAGCAAACATGACTAGGAAAGATAAGAACCCTAAAATAATGGCACCTATAGATTACTATATAGTATTAATAGGAATGACTTAAATGTCTGAATTTCAGAAACGGTTTGAACTGTTCTTGAAATATAACTTTTTTTTTAAGGACCGAATAATAAATTACGTAAATAAAATTCATAATTTACTTAAATTAGATGGCCTATTTTTCTCACATGTTAAAATTTGTTATAAAGATTATATGAAGTGGATAAGACAACTAAAAAATCTATGTCAAACTAGAATTACTATACGCAAACAAATAACACACTCCAATGAGGCATTTTATCATATAAGATATGGACAACTTGAAGTGAGGAGCACCATTCAGCAGCTTCCCACGCCTTCTGGTTCGGTCTTTTTTAGCTCTATATAAGTAGAACAGCTTCCTTCTGTGAAAAAATGTCTCATTTTTCCTTTCCTCTGCTGTATAATGGCATTACAAAATCATTTCCCTCTGTTTTTTGGGTTCTTCTCCATTTTCATTTGGCAATTTCTCCCAACTTTTGGAGAACCCGACACTTACATTATCCATATGGACTTGTCCTCCATGCCCAAAGCTTTCTCCAGCCATCAGAATTGGTATTTGTCTGCTCTTTCCTCCATTTCTGATGCTAGTAGTACTACTGGAGCAGCTGCTACTGATGTCTCGTCTTCCTCCTCCAGGCTTGTTTATGTTTATACTAATGCTATTCATGGTTTCAGTTCGATTCTTTCTCCTTCTGAACTTGAAAACATCAAGGATTACCCTGGATTTGTTTATGCAACTAAAGACAGGGTTGTCAAAATGGACACTACTCATTCCTCCAAATTTCTTGGCCTGAATTCGAACAATGGCGCATGGCCTAGTTCAGGATATGGGAAAGATGTTATTATTGGTTTAGTTGACACTGGAGTGTGGCCAGAGAGTAAGAGTTTCAATGATGATGGAATGGCTGAAGTTCCTTCCAGATGGAAAGGAGAATGCGAGAGTGGCACCCAATTCAACTCCTCTGCATGCAACAAGAAACTGATTGGAGCACGTTTCTTCAACAAAGGCTTACTTGCAAAGTTTCCCAACCTCACAATCTCAATGAACTCGAGCCGCGACACGGACGGACATGGAACTCATACTTCTTCGACTGCTGCCGGAAATTATGTGGAAGGAGCAACTTTCTTTGGCTATGCTTCAGGGATTTCATCAGGAATGGCTCCCAGGTCTCGCGTCGCCATGTATAAGGCTCTCTGGGAAGAAGGGGCGTACATTTCTGACATTATAGCAGCAATTGATCAGGCAATTGCTGATGGAGTTGATGTGATGTCCATGTCATTGGGGTTAGATGGTGTAGCGTTGTATGAAGATCCTATCGCCATAGCTACATTTGCAGCTATAGAGAAAGGTATATTTGTGTCCACTTCTGCAGGAAATGAAGGGCCTTATCTTGGTACCTTGCACAATGGAATCCCATGGGTTCTTACTGTTGCTGCTGGCACAATTGACCGTGAGTTCATCGGGAAAGTCTCCCTTGGAAATGGGATTTCAATCACTGGCTCGTCTCTCTACCCTGGAAATTCTACTTCCGGGAAAGTCCCGATTGTTATGAATAATGCATGCAAAAGCCTGGCGGACCTGAAGAAATTGCAGGGCAAGATTGTTGTCTGCCTGGACAGTAATCAAATGCTGAGTGACCAAGTTTACAATGTGCAAACCTCGAAAGTCGCCGGCGGTGTATTCATCACAAACAACACCGACTTGGAATTCTTTATTGAAGCTGAATTTCCAGCTGTTTATGTAGACCCTGAAAATGGCGCAAAAATCTTGGACTTCATCAGGAGTAACTCTGCTCCTAAAGCAAGCCTTGAATTTCATGTCACGCAGCTTGGAACAAAACCAGCGCCGAGGGTGGCTAGCTATAGCTCAAGAGGTCCGGCACAAAGCTGCCCGCAGGTATTGAAACCTGATCTTATGGCTCCAGGTGCCCTGATCCTGGCTTCGTGGCCTGAAAAGTCTCCGGTGACTAGTCTGGTTTCAGGCGACATTTTCAACAGCTTTAACATCATTTCCGGGACATCCATGTCTTGCCCTCACGCTGCCGGAGTAGCAGCTCTTCTCAGGGGTGTGCATCCTGATTGGAGCCCAGCAGCCATCCGATCATCAATGATGACTACAGCTGACATATGGGACAACACAAATCATCCAATAACAGACATTGGATTCAATGGAGATGCTGCAACTCCATTAGCTATGGGAGCTGGACATCTCAATCCCAACAAAGCCCTGGATCCAGGACTAGTGTACGATGCAGGGACTAGCGATTACATCAATCTCATTTGCGCCATGAATTTCACATCCCAACAAATCCAGACCATAACAAGAACATCTTCATATAGCTGCTCAAATCCATCTCTTGATCTGAACTATCCATCATTCATATTTTACTTCAGCGCCAACGGGACACACTCTACAACAAAAGAATACGCAAGGACAGTGACCAACATCGGGGATGGAACGACAGTTTATTCCGGGAAATTGGCGCCAATGGCTGGATTCAAAGTTACTGTAACACCTGACAAGTTAATCTTCAAACAGAAATACGAAAAGCAAAGCTACAAACTGACAGTAGAAGGTCCTTCAGAAGTCACAAAAGATCGAGTTTTTTTCGGTTCGTTGAGCTGGGAGGAAAACGGAGGTAAACAACACATTGTTAGAAGCCCCATTGTCGCCACTAGCCTAACAGTACAAACAGTGTCAGGATCATAAACTAACCTACACTGTACTGCTTTCCTTTAACATGTGATGAACAACCCCTCCAGGTATTACAGACAGTGAATTTGTAATAAACCTTCTTGTGGTGTATGAATCGCCAAGAACTTGAAAGACCATGTAAAATTTGATGATTTTATAATGACAGTTAAGGACAAAATATTGGAGCAGGAATACAGCTAATAGAACCACAAAAGAATGGCCAATTTGCCCTGTTTCAGTGGCCCTCAAGTCTGTCCTGTTGAATGAGATTGAGTATATCTCGTGAACTAAACAAAACAAAAAAAACCAAAAAAAAAAAAAACCAAAAACAAGAGAATTTTGGGGCAGGAAAACAATAAAACACATATTCAAAAGTGAATGATTGATTGAGTAATGTTTGTTTTTGCAACTTTAGAAATGTCTCTTTCATCTCACATTGAGGGTTGTTTGCTTGCACTGGGACAAAAGATTGGTTACACTATTAGCTTTTTCATTGATCTTTAATTGAATTGATCTTCCACATCTTCTCATAATAGAGATGTAACATCATCCTACTAAAAAGAACACATTATAAATTGATTGTATTGAGATATTTTTCTTCCTCCTTTTCTTGTTCTCATAGATTTTCTTTGTTTTGATGTTCATGAAGTATAAGTTGCCTTTGTCCCTACTCAAATGTCTACTTGCATGAGTACTCTTCTTTTCTTGTAATTATGTAATTATGTTTAGTTACTCTGTAACGAGTAGTCATATAAAAATCAATACATATTTAGATAAAGTGAAAAAATTCGATACTTTTTTAAATAAATCTAACACCAAGTTCGATAAATTAAGGTCTTTCTCGTCAAGATTCTATTTTGAATGTCAAATTAACAATGATGTGTGATTACTTGATAAAAGAATGCAATATTAGAATGGTTTTGATAGGAGAATCACTCAAACCACAAAGGTGTACTAGATAAGATGAGCCCTAAACTAAGGCTAGATAGATTGGTTGTTTTTTTTTATCCAAATGCCACAATAGTTGTAGCTGGATTTTATTATTTGTTTGGGAGTAATGCCAAAAAGACTTTTGTTTCAATTTGTTGCGTCACTCATTCAAATTAATCTAGGCACGATTATGTACGAAATTCAATTCATGCATGTTGTCCAAACTTTATGACCAAGAGGGACCCCCTCCATGCAAAATTACTCCAAAGAACTTAATATTAAACCAATAATTATAACAATCAAATAAATCATTGAGCTATTTTAATCACAAATTAATCATAACCCGACTTATATACTCGTTAGAATCACAATTCTACATAAAAAAATCACCAATATCTATCGTTAATATATTTAACTCATATTTCTTATGATTTCTTGATTTTCGTCGTTGTATAAATTTTACTCGATTTTATTTCTTTTTTGAAGCAAGATCATTTCATGTGTATTTTTATGTGTACAATAGACGTACACACGTATGTATTTGAATACCTTAACTTAAATCATTGACCAAAACAGAAGGCTAGGGGTTGTGTGTGTGAAATGAACAGTCAAAGGATGTTGCAACAAACCTTCACTATTCATTCTTGAAGTTGAAGCTCTGATTACCTCATATTCCAAATTGTTAAATTATTGGGGGATGATTTCCAATGTAGATATCCTCCACTAATCTGTCCCTTCTCTGCTCATATTTAATCAAAGATATTGGATTCTACCATCATCACTTTCTGTGCAGTCAACTCATGCTTTCCATAAACAAATATTCCATCCATTTCAATATATAAGTCATTTTCACATTTTAAAGAATTAATCAAAATATAAGTCATTTGTTTATTCTTACGAAATAATTCATTATTTTTACTTGATTATCCTTATTTAATTTACAATTTCATTAAAATTTGTATTTGTCATGAACTATTTCAAGTTATAACACTACTACGAAAAATGCACTGAATAAGGGTATAATAAGTTTAACAATTAAAAATTATGTAGATTTTTAAAAATTAATTACAGTCTTAATATATGTGTTTTGGTCAAAACCACCTATATATTGAAATGAAAGGAATAGTAATGCCTATGGTTTTGTTTGTTTAGATTTTTGAAAAAATTTTGTTGGCCATGTTATTTTTTTTAAATGATTTTTTATGGGAAAAAAATAAAGGGTTAAGAGTAATTGGACGATTATTTGGATATCTTATTTGTTATAAAAATATTAATTTTTTAAAAAATAATACTTCCTCCGTCCCATATTAATAGACGTTTTAAAGATTTCACTGTTATTAAGGAAAAGTAGTAATTACTGATTTAGTCAAATAAATTTTTCTCTTTTATCATAACTGGAAAAGGAAATTAATAGTGAAATAGGTAGTTGATTGATAGAGTTTAATACACTCACAAATTTTGAGAAGTGTAAAACAAGAAAAATTAAAAAATTACTTTGATAATGATAAAATATCAATTAATAAGGGACGACTTTCAAACCTTAAAATGTCTATTAATATGCGAGGGAGGGAGTAATCATATTTATTGAATTGAAATGGTATAAATAACATAATTTAAAAAAAATATGATTCGATTTAAATGGGTTGGTCAAATTTGCTATACAGAGAGCTGTAATATATTTTTTTATATTATCAAATGGTTTTTTTTTTTTTTTCTTTTTGGTTCTTGGGAAAAACATTCAGTAAGAGAATCTTTGGTTTTTTTTTCTTTTTGGGAAAAAACATGCATCAAGGTCGGGAATCCGCAAAAGAAGGAAACTACAGTAACAAATTGCACTATGTAAGATCCAATTATTTTTTATATGAAAATAATATGTTTAATTTTAATATAAAAATATATTTATAAGGGGATGTAAAAATCTCTCACATTCTTTCCTGTTACCATCGTCATTTCATTCTCCTTAAAAATAATAAATATAATTATTGTGTTATATGAAGAGATAAGAATAATTTAATGAGATAGAGTTTGTCCAAAAAAAAAAAGAAAAGAAAATTAATGAGATAGAGTTGATTTTTATTAGTTTTAAACAATCATAATTACGATGACATTAAATAGTATTGACATAAACAAAGGTCAATTGCTACTTAAAAATTTAATAGAATTTGGGTTTTATCCACATGGTCAGCCCTATTTATCCCTTTTCTCAGGTCTAAACTCGTCAGATTCACCAAAACATTATGGCACCGTTTATACAACGGTTTAAAGTATAATTTTAATGGAATATCATATTAGGGTTAATACTGTTCACGGGCAGAATGGACATAGGGCACTAATGGACACCATGACAAAGAAATTAAAAAAAAAAAAAAAAAAAAAAAACACCTGTCAAATTAATCAATAATTCCCCACGTTTCCATGGTCCATCAAAGGGAGATTCCGACTTATCGTAATTGGAGAGCCCATGCCCTAGAGTGTTAGTTAGTTAAGGACACCAAAGAATCAAATTTGAGGACAAAAATCCCCCACTTGTTTTCGTCGGCGTTGTTGTTATTGTGCCGGCGGTTCACAGAGTAATGAGTGGGAGTTTTGGAGGATTACATCTCCGGTGGTAATCCACCATTCTGGTTGTCAGTTTTGACGGACGGAGATTGATATGAGTTTTCCTTATCATCAAACTCTGGTCTACTTCTTGTCTTCTTCCTCAACTCCGGTCCCCTTCCATTGATGAAGCTGCAAGTGCAAGCAATCCATTATGTACCCTAGACAGATATATAATCGTGCCCACTTTTCAACTTAGGCATCCATCCAACTCTCCATTTGACAGAAAATTGGAACATGCATATCAATTTTCCATTTTCTTTTCTTTTCTTTTTTATTTCAATTTTGAGTTCAAATAAATGGTACACCAATGATCACTCTTGTCGATTTTTTTTGGCTAAAGAAATACATATATATGGTTGATTATTGGGCCTTTTCTTTTGTCCCATATTCGATTCAATATTTTTTGGAATTTTGATTTGGTGAAAATTTTAAAATTAAAGGTTAGAAGTTTTGAGGAAAATTTAAATTTTAAGTTGAAAGATTTGAAAAAAAGATGTAAAAAATAAAACGATTCGAATGAGCATCTGGCAATGTAAATAGGGCACACTGCTTTCTGAGTTATATATAATATCTTACTTCACTAGAATTATAAGTTATAATTGATTATTCTCGTACTTTAAAAAAATTATATATTTTTATATAATATTTTATATATTCTCATATGCTTAAAAGTGATGTATTTAAATTCAAATATATATATTTCTATAAATGACGTATTTTGTAATTATATTTACCGTAACATTTGTTATAACTTATATATTCTCTTGATATAAGAATTACAATTCATACTCATTTCTATTATTATCAAATTCATACCCTAAACAACTAAACTAAACACAACCTAAACGGATATCAAATTTGCTAGAGGAAGAATAAAATTGGATTGAAAATAATTCTCATGGGCCAGTTTGGAGTATAAACCCAAAGGCCTCTTGACAACCAAAGCAAAGCCCAAAACCGATGGGAAAACTTTATCCAATTATAGTTTTGTTTGTGGACATGTAAGCTGGTATCAACATTGCTTAAGCCCTAAGGATCTAAAGCGCTCGAGTAAAGTTTGGACTTTGGATCCACAATGATTCTTCAAATGACAGCCTTAAAAAATATATATTTTGCCCTCAAATTATATTACGAAATATATACAATTTAACACTAAAAATTCCAAAAAAAAAAAAAATTACTCATTTTCTAAAATATTTTACGAACGGAGTAAAAAAAAAAAAAAAAAATTTGGAGGTGGGAGTGAGAAATAAGAAGGGCGTTGGGAAGCATCTTTTGTTGCCTAAGGCAAAAGTTAAGGAGGAAGGCATGAATGAATTGTGATCCATAAAGGCTACAAACCCACAAGGCCATCATTTTTCAGTTCACATGGTTTCACATGTTGGCTTCATGTGGATCCCACTCACACTAAGGCCATACCAACACTCCGACTCGAGTTTAGAATCCTTAACAATAGATAGTATCATCAATCACTAGGTTATTACTTTATAGTTTCATTTTCACTTTAAATTTTTATTAAAACAGAAAAAGATACTCATAATCTAAGTTGAAATCAGGGTTTAGAGGGGAATATATTTAGTGATTGAACAGGTAAAATTAACATAATAACTAAGTTGTTTCCACAGAGAAAAAAAGATAAACTTATACCAAAATTTTGGTGTTATTTTTATTAAAAAGAATGAATAATCAAATCTCAAATTAATGAGTAAAATTTAAAATTAGAGTCATTTTACTTTACAAACTGATTTTTGAATATAATAAATTATTGTATTTTATTTTGTGACAAAATTAAGTTGGTCGAGGGGTTAGAAAACGTGGATGGAATGGAACAATGTGCTTATTCACTCACCGTAGCCAACGGAAGTGAGAGTTGCCAATGCCAACTGGGCTGGCTGGCTGGCAGCTGTCTGAGTCCTTTTACCCACCCGCCATTGCTTACTCATACCCACCGCTCTGCATATTTCCTCTTCTTCCCCAGCCTTAACCAAATTGCAAACCACTATAATTAGTAGTAATTCATCGTATTCAACAGCAATCCACCATAAATTACTGTAAAATCATCATTCCTAATTGTTTTTTTTAAAGTGTATACACCTTTTAAAGCATACAATTAAAACACCCTGGCAGCTTTCCTTTTAAAGAAACTCTTTTTGCTTTTTAGTCTGTCTAGTTCCTTCAGTCTATAACTATTATTCTTGTGCTTTCTTCTTGGTCGCCTTCCGATTTCGAAGATATCAAAGTTTTGATTTTGTTAAGGAAACAAATTTAAAGAATTGGGGAAAAATGCATGCGAAAACGGATTCAGAGGTGACGAGTTTAGCCCCATCTTCCCCGGACCACAACCGGCGTCCAGTGTACTTCGTGCAAAGTCCGTCCCGGGATTCCCACGACGGAGAGAAGACTACGACGTCTTTCCACTCAACGCCGATCCTCAGCCCGGCTGGCTCTCCGCCTCACTCTCACTCCTCTGTCGGCCGTCACTCCCGTGAGTCCTCCACTAGCCGCTTCTCCGGCTCATTGAAGCCGGGATCAAGGAAGATCAACCCAAACGACGGCGGATCGGGTGGGAACGGACTCCCTGGACGGAAAGGCCAGAAGGCTTGGAAAGAATGTGATGTGATTGAAGAGGAAGGGTTGCTTGAAGATGAAGGGTCCCAAAAATCTCTTCCTAGACGCTGCTATTTCCTTATATTTATTCTGGGCTTTATCGTTCTTTTCTCCTTCTTTTCGCTCATTCTCTGGGGTGCTAGCAAACAGCAGAAGCCCAAGGTCATCATGAGGGTTAGTACAATTTCAATTTCCTTGCATTTGATTGATTTTGCAAAAACAGGGATCTTTTCTTTTACTTCATTGGTACTAAAATTTGACTTGATTGTCCATTTTTTACTTGAAATATGATACTAAGTTTCTGATGAATGACCTTATCATTCTGCAATTTTTGCTTAATTGTATATTCATTTAGTTAAAGATGAGTTCTTTATGTCAGTTTCCAAACATTTGAGCTAAAAACTGTCAAGATATTATCTTTTTGCTCTGTTTAAACCCCACATAAACAAGTATCATCCCATTTCACAATCTAATGGATTTTTTGGGCTAAAAGTAAGATCTTTTTTATGTGTTCTTCATTTTGCTTTGCATTAAACTGGTGTTGAATTGTGTTTGGCAGACTATTACATTTGAGAGACTCGTGGTTCAAGCTGGTTCAGATGGTACAGGGGTAGCCACTGATATGATTTCCATGAACGCTACACTTAAATTCAATTTCCGCAACACTGCTTCATTCTTTGGTGTTCACGTTACATCAAGCCCTCTTGACGTTTCCTACTATCAGATCACAATCGGCTCCGGATCAGTAAGTCCCCACTGAATGATTCTCCAACTCTCCCCTGATTTTGCAGTTTCTGATCGCAATCTTTGGTGGGATTTTTGATTTTCACAGATGGAGAAGTTTTATCAATCACGCAAGAGCCAGAGAGCTGTGATTGCGTCGGTGATTGGGGAAAGGATTCCTCTATATGGAAGTGGAGCTAGTTTGAACACGCAAACTGGGACCATGACTGTCCCAGTGCCATTGAAACTGAACTTTGTGGTGAAGTCAAGAGCTTATGTCTTGGGTAAACTGGTGAAGCCAAAGTTCTATAAAACAATCGAATGTTCATTTACCTACGACCCCAAAAAAATTAACGTTCCTATCTCGCTAAAGAATTCTTGTACATACAATTGATGATATGGTAATGTGAAGCAATGGATGGAGTTGCCATATATTTAGCCCTTTTTTATGCTTCTTGAAATGGCGATTGACTGGGAATTTGAGACAATATTGGGAGCAAATATATATATTTATTTATTTTTCTGGGTATGGAATGGTTCCATTGTTTGATTGGAATGACTAAATTGGTTAGTAATACAGGCTGGATTTGGTTGAAATTTATTGAACGTGTTTTTTGACCCGCCGTTGGACTTGGAAGGAGGAGGAAGGCAGGATCATTAATACACGGTATTTGTCTGAAATGATTAGGTTAATACACAAGTAATCTCAACATGTCATTATCTCTATAATCTCTTACAATAATTAACGTGAATGTGATGTTATTATTATAATCTCTTATAATAAATGTGTCTTTTTTTATTTTTCTTCTATTCTATTAGTACAATAGTTTTTTTGCGGCCCACCGTTGTATTTGCTACAGTTTTTTGAGTATTTTCTTCCATTTAAAAGATGAGTTTTTGTCATATAAAAATCACGCAAATTATATCACATATAAATTACGGGTGATAATGGAATATCGACTTCGGCCAGTATCTTGACAATTGTGAGTATAGTAAGACTGGTCCAAGCAAGACAGAGACAAAATCCGATTAACCAGAAGAGGGCATATGAAATGAAGTAAAGGCAGGAGTTTAATCTTCTGTAATCTTATAAAATTCAGAAAAAAATCTATTTCAAAAAAAAAAAAAAGGATTTTATAAACTCATTTAAAGCGATATTCAAAATACAATCGTATGAAATTTTTAGTTACGAATTTAGAGTTCAAAATTTACGAAAGGTAAGAATGTCCCGTTTCATTTAGCTGTTTATTATTATAAATACAAACCAAACTCTCAATTTCGTTCCCAATTGAGTTTGTAATACACAAACCATATAAAAATCAAATACAATTTAAATATATATATATATCATATCAAATATAGTAGAAACAAGTCATTTAAATTTATATATAAGGGCTTGATGAAGGTAGTCCTCTCCTCTGTCTCATTTCAAAGGGTCCATTCTACCAACTCCTACCCAACAAACTACCTATTCACCAGGCCCAAATACATCCAACCCATAAATAACGATATTAGCGATTTCTGAAAACTAAAAGGACCAATCAGCAAATTGGAAAGAAGAATCTTCCTCCGCCGAACCACTTCCAGAAATTTCCCAAACAACCCCCCAACCTCCTCCTCCTCCTCTGTCCGTCCCTCTTTCTCTCTCCAGCTATGGCTTTTCCTCTGCACCACTTCCTCCAACAACAACAACAACAGCAACAACTTCAGCCACCATCTTCGAAGCCATTAAGGTGAGATTTTTCTGGGTTTCCATTTCTAGCTCATTTACGGTTACGTATAATCCCCAATATGCTTATTTCTTAATTTCAAGAACCCTTTTTTTTTTTTCCGGTACTCAGAGACATTTATACAAACATGGACGCCCAGATTACAGCGCCGGTGACATACTTCAACGGTCTTAATCTCCCTGATCAATCCCAACATCCCCCTTATGTCCCTCCTTGTAAGTATTTTTCCGATGAATGATCATTTCTTTTTTTAAATTAATTTGAATTTCTGACGAAAATATTTCAATTCCTTTTTGGGATCTTTTTGAGCCCAGTTCAAGTGATGGGTTTAGCGCCATCAACGATGGAGGAACAAGGAGGAGGGGCGGAATTGCAGTGGAATTATGGGTTCGAGCCGAAGAGAAAAAGGCCCAAAGAACAAGATTTTATGGACAATAATCATCATAATAATAATTCCCAGATGTCTTCCGTGGATTTTTTACAGGCTAGATCAGTGTCTACAGGGCTGGGCTTAGCTTTGGATAATACTAACAACAATAATAACTGTACTAAACCCTGGTTGGCTTCTTCCGGTGACTCAGCCTTTTTAGGGGTTGTGGGTGATGAAATTGATCGGGAATTCCAGAGGCAAGATGCTGAGCTTGAAAGATACATTAAAATTCAGGTATGTTATGTTATTCTTTTGGTAGTATCTTTGGTAATGTATTAGGAAAGTTTGAAACTTTTTTGCTTGGTTTTACTTTCTTTGTGCATTTTATTGGTGTATATTCTGCAATGGATTCAGGGTAAAGTTGTTTATTACTTACTAAAATATTGAAAAAAATTCATAATCCACTATGTATTATTTAAATGACTGTTTTTGGTGAATTTTTGAGTTGAGACACTTTCATGAGCTGTTAGTGTCATTATGATGTATTTATGATTTTGGCCTCTTTTTTGCGAAGCGCTAATGGTTTAAGGTGATTTGCTAAAGTTGAAGAAAAAAGGTTCTTTATCTAATGGAAAATAAGCCAAGTTTTCCTTTTGTTTCATTGTTATTTTCCTATCTGTGTAGTATTACTGTATTTTTTATGTTTTTGTTGCATTCTGGTGGGAGTATGCACTTGTGTTGGAGGAAAGTTATTTTTGTTCATCCTGCATTGTCTTGGCAGTTTAACAACTTTTTACTGCAATCAAAGGTTTTGCATAGGAGTATGATTTAGAGTTCAGATGTCAAAGAGGATCCTTTTGGGGGGAATTTACCTTGATATTGTGAGTTTAGAAACATGGAAATTGAGATCATGCTGTACCTTTGTGTGCATTTTGATCCCGAATGTCTCCAACATCAGTTCATCTTGCCGAAGTGTATGAATTGGTACACTGTTGTGTGCTTGTAATGATGTTTCTATTATTGATATAGTTCGACCTTTTCTATTGTCTAAAAGGGTGATCGGTTGAGGCAAGCTTTAATGGATAAGGTTCAGACAAACCAACTCCAAACTATTGCATATGTTGAAGAAAAGGTTCTTCAAAAACTCCGTGAAAGGGATGTAGAGATGGAAGACATTAACAAGAAGAATATTGAACTGGAGTGGCGAATGGAGCAATTGGCCCTAGAGGCAAATGCATGGCAACAGCGTGCTCAATACAATGAAAACATGGTGAAAACTCTAACTCTTAATATACAACATGTCTTTGCACAAAGTAGAGATAGTAAAGAAGGTTGTGGTGATAGTGAGATAGATGACACAGCCTCTTGCAATGGCGGGATTCTTGATTTTAATCTGCTACGGAAGGATGCCAATGATACGAAGGAGTTGATGACTTGTAAGGTTTGTAGAGTGAATGAAGTATGCGTGGTTTTATTACCTTGTAAGCATCTATGTGTGTGTAAAGAATGTGAATGTAGGGTCAGTCTTTGTCCCTTGTGTCAGTCACCTAAGCACACTGGCATGCAGGTTTATATATAACCACGAAGGTAAACAGCTAATGTAATATTCTCACGTCCATATATGAACTGGTTATTATAAGTTGGCATACTCCACGTAGAAACTTGTGCTTTTGTGCCTGAATGCTTTTGGTGTTCATATGTCTATCTATTAATAGTGTTGGAAAGCTTAATCGGCATCAGTTTAGTACTAGCTTGTTTTGCTTAAACAAACTCAAAATGCTGTACACTCTATTTGCTCTTTGCGCTGACATGTGGCCGATTGACTCCGTGTCAGCTTATGTATCGATGTTAGTTTTTCGCAATTTAATACCCATCTGAATCATGACTTGGCACTGTGTTTATGTTAGTTTTTACCTTGCTGGCTGGTTTGTGTAGTTAAACATTTCATACCTTTTTGCATCTTCCACTACATTGGCCATTACTATTTTCAGACATGTTCTACTTGTATTATTGATACTAAGGCTTTTTAGGCTTGTTATTGAAGAAGACAGTATGCAGAATGGTACTCTTTATGTAAATGGTTTTTGCTGTCTGTGATGATGCTTGAATATGTAGCATAATAAGAACATTTATGCAAAAAACTGTGACTAAATTGGATAAAATGAAGCAGCGGTCTTGTGCCCAGCATTTCATTTTCCTTGCAAGAGCGGATTTGGATATTGGCTCTGGGCTTTTCTTTTTCATTCTTATGTAAACGGGCTACAGGAAGGCCCATTAGTCTGGGCTTGAAAGATGCACTCTCCCAAGTCCAACAAGGCGAACCCTTTTCAGAGCCTCTTTGTTTTCTTTTTTTTTTGGGCCAGATAGACTTATAACAGGGTGATCCAACCATGGATATCGGGTTACCATGTCCTATCTGAAACCGAAAAAACTTGGCATGGGTCGGGTCCATCCATCTTCTAAAGAAGCAACTGGCAAGCACAAACATAAGGATTAAGGACTGAACATTCCCATGCAAATTACCAAATTGCCAAAGACCGAACTTTCCTTTGCGACGACTCTAAAAGAGCAAAGTCAACTTAAGAAAGAGACACCTAGGACCAGCGGATGAGGACACTTTTGTTCATTTTTAACTAGGAAGTAACAACAAATTGTAAGAAAGAGCTCGTGTACCTCCTCCATTTGCTAATTTGGCCTCTACCCTTTTGAAAAGGACTTCGGCCTAACTGTTAAGAACCTTAGGTTTATCAATTTTCTGGATAAATTATTATGTGACATAAATCTCTTACAAAATATGATCGAGAAGTATCATAAGAGAAATTTAACATCAGTGCTTTCTCAGTTACGGTTAGTATATACGCAAAGATTGGGGATACGAGTGGTGCTAGGGCACAAAGGAACGTGATGAGGGAGCAGGAGGAGGAACAATGTACTTGATTATTCATTAAGGACCTACAGAGAAAGGAGGGGAGATCGTGAAAGCAAGAATAGGTAACTTTGGCAAAGGGAGAGTATCTATAGAAGGCGCATATATTTTGGGTTCCAGAACAAAATCCACATTTGCATTGCATGCCCCTCCATGGCGAAGTGGAAGTTTAGAAAGGCCATGCACGTACCCCACTTCCTGATAACAAAATAAAATTCTCTCTGTTTTTTATAACTACGTATACTTGTAGAGATGAGTGTGACTACTCCTCCACAGAGAAAACCAAAAAAAAAAAAAAAAAAAAAAAAAAAAAAGAAGAAGAAGAAGAAGAAAAGAAAAGGAAGGAGGGAAAAGAAGAGCTTTATGGTCAGCCTTATAGGGGAATAATACTGGGAAGAGGGTCTTTCTTTCCTTTGCAGTTTCCATCAAGAAGATCGATGATCCGATAGAGTGATGATGTGGAGGAAGTGCGAGCAGAGCAGTACAATATTTTGATTTTTTATCCCTGTTCACCAACTGTTTGATAAAATTTTCCTTTTGTGTAGATGTGGGAGCTGGCCCTTTTAAAGTTTTGACGGGACAGACAGAGAGGGAGAGATCGATCATCGATCTGGGCTGGCTGGCTTTGGATTGGGAGTTGTAAGGCTAATAAGGTAGTGGAGATGGGAATAATAATTGGTAATAATTCAAGATTTGTAAGAAATAATGATGGAGGAAGCATATTCACTTTCCTCTTTGTCATCACTTTCTAAGGCATGATTAGGCTAAAGTTCATACCCCCTTTCAAACCTAATTCTTTCCATTAAATTTATGAAAAACTAACCGAACTCAGATAGTTATAAAAAATTCTTTTTATATTATGAGAAAATTTCTTACTTTAGGTATTCGATGATTGTAAATTCGTGAGTTTGACAATAGTGATTTTAGGAGTTATGTTGTTTATTTTGGTGTTGTGGCATATTGCTAGTTTGAAATTAAAATAGTTGGTCGTATTAAACCTTGCATGCCAAGTTTTGTGTTCCTTTTTCTGTTTTGGTCGGGATTTCCGCTGGTCCCCTAATGATAATAATAATTAAAGGGGATACAAGGGTGAATCATTAGGCCATTTTACCCCAATAATGTATTCCAAGTAAGTTCTAATTAAAGCTAACTATACCATAAGTAAGGTTTCCCAAATTAAGGGCAAGAAGCTTCTCATCACCTCAAAAAATATTCATTTTCCGTACTTACTCTTTAGCTTAAATTTTTTGGTTCGAGTTTGAATATCTCCAACATCGGATTTAATAAAAAGATTGAAAACGATCTAAATTAGTTAAAATTATTTAGTTTTGGAAATAATTTATCTGACTAACGCAAAAAAAAAAAAAAAAAAGGAAAAAATTACCCTAAACCGAAATTTAAAATTTTTTTGGTTGATGAATTAAGGCCCCTCCAAAATTAAAAAGAAGTAAAAATAATAAAAACGAAAAAGGAGGGCATAATTCCACAGATGATTCAGCAACTTTGCACTTTCCCCAAAATCGATACACCGATCAATAAATACCCAATCAACGACTGTAAAAATTCCATCTCCAAATATTTTTAAAATTTTTATTATTTTCCTATGATGAGATATTCATTACCCCAATCAAAAAAATTATAGTAATTCATAGTAGTATCCAGCATTTTAATAATTGGACGTCACGAGGGAAACCCCAAAAAATTCCTCCCTTTTTTTAAGCATGCTTTGTTTGTAAGAAGTAAATTGACGTAAGAGGAGAGGGGTGGGGGTGGGTCATATCCTTCCTTATGCCATGCAAATGATGATGATGATGATCAAGATGATGGAGGGACCCAATTCAGAGGTTTTCTTCATCATCACCATTAGAATCCATCCCTTGGATTGAGGAATCATGAGATGGACGATGATGATGACCGCATATACTCGAATATTACACCGTGAAATTTACAGCGATAAGATTGCGAGCCACATGAATTAACCGTCATGATCATTCTACCCGTAAAACAGAATCGTTATATAAAAGTTATTTAAAAGAAACAATTTTTTGTGAGGAGGGTTAGTTCATCTTTGAAATTTTGTCTTCAGAACTGTGAAACTTAAAATTTAACAATACAGCGAAGGTATATTTCTATAACATTTTTTTGTGAGAGGTTAGTTCCTGGTTGAAATTTTGTCTTTATAACTTTGAAACTTAAAATTTAACACCGCCACATAATTATACTTCTATATATCAATAATAACTACTTTTATTTATAACTTGCAAAGTATAGAGACTACATATATCAATAATGTCATTTGTTGACAAGAGAGTTGTGACCCACTAATTGATATTTTCCATTTAAAATAATAGGTATTGAGTTCAAGTCATGTTAGACTACGAACAATGGTTCTCCGCCAATCATGACAGTTATATTGGTCTTTTATCTGATTTATTTTAAGTTAAACTCTTGTCATAAATAAATTATTTAACATCAAACAATCCGAACACAACTAGAATTCATTGTCCAAATTCCATTTGAATATTATTTGTCATAAACTAAACACGAAATAACAAATAAACTATAATTGTTAAATTCTATTCTGATTAACTTTGATTTAATATTACCAACAAGAACAGTGATTCAGAACTGAACTAGAGTGATAATACTAGGAGGAGGAGGAGGAGCAGCCTTGGGTGAAAAGATGGGACCGGGGAAGCATGTAATTACAAGCTTTTTTGGTTATGGTTGTTCTTTAACGTTTATGAACCACAGTATAAAAAGAAGAGAAGGAGAAGAAGAAAAAGAAGGTGATTGCATGTGATCCAACAGCCTTTATGTTCCCCTCTTCAAACCAAGATTTATATGCAGAGAGAAAGAAAGAGAGCGATTTAAACCCACCATTCTCTCTGTCTTTTTTGATATTCGGTGGCTAAATACTTTCATGTTAAATCATGTTTTTATTTTTTTCCTTCTTTGAGGTCATATCATGTATATACTCGATCCATGTGTTTTAGGTTTTTTTTTTTTTTTTTTTTCGTCCTAACTTGTAGTATAAATAGGTCCATCTTCCAGGAATTATGGGGTTCAATTTTAAAGAATAATCATGCATAACCTCCCTAGTTCGGTAAAAATATGTAATTTTCATTCCTTTTTATCAATAACAATAACTAATTTTTTCGTTGAGTCTTATTGAGTGAGATAGTAGGTTTAAGCATTTAAAATTGCTTCCGACCGAATGTAGAATTGAAACATGAGAGGATGAACCATTTTCATTTAGCTTCGTCCCTTAAAACGGTATGTTTGTTAGTCGATGTAAAATGCAACTAGATAAACGAGAATTATCTTGTTTATTTGTACAAAATATACAGGATAATCCATCTGTTACCTTCTTTTTTAGGTCAAGTTATTCGAGTTAAGTATTTTTACTTGTAACTTTGTCAAAAATGTCTGCCCTTCATTCATAACTCCATGTGGACGACAAGATACCAAAATAATTTGTCAAACTCAATTAGACCAAGTCAAAACTCTTCCTAAATAAGGGTTTCCTTACCATGGAAGTGTCTTCAAACAAAGATAAGTGAGGAAGAAAAGTGGAGGAGAAAAAAAAAGTGGGGGGAGAAGAGGAAGGGGAAGGACAATGAAAGAAAGACGAGTCTTGTTGTTCTCTACTTTTAATGTAAATATATATCTTTAAAGGGCTGTTTTTTATTTTTTTATTTTTTCAAAAAAAAAATGTGCTTTCTTTCTTTCTTTATAGTATTTGAAAAAAAACAACAAAGAAAGCCATGCAAGTCAAGATTCTATCGCCAAAATGGCCTTTGGTTTGGTATGGGAGGAGCCCTTTTTGAGCTGCTGCTGCGTTAATCAGAGGAATTTTTTTCTTTTATAAATTTTTTTTCTTCATGGAGGGTTGAAGGAATGTAGTGCTTTTTGTTGGTGTGGCTAAAGGAACTTTTGCATGGCGACCAACTCCCTCCTTCTCCTCCATTATTTTAATCAATCTTCTGTTCTTAGATTCTCTCCTATCTAATCCAAATTATAATACTACTGCTACACATTCTTCAGTCAAATATGTCTTTTTCTTTCCTAACTACTCTATTCCTTTTATATTTATTTTAATTTAATAAATAAATTTATTGTTAAAAATAAAAGTGATATGAAGTAGTGATTGTTTAGAAGTATATGAATTTAGTTTTATTTTTATAAAAAGATGGCCATGATTGTAAGGTTTTCTTCTTTTTTCTGGGAGTAATTTTATGTTGTAATCTTTTTCTAAAGTTTTATTATTAAAAGGACAATCAATCTCACCTATCCCTATTACTATAACAAACATTAAGACAGTTTAGTTTAAACTATTTGCTAAAGAAAACATGCCCAGATTCAATTACGATATGTTTGGATAACCGACTCATGACTCTGACTCTCCTATTTGTATAAATTTTTTATTTTATTTTATATTCTTTTCAGTTATATCGAGAATTGTCGTAAATTTGTGAAGAGACAAATGTCTTATCTCTCCTCTAAATTAAAATTTTGTTATTAAATACTTTAAAAAATTTGTTATTAAATATTAAAATATAATTTTGAAATAAGCGAGTAAATTAGTAGCTATTTAGTATAGATATTAATTATTTATGAAGGAAGTAGAATAATTTTTTGTGGACTTTGAAATCAGAATCTGACGTGCTGTGAGTATCATAAGGCACCTGTTATGGGGAGTTCTTGAGAGACTCATCCATCATCAGTAATGACATCTCTCTCTGGCTGCCACAAAGTACTACTCCCATCTTTTCTGATCCTTCATCCTCACCTTTTAATTTCCTCATTTATGATTTTAGCATTACAACTCGTTAAACTATATTACGGTGATCATACGGTAGGTGATGTTCTGTGAAAAATAGCTCGATGATAAGATGATCAAAAAGTTTTTTTCCTTGGGAATGGGCCGAGTTGGAGGCACAAATTCAATCCTCTACTTCAAGAAGAACAAGAAATGCTTGAAAAATCAGTGATTGAGATTTAAAATGTTATTTTAATTGTGGAGTAAAATGAACTTAATATAAAATATAAACGGACTATTATATATCGCGTGTGTGGAATAGGGTCAGGATCGGTTTGGATAACAAAATATAAAGAACTGAATGTGGTAATCAGGGCATGGTAAAAAAAGGTTTTTATGTGTTTTTTTTTTTTTAAAAAAAACAGTAAATAGATGAAGAGAGGGGAGCGTTGAATATGGGGTTGAGTTGGGTTCTGAAATGGAAGAGTCCAAAATGCAGGGGGGAGCAGAGGAAGGCTCCATTTTACACTGATTTAGTTGAAACAATGAAAGGACAACAAAAGGATGGAAATAAGAATAGGTAAGTAAGTGTGGTGTGGTGACACTCTCCCCCTAGTCCTCCCCCAGTGATAGAGAAAGACAAACCGATACCTTGTCTTTTCCATTTATATCACTTCTCCACTTCCCCGTGGGGCTCCCCTCCTCCCTCTTCCTTCCCTCGTGACCCTTTCATTTTCTGCAGCTTCTCCACCATTGTTAAGATGCAGCAGAAGAGAGAGAGAGAGATGGCATTAAATATTAATAATAATAATGGGAAAAAAAAAAAAAAAAAAAAAAGAGAAGGGCAAACGGACAAGAGAGAGTGCGAGAAGAGACAGAGCAAAGAACCTTGTAGCTTGTCCTTATGGAATACTCATTTTGATTCTTCCTTCCCTTTTCATTTTTCTATTGTTTTCTCTTTCTTCTCCTTCTTCTTCTGCTTCGTATTGTTATTGTTTATTATTATTGTTGCAGAGTTTGAAGAAGATGTATAGTTTATTATTAGAACCACACGCATAAAGAGAAAAAAACAAAAGCATGCATTTCTACGCATTTAATATTGGGATGTCTTTTGTTTTATTCTTTTGTATTCTTGCTAGATACACTTACCAAATCACTACTCCACAACACTAGTCTAGGTTTAAGAGAAGGTCTTTTTTTTAATACATTATTTGTTTATCCTTATTCTGTCTGTGTTTTAAGCTGTCCTTCCTCGGAATTCCCCCCACGTTAATACTATATTTTATTAACGTAATCAGTAATCACCCGCAAATAATCTTCAGATTCGACACTTAATATTCAAGAAATTGCGTTAATACGATTAATTTTATCGATAATAAAACACTAATTATTTATTTGTTTGGAGCGGTGGTCATGTGAGGGGGGAGGGGGGGGTTTGCGGGGGTGGGGTTCACTTTGGCTCTGTGTTTTTTTGGACATGATATTATTAGAATAGAATCTTCCTGAACTCTTTTTTCTCCTCTCTGGTCTTTTAGCGCCTGTACAAAACTATATTTTTTCTTTGTATTATGGAGTGGAGCTCTGGTCTACCCTTCACTTCTCTGCCCCCTTTTATAATATACATACTATCTCTACATGAAACAAGGATACTGTAAGAAAATCCACTGATTGTGATGTGGGCTCCTACCCTATCCATTTGTGTCTCCCCTTCCTTTCCACCCACCTTCCAAATTAACGTTGTTTTATGAACTTTAACATCAATTTGTTTTGGCTACATGGTAAATGGTAACTAAGGGCTTTGGAACTTTTCAGGAATCTATGTCCTTTTTTATTAGGATTTGCGATAAGATTCATTAAAGTGTGTGATAGAATTTAAACGATGTTTCACCTCTATTTACAAATCAGGTGAATAATGAATTATTGTGTTCAAGACTTAGTTTTACCCACTAAACTAAGTTAGATCTAACCTAGTAACTTCATCATGATATTGTAAAACGGTTTGGTCATTTAATTAAGTTTTCGGCTCGGCCTATTCCTCTTAAAAAAAAAAAAGAGAAATTAAAAAAGAAATGAGTCAAGAATCCGTCAAACTTAATGAGTACAAAGCTGCAAATAGTATAGTCAAAACTAATCTTAACTTCTTGCATGCACAACTACTTTAGAATCTAATTAACGTTCAACAAATCAAGCTAATTAGTTAGTTCTTGATGTTGAAGGGCTGAGATTGAATGATAGGTAATCATTCATCCTTCATCAGTTGTTGAAAATTTGAATTTTGTATTGAGTATAGAGTAGTTTTAAATTTTTCAACCACTCATCTTATCTTTTAAAATGTTCACGATTCAGCAAGAAAAATTATTGGTGGTTATTAAAATTAGACATGCGTCATGCATATGTTCTTAAAACATTTGATAAATTAACTAGGAAGAGTACTACGTAAGATCTAGATGCCAGCAGCAAAGCTTCGTTGAATATATTCCAATGGCTCCAAAATCCAAATACGCCATTAATGCATGTGAAAGATATTCCCTTCCATGGAAGCTATCTAAGCTAATAAGCATATTGTAACATGAATTAAGGGGAGTACTAAAAGGCTGGTGGCAAATGGGAATATATCAAAATAATGTAAGTAGATATAGAAAAATCCAAACCAAGGATCACGAGAATGGCAAACCAAAAACAAATCACAGTTCTTTTTTTAAAAAAAAAAAAAAAAGAAAAAACAGGACCTTCTGTCTCCATGTCAGCCGCTGAAACAATTCAGAGAAGAGAGGGGAGCCCTCTCCCATGGCAGAAAACGAGACCCTTTTGAAAAAAAAAAAAAAAATTGGTTATGAAGGACCCCCTGGAGGGAGAGGGGGGGGGTTAGGGTACAGTACAACATATGAAGTAGTTCTATATTTATATATATGTGTGTGTGTCGAACTTATTAGGTTCAGGCACGAAGTACTAAGATGCAAAAACAAAGGAAGAACAAACAACGGAAATGACCAAAATGAGAGGAAGTTTTAAGAACTACTTGCCCTTATGATCAGGCTCTGAGAGAAGCCATTTTCGTCTTTTGGCTTGCAAAAATTCAACATTATTGGAACTCGAAGAAACTAGTAAGTACTGACAACGTTGTTTGCTTTCGTATTATATTATTCCTATGTTTTATTATTATTATTATTATTATTATTATTATTATTATCGATCCAGTTCTTCTTCTTCCTATAATCTTTTGAATTTGAAGAATTAATCTTAAACTAATCAGCGAAATTTAAAACTGAAAACGTCACGTGCTAAACAGATCCAACTCCCATTTGATAAAACATTGATACTCTTTCGAATCCATGTGGGCTGCCATTGAAATTCTGATCCTCAAACACAGCCACCCCTCGATCTTAACGATTTTCTTTTATATATCTCTAAGACGGAAATTAATAGGAGCCCAGTGACTAATATCATAATAGGTGACTAACGTAGCGTCTTATCGAACGTGATATCTGTAACTGATTATGTTTAATTGTAACATTTTCTGGGTGATTGTGCAATACGATAGAGTGATGATTGAGTAAAGAAAAGCATCTCAATGACTAATATCATAACACGGGACTAACATAATATTTTATCGAACGTAATATCCATAATCGATTGGGCTTTACTATAACATTTTTTAGGAAGAGGTGAAGTAAGATAAGGTGGTGATGGAGTAAAGAAAAGTATCCAGTGACTGATATTATAATACGGGACTAACATAATATTTTATCGCACGTAATATCTGTAACCGATTAATTTTAATTGTAATGTTTTTTTATGAGGGTGGTGAAGTAAGATAGGGTAGTGGAGGTAAAGAAAAGCATGGAGGGGTAATAATGGTTGCAATATGGAGATATGGAACTGAGCAAATGTGGAGAACAGCCTTAAGATGAAAAAGATGGGAAAGTTATGATAAGCGTGGGGAAGTATATACAGTTATAACCTTGCTTTCCCAATAATGACTATGATTGCCATGTCAAAATAATCAGTTGGGGTATCTTGGCTGTTATAATTACCCATCATTTTCCTATTTTTTAACTTTGGGGCCATCATACGTCCCTACTACTTACTACTGCTCTTCTATCCTTGTAAATATTTTTGCCTCTAGTGACATTATACTATTAGTGACAAATCAAGAGAGTCTTAGAAATTTAACTAGGAAACTCTTTTAGTTGAATTGTTTAAAATTGGAATAAGAATGAGTATGATAAAAGTGAAAATAAGTATAGATTTAATTATTTAAAATTATTATTATTTTTAATATTTGATTAGTTGAAAGAATCAGAATCAAAATTAGAATGTAATCCAGTAAAACAAAATTAAGAGAGTCAAATGTGATGAAACCCCAATATTTAAAAATTAAACACAATTTTTAGTTCTCGTACCCAAAGTGAAAGCTGCAATAGTACCTAATTCTTAATATAAACGTCTCTATATTATGTGTTAGGTCTACAACTCTAATGTCTCAAGGAGGGCGGTTTTTTTTTTTTTTTCAAAAAAATCATGAACTTGTGCACATTATTTCTATTTTTGTGCTCTCAATAAAAATAGCATTATTTGAAAAAAAATTAATCTTTTTACTTTTTATGAAATACACAAGATCAATATATAATCGTACCAAATGTATTTTTTTTAACAACAAAACTTTAGGAGCTAACTTCTTCCCTTAATTAGGTATATGTTGCCGCATGTAGAATAATGCGTGGTTGCATATTTTCCCATGAGAAAAAAAAAAAAAAAGGTTCTATTTCTGTAGTAAAATTTTGATTTTTGTTACCCCGGTCTCGTTAGCTAAGACATAGAAAAGACTTATTTATTTATTATATTATTTTAGTTTAATAAAGCTAATATTTTTGTTTCAAAAGATTGAGTAAATAATAAATAAGTAAGACGAGTGATAAATGTTCTAACAACTCAATAATTGATAATCACTGTTTAAATCTAATAGGTTGAACTTTGAATTCGAATTCGAGTCTTTCAGATTTAATTTCTTTTAAAAAATGTAAAACAAATATATTATAGTCTAAATTTGAGTTTTTAAAAAATAAATATCAGAATATATATCAATAATTTTTTTAAAAAATAATAAAAGAGTAATCCAGAGAAGTTGGGAGGGGAGTGATGGAGAATGGGAATATGAAGAGAGAGGAAAGAGAGGAAGAAGAAGCCAAGAAGAAGAAAATAAAAAGTGGGAAGTTTTTGAGAGGAAAGAAGAAGAAGAGGAAAACATTAGAAATAGAAGAAGAAGAAGAAGAAGAAGAAGAAAATGTGGTCAGGGCTGGTGAGGAGTGAAGGAGTAGGCAACAGCTTTAAATCCCATCACGTCCTTCGATGTATCCTTTACCTTATTATCTGCAAACTCAACGATGCTCTCTTATACATTTAGTATCAGTTTGTATTCGAAAAAGATGGGGGATGGATTCCACTTTCACACACACACACACACACACACACACACACACACACACACATTACAATAATATAATATATATATATATATTAATACTAGTACTGCTAGAGAGAGAAAGTAAGAACGTGTGTGAGTGTGTGTGTTTTTGAGAAGCCATTAAAGAACAAATAGAAAGCTACAAAACGTAAAAGAGGACACTCGTTTGACGTGAAGCGGATCAAAACTCTGAGAGAACCCACCCACCTTCTTCTTCTTCTCCTTCTTCCCCTTCCGTCTTCTTCTCCATTTATTCCATGCATTCATTTCATTCCCTTTTTCTTTTCTAACTTAAACTTATTTGCCTTTTGCCCCCTCTTCATCTTTCTTCCTTTCAATATCCCCCCCCACCCCCATCCACCCTCCCCCCTAGCTTCGCACAAAACAAAAGCCAACTTAATTATGTAAATTGTATCATACTCTATTCTATAATATTCATATTTGAAAAATAATATATTTTTATATAACATTTGATGTATTAAAATGTTATTTATTTTTATGTGATATTTGATGTATTCTAATGTTACAAATGATATAATTTTTTAATTATATTTAATTTAATATTTATTATAATTTAAATATTCTCTTGTTGGAATTGTACTTTTTTTTTTTTGAAACAGCCTTGTAAGTCCCAGCGAACAGGGTAGGCCGGTGGGATTAAGTCTCAGCAAACAACGAACAGGGTAGGTCAGTGAATTACTTACCTAGCCCTCTTATTAAAAACTATCGTAACCTTCCACCCATCCTATATTATACAGGCACTAATATTCTGTAGAGTTATAAATATTACAGAAAAAAAAAAAACAAACTATCTATATTGAAGGAGAATACCTGAAACCCCTCGAGCATCCAAAGCTATTAGACCTTTTAAACGTCCAGGCAATTGACCCATGTGATCAAACTCACAAACCTTCTCTTAAAATCTCAATTTCGATAAGTAATCAGCAGGACAATTACCTTCTCTGTAAATATGCTTAATCTCTCCTCTCATTTGTGTCATGATCAAACAAATTTCCTCTAACCATGGTGGAGTAGTAGAGTATTCTGCAAAAAGTATGACATAATAGTTGAATTATATCCATTTTAGCTTGGTTGTATTTGAGATTTTTTTTTGTTTTAAATAAAAAAATTCAAATATATAAATTGATTAACAAATTGGGGCATTCTTTATTCTACATTCATCTAGAATTTTTTTAAAAGAAAAAAAAGGTGGAAGCGATAATAATTGAGAAGGAAAAATATATAGTACAAAAATTGTACAGACGTACATAGGCCAAAAAGAAATGAAGCTTTAGGCAGGTTGTAACAGTACTATCAGCTACAATAGCCTACTCATTTCTCAGGTTTCTGCTACGACTAGCTAATCACCATCCTCCTCTTTATAAGACAAATTTCCCTCATTAAATTCACACCCCAAATTGATGCCAAAAAACATAAAAATGGTGCCACCATCAATTCCATACACCACGCTCTTCATTTTGTAGTATTAAATAAATATAGTTCATTTTTTCTTATTTATTACTAATTTCTTATAACATTTTGATAAAAAAATATAAATAAAATAGTAATTCAGTTGGTAATAATAAAAAAATAAACTTTTTTTAAAGAGGATTTACATATATTTTTATACTCTTTTTATCAATGATAAATAAGAAGGGTCAATCATTACATTACAATTTTTTTTTTTTTTTGGATGCTATAAATATTCACTTCTTTTTTTATGTTGTGTGTAAAATCAAATTAATTTAATTTAATACGTTTGTTTCTCATAATAATAATTCAATTTACAAAATAGTTTATTTTTAATTGATATCTATTATTTTATTTTTAATATCTTAATTTATCGTGATTTTTATACATTACGTTTTGAATTAGAAGAAATTAAGAGAAAGCGGGGATAGTGCGTGTAGAATGTGTACTGTGTGTGTTGTCACGGGTTTGTCTTGAAAGACCCTTAAATTTCAGAGTCCTAGACAGACAGACACATATTCCTCTCTCACTTCCTCACTTAACCGAGGCGCATCTCCGCCCTCCCTCTCCCTAACTATATAAAAAATCACCCACTCCCAAAACCCCAAACCAACCCCACCCCTCGCCCCTACGAACGGACGCTATATACCCCCTTCCATTTTGCCATTTTCCTCCACTTTTCTTTCTCCATTCCGCCATTTTTTCCGCCTCCAAAATGGCCCTCATGCTTGATAACTGCGAAGGCATATTGCTCTCACTCGACTCCCACAAGTCAGTTCCGGCTCCATTCTTGACCAAGACCTACCAACTCGTCGACGACCCGGCCACCGACCATATAGTTTCTTGGGGCGAAGACGACACTACTTTTGTTGTATGGCGCCCTCCTGAATTCGCTCGGGACCTCCTCCCTAACTACTTCAAGCACAATAATTTTTCTAGCTTCGTCCGCCAGCTCAATACCTATGTAAGTCTTCAGTCTAGGTTTTGATGTTGATGATCCCACTACATTTTCTGGATGGAACTATGAACAAATCATCATGAATATCAAGAAATTTGTTTTTTTTTTGTTTGGAAATGAAAATGTTTCAAATAGTTTGAGCTGATTTTTTTGTTTTTGTTGTTTGATTGTGTTACTAGGGTTTTAGAAAAATAGTGCCGGACAGATGGGAGTTTGCTAATGAATTCTTCAAGAAAGGTGAAAAGCATCTGCTATGTGAGATCCACCGGAGAAAGACTTCTCAGCCGCAAGTATCCATGAACCACCACCATCATCATCCTTTGAACCCCATTAATGGTTCAGCGTTTTTCCCCTACTCAAATGGCCCTGCCCGGGTTAGCATTTCTCCGCCGGATTCAGACGACCAAGCTGCCGCCGCCAACTGGTGCGATTCTCCGCCCTTATCTTCTCCGCCGGTACAACTCACGGTTCCTGTCTTGAACACCACCACCGCTGCGACTACAAATTCCGGCCCGGTACACCACTACGGCGGAGGCTCATCAGTCACGGCACTCTCCGAAGATAACGAGAGACTCAGAAGAAGCAACAACATGCTAATGTCGGAGTTAGCCCACATGAGAAAACTCTACAACGATATCATTTACTTCGTTCAAAACCACGTCAAGCCAGTTTCTCCGAGCAGCAATTATCCCTCATCTTCTCTGATCCTCTGCAATGGTACGTCCCAAGCTTCCGCTACAACCATTACTAATTCGTCGTTGATGCAAAAACCTCTGAACCAGTTACTTGGATATAACAACTATCATCATCAGCCGCCATCAAACCCTAAGCAAAGTAGCAGCCCGCAAATGATGAACATCTCGTTTAACGGCTGTATTAACATGAACACGACGTCGTCACCGAGCAAGAATTCCCATGGAAGCAGCGTTACAATTCTTGAAGAGACGAGAGGAGGAGGAGGAGAGAGCAACAATATTAATAATAATAATAATAATAGTAGCAGTAGAACAAAGCTTTTTGGGGTGCCGCTGCCACTTCTTCATCATCAGTCAAAGAAAAGATTGCACCCTGAATATTCATCTTCCATGGAGACCAACAAGGCAAGATTTGTTATGGATAAAGATGACTTAGGGTTGAATCTAATGCCTCCTTCTCCATGTTAACCTTCTTTATTTTTTTTTGCCATTTTTATCTCTTCTTGAAAAAGTTAGAAACTTTTTTTTTTTTTTTTTCTTTTCTTCTCCACCCTTTTTTTTTTCATGTCTTAGAGCTATAGCGGTAGCAACCTTCTTCCCTTTTTGATCTCTATCGTTGTTGAAGTTCTTCGTGTACTGTTTGTGAGTTGTAGTGTAAATATTAAGGTTAGTGCCCGGGGTATTATATAGTATGAAGTTCGATCTTCTTCCCCCCACAGCCATGAATGCAGGTGGGTTTTGCTTACTGAATTATTATTTTAGATCAGAAATCAGATCAGCTTTTGCGACTAATTCCTTCTTTACAAATTTTAAGGACCATTTTTTTGGTTTTAACTTTCAGTGATGCATTTATTGGCCCCTTTCTTCCATTATTGTCTCTTCTTCTTTTCTTCTTCGTCTTTTGAAGCATTGTTTCTTTTTTCTCTGGTACTAACTTCTGAACGTTTCAGTTACATTAATTACTGCACACACGCGACCACTGGTGTCAATCGGATCCCAGTTCAGGTTCACCTATCAAAAGTTAAAAACTTTCATATTTACTGCGTCAATATTAATCTTTTACAGCTTAAATTTCTAACCCTTTTCTTGAGTTTCAATATCATCCATGAAAAACCATCGATATCTCATATTTGTTAGAGTTAGATTCAAGTTCATCTTTTTCAGCCAAACCCATTGGGAAGAAGAAGAAAGAGAGCTTAGCTCAGAAGGGATAGAGCTTTCTTTCCTCTGACCAATGTATTAATGGAGTATAGTACACATATGACTATTTCCAAAAGGGATATCATGGTTTCTGTTTTCATGGGGTGGGAGCTTTAATTATTTCCATAATCATGGAAATTTGAAAACATGGAAAAGGTTAAAAGTTTTTTTTTTTTTTTTTTTTTAAAGTAGTATAAGCAAGCTGAGCTGAGCTGACCCCAAGAAAATGGATATGGTGGACATGTTTCACAAAGTTGCATTAAACTTTGTAGTAATTAGTATTGTAATTATCAACTGTTATTGTTACCAAGAAGAAAGGTGTACATTAATGGTGTATGATTTTAGGAAAAAGAAAGTCATGATGTTCTTGAATTAATTTAAGATGTCTATATAAATTTCTTCTTTTCTGGGGAAGAAAAACACACACACACACACAAACACTGTATTTGTCAGCCAGGAAAAGGTCATGATATATACAAACACAAAGATGAGAACAAATCTAGCATTATAGTAGTAGTAGGAGTAGTATATATATAAAATTATTCTGTTTCGGGGGACTATTATTTTGAGACGGATGGAGAAAAAAGTAAAAAAGATTGAGAAAAATGGTGGGTTGTTCGATGACAGCGAAATGTAGTGTGAAGAAGAGAAAGAAACTGACTAGAAAATGTAGTTTGAAATGTTTCCATCAAGCTAGGCTTCTATACTTCTTCTTCTTAGAAGAAGAAGAAAGGGAGGACCAGAGAAAACCTTTGCCTTTTCCTACTTTAAGTATCTGATCAATGTCTTCAAAACCTCTCTTTGGATACCCCTACTTTGCTTTGCTTTGCTTACCTCTCTCTCTCTCTCTCTCTCTCTCTCTCTCTCTCTCTCTAAAACTTCCAAATAGTGACTCATGAGAGACTGAGGAAAGAGGGTACTTGCTGTTCTTGACCATTGGGTAATAGTGGGTGAGGAGAAAAATGCACTGCAAACTTTGCTAAAAACTCTTAACTTTTAGTGTAGTGTGTGTAATTGAAAGTTTGGTTTTACCATAAGACTCAATTTGGCAATACTATTATACAAGGGGTAAAAGTTTTCAATTAATGTAAAAGGTATAAAAGGGGACTGAGTATGAGTAAGTAAGCATCTTTTTTATAATAGGTTAGGTATCTTTTTACGTCCGGTACCAGTGGGTTTTGTTGCCATTGATATATATTCTGGTCCGGTCGTGCTGCTGCCTGCTGCCCGCTGCTTCTGCTGCCGCTGCTCTGCTTGTGGGTTATGATTTTTTACTATTTTGAATTCTGAAACAGTGGAAACTCAGAGACGCCCAGGTGATAAAAAGAAGTACCTGAATGATCTAGACAACAAAAGAAGCAAGAAAATCTTGGTCGTGCAATGTTTTGGTCTTTATACGAGAAAGAAAATAAAAAGATTTTTTTTTAAAAAAAATCCTAACCCTAGTTTTGACACATTATGGTTATGGTATGGGGCAGCTAAATAGAATTTTTTTTTTTTTTTTTTTTTTGGGTAATAGACCTTCCATTTGTCTATTTTATTGACGTGGCACGTGACAGGTGGGTGCACGTGCAGACAAGAAGGATACGTCTCTTCTCATCTCATCTTAGAGAGAAGCAAGAAAACCAAAGAAAATATATATATATATATATATATATCAAAGTCCCACCAAATAAATTAAATAACTAAAAGTGGTGAAAATTGATTTGTGTTAACAACGTAATTGCTAATGAGGAAAACATAAACATAAAATTTATACAAAAAATGTCAAAAGCTAAGGCACCTCTTTGGGTTTCTACCTGAGATTATGGGAAGCGAACATATTAGATACCTTAGTAGTGCATGTCATAAAGGATGAGTGTTTGACATTGGTCTATGTAGATTAGGGGTCCAGTTAACACGTAAAATATTTTGTTTGGAGAGTACAGTCTTAAAATCAAAACTTAAAAAATTGACGAATTTGTATCGTATATGTATACAAAATTTAAGTGGACTCTTAAACAAAATCATAAATTATTTGTTGTCTTATCTGAAATTTTACAAATATTTTTGTAGTCAAATTCTCAAATATAACCCAAAAAAACTTGAGAAATATGTGTATGATTAAACAAACACATAAATGTGCCACACGGATCAACTTGTAAAAGATGCTTTGATTGTATTGCTGACCAGCCATGTTGAACCAATTTACACACACAGTTTCGAAATTTGGGAAAGGAAAAAAAGAGGGTCAAAAAAAGAAAATAAAAATTTTTTGTGGTGGGATTAAAGATTAAAGAAAAGTTTGGGAGTTTCCATGGTTGAGTCTTTTTAGTGTCAAACTTTATTGACATTTACCTTTTTTTTTATAAATATAGGAACTTTGGGAGTATTAGTATATAGTAAAGTGTAGTTCAGTATGGGACTTAAAAAGTTTTTAGAAGATTTTTACTTTAATGGAAGGTGTTTTTTTTTTGCAATTTCGAAAATTCCTGCAATCATTCTCTGGGTTGACCCGCCCCTTATTCGTTCCCGACTTCCGATCCGACTATAACCCACCACCACCATCATCCCTTCTTCCTAGATAACTGTGGTCATACCATCACTTCTTGGATGATCATTGCTTCATTAACATAATATCTCTCTTTGATTGTTTAATTAATCCTATGACCCCCCAAACCCTTCCATCATCATCATATGCATTTGCTAACCAATAATGAGTTGATAATTATAAGAAATCTAAATTTAGCATATCAACTAACATAATGATTCTTCACAAATTTGAAAATGACACATAATCATTTTTAATTTTTTATTGTATTTTTGGTCCTGATATGTTTAATGAAAAATTGGGAGATAATGATTTAATTTATTTGCCTACTAATCAAATATATTTCTTACTTAATCATATTTTATACAATAATCTATTTTACCCATTTTATAAATCAAATTCTTATTAATATTCAATCTAGATCCACTCTCAACTCAAACGATGATCGTTCAAACTTTAAAGAGGATGAGGTCACAATCTATGTTTTTTAACTTTGGAACACTAAGATTAGGACATTTTGGATGTTCAATATCTTATAAGACGACCCAACTTTTCAATGTTGTACACATTGCAAAGCCCACCCCACTTTGAAAGCCCACTTCTCTGGCCCAACTACAAAGGGTTATAACTTCACTAATTCAAGGAAGCTGTTGTGTGACGCGTTTCAAAACTCTGTTGAGAATTGCGCGCCACTTTGCACGAAAAGGTTTGAAGTTTATTCAGTTCGTCGTCTCAATTCTCCGGCCAACCCAATCAATGGAAGCCGAGATTGTGCTTGCTTCATCACCGACGGACGCAGGCATCAGCTGCTGGGACCTCCGTTCAGGATCCGAGCATACCCGTTTTCGTTCTTGCTCCTCCCCTCCCCATGGTCTCATTTCCGTCGCTGGTCGCTTTGTTGCAGCTGCTCAAGTCCGTGAGTCCAAATCATCATCTGGTTCCATTTTTTACTGGTCTTGGAATAAGGTATTTTTTTGGGCACTAAATACTTTCCAAATCTTCATTGGTAATCTTCGTAGTGAAAGCTCATGTCAAGGGCAACTAACATGTTTGATATATTGCCTATTCGAGAAATAATTAAGCACAAACTGCTAGCATATCATTTTAATTGTCTTCTGAATCTGAAATTTTGTGTAATTCATTTGCATTTTCAGCCTCAGCCGGAAGTGAAAAGTTTCCCAGCGGAACCCATTTGTTCCCTTGTTTCCAACAGCGAGGGAACTTACATAGTGGGCGGAGGTGTATCTGGAGAGATATACTTATGGGAGGTGACTTAAAGCCTTTTTTAACCCTTTTTTAAAAATTATTTTTCCAATTGAATATTGTAATGTGTGGATTTAGTGGGAAGGAGTGTGTTCTTGAGGTGATGGTGATAGGATCTTTTCCCCCTTAAATATGTAGGTTTCTACTGGTAGATTGCTAAAGAAGTGGCATGGTCATTACAGGGCAGTTACATGCTTAGTCTTCTCCCATGATCAGTCACTTTTGATTTCCGGGTCAGATGATGGATCAGTTCGGGTTTGGTCACTTTTCATGTAATTATAAACTTCATACTTGTGATTTGCTTATTTTTCAGATGCTTAATTCGTTGTTAAGAAAAGATGCTGAATATAATTTCAGGATATTTGATGACCAGCTGAGGGAGCAAGCGAAGTGCCTCTACGAATATAGTTTCTCTGAGCATTCATTAAAAGTTACTGATATTGTGGTTGGTTATGGAGGATGCAATGCTGTCATTGTGTCATCGTCTGAGGACCGAACTTGCAAGGTTTTGTATTTGTTAACTTTTTTGCAATGAATTCATATTTTTCCTGCTTGCTGCTTAACTAAAAAGTGCTTTTATGTTTTCGAGTGCATAATTTCTATCCAATATTGTTTTGATTTTTTTTCTTCTCAAGTGTAGTTCATAGTGAATTCATTATATTTTTTTTATCTGATGTTAACTATCCCAGATTTGGAGCTTGTCTAAAGGAAAACTACTAAGGAATATTGTCTTCCCATCAATAATTGATGCAGTTGTGTTGGACCCTGGAGAGCATGTGTTCTATGCTGGTGGAAGAGATGGTAAAATATATATTGCTGCAGTTAATGCTCCGGTGAAGCCCAGCAACAGTTACGGGTTACATATAATTGGCTCATTAAGTGAACATAGGTACAATTATTGTTGTTTATTGTTTTCATTTTATGATGTTGAAGAACCAGACCCTATCATATGTACTTACTTTTCTGATTTCATTACTCTTTGCACTAAATGTCTTTTAGCTGTAGGGAATAGAATATGCACACAAATTGTTATTTTAGTGTTTGAGTCTGTTACTTTCTCCTGTTTGCTTTAATATGTTGTGTAGTGATATAGATGTGTGAATGACTGATATTCGAGGCCCCAGATTCTGAAAGAAAAAAGATAAATTTGAAAGAAAATTCTTGCAATTCTACTGGAAAAAGTCAGCCCGTGAACTTTGAGATGGGTGTTCTGCTTTGCTCTATCTACAGATTACAGATTTGAAAATACAAATGTGTTTTTTTGGCTGCTTAACAACTTTATTGAAAATTCAATGACCTTTTTCAGCACTGGTTCAAAACAAATTTTATTTTTATTCTGGCATGTAGCTGAAGATTTTGAAATGTGATAACTGTTCTTGAATAAACCTATTAAAGATTCTAAGTCTCCAAATGATATTGGTTTTGCTTGTTCTTATAATGTATTTTTGCTTTACTTGTTTTATATTTTCTATTTCAATTTTCTTTTACCATCTCTGAAAATATTGTAACCTTATCTTTGGAACAGTAAAGCTGTAACTTGCTTAGGATTAAGTATGGATGGATGCTTATTAGTATCTGGATCGGAGGATGGCATGGTTCGAGTTTGGAACACTAGAACCCACAATATCATTCGTGTCTTTCGACATGCAAAAGGTATTTCATACTGATATTGAGGTTGGCACCTCACTAAGAAAGATTTTTCTGTAGCTTCCATTTTCATCTTGTCTAATTCAGCCGAAGTAGTGTGATTGTTTGTTAATTGATCCATCATGAGATTTCGTTATATTCAGTAATGACATTGAAGTTTGTTGCTTGGATGTCAGTTGTTTGGTTCTCCTTTCATGCTATCATACAATCGTTTTCTCGACATCGATTTCTTGAATGTCTAGGGAGTTAAAATCAAAATGATTGGTAAATGATCTAGCATTTAAGTGATGAACTTAATTGTGGAATTATGTATCTGCCAATATGGTATTTAATATGCTTATGATAATGTCACGACACAGTTAGAATGCTTGCTAATAGTCATTCATTCTTCTCTGATATTTGCATCTAGTTGATGAAATGACATGTGAAACTATTTGAAGCTCTCCTATTTACCCGCTGAAAGAAATGAGCTCCTTTCAATCTTTTTATTTGTTCTTTATCCTTCTGCTTTTTTATTTGTTTATGCTCTTGTACAGGCCCTGTTAATAATGTTCTTGTCATTCAACAACCACCGCATCTGAATCCACGGACACCTATAACTTCCCAAGCTAACTCATCAAGGAGACATTTTGTATTACCATTACCATTGGAAAAGTATTCTAACTCGGCAAATGGGAACACGGATACAAAGACATTTATCAATTGCCAGTCCAAACCCAATGATCCCGCTGAAGATTTGTACATCAGTTGCCAAACAATGCAAAAGCAAATAAAACAACTTCAGGTCCATATTGCATACGTCAATTTTGTCTGCGTATATATATGGGAGTTTTCTCATAAATGCTTACTCTTGCTTTCTTATCACTGCCCTTTTTGTTAATGTATTGTTTATTCAAAGCATCCTGGGTAGTTCTTCATGGTGGAACTTTTATAATTTGTTTTCCTATTTGATATGGTGCTACACCAATGAGCTGCTGAAGTTGGCCAACTCTGTTACATTTTTTTAAAAAACGAAGTCAGGTTATTAATGATTTTGGAAGCTTAACAGATTGTATAGTTTGCAATTGGCTCACTTGAAGATGATGTGATTCTTGGTCGGGTTTTGGTACCTTTACTTTCCAAGTGACAGAACTACCATTCACTTTGCATTTCAACTTTGTTCATAAGCCTTAGTATCATGTGAAATCTGAAGATCCGAGATGATGCTTTATGTTTACTTTGTACCCTTTTTATTCCTGAACCAAGGGCAGACCAATATGATCCTGTAATACATGTGTATCTCTTTGTGTGCATCTTCAAACTGTTGATTTGAGATCTAGTGATTAGATCCACCTGAAATATTTCTGACTGGCCTCGTCTATTTTAGCAACTAGGTTCTTCTGCGGCTAATGAAATGGAGATGGAAAGGCTAAAGTTTGAGTGCAAAAGATCCGTTCAATTGGTTCAGCGTTGGAAGGGAATGTTTGAAAATTTATATCAATACTGTGCATCTGAGGTACTGGGTGGAACTGAAGCTGAGACTGCCAAGGGGCACCATCCATGATAATCATGTTCTGTTTGTCGCAGCTTCCCGTTTTATTGGTAAAGCTTTTGACCATATCTTTTAGCTGTTTCACTGCTATAAATTGGCAGATCTATTTATTTACTGCTAGATTGCTTAAAGAAAATTTTGTTTTCAATATTGAAATCTGAATTACGTGCTCTCGCAGGCACAATTACATATTTACTTGTACTTTCTATAGCTATTAAGCTTTTGAGCTACAAAGTTTATGTTGATTTTGTCGTCCACTTGATATGTAGCACTTACTCTATTTGGTGTATTAGAAGTAGGACTCTTATTTTGGGATGGGGGTAGTATAGCACTTATTTATCTTAACTCTGTTCCTTATTGCTCCTGATGCTTCCTGTGAACCACACAAAATTCTGAATTCTTTTCAAGGGCAAGATATGTAGGCAGTAGATACAATGGCTAATAGATAAACTTTTGCCCTTTATGCGATAGGATCACTTGTTCTGTTGCGAATCCGTTGAAACTTCTTTGACATTTTTATCTCTCTCCCAACACTTTTTCAGTGCTAGTGTTCCCCTCTTGAATCTTAAAATGCACTCTTTGGTTTTAGTTATGAAATATAATTTCCTACGTCACTGGATGTGAGTAGGAAATCAGACTGATGATATTAACTACTAAGATGTTTAAGAAAGAAGATGCAAGACGAATGAGCCGCTTCTTATAGTAGCCTTTCAAAAACAAACCATTAACTGCATGGCAGTAGATGTTATGTTAATTATTACTCACTTCATCTCAAAATAAGAATCATGTTTGTAATACTATGCTACATCATCGAAACTAGACTCCCCTTTAGGGCAGAGATAGTAACAGTTAACTGCATGAAGGAAAATTTGATACCAATTGACTTGTTACTGGAGTGAAGAAAGGGCAAAGTCAGATTAGGAAGGCCCTGCGAGAATTGAGAAGTAGTATCATTAAAGGAGTACGCAACTTTTTTGCCTCAGTATGACTAGAGCCAGGTCCATAGGAATGTAACATAGTTAAGTTCCTTTGTCCAAAGGGTTGGGGAAAGACCAGTTCTCTCTGTCCTGTGAGTTAAGAGTCTGTGACTATCACCCCCTTTAACCAGAGGCACACTCCCTCCCAACAGAAGGGAAAATAGGTAAAAGTTCCCAATCAACAAGACAAGCACAAAAATATGTTCCAAGTAACCATATTTACTAGCCTAAAACTATCTCTGCACACACACTCAACTTCCTTTCCAAGAAACAAGTGTAGGTACTTTGGTGACAATGAGACCACTTTGGCAATGTTTGGTTACCCTCTCTTTTAAGTCTTTTAGCTCCCTTATTTCTGCAACTTGGTAAAACCAATAAGCACACAGAGACAGTAACAGCATTCAACTTGAAGCGATGAAAATCATGTGGAAAGAGAATTCCATACTGTGACTATGTGAGTGTGAGAAAATAAAATAGTGGGACCACCTTCACCCCATAGCAATTGTTTCTATTCTGACTGATCCCCCTGCCTTTCCCGATGAGAAAGGAAGGGTTAGGAAATTACTACTGGGATCAGAATTCTGAATCATTATTTCTTCTATGCTGCCTTTGTATTCTCACTGCCTCTCTTGGAAGTAGAAAAACGTTTTTCTACTTATACTTTACTTGTTGTCATACTTATACATATCTTTTATATTTCTCTGAAACGTTTTGTATTTTTATGACAGTCTTATTCTTAATATTATTTAATATTCAAAAAGAGTAGTATTATTAGTGGGATTCTTTTCCCTTTTTTTTTTTTTTTTTGTTCCTTTAGAGATAACAGTAGAATTATTTATTGGGTAAAGCTAGAGTGAGGGGGAGTAGAGTATCATAAATGCAGAGGGCGGGGTAATATATAAAAATAGGATGTGGGGGATAGAAGATAAGGTGGTGCAATGCAACCGTGATAATGCGGTGTAAAAAACCCCAACAAACAACAAAATCTTCTCCCTTCTGGATTCTTTTTATCCAATCGAACATCTTCTTGCAGAGATCATGTCGCTTTATTCATGTCCCTTTGTTGATAAATTCCAGTATTTTATTCCCCCCATCTAGTCTTCTAATTCATATAGAAAGTGAAAAGAGATAGATCAACCAAGGTGGTCAATGGTCTATGCAACTACATAAGCTGCATCAGTTTCCACCATTAGGGTAGGAATCCATCTTACCTTGATGGTTAGAGTGTTGAATGTGCAAATTTTTTGATAGACTTTGATTTTTATTCACATTAATATAAGTAGATAGTCGATAAAACAAGGTTCACGACTAGTCGAACAAAAGATACACATGTGTCAGTAAAATTTTCTACAGAATAATTCATCATGTAGAATAATAATAATAAATTAATAATAAATCATAGTTGAGTTGAGTTATGGCATGGTGCTCTGCTGAAATGAACCAGTCGAACCACCCCACTTAAAAAAAACACATGTTTCTTGAATCTCTTTCATTTTTGCCAATCTCTATCATGTCATTTTCTTCCCTCCTATCTCTGCAAAGTACAACCGGCTTTGTTGAAACTTGGGCTGTTTTTTGTTTCATATATTTTGTTTTGTTTATCCTTTTTAGGGATTGGTAAACGCTACATTAATATTTATTCATTTTCTGATTGATAGCCAAACAATAATTGAAGAGTAGTTGAAATTCATGATTGAAAAGTTTGTCAAAACTACAAACCAATAAACCAAATGACATTAACATATTACTATAAGAATCAGCCTAGTCCAATTTATACCTTAAGCTACTCCAAAAATACAGATTATAAATAAGCATCCAAACTAGTAAAAATATCAAAAATCTGATCCTCCTTATGATAAATATCCTTCTGTTTTAAAATAATATAACTATTTTTTTTTTTTTTTGAGATCGAGACAAATACGATAATAAATGAAGGGAGTTGGAGAGGGATAAAACCGAAGATAAGATTGAGGGTAAGTCTAAGCCATATTAAAGCCCTTGCATCATCTGTCTATCAAGGTCAATGGTCATATGCATATACTCAGTCACATTTCTCTGCAAATGATAATAGTATTAAATTTTACATGCATTTGCATGCAAAAACTTCTTGAACCTTCCTGCTGTAGTTTTTTTATATTTTTTAAAGTAGTGACTGCAGTAAATCAAGTCTCTTTTCCGTAGCCTGCCACAGCCAAATTCATCAATCAAGTCTTGAAATGAAAGGGATCAAATTTATATATAAATAAATATGATGATGATGATTATTATTGTTATTATTTGGGACCAATGCTGAATTTATTTAATATATATATTCGAAATGTATATCTATGTAGTTGGCTGATTGTCAGAAAATTAATACAAAGGTTGTTGTCTTTTAGTACAATCATCCTTTGTCCTCTTCCTACAACCCTAAAATACAAAGTACAGTAACTCAAAAAAAAAAAAAAAAAAAAGAAAGGGTCTCTCCTCATCTCACTCCTTGTTTTTAATTGGTAAAGAAGACAGTCTTGCTATATATGTCCCCATCTACTCATACATTTTTACATGCTCTCTCATTCCCACACCAATCTTCACTTGCATCTTCATCAATCATATATTTATTATTAACAGTTCATTTCTTCAAACATCAATTTTTTTTTTTTTTAAGACGTCCTTTCTTTTTACCTTAGAAAATGTTGCAAAATAAATGGTGAATAGGTTACATTGGAATACAACACAAATAAACATACCCTTTATTTCGATATATAATTTAATGTTATAAGTTTTCACCTTCTATGACTAAACTTTATTAAAATCAAGATATTTATATAGGTAAACTTTATTTAGAGGGTAAAAATGAAATCCTCCACCTTGGCATTGAGATGTAACAGCTTGATCACTGATGCTTGCTTAGAGACTCCCACTCCATTAGAACTATGAAAGTTCTAATTTACTCAATTTTGTGTTTGGGGGAATAAAATTTTACGCATTTGGTTCATTTTTTTTGCATTTTGATCCTTTATGATATTTGGGGGAGTTAAATTTGAGAATGGTGTTACCTTATTAGTAGGTGAGGCCAAATGATCCTGGTATCTGCGTGACAACTCTTTGAAAAAAAAAAAAAAAAAAAAAAAAACTAAAGAATCCAAAGAAAAGAATGATGGATTAATTAATAAATTATTTAAAAAGGTAGGGCCCATGTGGGATAAGTGAGAAATTCAGAGAAGTTTACCGGTGGTGGTAAGTTGTTGGTTGGGAAGGGAAAGAGAAGCACATGAAACAGTTGAGAAGGGGGGCAGGGGAACCTGATCCACCTCGAGAAACGTTCCAGCCCAGGGAGGGTCCATCTCATGCAGCACTATGAGATAAATTCATCCTATGAGAGGGGCGGCCCCCACCGTGGGGCGATGAATATTGATGAGGATGATGATCACCGTCCATCACCACCGGCACCGGATTCAGATGACTGACCCACCTCCCGGAGGTGGAGCACATTTAAAGGTGAGAGTGTTGGAGACCTCTCTCTGACTCAAGTCATGTGGGGTGGGGTTTATTTAGGGGGATAGTTTCGAAAAGAAAGTAAATTTTTTAAGGCAAAGTTTAATAAAGTCTCTCTTCTTCACTCTTCATCTTTCTCCGTTCATGCATCCAATCCATCCACTGCACTTATGGCTTCCTCTGCTGCAGTTGGTGTTTCCATCTCAAGGCCGCCCAACAATTCAATTATAACTATAGATTAACTAAAACTACAAATGACATATGTGAACTCATTATACTAACATTTATTTTTTAAAATAATATTATTTTATTTTAATAAACATAATTATTATTTTGAAATGGTGAATATATAACACCCATATAATTAATATATATATATACAATTACTAATTTAATTTTTACACATAACCTCTCCTAGTTCTCACCATTGATATATATATATATATATATTATAGGACCATTATTTAAATTAATCAATGAGGACAGAAAAATCTTGAATTTTGACCTCTATATATCAATGAATGCATCACGCTGTACCCTAAGACAAATAAAATAAATGGGAAAACCCCAAATTTTAAATGTTAAACAAAGAAAAAAAAGTCACCAACTTTTGTGACAGTATGAAATTAAATGATAGGAAAAAAAAATACCCATAAAATATAAAATATATATATATATATATATATTAATATTTATAATAATGTTTTGAAAAAGAAAAAAGAAGCCACTTGCTATATATAGCATTCCCACTAGATTGATAGTCTGTTCCCAATATCACTATTTTATTCCCCCCATTCCCACACCACCCCCTTCGCCACTTCTGCTGCTAGCTGTGGCTTCTTTAATCTTCAAATTTTGCTGCAAAATTCTGATAAAACTCTCAGTAAGGCTTCACCCATCCCTCTGAACCACCAGTGCTAATCTGAGCTCTTGGGAGCACTTCCCCAGTTTCTCTCTTCCCCATAACCCACCCAATTCACCTGCACCTTCTTTTTCCAAGGTTTGTGTTCTTCTTCCTGATTACTTCTCTCTCTCTCTCTCTCTCTCACTCACACCCTGTTGTTTGTTGTTGTTGTTATTATAAGAGGTGGGGTGGGGAGGGGGGGGGGGGGTGTGTGGTGTTTTCCCAATTCGGAAATGGACGTTCATGACCTGATCAAGTCTCCTCCCACGTCTGAAGATCAGATGGATATGATGTTGATGATGCAGATGGACAAGCTTTCTGAACTCACCGGCTCTTTCGCCGACATTCATGAGTTGCCCATGTTGGATTTGGCTAATAATTCTAATCATAACCACCACGGTGGCGGCGGCAGCGGCGGCGGCGCTCATTTTGCTGCTCATGATTCTTCCTCTTCTTCGCCATGGAACTTACCTGTTTCCTTCTCTGATTCTCCTCATATTCATCCAGACGCCTCCGGGCTGGGTTTCCCGACCGGAGGTGCACCGGGGAGTAGTTCGACTGCTAGGTGGAGAAGCGACTTGGGTGGCGCGGGGAGCGCATTTGCCACGGAATCCCAGAAGCGGAATTCGGTGGCGGCAATGAGGGAGATGATATTTAGGATAGCGGCAATGCAGCCGATTCACATTGATCCGGAATCGGTGAAACCGCCCAAGAGGAGGAACGTGAAGATATCGAAAGACCCACAAAGCGTGGCGGCGAGACACCGGCGGGAAAGGATTAGCGAACGGATTAGAATACTACAGAGACTGGTGCCAGGCGGGACGAAAATGGACACGGCTTCCATGTTGGACGAAGCCATTCATTACGTGAAGTTCTTGAAGAATCAAGTGCAATCACTGGAACGGGCGGCTGCGAATCGTCCCGCCACCGGGATAGGATTCCCGGTTCCAATGTCAAGTGGGAGTAGTAGTTATTTACCCATGCCAGCAACAGCAAAAGGGTATCATCACCACCACCACCACCATAATCAACCTCACAATGTTCAGCAATATGCAGATGCTTAAAATCTCAATAGCTGCTAATTATAATAACTACATCTCGTTGAACTCAGAGAAATTAATGGAGAGACAGAGAGAGACTAATTCTTAGCATAAAATTTTTCCATGTTCTTGAATTTGTGGGGTTGTAAAGATTAAAAACGAGAGAATTTTCAGGGAGAGGATCATCATATCATCATCATCGGTAATTAATTTTGCCATGCATGATGTACTTTGCTATAATTTGCTAGCTACTCCAAAAAAAAAGAATAATCCTCCCTCCCAATGGTATATAAAATCCAAACTTTTATACTCTGATTCTTTCTCTGTTCATGCTCCTTTCTTTGGAAATTGTAGAAGCTCAAAGTGAGTAAAATCTAAGCCAAATTCAGTGCCTGAAGAAGAGTTCTGAAAGTGCGGCCATTGACGGCTGAGCTAGTAGCAATA
The DNA here is from genome assembly GCA_030378225.1 of Knoxia roxburghii. Taxonomy (NCBI): domain Eukaryota; kingdom Viridiplantae; phylum Streptophyta; class Magnoliopsida; order Gentianales; family Rubiaceae; genus Knoxia; species Knoxia roxburghii. The sequence continues at coordinate 42,466,047 of CM059418.1, forward strand.
TCTTCAAAACTATCTTCGTTTTTGGCGTCACTCTTTGCCTACTAGAGCCTTCTTTTCTTTTCTATTATTTTAAAGAAAAAAGATATGTTCTTCGCCGGGCCATGGGTGGATGGGGATGGATGGTTTCTTGTAATGGGGAAGGGTGGGGAATGATTGGGGGGGGGGGGGAGCGGTTGCCGGCGGCGGAGTAGAACGGGCCACGGGCCGAGGGGTTGAGATTAAGATTGGGACCATATGGGCTAGGCCCACTACAATTACTTGTGGGACTTTGGTTGGGGGAATTAACGCGCTCCTAAGGTCAAATACTCAGCACATGCTCCATAGACCGCCCACCTGTGGGGCCCCGTTTTGAATTGACCCGGTTCAACTCCGATTGCAAAGTCGACCAATCCTATAAGCATCCATCAACCAAGGAATATTTCAATTGCAAATTCTAGTATGCTTCTACTTTTTCTAAAGTTTGTTACCTTTGGAAATCATTGTTCACTGACATATATAAAGTGCTTGCATTTGTTTTCTGAATCAGTTCTCAAATAATTGTTGAGGAAAATTTTGAATATTAATATTTGGAAAGTCAAAAAAATTCTTCAAATTATTCACTCTTTAATCATAGTTGATATAGAGTGACGTAAAGTCATATTAGATGGCATGCAAATATTTTAATTAGACTTCAAATTTGATAGGTATAAAAAACGTATATAATAAATAAAAATAGAAGTTTCAGTGTTACATGAAGGAGTTTATCAGTATAAAAATTTGAACATGTTATAATCTGATAACCAATATGTTATTTTTATACTGTAAAAGATAACTGACTTTTACCAGAAGGATTATGAGGCTCTAGTAGATATCGAGTCAATTATGACTAGTTTGAGTTATACCTTAAAATATGTATTTTCATAAGTAAATAGAACAGACAAATTTTCGACAAAACACTCGCTAGTAAGAGTTTAATTAAATTATTCTTCCCACCCTAATTTCGTCCTAGGTTAAATGATATTTTGGTGTTTGGTGAAATGTTTATGGTTTATTTCCGAGTACGTTAAAAATATAGTGTAAATTGAATTAATTTTATAAGAGCGGGAGAGTAATAAATACGCGGCTGGATGGAGTGAAATTAATGGAGAGAAACATATCTTGTAGAGAGTAGAGACAATAGTATAGTTGTTGACAAATTTGGAAGATTGTAGAAGCAAATATTCTCTTCCTATACGCGCCTCCACCAACGAAAATGAAACGATAATGACCCAAAATTATATGTATACGCTGAAACCTTGTCTTCTTAATGGAGAGCCAAAAACATCCTTCAAAATTGAAAGATGTGTATATCCTTCCCAAATTTATTAATAAATGATGTTGACATTTTCTAAAAATAAGTCTATTAGCTCTGTCCTAAAATAATAATTTTACTAACAAAAAGATATATAATCTAGTGGTTTACATTTGACGCTTAAATAATTTTTTACGAATTAGATTAAAAATTATTTTTGAATGTGGTATTTAATTTTAGCGGTCAATCAAAAAAGAAATTCTTATTAGTTTTACCTCTTATTTAGGGTTTAGGGTTTAAAAATAATAAAAAAATGAGCAAGAATCTCTTATAAAAATAATTTAAAAGATTCACAAGTGATATTTACTAATAACAACATAATAAAATCAACCGACAAAGACAAAGAAGGAAGTTGACATTTTTGGAGAGGATTGAAGAAATAGGGAGTGGAATAGAAGCAAGGAATTAGAGGAAGAAGAGAGGGGGAGGGGGAGGGGGGGGGGGGGGGGGGGGGGGGGGGGGTGGGGGGATTGTCATAGAATGCAGGAGAAAACCACGTGAAATACTGACACTAGGCGGTGATCTCTCTTACGATTAGCCTTCCCAATCTCCTGCCGTGGTTTTCCCCATCGTAACACACGTGAACTCAATCCACGTCCTCCATCTGCCTCTCTATATCATAATATTCAATTAAAATAATAACATTAAAACTTGCTAAATATTTTACAGCCATGGCTGTATGTTCGTACAATACCAATTGTTGCCGGCCTGGAACGATTACGATGAAAAGGGTTCGTTAATCTGCTCTTTCTTTATTATCTGCTGCTATACTGCCATGCATCTCACCTTGAGTGGTCTTCGAGGTTGTAGCTCGGTGCTGTTGCTCTGCTCCGGCGACGTGGGTTTGTGCGCATGACGCTCCGGTCGCTTAGTTTCCTTACTTTTATCGACACATATAGCTTCCATTTTTTTTTTTTTTTACTTTACACGAGTCAGGAGACTCATGTATTATAAATCTTATCCATGGAGCGATCGAATCAGGAATTCTGTACGTAAGATTATGTCTGGTAAAAATGGAGTTTTTTAACGAAGAATGTCCTGCATGGGAGCCATCACATGCAGTCCCGCCGGAATCTTCCACGAATTATTTGTCTTCAATTCCACATTCCATTCCCGATGAAATATTTTACGATTATCAGGTGTGTTTTACCTGAAACTAAATCTAAGTATACAAATATAATATCATCCTGGATAATAATTGTGTTACAAACTAATTCATACACTTCAAACCACAATCATATTTGTTGTGTTAGTGACTAAATCAAATTCGTTGGTTTGATTTGCATATCCATCTATAAATACTTGCAAGATTCGGTGAAGGGTCAGAATTAAGATTTTGATGTTAAAGTCTATTAGAGTATATGGAAATTAGAATTATTTTTTTGTCGTTAACTTGTGTGGTGAGATGTTGATCAAGTTCTACAATAACCGAAACTCTCGTATTGTTGAAACATAAAGATAAAGTTTTTGCAATTGAAGTGAGCCGAAAACTTGAGTGATATGTCGGTAGATTTTTGGTGTCATATGGGGAGGGATTTATCTATATAACGCATATTCAATCGTATCGACACGACCCCACTTATTTGTTTGTGATCGAAGCACCAAACAACACAACTCAATTCTATTTGACTACGTTCGTCCTCTTCCAAGGAGGTGTTACATATCTGTTAATAAAAATCTTCTTTTTATATTCTATTGTAATTCTAACATTAAATTGTATCATCTAACGATAAAAAACTAAAGAGTAAAATATTTTTTCTCTCATACATGATATAACTTGTTATATAAAAAATCAAAAAATCAAGTAATAATAAAAAAAGAAGAAGAAGAAGAAGGGGAGAGGGAAGGGTAGGTTGCCTCCCAAGGCAGGATCGGAAAATGGAAGTGTTTGTGTCTGAAGGATCATGCTTCACTAAAAGCCATTTATTCCCCACAGCATCCAAATCTCTATCCAAACCAAACCCAAATCTAGCTCTAGGAACATTGAAACTACATTCAATATTTAATATATATTTTCTTTTGTTGGGGAATAATTAAAGGAATGAGAGAGTCCACGCATTGTTTTCAAGAACAATATATATATATATATATATATATATATATACAGCATAGAAAATTCTCACAAGTGGTCAAACCATTCGAGGGAAAACTCCATGTGGGACGCCCACTATGCTCCTCAAAATATAATCTTTCTTTATAGTTCGATCCCCAGGAGGACTTTTTTTCTTTTTTGGAAACCCTAATTGGTAATAATAATTTCTGGATCCATCTTTGTTCTTGTCTTTTGAAGATGAAGAAATAGGGGATGGAGGTGGATGAATATGCCTCTTTTCTCTAAGTGCACTGCATTCGTCATAACATTCCATATGCCCTATTTATATTTCTTTTATTTCCATTTATTCCACGCGGACGTATCTTAGCTAATGTGACTACCCTTTGATTGGGGGGAGGAGTATGGAAGTTTCTATGATATATTTAAAAAAAAAAAAGATCAGACTTGCATTGTCAACTTATTACATCTCCTGAATATGAAATTGCAATAATATCATGAACTAATCATCTTTTAATTTCTTCCATATGCTCAAATTCCGTATGTGATTGTTGTGATGATTCATAGCTATTGAAACTAGGCTAAAATGTCTTTCTGATCCCTTATAATTAGTATTGTCTCAATTTTGGTCTCTTATAATTTTATGGGAGTCATTTTAGTCCCCAATTTTTAATTTATTAGGTGCTTCGATCCCTCTTAACGAAATTTTTTGTGAACTAACGGTTTGACTAAAAATTTCAACTTTGACCATTCAAAACCCTAATATTGACCCAACCATAGGTAGTTGACCCATTTTAAGGGACCAAAAGTGATCAGAGGGCCAATTATAAGGGACTAAAAAAGTATTTTGGCAATTGAATTTTGGTTATGTTTTATATAATCACGAAAATCTATTTTAACCCGAAATAACCCGTTTTAAGCTGGATCTGCCCATTTTGAATTGGGTCAACCCGTTTCGTAAATTTTAAATTTTCATCATTTCAATGCAAAATTATTTTTTACATCCATTTTTATAATCACGGAAACCAGTTTCAACCCGGGTTGACTCGTTTCAAACTGGGTCGACCCGTTCTACAAATTTTGAATTTTCATCATTTCAATACAAAATTATTTTTACGTGCGTTTTTATAATCACGCAAACATATTTCAACCTGGGTTGACCCGTTTCGAGTTGGGTTAACGCGTTTTGTAAATTTTGAATTTTCATCCTTTCAATGTAAAATTATTTTTTACACGCGTTTTATAATCAATGAAACCTATTTCAACCCGGGTTGACCTGTTTCGAACTGAGTCGTCACGTTTCAAGTTGGGTCAACCCATTTCGTAACACGTATTTTTATAATCACGGAAACATATTTTAATTTATTTTGAATCGGATCGACCCATTTCGAGATAGGGCGACCCGTTTTGAATTGAGTCGACCCAATTCAAAACGGTTTCAGAACGAGTCAACCCGGGTTGAAATAGATTTTCGCTATTATAAAAATGCGTGTAAAAAATAATTTTGCATTAAAATGATAAAAATTCAAAATTTATGAAACAAGTTGACCCCGTTCAAAATGGATCGACCCAGTTCGAAATGTTTCAACCCATATTAAAATAGGTTTTCGTGGTTATAAAAATGGATGTAAAAAATAATTTTGCATTGAAATGATGAAAATTTGAAATTTACGAGCTGAGTCGACCCGTTTTATAAATTTTGAATTGTTATCATTTCAATGCAAAATTATTTTTTACATGCGTTTTTATAATCACAGAAACCTATTTTCAACCAGGTTGACCCATTTCAAGATGAGGTAACCCGTTTCGAACTGGGTCAACCCAATTCAAAACGGTTTCAAAATGAGCCATATAAAAACGCATGTAAAAATAATTTTGCATTGAAATAATGAAATTTTAAAATTTATGGAACGGTCTGACCCAATTCGAAGTGGGTTGACCCAACTCGAAACGTGTTAACCCGGGTTGAAACAGGTTTCCGTTATTATAAAAATTGATGTAAAAAATAATTGTGCATTGGAATAATAAAAATTCAAAATTTACAAAATGGGTCGATCCAATTCAAAATGGGCCGATCTAGCTTGAAACGGGTCAATCCGGGTTGAAATAATTATAAAAAATATAACCAAAATTCAATTGTCAAAATACTTTTTTAGTTCCTTATAATTGGCCCTCTGATTATTTTTGGTTCCTTAGAATGAGTCAACTAACTACGGTTGGGTCAATATTAGAGTTTTAGACAGTCAAAGTTAGAATTTTTATTCAAACTGTTAGTTTACAAAAAATTCTGTTAAAAGGGACTGAAACACCTAATAAATTAAATATTAAGAACTAAAAAGGCTATCGTAAAGTTAAAAGGGACCAAACGTAAGACAAGCCAATTATAAGAAATTAAAAAGACATTATGACCTTGAAAATAAATAGTTTATCGTAAAATTTCATATATGAAGATAGTTAATTTTCATTTGCCAATTCCGGCACAGTAATTTTTTATTTCGCGAATGAAAATGTCATGTATATCGATACTTTTCGACTTCTCCCCCATCATTCTCCCCTATCATCGAGACAGCGTTTTCATTATTTGAAACTTTCTATTATTTTAGTAATGCATGAGTTAATGAAATTGGGGGCATCAATTGTGATTGGTGGTTGAGGAAATAAACAGGAGGAGGAGGAGGGTGACCGACTCAGATGGAGAAAACTAGCAGTTGAATAGGGAACAAATTGATAAATTAAAAAAAATATATTCAACTTTATCCCTGGACTTTCCTCAAAAGAAACTTTATCCCTGGACTAGTCACGTGCCAACCACATGCTTTTTCATTATTATCTTCTAATTCGGTTCAAATTTGAGAATTTAAATATGAATTTCAAATGTTAGGGACAACACTGAAACTTTTTAAAATTTAGCAATGAAATAAAATAGTGGGTTTAAAATTACAAACATTCAAGTTGATTAATTCTAAATTTTGTTCGTGGATTCATTTTTCATTACTCAAAAAAAATTTTGTTAGTATAAATTTTTTAATTAGATCTATAATTTCACAATTTCAACTAAAGATTAGTAATATATTCAAGATCAAATTCATGTGCAAAACATATTAATTAATCTTTTAGATTTATCAATAACGAAAGCAATAATTTTTTTTTTTTTGGTATCGATCAATGGTTGTTAAACTATTTTTAATAAAATTTAATTTTTATTTTAAGAATTTTATCGAAAAATTTGTTTCCATGACATAGTACGTCTAGACGACAACAGAGGTGTAAATATCTCATGATCTTTCATTAATCTTTTGAATATGTATGAATGTACACGATCGTATGTATACACGAAAAATGCATCGTAGTTGCGGTGTATAAATGTACGTAGGTAGTTTGTTGTGTATATGCTACCGCAAATTATACCCTGTACCACTGTGTACATGTACCACTTAACACATCACCACTCTCACTACAAGAGAGTGAGATACACGCTCTTTTCTTCTTCTTCTTCTCCAAAAACCCAGATCCTTCTTTTTCAAAAAATCACTTCTTCTTCTTAAAAAATCAGTTATTCTTCTTCGCCGTACTCCATTTGAAACCGCATTTAATCAAAATTTTCATTCAAACACAGATTTAACGGAGATCGACAATTATTTTTTCCGACAAACAACACCAAATACAACGAAAAAATCTCTTCTTCTTAAAAAATCACTTTTTCCTGTTCAAAAATCTCTTCTTCTTCTTCTTCAAAAATCTCTTCTTCTTCTTCAAAAATAACTTATTCTTCTTAAAAAATCACCACATCATAAAGTATAAACTGTATTTGATGGATTTACGGAACCTTATTTTCACAATCTGATGTTGGGTAATGTATTAATGATGTTATATTCGTGTTTTCTTATTCAAATAATGCTCTATTGCTCCGAAATATGATATATAAATGGTTTCCGTGAGGTATTGACACTTTCATGTGAAATGGGTTGCTTCTGATTCTTCGCCGCTGCTGGACTTGGTAGAACGCGTTATGGGACGTAACTAGACGTTGCGGGACGTTGCGGGACGTTGCGGGACATAACGGGATGTTGCTGCTTTGTATTTTGGACGTTGCGAGACGTTGCTGCTTTGTATTTTCGGACGTTGCGGGACGTTGCGGGACGTTGCGGGACGTTGCAGGACGTTGCGGGACATAACGGGATGTTGCTGCTTTGTATTTTGGACGTTGCGAGACGTAACAAGACGTTGCGAGACGTTGCTGCTTTGTATTTTCGGACGTTGCGGGACGTTGCAGGACGTTGCTGGACGTGGTGCTAGTTTTTTCGGACGTAGCGAGACGTGGTGGACTGTCTTCGTGAAAAATATCAGTTTAAATTCACTCGCATAGATGTAGACGTTTCAGGACGTGGTGCTAGTTGTTTTTGACGTTTCAGGACGTGGTGCTAGGCAATTATTTTTTGGACATGGATGGATGTTGCGGCAGTATTAGGAGACGTTGTAGAAGGTGTTATGTGAAAAATTCACCACATGCCCGAATGTTGACGTTGCGGCAGTTGTTTGTTGGACGTGCAGGGACGTTGCGGCAGTGTTAGGAGACGTTGTGGAATGTGCAATCTATGAAGTTGTATTGCACGAACGGTTCAAGAGGGCATAACTCGGCACTCGATTGTCCGATTTGGACGCGCGAGTAGTCAATTTGATGGTTCTTGACGAGATCTACGCAATGTACACAGCAGACCGGCATTTGGAGATGGTTCCGATATTGAAAAATATGTGGTTTTGGACGAAAACTTTAAATGGTCATAACTTTGCGCTCGGTGGTCCGTTTTAGACGAATTTTTTTTTGATTTCATATAACTTTTCGAGATCTATCTATCTGCAAACTGCCGAAGGCGGTTTGGGCAGCTCGAAACTCCAAAAAACGTCATATTTTAAAAGATACGAAAGATTTTTAATAATTTCAAGGGTTTTTTGAATTTTTGACGAAACATTTGACATGTATAAAAAATAGTTTTTTACGATTTGCATGCATGAAAACCTTGTTCCTCCGGGGTTCTACTGACCTATGTATTGGGAGATGGGAAATTCAATATTGACAATAGTGATCTTTTAAATGACATGTACAAAAAAGTGTAATTAAATGTCAACTAACTTTAAGTGGATTAATGGCAATTGAATTTTTTGGAAAGTCACAAGACTAAAATAACCAGGGTTCGAGTCTCGCCCCTGACAATTTTTTTTTTTGGTTTTTTCCTACTAATAGTTACTTAAATGGTATCTGCTTTTTACATTACTAAAATTAGCTAAGCCGTTTTTTGGACGTTGCAGCAATTTTTTTGGACGTTGCGGCCGTGTTAGAAGACGTTGTGGAAGGTGTTATGTGAAAAATTCAACTTAAATTCACATGCCTGGTTATAGATTTTTTTGACGTTGCCGCAGTTGTTTTTTGGACGTTGGTGGACGTTGCGGCAGTTGTTTTTTGGACGTAGGTGGACGTTGCGGCAGTGTTAGTAGACGTTGTGGACATGTTGGGATGTAGACGTTGCAACAGTTATTTTTTGGACGTTACGGCAGTTGTTCTGAGACGTTGTTGACTCAGCGAAGACGTTGTGGACATGCCTGGATGTAGACGTTTGTGGACGTGGTGCTAATTGTTTTTGACGTGGTTCTAGTTGTTCTGAGACGTGGTGGACTGTCTTTGTAAAAAAAAAAATTTAAATTCACACGCATGGATGAGGACGTTTCTGGACGTAGTGCTATTTTTTTTGACGTGGTTCTAGTTGTATTTGTGAAAAAATCAGTTTAAATTCACATGCATGGATGTAGATGTTTCTGGACGTGGTGCTAGTGTTAGGAGACGTTGTAGACATGCCTGGATGTAGACGTTGCGACAGTTATTTTTTGGACGTTGCGGCAGTTGTTCTGAGACGTTGTTGACTCAGCGAAGACGTTGTGGACATGTCTGGATGTAGACGTTGCGACAGTTGTTTTTTGGACGTTGCGGCAGTTGTTCTGAGACGTTGTGGACTCAGCGAAGACGTTGTGGACTCAGCGAGCGCGCGCGTGGGCGAAACTTACTATATTTAGTAAGTGTATAGTTGTTAAGTAAAAAATTACTATATATAGTAGTAGGTACATGTACCACTGTGTATAGGGTATACGGACTGATATGCTACCAATACACCAACTTTCTCTCTCCGTGGCTGCGCAAATGCATGTGTATTTAATTTGTATTCATACACGTAAAGAATTTAAGATGGTTGGGCCGGTCGGATTGGATTTGAGTAGTGGGCCATATTGCAAAACTAAAGAAAATGACAAACAAACATCAATCAATTTATTGCCCTAAAAATCCTAAATTCTCTCCATTTTTAGTCAATTCCTCTTTTAAATGAAAACAATTCGTCCTTTGTGCTACAAGGGACGTATTCCCATCGCAATCATCTCTCTCACCTTTGTCTACAATCCACCACCCCCGCCCCCGCCGCCCCACTCCCACTCCCCCTCCCCTCCCTCTCCCCCCCGCCCAAGCCAACACTTTTATTTATTATATCCCCAAATTTATTTAGTCAAAAATCATCAAAAATATTTTAAATTTTTTTATGTTTGATTTATATGAAGAAAATAAATATAATTATTAAAAATTTTAAAATAAATTTTGATAATTTGATATGAATTTAGACAAAAAAAATCATAAATTGTGAGTAATTTTGAAAATAAAAATTAATAATTTTACCAAATCAATCCGCCTTTAAAATTAAATAACACGATTTACTTTTTTATCATTTATAGATAACAGAGTTTTAATATTGATTTTCTTTAATATATTATAGGAATATCAATGCATGTCTTAGGTTTTTCCTCCATTAACTCGATATTTATCTAAATTTATAATTCAACTCTACTTATATGGTATAACTTTAAATTTATTAATTTATTATATATAACTACAAATAATTATTTTTTAATTATAAATATAATTGTTAAAACAATATTATCAAATCACTTGTATATTAAGTTCGTTCATTCAAATTATAATACTAAATTTAACAATAATACTAAATTTAATAATCCAGATCCTAGGTTTCTTAAATGAAGATTCTAGATTCAAAAGTAGATGAAATCCAGATCCTAGGTTCTAATTTCTTGAAAGACAAAAAAACAAGGCTTTGGCTGGTTCATCGTTTCCTTTCCGGGCGCCATTTGAACACAGGTTTGCTCGTGGGCTGGACAACTTCATCTTCACGAAGCTTTCGCTTCCTACCCTTTTTCTGATCCAACATGGCGGATTTTCAGAAATCACAACAAATAATGTGGATTTTTGGAAATAAAATCAACAAAATTAAAAAGGGGATGTTCAGACCTGTAATTCCTTTTGCATGGCCATATCCATGTACAGTTTCTCCAAGTCATGTACTCTGCTTTTTCTCACCTCCAGTTCCCGATAGGAACTTACAGTCTTCCTGCATGAATATTCATTAGGAAGGTTAACAAATGAGAGCCAGTTCAATAATGTCAAATGGTTATACAAGCCAGAAACAGAGCATTTAAAGGTGATGGACATGGAGGTTTATAAGAAGAGACCAGAAAGAAACAAGGAAAATACAAGTACAGGAGAAAAGTAAAAGGAGAAACACCATAATCACAGTGCTGTAATATCTATATTACAAACAAGGAAGGCACAGTGAGATATCCCAATACTCATAGAAATCCATGGAGGAAACATTTCTGGTACTATTTCGTAATGGATGTAGCGTTTCTATGCCAAAACAAAATTGGATAGAAGGCAAGGTTCATCACAAACATGAGTCTATCGCACACAAATCACTCATAAGCATGAGTATGTATAAATGTATGTACAGTTTTGAGCTTCAATAAAAAAGATGAAAGAAAATCTATATTAGCTCGATGGAAAGAAATGAAGTTTGCTCATTGTAACTTTAAATGCTCCAAACTAACCAATTTCCAACCAAATAAATTCCACCAAGGAAATGCTTGGTAAAGGTTTTCAAAAAGGTAGAGTGGTCTCAAAGGCCATATGCAACAACTGGAAGAAACTAATTTCTGGCTTTCTACACCTTATAAACAATGTTCCTTGCCAATAAACCTTGGAGAAGACTGGCAAAACTAATCAAGAAAAGCTTTGTACCCTCTCTCCTAGACACTATTTAACTGTTTTGCGTAACACATCAAAATCCTGTTTTTATTTATCTTATACACATTACTTCATTAGAATCATATAGCTGTTTTGAAAGACTTTCATTCCGATTTAGAAGTTCAACAAGTCAAAAGCCATTGAGATCCGGAAAGAAAATATATTTACCGCTTCAGACGGTCAGGAAATTTATCAGAAACAGAAACTGGAGTATGCGATGATGTTCTCAACTGCAATTCTTTTGCCTCTTCCCTGAGAAAGGAGAAACAAAAAGAAAGAAAAGCTTCAGTTCGAAATAATGTCTTGTAAAGGCTATAAGTTTCAAAAATATTTCCAACAACTAATAAATTAGAAAATAAAGCGCTCATGCGGCCCTAATGCAAATCTATCTACTCTTAACAAATCAGCCAATGGTTAAACTATAGATGCACACAATCATAACCAAATGCAACCAGAAATATGAATCTTGTAGAAAGTTCATCTTCATAAACCACAAACTTTTGTACTTAACCATATTGCTGCAATATTATTCCTCCATCAACACAGCCTAACATCTCCCCGCCCATCCTATCCATAGAAACATGCTTTACCAAATTATTCTTGTCGCACTTCGGTAAGATCCTATATCAGGGGATCATTTCTAAACATAAACATCATCTTCAAACAAAATATAGAGAGGAAATATTAGTGAATAAGGCAAAATTTTATAATTCTTATAATAGTTATAAATTAGCACAACAAAATCTTCAAAGGAATCTGAATCCAAGATAAACTCAAAATGTACATAAACTTTGATGTACAGAAATGAAAATGTTAAAGCAGACTACTTAACAGACTTTAATATTTGATCCCACTAACTAATAGAATGACAACATAAAAAATGAAAGAAATCAACTCAATCTCAATCTCAAACGAATAAACTACTACTATAAATGAATGACGATAAGAGAATTCAGCTATAAATGATAGAAGTAGAGAAGCACAAAAGGAAGTCCACCTATCTTCAGCATAATAAACATGCCCCTTTGATGGCTGATTATCCAGAGAATGTAATGTTGCTGTAAGTCTTTCAATTTTCTGCACCAGATAATCAAGTTATTACAAGAAGCAAATGATAAGCAAACAAACAGAAATAAACGCCACAAAAATAACATACCTTTTTCTCACTTTGAATTTTCTGCAAAATATAACCCATATCTTGGGTTTTCATCAACAAGAGTTCTTCAGGTGTATACTTATTCGCCTCACTCCTTCAAAGAGACATTTTAACATTCCAAATTCAGCCACAACTGAAATAACCAAAGAAAAAACACTTTCCAAAAAGAACCAATTAAATCTCATATCTTACTCAGGCCTATGAACTCCATCCACCGTTCTTGTTTTTGCCATCTTAAAATAAAACTCATCTGGGTTCCTAAATGCCGCCTTTTCTTTGAGTTTCTGTCATTCAAACAAACCCGCAGCCCCATATCACAAAATGAACTAGTAAAGGGCTGAAATTTTCTCCACTGAATCCACTAAAATTATACCAAACTCGACTTAAAACACAGAAGTACACTCTAATCAATCAAAAGCATACTTGTAAAGCCTGCTCCTTCTTGTGGTAAGCCTTTGCCCGAACAACATAATCTTTGTGCTTTTCTAGAAGCCCGAATTTCTTTCTTGCTTGCCTGTAAAGTATTATAGTGAAAATAAATTTGACGAAACAAATTCTTCAAAACACATGTTCTAAAAAATAAATATACTCACGGCTGTGAACGTTCTTTGTGAGCTCTTCGCGGAAGAGCATTTCTCAGAGACGACATTCTCTTTAGATATAATGAATAATCGTAGAAGAACTTTCAATAAATTGGGACCGTAACAGCCCTGGAAGATCGATGGGACAAGAGCACAGATTAGTTAAAATCTGATTTAAAATCACAAAATATCAAAATTTAAACCTCAAAATACAATTCTTGATCAAACCTCTGGTCAATATCCAATCATTACGAACCTTCCACATGCAAGGCTAAAATTAACTAAACCAACATACAATTCTTGATCAAACGTCTTGTTAATATCCAATTTCATTAAGACTATTCCAAATGCAAGACTAAAATTAATTAAACCAATACAACATGCTTCTAATAGTTCTTCCACCCAAGGCCCCGTTTATAACGCCAAGAGAAAACAAAAGGAATTAATGAGCGCTATGTGCACTTAATGAGGACCCCCAACCAAGATTACAGCTACCTGGTATCATAGACATGTAACACATACAATTCAAAAATATACAAGCTTGCCAGAGTTCAGAAACCCACAAGGCACGCTAACAACATTCTATCCACAAGGGAAATCACGAGGCGGATTCAAATAGCATCGCAAGAACACAAAATTACCAAAGTTATTTGAAAAGAGGATAGGAAAACTCCACCTTAATGACAAATGTCGCTAAGAAATTTAATAATAATAACTCTAAATAATCGAATTAAATTTTACTAAAGTATTTACCTTCTAATCAACTGAATTTAGCTTAGACTCCTTCACCTCCAATGGACAATTGGTCAAATTGTTTTGGTTTCTCCTCCTTTCTCCCCTTTGTGTTTCAACACTCTTTTCTAGCTAGATGGGTTACTAGGTTGAGGTTGCATGTGGGATTTCTTAGATTTTCTTAATATTCCATCAAGGGATATTGTGGGTTTTGAGTGGGGAGGAAAACAAATTGAGAGAGGTACTGGGTTAAGAGAGTTGCGGCCGCAGGAAGGAAGAAAGAGGGCCAGGCGGTTTGGGGCGGCAGGAGGAGGAGGAGAGGAGAGACTGGTGGCTGGTGGTTCGGCAGAGAGGGCCGGAGAACAGACGCAAGAAAACGGGAGGGTTAAGGTTTCTAAATTATTTTAAAATCTTTTAAACTTTTAAGGGCAAGTCTTTAGTTTAGTTTGATTCTAAATTACCCAATAAAATTTTGTAAATTAATTAAAGTCAAATTTTATTTGTGACTAACTCAATTTAGTTTGTAATTATTTATCAAAAAAATTTTAGTTTGTAATTATTCTCTCATTAATTATTTATGACTTTATTTTTAAAAAAAATTATTTAGTTAATATAATAACTTTTATCTCGAAACTTAGATTAGGAGATTTTTATTTCGTTCTTAATAAATTAAAGATTTTAAGGTTTATAGTTGACACTATTTTCAAAAATTTCTTATAATGACAAAGATTTTTATTGTTATTTATAAATTTGGGTTACTAGTTAACGTCTCAATTTAATTGAGGTGGTAGTTCATAAATTTTGATAAAATTATCATTTTATTTAAAAATGAAAAAAGAAAAAATATTGTATGGGCCATTTTAATCTAAAGTGAGACGATAGAAAATAAAAAGTGAATCGATAACTAGTAAAACTTTTTATAAATGAATGTCGAACTAAATTTCACAAACTACCCTAACTAAAATTAGAAACGCATCTTCACATACAATTCAATATGGTCAATTTCTCAATTGGGCAAAATAAAAGATGAGGATTGTCACAAAATGATCAATTCAAGCTCAAATAAAAAATATATATTGTCCAGTGGTTAGCAGTGTAGATAGCTAGTTAATAAATAATTAAACTAATATAAATAGGTTAGTCTCTCGTTTAAAACCTTGAATTTGAGTTATTCAGGTTTATTTGTTAAAAAATAAATAACTAACCTAAATTATTCACTAATAGAAAACAAAACAAAAAAGCCAAATTTTATTACCAAATAAAAAATAATAAAGAAATTTTTATAATTCAGAAACACTAAATAGGAAAATGGAGGTTATTAGGTATCGTCTCAGTTTTTAAGGTGATAGTCTATAAATTTTGATAAAAGTATTTTTTTATGAGAAATAGAAAAAGTATTATAAAAAGTGTTTTAGTTTAAATTAGAATTGTAAAGATAGAGAGAAAGAAATGAAACCATAAATTAATAAAACTTTAAGAATAAAAGGGGTATGTTCGGAGGAGGTGGGCTTGGGCTTGGGCTGGGTGGTAGGCCAGCGTAGAAGACCTCAATTATATGAACTGAATTGCTATATGAATTCGCCCCTGTATATACGCATCTACTTTTTTATGGGTGACCAAAAGTCAGATGGGCCCATCAATTATTTTCTTTCCGGAGACATCATGATCAAAGGCATTAATAATTTTTTGATAGAATCATAATTTTTAAACAATAATATAATATTCACTTAATTACTTATATTTTAAATAAAATAACTCAAAAATTACTTATATTTAAATATAAAATAATAAAACCGACAAGATAGAACTAATCAATACAATTATTATTGCTACAAAAAAACCAACACAATTATTATTTTATTATATAAGTAACTCAAATATAAACAACATAATATATTAATATATGTCCTACCAAACAAAAATGTATGCAATTCATTGATCACGTTTTTCTTCAGTCCGTATTATGACAAGACCTAAAGCGTCGTCGTTCGTACTCCTTCGTCTTTCCCGGCAGCCTCCAATAATGTTGTACTACTGTGTATTACTCCATTTATTTTAAAATATAAATATTTGTTAGGTTTGAAAAGACACGTAATTATTTTATTATTTTTAAATAAATTATGATTATTATATTAAAAATATATCTAATAATTTAATACATTCACATTAAAAAATTATCATTTAATTAGGAGTAATATTTTATTTTTTAGTATATACGTAAAATCTAAAAAACGTATATTTTGTGAACCATCTTTAACCCAATATAAAATTTTCCCATAAATACTAGCATTATAGTTCAACCTTCTGAGTTAAAACACACTACTTTGAGGACTTAGCTAGCTCGAGCTACTGAATCGAAGTTCATTGCTTAATTTAATTTTCTTGGTTATAATGGCCTGGGAAAATAGTGATTTATTGAAAGATCATATGGAGTTGCATCCAAGAAATGCGGGTCTTTTGGATCTTCTTCGGATTTTCCATGTATCAGCTCTAGAGAAACTAGATTTCTTTGATGCTCCGGTGGAAGATCCACTCACCGGCCTTACCAGAGGACGATGGCTCGTCTTTGTTTCTGTTGCCGGCCAGAAACTATTGCTCAGGCTGAAAAAACCCATAGCCACCATAGGATCCAACTTAGAAAAATGGATGAACTATCCCTCTTCCAATGGCGGCTATGGCCGTCTTCTCTGGAATTTTTTAACAGGTTTGGAATTTATATTATTATTCTTATTGACCTTTAAATTTATTGATTATCAAACTTCTTGTTCTTTATGCATGCATGCAACAATCCTATGTCCTACGTTGCAGGGAACATGGTAAGGCCAGATAGTTCGTCGGCAACATTCAGGTCATTTATAGGAAACCTGGACACGCGAGTGGAGTTGGACGCCAACGTTAGAGCCGCCGACGAGCGGTACGGCGCGGCCTTGTCGGTGATGACCGCTAAATTAGCCTATGAAAATGAAGCGTTTGTGTCTTCTGTAGTGAGAGACCGCTGGCAGGTAAACATTTTACATCGATCCTTATTTATATTTTATCAGTAATCCATACGTTAGTAACTAAAAATCTTTTCTTTTTGTTTTTTTTGGGTTCAGATGGAATTCTTGGGACTCTTCAACTTCTGGAATGGTCAGTGACTCAGTGCCATTTTGTTTAAAGTTTAATGTTGCATTGCTCATTAATTGCAATTATGGGCAGTCGAATATCAGATAATTATTAAGCAAAGCATAAAAATCAAAAGAATGGTGGGCTCTAATGATCATTGTCGTTCACCTAACTAAGATGCTGTAGAAATTTCCAGTCATAATGTTTATAGTACAGTAATGCATGTTTGAGACGGTTCATGATCTTTGCTAAATTTTACTAGTTAACGTATTAATTTTTATTTTTTATCGCTTTAATTTGGACTAAAAATTCCTTCTCCTTCATTGCCCATCTCTTTTCCCATTTCAAGCAAAATGACAATTTTGTCAAAATTGAAATAATAATACTTAAAATTGAGGAAGATAATCAGGCGAAGGCGGTCCGGGCTTGTCGTCCTCAACCCACTGAAAATATGCATTCTTTGAAGAAAACACAGACCTGAGAGCCCACCATTTAGAAATACTCAAAGATGAAAGAACCCACTAAGAGGATATGTACAAAGAGGTATTGATTATACATTATTGAGAAGAATATTTATAAAACTATTTCAACGGAATTATCTGAGTGTAATTATGTGTGAAAGAGACGATTTGAAATGACTTTCCATGTAGCCCAAAAACAAAGATTAAAACTTGTTTTTGGAACATATTTTATTTGCTATATTGACATTCTGCATTCTCAAATGCTACAGAATATGCGGAACAATACTCCACGCAGGCCATCATGTTCCAAAACAAGAGTGTTGACCCGGACCTAATCATGGTCGCCTTTAGAGGGACGAGCCCATTTGAGGCCGACGACTGGATCACTGATTTAAACCTCTCATGGTACGATCTCCACGGTGTGGGTAGACTTCATGCTGGATTCCAGAAAGCCTTAGGCTTACAGAAAAACAAGGGCTGGCCTAAAGAAATCGATCAACCGAAACCAGGCTCAAAACAGTTTGCCTACTACACGATCAGGGAAAAACTGCGGGAAATATTGAGTGAAAACAAGAAAGCTAAATTCATGGTGACTGGGCACAGCTTGGGAGGAGCTCTGGCAATTCTGTTTCCAGCCATACTTATCTTACACGAAGAAGAATCGATTCTGGATAGAATGGAAGGAGTATACACATTTGGGCAGCCCAGAGTTGGAGATGATAAATTTGGAGAATTCATGAAGGAAAAGCTCAGAATTCATGATGTCAAATACTTGAGGTTTGTCTACTGCAATGATATGGTTCCAAGGTTGCCTTATGATGACAGAACCCTCATGTTCAAGCATTTTGGGCCTTGTCTTTACTTCAACAGCCTCTACCATGGACAGATTCTTGAAGAAGAACCAAACAAGAACTACTTTTCGGTGGTATGGTTTTTGCCCAAGATCTTGAATGCAGCATTTGAGTTGATGAGGAGCTTCATCATCCCTCTGATCAGAGGAATGGAGTACAGAGAAGGGTTGGTTCTGATTATGTTTAGGGCGGTGGGGTTATTGATCCCTGGATTATCAGCTCATGGTCCTCAAGATTATGTTAATCTTACCCGACTCGGTTATTTACCAAATTTTGCTGAGATGAAAGGCTTGAAACAAGCTTAATTTTAATTATGATATTTTACTAGATAACTATCCTATAATAATATCGAATTTTATCCTAGATTGTGCTAATTGCCATTTAGAAAGTAAGGTGGTCAATATTGAAGTTTTATAGGCGTCGTTGTTAACCTCTTGCCCATTGCAGAAAATTTCATACTGTCTCCCGTAGGAGTTTGGGTCATTTCTCAATTTCAGCGTGGTGGATCATCATTTCGAACCAATTATTGATCATCGTTTTAATAAACTATTGCCACACCAAATAACTAATAAGACGTGAATTCCTTTTCGGACGAATTTTTCTTTTTACTTCTCAACCTATATGGTATTAACCTATGTTTTCAATCGTTGTTCCCCTCCCAAGAGTAATTTAGGAGGGGAACAAATAACTAGTCAAACGTGAATTCCTTTTCGGACGAATTCTTCTTTTTGCTTCTTAACCTACAGGGTATTAACCGCTGTTTCCAGTCGTTGTTCCCTTCCAAGGGTAATTTCTTATGCATTATTCATTCGTCCGCCAAGTTTAACTAGCACGAAACTCCATTCCTTTTGGGTGTGAAGTAGTGTCAAGTATAAGCTCTCCTTGAAAAGAAGTTAATCTAATCGCACCTTCTAGTACAGCTATTTTGTTACAATTTTATTCGAGTCACTAGCTCTGCTTTGACATTTCCTTCCTGTGATTAGGGTAATGACTTTAGGCATGACAGTTCCCATAGTGTGACAGACGGTATATAAATTTTTAGTGAAGGCCTGTTTCGTACCCACTATTTTGTTATTTCGTGCACTTTTTATATTCAAATTATCTCTGACAAATTAAGAAATACTAACCATAATATTTAAATATAAAATATAATAATATATTAAATTACCTAACTACCCTGAATCAATTTACTTAAAATATCGAAAAAAATTCATTTATAGTTTCGCTCATCTATCTTACTTTAATCATAATTTTTGTAAATTTTTTGTAAATTAAGAAAGAACTTATAAAATTTTTGGTAAATTGATTAAGGACAGTTAAGTAATAATAAGAGGGGCTGAAAATAAATATTAAGGGAGGAGAAATAAGAATTAAGAGGGCGATGCTTAACAAAATAAATGATTATTTTAAAAAAAAAATAGATTCAATGAGACGCGATATAACACTACCCAAATTTTTAATTTAACATATTTAAATTTGATAAAATGATAATTACTAGTAATTTGAAATTAAAAATTAAATATAACTGTAGCTCAAAGCCCAACTTTCAGCACCACCCTCTTCTTCGCCTTTGTTCTTCATTTTCATCGAACACCTGCAACACATCTTCACCAACCTCTCTAGTCTCTTCGATTTTCTTCCCAACTCAACCTACAGACCCGTCGGCCATCGCCACCGCTTGCCTCGTCTATTCATTTCTGAAGAAAACAAAGACAACAGAACCAAGGTTTACCACTATCATTGATTGAAACCCACACGCCTCACAGCATTTTCACCGAAATCGGAGCCGTCCTATTCTGCCCCTGCGTCAATCGAGAGCATAATAGGGGACCCGACCAAGGAGGAATTAAGGGAGAAAATGAATCAAAAGTTTGGAGGCGGGAAGCTGCCAACGGGAACACCGTCTTTAGCTTGGTCGTGTGCTGTCGTTATCGTGTCACTCCTTGCCGGAGCCTCAGTCGTTCACAACATCTTCAAACCTAATCTGGTATCCTCCTTTGAATCTCTCTTGAGCACTGCTGTTACATACCATCCTTTGGCTTGTTCATATTTACACTATGCCCAAACTTCAAATCAAACGTTTGGTAAAATGTCCAAACGAATTTTACTGACTTATACAGATGATTTTTTTTTTTTTTATTTGCAATTTTAGAGTCGTACCCAGTAATCCTTTTGAATTGTGCGTTGCAGACTTTGCCTCCGGTAGATAATAGACTTGATGAAGCTGGTCAAGGGGGTCACGGAGAGAAAAGGCGATGATGCTTCAATTACGCTTGTCGTTTGATTTGAAGTATGATTCGATCAGGAGATAGGGGCAACTGTGCTTGATGTATTTTATTAGCTATTTTGTTCTGAGACAAATTTCAGGTTTCCAGTATCTTTGTTTGAGTTCCTATTTCATATTCTATTACTTCTCCCAGTTATGTAGACTGCTACCTCATTCAAAATGTTCAAAATCAGAGTCCCACAATCTTTCAATTACCTATGTTAAAGATGTTTAATTTAGTTCCCCCCTGTCTACCAAAAAGAACAAAGGAATAGAAAAAAGGCTATCCGAAATTGGGGAGGAATGCTCTGTTTATGCCAGCCATGTCTTACCAACTCACTGCTTTATGAGTGGCAAAGAACAAAAATAGAGATTTTGGCAATAGGAAACCATATTGACCCTTATTTCCTTTACTTTCTGAGCATAATTTCACTCTTGTTTTCTATCTCTAAGTCAGGTAGCAAGATTGGAGTTTAGATCACCTATCCTAATCTAGTTTTGCATTACCAAAATAACCAAAACAGAGAATCTGAAATGGTAAGACAGCAATAGGTAGGCTTTGGTCTCTAATCTACTAATAAATTCCATATGCTATATATGGGATTATGTTTGGTTTCCTTGCTCCTTGATCAGTGTAGAGAACAGTCTTCTAACACTACAAAGGATAACAATGGATGAATATTAGATAAGCAGAGCCATGGTGTAGGCAGAATGAGTCAAAACTGACATATACACGTGCTTAATAAGGGGCATCTTCTGAAAACATGTTATTGGTCTCTTGTAGAATCCAATCTTAGATAAGCTCTATGGGGAAATGCATCACATTCAAACATCCTGTGGGTTGAAGAAGGTCCCAAGAGTTTGGTTGTTCGACGTTTCGATTCAAATGGTACGTGAGTTGAGTTAGAACGTCATGAGACAGGTTGGTTCCACTTGATGTTGGGATTCACTGGTTTTGCTGCAACACCATGAACTGCCCAAGTCTAGCCCCAAAGATGCTACTACTGCTTCTTTTCTTGGTGGACATTAGAATTTGGTTTCTCATCAGCCGATGCAATTGTTTCAAGTATAACTCGGATAACGCCACTCATAATAGTCCATTAGTTTTGGTTGAATGCATAGATTGGACCGGAAGTAGACTTGCTATTTGTATAAAAAAAAAAATAAAATAAAATAAAATTACAACATAACCCTCTATCCAAAATAAATAATAAAATTTTGATACGTTTCATTTTTTTTTTATTGTTCAAAGATGAAACACATATATTTGGTGTTTAATCTGAGTGTTTCACCATGGACGAAACTTCACCTATTTGGTGTTTCACCTATCACCCATGGTTTACCAAATAATGGCGTTTCGCCTGTGATTATCTATTTGTTCAGCTCGTGTTATAAAAACGAGCCCTCTTTGTAAGTGAACCACGGTAAAAACATTCTCTTTACGGGAGCGAGCCATGGTTTAAATAATTCTTTTTAGCGAGTTTTGTTGTGGAAGATTTGTTTATTTATGGCGATGATTGATGTAGCGTTTTTAGAAAATCAGAACGTAATTTTGCCAGTTTTAATTTACATATAAACACTATTTTATCACGTTTTAGTTACATATAAATGCTATTTAATCACGTTTTAAAGCATTTTTTGGCAAAATTTAAATTACATAAGGGCGGCCTTGAAATTTCATATAGTAAATTTGTGAAGTTTAAAACACGTTTGGTGGAAAAACAAACCAAGCAGGAGTTGGACTCGTGCATCATGTGGGAATTGGGCCTCGCGTTTATTCAAATATTCAAAAAGAATGGTCCGCGTTTGTTTTAAAGGGAAAATGGTCCAAAGGGCATTCTCATATGAAATAAATTTAGAGTTTAAGAGGAAATTGCTTTTGCAAATAAGAAAAATGCAAATTCTTTGCGTTAACGTGTTGTAAAATTAATTGGAAGTAAGGTGGTAGATGCACATGCTTGTTTTTATCAAAATGTTTTTATTATTTTTAAAATTAAAAAATAATAATTGATAAAAAAAAAAAAGGACACGTACGTACTAAAGAAATGGTTCTTTTGCCAAAGTCTTTTGGTCACACGTTTTAGAGTTTCAACTTTCAACGTTTACTCTACTTATTTATCACAAATTGTATAATAATCCAATAATTAATCTCTTCTAAAAGGTTTAAAGTTTTATGGGTATTATTAAATAATTTTTTTTTAATTTATAGTCCCTTTTTACATTTAACTCTTAATATATTATTATTATATAATTTATTTTTTATGATTTTGTCTATAAACTAAGACAAAATCATAAAACGATGAGGAAAAATTTTAAAAAAATAATATGTAAGAGTCACGAGTTATATTTGTACACAATGGTAAAAGAAAATTAAGCAGGTTAGGTATGACTTGAACTGAAAATCTGACAAATCAAGATGAGAGACACATGAGTCTCCTCTAGTTATATTCCATCATGTATGATAGTGTATATTTGTTTAGTTTTATAAAATACTATAATTTATCTAAATACTCACAAAATTATATTACTTTTGCAGTAAACGTTCCTCCGTGGTATCAATTTCTTGTACTTTTCGACAAAAGGCATCCCATAACCCAATAAACTTTTTTTTAAAAAATAAAAAATATACATTAATTTATTGAAAAACGTCCAACTATTGACAAAAAAAGATACAATCAAAAAAATACAACGGATAAACCTATATAGATATACCCTATTAAGAGATGGATATATTACATGTCAAAATTTTAATCCGAACAATAATACATTACTAATTTTCAACGACGCTACTACCAATCCAACGAATTTCACTAACAAAATCGCCGTCATAACAACGAACATCATCAATGAAGTCACGACCAAATACACTACCGGTAGATTAAGAAAATAAAGATTAGAGATAACCCCTCTTTATTGAATAACAAAGCTAAAACAATAAAACAAAAACGAAAAACAAATTTATTTTCTCCATCCTTCCTATGACGGGGATATGGGGGAAGAAAAAATATTTTTTGATGGTTGAGTTTGGGAGAAAGAAAGGAGGACGGTGGCTAGTATGGTTTCTGATTATTTCATTCTTAATCTCTCCAAAATTTTGATATTCCATAACCCAATAAACTAATCCTACTTTGCAGAGATAATTAATCATCCTCACGTGCCTAAAAATTTTAATCATAACGTAATTCCACTAATCAAGATTAAACCCTCTATTATTTTATATATTCGAGTAAAATGATAGAATCACCGTTATCTGAAGTGGTCCACTCATCTCTCTAATGGTCTCATCGAGACTTTGTTTGATAATCATAATCTAATTCTTAATTTTAATTCAATTAAGTGTATTTATAATTGATTTTTTATGTCCGAAAATTAAATCGAACATATGACCCTTGATATTCAGTTAACTGTTACTCCAACGTATTTCGAGGAGAATCAGCTAAATCTAAATTCGAGTGACATTTCACCCTAATCTCAACTCATTAGCTGATTCTTTAAAATCAGTTGGTTCATATATTCACTTATTTTCACTCAAATTTCATCTGGTCATAAATAAATCACCCAAGTTTGGGATCATAAGCAGTGATAATTGTCCTATGAAGGCTAACTTTTATTACGGCTCTGAGTTCTCTTAACTAAATCATTGTCTATAAATCGCCAACTCATTTTTTAATAGGCGTGCGATTAGAGTTCTTGACTCGTAACGTTACTTTTGACCTCAGATTAAATTTTATGAGACGAATATTATTTAGTGATAGTTTTTTTATTAAATTGTCAGAAGAGATGCTTTTAATGACTATCGAGACCATAGTTGGTTTGAATCTTGATTGGGGGTTATTAGTTATCGTCCTACTTTTTGGGGCGATAGTCCATAGGTTTTGAGAAAAATATTCTTTTACATAGAAGGGAGGGAAGAGAGAGGGATTGTAGGGAGTCCAAACTAGGGCGATAAAGAGCAAGTATTGGGACGATAGCTAGTAATTCCTATCTTGATTTTACCTTTGGCCAATCCGTGCGAATTACTTAGAGGACAAAGCTAGGCGTGACTATTATTTGTTTAAAAATTAAATTCAAACTAGGACAACTGATCCAAACAGGATAAACTTAGAGTGATTATTTTCATGACTAGTTCTACATTTTTAAGGAAATGCCCACTTTCTCAAGCATCTCTAATCCAATATAAATACCAGTATTATATTCCCATTTTTATATAAAGAGCTGAGAGGCTTTGACGTGACAACACAACCTCCATAGCCGGAGCTTTCTGTGTAGTTGTTGAAGTTCATATATATTATTGTTGCTTCTAAGTTAAAAATGGCGTCTTGGGAAGACAGTGATTTGTTGAATGATTATTTGGCTCTGCATCCGAAAGATGCGGGTCCTTTGGATCTTCTTCGGATCTTCTATTCATCGGATTTAGCGAAACGAGATTTCTTTGATACTCCAGCGGCGGACGACAAGCTGACCAGTCTTAGATACCGATGGCTGATCTTTGTTTCTGTTCTTGCCCAGAAAATACTTCTCTGGCTCAAACAACCCATGGCCGCCGTCGGTTCCAACTTGGAGACTTTGATCAATTTTCCGGCTTCCAACGGTGGCTATGGCGGTCTTCTTTGGAATTTTTTAACAGGTAACTCAGCTACGTACCTTCCATTATTAATAGTGTTTTTTTCTAAAAAAAAAAATTGCTTTTTTTGTACTTATTTGCACCTATCAAACCCTAATGGAGATTAGGGTTCATCAAGCTACTTCTTCCCTATGCATGCATGCGAGTTTATTGCGTGGCGGCTCGCCGGAAGTACCAGCATTAACGTTGTTTTAAATTTTCATTGTACGATATGGTTTGTATTTGTATTTCTTGTTTTATTTATACGATAATTTGTCATTTATTTTACTTTTGCAATAAAAATAATCGTTCTTGGCTATTATAATTTGAATGAAACACTAATATTAAAGATATTATAATTAAAAGAGGGATTAAAAAGACTTTGTAGTTGAGTTGCATTTGGAAGTTTATTTTGGGTCGTGGAATTTGCAGGAAAAGTGGTGAGGCCGGATAGTTCGTCGGCGACATTCAGGTCATTCATCGGAAGTCTGGACCCGCGGGTGGAGCTGGACGCCAACATTGGAGTCAACGGCGGGAGGTACGGTGCCGCCCTATCGGTAATGGCTGCTAAATTATCCTACGAAAATGAAGCTTTCGTCTCTACTGTAGTGAGAGATCAATGGAAGGTAAACAATTTTATTTATTGATTAAAATTTTTGTATAATAAAAAATAATTAAATATTGATGCTTATATAATTATTTTATCAATATTAAAGTTTTATTTTGTTTGTTTTTAGATGGAGTTCTTGGGCTTCTTCAACTTTTGGAATGGTGAGTGGGGCTTTCCTTTTGCGTGTTAATTTGTCTTTTAAGTACTTTTTGGTCTTAATTTGATTTTCTTTTTTTAAATTGCAATTTGGCTGTATATTATTTGTCATGGACTTAATCCATTCAATTAACCCATGTCAGACTGTAAATAAATTAAATATGATTCATTTTTTCAATTTATTTTTAAATTATCATTTTGTCCATCCTTTTATTATTAAAAGACGATAAATAAAAAAATGCTATTTAATAATCCCCTTCAATTAGGACTAATTACTTATGAAACTTACATTGACTAGCTCCATAGCCTTAGTCTAAACACGGCAATTAGGGAAGATTATTATCTCTCCAATTTTTTATATTAAATATTTAAAATTATTTACATTAATTATTATTGGGATGTCGTGGCTTCCAATACCTAATAATAATCATTATTAGGTACATTAATTAATATTGGGATGTCGTGGCTTCCAATACCTAATAATAATCGATTATCAAAAAAAAGCCAAGACCACCTGTCCACCTACCACTATCATAATTAAATAAATAAAAATATATTTTACTTCCTATTTTAATGATAAATTTTACTATTATTTTCCCATGTTGTTTCGAATTAACAGGTTTTTTTTTTTAATCTATTTAAAAAAAAAATTTATTGCATTTATCGTGCAGGATATGAAGAACAGTATTCAACACAGGCCATCATGTTCCAAAACAAGAGCGTTGACCCAAACCTAATCATGGTTGCCTTCAGAGGGACGAGCCCATTGGAGGCCGACGACTGGATCACTGATTTGGACCTCTCATGGTACGATCTCCACGGTGTGGGTAGACTCCATGCTGGGTTCCTCAAAGCCTTGGGCCTACAGAAAGACAAGGGCTGGCCCAAAGAAATCGATCAATCCAAATCAGGCCCAAAAAAGTCTGCCTACTACACAATAAGGGAAAAGCTGAAGGAAATATTGAGTGAAAACAAGAAAGCAAAATTCATGGTGACTGGGCACAGCTTGGGAGGAGCTCTGGCAATACTGTTTCCAGCCATACTGATCTTACATGAAGAAGAATGGATTCTTGATAGAATGGAAGGAGTATACACATTTGGGCAGCCCAGAGTTGGAGATGATAAATTTGGAGAATTCATGAAGGAAAAGCTCAGAATTTATGATGTTAAATACTTCAGATATGTTTACTGCAATGATATGGTTCCCAGGTTGCCTTATGATGACAGAACCCTCATGTTCAAGCACTTTGGGCCTTGTCTCTACTTCAACAGCCTCTACCATGGACAGATTCTTGAAGAAGAACCAAACAAGAACTACTTTTCACTGATGTGGTATTTACCCAAGGTTTTGAATGCCATGTTTGAGTTGTTCAGGAGCTTCATCATCCCTTTTATTGGTGGAATGGATTACAGAGAAGGGTGGTGTGAAATCTTGTTTAGGATTGTTGGCTTAGTGATCCCTGGACTTTCAGATCATGGCCCTCGTGATTATGTTAATATTACCCGATTGGGATCTTTCCCAGAATCTGCTGGGCATCAATGCTTGAAACAAGATTGATTGCCAAGCCACATTCATGTAATTTCATAATAAACAATACCAGAAAACAGAGGGAGTATCGGGGATAATCCAATGTGCATTGCCATTTAAGAGAAGATATTTGTAACTTGTGGACTTGCCAGAGAAGATCATTGAGCATAAATCAATGGATCTTTGTGGGTTCTATCTTAAGATTGTTGTATCAAAATAAGAGAGCAAAATTCCAACATGCCAATGATGATCTTGCTAGAATACTTGTTGCTTTTGACACAAGGAAAGTTGTGACAAAGTCAGAAAATTCACCACACAATGAAAACAGCAGTTATGGATTTAGAAAGCTTTATATATATACCACTTAGGCCAGAACATCTATGGCTACAAAATAAGTACAACAGAATGTCTTCCTCTTTTAGAGCTCAAATTGCTAACTTACCAGTCAACAGATGAAACCCTAATACAGATTTATTTTACAGATGCAATCTCTTATGCCCTCTGCTCCAGTTTCTCAGTTCTCTTCTCTAACAGTTTCTGTCATTCATGGAGGGTTGATGTCTCTTGTTTAGCAGTGTTGGATTATTAAGTTGTCAGGTCGATATATCATGTGACCTTCGCGTAGTTTATGTAATCTATAACCAGAAATTAGCATGTCTTTCTGATGCAGTAAAGAGGACTTTCTTCTTTTGTTCTACTGATGAACCATTTCAAGTTTTACCTCAAATGGATTCTACAATCTGTTTCTCGTCGATCAATTTCCTGTTCAGAGAAGATTAAAAGAAAAATCTAAACTCAGTTCAAATGGTACAATGTAGAATCAGTTTTGTAATTTGTCACACAATTCAAAGATGTCATTTGAGGCACTACTTGAACAGCATCACAGGTCAATCACTAACCTAAACCAGGTGATTTTGTACCAAAGGGATTTGACTATTGAATCTGAATGATTGAAAATCAATATGTTAGATCCAATGTACCTGAGTTGCATGGATCATATCGATCTAAAATGCGTGACAGGTAAAGCAGCCGCTGAATGAAACCATATGGCGAGTCCGAGGGAAAGATATGGCTTTGTTGGAGGAGCTTCTTACAACTTGATTTGACTGGTTTGCCAGCACAGAGCTTCTCATTTCTTGAGCCTTCTTTTGTGCTGATCTCAGTTTGTTCACAATCCTATCCATCGATGAAGATCTCTTTTTTTCCAGTTTCATCTGAGCAAGTTTTAAGATCATTTCAACCAAGGATTCGCAAACACAAAATCTCAGCAACTCATTGACTCGAAGTTCATAAAACCATATGAAATTAGAAGTAAAAGACTACAGAAGGAACTTTGAACTTCTTCCAACTTAACAAGTTATATATGGATTTAGAAGAAACCTCAAGTTTTCGTATCGCTGCTTCAGCTTTTGCTTTCTGCAGATTCTCCCAAGCAGTAATCTTTGCTTCTTCTCTCTTTAACCTGGAACGCGAAGTAGAATACAATTAATGATAACAATGAAGGTACATTTAAAGATTTCGAGTATTTTTTCACAGAGCAGCCATTGCAAAGAAACTTCTGCACTTATATGATATGGCTGCAGAAACTAAAGGTGATTTCTGTTGCATCTAAAATGGCTACAACTGGACAGGCTGAGTAACTTACTTTGAGATGGCTTTTGCCGTTTCAGAAACATCCCAACCGGCAGTACGGATCTCTACAGCTTTCCTTTTCCAGTCATCAGAGTTTCCTGAGCCCTTCCCAGGAATTCTAGCTCTATTTTTCTTGGACCATCTAGTCATAGTAACCTGTTCATCAACTTGCACATCCCTCACTTCAGGCTTAGAGCTATGGACACTTTGCACCTCAATGATGGGCAGGATTGAGGTCGATGGAGAAAATGACGATTGGCGCCTAGGAGATGAGTGCTGACTACTTTCAGGGCTCATTTGAGTTGCCATATCCCTCCTTGAAATTGTGCGGGACACACTGGCATCAGAATGTTCTATTCCATCAAGTTTCTCTTCTGCACAAAAGTCAACCCCCAAAGATGCATCAGAAACAAGAAGTTCACTATGAATTTGGCAAGTCTTTTGAATCATACTCAACTCTCAGAATGTCACTAAACATGTGAAGAAATGAGATGCCAACTATGAGTGCAGCTAAGATCAACTATGCGATGCATAAAATATTTGCCTATTACAAAGGAAATGCAGAAAATTCATGGAAATCATCATGAATGGTATTATTGTACATTCCCAGATCAAGTATTTACCTTGGAAACCAGGTAGAGATGATTGGCTGATCAGTTCAGAGCATCCATGTACACTTATTGATCTTGCCATACAGGGCTCCATAAATGCAGGGAAATTCCCAATACCTCCATAGCCTTTACACTGGAAAGACAATCCATCAGCCACCATCACTCCAGCAGAAAATGGAGAACTTGCTATATTATTCTCAACGTTCCTTTCTTCAAACACAGGGACTGCAGGCGAATACATATTCTGATATGCAACCCCAGGTGGCCCGAGTGGTCCACTCTTTGATTTTGGCCGCCTTTGTGGCTGCTGAACTGAATGCCTCACTTGACCATCCCCGGAGATTGGACTGAAAATCCACCGCTCTGCGTCTTCCCATTTAGAAGGCAACGTTCTACCATTATTATAAGGAACCAATGCAGCATTTGTATGCCTTCTATTAGCATTATTAGGCAATGGAACTCGCTCAGAACTCCACCCCTTCTGCATCCCAACACTTGTGTTCCTATAGTTTGGTGTTCCAGGGCTGGGAAACGCGCCAGTCCGGCGATTCAGAGCAGAAGTTTTCTTCATTACTCCATATCTTGGGGAAGATGAACTAGCCACATTGACTACAGCATTATTGAAATCTAGAGAAGCAGGTCTTTGCCTATTTGGTTTCCTCTTGACTGCATCAGGTCTAGACCTTCTATCTTGACATTCTGAATCCAAAAATCCCTCAAAGAAATGAATACCAAAAGCCCTTAATCTTCACCACAAATCCAACAATGCATTAAAATTTGTACCTTTCAGAGCTTGAGAAAAAGAGCTCCTTGCTGAATCTAGAACTGAATTATCTTCTTCAGTCTCAACTTCACTGCTTTCTAACTCTTGAACTGACACAAAAATTGAATGAAAGTTACCACATGTTTTCAGGGCTAAGCCTAGAAAGTCAAAAGTGTTTGTCTGCTACCTTTAGATTTTTCTTTTCTGGTGAGGTGAATACTGTTCTTGTTGCGTACCGTGACATCGTGTGGATCTGGATCTACAAATGGACCACCACTAGAAGTTGAAACTTCACGTAAATCATGCCCTGCCAAATGCTGTTTCAAATAAAAGATTTCAACACTTCGAACCATACAAAATCGTAAATATTCAGAAATTTATTGCATTTCCATGTGCACAATCACAGAAACATCATCATTTTCCCCCATTATTTCTTCAATAGCATCAATCACTCACTCTGAAACCCATTATCTTTTTCCCCAAACCCAGAAAGAAAAAGTCAAGAAACCAGAAAAACACATTCACATTCATCCTCTGACTACATTGCCAAGACACAAACTTTTTCTCAAATGCAAATAGAAGAAAATAAAACAAAAATAAAAAAGCATGTTTTGAGTTGGAAAATCCAGTACTTGCGAGATGTCGGAGACGCTAGAATCTTGATCAGGGACGTCGGAGGCAAAAGAGCAGCGTTCCACACTAGCAGAATTGGAAGAGAAAATGCTGAAGTTGGAATCAGCAGGGAAGATTACAGAATCCGGGCTAATGTCCCGGACACTGAAGCCCAAACCCGATCTCTGTTCTTGAAAAGCAACCAGCTCCTGCTGCATTGTCAATCGCATTTGTTGTTTTTTCTTCTTGCCTAATTAATACAACAACAGTTTTAGTTCATCTTACACCTGAAAAAGGGAAGCTTGCTTGCTCACTACATAGCCAGAATTGTATCAAGCAATATATAATGGTGTCTGAGGCCTACTGCAATGTGCAGTATACTATACAAAGATCCTATCTTTTCACACGGGTTAAAATACCTAATACCCAAACAAACAATATCGTTTCCTACTTCCTACCATTTTTTTTTTTTCTTTTCTCTTCTTGATTTGATACATTTAACTGTGAAACTTAAATGAAATGTAGTTTTCTTAATACTATGCTGCAGTAAAATGCAATAATGGCATCTTAAAAAGCAAGATTAAACTAATAACCTTGTAACCAGAACACATAATAAAGAAATGGTAAAGTGTTTCTTCTTCTTTCTTTTGGATTTTCTTTAGCCCTCTTTCAAGAATTAGGTAACAGGCATGGCATGCAGATGAACCCTCCTCTAACAACTTTAATACTAATTTTCTGAGCAGATTGAACTCAATAATTGAGGTATTATTTGAATAAAGTTCTTGAATTTAGATTTTAATGTGTATTCTTTAACAAAAAAACAAATCCAAAAATACGATCTTTGTACTCATTTTAAGGAAATTAAAAAAAAAAAAAAAAAAAGAAGAAGCATGTAATCATCCATTGGTGCCGTATAGGGGAAGGTAGTCATAATCATAGTGATCATACGGATGATGATGATGGTGAGTTATATGTTATTAATAAGTAGGTCCAAATCCAGGAGTCCTAAACCTAGAGAGGAGAGGTTAATAGAGAGGGACATCTTCTGATTTCGATGTTTAGTTTTTCTCTTTACTTGTTTCACTGTCTTGACCATGTATTTTCATTTGACCCCACAAATTTGTCCTTTTTTAATATTTTATTATTCTCTTTGTAGTCCCCATTAGGGTGACAATCACATTAAATTCGGTTAATATTGTTTTTATAAAATTTAGTTTTTTGGTGGAATTTGTAAAACCTAGAATAAAGAAGTCAATCGATGGTATGAACATGTCTTTTCTATCAGATTAATTTCAAGTCGTGCCAAGTTATAAATTTCCAGTAAAAATGAGAGAGAGAGAGAACGGCTATGTTTATTTATTTATTTTTATATGAAAATGGCATGTGATTTGGCATTAATATAGGATTCGGGCATGGCTGCAACTCCAAAAATTCAAAGGTGGGATCCTCTAATATATTGATGTTGTTACTGAATGACTCAGTTGGGACACATGCGGCTTCCCAATAAATGAGGAATTAAATAATAGTATTCAGCACCACCACAACACTCAAACCCTAGAATCTCTTCCTTGATCTTTCTTTCATTCATCATCCATCCTGTAAATTGGAAGCATAGCGTGGCTAGATTAATGGAGATTACTTGTTAAGAGCCCGTTTTATCATCTTTTGTCGTATGTCTTATTTAACTCGAATTGGGATCGATTGGCCATGGTTGAATGGCGGTGGTGGGATTATTGTGAATGTTGTTTGTTGGCAACATATTTATTGGCAAATGGACTTGTCGGAGAAGGTAAATAAATAAGCCCCTCGTGACACGAGCTTGGGTTCATTAATGTCGAACGACCATGGATTGTTGGACAGCCTTATTTCAAGCCGGTCAAACCGGGACTTCTTCCATTCTTCTCCTTCGCTGAATTATAAAGTAACAATTACTATTAGGGTGGGGTCGATATAAAATAATTAAAATTTTATTAATTTAATAATTATTAAAAAAATTTAATCGTTTAATAGATTAACAGGATATTCATTAAAGAAATTTGATTGCTAATAATTAGATTATCTTTGTATTTACTTTATTAACTAAAAAAAATAACAATCATAATTATTTTGTATTTGCTCCACTGCCTTTATCTTGACTCACTGATTTAGTCAAACTATCTATATTATTTTAGTTTCTAAAAATTATATTTTTTTCTATGACTCAAATTCATAATAATTAATTCTTTAATTGACAAAAAAATAACAAAATTACTGATATAAATATTATTATTTAGTCAAAATATCATTGACGTTTAATTTGATCAATGCACATCAAAATAAATGTAATTCACTTTAAAATATATTTCATTGTCTGAGTAATAGTTGATATCACATCATGTGAGGATTTTAATTTGTCTGAGTTTTTTAGGTCAAATATATTTCATAATAAATATTAGTTCCGGCCGAATTATCCTGTTGGAATGCAGAGAGGTGAACTACCCGTTTACCTGACAGGGATCAGCAGTGGTTGCCGGTGGGTAATGTCGTTTTGTTCTATGTACCGGTTAACCTACCCAGCTAACCCATGCAAGTTGTAAACCGCAGCTTTTGGAAGAAATAATGGAGGCAACCATGGATGGACTTGTTGTGAGCTGGAATTCGGGCCATCAGACACAGATCAGTCAGATTAAGATAAGTTGGTCCTGGGAACTGCTGCTCCATTTTGATTCTTCTGTTATATGTTTTAACCTTAATTTTACCAACCCCCAAATCAAAGATTGTTGTTTAGAGAAACGGTTCCAAACTTGTATGATTATTAAAATATCTAAACACGAGCTCTTATTTGATAAATTTTAAGTTTATTTAATATGAAATTTAATAAAATTTAAATATTTAACGAGAACTAAAAATAAAACGATCGAAATTGAGAATATATAGTTGAACATAACACGATAACAACATATGTATGCAACTAGTAAAGTTAGTTGTTTGTGCAATTTTCTTTTGAGACAATCACATCATGAGTTACTATGTAAGAATGTTTCCTTGACCTTAATTTTCTCATTCATTCCAAGTAATCAAGAAAGCACAAAAAATGAAAATATTTAGGGATTGAGTACATAAAAAGCAGACACTAAGATCGTCGGTCCGGAGTGCACTTTTTAGTTGCAAATGCTGCCATGAAATCGGTCTAAATGATGCTTTGGGCATCATATCATTCATTCGTTATGTTTCAAATGCTTCAAACAGGGAGCTTAAAATTAGGCTCGGAGTGGATTGGTGACCTTTTCTTTTCTCCTTTTATGCTTTTCAAGCGTTGAATTCTTAGCCCAATTGGGATATTCCATTTCGATTCAGATTTTGAATTCTTGTCCATTTAAAAGATCAAAAAGCAACCAACCCCTTTGAGCATAATCATCCATGTCCCAAAGGCCAAACTCCTGTGGAAATGTGCACCAGAAATAAAGTGATTTCTTCAGTTGCCACCGCTTCCCTCTCTTCTGTTTGAAAAAATGCCTCTTTCAATCTTCTGATGCTTCAATTTCCACTCCCAGTCAAAGGGTTCAAAAACGAAGAAGGAAAAAGAGCAAAAGTAAACAAGAAAAACAGAGAAATCCAATGAGAGTACATAACCATCCCTTTAAGCAAATCTTTTCCCCCATAAAGCAGAGAAGCAAAATGTCTCGAAGCATTCATAATCAAAGAAAAGAAATCACGCTCCTAATACTAATCATATTTAGGCCATCTCCAACCCAACTGTAAGTTGGATTGAATTTTCAAAATGTGAAGATAACTGCTTTTTAACTTATCTGTAAATTACCTCTAAAATAGAGATGTGTTACAATACATTTCTATTTTAAAAATGTACTATATTATCTCTATTTTTTAATATTTTAATAAGTGAGACCTACTAAAATATTTATATTTTTTATTTTCTTTTCCCATATATATATATATATATATATATATTTCTATAGACAAATTAAGGATAAAAATGCTCATTTTAATGTATCCTTATATTTCGTTTGTTATATTTCGTGAATGACTTTTCTTAATTTATTTTTATTATTTTATGTAAAGAAACAATTGTAATGTTTCGTTTAGTTTTCAATCTATTAATCGTGTTTTATTTTTTAATATTTTATTAATTTACATATGTTCAATATGTAAATAAAATTTATTTAATTTATTAAATTATGTTATATAAAAATAATATATTTTTATTGCTAATTAATTTTTAATTTTTAAATTATGTTATATTTAATTTATTAATCTCATTTATTAGATATATATTTTTAAAATATATATATTAAGATTTAAGATAACTAAATATATTTATACAATAATAAAAATAATATAAAATGATTAAAGATGTTTAAAATATTATTAAAACTGTAAAATATAGAGATTTTAATTAAAGATGAGTTAATTATAAAACTGTTAAATATAAAGATTTTAATACTATAACATCTATAAAATGGTAAAATATAGAGATTTGAATTGGACACTATGTTACAGCTAACAGCACTGATTAGACGGCGTCGTTAGAGCCCATATTTTCTTTCTCATGGGGCGGAAAGAGGAGTATATGCAGGCTGCAAGTCTGTTAAAAACGATAGGTTAAACTAAACATAAGTTTTCACAAATGGGTTCCTGAGATGGCGCTTCAATGGAGTTTATTTATATACATATATATTACAACATATTTGCATAGTCAATAAGAACCCTGCAGTTCTTGCATGCATCAATATTGATACTGAAACACAGCTACCCAGGTTGGGTTGTTCTCATTCGCCACGAAAACAACGTCTTTCCTCGGGCCACCTAGTCAGCAAACATCTGCACGCTTATTGGGTTCATCCTGCGCGTAAACATGCATACTTGTTTGATTAAACCACCACCAAAGTGGGAAACGAAATCGAAATCACAGTTGATAACTAAGAATCCTTACAGTTGGTTCGGTGAAGTATGCAGTAATTGCCTTCAGCTTCTTGTTCAAAAAATTCTTCTCTACCTGCGAATAAAGGCGAAGAAAGATAAGATTTTACCAAGGGAATAAAGATGGAACAGTCCCTTCTGTTCTGCCCCCATAACTAGAGCTCTATTGGTAATATTATAAACACATGCCAAGATAGAAAATCCAAGCTCTTCAGCTAGCTAGCAAAATGGCAGAAAATAACATCAAGATTTCCAGTGATCCCGTGTACATAAGAAAACAGACAAGTTTCTTGTAAATGACACGTTCTAAGATAACCATAAGACTGGAAAATTACTCACCTCTAATGACCATGGAGGACTGGCAGATAAAGCCAACTCCGCCAATTGGTTGATATCAACGTTTCTTGGGAGGAACATGACGACTTTGGGGGCAATTTTCTTTGCCAAGTTGAAGAGGAAATACCTTGGTACAAGAAATGAAGAAAGAAGTAGAAGAATATTAGTTATGATTGATTGATAGCTAATAAGACTGTAAAAGGCACATTGCTACATTTCTGAAGCATAAGAGCAATACCCATCACAAGGCTTAAGCATTTTTTGGATGTCAAATGTTTTTTCTTTCAAATAATCAGGTCCTCCCCAAGGTGGTGACAGAAATACTGCATCTCCCTGAAGGAAATAGAAATAAAGAGATTAACTCTCCAAACACGAAATGCATTCGACACAATAATGAACTTAAAAAATAATCACATTTGATGGATTCATAATAAACACTCTATTCAAGAACAAAACAAGCTACCAAAACTTCGACCGAAATCAAGAAAAGGAGAAGCAAAAATTCATATACAATAGACAAGGAGCCAAGAATTCAGCTCTGGTACTAGAACAAACAAACAAACATGCAGAGTTTATAGAAGCCATAGATTGCTACATGGGGACAGTTAAAATTGCTGCTGGAGTTTCCATACCTTTAACTTGGGGGCCAAAACTAAACTGTCCCCTATTACAAAGTCTATGCGATCCTTCACGCCATAGATTGCTGCATTATGCTGTGCATAGCCAATTTTGTTTGGGTCAATATCAATTGCAATAACATGCCGACTCCTGAAAATTAAGGGGTAAGCAAATCAGAACATATAGGATGAGAGTCAATCAGTTTGTTTAGAAAGACATGTCAAAACAA
This sequence comes from Knoxia roxburghii, assembly GCA_030378225.1. NCBI lineage: Eukaryota > Viridiplantae > Streptophyta > Magnoliopsida > Gentianales > Rubiaceae > Knoxia > Knoxia roxburghii. The sequence continues at coordinate 42,503,328 of CM059418.1, forward strand.
ATAAACAGGACTCTCTTTAGGGTATAAAAATTCCAACAAATTACAAGTCAGAAAAAGTATTAATGATTCCTCAACAGGAAAATTGAATAAAGCAAATGCCCGTTGTATGCATATCGCACAACTAAATAAAGAGGGAGACGACATTTACACAGGCTCAAGAGTCCACAGATTTTTAAGTTATAAATTAATCCATAATTAAAACACTAACATCATCAGCATTTGTACCTTCCAAGACAAACAGATAAATAAGGAAAATTTCAACCAGGGTTCTGCCATCTATAATTAGAAATGACAAATAAGAAAATTGAACGGTAATGCCAGTCATTAAGCTTAATTGTCTAAAAGATCAGTCATTGACAAGTTTCATTGACCATCAAAGTGGAAGGTCTGATCAAGTATGCAACACTCACTAAAATGTAATCCACCAAGATGCCACAACCACAAAAACTTTGGAAGCAGTTATCCTACTCACCGAAGTGCAAATTGGATTGCATTCCCCCCGACACCGGTAAAACAATCAACTGTGGTCCCAACTCCACAACGTAATGCATGATGTTTGGCTATTAGCTCTGGAGTGACAGAAAACCATCCCTCTGTATCCATTTGTATGCCATCATCAAAGCGGGAAAATAGTGCATATCTCTGACACCAATATTTGCTTATACTAGGTGAAAACGCATCTAAAATACCATCGAACTGGATCTCTGCAGAAACCGTCAGTTACATTAAATAATACATTTGTTTGAAGTGGTAGCAATAGAAGAACTGAGGGTCATGAAATAATGCATTTTAGAACAGAAAATCATAACTAGCCAACTTGTGAGTCATTAAATTTCCTTAATGCTGATTCAAAACTTGTACAGCCAACATCATCATTGAACCCAACTCCAGAATACGAAATTTCCTTCCCCTTCCCAGAAAGAGATTATCAAAATACCTCTTCTCAAGAGTTCCATCTGACACAGAACCTAAAGGAATATTCTACATCAAAAGGTAAACCATCGGAAGTCATTTTTGCTTGAGGCATCTTGCTATGTGATCAATCTTATAGAAACATCAACTGATTTTACTTCCAAGAAGTTGAGACTTAAAACCAAGGCTAGACATTAAACAACATGCAAATCCAGAGGCAGTACACAAATGTAATAAATATCTGTCTGCAAAACCATCCAAGACCTTTTTTTGCACATAAGAAATCGTTAGATAACCACAACTAAATGCATATACATCATATCCAATTAAAAACGAGTAAAATATGGTGCAGAAGTTCCAACCTTCCCTTTCAAGAAGACACCGTCCATTTGATTTGGATTTTCTCATTTTCTTTTTCTTTTTCCGAGACGTATAAATACTAAACCTATCAGCAAAAATTTCATCTGCGACAGCTCCATCAAGGGTTTGATCATTCTTGGTGAAGTCATGATTTTGGGCCAGATTACAAGAAAGACCCAGTTCATTTGATTCTTCAAACATTGGAAAGGTCGCATCAGATTCCTCCGTCTCAAGAATCATATCAGGCAGATCACCAGCGTCAATTCTATTCATGCCTTCTCCAGGGGAGTCCCATGAACATTCATTTGTTATGACATTATAGAAGTAGAATGCCATGTAATGCTCATCCCAACATGCTATCCAGTCACCATACACATCTCCGCAGCAGCCAATATCGTTGCCAACCAGCCCAGCAGATTTTAAATGCGAAACAACTTCAGGATCATGTATAGTCTCAGCATTAGCACTATAGTGCAATGTCCCCGCTTCATGATCAGTCCCGAGGGAGTCTTCTATAAGGTCATAATCAATTTGCTTTTGATCTTGTTCCTTTCCACCACAATCAATAGTACCATGCACCAACCCGCTTCCTCTAGAAGTTTCATCATCTAGTTTTGAGTCAACCCCTACTTCTATTCCTGCTTTCCTTAAATTATTAGTATATATGCACTCACAAGCAAGACCGTCAATCAGCGCAAAGTGACACTCATCCCAAGAGACACCTTGATTGACAGCACCATCAATAGCAGTAGGGGAAGCTCTAGACTCCCTTTCTTTATCATTTAAGTGAACTAATCCATCGGTGCTCCCTGCAAAATCGGAGTGTGACGGTTCACCGTCGCCTAGACTGGACCAGGAACATAACGAATTACCTCTCTTATCATCAAGAATAGTAGGAGATGCACTCCACTCCTCAGTCACTTGAACCAAGTCTACAATTTCCTCGTAGATGTCTTCACAACTAAAAAGATTTTTCTTCTTTGAATTTTTCCGTTTCCCTCCAGATGTAGTCCTTCTCTGCAAAAGAAGGTACTTCACTCAGACTCGGATGACACATGTCTTTCTAATAATAAATATGCAAGAAACATCCGTTTGAAAAAGCAAAGGGTTTAGGGATTCCACCGCATAAATAATCCCTAAAGTAACAAAATAATTTCAGTGAAATGGAAATCAGATAGTACTTTCGGATAATAAAAACTATTAAAATATAAACAATCACCAAACTATTGGCACACATTGATTGCCCTTCAACAATTAAGACATGACTTGTGAACGTTAACGCAGTAACTCAAGAGGTTGACCGAAGACCAATAATACAGAAGAAAAAGGAGTAAACTTTACCTCCTTCTTGGATTGGAACGAAAAGGGAAGCCCCATTTCCTCCATCTGTCTTGAAAGCTCCAATTCTTTAGGGCACGATCCTGAAAGCACAAGAAGAACCGTAAGTACAATTTGAATAAACAATCATCAAGAAGAAAACCCTGCATCCTCAATGATTAACGTAAAATGCGGGGCAAGATGGTCTCAAGGGACCTAACCAAGCTTATCCAAAAGCAAAATTTTAAAGCAACTAAACTCGAATAACTGAATGAAAAAAAAAAAAAAAAAAAAAAAGAGAGAGAGAGAACTTGCCAATGGGGGTGACGCCATTGTTTGAGCCAACGTTATCTTTGTCAATGAGTTTCTACGCGGAAAGCAACAAAAGAATTCAATAAGATATATCGCACAGGAGAATCCCGGTACGAGGTTTCGACCCATTGAGCACACAAATAACTCAAACTGACTCAAGCCAAGAATAAATTCGATAAAATTAGGGGAAAAAAAAAAAGAAAAAGAAAATTATAGTAGTAGTAGTTCACAATGCCGCTGAAAATACAGCTACCTGGGTACTAACCCCACCAAGATCCTCCGGCGAGACATCTTCCCTGTAAAGAAAAAGCGCAGCCCACATCACAAACCAAAGAAAAAAATTTAACTTTTATCCTTCCGGAGGGAAATTAAAGAACACTTACACATAGTTCCATAGCTTTCCCGCGAAAACCCAACCAAAAAAAAAAAAAAAAAGATTGGAAGGCATAGAGGATTGGCTTTACCAGAGGTGTACTTCGGTGAGTTTGAAGAGGGTACCAAGTGCTCTGATAGCTGCCTCTGCAAATCCGTTAACTTGGACCATGTTTATCAGTTTCTGAAGGGATTCCTCAACTGGGTTTTAGCCACTTGGGCCTGGGGTTTTAGTTCTGATGAAGAATCTACCGTGCTGCTTAGTTCTTAAGTATTCCTCGTACAACAGTCAATCGCTTGAGGAAATTCCTAGAATTCGGTTTCTCTATTCTTTCAGGAGAACGCTGCAATTGAAGTCGTAACCCCCCAAACCCAACAGTTGTTAGTGTCTCATATCTGCTGCTACCATTATTTATTCATAACTCTATAATGAAGCAGTAATATATTTTTTTTAATTAATTTTATCAAACTTTGTTCTGTGATCGAACTTTTTAAGGAAAAAAAAGAAACATAAATCTTTGTATTCATAAAAAGGGATTTTGCAATGTTCCAAAATTTAGCTCAATCCAATATGTAATCGATATAGTCTTTTACTTTTAAAATCTTATCTTTTGATTAAATTGCTTAACTATTATGCCTTTCTTGCTAAGATTTTTGGAGATTATGAGTATAATAGAAGTTTATTTCTTTTGTATGACTGACTGCAGTAAACAATTTTGATAGTTATCCTATCAAATTTTTAGTCAAACAAACCAAAGAAAAAAAAAAAAATTTGTCTAAAATAAATGGTAAATTATGTATGGAGAAGAGAAATAAGTATACCAGTATTAAAAGTTTGAGGTGAGGAACCTCAAAAAAAAAAAAAAAAATTAAATTATAAATTATGATTGCTAGCAAAGTAATAAAGTAATATTTGTAAATTATATCATATCCCCTAATAATATGATATATTCTCATATAATATTCAATACATTCTCGTACATTTAAAAGATTATATATTTTGATGTGATATTTGATGTATGGTTAAATTATAAATAATGTATTTTTCATCTCGATTTATCCTCCTAACAATTAAGCAATATCAATGAGCAGGCATAAACAAGGAGTCTGTCTGAACTGAATTATTGAATAATTTGGACAAAAGCCAAATTCAGGTGTTATTGTTATTGTGAAGGTTGGCTGGATATTGAGTCCGTTTACGGTGGTACTATAGGAGTAGGATGAATTTTACTCCTACTTGCTACAGTAAGCGCGCGCGCTACAGTAGCGCTACAGTGACGCGCTATAGTTTCGCGCTACAGTAACGCGCTACAGTTTTTTTTTTTTTTTTTGACGCACAAACTTTAAAAAAAAAAAAACCTTTTTTATAAAAAATTCTTTTTTTTTAAAAAAAATACTTTTTTTAACAAGGGAAATCAGATCAGGATTATATAGACATCAGATGAGAGAATACAAGAGATCAGATCAACAGACTATAGATATCAGATCAAGAATATAAAAGAAATCATACAGTAGAACTAAAATATAATTAACAAGAGAGATCAGATCAGGATTATATAGACATCAGATCAGCGAATACTTGACATCAGATCAACAGACTATAGATATCAGATCAAGAATATAAAAGAAATCATACAGTAGAACTAAAACATACTTAAAAAGGGAGATCAGATCAACAGACTATAGACATCAGATCAGTGTATACTTGACATCAGATCAACAGACTATAGACATCAGATCAAGATATTAAAAGAAATCACACAGCAGAACTAAAACATACTTAACAAAGGAGATCAGATCAGGATTATATAGACATCAGATCAAATCATACTTGACATCAGATCAACAGACTATAGACATCAGATCAAGATTTTAAAAGAAATCACACAGCAGAACTAAAACATACTTAACAAAGGAGATCAGATCAGGATTATATAGACATCAGATCAACTCATAACTGACATCAGATCAACAGACTATAGACATCAGATCAAGATTTTAAAAGAAATCATACAGTAGAACTAAAACATACTTAAAAAGGGAGATCAGATCAACAGACTATAGACATCAGATCAAGATTTTAAAAGAAATCACACAGCAGAACTAAAACATACTTAACAAAGGAGATCAGATCAGGATTATATAGACATCAGATCAACTCATACTTAACATCAGATCAACAGACTATAGATATCAGATCAAAAATATAAAAGAAATCATACAGTAGAACTAAAATATACTTAACAAGGTAGATCAAATCATGATTATATAGACATCAGATCAACTCATACTTAACATCAGATCAACAGACTATAGATATCAGATCAAAAATATAAAAGAAATCATACAGTAGAACTAAAATATACTTAACAAAGTAGATCAAATCATGATTATATAGACATCAGATCACAAAATAGCAGACATCAGATCAACAGAATTTAGATATCAGATCAAAAATATAAAAGAAATCATATCATACAACAAAAACGTCCATAATATGTATCATAATAGCCAAAAATAACAAAAGAAACGAAGGTACTGTAGCGCGTTTACTGTAGCGCGCGGAACTGTAGCGCGTTACTGTAGCGCGCGCGGAACTGTAGCGCGCTACTGTAGCGGGGTAGGAGTAAAATTCATGGTGGTCCTATAGGACCACAATATAAATTACCATAGATATTGTTATTGTGAAGGTTGGCTGGATATCTAGGACTCCACAAGTCTGTTAACAAACAGTTGTCCAGATTCAGAATTTCACAAATCAAATGTACATGTACCATTCCACGATCCAATGTTTTTGACATCAAATCTTTTGATCCCATGATTCTTCAACATCAATAGTTTTAAAATTCTTATTCTCAATCTTACATTAACACATAATTATAAATTTATCATAGTTAATATCTTCAGACATATTTTAGAATAGAAATTTCGCAACACAAGACCACTCACGCATCCAAATCCGAAGTGTGAAACTCATCCTAATATATAGAAGGATTTTTATAGTTTGGGGATTCATCATCCGCTCAGAAGACGTAAACTGAGGCGCACTGCGAAGAAGACAGACAAAAAGTATGATTCTTTCTTCAGCAGACGAATTTTGGTGAATATACAAAGCAAGAAAACTTGAGCCCTAGCATCGAAAACTACTTTACATCCATTGATTTTCATGACCCCTGTCCTCAGTTCCTATGGTGAGAAGAGAAGACCTTGGGAACAACAGAGCCCAAAGGCCAAAGGGCTGCAAATTTTGTGAGCAAGAAGACTTGGATTGCCACAAGAAAGGTGTCAGATTCAAGTATTCAAACCAAAAGGGCTCTGCTGCAATGGGGACTGCTGCTGCTATCATGAGTCTGATTGTTCTGCTCTACAAAATGATCAACCGTACTATCTGACCCAAGAATTGGAATGCCTTTGTTGTTTCTCTTAAGCATTTGTTTTTCTCATATCTCGACCAATGCTGGACAAGATTCACAACAGATATCAGGCATGCCTCAATAGTATAAATGTTAAAGAAGAACATGAACACTGAATTCGGACCATGTACCTCGCCGACCATGTTGAGGTTCTCTCTAACACCTTTGAACAGCTCTTCTTCTTGCCCTTCCCATGAATAGAACTCCAGCTTCCTTCCGTCAAACAACTTCTCAGACACCTGCAAGTAATACACAGAGTGCATCTAACTTCAAATATGTTCTACATTTTTCCGAACAACACCAAGAGACACACTGCAGCAGTAAAAGTGGAAGTAATTCAAAGCCCATTATCCTAACCAAAGCCAAGCCACTAGTCCAACAAACGAAGATCAAACCGAAAGAAAACAACGTCGTTACAGTTAAAGCATAGCAAGGCTAAAGGAGAACTTTAATGCATTGCAGTCTAAGTTTTAGTGTCTGTATTCAATTAGAATGGAGGATTCCAAGCTCAATGTAAGAGAAGATTGAAATGCATAGCTAGAAAAACTACTCTTGCTCTTCCAAATTGCTGGTGTTTCCTATCACATTTTGCCTATTCAGAAAATGAGTTTTCAGTTACATACAAGTCGACCAATCTGATGACTTAGCCGAAGACCATAGAGCCTATGGATCAAACTGAAATTACTTAATGTTCTGCAATAACTTACTCCCGCATCACCAAAAAAGTACTGTGTAATTAGTCCTAAGAGTAGTTTTTACCAAAGTAAATCACAAAACTAACCAGAGATTTATACTGCACTTCCAACTATGACTTCATTGTATATTTTCCCAAAGGGCTCATTCTAGTGCTTTCATTAGTAAAACTACTGGGATAAATCATTTTCTAAACAAGTGTGTAAATAAACACAAAGGGCTTAAAGTCCCATAAAACTGACACTACCATCTTTAAATACTGGTAATGAATACTAAAGCCAAAGTCAGAGCATCCATCATGTATTAGTTTTCCATTCCAATTTCCACCCTGGATGTTTTCCCTTACTGCATGAAGTGAATCAACAATAGCAAAAGCATACCTTTTCGCCAATTACTTGTCCTCCGGCAATATGTGAGAAGTATATGTTGTAGAAATGGCATAGAAACAAAGGGGGAGTCGTCTCGGCTAGTTCCTCTAGATACTTTGTATAAGTAAGTCCTAGATTACTGGGTTCTGGGATCACATTCCCCCCTTCTCTGAACCATTGGAGATCCTTTGACAGACGATCTGATCGTTCCAATCCCGTCTTTCTGAAGTAGGCATCTGTTCCAGACGAAAATCAGAACATTACAATGATTCAACAGCGAAAACAAATAGTGCCAACTAGCAATAAGGAAAGCAGTTTTGATCCATATCACGCGCATACACTATGTGCAACTTTATGTAATCTTCATTTCTATCTTCATCTTAGTTCTTGCATTCAGAATCAAATCTAATTGATTAAAGCTCAAAATTCCAACTGTGCCTAGTGGAACAAGATTAAATCTTGGGGAAGCCCACTAAATGCAAGATTTACAGTGAAACGCGAAACCTTTAGGCCCCAATACAACTGTAGTAATTAACAGTCGCTAAATTTAGGCAAACTGACAACAGGAAGAGTTGAAAAAAGATGCTAGCATAACATGGACGAAGCAAATAAGCAATAAAGCAGTTTAAAGAGGAAGATGGCAAGCTTACAGGAAACATCATCGGACTCGTCGACAATGCGCTCAATTGTACTAAAAACAAGCTTACTGTCGACAAGGTACTTGATAAAACCTTCAATACTAGGTTCCCAAGTTTCTTGATTTCCGCTTTCATTCTTCTCTTCTTCCAGTTCCACTGAAACTTGCCCCCTTTCTTCATCGCCGCTACAATCAGAAGTCTCACTTTCAACTTCTTTCTTTCCACCAGAACCCCTTTTGCTCTTCTTCTTCGGCTTACCGCTGTTCCGCAGCTTCATAGCAACGAACCTCATCTCTTCTGTAATCCCTTCTTTTTCACCAGGGTATAGTTTCCTGTACTTACTCGTCCGCCGCCGCACCGGAGGCACGGCCCCAACCCTTGCCGCCGGCGCATCGCCTTCGTCATCTGTGTCCCCTTCAGTTTCTGAGGGCGCTGTTACTGTGTAGGCGTTGGAGTTGTAACAGTAAAAGCTCGTGGGTCGCTTTGTTTTATCACAATCTGCAAACTTTATCTTCCGTGAAGTTGGAAAATCCGAGAAATTGAGGGAAAGTTCGTTTCTGGGCTTAAATTGCAGAGCGGGCAGAGATATATTTAAGGAGGCCATTGCTGCATTCATGGCTCTTTCTTCCTCAGATATAAGATTTGGGAGAACACTTTGGAAGAGAATAATAATTACGGGAAAAATGATGCATACAATTGGCTAAAGGCTAATGGATTTTGGAGACAAAATGTTCTTTAAATTAACAAGTTATTATGAAAGTACACTACAGAATCAACCATATCATTTCAATGTGTAGAAAGAAAGAGGGGAGGGCCAACCATCTAAAGGAAAAAAGCCTTTGCCTCCCATTAACATTAGTAAGCTACTGTGTACAGGGATGTGCCTAGTGAAACAACACTAAAAATCATCTCTACACAACTAAACATTCACCTATATGCAATTCTAATTACATCCAGAATCCAGAGTTAGCAATGTAGCTTGAAAATTTTCTCCAACTTAGAAAGTTTGGTGCTGTAACTCCTCAAATGCCAGTAGTGGTTCTGAGTATTCTATACATGTATGTATGCTCTATCTTTACAATAGCAGGAAACAACTCCACCTGTGAAGTCGTTGTCTATGGCGAGCGTCCGACAGGGTTTCAGGCAACGACGTCACGACTGCGAGGAATAAGCCTAGTTTTATCTATTCACATTGTAGTTTATGTGCCTTCAGCTTCTGTAAGAAGTCTAAAGTTTCCTTGTAGGAAGGGTCGTCGCGTGAGAGAGGCTTGCATGAATTCACATGGTCTGTAGAATCTAAAACCTGCATTCAACATTGAAAGAGAAAAGAAAGAATGAGGTTGAATAAAGATGATAAATGCATCGCAGGGCTTTCAAATAGGCAATCTGCAAATCAGGCAGCAATGATGCTTTCAAATAAGAAGTTACAAGCTTATGTTAGCACTAGTTTTTCATCAACATTGAAAAGTAAAGCTAATAAGAGATTTCAAAATGCTGCTTTTGAACACTAGATAAGTTGTGCACAGTTATGCTATATGCATCAATGGTAATTCATAACATATTTGTGTGAAGCCAATTTAAAATGAAAGTCAGATCACATTCAGAAGGCAGCTGCTGCCTGGGTTTTAGTCCCAAAAGTATGAAGTTCACAGATATCAAAGAGGATGTGAATATTTAACCCTTTGCCATAACACAATATCACCAGTTAGTCATAGAAACTAAATTGATATGCCAACCAGATGACATGAACGAGTGTCTCAAATGATGCTCAAAGTTTATTCCCCCCATAAGTAGCAAACCGAACAACATAAAAGGTAAAAGATATGCTCAAAATACAAACGTGCAACTCACAACAAGCTGGCCATATCCAGGATAAGCTGATGCAACAGGGACAATTTCCCTTCGGTAGACATAACCTCCATAACCTTCAACAATTGGGGTTAATTTGGTCTGTAAAACAGTCATTAATCAGTGACAGTTAAAATCTTTGTAGAAAAAAGATTAACACTGTTATTCTGAAGTATTGGAAAGTAAATGTCCAATAAGAAACTCTTACCTCACCAAAGCTAAGGACTTCAAGCATGCCTTTCTCATGAAGCTCACCAATAAACTTATTAAGCTCAATTAATCTTGGAGATCCACTTCTTAGCTCTCCAATCTAGCCATCAAAGGTAAAAGCTACTATTATAAACTAAATCCAGGGCAGCTTATCATTTGAGAATAAGAATTAGAGAGAAGGGTGAAAAGATTAAAAAGAACAGAAGTGTTAAAAATTCTATTTTTGGTCCCCGACAGGTTGACTTCTTTAGTCCTTTATATAAAAATAATCATTCCAGTCCCCTGTATATATAAAGTGACTTACTTTTTATAAAGTGACATCTTTTGTCCTTTGGCTGATTTTTGTTATGGAACTAGTTCCATAGAACTCACAAGCATCTGACATGGTTCATCAACTAAAACATAGAAGGTTGGAAAATGAAATATCCCCCCTAATATAAAAACCTTTTGTAGAAGAAAAGAAGATGAGGAATTTTATTTGATCAAGAGAGTAGGATTCATTTTCTACTTTTTAGCCTTTCAGTTAGAGAGCCATAGGAGACTACAGTATAATAGAAGCCAGCTTAGAGACCACAAAGATAATTTAAGGTAAAGGACTAGAAGGTGCTTAGTTCTATGTCGCACCAGAAAAAGAAATTTATTGGTTTTAGAAACAGAAACCAAAATTGTAATATATTAAACAGATACTAACAGTTGGAGCAGGACGAAGAACAAGACCCATACGCCAAGGCATGTCCGCCAGTTTGCTGCCAAGATGTGGACAACTATAAAACACCTGAGGCTCAAACAAGAGGCAAACATTATCATCAGAAATATCAATTAATAAAAAATACAAAATTGAGCTAGAGAAATGATTCAATTCATGGAATAGAACATACAATTCCAATGGTGTTCTTCACAAAGTTGTCCTTATTTTCTGCTTTTGCCTGATATAACATTTCCTTGACAACGAGACCTCCCATGCTGCAATAAGGCATTGGAATAAAGCATCAACACGTGGTCAAAGGCCAACAGAGAGGGTGTAAGAAGTACTTGGTGGTCAAAGAGAAGCATGGAGGCAAAGAGAAATAGGTATGATGCAACAAATGTCACCAATTGCCACTGTATTTAATTTAATAGTTAAGGATGCCACCACCTCCAAACAACTTAGTCAGTTTACAGTTACAGTATTCTGTTCCTAACCATTCACCCCAAAAGTTCCTAAAGAGACATGTGTCAAAGCTCTGCCCTCTTCAGATCATGCATCACTTGCATGAGAGTGTTGAATTTGAAAAACACACATTTTGTAAGCTAAAAGACCTTTTAAAAAGCTTTACAGTAGATTGTTTGATTAGTATGCAAACCTACACACTTGGGACAGATATCCTGTGACACCGTAACCTGACCCCAGCTAACTACTAACATCATCCCACAGTTCAAAAGACTATAAATTCCATGCACTTTATCAAGAAAAACAGTACTACAAGACACAAGAAAAAGTAACATAGAATGTAGAAGGAAATATCTAGATACTCAGCTGTTATCCCATATTGACTAAGGGGAAAAAAAATTTTCCTTTTACAAAGCTTCAAGTATATCAAATGGTCCTAAACCTTTGAAGGCCACAAGAGTCAATTTTGGGTAGAAGATTTGAATTGGATAGTAATTTAGTGAAATACGCTACCTCTGTCCCAAAAAAGGAGTACAACAAACTGGATTCTTTTTTAGATGGATGGATTACATTTTCTGCACCAAAACCACTAGTTTGTGCAGATAATTTACCTCACAACGATCTTTTTTCTTTTTTTGGAAATAATCCAAAATGAAAGAAAGATATTAAGAGAACAACAAACTCACTGAGAAAAGGTTAAAGGGGGGATAGTAAAAATTTAGTTAATAAATACCTGTGAGTCACAAAAACAACTGGCCTATCTCCAATTCCAGCAGCAACTAGCTTCTCTAACAACATTGAGCTTACTTCCTGGGAAGTCATACATGAGAATGAAAATATCAAGGAAATGAAATGAATAACCAGGGGCAAGAAAATCTATTCATACTACAAAGGGCCTACTATGTAACAGAAAGATGTTGATAAGTGATCGATTACATTGCCAGCAAGTAAACATATACAGAAAAGTTAATATAGTACAAGGCCTCGACATGGTTAACATTATTCAAGGAATATATGACGATGTAAGCTTCCAGTATAGCTTGAATCATAATAGCTCGACAAAGAGATTGTCTGATATATACATATGCAGTTAGCACCTCACAAAACACGTGCTTAATAGACAGCAAGAGTAACTACAGGTAAGTAGAAAAATACTGCATCTGAAAACTTTTCCAACATTAATAATTCTGCACTGATACTCTTGCCATTTGTCTGAGCTTAACCTCAAGGGAAGTGCAAAATAACTACCGAAAATTAACAGAAAAGACACAGATACAGTATTATTTATATCAATGAAGTAAATAAACATTATATAACTAACATATATCCTATAATTGCAAAAAATAAATGCATGATGGAAGGGCACAGACCAGAAGAGGTAAGCTAGCCCCTGACCACTGTGTGAGATTCGTCTGCATTAAACATTTTCTCAGGTTAGAGGGGCAGAATTAGATGATTTCAATGTTATAATTACACAAGAATGAGTAGCAAATTAAGCAAACCTTGTATTTGAGACTAAAGACACGTGCATCAGGAAAATCAGCAGGAAGCCAATCTGCTGGCCAAAATGAACCCTTTTTTCCAGCATCTTCATCAATCTTCTCCACGAGGCCAGACTTAGTTGATGACTTGTCCTCAGACAATCGCCAACTCTTAAAGGCCCCCCCACGCAAACCATGAACAAAGACGATATCTAATGGGGGTACATCTGTTCCTGAGCTGTTTTGAGTTGTAGATGTGGGAGTAGAAAAATTATCTTCATTGACATCTCCAGTTAAAGCTTCAACCACATTCTGCATATTATTATCGCTGCCTGATGATGTGTTACCACTCAAGGTGGGCATTGTGGCATTCAGACACTTCCAATGTTGTCGATCCGGATTGATCAGATAAATCCTATCAGCATAATGAGTGCAACGACTGTTTTTGCTATCAACCATTTCTTCATTTACAATATTCTCACTAGATTCATAGTTACAAAGTACATTCAACAATGTCGCCCTGGCATAACTCTGAATTTTAAGGTCATGACAGCCCGGAATTTTCCCTCTCGAACAATCCTCAAGCCATTTACGCCAAGCCTCATCTGCCCAAATTGCTTTCTGGACCTTTGGAAGTATCGAGATTACAGTTAGCAACCGAGCTGCATGTCTTCGCATGTGAGCTGTAGGTGGAACTCTTAAACTTGAAGAATCATTGTTATTGGAAGTCAAAGATTCGCCAGGGACTAGTGAGGCCCGCTCCTGTGCCTCAAGAGCTCGGGATGCATCATATGCCTCAATGGCAGCTAGTTGCTCATAATCATCTTCAAGCAAAAGACGCCTCAACAAGCACAAGACCCCAAAATCAACTATTTTGTTTTGGCAGATAGAATCTTCAGAACTGACTTCAGTTAATGCTTTTAATCCTTTTAATGTAGCCAATGCAGAATCTGCAGCATTTGTCTTAGGAATTTTATCCTTCTTAAGATTCTTAAATGCCACAACAAAAGGGTCCAGCGAAAGAAGATCTAACAAAGGGAATACGTCTTCATTGTCGGTGGATATTCCAATATGCTTTCCTGCTAAATTAACAACAGCACCAGCCAACTGATTTGCTATTTGAGTACCAGAAACTATGTTTGCATGATCAATTTGTGTCTGCAAAAGAGTAACAGAAAGTCAAACCAAGGATTCAGACTCCTACTTATCTTAGAACATTAGACTTTCAATTCTAGAAACACGACACATCAATGTAATGTTTAAATTTTAAGCAGTAGATACACTGACCTTGATTTTATCATTTCCAGGCGGAGTACTTCCTGTCAATAAGATTGTCTTCTTCAAACTCAAAATATACGTCAACATAATTGTTAACCATCCTTGAGAAATAGGCACAGAGGATGGACCATAATCTTCAAAAACACGTCCAAGGATATTTATAGCGGAATCCCTGATTACATCAGAATACTGCTCCCCGAAAACCCAAGGAAGCAGAATGCCAGACCACTTTTGACTTTCTTCCAGAGAAATATGCAGCTCTTCCCTGCAAATTAATTCCAAAGCCTTTGCCAATAATTCTTGGACAGATCGATGCTTCTGAGTCTTTTTCACAGTTTCTCTGATCAAATGAAGACCCTTATCCACAACAACTTCCCTAGCATGAGAACTTCTCTCAATAGAAAGCAAAAATGCTGACAATGCCACTCGTGCTAAAGCTACGTCCTGGATTTCACTTGCTTGGAAAGCAGTAGAAAGCAAACTCGAAGCCCAATCACAAATTGATTCATTTAAAGACAGACTTCGATCCTCTAAAAGCAATCGAGCAACCAGACTACCATGCCATTTAACAGATCTTTCGGGTGCCACCAAAGCTGTCATGATTGCTTGACCATCCCCATCTAATTCTTGAATATGAGATCTATTATCTTGAGATGCCATTGCCCAGTTTGCTAATGCCCACGCAGCAAAGGGCACTGCAACATGTTCAGAATGCAAATCATCCCAAAGCCCAGGGACTACTACAGATGACAACGTTGCTTGTGCAGGAGCATATTCATTAATCTTATAGCTCTGCGGCATACTTTGAACTTTCATTTCATTATTCACATCAGTATGCTCATTATCAACAATTCCATTAATCCTTGACAAGCCCAAAACTGTGGTACCTTCCAGAATTTTGATTCCAATGCCTTTCATTCCATTTCCACCCTTATCATCACCTTCATCCTTAGGTGGTTCGTCCCAATGGAAGCCACCTTCCTCAATCACTTCTATAGCTGCCGCAATATCTCTAACTTCAGCATTCTTTGGTAGTGATGGCTTAAACAATAAATTGTCAGCATTTTCACAGTTAGATGTAACAACGTCCATAATTGCTGCAACAAGCATGCTCCTACCTTTCAAAGAATCAGAAACATCGAATGAACTACGTCTCTTTTGCTGCTCCAAAGAAATTCAATTTATCAATCTTCCAACACGATGGAAAAGCCAAAATGGCAAGAGAAAGAAATATTGAAAAGTGAATAACAAGGATAAATTATGATCTATACATGGGTTATACATAGCATTCAGCCAAGCCCACCAATGACACTCTCTACCTCCCACACAGGAAAAAGATTCGATAAATGAAAAAAGGATATGAGCTATTTCTGAATTTATAAAAGTCAAGACTATCGTAAACTAACAGCCCCATAAATAATTGCTCTCATAAATTTGAGCAGGGAACAGCTTAACCAAGTTGATGACTGTAGCTCTCAGACTCAATAACAAACTAGTTTCCTATGTGGTTCCTTCCCTACTCTCACAAACTCTCTCTTTGCTAATTATCCAGCATAACCATAGAAGCATTTCTAAGCAAAAGAAAATATCAGTAGTTTCTTTCACTTAATCCAAGAATTTTCCTAATACCTTTTTGTTAGCTGAAGAAAATTCCCTTTCCAAGTGTCTTTGTTTTAACATGTTTATTGTCAAGCGGATGGAGCAGAAGTGGGAAAGAAACTTACACTTTTACGAGGATGTGCAGAGAAAATAAACCTAAGCAAATTTGGAACAGCATGAGGCCTCGCAAAAACAGCCTCAGATACATTGGGATCAGCTATCAAATACGCCAAAGCTCTAGCAGACTCAGCCTGAGTCCCCAAATTATCCGCGGAAGCTACCGCCACTGTATCCAATAACCAATCTATCACCGCACCACCACCCGCGGCCACAATCGCGGCTCTCCGGCTCTCACTCGCCGCGGAAATATCCGCCAGCAAAGCAGCCACCCTGAGCTCAAAACCAACCCTCACCTCATGATTCGCGGACGACATCAGGGACCTCAGCGATTGCCACAGTACCGACGCGGCCGCTCCAGTCTGCCTCATCCGGTGCAAAATTTTACTAAGCGACGCGTTTGATTTTTCCATCGCGATATCAAATTCTCTCTTGGCACTTTTTGCCGCACTCGATACATCGTCGGTATGGGTAAAGACATACGATCCCAACATTGCAGAAGCTACAGTCGTCGAAAGAGCAATGATAATAGGCCGGTTAGGGTTGTTAGGTGGAGGAATTGGGCTAAGAACCAGCGGTGACGGAGATGCATTATATTGGGGATTTTGAATATCACTCGTTGAATTTTTTGAAATTTCAGGAAATGTTTCATTAATGTTACCACTAGTGCCGGTTGAAGTGTTGAAGGTCCGCCGGTAGGGGAGGCGGATAAACCGCCGGGACCTTCGACAGCAAAGCCGAAGCATAATAGATTACGGCAACTCGACGAGGCAAAAGGTTGATACCCACCGGTTTTGTTATTCACTGTTCATGAAATTCCGGCAAGGAAGAATGTCAAAGAGAGTTGAAGCAGGACGGAGAATATCGGAAAATTTGAGAAAATAGCATTGGAAGGAAGGGGGAATGGCGTAAGGCGGTGGAAGCTGGGAGGCAATGGAGGAGGGAATTTTTGAGGGAAGATGTACGAACATTGATGAAACGTGACGCGACGTTACGAGAGTGAGTAACATTGGCCGATCATCCTGGTGGCGGCGAGGCACATTTTTTCGGTCCGTCAAAGTTTTGACTTTTGTCTAAATTTGTTTATTAAATATGTAAAAAAAAAAAAAAAAAAAAAAACTACTGCATATATTGTCCTTACATTTAACTGATAATTTCCCATCAATAACATATTATTCAAACAAAATCTGAAAACATAATAATTAATATTTACACAAAATTTTATAAAAAATAGGAGTAATTTGGAATGAGTGTATAAGTACATACTCTATTACCAATTACTTTTTTATCTATAAAATATTTGAATTTATACATATAAAATAATTTATTATTATTAATTTTAAAAAAATATATTAACTTTACTGTGTAAGATATTTTAGAATTTTAATGTAATTTTCGAATTTTTAGTCGTATTCATAAAACTTAAATAAATAGAAAAGATATTTTTTATGAAAAAAATATAATAAAAAAATAAATATAACATCATCTTTCAAATTAAACAATACTTGATCTTTTATTTATGTGAAAATTTTTAAAATTTATATATATTAAAAAAATTGAAAATAGTAACTCTTTCATTAAATATGGATAATTTATAACTAAAATATTAAAAGTTGTATAAAACGTATAAAACATTTTAAAATTTTTTTTTACTTATTTTCTAGAATCTCTTACATAAAAAATTGGAGAAGTATTTTAACTAAATATTAAAATGTTAATTTCAAAAGTATTAATTACTTTGCAAATTGCAATCCTTATAAAACTTTACAAGTAAAACAGAAAGTTAGCATGCAAGAGTTAGAAAAATGAAAAGAACAATGGATCATAAAATATTACAACATTAAAAGGACAATAGTGGGTATATACTCTACTAGAGAACACATTTAATAAATATTACATTAAATATCACATAAAAATACATTAATTTTTAAATAAATAAAAATACATCAAATATTATGTGATAATATATAAAAATAAATGCGTAATATCAGATAGCATAGGAATGAATTATTGATTTTCCAATTTTCACATCCGAAGAATGCAACATTAATTAAAGAAAGTAAGGCCATTTGTAACACCCTTCAACTTGTTGGCATCGCGAAGGCGCTTCTCCTTTGATAATGTTCCCGCCAAACTATACAAAATCATAGGAAATTAATTTCTATAATTCAACTGTCCCCTTTTTTTTGGGGGGGGGGGGGGGGGGGGGGGGGGTTTAAACAAATTAAAATGGTTATATATATAGATATAATGCATATACCTTATGAGGGCATCTCGATTAGTGCCCTTGTTCAAAGCTTGACAGACGCCAGTTTGAAGGTTAACCTCTTTCTGTTCATCGTCTAACAATTTCTCCCCAACTTTCACGAGAGCTTCAAGGTTTTCGTTAGTTGCAATGTCCACTGAAGGCAAATCTCCAGTTAACGTATCAACCTGCAAACAAAATCATATGCACATATATCATTAGACAAATTATACTGTACAATTAAAGTAAAAATATATCTCAATTATTAAATTTAAAAAATAAGTAATGACAGTTCAATCCAATAAGAGATATGCAGCCAAGCCAACCAGAAGTTCGGTTGCCCAAAAATATCGCATTTGTTTTTCAAACCCTCCATATAATTTGCACTATTTGAGTGAGGCATCGATTATAATCAACCGGATAGCTAGTTGAAACTTGAATCTCATTCTAAATGAATAAGAGGGTTAGTTGCAAACCTGGATTCTAAGGTAATTGTGCTGAGATTGAAGGGCTTGAAAGATGGTGGAAAGGTGAATTTCGACCAAATCGCTACTTCCTTGCATGAATGCGTCTATTAATGGAGCCGAACCGCCGGTAGTCAACCAACCCCAAATGCCCCACGCGGAGACTTCATCGGCACTGAATTTCTCTTCTTCTTTGGCTTTACCCGTACCCAACGACAGCACTATGAACTTAGTATATTGCAATGGGTGCAACGATAAGAAGTCGGTATTTCCTTGGCTCACTGCCCTGGTCACTTGGTTTATAGCCACTAAAGTCTGCAGAAATTATTTTATGCAGTATTCTTTATGATTAGTAGATTATTCAGCCAGAAAAATACACTCCTTTCCTCCCCCCCCCCCCCTTCAAGAACTTGTTAATTAGCAAGAAAATTTTACCGGGTTATTGGCAGCCACACCACCATCAATGAGATTAAACTGGCGAACGTTGCCGTCGGAATCTTCAGTTTGGAAGTAATGAGCAGGAAGATAAGTAGGAGCAGCTGATGTTCCGATGCATATATCGCTTAGATGGGCGTCTAGACCTCGTTCACGCTCAAGCTGAAATGTATACCAAACCGAAAAAAAATGACCGTCTTTTTTATTAATTTGAAAAACAATTTAAGGAACAAAGATAAATAAGAGATTAATAATTGGTTGATTCAACGAACCGAAAAGCTTGAGAAAATTGTTGGCTGTAATAATTTGATGTCGAAAGTAGGGATAACAACGTTGGTTAAGGTTTGGCTTAACTTGATATCACGAAGCTCCTTATTGAGAAGTTCATGAAGATATTTGCCATCATATTTCGGTCCGGCCATAGCTCGCACTATTTTTTTCACCGGAGGCGGTAGATAATAACTGGAATCCATCACGAAAGAAAGACAATAAATGTTAGCACGAATTGAGGAACCATAATTTACGAGGTTGATCGGACTTGAGTGATTAGATATATTCATATTTTTTAAGTACCTTTTCTGAGGGAAGATTTCGGGGCAGTGTGTAATGTAAAAATTCTTGATATCTTTTGCGGCAAAGAGAGGGCGGTTGTTTTCATTTGGAGCAGTAAGCATGGCGGCCACTAGTCCACCGGTACTAGTGCCGGAAACTACATCAAAATAGTCGGCGAGTCGAGCATCTTCACCGTCCAAATTCTGCACCATATTAAACCATTAATTAAGACAAATGAAATGGTCATCATCCAAAATTCATAATGAAAACTAAAGAAATAATGAGTGATCGATAGATGCATGGGCGATTAAAAAACCTGAAGTTCAGACTCAAGAAATGCAAGGATGATCACCGGAATGATTCCTCTGATGCCTCCACCATCAATGCTCAAGATGGTGATAGTATTTCCGTAAGTTGGTGGCTTCAGAGCTGTTGGTGTAGCATGTTCCATTATTTACGTGAAAATTGAAGGCAAAAACGGAGAGAAAAGATGGATTTTAGGAGAGGAGAAATGATATTGTAGGAATTAAATTTGAGGTGCTTAGCTAGTGAAGAAGATGGGTATATATATAGTGTTCGAAGTAGGACGTTATGGATGAATTTTTGAAGGGTTTTCTCTAATCTCTACTAACTCCACTCCCTTTCACATTTGTTTGACTTGTCAAGACTGTAGCATTGGAGGAGTAAAAAATATGGAAGAATGATTTCTGTCATTGATTTCTTTACATAGTTATATTCATAACAAGAGTTTTGTGTTTACAACAATTACATAAATATAAAAATAATAAAAAAAAACAAATTTATAACTGGTCATATCTTATCTAGATATTTATACTGGATTGCTATTTGCATCATGAATTTGCTATTTGTATCACAAAAAAAAATAAAAATAATAATAAAATGACCACAATGCCCTTATGGTGAAACTTTTGAAAAAAATACTAAGTGGGGGACAAAAACGCACAAAAAATGCGTTTTTGTCATGCTGATAAACGCATGAAAAAAACGTTTTGTACATGTAAAAACTAACGAAGATCGCGTTTATAATGGCATAAAACGCAAAAATGGCACGTTTTTAACAGTACTAACGCCGAAAATTTGCGTTTTTAGATCATATTAAACGCAAATTATTTGCGTTTTCACCATGGACGAAACGCAAAAATCAGGCGTTTTGTCCATGGTTCGCTCGCTGAAAGGGTGCGTTTCCGGCCAGAAATTCGGATAAAAGCCCACAAATTGGCAGCCGAACCATTTGCCCTATTTTTCTCCAAAATTCACACCAAAAACGCAAATTTGCTTAGATTTTGTCAGCCAAAAACGCAAATCATGGACGGAGGAGATGGCGAACAACCACGAAGGCACGGAGCGGGCAAAGGTCCACTGATTAACCGGGTAAACATCTATATGAATATGAGTTTTTCTGCAATTTTTTACGTTTATATTGCGTTTATTTTGTTAGAAATCGTTGTTTATGTGAGTTTAGATATGTAGAAACGCTAATTGGTATGAATTAGGTGGATTTTTGCCGCCGGAATAGCCGGCCGCCGGCGTTTTGGGGTCTCAAAACGCCATCGGCCGGCGTTTTGAGATCTCAAACCGCCGACCGCCGGCGTTTTGAGATCTCATGGGAGTGCTGCGGTTGCTGGATGCATGACTCTACTACAGTCATGGATATACGAGCACTTTCCGGATTTCAGACCCCACCCTCGGCCCCTACCATTGCACGCCGCTCAGCCACGTGCAGCGAGATGGGCCATCGACCACCACGCTACCACAGAGCAGCGCTTGGCCGCCATACGACATGCGCTGGACGAGATGACAGCCGACATGGTTAGTAAATAGTTATAAATGTCTTCTTCAAATATATTTTGATTTAAATTATTTTATATAAATTATTATTCATAATCTTTAACTACGTTTCAAAGGTTACTTGGATGCCTTACGGACGGGACGCCGTTTCGCGGACGCCGAGGACCCTGTACCGTGGACTTATTGCGTACAGGGACTACATCGAGCCGTACATGCCAGACCGATGCGTCCGCCAGATTGGGTATGTACAGTGGATTCCCTCGCGCTTCATCCGTCCGGGCCGGGACACCTACCGCGGATACTCAGGGAGATCATACGTGGTCCGACACGCCGTCGAGTATGCAGAGTCTGCGTGGGAGGAGTTCGGCACGGCTTCCATGGGTATTTCCCTAGCTGGCCGCCAGCGGACAGGTGGCGCTGTTCCTCGGAGTGCTGCGGTCGACGGCTACTTAGATTGGTTTCGTCCCCGATCACGTCCGCGCGTGCTTCCCCCGGATCCCCATGCTGCTATCGAGCCACCTCGACCACGTCGCGCGGCCTCAGAGTTTGTAAGTATTCATATTAATTAATGTAATATAGTTTATATGTTAAATTATGTTCAGAGGAATCTAATATATTGTTTATATGTTTGCAGTGGATGGGTCAGTATGGAGCGCTACATCATGCATTATTAGATGTAGTGCGGGAGAGCGTTCCTGATTTGTACGATCAGTTCGCACCTCGTACTGCAGAGCTAGAGGATGAGTTCGAGCGTTCCATATGATCTTTGGATTGGACTATTTTTGTATACATTTTCTGAATATTGTATTATTATTACGCTGATTATATTTTATTGTCTTCTTCATATGTATGTTGTATTTTGTTACGTATATTTCTTCAAAACCCAGAATAAGTGGTGGTAGGCACAAGATAATAATAATAAAACATATGTCACATGGCAATAAACCCCTAGTTTGAAACGTTGGAATCTGAAGTAACAATAACTCGGGAAATGAAAAAGAAGAAAAAATGGGGATACTGTGAAACAGATGCAACATTAACTATGGAGTAGATTTGCTTATCAATGCATTAATATCCATCAATCAGAATAGAATCCTTTCAATAGACTCCTTACAATATACATCCTAGCCATCTCGTAGTGCATTCCAAGCATTAAATCTAGCTTCTAAATTTTGTGGCCACTCACCTACACTTTCAGCATGACGCTGATGGTGCCAAACGAAGCTCAGCGGCGGGATAGGGCAGTCATCGACCACATCTACGCGTACATAATGATTCCCATTCACAAGGGCAAGCGCTATAACCCTTTCCGGTTGGGTGTCGCCAGTCGAGCAATACAAAGGTAGTACAGAATAATTTCCATCTGAACGAGTACGATCAAACTGTATTACCAGTGCATTCGCATAAGTGGCGAGAGGGAACAAATCCGTAGGTGTAGCCATCCAATGCTGCTCACCACAATCAGTGCCTTCGAAATTTAGTCGCCTAAGTACCATGGCCACAAAATCTCCATCGGCCGGACGCAACTCTAATGCTTCGAATACGCCTCTGTACCTGTCCGGGTGGCTCGTAATCTCTCCACTCAATGACCTGCGAGCTAACCTCCAATATTTCTCGTGGCCAAAAAGGTACGTAGAAATTACTCGGAACCCACAATGGCCATCCCCATTTACATCTGACCACCCTGTACAATAAGGCTGAAAAAATGCTGGCACACACTGAATGTCTCCACCAGACCCTGTTAAGTAATTACGTTACAGTAAATAAACAAACCTTCAACATGTAATCTATTCACAATCACACTAAAATAAAGGACTTATTTACATGTCCTAAATGGAGATCCACCATCAAAACCTGTATGAATGCGGTGTGATCTACCGGTTGATCGACCTGATGACCCTGAACGGCACCTGCCACGCCGGCCACGTGTAGCTCTTTCGCGTGAGCTCCACTCGCGCATAACAGAATGATGTAATCTATTTGGTGGTCGCCCCCTTTGGGGTCCCGATGTACCTGGCTCTCCAACACTGGCCATGTCAGGGTACATCTGCTCTACGTACGCCCTATTCAACAGCCGGGCCAAAAAAGACGGACTGGTAGATACGGTGGGGACTACTTCCTCGTTGAAATACCTTAACAAACATATATATCAACTCCAAATATTTCTTCAAAACAAAAAAAATTGTCAATTCAATTGCATAATATTAAATGTCATAATTGAAATTCGCACCTGATGTCCTCATCAATGTAATTCGCATCCCCATGTGATGGCACAATGGTCAGCCTCTTCCAAAACTCATGCACGTGTGGAAGTAAGGGATATTCAGGCAATGACTGTGCCTTGAATATGTCACACGCACAGGGAATACCACGTGTCACCTTGGGCACACATCCACATCGCTCAAGTACAAGGCCTCCCAACTTATCCTTCCGCCGAACTTCTTTCCTAACCAACTTCAAACAATGGTGTGACACGTACTTGTTCAAATAACAGTATGGATATCCCTGCATACTTGTTTGAGTCGTGGAGATGGAAGCCTCAAGGGAGCCTCTATAATAATGTCAATTAAAAATAAAATTAATCGAATTATCTAAATAAATAGAAGCATACCAACAAATTAAATTCAAAGACATTAAACAACATCAGCTATAAACAATTAAATAAGAAAACTAACCCGATGTGAGGGTACAAGTGGCTGAGGTGAGAGTCAATCTTTGTGAACAAAGTGTCAAGGGAATTGGTGGAAGAATTAAGCCAATCTTTCATAGCAGCATGCGAAGCCTCTACTCTGTTAGTGGAAGTATTACCAAAGTGGAGAAATTGATTGGTCCAGGCTCGAACAAATTTCTCCTTGTGAATGAGCCATGTAGTCTCTAGATATTCAACAGCCAACGGCTCAAGGAGAGTGTACTTAACCTTGAAATTCTGCAATATACGATTAAATTCCTCTACTGTCGGAGCCTTAATGATTTTCTTCCACCAGTTGTCATGAATATCACATGCTAAATTTTTGTTCCTCCTCCCAACATTTTTTTCCAACCACGCGTTCACATCACGCCCAATATGCCACAAACATAACAAGTGATGTGAAGCGGGAAAATGATCCTTAATCGGATGTAACAAGCCCAACTCCCTATCTGTCACAATCACACTAGGTGACAAACTAGCCGGCAGCAAAAATCTCAAGTTCCTCATAACCCAGTCATATGTATCCTGTTTCTCATTCCTGACAATAGCAAATGCAATATTGAAATTCTTATTTGTAGGAGTCATACCTACCATCTCGACGACAGGCATTTGGTACTTGTTCGTCTTGTAGGTAGAATCAATCCCAACCACCCAATACCATCTGTTGAACATCTGAATTGATGTTGGATGTGCAAAGAACACATGTGTGATCTCATCAGTGTTCGCATCCTTCAGAATCTTCAGATAGTACTGCTTCTCCTCAGCCAAATGAATAAATTGCTGCCCAATATTCCTACCTTCCAATCCGGCGGTTTTCATCTCTCCTTTCAAATTGTACACAGACTTGATTGGTACCTGGGAATCGGGAAACTGTTTATTAACAGCTTCCCAAACACACTTTGGCTTTACATTCGAACGCAGCATAAATTCAGCAACAGCCTTTGAATCCTTTGTAAAATGGCTCAACTGTCTGTGACCATATGGATGCATTATACCTGTAAATCACATGTAATTATAACAACAATTAATACATACAACACATCAATCAACTTAATTAAAATTAAGCGCAAATAATGAAATACCAGTGTGATTGTGAGTTGACGCTGCTCCTGGGTTTGTATAAACCTTGTGCCGTCCTAAATCAATCCGCTTACAAGTCAACCTAAAGGGGCAATTAGTGCCGCTCCTTCTTGTATTCTTCCGTCTAGTTGGGATAGGGGCTTTGGCAGGATCTCTCCATCGCTTGCACGAGAAGTAGTACGTCGCAAATCCTTGGTTACCTCCCCTCTTTGTAATCACAAACTTCAGCCTCTTAGCTATTTTCTGGCAATATTTCAAAGCCTTGCCAATAGTTCGAAACTCTCTGTCAATCTTGAAATATCCACTCAAATCTGCGCCAGGTTCAAGTTCCACCGGCTCCCCATGAGTATTATCCGCCTCATTGTCATTTACATCCTCATCTTCATCGTCATCCTCCTCTTCGTTCTCCGCCTCCTCATCATCATCATACAACTCATCCTCATCGTAATCATCATTGTCAGCCTGTAGATGAATACACAGATTAATTAAAATTACAGCACAGTTATGATTCTTCCAATCAAAAAACGCAACAATTTAAAGTTTTTTAATGCATGAAACGCACCATTTTTGCGTTTTTGCAGATAAAAACGCTACAAATGTGCGTTTTTGTCTGCAAAAACGTAATAAGGGTGCGTTTCGTACATAAAAAAACGCAACCAGATGTGGTTTTCAGCAACCTAAAACGCAGAACTTTTTATATAATGCATGTCAAAAACGCAGCTCTTTTCATATAATTCATGTCAAAAACGCAACACTTTTTATATAATGCATGTAAAAAACGCAACACTTTTTATATAATGCATGTCAAAAACGCAACACTTTTTATATAATGCATGTCGGAAACACTAAAAAGCCACTTTTTCTACAATCAGAAACGCTACAAAGGGACGTTTGACCGATTCCTAAACGTTATTTTAGCGTGTTTCGACATACAATATTTTTAAAAAAACTTATATAACTATAAGGTACGGAAACTTACCATATCGTGATGATTCGCGTGCTAAATATTCTTTCGCCGCCAACTGAATGATCCAACAATGTTTTTAAGTTAAGAATTTATCTGGATTTGATTTTAGGGTAGTTGTTGTGTATGAATTTTTCAGCCAATTCACATGAATGTATGTAAACGTTTTTTAACTTCTGTACATGTCATAAACGCAACATTTTAACGAGCGAACC
This sequence comes from Knoxia roxburghii, assembly GCA_030378225.1. Taxonomy (NCBI): domain Eukaryota; kingdom Viridiplantae; phylum Streptophyta; class Magnoliopsida; order Gentianales; family Rubiaceae; genus Knoxia; species Knoxia roxburghii. Next base: position 42,529,849 of record CM059418.1, read on the forward strand.
ATGGTGGAAACTTCAAATTTTGACGTTTATTGTGTAAAAAACGCAATATTTTAACGAGCGAACCATGGTGGAAACATAACATTTTTGCGTTTTTTATATGCAATAACGCAGACATTTGGCGTTTTTCATATTCAAAAAACGCACCCGATTTGCGTTTTTTACATATAAAAACGCAATTTTGGATAAATTTTGTATGTCCAAAACGTTTTTTCATTGCGTTTTTTTGAGATTAAAACGCAATTTTCACCCCTTTTTTCACATAAAATCTGTCAATTTTTTAGTTTTTTTGATCTTAGGGGCATTTGGGTCATTTTATTAATATTTTTATTTTTTTTTGTGATACAAATAGCAAATTCATGATACAAATAGCAAGTCCCATATTTATAATATACACTAATACGTCCCCTCAAACTAGGAACATAAAAAGTTATAGGTGAAACTTGTTAAAAATTTTAGTGAACAAGACTTTAGATAACGGTTTGGTGAGAATATCAGCCAGTTGATCAGCTGAGTGAATAAACTGAATGGAAACAAAGCTGAACATAGTGACGGATGAAGTGAAAGTCAAAATCCACATGTCTGGTACGAGTCTGAAACACCGGATTAGCAGAAAGAGAAACTGCACCATTATTGTCACACAAGATGCGTGGAGACTGCTAAAGGTGCACACTTAACTCTGACCGTAGATGACACAACCAATGAAGTTCAACACACATATTTGCAATCACCCAGAAGTTTGATTATTAAAAAAAAAAAGGCAATTATGAAAAAAAAGTAGTTTTTGGTAAATTATAATATATACGTTGGGGATATATAATTATTACTATATTTAAAATATAATGTATCTTTTTAATAAATAATAAAAAAATATTTATTAGGGTAAAATGAGGCAAATTCAGAATATCATGATCAATGCATTAAATGAGTTATTTGTATTTTGAAAAATCAAACACTATAATCCCCTCTCTTTTAAGGAGAAATAACAACATATACTGAGATTGATCCAAATCCTCTGTCCCCCAATTCGGCCCTGCCTAGATGTAACCTGTTGTCCAAGTTGGTGTCGGTTTAGCTCAACTTGATCTATTAATTATTTGCAAATGACAAAACTTTATTTTTAATCTGTTATACGATATTGAATAATTTTTTCTAATTCTTTATATTTGAAAATAATTTTTAGTTAAGTTTCCACAGTATCTATTTCATTTAAATTACCTTAATTTATATAGTTTACAAAAAAATTTAAATAAAATATATAATAATTTAAATACTAGTATATACATTAAAATATTTATAATTTAAGTCAAGTTCTAAAAGGGTAAAAGGATGGTTTTTTATTTAGTAAATTGCAAGTTATTTATTTTAAATTTTAATCGTATAATTCCAATTTTAAATTTTTTATAGTTAAATTAATGTTTAAATTTTTATAGTCATTTTTACCAAAAAAAATAAAAATTTATAGCCTTTATTTGAGAAGCTCTTGCAAAGTGTAAATGAGTGAAGTTAATCTAATTTAGACCAACTTAATAATAAAGACCAACGTGTGCGTTAGATGCACATTTGATTAATTTATATCAAATTAATAATAAAAAATGTCATTTGAAAATATAAAAGACTAAAAAAAAAAAAATTATTTGACTAACTGTATGAAACCAAAAATATGATTTAGTCTTTGCAAATTTGTTATGATATTGTTCTCATTTGGTGAAAACCAAAATGACGAATTATATGAAAAAAAAAAAGAAAAAAATTATTCAATCGTTAGAAGAAAGGTTGCAGAGTTGTTGTTTGAGTTTATTATCGGGTTGTTTATTAGAAAGGGTGGTAGCCGATATGTGATGATGACGTGGTTAGTAGTGACGTCACTGCTGTTGTCACTGTCACCGGAGACGCTGCCATCGCCATCGATCTTGGTGGTGGTCAGATTCCACAACCGCTGCTGGGTTGGAATTATTTGGCTTAAGCAAGATCGAAATTCACCAACATTAAATTAGTTTCAAGGAACAACTAGCCACATTATGATTATAAACATTAATTAATTCGATTCCTCGTTATCATGATCCATGTGTTGATCTGTGCACATGAACAATTAGCAAGATTCACAAGATTAATTTTATGGTTAAATTGAAATAATATTTTCATAGGCATTTTCACTAATTTAAACCACAATTTATTTTATACATATAATTAATTATTTTAATAATACAAGACTTTTTAATAAAATTTTTTGGCAAAAGATGATGAATTGAATGAATTGAGAAAATTTTGCATGTTCTCACCAAAAATATGAAATAATTAAGAGTAAATATATAAAAATAATTATTCATTTCCTTAAAATCACACAAGATTTACATTTTGATATGTATTTTCATAATAAAAAGGACTTATAGTGTGAAAGGAGAAAAATATCAAAATAAAATGTAAAAACATTAATGTAATAAGTGACACAATTAATAACATTTATGGAACAATAAGTACTATGTTTAATCTCTAATTGGTTGTATAAAAAAAAAATCTCTAATTGGTAGGTACGCAACTTCCGAGTCATCGATAATCATGTTTAATATTACATGTTCACACCAAACAATAGTTCAATTTGTATATTTTATTATTATTACTTATAATTTTAATTTTAATATTATAAAAAATAGACTTAACTCCAAAAATGGTCAATTACATATTGTGAAAATATTATTTTGGTCCAAAACAAAAAAAACTACTTTTTTAGTCCACTACATCATTTTTTTAAAAATTTTGGTCCAAAACTCACTTTTGCCTCTCTTGACCAGAGGTATTTTGGTCTTAATAAAAAGTATTTTTCTTTTAACCTTTTAAAATTATAAAATAATAATTTTTTCATTAAGACCAAATATTTTTCCATTCCTCTCTGTCACTCCTCCTCCTCCTCTCCACCTTCCTCCGCCCCCTTCTTCACCATCATCCCTGCATACTCCGCCGCCGTCGATCCCTTCACCCCACCCTCCGGCGTCGCCCCTCTCCCTCCTCTGGTTTTCCAACTCCTCTACCCTCCCCCCATCGCTACCCCTTTTAAAATTATAAAATAATAAAATAATATTTACCCTCTCATTCCCTTCCCCTCTCTCTCATCTCTCATCTCTCATCTCTCACCCTCTACCCGCCGCTCCGTCACCGCCGTTAAGCAGCGTGGACATCTTCCGTCCGGGGGCTTCCCTTTTCTCCTCTCCTGCTGGTTCCTCTTATTTCCTATTAATCAAATCAAATCTGATCATTTCCGATGATGACGAAATTTTTTTCCAAGTTATTGATTTACTGCTCCTTCGACTCCCTGATTTTCTTCCCTCCCACCGCCTCTTCTTTCATTCTTTATTGGCAACCAAAAACGGAAAGGTTCCGACAATTCTTTTGTTGGTTTTTACTGTTGTAAGGATTATTGTCTTTCGGGCTTTTTTATTTCAGTCGTAAGGGTTTTTGCTATTTGAAAAATCAATCTGCAAATTTCTTGGTATTTGGTATTTGCCTGTGGAAATTTTGTGTTGATTTTGCTTTTACGGATCAAGTTCTTCGATGGTTTTGGGGTTTTAACAAAGAAAAAATAAAAAAATTTGGGAAATCAAAGTCGACAGCCATTGCTTCTCCTTCTCTTTTTTCATTTCCAGTTGCAAACGACAGGCCACGTTTCGGTTTTCGCCTGGATGTTTTTCGAAACTCAAGTCGTTGTCTTCTTTGGTTGTTAGCTTTCGATTTTTTGGTTTCCTGTCCGCGCTTCGGTAGTCGCCATTTTTGTTTGGCCTTTGGTTCTGGTTTTAAACGGACGGCGTTCACAGTCATCGCTGAAGGTCAAGTCGCTGTCTTCTTTGGTTGTTAGCTTTCGATTTTTTGGTTTCCTGGTCGCGCTTCGGTAGTCGCCATTTCTGTTTGGCCTTTGGTTTTGGTTTTGAACGGACGGCGCTCACAATCGTCGCTGAAGGTTTCCTCCCGTTCAGTTGTTGGTTTCCCGCTCGCCGCTCACCACCATTAGTTGTTCTTCGTTTTTGAGTTTTGATTTTTCCACCATTTTATCTTCGTAAATAATTCTAAGATTTGATATTGTTTTCATAACGGAAAAACAGGGCTGCCGGAAGAAAATTTTCTTTTGGGTTTTGGTTTTTGAATCCTTACCGGAAAAAAGTTATGGGATTTCTCTTACCAGAAATGTTTCAAAGTTTTTTTTTTGGCGGTTTTCTTACCGGAAAGGTTCTGGAACGATTTGGTTTGTTGGATTTGAAATCTGGGTTTTGTTTTTCCATTGTTGCCAAAATTTGGATTGCTGTTCTGATGGCGGAGTTGCAAAGAGAGGAGGTGGTGATGGGAGTGTCACGGGCTCACTTTTGGCCTAGTGAACCGGTGCGGCACTAGTTCTAACAACTAACGATTTAGAACTAGCTCAGCCTTTCCCTTGCTCGAAAATGAGCTTGTTGGCCTAGAAAATGACCGAAACGGCAAGAGTAAGTGGGCACAAAATGACCCGAAAGTAGAACACAAGTATATTGCTTAGCTTAAGTGCTTACAAACCCTTGTATACTTGGTTGCCCTTTACAAATGACCCTTGGCCTCTATTTATAGGCCTCAAAGTCGGTTACTATACATGGCTTCCAAGAGAAGCTTCCCAATATTTTATTCGTAGAAGATTCTAGTCCCTAATATTATATACAAGGGAATTTCCCAGGGCTGACGTCATGCATGACGTCACCCGTGCCAACTTGTGCCAAATGCAAGGGCTGGAACCTTCTCTTCCCTTCTAGAGAAGCTGCTGCTCCTCGTGCCCCTTTCGGTCCCAGAACGTTCGAGAGATTCCACCGTAACGGGCTGGCCAGCATTCCGTTTGACGGGCCGAAACGACCGGAACACTCGGCCGTGTCTTTCCCGGGCTTGGCGCGCAATGAACTGCCCGCGGCGCCTAGGACCGTCCCAGCTCGGTCCCGTTTGTTCGGCCCGTGCCCCATGCCTTTCGAAGTCCCACGATTTGTTCCCGTTTGGTGCATAAGGCCCTGAATCTCGGCCACAGTTGCTTCCGTCCCTCTTGGGCCGAACCGTCCGTGTCAAGGCCGTGACACTCTCCCCCACTTGAGTGAGGCATCGTCCCTGATGCCTCTCCCGCCTCAAGTACAGGTGTCGTTGCTGCCTCACGCTTTCGACCTTGGCCCCTGTTTGTCGGTGCACAACTGCAACTGACTTTCCTGCTACTGGCTTCTCCTTGAGCCTCATCGCGACACAAGTATGTGGCACCTGTTCCTCCCTTCGGTCGGACGGTTTCCCATACCGTTCGTGCTCCCACTTGATCGGTATGGTGCAAGGGCTTTTCCCTCGCAAGACGACTATGGCGTCCGACCTCGTAATGTATGGCATGATTTTCTTGATGAAGTTCATGCCTAAGATAATACCATAGTCATCAAGAGGAGCAACGGAGAAAGTTATCTTACCTTGCCACGCCCCGATCCTTATCGTTGCGTCGGCCTTGCCCCTGAGATCGGTCCATTCTCCATTGACGCCTTTAATTTGACCCGTGCTAGGAGTCACCTTGATTCCTAGCTTTTGCACAAGTCCCTCATGCATGTAGCTCGTTACGGCCCCCGGGTCAATGAGAGCCGGTTGTAGACTCCTCCCAAAGTCTACGTCCACGAACATCCGCCCTTGGTTGTCCGTGTCCTTGGTGACTTGGTCCACCTTGTCGTGAATGCAGGCTAAACGCTCCCGTTCCCCTTCGTCCAACCTTTGGATGATGGCGGCGAGCTTGTTTCGGGATGGGCAGTCCCGTGCCATGTGCGGTCCATCACACAAGAAGCAACCCTTGAACTTCTTGGGTTCGTCCCGTTTTTGTGCCTGCCTTGTTTCTGCCGGCTTGACGGTCTCGTGAGGCTTTGAGCGAGGCATCCCCGTGTCCTCCTCATCGTCGTCCTCTAGAATGGCCTTGCCTTTGTCTTTGACCCCATCTTTCTTTTGAAACTCGACCAAAGACTCGGCCACGTTCATGGCTTGGGTAATGTTGGAGACGTCCCTCCGTTGCAACTCCAACTTGGCCCAAGGTTTGAGACCGTCCATAAATGTGAATAAGGCCTCCTTAGGCGATAGGTCAGGGATCTCCAGCATTAGTTCTGAAAACTCCTTGACATATTCCCTAATTTGGCCGTTTTTGTGGCTCAATCGACGAAGTCTAGCCCTCGCTTCGTCTTCAGCATCTTTCGGCAGAAATTGTTTCTTGAGCTCCACCTTGAAGCTCTCCCAAGTGTTGATGGGCTCGACCCCAATATCAACCGTTCCCGTCCTCCGTCTCCACCACACCAAGGCTGTGTCCTTGAGGTAGAGAGGAACGAAGTCCAGCCGAGCCTCATCCCCATATGCTCCAACGGCTTTGAAATATCGTTCCAAGCCGTAGAGAAAATTCTCAATGTCCCTAGCCTTCCGGGCTCCCCCATAGGCCTCAGGCTTTGGGACTTCGACCCTTGCCACGGCCAGTGCTCCACCTTGAGCACCTTGACCGACACGAGCAGCTAAGGCCTTCACCGTCTCGAGCTCTCCCTGGAGCTTTAGCATCTCCCCCTGGAGCATGCTAATTTGAGCCATCCGTTCCTCGTCGGCCTTTGAGAAACGTTCAACGATTTGATTGAGAGTCCCCAGCACTCTCTCCTCAAATTCGTCGAACCGTCTATCTTGATCTTCCCCTCGATCAAGATGGTCGGCAATGACCAACTCCATTTTAGCCACCCGTTGCTCAAATCCGACCAAAGGCTCCTGGACAACGGACTTATCCCTACGGCCTCCCTTCTTAGAGGTCCGTTCCGTTTCCCTTGAGACGTGCTCACCACCTTCGACTTCACCCACCTTGGTAACGTCGCTTGGTGCGGCCATGATGCTACACTCGTGCACAACGAAAGCTTGGATTCCAACCGATGTTCTAAACCAACGCTCTGATACCAACTGTCACGGGCTCACTTTTGGCCTAGTGAACCGGTGCGGCACTAGTTCTAACAACTAACGATTTAGAACTAGCTCAGCCTTTCCCTTGCTCGAAAATGAGCTTGTTGGCCTAGAAAATGACCGAAACGGCAAGAGTAAGTGGGCACAAAATGACCCGAAAGTAGAACACAAGTATATTGCTTAGCTTAAGTGCTTACAAACCCTTGTATACTTGGTTGCCCTTTACAAATGACCCTTGGCCTCTATTTATAGGCCTCAAAGTCGGTTACTATACATGGCTTCCAAGAGAAGCTTCCCAATATTTTATTCGTAGAAGATTCTAGTCCCTAATATTATATACAAGGGAATTTCCCAGGGCTGACGTCATGCATGACGTCACCCGTGCCAACTTGTGCCAAATGCAAGGGCTGGAACCTTCTCTTCCCTTCTAGAGAAGCTGCTGCTCCTCGTGCCCCTTTCGGTCCCAGAACGTTCGAGAGATTCCACCGTAACGGGCTGGCCAGCATTCCGTTTGACGGGCCGAAACGACCGGAACACTCGGCCGTGTCTTTCCCGGGCTTGGCGCGCAATGAACTGCCCGCGGCGCCTAGGACCGTCCCAGCTCGGTCCCGTTTGTTCGGCCCGTGCCCCATGCCTTTCGAAGTCCCACGATTTGTTCCCGTTTGGTGCATAAGGCCCTGAATCTCGGCCACAGTTGCTTCCGTCCCTCTTGGGCCGAACCGTCCGTGTCAAGGCCGTGACAGGAGGAAGAGCCATTTGAGGCGGCGGCGGCGGGGCGGCGGACAGAGGGTGAGAGAGGAGAGAGAAGAGAGAAGGGAAGGGGAGGGTAAATATTTTTTGAATATTTTATTAATTTTATCCGGTCAAAAGAAAATAAATTTTCATTAAGACCCAAATACCCCTGGTCAAGAGAGGCAAAAGTGGGTTTTGGACCAAAATTTTTAAAAAACATGATATAGTGGACTAAAAAAGTAATTTTTTTTTTGACCAAAATGATATTTTCACAATATGTAATGGACCATTTTTGGAGTTAAGTCTACAAAATATATCTATGCATATAATTTATAATTAAATATAAAAACATAAATAAAAAATTATTAACTAATTAATTTAATTTAATTTTATGTGTGTGTGAGTCAATTTGAGCTGTATTTTTATTTTTTTATTTTTTGAAGCAAGCTGTATTTTTAATTTTAGTCAACCCCATATTTAATTTATTTATAAGGAAATATATATCTTTCAGATGGACGGATACATGTATCTATTCACTTAAAAAATTAATTACTGTATAGAATTTTTTTAAAAAAGACTTATGATAAATTTAAAGTAATCTAAATATTATTCCCAATCAATTCTTAATTCATTCATTTTCTTTTCATTATTACGTATAAAAAAATGAACTCATATTTTATTTTAAATTACTCAATTTACTCTAAATTTGCCATCAATTCCTTCTAGATAGCTACTGGCTTTCAAAGAAAATTATTTCTGTACCATCAGATATTTCACCGTAAAAATATATTTTTCTATAAATAAAATCACTTCGTTGCAAAGCTTGCTGAGCCAAAAAAAAATCTACAATTCTTTTAGCATCTTAAATTTCAAAAATATAAACATCTAAAATATTAAAATATATTTGACTATATATAAAAAAATACATCAACTAAAATATGGAAATCCTTGGACTTGGTTATAAGTTAGTGTGGACTTAGGTATTGTGAATGTGGGTTTGGGCTTCATCAATAATCCATCACATGAGTTTTCTAACTGGACTACTATTTATAGCTCAATTTTTACTATTTGTAACCCTATTTTTAAAATTTACTATCCAAAATGCCCCTCTAAAAAAAAAAAAAAAACTCAACATTCTTTCTTATTTCTTCTTCTCCTTTTTCAAACTCCACCACCAACACATTACCCTGGAAAAAATTTCTGCACAAAAAGTTTAATTAAAGAACATTTGAATTCTGAAATAATTATTTTTACTCAGTGCATAACATATTCTCGTAATAAGATAATAAAATAATAGAATTTTTTCATAATTACATATATATATTTATTTATTTTGTCCATATTTTAAAATTATTTTTCTTCCCGCGGATACCACTTAACGATGACCAAAGCCACCATGAGACAATTGACGCCGTCATTTTCTTCTTCCAGCCTTACCCAAATCCTAACCATGTCCTCGTCATCTTCCTTGTCTTCTCTGCAACAATAGTAGCAGGAATAATCGCTCCAACAAATGCTGCATTTTCCACAAAAATAAACCCTTTGATGAAGGTGACAATGATAATCACGATGATAAAAATCAAAATCATTGTTGCGATCATGCCAATAGAGACGGCTGTAATGGTGATTGTACTGGTTCTAGTAATTGATCCGGATTTCATTTGATTAACACAAGTTGTTGTTCATGAATTTTTTACTTTTTGATTATTTTCCTCCCTCTTTTCCTCTTTTTTTTTAATCTTTTTATTTTTCTAAAAAATAATGTATGTGTGAGAATTGTTCTTATAATTGGTTATTATATGATTAAATATGTTTAAAATAATTAAGATAGTATTCATTTTGCTGGGATAAAAATATATATATATTCATTTTGTTAAATTTTGATAAATTATTTAAAAATTAATAAAATGATAATTTGGGAAGATTGTTTCGAAAATAGGGCTACAAATAATAAAAAATGAGCTACAAATAGTACTACCCGTTTTCTAAACATTGAAAATCTAAAATATCTTATTCAATAATTTTTTTTTTTCACTTTTCAAAATATTTTACACAAAAATAGGAGAGAATAATATTTTTAACAGCCACCTCTATCAATCTCATATCATATTTTTCCAATGTGGATCCATCTTTGAAAATCTAGAGCAAAAGAATTGACAACCTTTATTTCAAATTTTGTACATAATACAGCTCTTACATTAGATCACAATTTTTTATGCTCAATATCTTATGTAAAATATATAAAATAAAAGTGATTTGGAATTAATTTTGTAGTTACACACTCTATTGTCATACTATTTTATATCTAAAATATTTAAAAATATACACATATACTAAAAATAAATTATTATTCATCAATTTAAAAGATAATGGTAATTTTAATTTTTTTATTATACTCCCTCCATTTTTTATGTAATTATTTTAGAAAGTATGAAAAAAAATTATAAAATATTTTAGAATTTCAATGTAATTTTTGAATTTTTAGTATTAAATTGTCCATAAAGTTTAAATAGATAAAAGAGAGATATATATTTTTTTTGAAGAAAGATGTGTAATAAAAGAAAAGTAAACATAATATTATCTTTCAAATTAAACAATAATTAATTTTTAATTTATATGAACAATTTTATACATCTTATATAAAAAAATAGAGAAAATAACTATTTTCCACAAAAAAAAAAAACCTATCTAATATATCTAAAATGATAAAAGTTAAAGACAGAAAGTTAAATCTGCCACTCTTTGGTAAGAAGAGCCGTATGGATATCAAGAATATGTTCTAAAAACTCTTACATAAAAAAATCAAAGAATTATTTTAACTAAATATTAAAAAGTTAATTTGAAAAGAAGTAATTAATTTGGCTAATTGCATTATTATTTGCATCACAAAAATATTACAAAAATGAAAAGAATGGTACAATATTTTCCTAGCTGCATAATATTAGTACAAGAATTATTCATTTTGGTATTTCCACACACTAAGAATACAACATTAAGTCGATTTCTTGCCCTGCAACTTGTTAACGTTTGGTGACATAACATCACGAAGTCGCTTCTCATTTGATAATGTTTTCGCAAACCTGGAAAAACAAAAAATCATGTTAATAATATAATTTTGAATATATTAAAAAATAAAATTATTTAAAAAATTAATAAAATCATTTTTATAATACAACTGGCCCCTTTTATTCTCGGATTTAAACAAATTAAAATGGGTGTGTATAATATATATACCTTTTGAGGGCATCTCCATTAGTGCCCTTATTCAAAGCTTGACAAACTCCAGTTTGAAGATTAACTTTAGCCACTGGTTTCTTCAATAATTTCTCCCCAACTTCAACAAGAGCTTCTAGGTTTTCTTTAGTTGCAATGTCTACTGAAGACAAATCTCCAGTTAAGGTATCATCCTGCAAACAAGCCCAGTCAATCATAAGTTCGATTGCCCGAAAATATATTTTACGAGTAAAATTTTAAAAAAGTAACATTTTTCTTAAACGCCTCAAATATAAAATACGAAATTTGACTGTTTGAATGTGCCATCGATTGTAATAGACCTAGTAGCTAAGAGGGATTAGCTGCAAACCTGGATTCTGAGATAATTGTCCTCCGATTGAAGGGCTTCAAAGATGGTGGAAAGGTGAAAGTCGACCATGTCACTACTTGCTTGCATGAATGCGTCTATTAATGGAGTCGAACCGCCGCTAGTCAACCAACCCACGATGCCCCACGCGGCGGCCATATCGGCGCTGAATTTCCCTTCTTCTTTGGCTGTGCCCGTACCCAACGACAACACTATGAACCGATCGAATTCCAAAGGGTGCATCGAAAAGAAATCGGTATTTCCCCGGCTCACTTCCCTGGTCACTTGGTTCATAGCCACTAAAGCCTGCAGAAATTATTTGACGCAGTATTAGTTGATTATTCTGCCAGAAAATGCACTACTTTTTCTTCTTCTTTTTTGTTTTTTAATTAGCAACAAAAATTTACCGGGTTATTGGCAGCCACACCACCATCGATGAGATTAAAGCGGCGAACGCTGCCGTCGAAATCTTCAGTATGGAAGTAATGGGCAGGAAGATAAGTAGGAGCAGCTGATGTTCCGATGCATATATCTCTTAGATAGGCGTCTAGACTTGGGTGATGCTTAAGCTGAAACGTACACCAAATTTCTTTTTAAGAAAAAAGAATTCATTGGTTAAAGTGAAAATTAAAGATTATTTGATTGATTCAACGAACCAAGTAGCTTGAGAAAATTATGGGCTGGAGTAATTTGATGTCGAAAGTAGGGATAACAACGTTGGTTAACGTTTGATGCAACTTGGTATCACCCAACTTTTCCTTGAGAAGATGATGGAGATATTTGCCGTCATATTTCGGTCCAGATACGGCTTTCACTACTTTCTCCGCCGGACCCGGTAAATAATGAGAACTGGAATCCATCAAGAAAGAAAGACTATAAATGTTAGCATGAATTGAGGAACAAACACCATAATTTACGAGGTTGATCGGACTTGAATGATTATAAATATTTATTATTTAGTATACCTTTCTTGAGGAAAGATTTTGGGGCAGTGTTCAAGGTAGAAATCCTTGATATCTTTAGCGGAGAAGAGAGGGCGGTTGTTTTCATTTGGAGCGGTAAGCATGGCGGTCACTAGTCCGCCGGTACTAGTGCCGGAAACTACATCGAAATAGTCGGCGAGCCGAGCACCTTCACCGTCCAATTTCTGTACTAAATTGAACTATTAATTAAGACAAATGAAACGAGCATCTCCCAAATCATAATTAACATTAAAAAAATGAGTAATCGTTTTGATTAAAGAACCTGAAGCTCAGACTCAAGAAATCCAAGGATTACTCCGGGAATGAGTCCTCTAATGCCTCCACCATCAATGCTCAAGACGGTGATGGCTTTGCCATAAGTTGGTGGCTGCAGAGCTGTTGGTCTAGCGTTTTCCATTATTTTTAGATGAAAATTGAAGGCAAAAAATGGAGAGAAAAAGATGGATTGTTGGAGAGGAGAAAGGATATTGTGGGAATTAAAATTTGAGGTGCTTAGCTAGTGAAGAAGATGGAGATATATAGGACTAGAAGAAGGTTGCGTGCATGAATTTACAGGGTTGTCTCTACTAATGATTTGACTCCACTCCCTTCTCATTTCTTTGACTTGTCAAGATTGGACCAAGTAGTCGATGAGTGGAGAAAGCAAGAAAGATTATCACATATATATATATATATATACTGTAATATTAGATTGACAATTTGTTGATCCATATATTGAGATGTATTGTTGAATGTATTATTATAATTAAAGTTATTGAAGGCCTTTAAGTATGAAAAAATTATTGGTGATTAATTGAAAAGTGTTTGAGGAAAAGATTTCTTAAGACACTTGTAATAATGAATTATGAGAAGTGAAAGTCTTTTATCCCTGTGTTTCACATTTGACACTTGCAATATAGTCTGCTACTTGATTAGTCTGTTTGGCATCGTAATTAGGCCACAAATGCAAAGAGGATGATGAATGGAATCAAGTTTATAAGTTTTTAATGGTAGATTTATGAATTGATTTATACTATCGTATGTATTGATAGGTATATTCTTGCTCCGGTTAAGAATTATCCCTATTTTTATATGTTTTGGTCATATTTGTTATAAGAGATGTAATTTATGTTAAATTCATAAAATATTACGGCTTTTAGTGTTCTATAATTCACTTTCGAATAATGAGTTATATTAAATTATTTTAATTTAATAAATAAAAAAATGCTGAATTTACTAAAATCCTCTCCTCTTCACACCATTTTGGCCATGTCTGCATGTCGTCCAAGTTGGTGATACTGTAGCTCAACTTGATTTTATTAATTATTTGCGAATTGGTAGTGACAGTCGGCCACGTTTGGTAAAAAAACAAAAAGCTCACTTTTGCCATTAGTATGACCGTAGAAAGCGCCACCACGACCAAACGAACGGGAAAAAGGACAAAAATCTGCCGCCGTTGAATTTTCCGATCAAATAAGGTTCTTTCTATGCAGTCAAAAAAATTCACTTACGTAAAATGCACATTGAAAATTAAGCTCCCCCATCGGCCAAAGAAAACCCAGATCGTTGCTTTTGATGAATTCAAGAATTTTCGAGGAATTTCATGTTTTGGCTGAAGAGATCCCTGCTTGATTACATGCATTTTTAAAGAAGAATGGTTTCCATGATTCTTTAACTGTTCAAATATTTATATATTTTAACGTATATTTTAATATTAAGACGAATTATATTTAATTTTTATGTAATTTTATTAAATTATCGATATCTAAAATCATAATAACAAGTTTTAAATTTTTAATTCATCAATATATGAGTGTTTGAACGATTAAAAGAATTCGGAAGAGTAGATATTTTTTGGTCATAAACAGTTTGGTTGACTTAAAGAACGTGTATTTATATGCATACTTTGAGGTTTGAAGATGAATTGGAGCAAGTGTGAGTTTAAACAATGCTTGCTTGCATTGCCCATTCCTTTAGAACGACGAATTGAGCTGGGCCGAACGCAAACTAAATTGTTCACAACGCGGTGGATTTAAATTAAATTTATCCAAAACAAAAGAAATTAGAAAGCCGCCATTATTAAATTAGTTTCAAGTAACAACTACCCACATTATGATTAATAATATTAATAAATTTGATTCCATGAATAATAATATTTATAGAAGTAATTATTAGAGTTTTAATTATAATTACTTATAATTTAATTTAAATTATATATTATTTAAACAAAATTATTTTTATAAGAGTAAGTATGTGTCATTATCATTATATATATAAAATTTAAGTCAACCCCATCTTTAATTTATTTTTGCTAAAAAGGCATGATGAAATATATATCTTTTAGATGTACGGATACATGTACCTTTACTTAAAAATTAATTACCGTATATATACAATCTTTCTTGAAAAAAACTTATGTTAAATTTAAACTAATCTTAATATTATTCTAATCCTTAATTCATTCATTTATTTTTTCATAGTTACGTATAGAAAAATAAAATCATAATTTTATTTTAAATTACTCAAATTTACTGTAAACTCAACATCAATAGTTGGCCACCATGAAGATTCTGCAAAACCTAACAACGTTAGAACGAGGGAACCCAGTTGCTGGCCTTCCTAGAGTTCGACATAAGTTAGTGGCATTTTGTCCCATTCGGAGAAAACTAGGAAGAAGGTGGATGAATTGAAAAAAAAAAAAAAAAAAAAAAAAAACCTTGGAATTCCATTTGAAACTTCGTGCTAAATTCCTTCGTCTTCCCATAGTATTTAGAAGATTGGGAAAGAAAAAAAAAAAAACACACACACACACACACACACAGTTAAGTGAATGAGAAGAAAAAAACATACGTAAAAGGACTTTGATGTTAACAAAACAAGATACTTTTCTGTGCATGCATTTCGCGTGGAGGGCAAATTATACGGTGATCTATATCATTATCATTTTTTGTGTGTTTATTTATTGTACCGTATTTTTATTTTGTTGTGATTCACTTAAACTATTTGACTTTTCATTTTTCACGCGTTGACTTGAATTTTCCGTGCTTTAATTTTTTTCTTTTCTTTTTTTTGGATGAAAGGGTGTAATGAGTTTCGTGGAATAAATTAGACTTGTGGGTATGAAATTCTGCCATTGAAATTAAGATTAAATACGAGTGAAAGATTCTTATAATTTTTTATTTTTTTTTGTTTTACCAATGACTCTTATAACCTTGTACAAAAGATTGAGGTGGTTTACAAACACATCTCTTCAATTTATTTGTTTCAATTTTTTTATTTAGACATTTTTTTTAAAGTTGTCACTTTTTCTTTAAACAATTTAAAAATATTTTTTAGAACACATTAAAAATATATTTTTATACTTATCTTTTTTTTTCATGGATTTTTTTCTTCACTATTATTTAATTTTTATTTTAAAATAAAAATTTTAAAACTTTTATATATAAATTAACAAAATGTTAATAAAGTTTTAAATTATTTAATTAATTTAAAATGTGAGATTATCAATTTTTTCAAAGTTATCACTTTTTTTTAACACATTAAAAATATATTTTTATAATATCATGAGTTTTTGTCAAATTCAACCTGTGCTTTTTTCAATGGCTTTGCTGTTGAATTCTGTCTATCTTCCCTCTCCAGAAATGCTTTGGCTAATGCTTGTGTCCTTTTAAATGTGTCAAATTTCACTATCTTCCTTTTCTTTTTCCTGATCAGTGGACACTTTTGGAACGACGCGATTGCGTACTTTATAACCTTCTGAAATGGAATACTTGAATGAATTGCAGATCCCAGAAATGCTGTGGCTTAATCCAACTCACATTATCCTAATGCTTCCCTGAGCAACAAAGATGGAGAACAAGTGATGAAGCAAAGTCCTCCACCTACTCCTGCTTTGAAAAAGAGACACAGAGGTTGTTCATTTTGCATTTTGGACTTGTAGAACTCCCCAATTCCTGAGTTCCCACCCAATGAAGTGGTGCTTGGTGTTATTACCATGGAGGATGTCATCGAGGAGCTTCTTCAGGTAAGAAACCATTTTCTTTCGCGTGATGAGCAAATTTAAATGTGCTGCTACTATAAAGTCAACAGAAGAATGTTTTAGGGTTGATTTTCTGGTTTAGAGGACAATTCTGCATCCATAACTTGTCTGGCCTTTGATGATCTAATCCCCTTGTTAATAGCTTCACCTGGTCTTTAAAACCTTTGCTTACAAGTTTATATGGTTCATATATTAATTGCAGGAGGAAATATTGGATGAAACTGATGAGTATGTGAACATTCACAACAGGTAAAAGATGCCATGTTCATTAACTGCTGTTGTTGGCTTATGTTGCAGCCGATGACATTAAACTAAGTGCTTGCTTCTTTGTTGCAGGATAAAAATAAACATGGATGCTTCTCAGGAAAAGCTTCCCTTGCCAAATTCTCTGGAAATGTCTGATTCCAGAACTCCACAATAACACCTACCATCCCTGGTTTAAACTCAGAAGAAAGAGCCTGATTTACTCCCCAAAGAAAGGGCGCCATTTGATTAGAAATTATATGATGAGAAATTGCCCTATATATATATGATATATATATATATATATATATGATGAGAAATCATTGGATAAACTGAAATTTATTATATTATATTAATAACTTAAATGAGTAATTTCCTTAGGACTTAAAAATTTTGAACAAACAAAAGGCCATAAAAGAAAGCCAAATGATGGCCAATAAAACAAAGGCACACGGCCAACTTGGCTCCAAGCATCCTATGCATGTCATGCATATGCTCTCCCTCCTCTTCCATTCTCTTTTTAATAAGTCTTCACCGAAACTAAACTTTCCACAAAATTATCTGCTACATAGTAATAAACCCAAGGCTCACTAATCACCTTGTCTCTAGTAGACACCACCGTGCCGCCGTTCCTTGGATCATAAAGGAGAGCCCGAGTGCAAAATCTCACATTAGAATAGGGGTAGTCGCATACTTCTCTGCTATTATAAAAACTCACAATCCTCCCACCTGCAGTGACAATATTAGAATAACACGTAATAGGATAACTGGTAACATAAAAACCCAAGTCCTTTGGCATCACAAATAGTTTAACCCATTGAGAAGCGTTGTTTCTGTCAACTGCTTCCGGCATAAGCCAATGTTCATATCTTGAATACCTTTCTGAATACCCTACTGAATACCCGTGGATAGAGAGGACACCACCATCTCTATCCAATAATTCAAGCCTCATCCCTCTGTTCAAAGTAACAAAATCTGGAATTAATATACTACCATCATCATCTTCTCCTCCCTCAGAAATATGAATATATTCCACAACTGTCTCTTCTATTTCTCTATTATAAGAAAGCCAATACAAATACCCTCTTAAGATCACACACTTAGATTTATAATGATGCTTGCGACGAGGAACTCTACCATCAACGTCAACAATCTTATGACGAATAGTTGTCCAAGAATGACTACTACTTAATCTGTAGATAGAAATCTTGCATATCTTATCAGGTTTTTGGACCGACCAAATATTCTGCACTTTTGCAACTATATAATCTTCCGTGACAGAATCAAAGCCGAAGCCAATAGCTAAGGTTTTGTAATCATTTCCCATATCTCTAGGTAACAAATTGCACTGGTGTAAAGTTGGATTCCATAATAATATTTTGGAATCAGTACCACAGCCGGTCTCGCAAACATCATACAAACAAAATACTCCGTCGCAGAAACTTACGACTCGTTGATCACCGTGCAAGAGGAAACAGTAATTTATAGAGCCCAAGGAATGACTGAGAAGCACAGTGTTTGGATCAGCCTTTTCCAGATATGGGGGGATACCTGGACTACTGATTTCACAACATTTAACCGCTATACCTCGACTACTGATTTCAGAACATTTAACCCCTGCTGTCCTATGGTGGTTTTGCAGCCAAACAACGGCCGGCGGGGATGTTGCCCGATTATGCACCAGATTTGATCTTGCAAAACTGGATGGAGTTGAGAAAATGAATAAGTGCCAAGATTTGCTTAAACAAGAAAGTCGAATCAAATCCTTTGCTGGGTATCCTGATTATGATTTCTAAAACGACCTCGTGGGGTAACTCCGGTATTAAAGCCGGCGATCCCTCCATGATCATCACCCATAGCTTTGGATCACAGTGAACCCCCATTCATTCTTTTATAGAGATAGTGTTACTTCAACCTCAACCTTATCCTTTTTATCTTATACTTTTTTTTTTCAAAAAAATAGATTATAGAAAATGTCTGGACTATATTAATTGTATTACCAAATTTGCAAAGGAAAATGGTAATTATATGTCATTTTAAAAAATTATCTTAACTCTTAAACATTGATTTAGTCTACATGTAAGGAGTTTAAATTCAAATTAATTAAGATAAACTTTTGATTTCATGATATGCTTATCAATTATCATTATTTCAAAGAGTAAAATTTAAAATTGGTAATAGGTTTTAATCATATTTTAGAAACTCTTTTTTTTGTCATCACTTGCATTTTGTCACAAAATAAAAATGATGATTTTATTAAATTGAGTTGTTAACACTTAACAAAAACCTGTTATTTTTTTACCACTATTTTCAAATTTTTAATTATTTTTTCTTTCTTATCTTTATAACCTTAATTTATTTATTTTCTATACAAAATTATTTTTATTTTTTTCTCACTTTTAGAATATAATTTTTGTTACAAATAGTAAAAATGCTGTACAAATAGGAATTCAGTTTTGCAACCATAATATTTGTATGCCTCGCTAATATGAAAATTGCATGGGTAAAAAAGCAAATGACCCTTAAGTAAAGCAATACTGTTGTTATCAATATGATGGACATTTTTTCATTGAAAACTTTTTAACAAAATTTTTATATTAACAAAAATTCATTTATCTATTCATATTTGGGGTTTTGGGTTTAACATTTATTATTATTTTTTCACTTATAATATTATATTTTAATTGCAAAATACCCAAAAGCATATATATAATTTAATTTAATTTAATTTAAAATTTAAAAATAAAATAACGTATATCAATAATAAATGTTGACTTTTTCTGAGTAACAAATATTTTTTAAATAGAAGGTATTTATTTTGATATAGAGCTTTTACTGCGACTGAATTCACAGAAAAAAATAAAAAATAAATATAATATAGATCAAATAATTAGACCAATTTGAAGAACCTTAATTTCATATTTTACATTTTGGATAAGATATTTTACTGTGACTTCATTCTAAAAAATGAAAAAATAGTATCCAGAAAACAAATGAAAATGCTTCAAAAAAAAAATTGAAAAAATAAATATAAACAATTTGAGATATACCCCCATAAATAGAGTAATTTGAGCTACCTTAATTTCAAAATTTATCCATCCTATAACAATAATAGATAACGTATAACTCTATATTTTGGATAAGACTGAACTTACATGATAATAGATAGGCAGATAATATCTCTAAATAATGTTTTTGTCCCCTTTTTGAGCAGTAAAAATCTTTTAATTATCTAACTAATTTGTAAATTGAATGCTATTTTATATAGGTGTTAAAAATAATATTTAGAAGATAAATGACCCTATAATTCTAAAATAGAATTATATAAAAAATCAATTTCTTAAGCTATCAAATAAAAAAATTGGTATTATTGTAATGCTGAGATTGGGTAATACTTGTACGTAACATGTAAGACTAAGAGGAGGTTTATATTACAAATTATGAAATCGAACGAATTAGAATTTTTTTTTTGGTTGAACAGTCCGAGTCAAAACGACTGAGGACCGGCGAGTTCTACCTTTTTAATAAATTTGGAAAGAATTACAAAGAGGCGATGATTTTACAGCATGTTAGAAGTCAGTTCCTATCCAAAATAATCAAAATAAACGGCCCTGTCAAAAAAATGTGGATGTCAAAATTCTAGTCCTAAATCAAACTTTACTTGATTCTTAAGATTGGTACTGCATTCTCATCTAGTTTGATGAGACCCTTCGGTCTTTGTGGCATTGATCTTGTTGTGATGAAGGCTATTGCAGTGCCACTGGCTCCCAAGCGAGTCAGAAAGTCAGCCGATTTATTTCCTTTCTTGAAGATGTACCCGATTGACGAGTTGCTATCTCGGATGAAAAAGCAAATCTCCTTCAAATTCCTTATCTCTCTCATACGAATTAGAACCTTTTAAAAACTCAACGTTACATATAATTTAAGGATTTTTTGCATATATACTTTTCAAATCCATACACTAATATAATCCCAACGGACAAAAAAAAAAAAAATCCCAACGGACAATTCTTCTCTTGTTTCTCCTAGTCAAATTTTCAATCAAATTTTCTCATTCCCGCTCAATGATTTTTTTTTTCTTTTTTAATACGGCGCTCATCTGAAATATCGGTGCCGTTGTAATTATATTAGCTGGCAGTTGTATTTGTTGTTTACGACGGGAAGGGGGCGACGTGGAGGATGGTGGCTTTGGGCAGAGAAGAAATAAAAGATAAATATAAAGGAGAAAAAAGGAAGGAAAAAACAATAATGCATAGGTCAAAAGGTAAAGAGCTTGTGGTCCAATTTTATTTCAAATTCTTCAGTTTTACACAAATCATGTTTCAATTCATTTATCCATAATTAAATAAGTTTATTAATAGACGTTTTAGAGATTTGACTGTTATTAAGAAAAAGTAATAATTAATAATTTAATCAGGTAAGTTTTTCTCTTTTACCCCAATTTAGAGAGAAAATTACTAATGAAATAGTGTTGTGGATGAATTTAATACACTCACAAATTGTAAGGAATGGTAAAATAAGAAAAACTAGTAAAATTACCTTGATATACGTAAAGTGTCAATTAATAAGAGATAACTTTTAACTCCTAAAACGTCTATTAATTTAAGACAGATGGAGTATTAGAAGAAGATATTGCACTCTTATCAATGACACTAATTAATAATTTGGTGCATGTAATTAATAATACTATTAGTTTGAATGTGTTAATATCAATAATAGATTCAAAATTTGATGGAGGTTATTCATATGAATGGAAATTTCCCGACAGATTGTTTGACCTTCTTAGTTGCTAATAGACATAAGATGTTATAATATAATTTTATTTGCTTAAAAAATTTTATTAAACCTGTCAGGCTTCCATAAAATATTGTGCGGTGGCATAAGAAATTTGTTCAAACGGAAGTGGCGAATGCAATTATATCACATTAATATAGAGGGAGATTTTACAACAGATTGTTTAGCCTTCTTAGTTAACGTTAGATTTCATAATATAATTTCATTTGCTTTAAAAAAAAAAAATTATTAAACGTGCCACACTCTCATAGAACATCTGCGTGGCGTAAGGAATTTTTTCAAATGAGAGTAGCGAGTACAGCTACACCACATTCATATGAAGGAAAATTTCACAACATATTTCTTGATTGCTAATAGATGTATAATTTTATAATATAATTTTATTTGTTTAAAAAAATTTATTAAACGTGTCACGCTTTAAAAGCAGTTACGCGCCATTTATATGAAAGAAAATTTTGCAATTGTTTGACTTTCTTTGTTGCTAATGGATTAACGGGTATTATTACTAAGGTATTAAAGTCTCCCGAGAATTTAGAAAATAACTTAATCATGATATTGTAAGAATTTCAGAAATATAAACCTAGTGATTTAGGCATCCACCCCTCTTTTAAATTAGTTTATCAAATACACTCTTCAGTTTAAATTATTTAATTACTATTGTACTAAATAGTTTTGTCTTTCAAACTTGGTATGGTGGTTTAATTTTATTTCAAACACGTTGATTTCCTATTTTGTCCCCTAACCTTACTTACTAATATCCTAAAAATTAGAATTGGGCCCCTTTTTCTTATATATTGCCTATTTGAATTATATTTTGTCCCATTTTTTTACCCAAATATATTTATTATTTTTTTAAATTTTAAAAAACAAGGTCATTATGATAAAAATGAGAAGCGATAAATACGAAAATTGACGTTAAATAAGAATAACTAAATTAGAATAAGATAATGTTTCAAAAAATTAGAATAAGATGATGTATTCATACTAGAGTCTTTACTTGGAAAATAATAATTTTTTTAAAAGATATTTATATATGGAATTACATTAAAATCTAACTAGATCGAAACTTTAAGAAAATAAATTTATAAATCAAATTAATAACTAAAGTGAATAATTACATTAGGAAAAAAAGAATTAAGAAATTTGGAAGAAAAAATAAATAAATAAGACAAATGTTGGCCAATAAGAAAAGGGCACGTGGATAACTTTGCTCATTCTCATCACTCCCTTCCCTTCAAACTAAGCTTCTTCGTCACTTTAAACCGTCCGCCGCCACCACCACGATTTTCGCCGCCATCACCTTCGGTCTCCACTCAACCCTCAATTGATTCTCCTGCGCCTTCTTCATCTTCGGATCGAGAATCAGCTCGGCCGATCACTCCAGCACCTTCTTCAGCTCCGATCCAGCTAACACAGCATCTCAGTTAATTTGTTTTTGAATTTCAATTAAAATTATAAATTTTAATTAATAATAATATTAGTATTATTTATATTTAAAATTTTAATATCAAATTTTTATTAATATATATTTAATTATAATTAAAATTTTAATAATAAAATTATTATAATAATATAAATAGTTTTAAAATGTCAAATAGAATTAAAATTATGAATGTTAACTAGAAATAATATTAGTAGTATCATTTATAATTTTTAAAAAAATAATATTTATTTTTATTTAAATGTTAATATCAATAATATAGATTGAACTATATAAATTTAATTACAATATGGGAGAATTCTTAACCGCAAAAAACAACCAAAATACAAGAAACAACAAGAATTCACAGCTAGTATAAATTATGTTGCCGACGGAGAGTGTCAATTGATTGACTGGAGCCAGTCGAAGGGAAGAGAGAGAGAGAGAGAGGGGCATGTGGAGTGGCATTACTAAAATATAATTATATATCTAAAAGAATGATAAAAATAACCTAAATTATATAATTAGTGTAAAAAATTATTTTTTTAATTAAAATTAGGGTTATTTATATCTAAAATTTTAATATTAATTTTTTATTAAAATATATTTAATCATATAATTAAAATTATTTCTAAAAATGTTGACTAGGTCGAGTTAGAGTCGACCAACACTAACACGACTCGTCAACTCGAATTCACCCTCCAAATAATAATTTAAAAATATTTCGAATCCGACTGGTTGACTTGATACCGGACTAAAATTTTTTGGACCTGATCACGATTTTTTTGGGGTAAAAAACTAAAAAATAATAAAAAGTTTCAACCCAAACTCAACTCATATCGTGTTTAATTTCGTGCTAGGTCAAAAATGGTCAATCCAATCAAATGGGGGCCAATTAAAGGGTGGAAAAGGTACGAAACTTTTCGTCCAAGTAAAAGGGTAAGAAAGGTAATACACACTCGACAATGTACTAACTGTGCTCCTCCGTACAAAACAACTGCACTCAATCTTTCCCAATCAAATCCTTTCATTAATCAACATAAAAACAAATTTTTTATTTATTTATATACTGTTTATCAATTTACTTTAATATTTAAATTAAAAATAATGTATAATTTTTCTTTAATAATTTATTACTAAAATAAAATTTCATATATAAAAAAAATATTTTTTTAATTGTGTCTGAACTGTCAATATTTGTCACTCTCCCTAAAAAGAGGATTTGGGCCATATTTTTTAAATTAGTTTTTTTTTTTTTTTGTAGTAGTAGTAGTTTCTTTTCGTTATACTATTTTAATTTTATAAAAATAGTTATTATTTAATACTACTAGAGTTTAAGAAATTGGTTGCTTGTTATTTAAAAAAAAAAGAAATTGGTTGCTTGTGAAAAGAGAGTTTAAGAAATTGGAAGAAAAAATTGCAAAAAAAAAAAAAAAGAAATTGGAAGAAAACAACAAACGTTGTCAGGCCTCCCTCTCTCTGCTCTCTCCCCAGACACACGTTTCTCGTCGTGTCCTTGTATTTGAACGTGAGCTTGAAATTAATAACTATATTTCATGTGAATTTAGGTCGATTTGGAGGCATTGTGAAGTTTAATGGGGTATTTTTATATTTGCAGAACGGAGATTGAGCTTGGAGCATAATGGGTTATTTTGGGTGATTTTGGAATAAGTGAAAATTGTGAGAAAGAGAAGTTAATGGGTTAGATTGAAAGAGTGATGAGGGCAAAGAATTTGGACTGAATATTGATATCCGAGATTTAATTACATTAAAAGGGATGTTTTTAATTAAAAGTGAGTTTTAAATATTTTAGTTTGGGTTTTAAATATTTTATTTTGAGTTTTATTTTAGTAACAAAAGTGTAGGTCCAGGTTTGATGAAAAGGAAGAGTTTATTAGGTTGGAAAAGAGAGCACAGAGGATGGATTATTCATTTTTGGCTGGAGTGATCTGCGGAGGCGGCAGAGTGTCACGGGCTCACTCTTGGCCTAGTGAACCGGTGCGGCACTAGTTCTAACAACTAACGATTAGAACTAGCTCAGCCTTGCTCTTGCTAAAAAATGAGCTTGTTGGCCTAGAAAATGACCGAGATGGCAAGAGATTGTGGGCACAGAATGACCCGAAAATGGAACTCAAGTATATTGCTTTGCACAAAGGCTTACAAACACTTCTATACTTGGTTACCCTTTACAAATGACCCTTGGCCTCTATTTATAGGGTTCTAAGTCGGTTACTATACAAGGCTTCCAAGAGAAGCTTCCCAATATTTTATTTCAAGAAGATTCTAGTCCCTAATATTATATACTAGGGAATTTCCTAGGGCTGACGTCATGCATGACGTCACCCGTGCCAACTTGCGCCACTTGCAATGGCTGGAACATTCTCTTCCCTTCTAGAGAAGCTGCTGCCCCTCGTGCCCCTTTTCGGTCCCGAACGTTCGAGAGATTCTACCGTAGCGGGCTGGGAAGCGTTCTGTTTGACGGGCCGAAATGACCGGAACACTCGGCCGTGTCGTTCCCGTGCTTGGCGCACGATGTGCTGCCCGCTGCGCCTAGGACCGTCCCAGCTCGGTCCCGTTTGTTTGGTCCGTGCCCCATGCACTCCAAAAGCCCCACGGTCTGCTCCCTTTTGTGCGCAAATGGACCTGAATCTCGGCCACAGATGCTTTCGTCCCTCTTCGGCCGAACCGTCCGTGTCAAGGCCGTGACACTCTCCCCCACTTGAGTGAGGCATCGTCCCTGATGCCTCTCCCGCCTCAAGTACCGGTGTCCTTACTGCCTCGAACTTTTGACCCTGGTCGCTGTTTGGTGGCTTTTTCTCGAGCACCATTGCGGCACAAGTATGCTGCACCTGTTCCTCCCTTTGATCGGGCCGTTTCCCATACCGTTCGTGTTCCCATTTGATCGGTATGGTGCAAGGGCTTTTCCCTCGCAAGACGACTATGGCGTCCGACCTCGTGATGTATGGCATGATTTTCTTTATGAAGTTCATGCCCAAGATAATGCCATAATCATCAAGTTGAGCAACGGAGAAAGTTAACTTACCTTGCCACGCCCCGATCCTTATCGTTGCGTCGGCCTTGGCCCTGAGATCGGTCCATTCTCCGTTAACACCTTTTATTTGACCCGTGTTAGGAGTCACCTTGATCCCTAGCTTTTGCGCAAGTCCCTCATGCATGTAGCTCGTCACGGCCCCCGGGTCAATGAGAGCCGGTTGTAGACTCCTCCCAAAGTCTACGTCCACGAACATCCGCCCCTGGTTGTCTGTGTTCTTGGTGACTTGGTCCACCTTGTCTTGGATGCAGGCTAAACGCTCCCGTTCCCCTTCGTCCAACCTTTGGATGATGGCGGCGAGCTTGTTTCGGGATGGGCAGTCCCGTGCCATGTGCGGTCCGTCACACAAGAAGCAACCCTTGAACTTCTTGGGTTCGTCCCGTTTTGATGCATGCCTGGTTTCTGCCGGTTGGACGGTCTCGTGGGACTTTGAGCGAGGCATGCCCGTGTCCTCCTCATCATCGTCCTCTAGAATGGCCTTGCCTTTGTCTTTATCCCCGTCTTTCTTTTGAAACTTGACCAAAGACTCGGCCACGTTCATGGCTTGGGTTATGTTGGAGACGTCCCTCCGTTGCAACTCCAACTTGGCCCAAGGTTTGAGACCGTCCATAAATGTGAATAAGGCCTCCTTAGGCGATAGGTCAGGGATCTCCAGCATTAGTTCTGAAAACTCCTTGACATATTCCCTAATTTGGCCGTTTTTGTGGCTCAATCGACGAAGTCTAGCCCTCGCTTCGTCTTCGGCATCTTTCGGCAGAAATTGTTTCTTGAGCTCCACCTTGAAGCTCTCCCAAGTGTTGATGCGCTCGACCCCAATATCAACCGTTCCCGTCCTCCGTCTCCACCACACCAAGGCCGTGTCCTTGAGGTAGAGAAGGACGAAGTCCAGCCGAGCCTCGTCCCCATATGCTCCAACGGCTTTGAAATATCGTTCTAAGCCGTAGAGCAAATTCTCAATGTCCCTAGCCTTCCAGGCTCCCTCATAGGCCTCAGGCTTTGGGACTTCGACCCTTGCCACAGTCAGTGCTCCACCTTGAGCACCTCGACCGACACGAGCAGCTAAGGCCTTCACCGTCTCGAGCGCCCCCTGGAGCTTTAGCATCTCCCCCTGGAGCATGCTAATTTGAGCCATTCTTTCCTCGTCGGCCTTTGAGAAACGTTCAACGATTTGGTTGAGAGTCCCCAGCACTCTCTCCTCAAACTCGTCGAACCGTCTATCTTGATCTTCCCCTCGATCAAGATGGTCGGCAATGACCAACTCCATTTTGGCTACCCGTTGCTCAAATCCGACCAAAGGCTCCTGGACAACGGACTTATCCTTACGGCCTCCCTTCTTAGAGGTCCGTTCCGTTTCCCTTGAGACGTGCTCACCACCTTCGACTTCACCCACCTTGGTAACGTCGCTTGGTGCGGCCATGATGCTATACTCGTGCACAACGAAGGTTTGGCTTCCACCCGAATGCTAAACCAACGCTCTGATACCAACTGTCACGGGCTCACTCTTGGCCTAGTGAACCGGTGCGGCACTAGTTCCAACAACTAACGATTAGAACTAGCTCAGCATTGCTCTTGCTCAAAAATGAGCCTAGAAAACGACCGAGATGGCAAGAGATTGTGGGCACAGAATGACCCGAAAATGGAACTCAAGTATATTGCTTTGCACAAAGGCTTACAAACACTTCTATACTTGGTTGCCCTTTACAAATGACCCTTGGCCTCTATTTATAGGGCTCTAAGTCGGTTACCATACAAGGCTTCCAAGAGAAGCTTCCCAATATTTTATTTCAAGAAGATTCTAGTCCCTAATATTATATACAAGGGAATTTCCTAGGGCTGACGTCATGCATGACATCACCCGTGCCAACTTGCGCCACTTGCAATGGCTGAAACCTTCTCTTCCCTTCTAGAGAAGCTGCTGCCCCTCGTGCCCCTTTTCGGTCCCGAACGTTCGAGAGATTCTACCGTAGCGGGCTGGGGAGCGTTCTGTTTGACGGGCCGAAATGACCGAAACACTCGGCCGTGTCATTCCCGTGCTTAGCGCACGATGTGCTGACGCTGCGCCTAGGACCGTCCCAGCTCGGTCCCGTTTGTTTGGTCCGTGCCCCATGCACTCCAAAAGCCCCACGGTCTGCTCCCTTTTGTGCGCAAATGGCCCTGAATCTCGGCCACAGATGCTTTCGTCCCTCTTGGGCCGAACCATCAGTGTCAAGGCCGTGACAAGAAGAACAGAGCAGCAAATTGGGGAGACTCAATTTTGACAACTCTCGTACAGCAGCCTTTGGGAATTTTAAGCGGCTCTCCTGCGGACAACTACCACTATTTAGTATTATTTCTAGTTCTTAAATTTTAGTCTTAAATTATGTTGCACAATTTATTTGTTGATTTTAGTTTAATTATGAGTAGCTAAATTTTCTAGTCTAGCCAAGGAAATAAAAACTCATCGATGTTACTTTATTCGTGAGATCGAATTAGTATTCATATTAATTAATTACTGGTTTTCTTATTTATTCTTGTGCATTTTTGGAGTATTATTTAGCACTGTTTGTATAGCTGGTAGCATGCAGGCTTTCCTAGGTAATCCAATCCACTAGAATACACGAGGTTCGGTATTCTCTAGAGTCAATGAAACTAATCACGTGGTACGTAATTAGTTAGTTGAAAAGAATAAATAATCAATTGTAATTCAGCTAATTGGGTTAATTGTAGTTGAACTGGGTCCTTGACTATCGTGATCTAGGTTCTAGGAGGTTCCAGAATTGATCATAGATTATAGACGTAATTAACGGAGGTTCCTTAATTGCTGGCTTAAATTAATAGGACTGAATTGTTAGGAGGTTCCGACAATGAAAACCGGTGTAACCAGTAGTTAGTTAATACATTTTTGTATCAAGGATCAATTAGTGCATCGAGGTTGTTCAATTCCCTTGATTAGATGTTTCCGAATTCCGAATTTGGATTTGATAAATTGTTAAATTTTCTATCTTTAATTTAATTTGATTTTTTTAGTTAGTTTAATTAAAAACAAACCCCCCATTTTGGTTACGCACTTTTGACTAAATTTATTTCACTCTGGTGCTCCCTGTGGATACTATCCTACTCGCATTATACTATTTTTAATAATTTCTAAAGTAGGTTTATTTTTTATTGGTCGGACAACCCATCACCTCCTTCCATTTGACTCATCACGTTTTCACACACTCCCTCCGATCATTCACTCTCCTCGGGTTTTCCATCTCTTCCACGGCTCACTCTCTCCCGCTCTCTTGCAATGGTGGGTGGAAACTTTGGACAACTCCTTGGGAACTGTTGGCAATGTACGCTTGAGTTCTTCATCAACCTATTCCTGGTAAAATTTCTTCATTTCTTCATTACACAGTGCCACCGCCGGGTAAATAGGGTTTGATAGCTTAGGTTGCAACTAGAAAGAGTAACTCAATATGCAGTCATGGATAGATTCATAATGATTTCTGTCATTGAGCATATCTGCTAACATAGCTATTGAAACAAGGAAATCATAGCTAGCTTGCATGGTGATGCTTACTTTGTATGTTTAACCCCTAAAATGTTAGTGTGATTAGTTTATTCTCTTTTGTTCGCTAGACCATTTTTTCAAAATAATGACTTCAGGTTAGACAATTTAGGAAGATAATCATATGTTGGGCTGTTTTGGTATTTGGGTCAACGGTTTATATCATGACTCGGCCTAGACCTGTTTATTTGGTGGATTATGCTTGTTATAAAGCTACTGATAAACTCAAGGCTCCATATCAGAGGTTCATGGACCATTCCAGGCTAACTGGGGATTTTGATGAATCTTCTATTGAGTTTCAGAGAAAGATCTTAGAACCTTCTGGGCTTGGAGATGAGACTTATGTCCCTGAAGCTATGCATTGTCTCCATCCCACGCCGTCTACGCAGGCAGCCAGGGAGGGAGCAGAGCAAGTCATGTTTGGGGCATTGGATAATTTGTTTGCTAATACTAATATTAAACCCAAGGATATAGGAATTCTTGTTGTGAACTGCAGCTTGTTTAATCCCACGCCTTCCCTTTCAGCTATGATTGTGAATGAGTATAAGTTGAGGGGTAATATTAGAAGCTTTAATCTTGGTGGGATGGGATGTAGTGCTGGTGTGATTGCAGTTGATCTTGCTAAGGATATGTTATGATGTAGTGCTGGGCAAATGTTTGTGTGAGTAGTTTATTCTCTTTTGTTTGCTAGACCATTTTTTCAAAATAATGACTTCAGGTTGGACAATTTAGGAATATAATTTATAGCTGACATAATATTCTACCGATAGTGCAATGGAAATAGATTTAAGACTAACATAGTTACAAATTTTCTTCCTAATGGAACCATATATGTTTAAATCCAAGCCAAAAATGAAAAACAAATGAAAGCTAATCAATATACATTGGTGAGGGGGGTAGAAGAACACATCTTCCATTAGTTTCTCTGGAACAGCACGGTTGATTCATGCCCTGTTTTTATGGTTTGGATGCTTGGACTTTCTTATTGCATCACTGCAGGTTATTGTCGCTATAGTTGGGATCGGCATGGACCTTTTTATTACACTTGTGGAATTTCGTGTCATCCTCAAGGGAACGAGTGGATGGTGGTTTTCGCTAATCAATCTGTGCATTCCCATGGGGGGCTTTGCATTGTCATTGTTCGCCTGCTATACTGAAGCTGATGGAAAGACCGAGCGTCGTGGGTTCCGGACGACAAATCCTCCTGACGACACTGTGGTTGGGAATTTGTGGACCTCCGACATGCTAATTCTGTCCGTTTTAGAATTAAACCAGCAATTAGTGTGGCAAAATTATTTGATTCTGCACCTATTGCTCATAAACGGATTAATTAGCTATTTAATCATCCATTTCATTTTGAAGAATAATCCATCATTAAGAGAGTCAGCAGATTTAAATCGGATTAAATTCTCATTTAATCTGCATATTAACTGGGAAAAATTAAAACCGAATAGTAGCAAAACTGAGGTTGATCAGGCCTGCCGATTAAGCCTACAATTCGTCTGGCATTCGTGTCCGCAGGTGCGGGCACGCACTCGCACACAAGTCCAAGCTAATTCGGTCCCTCGATCGCACCCCCCTGCGCGTGCGCACGCGAGCGGGAGCTACGATGTATAAAGTAGTGTAGGAATTCAAAGCTCACTTTACAAGACAATGCTTATAAAGTGCTTCTCTTTTCCTCACCTTTCCAATGTGGGATTCATTAAATCCCTTAGCTTGACTATTTTCCCATAAAACTCTCTCATTCACACTCTTTACTTCCAACAATCCCCCACATGAATGAGATATAGGGTTTTTCCAGTGTTCAGTGACTAATTCCTGAAAAGAGAAAGTAGGTGTTAACCTTTGAACTTCCCCTTTGTAGACCACGCTTTCTTTACTAGCTGTCCAGTAGACGCGATGTCCTTGAACTGTCCTGCTTTTTAGTGTAAAGGTCCACGTACCCTACACAGGAACCAATCTCAACTGTTCAGTTCTCATGGTTTTGTTCATTATGGCCATGAAACACGTCCTGGTTCTGCAAGAGTTTCTAAAGAATTAAGCATGTTCAATTCTCCTTTGAAGCGGCCCCACTTCTCTCTCACATATGTGACTTCTTAAATTGAAACGTAACTGCACTTACTTTCTTAAGAGTCATTAAAGTGACAAACGCTAGCCTTTCCCATATTGTCACTGTTTCTTGACAGGAATGAGTTGAGGTTGCCCCCCACAGTGACCGTATTGGGTCTTATGATTAGGTTGTCCCTTTGAACCTAGATCTTGGGATCTCCAGTCAACTAGGTTGGGTTTTCCTTCAAAAAAACCTTTTATTCTTCACAGGCTTTTATCCCCATTCCTTTCGTCAATCTTTCAACTGTCTCTCTATTTAACCCTTTGGTTAGCGGATCCGTGATGTTATCCTTTGACCTTACGAAGTCAATTGAGATAACTCCTGTAGAGAGCAGTTGTCTGATGGTATTGTGTTGACGATGAATATGTCTCGATTTACCATTGTACATTGTACTATGTGCTCTGCCAATTGCAGATTGACTATCACAATGAATGCAAATTGGTGGCACAGGTTTCTCCCATTTTGGGCATCCTCTAGAAAATGGCGTAGCCATTCAACCTCCTCTCAACATTTATCTAGAGCAATAAACTCTGATTCTATTGTGGATCTAGCTATCACCGTTTGTTTAGAGGATTTCCATGACACGACAGCCCCTGCAAGTGTAAACACATAGCCACTCGTGCATGTCGAATCATTTATATCAGATATCCAGTTAGCATCTGTATAGCCTTCTATCACAGATGGATACCTGGTATAATGTAATCCATAATCACGAGTATATCTTAGGTACCTTAGTACCCTGATTACTGCTGTCCAGTGATCTTTTCCTGGATTACTCGTGTATGAACTCAATTTGCTTACCACGTAAGCAATATCTGGTCTAGTACAGCTCATTAGATACATCAAACTCCCAATTATCCTGGAGTATTCAACCTGAGAAATACTCTCTCCACGATTTTTAGCTAAATGGAGATTGTTATCTAATGGCGTTCTAGCAATTCCAGAGTCATTCTGATTGAATTTCCCTAGAATCTTGTCTACATAATGAGCTTGACTCAAAATTAGACCTTTCGAGGACCTGATGATTCGGATTCCAAGAATCACATCCGCCAATCCCATATCTTTCATGTCAAATTTTGAATTTAACATGGCTTTGGTAGATTTGACCAGTTTGTCACTACTACCAACTATGAGTATGTCGTCTACGTACAAACATAAGATGACATAATGATCTCCGATTTCCTTTACATAGACACATTTGTCACACTCATTAATTTTATATCCACTGGTTATCATTGCATGGTCAAACTTCTCATGCCATTTCTTAGGAGCTTATTTCAGACCGTACAATGATTTAACCAGTTTACATACTTTCTTATTGGAACCTGGAGCTTTAAACCCTTCGGGTTGTTCCATCTAGATTTCTTCATCTAAATCTCCATTTAAGAAAGCTGTTTTTACACCCATTTGATGTATTTCCAAATTCCGTAAGGCTGCGATAGCCAGTATCATCCTTATGGAATTTATCATCGTTACCGGAGAATATGTATCAAAGTAGTCTAAGCCTTCTCGTTGCTTATACCCTTTGATTACCAACCTAGCTTTGTATTTGTCGATAGAGCCATCAGCTTTTATTTTTCGTTTGAAAATCCACTTTGACTCTAACGGACTACAGCCAGGAGGGAGATCCACTAACTCCCAAGTATGATTCTGTAAAATAGAATCAATCTCGCTCTTTATGGATTCTTTCCATAAAGGTGCTTCTGAAGAATTCAC
Source organism: Knoxia roxburghii (assembly GCA_030378225.1). Classification (NCBI taxonomy): domain Eukaryota; kingdom Viridiplantae; phylum Streptophyta; class Magnoliopsida; order Gentianales; family Rubiaceae; genus Knoxia; species Knoxia roxburghii. The sequence continues at coordinate 42,562,962 of CM059418.1, forward strand.
AGCTTCAGCATAAGTCTGTGGTTCTTTCTCAACGAGAAAGGTTTCAAAATCATCCCCAATTGATTTCTCTATCCTTGCTCTTTTGCTACGTCTTAACTCTACCACTTCTTGACTCGGTGGTTCTTCATTGATGGTTTCACTAGGCCTTTTAGAGCCAGTTTCCCCAACTGATTTCCAAGGGAATACATTTTCAAAGAAACATGCATTTCTTGATTCCATGGTAGTATTCTTGTGTATATCCGGTATTTTTGAATCATACATAAGAAATCGGTATGCAGTACTATTATGAACGTAGCCAATAAAGATACAATCCACCGTTTTGGGACCTATCTTTATTTTCTTTGGTGTCGGTACTGCTACCTTCGCTAGGTACCCCCACACTCGCAAGTGTTTGTAGGAAGGTGTTTTTCCTTTCCATAATTCATATGGGGTTTTCCTTTCTTTCTTTCGAGGTATTCTATTAAGTACGTAATCACACAAGCAACTGGGGCTCGCATTTTGGTTTGCGCACTTCATTCTGGCTGGTTTAGACATTGGGTATGTGCTCCTGTTTCATAAGGAATTCAATGGAGTATCATTCAGCGTGTATCCCCTAATGTTAGGGATTGCGGAGCTCATTCAAGGTGTATGTGCCTTATGCCGTTGTTGCCACTATGGGAGGAGGAGATATTATCTGGAGATGCTCAAGAACAATACCAATCAGTGAATCCTATCAAGGTGGGAGGCTGCATTACTTTTATGAGTTGTTGGGGCATTTTGCAAGTCTTGTGGATTGTTATGAACTTGGTTTGTGTTTGGTTTGTAACTTGTCAGATTCTAATTATGGTGGTTACATTTTGATTTGAGTTTTCAGTTTTTGTAAATCTGTATGTTATGGTTATTAGTAAAACCTCAATATAATCCCTTTTAAAAGCTACATTAACTAATGTAATTAGTGTGCAATGAACTAGAAAAAAGAATTATACAATGATTACGTTAGTTGAATTGCACCATTAATTAATGATTTAGGCCAAAATTATTACAATAATAAAAAAGAATAATACAATCTTTATTTTCCTGGCTCGCTTTATTTTTCCATTTTCAAATACAAAAAAAATATTTCAAAAAAATAAGCCTAAAATCAATTGGATTTGGAGCTCGACTTGCTCACATTTGGTGACGTAATATCCCGAAGACGCTTCTCATCCGACAGTATTTTGGCAAACCTACACAAATTTAATTACAAGAAATTAATTAGTCAACTTTCCCTCAATATTTCAAGTATATATATTCAAATTTTTTTCCTTAAATCCTCCAATTTGATTTTTAAAAAATTTTTGGTTTAGATTTATAAAAAGGAAGGGATTAATATACCTTTTGAGGGCATCGGCATTAGTGCCTTTGTTCAAAACTTGAGAAACACCAGTTTGAAGATTAACGTTAGTCACTGGCTTGTTCAATAATTTCTCCCCAACTTCCACAAGACCTTCTAGGTTTTCTTTAGTTGCAATATCAACCGAAGCCAAATCTCCAGTTAAGGTATCATCCTGCAAACAAAGCCCAACCAATCATAAGATCGATTGCTTGAAAATATTCTTTACGAGAAAAATTTTAATTGAGTAACATAAAAAAATTTGACAATTTGAACAAGCCACCGATTATAATCAACAAGTAGGTAAGGGGAATTAGCTGCAAACCTGAATTCTAAGATAATTGTCCTCAGATTGAAGGGCTTGAAAGATGGTGGAGAGATGAAAGTCGACCATATCACTACTTGCTTGCATGAATGCGTCTATTAATGGAGTCGAACCGCCGCTAGTCAACCAGCCCACAATGCCCCATGCGGCGGCCTGATCGGCGCTGAATCGTCCTTCTTCTTTGGTCGTACCCGTACCCAGCGACAATACTATGAACCGATCGAACTCCAATGGATGCATCGAAAAGAAGTCGGTATTTCCTCGGCTCACTTCCCTGGTCACTTGGTTTATAGCCACTAAAGCCTGCATAAATTATTTTCATACAGTATTAGTTGGTTATTCCGCCAGAAAATCTACTACTTTTTTTTTTTTTTTTTTTTCAAGAACTAATTAATTATAAAAAAAAGTTTACCGGGTTATTGGCAGCCACACCACCATCAATGAGATTAAACCGGCGAACGCTGCCATCGGAATCTTCAATATGGAAGTAATGGGCAGGGAGATAAGTAGGAGCAGCTGATGTTCCGATGCATATATCTCTCAGATAGGCGTCTAGACTTGGGTGATGCTTAAGCTGAAACGTATATACACCAAATTTGCGTGAGAAAAATGGCCGGCTTATTAATTAAACTGAAAAATAAAGATTAATTCATCGATTCAACTAACCAAGTAGCTTGAAAAAATTGTGGGCTGGAGTAAATTGATGTCGAATGTAGGGATAACAACGTTGGTTAAGGTTTGGTGCAACTTGGTATCACCCAGCTTTTCCTTGAGAAGATGGCGGAGATATTTGCCGTCATATTTCGGTCCGGAGACGGCTTTCACTAGCTTTTCCGCGGGACCAGGTAGATAATGATAACTGAAATGAAATGAATCGCGAAAGGAATTATACATTAGCACCAAATATGTAAACGAGATGATGATTTATGAATGGGGGTTATTAGTTACCGCGTTATTTTTTAGGGCAGTAATTCATAATTTTTGACAAAAATATTAGGAAAAAAAAGAGTATTGTAGAGGGACATTTTAGTCCAAATTGAGGCGGTAAAAGAAAAGTATGTGGCGATAACTAGTAATTCCTTTTATGAATTGAAAAAAAGTTTTACTAGTTACCGTCTCACTTCTTACCCTCTACCGCACTAATTTAAACTAAAATACCCCTCTACAATACCCTCTCTCTTCTCTCCTTTTACGTAAAAGAGTAATTTTATCAAAAATTGTGGACTACCGCTCCAAAAACTGAGACGATAACTAGTAACTCCCATTGAAAAAATGTTATATAGTAGCCAGATTTATACCTATGTTGAGGGAAGATTTTGGGGCAGTGTTCGAGGTAGAAATCTTTAATATCTTTTGCGGAGAAGAGAGGGCGGTTGTTTTCATTTGGAGCGGTAAGCATGGCGGTCACTAGTCCGCCGGTACTAGTGCCGGAAACTACATCAAAATAGTCGGCGAGTCGGGCATCTTCACCGTCTAATTTCTGCACCAAATTGAACCAGTAATTAAGACAAATAAAACGGGCATCTCCCAAATTATAATTAAAATTGAAGAAATGAGTGATTGTTTTGATTAAAGAACCTGAAGCTCAAATTCAAGAAATCCAAGGATGACTCCGGGAATGAGTCCTCTAATGCCTCCTCCGTCAATGCTCAAGACGGTGATGGATTTGCCGTAAGTTGGTGGCTGCAGAGCTGTTGGTCTAGCGTTTTCCATTATTTTTTTAGGTGAAAATTGAAGGCAAAAAATGGTGAGAAAAGATGGAATTTAGAAGAGGAGAAAGGATATTGTGGGAAATAATATTGAGGTGCTTAGCTAATGAAGAAGATGGGGATATATATAGGGTTGGAAGTAGAGCGTTATCTATGAATTTAAATGGTTTTCTTTACTAATGTTTTGACTCCACTCCCTTTTCATTTCTTTGACTTGTCAATATTGGACCAAGTAGTCGACCACTGTTTGGAAAATGAACAAGAATTTTCCAAGTTTCATCCAATCTTCCATGCCAACTTTTGAAAAATTTAATTTATACACAATAAAATTTACACGAAAAGTTTATGTTTTAATTATATATTACATTAAAAGTATTATTATAGGACCAAGAAAGTAACTAAAGTAGAAAGATTTTCCAAAAGTTTGGAAATTAAATTAGAATTTGCTTATTCTTTTTTAAAATACAAAAGAGGGGAAATGGAGCGAAATCAATTACTTTTGAATATCGTTTAAGAGAATGTGCATTTTCTTTAGTGACGGACAGCCACGTTTGGTAAAAACTAATTTAAAAAAAAAAAAAAAAACACTTTTGACCTCAGTGGAAAAAAAGGAACTTTAAGGGTTGAAGTTGAATTTTCATATCAAATAAGTTTCGTTTGTGCAGTCTAAATCGGGAAAAGTAAAAAACAATTTCTTCGTCGGATTTTTCTTAATTATTAAATTTATTCTTTTAAAAAATAAAATGGGAACTTTTGTGGCTTAATTAAGAAACTTATGCGGTAAAATTTCTATTTCACAATAATAATTTTATTTATTAAATTAAAATAATATAAAAAGAGTATTAATTTTCGACCAATGAGGGCTTGACCTCCTCAAGCCGATTCCTCAAGAATGACTGATATCCTAACTTGTAAGGACATGAATAGCCATATGGAAGATGACAAATAATTCATAGGATAGATATCAACCATGAATAAATGGCTTATTTTCATTAGGTTATAATGAATATTCTACTCCATTAATCAATTAATGAGCATTAATTCTTATTTGAAATTAATTTTTGAATATTAGTATATAAATATTTGTCACCTTTATGTTTCAAGCTAAAATATTCAAATTTTGAAAAAAAAAAAACCATAGTTCTTATTAATCTATGAGAATTCTTATAGCATGCGTGACATGTAGTTTCTTGTATAAATTAAGGTTGTTGACATTTCCTTCGTCTTATATACACTCCATTGGTTTTATAAAAACATTAACTCTAATGAAATAAATATTATAGTTATGACTTATTTTAGAAGATGAGAAGAGTCTTTTAGTATAGAAAAACAGAGGAGCAGATTTTTTAGCTGGGTAGGTTTTGTAAAGAGTATCTATGATTTATTGGAGGTTTATTAATACTTGTTCAAACGTTTTTCTTTATTTTTGGATGTGATAATACTGTAATTTTTAATTTTTATCAAAAAAATTGAAATTATTTGCGCCAGATATAACCTAATTCTTTTAAAAAATAGTAAATAAGTGTCATTTCGTTTTTTTTTTTTTTCTTTTTAAAACTCTTATCTTAAAACATAAAAGTCACATCCAAAAGAACAATTCCTAATTAATTTTTTTCAGAAAAAACAAACATACCCTTAAAATATGAAAGGATAGAAACTAAGCCGCCATTATTAAATTAATATGAAGAAACAACTAGGCAGAAATTATATTAAAGAATTGAAGCATTATGTATGGGGTTATTTGGAGCTGTATTTTCAGTCAACAAATCATATATTTGTTTTACATGAAAGCCATCAAATCTATAGCTTTCATACGTATGGATCCCAGTAGAAATAGGCAAAAACCACTTAAAAATTAGGATTTCTTTATCATCAACTTGGATATGCATGAGGAAGATTCAGCGAACCTAATTAGGGTTCTTTAAGAATGACCAAAACATGCATTCCTTCTTTTCCTTCCTACCCTTCAATGAAAGCTCGAGTCTTCATTAAACAACAAATTTGATTTTGATATGAAATTTCGTAGTTCGTTCGATCTTGTTGTCGTATTTTTAAAAAAAGAAAATAAAAAGAAGAAACAAAGAAAGAACGTAAATTTTTGATGTGTCAATTGAGATAATGTATTTTTTGAAATATAAAATATTTTTTCAAATTATAGGAACTCTTTTCAATAAAAAAAGAAGAGATTTTTCTTTTATTTATAGTTTTGTTAGGTGCAAAATCAAAAGGGGAACTCTATATAAAACTAATTTCTTTATATATAAATAAACTTTTCAAAACGTCAAAAACTTTAGAGTAATTATAATATATATTAAACTGAGTTAATGCGCCTCCATGCAGTGGGTTCGTATCATTTTCTTTACGTAATTCCTATATATATATATATATATATATATATATGAGGCTGCGGGAAACATTGACGAGTCCTTTTCTCCTATGAACAAGCAAACCTTGTTCGACCTTGGACTGAGGAAACCCACGAACCCTAGCCGAATCAATACCATCTTTGACTGCAAAACCATTATGGCAACGTTTTTGCAATGCATTTTGCATGTTTCACGATGAAAATTGCAAACCATTGATTCGTTTTTTTTTTTTTTTTTCTTTTTTTCAAAATAGGACGGTATTTGATGAAAATGAACTCGATTTTATTAAACCAATAATATTATATAATTAGCACCCGAAAATAAGGATGATCGTTTGATCAAAATTTAGTAAACCCCTTAAACTACGAGTTAGACCTAAGAAATCCGAATAAACCATTGAAATCCCTTGTGATGCTTGTCTAACTCGCAATCATACTCTCTTAAGTTATTACTTAGTTACCGTCTCAATTTTAAATATTATCATCCTAATTTTAACAAAATTATTAAGGAAAAAAGAAAGAGTATTGTAAGAAAGTATTTGAGTCCAAATTAAAACAGTATAGGATAAAAATTAGAACAATAACTAGTAAAATTTCTCTCTTTATCTTTTATTTATCATTCTAAATCCAATTTGTTGATTGAAAGTAGATAATTTTAGACGAAGGAAATAGTATACTCTCATTTCAAAACATATGCAGTTTTTATTCATATTATCTGAAACCAATGAAATTACATAACGATGATTATTTGTTTCTTAAATACTTATTAGTCTACTGTATTAAATTATATAATTAAAAATATATATTTATATAGACAATCAAACTCTAAAAAACAGTTTTATTTTGAGACAAAAGTTATATTAATGGATGGTGAGAATGTTAGGAAAATCAAGAAATTAAATTCATTGAAATCAAAAAAAAAAAAATCCCAATGCAAGTTATAGTATCTTAAATTTCACCTCAAATAATGAGATTATGCATACTTTAATTACTTCGAAGTACTATCGATCCCAGAAGAAATATAGTTAGTTGTAAGTCTTAATATTCATAGTGATTAATTTTTTTATTAAATTATGAAAATTTTTAATTGTAGTTAAATTGCATCGCATGATCATTTAGTTATCCACAAAATATATGTTATATATAGGAATAAAATTTTTGAGGGTTAAACTAAGGTAAACTTGACGGTTTGGTTTGACTTTTGACAACACTCAGAGGTCTTGACCGGAAGACAGAATAGCAACCAAGTCAAGTCAATCAGAGTGCACGTCGCAACTAGCAACGTAATTCAAGTTGTCAACTTTTAAGGAAATCATTACTTAATAATTATTAGCCGTCTTTTCTTAAGCTTCTTCTTCTTTGACTTTTCTACTTTAATCCTTTTTCTTGTTTGTTATTCAATTTGCACTCCAAATACTTCATCCAAAATTTAAGAAAAAAGGAAAATTTGAGTTTTTTTAATCAATAATATATATTTCCTTTATCCCAAAAAAATCAATATTTTAAATTATTTTAATTAAATAAATAAGAGTTTTCTTTAACAAGATGGATATAGTTAAGTAGTAAGCACTCCCTACTTAAGAGAACAGGTATTAAATTTAAGTCACCAATGCATCAAAAAAATAAATAAGAATTTTTCTTTTGAGATGAATATAGTTTGTTTATTAAATAAGAAGAATAGAATTATTTAATGTTCATTTATATTATTTCTATAAAAACTCAATTAATAAAAGGAAGGTTAGTGTGAACTGAATTAGAAAATCAAAAGCACACATATTACAATATATAATAATAAAAATAATAATATTACTCCTTTTCAAAAAATTTATTTAAATTTAATAAATAGGACTATTATTTTAAAATAAAAAGAATACAATCTGTATAAATATATATAAAAAAGAATTACACAATGTATATTAATCTAAAAAGAATAATACAATCTTTATTTTCATGGCTAGCTACAAAGTAACTAAGTTTTTATTTTCCATTTTCAAATACAAACAATATTTCAAGAAAATAAGATAAAATTATATGGATTTGGAGCTCGATTTGTGCACATTTGGTGATGTAGTATCACGAAGTCTCTTCTCATCCGATAGTGTTTTGGCCAACCTACACAAATTTTGATTACAAGAAATTGATTAGTCAATTTCCCTCAATATTTCGATTAATACATTTATAATGTTAATTAAATCAAACTAAAAGAATATATAAATGTTTTTGGTTTGAATAAAAAATCGATTAAATAATAATTATATTTATTATATTATTTAAATTTACCTTCGAAGGGCCTCCTCGTTGGTTCCTTCGTCTATATCATGAAAAACCCCAGTTTGCAAGTTAACTCTAGCAACAGGCTTTTTCAACAATTTCTCTCCAACCTCCACCAGATTTTGAAGGTTTTCCTTAGTTGCAATATCCACCGATGATAAATCTCCAGTTAAAGTGTCATCCTGCACATATATACATCATGCTTGAGTTGACAAACCTTAAATTTCTTTTTTCTTTTATTTTTATATTTATTCAACTTAGACTAGCCGATAAATTAAAATACTAAATGCGTTCTTTAACTTGAAACCGCTTGAAGAAATTCAGCGGTATCGAAATAACTGTTCTGATTTTAATATAATAAATATGATTATTTTTCTTTGATAGACGAATATATTGCATCTGTACCTGGATTCTGAGATAATTTTCCGGGGACTGAAGGGCTTGGAAAATGGTGGAGAGATGAAAATCGACCATATCACTACTTGCTTGGGTGAAGACGTCGACAAGTGGAGTTGAACCGCCGCTGGTCAGCCAACCCAAAATGCCCCACTTCCCTGCTTGATCGGCGCTGAATCTGCCTTCTTCTTTTGCCGTACCGGTACCCAAAGACAGCACTATGAACCGGTCGAATTCCAATGGCCGCATCGAAAAGAAGTCCGTATTTCCTCTGCTCACTTCCCTTGTCACTTCGTTTAGAGCCACCAAAGCCTGAAGAGATTATTATATTCATAATTCAGTACTGTTCTTAATAATTACTATTTCATTTTATTTTGAATTTTAATAATTAGCCAGAAAAAAGATTTACCGGATTATTGGCTGCCACGCCACCGTCAATGAGATTAAATTCTCTAACACTGCCATCGGAATCTGCTGTTTCGAAGTAATGGGCCGGAAGATAAGTCGGAGCAGCCGATGTTCCTATGCATATGTCTCTGAGATTGGCGTCTAAACTTGGATGATCCTTAATCTGGAACACCAAATAATTTATATTAAAAAAAAATAAAAACAGGCTCGTTAATTCATGGGGTTATTATTTATGTCCATCTCTTTTATTATTTTTCACTCTTTTTGGATTACAATACCCCTATCAATATAAAAAATACCATTCTTAAAATTTAAAATATAATATAACGAAGGAGTATTTTAGTTTAAAAGAGAATAATAAAAAAGAGAACGAAAACTAATATTAATTCATTATTAGAAAAGATTTTAAGGAAGGTTTCATGGGATTTAACGAACCGTATAGCTGGAAAAGATTGTGGGCTGGAGTAATTTGATATCGAACGTTGGGATGACAATGTTGGTTATGGTTTGGTGCAACTTGGTGTTGCCAAGCTTTTCATTGAGAAGGTTATGGAGATATTTGCCGTCGTATTTAGGTCCGACGATGGCCTTCACTATTTTTTCCGCAGATCCCGGCAGATGATAGCTGATCGGAGAAGAGAAATTAAGACCATATACATATAGATTTAAGAACGTTAAATTAATAACTTGGGACGTACGGCATGAGACTATTATTGATGATAATGATAATGATGTTCTAACAAATTAAGATACCTTTCCTGGGGGAAGATTTTGGGGCAATTTTGAAGGTAGAAATCCTTGATATCTTGGGCGGAAAAGAGAGGGCGGCCCTTCTCATTTGGAGCGGAAAGCATGGCCGTCACTAGTCCGCCTGTGCTAGTACCGGAAATTACGTCAAAATAGTCTGCAATCCGGGCATCTACACCGTCTAATTTCTGCTCGAAAATAAACAAAATGATAAATTTAGATAATTACGAGTAACATATCATTTTTCAAATTAAAAAAAAAAAAAGGAGGGGGGGGGGGGGATTTCGGAACCTGAAGTTCTGACTCCAAGAACCCTAAGATGACTCCGGGGATCACCCCTCTAATGCCTCCACCATCAATGCTTAAAACAGTGATTGACTTCCCGTAGGTTGGGGGCTGCAACATTGGTACTTTAGCGTTTTCCATAATAGGTTTTTTCAAGTGAAAATTGAAGGAAAATACGATTTAAAAAAAAAAATAGAAACGGAACTAGTTTAATTTAGATGTGAATTGAGCAAGTTTGAGATGAAAGATTTTGTTTCTAACTTTTTGAATGATTTGATAGTGAAGAAGTTGGGGGTATATATAATGTGACAAGTAGCGAGCTTGCCCAAAAATGAATTAAATTTTGGCTCCCACTTCACCGAGTAAATTAAATTCATTTGAATTTGAATTTCTCAAAACTGGGACCAAGTAATAATTCTGACTAGGTTTTGGATTAAATTCAATTAATTGTATGAGAGGAGAAGAATTTTCCATGCCCAGGAAGTCTTGAACGTTGGAGTTAATTCATTTACTTTCATATTTTAAGAAAGTAATTTAGAAATTCCACCAGGCAATATATTTATATTATTTAGTCATATATTCTGAGAATTATCGAAGAAAATATTCATTTTTGTACTTTTAATATATCTCTCTACTTGCAATTTTTTATTACTACAATTTGTAAATTTGGGTGGCAAACCGTGGCCAAAACTAGCGAGTTTTACATTCACATAAAAGTTGACCATGAACAACATTTTCATCCATATCTCATACACTCACCCTCTGTCTTATAAAAAAATATATATTTTAAACATTTTCTAAAAAAAAAATTTTAAACTTTTAATTTATTTTTGTTTTATAATTATTATTTTTGTAAGATTGACTATGTGTATTAATAAAATATTAAAACTCAAAAGATACAAGGACAAGAACCCATCTGAATCCTCGTCATAATGAACATCAGAATCACCCGCAATAGGCTGCTTCCCATAGCTGGATGTACTTAAATTTCTGCACAGCCTCAGGCTTATCCAACACCGAAATTTTATCTATTAATAATTTTAAAAGTTTAATTAAATTTCTTTTAATCTAATTTAAAATTTCTTTTATTATGAAAGGGATGTAGTAATTTTTTTTTATGAGGGTCATAGGAGATTATCTCAGGACTTGCGTGTTAAAATTCTTAGGGAAATTAAAAAATGAGTTTGACCTACAAATTGTCCAAGTAGTAAACAACTCGTGCAGCTCAAGTTGGATTAATCCTTGTAGATAACATCAATTTGCATTTTTTTTTTTTTTAATTGCCAAATGGTTGCGTCAGTTAAAAAAAAAAAACCATACTCTTGAGATCATTAGGGAAAGAATATTATAATTCTATCCTTAAAATAATAATCCAAAGTTGAACAAAATTTAGCCATCTCTATCGTAAAATGGTAGAAATCTCGTAAGTTCATTTCTGACAACTTAATTATACATAGTAAAAAGGAAAAAATTTGTAAGAATAGCCCTTCTAAGTATAGGCTAATGTCAAATTTAATTCTAAATATTTAGTACTCAATAAATTTAATGTTAAATTAATTATGCACTACACATTTAATCATAATAATAAATTTTTAAAACATTTAATGGTTAAATTATAATTTTGTTAACTCTTATACCACATGGATAAGACGTGAATTAATTTAATACCATGTGATCATCATTATGGACCCCACATATATTTTTTGTCAAAACTAAACATTATAAAAAAGTCTAGTCGATAATTCAAAAATAACGACAGGAAAAAGAGAGAGAACGACGTATTAGTTTATATAGTACAAAATTAACCATGTGGTGAACACATAATATAAGAGGTGACGGAATTGTAATTCAACAGTGAGCGCCTCAAAAAAATTATTATTAAAATTAAATATATTATAAATAGTAAAATTTATGACCAAATGTACTTTTAAAATTAAATTTAACATTAATTCATACTATAAAAATTATTCTTGCGTTTTTCTTAAAATATATATATATATATATATATATATATATGATATATTAGAGGAGGTTAGTCGTCTTATGAATGGCCAAAAAATATCTTTTAATAATAAAATTTAAATAAAATACTATACTTTTTTTCTTCATAAAATCGTCTTTAAAACGGAAATTTTGTAGGTTAACTTTGTCACGAAATAGAACCACCACATACATTAAGTAGCCAAAAACGAATCTTTCTTCAAACTTTTGAGATTGAATTTCCAGATCAGATAACTGTTGTTTTCCCAGTCAAAAATTAAAGCATGTAGGTTAAACTGGGCAGCCCTGATTGAGAAGGACTGGTGAGGTCTCCTCCTCCGCGTGGATAATACCTACACGTACGTACATGCAGCTTTCTGGGGAAAAATCAACTTTGATTCCTCCTAAGCTCAAACAAAACTGGTCGAGATTGCTTCAATTAGCAATGCAACTTAATTGTTTGAATTTTCGAGGAAGTTTACGTTTGTTATGGTTAAGGAGCACCAGGTAAAGTACTTCATAAGTAAACTAGGTAAGACCCCTTCATGCATTCTAGGGCGTACTCTGAGTGATTATTTGGGTAATTTTCAATTTACACGGTTTATTCAATTATCTTAGACCAGTTCACCCGTCCATCACTCGCACTAAATAATCGAATTAATTTTTCGATTAAGTTATCAAATTAACCCATTACATTTTTATTTTCCCATAAATTCGAATGGGTTATCCAATTAAGTCAATTTTACAATTTTATTTTTTTCTAAATTTATATATTGAAATAACAATCCTAAATCCATCTTTATAACTTAATTCACCTAAATTTTTTGCTACTATAATTGCAAAATACAAACACAATTTTTAATTGATATGAAAAATTAATCATCCACAATCCAACAAAAAAATCTGAAACCATCCAAAAATTCAAGAAATTATCAAACACCACTCATTTTCCAACATGAATCCGGAAACGGTAATTTATATGGTGGTCAAATTTACTCCTACTGTAGCGCACTACAGTACGCGCTACCGTAACGCGTTACAGTTGCCTTCCTTTCTTTTGTTATTTTTGACTATTTTTTTATTTTATTTTTTTACCTTCCTCCTTGAGACTTTTTTCCGTCCTTTTTTTTTCTAAACAATTTAATATTTTTTTAATGTTTTTGAATTTTATAAAAAAAATTTTAAATTATCATTTTATTTATTTTATAATTAAATAATTTTAGATATTATGATACATATTATGGACGTTTTTATTGTATGATATGATTTCTTTTTATATTCTTGATCTGATAACTATAGTCTGTTGATTTGATGTCTACTATTTTGTGATCTGATGTCTATATAATCATGATTTAATCTACCTTATTAAGTATATTTTAGTTATACTGTATGATTTCTTTTATATTTTTGATCTGATATCTATAGTCTGTTGATCTGATGTCTATATAATCCTGATATGATCTCCCTTGTTAAGTATGTTTTAGTTTTATTGTATTATTTTTTTTATATTCTTGATATGATATCTATAGTCTGTTGATCTGATGTCTAATATTCTCTGATCTGATGTCTATACAATCTTGATGTGATCTCCCTTGTTAAGTATGTTTTAGTTATATTGTATGATTTCTTTTATATTCTTGATCTGATATCTATAGTCTATTGATCTAATGTCTAGTATTCTCTGATCTGATGTCTATATAATCCTAATTGATCTCCATTATTAAGTATGTTTTAGTTCTATTGTATGATTTCTTTTATATTCTTGATCTGATATCTATAGTATGTTGATCTAATATCAAGTATTCGCTGATCTGATGTCTATATAATCCTGATGTGATCTCCCTTGTTAAGTATGTTTTAGTTCTACTGTATGATTTTTTTTTATTCTTGATCTGATATCTATAGTCGGTTGATCTGATGTCTAGTATTCCCTGATCTGATGTCTATATAATCCTGATTTAATCTCCCTTGTTAAGTATGTTTTAGTTCTATTCTATGATTTCTTTTATATTCTTGATCTGATATCTATAGTCTGTTGATCTGATGTCAAGTATTCTCTGATCTGATGTCTATATAATCCTGATGTGATCTCCCTTATTAAATATGTTTTAGTTCTATTGTATGATTTCTTTTATATTATTGATCTGATATCTATAGTCTGTTGATCTGATGTCAAGTATTCGCTGATCTGATGTCTATATAATCATGATATGATCTCACTTGTTAATTATGTTTTAGTTCTACTGTATGATTTCTTTTATATTTTTGATCTGATATCTATAGTCTGTTGATCTGATGTTAGTATTCTCTGACATGATGTCTATATAATCCTGATGTGATCTCCCTTGTTAAGTATGTTTTAATTCTATTCTATGATTTCTTTTATATTTTTGATGTGATATCTATAGTATGTTGATCTGATATCTACTGTCTTATTATTTTTAAAAAAAGTATTTTTTTTAAAAAATGGTTGTGCGTAAAAAAAAAAAAAAACTGTAGCGCACAACTAAAGCGCATACTGTAGCGCGTTACTGTAGCGCGATACAGTAGGAGTAAAATTCACCCTACTCCTATAGGCCCACTGTAAACGGACTCTCCAGAAACAACGGACTCTCCAGAAACATCTAACTCCAAAAATACAAAGGGAAAAAAAAAAAAAAAAAAAAAACTTGCTGCGCTCTACTTTCACAACCAAATTAGGGCACAATTTATTAAAAGTTTAAGCAAGGGATTAAGATAAATATAGGTATTTATTTTTAAGTATAAAATTACAAAATTAAATCGCAGGATTTCTTATTCCACTTATTCAACCGCATATCACTCTAACTTGTTGAAAAGCTCCAAAAGATTTTCCATAGAAGCAAAAAAAAAAAAAAAAAAAAAAAAAAGGCTAAATGCATAAAAGCAAAATTGATTTTTTAAAACGTGGGGGGTTTTTTTTTTTGTTTTTCATATTTAAGGTGTGGGAAGAAAACTAGCTAGTCCAGTCATCTTAATTTGAACCTAAGAAAGTTTAGAAACGTACGTCTTCTTAAAAGTCCTAGTTCTACCACTGACTTCAATCCTCCACCATCGCCTACACTGTCTTCCTTTTACTTTGACCCTTTCAATTGCCTATTCCATTTTTAACTTTCAAAACATTCAAGTTAACCTAGGGTTTGAAATGCCCTTCGTAAAATTTGAATAGTTCTGATGTTAATTGTAAAATTATATATTAATTGTGTATTTAGAAGAATAATGTTATAAATATCAAAATTAAATTTACTAATAAAATACTAGCTAACAATAGATATTTAAGAGAGTCACCATGTTAAATAATAAAAATTTATTTCTATTAAAATATTAGGCGCGACTTAAACTTCCGATCTAACTCCATCCAAATTTAAATCCCCATTAATATTTCCTTTGTTGTCTGGATTTTGCATGACATGGATCACCTTGCAGCTAATGGTCTAATTGTCCCACCAATTTACTTTAATTTCCTTCCTTTCTGAATTGTGTAAAGGCAAAAATATTTTTTAATTAAAAAGATCCACACGTTAAACGTTAGTATTATTAGTATGTGTCATTTAGTGGGAGATTCAAGCAGCAGCCATTTGTAAGGTATAAACCACACAAAACTTTGACGGGAAAGTGACACTGTTAATTTCATCGGAAAATTCGTCGCAAAAAACTACAGTTATTACCCTAATAAACACAATATAAAATGAGCATAAAATTATCCTCTTTCACCAAATGAGCTACGGATTAATTAATGTTTTACCCTTGCCATATTATTCCATTTCCCTCGAAGTAAAAATTAGGAAAAATATATATTCAAAATTCACTAATAATTTGAGCTAACCATTTTAAATTATTAATAACGAAACTTAAAAACTAATTTATAGGGTTGAAATGCTATAGATAATATCAAAATGGACTCTAGAATGGAAATTAAATATTATGTCACCTTTAATCTAATATGACAAATGCCATTAACCACTTCTAAAATCTTATTCCAGATAACATTTGATCATAAATGTTTGTTAAGTTTCACAAAGACACAAATATCAAATAAGAAAAAATAAAATAAAATCTTATCTCACATTATTACTGTACTCTAAACCTCTGTTACAAAATTGTACTATGAATACATCTACAAAATTATACAAAGATTAATTAAATAGTAAGAATAAAATATAAATAGTCAAATATAATTTGTAAATAATAATTTTAAAATTGGGTTCATTCTTTGATTTCCAAACTCTTTTAATTTGGACGCGTGAATTCATTTGCCCAAAATTTCACCCAAATTTCAGTCAACAAAGAATTAGTAAAGGTCCAATCTGACAAGTCAAAGACTATTACGAGAGGTTCAAATGAAATAATTGAGAATGGAGGAGAGGAGACAAATTTATGAGTTTAGGGCCCCTTTATTCTACTCGTCAGTTCTAAACTCTATAAATACCCCCAACTTCTTCACTTCTTCACTTCTTCACCATCAAAACCATTCCAAACATTCCCACATATCATTTCCTATTCAAGAAACCTTCAAATATTGTACTACTAATTCACTTTACTTTACTCCGATATGGAAACTGGTAAAAGAACCCTTTTGCAGCCTCCAACTTACGGCAAATCCATCACAGTTTTGAGCATCGATGGTGGCGGCGTTCGTGGAATCATCCCTGCAGTCATCCTGGCTTTTTTAGAGGCCGAGCTTCAGGTTTCCCATCATGTTTTTATTTTCATGAATTGCTGTTCTACAGAAGCAAGAAATCTTGAAAGATATGAAGATTATGATTATTATTTTGTTGGATTTGGTTTGCAGAAATTGGATGGTGAAGATGCACGGCTTGCTGATTATTTTGATGTAATTTCCGGCACGAGTACTGGCGGTCTTGTAACATCAATGCTTGCTGCTCCAAATGAGAATAATCGCCCCCTCTTTGCTGCCAAAGACATCAAGGACTTTTACCTTCAACATTGCCCCAAAATATTTCCCCAAGAAAGGTATTTATTTATATATTAATCACTTATAAAATCAAAATCTCTAAGAGGGCTTCCATAATACATTAAAATTTTGAATGTTTTTTTTATTTTGATCCTTCACTGATGATTTTGATTGGTTCTTGAACATAATGTGTATGTACATTTGTTACATGTTCCTGCCTAATTCAACTAATATAACGTTTGTAATCAGTCATTATCTAGGCTCAGTCGAAAAAATAATGAAGGTCGTGATGGGACCAAAATATGATGGTACATATCTCCATGATCTTCTCAAGGAAAAGCTTGGCAATACCAAGTTACACCAAACGTTAACCAACGTTGTTATCCCAACTTTCGACATTAAATTACTCCAACCTACGATCTTCTCGAGTTACCTGGTTAGTTGTAATCTCATAAAAAGTTGCTTAATTCTTTTTTTCCCCTACTTATTTATATGAATTAATAAGCCTGTTTTAATTTGGTGTTTCAGATTAAACATCATCCAAGTCTAGACGCCAATTTAAGAGACATATGCATAGGAACTTCAGCCGCTCCTACTTATCTCCCTGCCCATTATTTCCAAACCGAAGATCCCGACGGTTGCGTTAGGCGGTTCAATCTCATCGATGGTGGTGTCGCCGCCAACAATCCGGTATATTTCCGTTATAATTCAAATAATATTATAAACACGGCTCGTTTTATTGGGACGAAAAGAATAATTTGGAGCACAAAACTAATACGTAATCGAATTTCAGGCTTTGTTGGCTTTAAGCCAAGTGTCTAGGGAAGTGACCAGAGGAAATGCCGACTTCTTCACAATGAAGCCATTGGAATACAATCGTTTCATAGTTTTGTCATTGGGTACGGGCACGGCTAAAGAAGAAGGGATATATGATGCAGATCAAGCTGCAAAATGGGGCATTATGGGATGGTTGAGTAGCGGCGGTTCAACTCCACTTGTGGACGTCTTCACCCAAGCAAGCAGTGACATGGTGGACTTTCATCTTTCCACCATTTTTGAAGCCCTTCAATCCCAAGACAATTATCTCAGGATCCAAGTACGTATAATAATTATATCAAATATTTAAAATTAAGTTCAACAAAATCTTAGATAATAACTAAAATTACTCACAAAAATTGGGTTTTCTTGAACAGGATGATACATTAACTGGAGATCTATGTTCGGTGGATATTGCAACTGAAGAGAATCTACAAAATCTGGTTGAAGTTGGGAAGAAATTGTTGAAGAAACCAGTTTCAAGAGTGAACTTGCAGACGGGCGTTTGTCAAGCCATGGATAAGGGTAGTAACGAGGAGGCCCTAAAGAGGTACAAACTCTTGTTCATTCATTTATTTTGGACAAGTTTTTAAGGAAATTATTATGAGTTTTATCGAGTGTTGATGTGAGTTAATTTCTTGTGACTTTCAATAGGTTGGCAAAGACTCTGTCGGAAGAGAAGCGGCTCCGGGATGTTATGTCCCCAAATGTGCACAAGTCCAAGCTCAGAAGACTCAATCATTAGTTGATTTGCTAATGTTATAACAATTAATTCGTGGGTAGTTAGGAAAAGATCGTATTGATTCTTTAATTTTTTGTAATCCTATGTATATAAATTTTATAGGGAGGAAATATGATAAAATGAGAGAAATGGAATTTGAATCATTTGTATAAAAATTTTTAATATTCTAATTTTTAATTTTTACTGTCGCAATTTGAAATAAAACACCTCCTTACAATATCATGTCTCTTTCTCCCCCCTCTCTCTTACAATTTTATCAAAATTAAGATGGTAATACTTCAAACTGACACGGTAACTAGTAATACCCTCTCTATAATGAAACTTTATTATTACTTCTTATTATATTAACAATTTTTCTAGTATTACGAATCGGCAAGTATTAATTTTATGATACAAATTTATAAAAATACTACACTATTTGAATTATACATCTCATAACAATAACTCAATCCCGTAAGAAATCCTAATAACTTTAAAGAAAATAAGTTTTTTTTGGATTTTTTTTTTTTAATTTAAATGGCCAACAACATTCCTTCAAGATTGAATTCCCAAATAAAGAAAATGGACAGGCCGATTGAACATATAAGTAATAAAAAATGCCCCAAAAAGACATATCACCTACTAACTTAGACTAAAGCAACGAATTGGCTTAATAATGGCTTTCATATAATTTCAATCTGATCTCATTTGCTTAACGTATTGGCTTAAGCATCTTCATCATTCCTTATTAAACAATAGAGTATTCAATAGTCTATGGCCGTCTCCACCATTCTTTATCTCAATACAGTTATGAGTTTGGAGTTGACCTTGAGTAATTAAGGAAGCTAAGATTAAACTCACTTAATCATGATCCTTGGACCTTGGCAAAGATAATCAACTTGTATAGTAATTGTTTTTAGCATTAAGCAGCAAGTGGTCTTCGCGCATGCTTCTAGCTTTTTACGTTAACTTTTCGATTTGGACAAGTGTCAAATCTTCTACAGCTTCCTTATCAATAATTATTCAATCTCCACACTGACTTTTTTTTCATTTATGTTCTTAAATCCCACTTTACTTATCAATGATTGAAAAGAAAATTATTTTAAAAAAAAAAATGAACCTGGACAATAAGATTGATCATACATGACACACAATTGCTTCATTTACATCTATAAAAAATTTTGTTTGATGATGAAATCACAATTTTAATTTGAAGGTTAAGAAATATCTAACTTTTGTTTTGAAATCCCATTAAAAAGAAATAAAATCAATGTCCTAGTGTTTCGAAATTGCTTAAATATGTTATTTTTATAAAAAAAATAAAAAATAAAATAAAATAAAATAAAAAAAGAACTAAACAAACACAAATTAGAGTTGGTATGAATGAAGGTCTTCTTTGTCTTTAAAGTATTATAAATGTAAGCATCTTCCCAGTTAATTTACAGTGCAAATCCTATTTCTGAATTCAATTTGTTATTTTTGTCTGCATTTTTTCTTTTGTATCAAATCAAGAATGGACTCTTGCAGCTCAGAAATATTACATGATGTGCCACCATACCTAAGGGTATACAAGAACGGAGTCATAGAAAGACTGGTGGGGAAGGAAGTTGCAGCAGCAACGTCAGACCCTCAAACTGGGGTTTCGTCTAAAGACATCGTTGCCATCCCAGAAACCGGCGTAGTTGTTCGGCTCTACCGTCCGGCCAACCTCGAACCCAAAGCCGAAAAGCTTCCCCTGGTGATCTATTTCCATGGAGGAGCATTTTGCATCTCCTCTGCCTTTGATCCATTCTACCACACTTGTCTCAACTTACTGGTGGCAGAGGCTAAAGTCATTGCTGTTTCAGTCAACTTCAGAAATGCTCCGGAGACTCCACTTCCGGCGGCTTATGAAGACGCATGGGCGGTGGTCCAATGGGTCGGTTTACATAATTCCGGTCAAGGGTCGGAGGATTGGCTGACCCAAAACGTTGACTTCAGCAAGGTGTTCTTATCAGGGGATAGTGCTGGTGCGAATATTTCGCACCATTTAGCCATCCGGGCTGGTGATTCCGACCCGAAAATCGGAGTTCAATTTAGGGGGATTATTATGATTCATCCATATTTTTGGGGTGAAGAAGCAATTGGGGTGGAGGCTAAAGATCCAGTGAGAAAAGCCATGGTTGATAATTGGTGGAATTTTGTTTGTCCTTCGGATAAAGGATGTGATGACCCGTTTATCAATCCTTTTGTTGATGATGGAGGAGCAGAGAAACTTGCGGGGTTGGCTTGTGATCGGATTCTCATATTTGTCGCCGGAAATGACATTTTGGTGGACCGGGGAAGACAATATTACGAGTTCTTGATCAAGAGCCAGTGGCGGGGGAAGGCAGAGATAGTTGAGACACCAGGGGAGGATCATGTTTTCCATATATTTTTTCCCTATTCGGACAACGCTCGCAATCTGATCAAAACATGGGCTTCTTTCATTAATCAAGTTTAAACAAACTTTGTGTTCATCAATGGAGGGCTTAAAAAAGCTCAGATGTTTCTCCTATCATTGCAATTTATGTTCCTTTTATATGTACTACAAAGTTCAGATGTTTCTCCAATCTTTATCTTTGCATCATATGCCTGAATAAAATTCAAGTGTAGATATACCAAACGGGTTGTTCGTATTCTCTTTACAAGCGCGACGACTAGTTAAAAACGACTAATAAAAAGGGCAGTAAATAGTAATAGCCTTCATAAAACTAGTGGAAACCTAAGCAAGCCCAAAAAAAGATTAAAAAAGTCAACAGGACAAGAATAAATAGCAGTAAAAAGAAAAGGATTTGAATATAAATAGGCAATCAAAAATAGGTCCTTACAGCCAGACTTTTAAACTGAAGACGTGATCAGTTTCAAGAAACACAATCAAGTATTGAAGTTCCGAATGGATGCATTCATTCATGTCTTTAAAAGACAACAGTGTCGAGCATTGTTCCCAAGGTCTGAACAATGTTTGATGACATCAAGTTTGAGACATGCTCTTCCAGATGCTTTTTGGCATCTTGCCTGCCCACGTTTGCAATAGCCAACTTCTCTGGTGGAAGCTCATCCTCCTCTTGAACTGCTTTGTTGTATTTTATGGCTAAATTTAACATTTCCTGCATCAAACACAAAATCTTGAGTTCCTAGGAAAAGACAATTCCTGATAAATCAACTTCAGGAGTTTTCGCAGTGTCGTCCCAGAACAACAAACTAGAGTGAGCCTAACTAACCTGAACTGTCTGCTCATTAGTTTTGGAATGGGTGTCAAATCGCTCAAGGGTTAATCCATCCGTCCATTTCTTCTTATGAAGATTCAGTAACATCTTCTCCTCCAGTTCATTTTTCCTATAATTGATGGCTATTGAATAGTAATGCCTGTTCAAACCATGAATCAATGCCTGTAACCAATAGACTGATCAGTAACTTGTGACTGCCTAGATATTATTCACGCAAAAATTCAAGAGGTAGAAGTTACAGCAATACCTGGATTGAGGGTTTGTTAAGATGGCCAAGGTTGGAAGTGGTCTGTCGAGGCTCTTGCCCAAGCATCATAGTTTGTGGGTTAATCAATCGGAAGGCATCAATCACCACCTTCCCTTTAACACTCTGAATTGGATCCACAACAACTGCCACAGCTCTTTGATTCAAAGCTTCAAAACTCTGCAAAGCACCAGAAAGAATGATAAGCAACTAAATTCTAGTTGTAAATAGGTGACTAGCTATTCACAAGGGAAAATTTTCTACACATGCCAATATGTCAATATAGTTAATCATTGAAAGCCAATGTTCACTAAATAGGTATATCTTGAAACAAGTGCATGATTTGCAAAAACACTTGCACAGTGTACAATAAGACCTCAAATGACAAATCCTAGAGCAGTCGTCTTTGATTTTTCTTAAAGAATAATAATACTTTTTCCCTTCATTTAACACGATGCATAAATACATCAATTTGCATAGAGAACAAACTAAGAAAAAGCCTACAAAGAGGATAACTAAAAGCTCTTGATGCAAAACTGAAGCAAAATGAATACTGAATTGCAGAGCAACTAAAAGAAATATGTATGACTGCATAGGCAGGGATGTTTGCAGCAACTATCCTAGTCTAACAAGTTGTTCAATGGAGACGGGTAAAATATGAAAAAGGAAAGAGAGCGGACAGCACTAATCACTTGATTACTTAATGAATTAAATGAAGCTAAAACAAGAGATTGGTTGGAAGGGGAGAAACCTGCTGAGTATTAATATCTACTCCAGAAAGCCAACAGCCAAATCCAGGATGGGAATGATACCAACCAACAACCATTTCCGGTCTGCAACATAACCAAGAACAGTTAAAAAGTAAAACACAATAGAATAGAGGTAAGAAATGGAGAAGGAAAAACTCGGGGCATAAAGAAATAAAATAAGGTTGCCACTAAAAGGAATAATCCCACATAGGGCTACCATTAACCAGACACCACAACTTAGCCAAATATAGCCATCAATTAGAGTACCAAACACAGTCATCAACTAGAGCTGTAACAGGATTGCTTAAATAGGATATACCAATGATTCTACAAGATGAAAAATGCAATACACAGTTCAATTATTTCAAAATTAACTAAGGGGTTTAATCCAGACATTCAAAGAAAACTGAACAGGCTTATTTTACTTCATATTTTTCAACATCAACCTAACGTATAATTGGGTACTAAGCATCACAAGTACAGACTATATAAGGAGAAACTACAAAGGATCCATGTCCTGCAGTTGCCAATGCGTGATAACCTAAATTTATACTTGCACCTAAGACTATCTCATCAAAACCGAATTCACACTATCATAAACGCAATTCGAGCTTCGAGATTGCAAATGGTAATGTCCAGAATATGTAACATTTGAGAGAAATATAAAAGGGTTAAATACCTGCCAGTTTGTTTGAGCATATCAAGCATATTGGTCTGGAAGACATGATCTACTGCTTCAACACTAACGCCGGTACCACTCTGGGGCATCGCAAACACGTCCACAACACGCACGGTATACTCATCCACAAAATCCCCCAACATTAAACCCATGACTTCCATCGGCACGCCAGCTCTCCCTTTGATTTTAAATTTAATTGATTCGTCAATTAAACATACACTACGAAAACCCTAATTAAGGATAAAACAATTAACACGACACAGATTACAGAACCTAGATTAAGTAATTACCGTGTTTGAGCATCTTGAGGAGGGCGAGAGAGGAGATGTAGACTTGCTCCGATGAATCAAGAGTGGGAGAATCCGGGGGAGGGTGGCCTAAGGCTCCGGCGCCGGCGAACATTCTCTGTAATCTTTCCATCCCCGACATAGTTTCTACAGCTCGATTTTATTTTTTACCTGAGATCAGTAGTCCTCGTCTTTATATACCCTCATACTCCGAATAAAATTTTTCTTTTCTTTTTCAAAAAGAAAAGTCTTTTCATCTCCCCCTGAACTATGGGGGTAGAAAAGAAATTTCGCTATTCTCTTAGCCGACCTATTCATAACATAAAGAAAATAAAAATGTAACGCAGATTAAAGGAAAAAATACATTGAGGAGAATTTGTTTATGTTTATTGGGCTGATTTTGGCATGTTAAATGTTAATGCAAGCCCAATGGGCTGTTTTAGAGTCGGATCATATGGTTTTTTTTCACGAAAATGGTGAATCAGATATATTTACTTTTTAATTTTATTAGAGAAAAATGTATGAACCCAAATATCCTGATTGTTTTATTTTAATTTTCTCAAAATAAACACATATGATAATTTTCGTGTATATATCTATAAATTATCATCAAAATTATATAAGTTTCTTACAAAAAGTGCGACTTTCTAAATATAAATAATAATATCTACTCGAAATTTACTTGTTTTCGTATAAAGTAAGTTTCAAATCTCACCTTTTTTTAGATATGCTATTATTTTTTCTAATATGCTATTATTTTAAGCATTGGCTTAAGTTATCATTCTTGAGCGCTGATTTAAAGATAATACATGGTTTTTGAACTTTAATAATGATATCTATAAAGGTGTACTAAATACCAACGATGCTTAACTTTGATGCAACTTAATGCATAGAATCTTAGTTCAAGAGCAAGTGCAGAATATATTGAAGCTGTTTCGTTGTTCTCATTTTGCCTCTTAAACTAAACAGAAGCTCATTTCCCCTGTACTTATTAGAATTGTCAATCTCCTTCAAACGTGAGATTGAAATGCTAGTAAACAATGAAAACAGGGCAGAGCTTCTGGCTCAAAAGTCTCAACCTCAAACTCAAGTCACCGTGTTCTAATGGCTCTGGTGGATTTACGCCATAGCCAAGAATCAGAAGGGGATTTAGGCAGAGGAGGAAGCAACAGTGCCTTTTTGCAGAGCCCAAATGGCCATCCTTGACAATGGCTAAGTTCTTGAATGATCAAACGCCGCCTCTGCACCACGTCTTGGAAATCAATCCTGCTCGTGCTTGAGCTCCTGGAAAATGTGGTCTTAGCAGATGCAAATGCCTCCATGCTTGCAACACTGGAACAACGGGACAGCTGACTGCAGGCTGAAAAGAAGTCATCCTCCATTGGAGGAGCTTCAATGTCACCATTGCTCTTTTGTTGTCCCTTGGGAGTAGTAATAAAAAGTTCCCTTGTCTCTGGAGATAATGCCCAGCTCAAACTTTCCACTGTAAGCCTCTTGGTTTTGGATTCCATGTATTTACTTATTACTTCTGAAACAAATTCCTGCAAGAATTGAACAAATGTGAGAGGGAAAGTAAAAGAGGTGGCAGGATGAAGAAAACATCACATAATTGGGCAGTGTTAACTACTTCTTCTTCGTCGAAGTCACTGGCTTCTGGGGAAGAAGACGAAGAAAGCTTTCCCTGGAAAGTTCGGCAGGCATCCCTGAGACTAGAAGCAATAATTTTGCATCTCTTTGAAGGGTCCAACAACATTGCTTCATTGCCAGGAGCATGGCAGCTGGAAAATGCATCCGTCAGAGTTGAACCCAGGCATTTGCATCTCTTGCTGGATGGATTTCTTGCTGTCGCCTTTTCCTGCCGAGAGAAACTCATAATTCGATCAGGGTCAAATGAGTTGGATAGAATTTCTTGGTGAAATTAAGGATACAGAACTAAATAGAAGCTCCTATTTGCATGTCTGATTTGATGTTTCTTGTTGAAATGCTAATGTGACAGTGGCCTCCCAACACATCTATTATCTAAATGCTTTTGTCTTTGGTGTAAAGACAAAGTTAAAAGCAGATAAAGGAAGTTTAACAATGGCCACCATTCCAAAACTAAAAAAATCTCAGTCCTTAGAGCATTCTGATATATAGCCACTTTGGATTCTTTTATGAGATGCAGTTGATGCTCCTAAGTTCCTAGAATATCAGTTTTACTTAAGACTGAAGTTAAATAGCCAATAAAACTTCAAAGAGGTCACCAAACAATGACTACCAACTGAACATATTTGCTAAAAATGTAAAATGTTTTCCAGTCAATGTCAGTATTATTACTCAAGAAGTAACTCACCAAAGGAAGAAAAAGCCATTTGGTGTGTGCTTCCATTCTTTTAGCAGCTGGGGGAGAAAGTGACAATGGCAACTTCTTAAACCACAAAAATGGATAAAAAAGGTCTTGATCAAATGATGCAAGTGCCTTTTGGCTTTTCTTTTTCCCCGCAATGCTTGATCCTTTTAATTTACACTCCTTTTAATAAGGTGTAAAGGCCCCCCAGTCATAGCATGCGCTTCTTTTACAAACTCCTACTTTAACTACAGCACCACAAAAT
Source organism: Knoxia roxburghii (assembly GCA_030378225.1). Lineage (NCBI taxonomy): Eukaryota > Viridiplantae > Streptophyta > Magnoliopsida > Gentianales > Rubiaceae > Knoxia > Knoxia roxburghii. Next base: position 42,589,067 of record CM059418.1, read on the forward strand.
CTCCCAAAGCTTGATGATATTGTTGTCTAAGATCACTGATATTGAATGTTCAGATGCCCTATTGCAGTTTGTCAATTACAGAAAAGAATCACAGCATATTTCAACTGGTAACTTGAAAAGAATTCAGATGGGAATTAATGGCATCAAAAGAAAAGACAAAGAGACCAATTGAAGTATCCAATGTAAACAGCTTGCATTTTCAAAATTAAGAAATTATACACATTACTAGCAGAGATAGATGGAGGGTTTCCGAAGCCGTCGAGAAGTGATAGATATAAGGGACTGAAGTTTAGCAATGGCAGAAGTCTTATCTGGAGGGCAGTTGGCAAGAGCAACATTTAGAGAATGAATGGCCTCTTCAAGTTTCCCAGAAGCCATAGCTGCCATCCCTGACTTATAAGCTTCATCTGCCTTTCTAACATCATAATTTGGAGCAGTTAATTCTCCATTGGTGTTGCTCCTTGAGATAGTAGAATATGGAGACAGCAAGAAAGCCGTGGCCCGGGCATATTCCAGTGAAGAAATGGCAAAATTTATCTCACTCATCAGTGCCTCCGGCGCTGCAGGTGGAGGAATCCTCTTTTTCACTCCATCAAAGACTGACCAGCGACGACCCTTTTCCCCAGAACCCATCTCCTGTTTAATTCATACAACTTCCATCATCAAGAATGTGAAAATTTCTTCATCCTTTACAGTTTCTGAGGAGAAGTTTCCTTTGCCGGGATGCCGGCCAGCTGCCTGTGATCGGTCCGAGCTGAAACAATTCTGCCCTCTTCTAGATGTATCAGTTTTGCTTCTCTTTTGCCAGTCAGTCGCTGAAGGCACAATTCTAAGAGGACACTACTTTATAGGACCTAAAAGATTGGAATGATCGATCCAGTTTACATCAAAGCAACGAATATAAAGTAACAATGTGGACTGTTTCTAAAGATGCCTCCTGCAATTTGCATTACATAATTAATGCTCGAATCAACAGTAAAAATTGCACAGTTCTACCAGACCTAATGACCATTTGCGGGATGCCAACTCACAAATGACCATCAATGAAGACTATCATTTACATCAACTGATAGAAGGATTTTATGAGAACAAGAACTACAATGAAGGATAACAGAAACTGGCGAAGATTTTGTTGAATCTATAGTGATTTTGTTCCCATTCTTCGATAAGGTATAGCCAACCTCCATCAACTCTGAAGAGTGAATAATAAAGTAATCACCGCACCTGCATCTGTAGGAAAGCTCTAAACTATCATCTGATTCTTCAACTGTAAAATCCTCTAACATAACATCATCGGAAGTTAATGCTTCGTTTCTCAAATTTTGTAGTTCAAGATCATACATTGCACGGTTGCTTGGGTTGCTGAGGATCTTCCAAGCCTGCTGAAGCTCGATGAATTTGTTTCCAAACTCGTGATCGGGGTTGAACGTTTCAGATTCCTTTGGCAGTTTATCTGGATGAGAAATGAGGATGGAAGACCTATAAGTTGAGCGGATTTCTTCATAGCTTGCATCTTCCTTCACACCAAGGACATCATAGTAGGTTCTCTGAATGGAGTAATCACTGATGATCATCATCCAACTAACACTACTGTTGTAGCACACTGCAAGATCATCAAAGTCAATTAAGAAACAAATTTAAAGTAAACTATTACCTAATGAAGGAATACAAGAAAAATTTTCATGGGAATACACACTCTCTCATTAATGTTTCTCATTATCTAATGAACAATATATCCTCCTTTAACAAGGAATCAAAAACTATAATAGAGAAAAGCACTACAATCCAGTCCTCAGAATTACAGAATATAGGAACCCCCTTGAACTTTAACTGACAAAGACTAAAAATGACAAAGGCATATCAAACTACAGTTATACACTTATTAAAGAGTCCATAAACCTTTACTTTCCTATTTCCACAACAATCCTAATATGAACAATTGAATCAGACCTACATTTAAAATAAATAGAAGTTTCTGAATTGCTGATGGAATAAACAGGCAAATCTAGTAAACAAGAGTGAGGGTAGCCAAGCAACAGGTTCGGTCTAGGATCAGCTTTTAGGAGCTGACCAAACAACATGCATAGCAGTCAATGGGGCTTCAGGGTCAAGAAAGCTGAAAGTAACCTAATGCCATCAAACAAAATGCAAAACAGGCAGTAGGATCAACCCGCATCTCGTTGGCAAGCACATCTAACCCTCATTTTTACTTCTTGAACTAGACCCTTTCGATCAAGTTCTGGTTTTGATCAATAAAAATCGTTTGCACAATGGATATGCGTTTACAACTTCAATAATTGCCGGGTGCAAATCAAAGAATCTAGCACCCATTTTTAAAAAATTCTTATCTTTTTCTCGTGAACAGAAGTCCAAGTTAGAAGGTAATCAAACTAGAAGTAAACATATTAGGGTTGGGAGATCGCCTTCCAAAGCCTCTAAATTGATAAAGTAGCCAGCTTTCTCGACTAAATTTAGAGCACTGAACAAATTTTTTCAAAGAATTGCAGAAGCTTAATGGAGCTCAAGTCCATACATAAATAAGCAACGCTTTAGACATTAGTCAAATAATCCCAGTACATTCGATCGAAATACAGAGTAGAATCCAAACTACAGCAATTTGAATGACAGAGAAAAATCAAATAAGAATGATCGGAGAAAGAGCGCTCTTACCTGAAATCGTCGGAGAAAGAAGGCCGCGAGGAAGAAGACAAGGGGAAATCGCCGGTTTTCGTGATTTTTAAGAGCAAATATACGTCGGAAGGAAACGTAAGAGAGGGAGCAAGAAAAGAAGGGAAGGTCGCCGGCGGTGGAGATCGTTGCGGTCCGACGGCGAAAGCGGAAAGGAAGCAGTGAGGAAGAGAATTGTTGGAGAGCCGAAGGTAAAAAAGGAAGAGTTCTTGTAAATTATTAATTCCAAATCTAAATAAATTTTCAAATTAAATACCAATATTATGGTGAGGTCATAATTAGTATAAATATCCAATAAATTCGATTTCGACAAAAATAAAAAACAAAAATTTGTGAGCCTTCACGAGTTTTTCGTAAATTGAAGTATTTGTTCTTTGATTCTTCTTCTGGAGTTGCAGGTGCTTCAACATTCTGTTCATAATCTTCTTGATTATTCATGCATTCATGTGGATTTGTTTATAAGCCATCAATCACATATCTGTAATGACAAATTGCAGCCCCTGCAGATTATGTAATTTGTTGTAAGCAGCCATGGCAAGCTTGCTTGACTTCTCACTTTGAATCATCACCAAGGAAATAGTTCTTTCATTAAAAAATTCCCAGAAACCGTCCCGTATGTTTTTAACAACATTTTTTTTGCGGTAAAACAATTCCTTTCAGAGATTTAAACCTCAAAGTAATGCCAAAAAATGAGTCCCACAACCCATCTCTTCGTTCTTGCACTTGCTCCAGACAACATGACAAGAACAACAATGGTGCAGTCAATGAGCCTGCATGCAAGCAAAAGTGCGGCAAATTCTGTTTGTTCTTGACCGTTTGCAGCTGCCTCAAAATTCCTTCACACCAGTCGCCATTTCTATACACTAACCACACCTGAAACCCATGGAACAACCAACGGCGCATTCGGGTGGGCGCTTCTATAAGATTCAGAGTACCGATCCTTGAAGTTCAATTTCGGATTCTCGCCCTGTATTGCAACAATCAAAACGAGAAAAACCCAGAAGAGGTTGACGAATCCGAACTTAAACATAACAAGAATTCAAACACAATCAGGATAGGCCAAGAACTTACATATTTAAGCCAGCATTCCCCGTTTTTGTGTTCATAAATGTCTGGTGAGAAGCAACCAGTCTCAGATGGACAATATACCCATATATTGCATCTTTTCTCATCGGGCCTGGCATTTTTAGCTTGATCTATACAAGCCATACAACAATCATATGCAGATTCTTTGTGATGGGTTAGACCCCATCTCACAGCATCACCATCATAATCCGTATGAACTTCAGCATGACATTCAGGAGGAAGCCTCCTTCCAGGCAAAATTTCTCGGCCTGCAAAGAAACACACAAGCCAGTAACTAGGAGTACAGTGGAAAAACTATAAAACATCATATTTCCAGCAGGAAACACATCCTTTGATCAGAATATCAACTGCTTAATAATCAGGTTAGAGATCATTTGATCTTCCGTCCTTCAGCAGGGAAGTAAGAAACAGGCCCTCAGGTACTATATAAGAAATCCAATATCAATTACCAAATTCTTCGATGCCCTCAGGTTTGTCATCATGCTCTTTATGAGTGACTTGAAGTGGTATCCAGAGACCGATTTCTTCCGAAAATGCAGCCCAACCTTGCCCCAAGGCACTTGCAAGCAGACCTATACAACATTCTTTATTATAAGTATCAAGATAAAGTACAAACAGGGTTTTTTAGAAAAGGGAACCTGAACCATTTCTGCAGCTAGATATTTTTGTTCTTAAACTGAGGGGAGTTCGAAATTAATGCATTCATAGACCAACAATAATAAGCAGTGACAAAATATTGCAAACTCTTAAATTCAGATTTTATAATATATCTTTTGAAAAGAAACCAAAAGGTCTATGAGACAATTATTGAAAACAACATTGTGAAACATAGGGAGTAGAAAGGTAGTAATACGCACGCAGGAAGCTTATGCCAAAACATAAATATTTAATAATCACCAAGTGCTAGAGTATTCAGTTTCAGTTAATAGCTTAAGCAAAATACATTCACAAAAGATAGGTTGCAGAGGAGTAGATAATACCAGCTTCTTCAGGCGGAATTTTTGAATTTGAAATCTTTCCACTAAGTACTAATTGTGCTTCACTTAGTTTTACGTTGCGCCAGTGTTCAACTGCCTCTGCTAGATAAATAAAGCAAATGTTCAAGTGAATCCAAGCATTCAGTATCAAATAGAAGTGAAGATGCATGCAAATTCAAACATCTAATGCTAACAACCATCCTGCAGTTCTGAACGAATGAAGTGAATGCTAGAAGGGCAAAATAGCCGTATCCAACATTTAAATTAGAATTTCGAAACCATTTCTTCCTTTTTTCTTCAGGATATTTCCTTGAAAGATGAAAACAAGCCAAATGATGTATCACTACATTCCCCAATACCACCATTTCAGACAAAGAACTTGAATTTTGTCAGTTAATGCATCATCAGGCCTATTTTGCCAGAAACTCCTTAGAAAAGCAACTAAAAATTTTAAAAAAAAAGAGGTTCTGAACAAGGTTTCCCATCCGATAGTTCTGTGTCAAGGTGAAACTTCTGATCAATCTTCACTGAGCCTCACACCGTCCAAACAACCACTTTGGTTGAAAGTGATCAACAACAGATAATGAAGACAAGAGACAAGACAAAAAATTCTCATGGGCTCAAGCATACACTGACATAAACAGACTTCTGAAGTTCACCTAGATATGTACATGCTAAATCTGTTAGATAACTAGCAAAACTAATAATATCTTTGGAAAGGATTCAAAATCCAAGAAAAGCATTCAACGACTAGATTCCATGCAGTGCTCATGTAAGGAATTGGGAAACAAAGTAGCATCTTTCTATCATTTAATTTATCTGAACAGCCATATTCAAACATTTGTTAGGAAATTACTAAACATCCAACTTAAAAGCATAGAACAAACAGTAAGTGAGTCTCAAAATGAAACTTCTAATGGGTAAATCTCACGTTTAAGTGAAAACAAAATACAAAAGCTCTTTTCCCATCTTTACACTGAGAGCTCACAATACTTAATCGTGTTAGGCTATGGAAGAAGGATCATGAAAACAGATTGATGAATTATCAATCAAACTGAATGTAGGTCTTTTCCAAGGTCATTAGCTCCACATTCTGTATACTTACCAACTAGCTACTTAGCAATCATCACATAGCCCAAACTCGGTTACTACAACAAGCTCCCTCTAGAACTTATAAGATCATGTTGTAAACTTCTTCCTAACCTGGTTGCTTCATGATTTTCTATCAAACCTCTGATTTAGACATGTTATGGATGTGAAAAGGAATCACTAACTTCTCAACAAAGTTCCTAGCTTGAAGATTCTAAACTTCAAGAAAGACAGCACTGAGGAAAATTATGATTAGTTAACGATGCTTGGATCAATTTTCACCTTATTAATACAGATTTACTGCAAACAAATGTTCAAACTAGTAAGTTTAACACGCAAGTATTGAATATAAGCTACTCATCCACTTAAGTTATTGATAAAGAAACAATGCAGCGGTAGAACAGTAATCAAACCACATACCAATAACTATTAGCTAAGAGAAGCAATCCACTAACCTCGTTGGATTGTTGAGTTGGAACTAGCATTCAAGTTTCTTAATATTGTTACTAGCTCATCTGTAAACTTTTGTTTCAAGGACTGCGGCACATTTAAGGTCCAACCTTCTTGTAAAAATTCTTTCTTCAGTTTTCCTACCTTAATCCAACCAAAAAAGAAGAAAAGTCTAAGAACAAAATTCTGAAGTCTCCAACAACACAAATCATGTACAGGTGTAAAACGCCTAAAACTCAAAAGGATCTTTACCAATTTGATAAGCTCTTTGGGTTCTGAATCCCTTCGTATTCTAATTGATTCTTCCATTTTTCTAATCTGATCCGAAGTATACCTAAAATCTGCAAACAATGCATCAAAAACCCATAACTTTAAATTCCCAAAAGAATACAAAAAAAACCAAAAATCAAAGTGGGTTTTCAAAAAGATCAAACACAGATCAAAATAACAAACGGGTCATCCCAAAAACAGGAAAAAAGGTAGAAACTTGTGAGTTAGAAAGCATACCAGCGGTTGAATCATAATAAGGATACATATAAAGCGAATTATAGAGCGAACGAAGCACAAAGAGCGCAACAACGATGTTGACTGAACAAACAATAAGTGTAGTTCGCTTGTAAGAACACCATTTTCCTCTCCCGTAACTACCGCTACCACTATTACTATGGTAATTCGTCCACTCAGCTCTAGCCATCTCCCTCCTTTCTCTCTATGAACTGCGCCTCCATCCAATCATCTCTCCTCCACCCCTCCAACTCAATGCAAGATTTTTCTCTGTAATCTTTCAATACCTTCAAGAAAAATGGAAAAACCCCGAAGAACGTCGTTGAAGATTTGCTGGGTTTGGTGGGTCTATCTGGGCTAGATCGCGTTAATGGAGGGCAAACAAGAACAGGGGAAGTACTGTATTAAGAACAAATGAGTAAGAAACTTCTCCTGTTCGGCTTCTTCTGATCATCTAACACAATGTGGTCAAGCATTCTCTTTTCTTCCTAATTTAGGCAACATTAGGATCTCCTCCTACATAATTACGTTTTCTAATCACCTTTTTTAAATTTTAAATCCAAAAAAATAAGCAGATATATAAGAAGGAAGAAATCGGAAGTGAAGAAGCGGTTTATCGAGTCTAGATATTCTTTCCTTGGATGTCGAATAAACGTCCCAGTATGAAAGCGCTTTCATTGGATACGAACACGAGTAATTTCGTCGAGAAACTAAACGTATAAAATTCATGATGGTTCATAGGGATTTTTTTTGTATGAAACAAACAAAAAGAAAATGGTTAATTAATTATAACTCGTCTGGTTTGCTAGACAAATATTATTTTTTATGGTTCAAAAGTTATACGGAATTGTTTTATAATTTTTTAAAAACATAAAATAAATAAAATTAGCTAATAATAACGAGAGTACAATAAATGCGTGAACAAATAGGAATTGAAATGTAAGATCGTTCGCATAAATTTTTTAATTTTAAAAACACCTCAACATCAAAATTTTAAAGCATATGTTGGGGAATTCATTATCCCACCTCTCTCTCTCTCTCTTTTTTTTATTACAAAATTGTTAATATCAAGGGTAGAGTCAGGAGAGTATCATGTTGCAGTTTGGTAAGGTTAAGTTATAAATATATACTTTTAAATTATATTTAAATATAAATAATAAAATAAAATAACCAATATTTTTTCATTAATTAAAAAATTATAAGAAAATGACATGCAATATAAGATAACCCATACAATTAACAGATATTTGTAGGAACTATTCAGTACAAGCAGGTAAATTATATCATAGTCCCATTAGGATATGGAGCAATATGTTTATACTTAATTTATTATATTAAAATATAATCATTTTTAATGTGAACCCCTAATTACTCACTAATTCTCTTATAATCAGTCACTCTTCCTCATTTTTACACATGATAGTTACAATATAGTCTTAAAACTAGCATATAAGCATGGCTAGAAGCATTCATACCAAGGATTATTTAGTTATGACTTTTTCTCATCTCCACTTGAAAGGTAAGGCAATAAAGGAATGTAAATGTCATATTTAATTTCTTAAAATTTGAAATTTTGTATTTTGATATAATATATCACCAAGAAATTTATAAGATATAAAAATCAAGTTATCTATTAGTCTCTCAAAGATATGCTTAAAATATAGTTGTTAGCGTTAGTTAACATAATTCGATAATACTTATTTTTTCTTTGTATTTTTTATTTATGAGAAATGTACATTCAGAAAAACACACAAGATACATTACAATTGCAAAGTTATTCCGTAACCGAATCGATAGGCTACGGATTATGCATTTGTACATGTTACCTCTAACGCTTCACGCAAAATTTAAAGAATATTAAGATCTCTTGAGCCATGATATAAATTTATCTTGTTTACAAGGAATAAGAAATTTTGTTATATTTAATTTAGTTATATTTAATTTTTTATACATAGCAGCCGTGTTCGAGTGCAGAGCAGCACAGTTTCCCAATTGATGGATTCCAAATACTCAACAACAAAATGATTGAACCAAAATCCAAAAGTGACAAAGTATGGGCTTTGGCCTTTCTGAGTTTTCACAACCATCCCCACCATTCATTACCAATTATTGTATTTATATTTCCTCCTATTTTATTCGTGAGATGTTTAAAATTATTAACATAAATTAAAAAATTTTATTAAAAAAATGATAATTTAATAATTGACACTATTTATTCTATATATAACTCAATTAATGATTTACAATAAACTAACTGTTTTTATTCATGATAATTTTAAATATCGCCTATTTACTTATTTATCGTCTTATATTTTTCATCAAAATATTTTTATTATTTTTTAATTTAAAAGATACAAAAATATTTTAATAAAATATTAGTCAGTAGAATAATAATTTAGAGGGTCAATAAATAAAAACAAACGAGGGTATTTAAGAATCACTTTTATTCGTCCATCATTTAAGCGTACTTTCCAATTCCACTATAAATCTGAAAACCTCACCCAGCTTCCGCATTATTACGTCTCCTCCTTCCTTATTTATTCTTCCAGAAATCAAGCCTGCACTCTTCTTCCCTTTTCAACAATCACACTTGAAAGAATTTGTTCTTGATATTAAGCCCAAAAATTTGAACTTTGAATGGTTTTGCACCTGTGATTTGGGTTACACTGAGGAAAAGTAAGGAGAAAAGAAGGAGAGAAAAGACACGAGAAGTGAGTAAATATGTGGGGATTTGGAGGGAGGCATTACTGGGGAAGAAAAGAAAGTGGGAGAAAAGTGGAAGGAATAGTGGTGGTGTTCGGATGGATGTCGAGTCAAGAGAAGCACCTCAAGAACTATGTCGATCTCTACTCTTCTCTTGGCTGGAATTCCCTCGTTTGCCATTCCCAATTCCTCAATATGTAGGTTCTTCAATATTTTCTGTTTTACTCAATTTCTTACTTTTCAGTTGACCTTCTTATTCCGATTCAAGATTCTTTTTTCTTTTACTGCTTTTCTTTTTTGTGGGGCTTTATATAAATAAATTGTTGAAATTTGTTGATGGCCTTGATTTGTTTGTTCTCTTTTACTGTAATATCTGATTGACCTATCTCTTTAAGATGTATATTGTTATCAAGAAAGGGTACTGCATCATGGGCTTTTCGAAGCTTTTATAACAATATCTAAAAATGTTTCATTTTTCAGGTTCTTTCCAGATAAGGCTGTATCTTTGGCTGTAGAAATTGTTAGAGCCCTTGTTGAGGTAAATTTCGTGAACTGCAACCAAATTAAGTCTTTTTGCAAGCAACTCTATTATTTTAGGAGTGTGGATGTATATTGGGTTCATTTTGAAAATGTATAGTTGAAAGTATTTGTTATAACTTTTGGATCCTTTGTGATTGATCTGATGGGAATGGCACTTCTTTCAATAATTATATGCTTATGATCTGGCATTTTTGCACTTCTGATTGCTCCAGTTTTTCCTTCTCTATATCATCTTATGCTCACAAATGAAAGCTTGTATCATGATATTCTAATATATGAAGTAAACAGAAAGCTGAAGTAATTCGCATGTGTTCAATTTTAAGGTGCCATGTTTCTTACTTCAGCTTATCCTCAAGAAATATATTATTTATTAAGTCTTTGGGTTTGATATAGGAGCTGAAACTGAGACCCTGCCCAGTTGTCTTTGCATCATTTTCTGGTGGTCCAAAAGCCTGCATGTACAAAGTTCTTCAGGTGAACATCATTCTTTTCAAGGAAGCTCAGCAAAGAATTAGAAGTTTCTTTCTTTCTAATGAGAAAACCTTCTGTTTTGTATAGCAGTTTTGATAAATTCAGGATAGATTGAGCTTTAGCTGACCATATGTAATTTTATGTGCCTAACCCTTTCTTTCGGTTGCAGATAATTGAGCGGAACTGTGAAGAACAAATCTATATGGTAGTTTCTGTACCCTCTATAAGTGTGGCTTACATAGTCATCTCATGTAATATGTATAATATTCTTATTCAAACTTTACCTTGTGTAATTACTCAAATAGCTACCGGAGTGTCCCTCTCCTTTTCTTGCATGAGAGAGATTAATTTTATCATTTTAAATATTTAATAGTTGTGCACACAGACTGATCTTACTGTATTTTTCTTAGGACGAGTTCCGGCTTGTACGGGACTGTATTTCAGGGTTCATCTTTGACTCTAGCCCAGTTGATTTCACTAGTGATTTGGGTACAAGGTTCATTCTTCATCCAACGGTTCTGAAGATGTCCCGTCCTCCAGCTGTAGTTTCTTGGATTGTTCATGGGATCGCTTCCAGCCTGGATGCCTTATTCCTTAGCAGATTTGAGTTGCAACGAGCTGAGTATTGGCAGACACTGTATGCTACTGTGGTGAGTATTCATCAGACATTTTCTTCTAAGTTGCTACATCATATCTATATTTTCTGGGCCTTCTAATGGTATCATTTTGCAGAGCATGGGAGCACCATATCTCATTTTATGCGCAGAAAATGATGACCTTGCTCCTTATCCTGTTGTTCACAATTTCGCTCAACGGCTACAGGAATTAAAGGGAGATGTTAAGCTGGTCAAATGGAGCAGCTCCTTTCATGTTGGTATGCACCTAATTTAGTTTTGTTTCTATTCAGTTCTGTACCTTCTCATGATATACCTTCTGTGAGTTTTGGCTTCTGGTGTCATTCTGCTAAACTGCATGTATGTCACTTTCTGAATTCCATTTTATTTCTTAATTGTTAGATACCTGGAACAGACTTATTCTAGTTTCATCCTGCTCTAATTTGCACCAATAGGTGATCAGTCTTTCAGATTAGTTAGCTTTGAAATAGAGTTTTCTAATTGATGAAGCTTACCGCATAAAAGGAAGGATTGGATATCAGATGAAAGCAATACCATATGCTTGAGAGTTCCCTTGCCAGTTTCCAGAGGTTGTCCATTGAAATTAAAAGTCTTACAAAGATCATGTAGAAAGCCCTCTACATGATCCCTACAAACCAAACATTGATGACAAAGAACATCGATGCTTTTGTTCATTTTGTAATTTGGCCATCCCTGCCTTAGATTTCAAGTTCAGTGTGCAATTTCTTCTAGAGCAGCACTCTGGTAGGATTGACTTGTGATTTGTTTACTTCATCCTGAATTCGCAACTTCACAATTAATGGCAGTTATGGGCACTTCTTTAGCAAGATAATTTCTAGCCTAGAAGTTGCATATACTGATATCTTCAAGTGCATTTTTGTCTAGGTCATTATCGGCAATATCCATCCGAATACAAGGCTGCTGTGACTGAGCTACTTAACAAAGCTTCTGCAAGTTATTCCAAACGAATTCGACAGCTTGAAGGGGAGAAAATGGGTTTGGAGGAAACAAATGATGACATATCAAAGCCATTTTACAATCTAAGAAAGGCAGCTACGAGTTCACAGCAGAGTTTCCAAAGAATCGCGCTAGAGTTGAACGACCACATCTTTGTGCCTAGCGCCATGGAGTATCACGAGAGCAGAGATGTGGGATCTGTGCAGGATGAACATAAAGAACGTTACATCCCTCTATCAAGTCTACCAAACTTGAACGCTCATGGGGTTCTTGGTCAGGTTCTCTTTGATGTCTGCGTGCCAAAGGATGTTGAGAACTGGGATATAAGATTATCTCCCTCATCTAACCGGAGGGCTTTCCCGTCTTCCCGGAGACCATCACCCTTCAATCCCATTAAATGCATCCGGCGTTCTAGATTATGACAAGGCTAACTGGTTACATTTCTTGAAAGCTTTCAATCCATTTGGTGGCTGAACAAATGGATCTCTGCATATGGTGTACATTTTTGAAGCTGTAATTTAGTCTGGAGTCTTGAAAATAGAGAATAATTTTAAGCTTTTAATTATCTGCTACTTGAAGATGATGAAATAATGCAATGCATTCTGTATAAAAGCCTAACCATTTCTGATCGCTTCAGAAACACGAACATTAGTATTACTTGAATCAGAAGATACAATAAAACCTTTATTCGTCTGTACAATAGCAGTTTCTCTCTTTATTAGGTTACTACAGCAACCCTTAAAGCACGAACAATAATATTACTTGGAGAAATAGAGGCTGAAAGAACGAGGAGCCCAGAAATTTTGGAGCCCCAAGATTGAAGCTTCAAACTTGAAAAAGAGATTTCTCAGTTCTGATGGTGACGAAGAAGAAGGTGTTGGTCACCGGCGCCTCTGGTTACTTAGGCGGAAGACTCTGCCACGCTCTGCTCAACAAGGGTTACCACGTCAGGGCCTTCGTCCGCCGGAGCAGTAACATATCCGGCTTACCTCTTCCATCCGGCGATGGAGCTTTAGAACTGGCATACGGCGATGTCACCGACTATTCATCGCTGCTGGATGCTTTTTCCGGTTGCGATGTTATCATCCACGCTGCAGCCCTCGTGGAGCCCTGGCTTCCAGACCCTACAAAATTCATCTCTGTTAGTTCAAACCCCCTTGAAGCTAACTCAATGGAAACTTGTAGCTGGTGATTTACGTTTATTTATTTTGGATTTCTTAGGTTAATGTTGGAGGGTTAAAGAATGTATTACAAGCATATAGAGAAATTGGAACTGTAGAGAAGATTGTTTACACATCCTCGTTTTTTGCACTGGGCTCAACTGATGGATATGTTGCAGATGAATCTCAGGTGCATTTGAATGTTCTGGACGATTTATCATTCCTTCAGTTCTTGGTTTTCTGCTTTGTTTTATTATCTGCTTTTGGATTTTGTAAAGAATAGATTCACTCGGGGAAGTTCTTTTGTACTGAATACGAGAAATCGAAGGTCATAGCTGATAAGATAGCTTTGGAGGCAGCGTCAGAGGGAGTCCCGATTGTACCGGTTTATCCAGGAGTTATATATGGACCTGGAAATCTTACTGCTGGAAATGTAGTTGCTCGTTTGGTAATTTGCTACTAGCCTACTACTTTGGTTTACAATTTAGCTGTTTCTTTTATGATACAGTACTTCCTTGTTGTTTTTGAATAGTTTGTTGCCAATCTTTAGTGATTTGAAGTTGGAAACTTTGTTGGTGGAAGGAATTTCTTGTTCTAAATATTGATATCTTGGTCACAATTTGTTAGAGGAAAAGTAAAAGGGTATCTTTAAGTGTGTTCATTTCTTTTATTATCTTTGTAGTGTGACCAGAAAGTGGGAGTTCTGCTCAATTATACATTGCTTTGGAGTGTTTGGGATATGACCCTTTTTGGAAAGAGATTTCTGCCATTCTCTGTCACTTTTTTGCTGTTAGTTTTAGTTCTGGTTAAACTGTGATTCTTGGCATCAGAATCTTAAACAATGTCTCTGAAAGTTTATCAGTCGGAAATTTTTGGGATTGCTATTTAAACTGTTTCTTTTTTTTTTTTTTTGGTTTAATGAGTTCAATGTCTGATAGACTCAATCTTCTGATTACTATTGTCAGATAATCGAACGCTTTAACTGGCGATTGCCGGGTTATATAGGCCAGGCGAAGGATAAGTTCTCTTTCAGTCATGTCGATGATGTAGTGGAAGGACATATTGCAGCGATGAACGATGGACAACCAGGCGAAAGGTATCTTCTTACAGGGGAGAATGCATCATTCAAGAACGTCTTTGATTTAGCTGCCACTATTACTCACACAAAGAAGCCTCAGTTTGGTATCCCATTATTCGCAATTGAAGTTTATGGCTGGCTCTCGGTCGCCTTCTCTAGATTAACCGGGACTCTTCCCCTAATCAGCCCTCCGGTATATATTCTCTTCTTGCTTTAATCTTTCTTATATTGTTCATTTGATCAGTGTTATGCATGGTTGTATCTTTGTTGGTTGATATGCTTCCTATGCAATTATCAGCCCCATTCTACAGTATCATTTGTGAGATTTTACTTCCAAATGAACATATGAGAATGAAATGTCTGCAACTCTCCAATGAAAATCACTCATCAGCTAGGTTCTTTGTTGCTGCTTTTCTCCCTAAACTCCTGACTAGTGTTTGTTTCTCAGCCTCTGCTTCTGTATCCGTCGTCCTAAGTACCTTTCAATGTCATGTAGAAAGCTTATCTATCGTATATGGGAGTCGCATCCGGCTACTTTCCGGGCCGATTCATTCTGCAATTTTGGATCTTATGTTGTATGCCATCATCATCTAATGATCTATTAATACTTCATTTTTGAGCAGACTGTGCATGTACTAAGGCATCAGTGGGCTTATTCTTGTGCAAAGGCCAAGGCAGAGCTTAATTATGAGCCCAGAAGCTTGGAAGAAGGTCTTACAGAAATGCTTCCATGGTTGAAGAAGTTGAACTTAATAAAGTACTAGAAAGACTATAATATGTAGTATTAACTCTTGTATACTAAGTCACATCTGATTGTTAAGTCTAAATGAAACACAGAGGCAGAGGAGATACTTTGTTTACTACTGGGGGCGCCTAAAGTTATTTCAAGCTGCCATTTCTCTCCTACAAAATATAGCTTCAGAATGAGTTTCTCTTTTCTGATTATGATTGGTTTCTTTGATCTTGATTTATAAGTTAGATGTGACTTTCAATTGAAGGAAGCTGAACTGCAATTCAGTTTGTCATTTGAAGTGTTGAAAGTTGCTAGCAGGAAGAAAACAGGGAACAATCCAGAATTCATGTGTTGTAGAGCAATTTGGGCTGGTTTTTGAACATTTTTGTGACTGAACCGAACAGTGTAAGAAGGCAGACCTTTAGACAACCAAACGCCGGGTGTTAGAATGATCTATTCATTCATTCCGCTAATCGACAACTAAATAATGGAGTCATTAAAGAAAGATAATCATTTAAGGCAACCAAATGTGGGGTATTAGAATGCTCCATTCCTTCATTCCGGGACCACATCTAAGAGCATTTTCAACTATATACTCTAATTTACTGTAAAATTTTACAGTATGGATTGAAAGAACTTTTGATGTTAAATTTGGGAGGAAAACTGGATTTTTCAGTATAGTTGGATATGCTCTGAGTTAGTTCCATATTCCAATGTCACTCAAGAAAGAGGAATTTCAAAATCCACTGTTACCATACATGGAACCATAGAATTAGCAGTTCAGTCAATCGACCGTTGGACTAGTAAAGAAATAACAAATATATATTTTATTTCGAAAAGGAATAGTAAAGAGTGTAGTACTTCTGTTGGTGGTGGTTAGCTTGTCTTTTCTTCTCAAACGGCTCGAAACCTCCTCCTAACCTAACCCGGAATCTCAACAGCTGCGAATTCTACCTCAAGAAGAGGCTCCCCTTCACCTTCTTCACTTGCTGCACTGCACATCAAGACTGTTGCTTTTTCCTGCTCTCAGTGAAGGAACAGAACAGGAAACATGGTGATGTCTAAGGCCAGGTATGAGGAAATGCGGCAGCAGAGGATGGAAGAGAACAAGAAGAAGCTTGAGCAACTCCATCTTCCACTCCTTTCTCAAGCCCTTCAGAAAGCCTCATCTCCCAAAACTTCTCCTGTCTGTACCCTTTGCTCTGCTATTCTTTTACTAGAATATGGACACACACACACACACAGAGATACTGGGATCACTCCTCAGAGAAGCTGACTTGTTTTTGTCTTGTAAATTTTTTCTTTTTCCCCTGCAAAACCAAAAGATGAAGCCGGGGAAACCTCGTACGCCCCGAACAGAGCTGGTCCCTGTGAGAAGATCAGGCCGTTTTGCAAACAAGCCAACTCCTGATTACAAAGAAGTATTGCCCTTTTGTGACTTTCTCCTGTTCTTGCTATTATTTCATCTATTACTGCAGCCGCTGCAATGCAACTCGTCCTAACTTTCATTTATTGCCATCAGGTTACCTTTTATGAGCGTGTGCAGCTGCCTAGAAGGTAAAAAGATTGATTTTTTAAGCAGGGTCTTTTGTTTTTTCATTCATTATAGTTGACTGTCTGAGATAAGCTTGAATCTCTTGTCCTTTTTGTCTATTTGTAGAATCGTGCATCCGAAAAGGAATTTATCGAACAGGGTGTATGCTTCTGACGAAGCAAGAGCTTGGGCCATAGAGGAAGCAGATAAACTGGAAGCGACTCTAGAAGGGGATCATCCCATCTTCGTAAAGCCAATGCTTCAGTCCCATGTAACTGGCGGTTTTTGGCTGGTAAAATCTTTATAGCCGATTAATGCTCTTTTGGTGGTCTAATTCTTGTTGTTGCGTCAATTGAATCTTGAAATGTAGCGTTGTAGCTGAATAACCTGTTTTGGCTTTCATTTTTGCTTTCCTTTGAAATATCCCAAAGAGTTCCTTTTGTCCATGATTGGGTTGATTTGTCTCTGAAAATGCTTAAAATTCTTTGAGAAATGATGTATGATGCAATGTATAATGGATGGCCCCTTCTTTCAGCTCCTTTTTGTTACCTTAAAGAATGTATGATCCGATATCAAATATGCGATAGCCATGGTATGCGTTAATTATACGCATGGGAGGATAGTCTCTGGGACTCCTGCATGAGTGATAACTTCACAAGGATTGTCTATTATGCAGGGCCTTCCATCTCACTTTTGCAAGAAACACCTCCCGAAAGGCGATGAAACTGTCACATTGGTGGATGAACAAGGCGATGAGTGGCCAACGATATATTTAGCACGTAAAGCAGGACTTAGTGGTGGATGGAAAAGATTCGCAGTCGATCATGACTTGGTTGATGGAGATGCATTGGTTTTCCAATTAACAAAGCGCACAGTATTCAAGGTACTGATTCATACCTGAGTTTACTCTCTTGCTTAATGAAGTTTTGAAAGAGCCAAGAGTCAATTGTGTGTGTAGTTACTGAACTTATCTGCATTTTCAGGTTTATATCATCAGGGAGAATGATTTTGGAAAAGAAAACATAGGGGAAGAAGAAGCTGGCTCTAAAACATGCTGACAAATTCAGGTATAGTGGATAACTAGCAGTTATTTCCCAGGAATATGTGGCGTTCCTTTATCTAATCCTCCCATTACGCATTAGAGAGTAGAGAGCTAAGAGATAGGATGACTTTTGTATGTTTGGGGCCAATCTTTTGGCATATATGTTTGCCCCAGACAAGCTATCAAAAATATTAAAAAAAAAAAAAAAAAGTGATTCCAAGTTTATTCGTGTTCTTCATTGTTGAGGTTTTCAGATTCTTGTCTGTTGTTTTCAGAAGGTATGTGGAAACGTCCATGATTTGATTCTCGATCCTTTGTTTTGACAATTCTTAGATTGTTCATGCGACTCCCATGAGGGGGAGGAACATGACTTGACACAGAATTGTCGAAAGTACCAGGATCATCCACCCCAACCATTATTCTGATAATGTGAGAGGATGGATCCTGGTTTAAAGCAAACAATAAAATGTGTTCAAAACCTTAAAATTGTTGTCACACATGTGGCACATTGTAAGTTAGTTGAAATGTTGCAGTTCAGACTAATTGAGTTGCTGATACGGCCGAAATTGACCATTGCTTTTCTTAATCGACAGACTGTTTTTGACAGCTACATTTGATATGGGCTAGCTGGACCCAAGAAGCCATGTAGTTAATCTGTCTTGAATCATACTCGTCTATTCAGGCGTTTTTGTTTGATGAGTTAAATGCCTCTTAGACGCAATCTTCTGGTTACTTGTTAGATAATCGAACGCTTTAGCTGGCAATTGCCAGGTTAATAGTTGAGGGGGGGGGGGGGGGGGGTTCTTTCAGTCATGTTGGGGATGTAGTGGAAGCAATGAATGATGGTGAACAAGGTGAAAATCTGCATCATTCAAGAATGTCTTTGACTTGGCTGCCACAAAGAAGCCTCAGTTCGGCATCATCCCAGTATTTGCTATTGAAGATTATGGTTGGCTCTTGATTGTCTTTTCTAGAACAATGGGGACTCTTCCTCTAATTAGCCCCATCCGGTAAATGAACTCTTCTTACTCAAGTTTTTCTTATATAGTTATCATTTTATCATAGCATTACTTATAATAAACTTTTTGTGCATGGCTGTAGATTTGTTTTGATATTTCTTTCTATATCGTTTTTAAGATTAAATAGTGTATAGTTGAGTCTAACTTCCAAGATGAACAAATGGTATGGAGTGCCTGTAAAATTGTCCAAGGAAAGGGTACTTAAAACCGGCTATGTTCTTTGTTACTTCCTTTCTCTTTAAAATCCTGCAAGTTCTGCAGATTCTGCACCTTTCAATATTCGAGTTGCATTGGCGCACCTTTCATGGTAGATTCATTCTTCTTTGTTTCAACCTTATGTTATGTTCATGTTAATAGCTTATATGCATCATCAGACCTTCTCTTTGGATTTGACCTATCTTATGATCTGCTGTTAATGCTCCATTTTTGAGCAGACTGTCATATGTTCTAAGACATCACTGGGGGCTTACTCTTGCGAAAAGGCCAAGGCAGAGCTGAAGTTGTTCTTACAGAACGTGATTCCTTGTTTGAAGAAGTAGAACGACTAGTAAAAAAGAATGGAGGGAGTATGTTTTAACACTTCTTTAGACATTTTCAATTTCTTTTTCTCAGCAAAACACAAATCAAGCATTGTTTCTTTACTCTTCAAATTCAATTTAAATATTCAATGGAATTAAGCAGACATGGAGAGTGCTGTTTTGGGAGTTGCGAAAAGGAATAAACAAAATTTTCTTGTAATAATAATAAACTAAGCAGCCTGCCCAGATTTTGAATTTAGGCGGGGTTTTGTGTTGCGACAGTGGACGACCAGTGAAGTCATTCGAGGTGACTGAGCTTTACTTCAAGAAACAAAAATCAAAACTTTTCTACTAACTCATAATCTTTCAAATAATCAAAGCTAACCCTGAAGAATTCCAAAATCCCTACTTGTATTAGTACTAACATAGGAAGGTAATCAAGGCAAGTGACCGTTTGAATCATCCCATTTTGAATTTTGAATAATATAATAAATTGGGAATACGAATACCAACGAGTTCTGCTGCTGGGTCGGCTTGTCTTACTTCTCGTCAGAACCAAAACAGCTGCTAATTCTTGCAGAAGAATCGATTCAGCGAAAAGAACCCTTCTTTTTCTTCGTCGTCACTTGCTGCAAAGTGGGCATTCTTGGCCGCCATCGGGATTAGTTGCTTTTTTCCTGCTTTCAGTTCCGGCTTTTATCAGTAAAGGAACAGGAAACATGGTGATGTCAAAGGCCAGGTACGAGGAAATGCGGCTACAGAGGATGGAAGAGAACAAGAAGAAGCTGGAACAACTCCATCTTCCACTCCTCTCGCAAGCCCTCAAGAAATCAGCCTCTTCTCCCAAAACTTCTCCTGTATGTACCTTTGTAAACCTACTTCATTTCACTAGTATATGGACACACGCACAACACACAAACTGGGATGCTGACTTGTTTTTATCTCGGTAATTTTTCTTTTTCCCCCCGGCCAAAACCAAAGATGAAGCCGGCGAAACCTCGTACAACCCGAACTGAGCTGGTCCCTGTGAGAAGATCAGGCCGTTTTGCAAACAAGCCAACTCCTGATTACAAAGAAGTATTGCCCATTTGTGAATTCCTCTTTTTTTTTTTTTTTTTGCTTCCTGAGGTTGGTGCATTTATGCCACTCGTTCTAAATTCCATTTATTGCCAACAGGTTACCTTTTTTGAAGGTGAGAAGCTGCCCAGAAGGTAAAAAGATTGTTCCTTTATGCGCCCGCCCTTTTCTGTATTTTCATTCTTTATGTGTATATGTTGCCTGATTGAGAATTGGTCGAATCTCAATTTTTGTCTGTGTGCAGAATTGTGTATTCGAGAAGGGATTTATCGGGCAGGGTTTATGCCTCTCATGAAGCAAGAGCTTGGGCCATTGAGGAAGCAGAGAAACTGGAAGCAACTCTAGAAGGAGATTATCCCACCTTCGTAAAGCCAATGCTTCAGTCCCATGTAACTGGTGGTTTTTGGCTGGTAAAGCTCTTGTACACACTTGATGCTTTTGTTAATGGCGGATCTTTGTATCAATACTAGAAGAACATCCATTACTTCTAACACTTCTGCAGCCTATTCCATACAAGTTGTTTCTCCATTAATTCTTAAAAGAGGAATGCAGTCCACCACTCAGTTTAAATTTTTCTGATTATGCTATTCTGCTAAACTTAAAATTTCCCCTTATTTAGATTCTGAGCTCTCATCCGGTTTCCTTTTGCTTGAAACTCAAAATAGTAGCCAATCTATCTGTTTTCCCAAAATTGACAGCAAGCAGCCTATGATGGACCGGCTTTTCAATTGTTGAAGATCTTTATTGCTGCTATCCAATGAATGTATCTACCAATGTTTAAACTATTTGAATGAGAGTCTGCTTTCTGCAGAGTCTCTCCAGCTTTTTTTTTTTTTTTTCTGTCTAAACAGTATGTGATTTCAATGTGAAGATGGAAAAAGGCATGTTAAGATAATACAAACATGACTATCTTTCTAGGAGGTAAGTCTGTCACCTGCCCTGAATGAGAACTTAAGGATTGTCCAAAATGCAGGGCCTTCCATCCCACTTTTGCAAGGAGCACCTCCCAAAGCGCGACGACGCTGTGACGTTGGTGGATGAACAAGGTGAGGAGTGGCCAACAATATATTTGGCCAACAAAACAGGACTCAGTGGTGGATGGAGAAAATTCTCACTTGATCATGACTTGGTGGATGGAGATGCATTGGTTTTCCAACTAACTCAGCCCACTGTTTTTAAGGTCAGTCTTGATTCCCTACCCAAGTTACTCTTGCTGATGAAGTTTTGAATGAACTGAGAGAAGAGTTGATTGTCTGAGCACATTACATTACTTCTGCATTTTTCAGGTTTATATCATCAGGGAGAATGATTTTGGGAAATAAAACATAGGGAAGAAGCTGTCTTATGTTTTTGCCAAACCATGCTGACAAAATTAAGGTATAGTTTGATTGCTAGCATGAATTCTACTAGAATATGTGGCACTGTTTATCTGATTCTCCCGTTATGCAGCAGTAGAATATAGAGAGTTAAATAGGATGAGTTTTGTATGTTTGGGGCTGCATATTTGTTTGTGCCCCAAAAACTATCAAAACTAACAAAAAACAATCATTACAAAGTTGTTTAGTGTTCTTTCTAGTTTAGGTTTTTCAGATTCTTTTCTGTTGTTTCCCCTTTTATCACTGGTTTTCAAACAAGATATGTTTTTCCAATCAAAACCTAGCTGCTTGTCCTGTGTTGCTGTTTCTAAGCAATCACAATCCTCTTCCAAAGTGCACACCGAACTTGATAACTTTGCGTCGAGTCATATTATATCTTTCCTGAGGTGGGTAAAAGAAGAAATAAAATTTGAGACAGAGTTGTCGAAACAGGCAGCGAGAAATACCAGGATTATGGATCCAGGTTTGGAGCAAACTAGAACATGACTTCAAACCTTCAAAATGGTGACACGCATGACAAAGTTGTAAGTTAGTTGACAAACACATGTTCCAAATTCAGATTTTCAGACTAGTTTGAGTTGGCTGATATGCCAGAAATTGACCATTGCTGCTTCCTTAACCAATTTCTTGATGTGTTTTTTAAGACAGGCTGTTTTTGACAGTTACACTTGCCATAGCTGAGCTGGACCCAACAAAGTAATAACAACCTAGTTCCAACTCAATCTTGATTCACTGTCTAAGTTCAACACTCCTAGGATATTTTCTCACTGTAATTTAAGGTATATTCTTATTATTAAATTTAAAAAATAAGTGATAATAGTTCAGTAATTTTTAAAATTAAATTAAAGAATTCTTATTTTCAATTACTTATTTTAATAATAGAGATACACTATGAAGTAATACAATATAATTTGCCAAGAGAATACCTCTCTTGAACATTTGAATTCGAAAATTTTAAAGAAAATTCAATAAAATAATAAATTATTCTTTTTTCAAAGAAAATTTATACCTTATCATATTTTTTCTTTAACAATAGTTTGAAATGAATTATGTTAATTTTTTTTTATCTCATATATAATAATAATATATAACTTCATAAGATGTTTATTATTCTCATGTTTTACATATAATTTTTAAATTTTAATTATAAATTACTAAAAAATTATGCATAATCGTATTAATAATTTGAATATAAGAAGTATATATTATAATTTATTACCATAAATATTTTTTGTGGGAGCCCAGGCACAGTATACTTGCTCGTACCACTCCAATTATTTTCATGTGCACTTCTTTCTTATCAACTATCGTAACTACTCCTACCAATCCCCGCCGGTAATTTGGGCAGACAAAATTATATTTTTGTCCAAATTTCCATTGGTCTGCAGCAACTTCAACTCAAAAATAAACCTTTTTTTTTTTTTTTTAAATGTTAGAAAGAAGCCCACATCATCATCATCACCACCTCCTAATCTAAATTTTGGTGTTGTTTTAAATTTGTTATATGGATTTAAAAAATCAATTTATTTTATAATTTTAATGAATATATTAAATAAAAATTAACTTGATGTAATTTTCAACTATCTCTAATTTACTGCTCAATAAATTAAAAATAAAAAATTTTAATTTATTATGATTTGTCTCGCGATGATAACATCTGTTGGGAGGAAAGATGTTCTAAGAGTTGGTGAGTCGACACCTAAAATGTGACCTTGAGTAGGATATACTAGGCTTGGCGTATTTTAGATATGTCGTTATGAATTAGTTAGAGGTTGAGCTCCTTATTTGTTTTTAAATTAATAAATTATGAGTTTAATCTATCAACTTGATAGAATAAGTTTTTTTCATAATTACTTATTCACAAATTTTATAAGAAACTAATAACTTTTATTTTCCATTTCATAGAAAAAATTTTTCAATTTGGTTAACGCTATTTCCTCCTCGGGTGATCGTAAATTTATTTATTTAATTAAAATAATTAAAAATTTGGACGGAATTAGTTATGATTAATTAGAGACAGAAAGTCAAAAATTAAAAATATGACAACTTTTTAACGTGAATGGACTGTCAAGAATCGTACATTGGACTGTCCTATAGGAGAAAAAATAAATAATCGTGTATAATCATTTTTACAATTTAATAATCCCAATCCAAATATGATTTTATGGCATCCTGGATAACCGGCTGAGCCTCTAAATCCAAATTAGTTAAATTTCTTATCTGTCTCTAATGAATGTACATTGGATAAGTGTCTAATGAGCTTCACCCTACTTTCAGGCCTTCCTCTCTGACCACTTCCCTACCCTCCAACCATTCCCAATCAAAAGATTTGATTTTTGTAAAATAATAGATTATTTCAGGTAAAATTACCACGCGAAATTAACTTAGGGTAAAAATATTCGTATAAGATGAATTTACACATATTAACTTTTTAATGTAATGAGGAATGCTAATAAATAACTCCATCTTCATTATTTGCTCGCTCCTTCTCTATTCTTGACGTTCACTGTGACATTTTGCTGCAAAAATTATTTTTAAGTTAAAAATAAGATGAATTTGCATAAGTTAATTTTTTTTTAACGTAACAAGAATGCTAAGAGAGGCTTTATTATTTGCTCGAGAACTCCATCTTCGCTCCTTCGATTGAATTTGGTTACCACGTACAAATAATAGGTTAGTCGTTATGTTACACACTATGTGAAATTTCTTGTAACATCTGTACAATGTAAGTTTAATAGTTCATATTTCATGTCTTATTCCATACTGAACGAGTTGTGTTGACTTATTTTGATAATACATACTTATAATAAATTAACTCATGATGTTGCGCACTATGCGAAATTCTTAGTAACACCTGCTCAAGTTCAATTTAATAAGTCATATTTTACGTTACATTTAATATTCGGCGATATCCAATACATTTGATACTCTATGATATTCAATAATTTTTTTTTAGTCTAGTTCACGCCACGTGAGCTCAAAGTCGATGAATGATGCCCTAATTTCCAAATTGATGGTGGCGGATTCGATGAAAGTTAGAAAGGTGAGGAGTTTCTAAGGCAAATTGGCCGACTAAAGTCGGCTAAATTAGGAGGAACAAGGACCCTACCTCCTACATGGGAAATGGTCACATGTCCAAACAAAATAACCATAGCCCAATAAAAAACCTTCAATAAAGTCCATACAAATTACACTAACCTCCTAATTAGGCCATTTTTTTAAAAATAAATAAATAATCTTATATTTGATGGATCCCTTTAACAAACACAATTTAGGATAAGATCTTTGTTTCATTGTATATTCTTTCTACAATATTATTTGCGCTAAATTATGGCACAAAAGTCCTCCTTAATTTGCAATTATCGTACAAAACTTTGGCCAATGAGACCTTGCCTTTTCCAAAATTTTTTATTTTTTATTGAACGTGTCCAACCTAATTTTATTTTAATTTTGATTTTGTATTTTAAGTTGTGTACTATATAAATAAATAAAATTACTAATTTCGAAACAAATGATTTTATGTTTAACTCTAGTGATGGACAATAGATAAGAATAAGGTAGGAGTTCGGTAATTCCTTTGACCGGTTAATTTTTTTTTTTTTATAAAATCTTAATAAATAACAATACGCATGTCTTTTATTACGATATTTCTTTTTATCGAACCCTACTTTAATTATTTTTTATGCACATGCCACTTCCTTCATTTCTTTGTTAGAATTATAATTGAATTAAAATTGCATAAAAATTTTCTATATTTTATTTCTTTCTTTCATTTTTTGACATTTAATAATCAATTTCCATGCCCATGATCATTACTAGTAAAAAAAAATTTATTAAACAAGACTTTTTTTAGTAAGACAGAAGACATATTTAAATAAAATTTATATATAAAGACTAATTTATAATAATTAATATATCTATCTATTTTGTAGATAATTCAGAAAAAAAATAAAACTCATAAAATTATATAAAATTTAACTTAGGAAAATAAAACCATAGCAACCACGATTTCTCCCTCCACTCCCAAACTCAACTTTTAAAAATTTGTTCTTCATTTTCGTTTTTCTATTTAGTTTCGTCATCTAAAGGGGATTATCTCCGATTTTTATTTTCTTCTGTCGTTAATAGATGACCTATTAAAGGGTAGAGTGTCTTTTTCCTTCAGTAGATTCATATCTACTGGTAGTGTCTGACCGCGACTTCATTGACAATGTTCGTTGTTATGACGACAGTTTGATGGTGAAGTTTGTTGGATTGGAAGTAGCGCCGTTAATGATGTTCGCTGATTTAGTCCAAAAGAATTAAGTCATCATATATCTATTTATTAGATGATTTGGAATTTTTATCTGATAATTAGTGATGTATCATTGTTCGGATTAAAATTTCGATAGGAGATATATCCACCGCTTAATAGGATAAATCTATATAGGTTTATGTGTAGTACACATAATGTGTGTTTGTTTGGTTGTATTTTGTGTAGTTAATAGTTGCTGTATTTTATTTCAATATATATATATGTATATATAATTTAACTTTTTCTTTTTGAGGAGTATAAAATTTAACTTATCCAATTACTACGTAGTAATTATTTAATACCCACCGGAAGATCTGAACACAAGCTGGCTACCATTCACAAACATCAAACAAACAAGAAAAGAGATAAAATCGTAGTGTATTGGAAGCAAAAATAATACCAAAAAAATCTCGTAGTTTACATACAATCACACACCATTAAACGATAAATTCAATAAACAAGATTTTTTTAGTAGGACAGATGTAATGTTTAAACAAAATTTCTATATAAAGACTAATTTACAATAATGAAGCTTCAAAAAAAAAATTATAATAATAAAAAAGTATATCTATTTTAGTAATTATTTAGTACTAAAATAAGTATTTCATAAAAATTCGAACACCATTTATAAAGATCAAACAAACAAGAAAAAAAAATAAAATCGTGTTGTATATGAAGGCAAAAATAATATCGAAAAGAATTCCCTAATTTATACAAAAGTTCAGTAAATAAGATTTTTTTAATAAAGCAGAAGAAATATTTAAATAAAATTTCTATATATTGAACCCAAAAAAAAGAAAAATAAAATTTCTATATAAAAATCTCTCTTTTTGTAGATAATTCAGAGAAAAAATTAAATATAGTAAAATCATATAAATTTTAATTTATGAAATTAATACGTAATTATTTAGTACCAAAATATTTCAACTAAAAATCCGAACACAATCCCACCACTTCATAAATATCAAACAAACAAGGAAAAAATAAAATCAAGCTGTATCTGGAAGAAAAAATAATACCCGAAAACCCCCTTAATTTACACGCACTAACACACGCAGCAAAACAAAAAAAAAAACCTCCAATTTTTTCTTCCTTCTCTCTCTCAGGCTTGAAACAGTTGTATTATGCATATACAAATGAATTCATCATATTCTTCATTTTCTGCAGAGTGCCCAATCATAGCGATCCGACTTTTCCGATGACCCAATGTTTTCGCCATTTCTCTATCCTCCGATACCGCCACCACCGTCACCAAACTCAGTATCAGTATGCGTTTTCCGTCGTCCTTTTTCTAAAACGCGTTATCTTTATCTTTGTTTGTTTGTTTGTTTAATGAATAGTCAGAAACATGTTTGATTCGATTCACATTGTTGAATAATCGAATGTCTTTAAGCCGCCGTTAATTGCTTAAGCGTTTTTTTTTTAAAACAATTTTAGCTGTGGATTTTTTTTTTTTAATAAATTTATTATTTATTTGTTTGAAGATCTTAATTGTAATTCATGACATGAGATTTGGTTGTTCTGTTCAAGATTATGTGCGTTTAATTGCTTTGATTTTTTTTAATTTTTTTTTTTTTTTTTTTATTTCGAAGTTTTGATCTTGGAATGTTTTGATCTTGTTTAATGTAGGATTTCGCTGATTGAATTACGAGACTTCAACAGCAAAAGATTTGGTTGTGAGACATAGAAGACAGATTGGATTTGTTTATTTTTATTTTTCTCCCCCATCTGAGTTCTTTTTAAGGGGACCGAAGAATGTTGTCAAAAGGTGAACATCATCAAACGGTCCCATTATCAGTGTTGTTGAAGCGTGAATTGGCGAGTGAGAAGATCGAAAAGCCAGAGCTAGCTCATGGTCAGGCAAGTCAGAGTAAGAAAGGAGAGGACTTTACACTGCTCAAGACCGAATGCCAGCGTGTTTTGGGTGATGGAGTCACCACTTATTCTGTTTTTGGGGTAATTTTCATGTCCTTTAGTTAGTTTGTTGTTATGGAGGATTCAGTATTTGAATACACAATATATAGTCCTTTCTTTTCTGTATTGAAATACTTGAAGTATTGATTGATCCCTGACCATTGCATGAGCTAGTTTGCCTATTTGCTTTGCAGGTTAGACTCGTCAATTTACCTTTTAGATAATTGTATGCTAGATGACTTTCTTTTGGTCAAACTGAAAGAGGGCAATTAGATTGTTTTTTCTTTCCCTTCAAATGCAATGTCCTTCCAGTTAGGAGACAGTGGTTATTTTTAATCATTGGATGAACATATTTTTTATCCGACTTTTAGTGTCAATTGAAGTGAATGGTTAACAGTCTGGAAATATTGTTAGTAGTTCTCCAATGAGGTTTTGGTCCAGATATGCCAGGATTGATGTGAACTGTAACTCTAGGCTTCTGTGCCAGAAGGGTTCTGCCTAAAAATACATATTTCAATTTTTGAAGGGGATCAAAATTTCTTCTAGCCTTCTAGCATTCACATTAATGGGGTCAAATTTGAACTAGTATTATTCTTTTTAAAAATGTCTTATGTGTAGTCCTAAGTTTTTACATCTTTCTTTAATCGGGTATTTGTCTTGCAGCTATTTGATGGACATAATGGATCTGCAGCTGCCATATATTCAAAGGAGAACCTTTTAAACAATGTTTTGGGTGCTATTCCTTCAGACCTCAACAGAGATGAGTGGGTTGCAGCATTACCAAGAGCATTAGTTGCAGGATTTGTTAAAACTGATAAGGATTTCCAAGAAAGAGGTAGTTTACCTTATTCCTTAGAGTAAGGAGATGGATAGTTGTTACACTATATAAATGGCCAGATTCTGAAATGTGACATCACTACTATTGAAATTTAAAATTGTAAGGATAGTATCTGTGATCCTTTGCTTTTTGGGTGCTTGCTTACTATTATCATGCTAATGTGTAGACAGCCTAATCAATTTGCAATGCTTGGTTGCTAGTTTTATTATTTTTCTTTCATTGATATTGTTATATAATATTTTATGCAATTCTCATTTTAGTTATTTGAGGTAGTCTCAATCCGAGATTAAGTTTACATTGTACTGGAGAATTTATATAAGGATTTTGGTCCTTCAATCTTGTTTTGCATTGAGAAGGAAATTGTCCATGTTTTCTATTGTTTGGCTTCTAAATCTGCTTGGAGAAAGTGACTCTTCAAAGGCTGTTGCAAATTCTGATTTTTTTTTTTTTTTTTTTTTTTTCAAGTTTTGAAAGTTTGGAAACTGTTGGCACTAGTATATTAAGGTTTACTGGCCTTTTTTGGGATAGAAACAGAGCACCTCATTTGCTTGATGGTGTTATATAGCTGCTCTACTGCATATATGAAGGATGTCAAATATAGCATGTGCAATTGTACATTCATCTGCTTTCTCTTTGACACCCAGTACAGATAAACCTACGAGTTGTGTTTGATGCATGTTTCTAATTATTTATAATGTATATGTCAGCCCAAACCTCCGGAACAACTGTCACCTTTGTAATAATTGAAGGATGGGTTGTAACTGTTGCATCGGTTGGTGATTCTCGTTGCGTACTTGAATCAGCTGAAGGGGGAATACACTATCTGTCGGCAGATCATAGGCTTGATACCAATGAGGAAGAGTGAGTTAAATTTGTGAATTGCATGCATAAATTAGAATCTTTTGTTTCTTATGTTTTGAAATTTTATTGCATATTAAACAGGAGGGAACGTATCACCTCCAGTGGCGGTGAGGTTGGGCGGCTTAATACCGGTGGTGGGACAGAGGTACTTGTGTCTTCTAGGAACTATTGTATTTCAAGTTTAATCAAATTTTGTGATAATGGAAGTTTTGACATATATATTCAGCCTAACTAGATTTTACTTGATTGTGATTCTGGCAATTATGAGATTGGGAAAGATTCACTGTAATCAGTAGCATGTTGACAGAAGCATGTCAGGCTCGAGCTTGGCTTATTGTCTTAACGAGCCGGCTCGAGCTTGGGTCAAGCTTTGACCAATTGTTTCTTTTACATATTTTGTGGACCCATCTACAAGGCTGATTTTTTATGTTTGCCAATTTTACTGTAGATTGGTCCTTTAAGATGTTGGCCTGGTGGTTTATGCCTCTCCCGATCCATTGGGGATATGGATGTTGGAGAATTCATAGTTCCTGTCCCCTATGTGAAGCAAGTAAAGGTTTGTATTCTCTTGTGATTATATATTGCACCAATTTTCCTTTCTTTATTCCTGAACAAGAACTCCTGCTGTCAGAACCATTATCTTTCATATCAAAGCTATTCTGAGAGATGAATCATTATGTTCGATTCAGTAGCTGATGTCTTTGAGTTGGATGAGATTTGTCTTGGCACCATATCATTTTAAAGATAGCTTATGAAAAATGCATCAGAGCGTTGCTTTTGTTCATTATGGCAGGAAATATAGTTGTTTGAATTTTATTGCCCAAACCATATGAGGATATAAGCTATGTTTTGCGCTAATGGAACAAATTTGTTTTTGATTATTGTTCCATGAAGTTGTAGGCTTGTTGTATTCTTCTTTTTTTAGGTTGGCCAACATTTGTTCATCAAATAAAGATAGGGATGCAGTTGTAACTCTGCTTAATGGTAATTTCTACTGTTGTCTCATGGTCAGGTCAATTATTTGGTGGCTAGTAAAAAGAGTTACTTTTTGGGCTAAATTATTTAAATGTCTTGTTTGATTGTGTTATGAATCTTATGAATTATTAGAGAATATCTCTGTTAGTAGATAAGTACTGTTGTAATTGTGTTTATTTGTGATATGCAGTTGGCATCAGCTGGTGGGAGACTCATCCTTTCAAGTGATGGTGTTTGGGATGCAGTGTCTGCAGAAGTGGCCTTTGACTGTTGTCGTGGAATGCCAGCAGATGCGGCAGCCTCACAAATTGTCAAAGTAAGCTCATCGATGGTTTTAATTTGTTTAGTTGTTATTTAGTTAGTTTTTTTGCGATTATTTGTTTAATCTGTCCATTTGCTTCTCTTTTTAGGAGGCTTTACAAGTCAAAGGACTTCGAGATGACACAACCTGTATTGTTGTTGACATAACACCAGCAGAGAAGCCAATCCCTCCCCTGCCTCCACCTAAGAAGCACGGCAAAGGAGTCATCTTCAAAGCTATGTTTCGCAAGAAAACATCAGAATCTTCTTCTCATGCTGAGAAAGAAATTAGTGAACCAGAAGTTGTTGAGGAACTATTTGAGGAAGGTTCTGCTTTACTTGCAGAAAGGTTTGAACTGCTCCGAAACTGTTTCTTGCTTGTTCAATGGATGTTTGCTGTCTTGTATAAGGATGTTAAATTGTTGTATTTTTTGTCACTCTCCCCCAATTTTATACTTGTTGCTCAGGCACATATAACAGCTGATCTGTATTTATCACTTTGCTTTCCTTGCATTGATACAGATTGGATTCAAAGTATCCAGTGTGCAATATGTTTAAGTTGTTCATGTGCGCGGTGTGCCAAGTAGAAATAAAACCCGGAGAAGGTATTTCAGTACATGCAGGGTCAAAGGACACAAAAAAGTTACGGCCTTGGGATGGTCCTTTCCTCTGTCCAAGCTGCCAAGAGAAAAAAGAAGCCATGGAGGGAAAAAGACCTTGTGGAGGTACGATGCTTTTTACATTTATACGCCACAAGAACTTCATATATGATCTAAATTGCCAAGAGAGTGATCATTTTTTTTTTACTTGTTCCAGATGGAAGGTACAGTAGCGGGAGTGACTAATCAGCCCCCTCGTGTTACATGTCTATTAGTTCATCACTAACAATTTATCGGCGAGTTGATCATAATTTGGAGGCCAACATCTCTGCTGGATGTTTTCTCAAGCCCCTCCCCCATTAAAATGGCGCGAGCATTTGGATCCTTTGTGATATAGCTAGGATGGAGAGGATCTGTTTCTGTCGGTCGCGCCTGTGAGTTGAACACTGTTAGGTTAGCTTCATCTTTCTAACCATGATATACACATGGAGTTTGCCTTCCTCTCCTCCTCCTCCTCCCTTTGAAGATGTGTAAGGCGATCGTAATTTGCGAAGCTCATGCAAGATTGATTGGAGGTAAATTATTCATTGATCAACTTTTTGTTCTTTCTTTCCATAATAGAGCTGAAGAACAGGAGAGAAAGAGCCGTATATGTCTTATACAGAGTTGCTGTAGAATCCTTAGATTATAATTTTTTCATTTAATATTTATTTTCGCCTCTTCTGTAACAATCATTTGTTCATTCCTTCTGAAGAAAGATAATACTACTAAAACCCAGATTTCGTTTTCCCTGTTCTTCCTCTTGGTGGGTTTATGTTAGAGGTGCACTTAAGGTCCTTGTCTTAAGCTTTTTAGACGTAATCTGTCATTAATTAACCTTAATTAAGTATTCCTCAGTGAGACTTCTCTCACTACTGGCAATTGGTGATTTTGACTCCAAGAAAATAATATCTCGTGAGAATATCACATTTTATTGATT
Source organism: Knoxia roxburghii (assembly GCA_030378225.1). Classification (NCBI taxonomy): domain Eukaryota; kingdom Viridiplantae; phylum Streptophyta; class Magnoliopsida; order Gentianales; family Rubiaceae; genus Knoxia; species Knoxia roxburghii. The sequence continues at coordinate 42,621,464 of CM059418.1, forward strand.
TTTGGCGTGTTTGTTTGGGTGCTTTCTCCAAATATGAATAAACCCTTGTTACACGTATCTAGTTCAATTTCCAATCAAATCTTGAATGGTTACTTCACTAAGTTTGTGTTCATTGCATATAGGCAGCCTTCTGAACTTCTAGTACAAGAGATAATCCTCCTGTTTTCTGTCTAGTTATATGGGGGCAGCCATCAACAAAACTCGAGGCTGGTTTTTAGATATGCAAAAGCCAATCTGAGGTTAAGATTTGAGTGGAAGAGAAGTGTTTGTTTGACTAAAACTGGCAAAAGTTTCATTAAACACCAGCAAACACTGATTTTGAATGTGTAAATACAATTTACTATTTTGAATGCGTAAATACAATTTACCATCTTTGTCATGGATCGGGGAAGCGATTTAAGGGGGGAAAAGAACATGATCTGCAAAGCCCTTTTGACTGATTTGTTTTATAGATGAGTGGAATGTGGGGGAAAAAAAAAGAAAAGGAGAGATGAGGGAAAGAAAGATGCAAAAAGGGTGATTGACAAATGGTCATAAGAACAAAAGACTTCACTATCAGCCCAGCAAAGATCCTTGGTGGGAATTGGAAAAGAAAAAAAAACTCTTCTTTTTTCCTCTCTTTTATATATTTTGGGTTTGCTGCTTTTGCCAATAGCCACTCGAAATCTTTTGTTCTTTTTCTATAAAGACAGAAGTGGTCATAGGAAGACAAGCCAGCAAGCAACGTGATGTAAGACAAAAACTTTGCAATCTTTCCCCTTCTTCTTCTTCCCATTTCCCCCTCCTTTTCCTCCCGAGTTCTTTCTTTCTTATCTCTCTTATTTACAGGTGACACTACACAGTGATGAGGGAAGCGTCAGTCTTCCAAAACGACTGAAATCTTTTTTAGTAGGGTGATTTCGGTCGATATTCACCTTCCATATTACTAAAATTTCATCCATCGAAAATTTAAAATTTGTATTCGTCCCTGCTGGTTTATTTTTTTAGATTTAATTTATTTTTTTTTTTTTTGGGATGAGTGGTTTAAGTGGAGAAGATGAGTCTGTCCACCCAAAATAATGCCTCTATGATTGAGATGTTGACCTTTACTTAGCAAACAAAATACCCTTCTTCTTGTGTTATTTGCACTTATTTTGCTAACATGTACTCTCCCTATGGACCAATCCATACACGTGTGTTCGGTCCTACTGCTTTTTATTTTCATGTATCTTTTACCAAACTTTTATGCTATAACGTTCCTTCCAGGACTTCCTACTTCCATCTTCTTGCTTTCCCAACCAGTTTCCTGGTTTTCTTGTTGCTTGCCAGGCCCTGATTTTTTTAATCACCGTTACAACAACAACACACTCCATTTATCTAGTAGGCAATATCAAATATTTTAAGACATGTTCATAATCTGACTTCTCTCTGTAACAAATTAAGGACTCAATCGTGCGAATATAAAAATTATAAGATTTCTAATTCTCGTAAAAAATGAATACTTAATTTTAAGTGAGTATACAAAATCTCATACTTGATCTCATAAATACATATAAAATTTTACAGAAAGTTTCATTCAATAAAAGTTATATGTATAGTTTGGAGGGAGATCTTTCATATATCTTGAAATTCACCCGACATAATCAAGATTATGTAAAAGTTAGGGTTTAATATATTAAAATAATGCCTCTTTTGGCATTCTAATGACGGGCCAAAACACTTTGTTCATAATATTTGCGGGTAATGAGAAGGGGCGATGAACCATCTTTATTTTAAGGTGTTTTGGCTCATATTTCTTTATTAATTCGATAAATTTATGACTATATGAAGAAGAGAAGTAAAATTGTAAAGATTACAAACTTTTATTGACTGTCGTACTATGAATATAACTTATTCATTACGTGAATGAAAAGAATCCTAAGACCAAAGGAACAACACTCTCCAATAGGATTACATGAAAGAAATATCTATTCTTTTTCAAGCATTAATTACAGCAACACTTGAAGAAAACAGGGGCTTAAGCTTCAAAGTCTATTCATGTTATTGTGTCATTGTGATGGAAGTCAAGCTTGGTGGGGGCTAATGGCTCCTTGGCGACAAACCATCATTTGCATTTATTAAAAATTATACATCAAATATTTATATAAGGAAGCCATTAATAATGCAAAAATATCAGACACATATCCTTCTTCTACAATGACTGACTCCTAATTCATACTTCTGTCACCTATTTTCATGATTTAACCTCAATGTCATCCATCATGATATCAGATTTTCCCATAACCATATGTTAAAAGGGCTGGAGAAGAACTCAGTCTCCTCGTAGCATCCACTACTAGAGAAAATTGTTCGAGGGATATTACATTTTTCAATCCTGTTTATACTTACAAAGTCAATGAAAACCTGTTTTTTTGGGATGAGAGTTGCATATTTCAAAAACTCTATTTTGAACCTAAAGTCAAATGATATGGTGAGTTTTTTAATAGAGTTACCACAACTAAAAAAGGAACCCAACAGGGATGGAAACAGATTTTAAATTTTCAAGGACAAAATTGCAGCAGCATGGAGGATGGACATCGACCGGAATTCAGTGAAAATAATTTATTAAAGAAAATTCTTGTCGTTTCAGAGGCTCTCGTGACCATGTAGTGCCACCCCTGATCCGATCCGAACTGGATTCCTATATTTGCTAGATGGGCTAAAACATAAAACATGGAAAAGGGAAAAGGAAAAACTGAGAACATTTGCAGATTCAGAGGGTATTCCTTCTTGAATGTGGTAATAAGAAGCAGATATAATATGTACTCCTCCAGTACCAGTACTAGTAGTAGTAGTATTTGAGAATGACCACTCCTCGTACGTCGTACCAGTTAATCTAATCTAAGCTACATATCTAGGAATTACTTTAAAAATATATAATATATGCTGCAGTATATGTAGCAGTAAAAGAGTAAACAAGAATATGCTTTGCCCAGTTCTGCATTCCTATGATCCTATCTATCCACCAGATTTTGGCTTATACAAACGTGTATTTTTTAATTTCTTTTTTTCATGGGACCCTACTCTTTTCCAAATTGTACAAAAATTCATCTCATCATCTACCTTATTAGGCCTTTAGCCACCACATATGCATCATTTTTGTTCTTGTTCTTGTGTGTATAATTGAAGAGAATGAGTCTCGTTCGGTTATATAATAATAGTTTTATTTGTTGAATTAAGACATTTCCCGTAAACAAGAATCCGACATCACAGTAGTACTATATTGATGCACAGAACAGCAGTTTAGAAGACACAGCTCAAAACACTACTCTTTCCTCTTCCTTCTTTTCCCACTCTTCTTCCTCTATCCCTCTCCACTACTTTCTGATATCCTTATCTATCCCAGTTTTATCTCATTCATATATATACAAGAAAACATTCTAGCCAGGGCCAAACCCAAGTCATTTTGAAGGGGGTTTTGAACTTTTGATCCCTGTGCCACTGCTCACGAGCTCTGATTCGGTTCACCACCTGGGCTGGATCGATCCCTTTTGAGGGTTTCTTGGTTTTTTTATGGAAGTTATGGATTACCAGCAGCATCAGAAGAAGAGGGACAAAGAAGAAGATGACGATGATGAGAAGAAGCTGAAAATGGAGCAACAAACAAAACTGCAGCAGCCACAATCCATGAATTCTGCAGCTTCTCCAACTTCATCTCCTTCTCATGAATTTTCTTTTACTATTTCTCTTCAGCCATCGTCTTTAGCCACCACAAGTACGGCTTCCAAAGCAAAAACCACAGCCAACTATAATGTCCCTGATAAATCAAAGTCTTCTCCGGCTTCATTCGCCCTGGATTTGTCTCCAGCTGATGAGATATTCTTCCATGGCCACTTGCTTCCTCTCCATCTTCTATCCCACCTCCCTGTTTCTCCCCGCTCCTCCACAAATTCCCTGGACAGCTTCACACTCCCGATAAAAGATTTATACGATCAGGATCAGAACTCCGGCCAGGGTGTCACTAACACAATTTCCAGCGAGAAAATTCATCAAGATCATCACATCCAAATCCAAAACAGCGACCACTACGAATCAAAAGGAGGAAGACCAACCAAGTCAAAGTCTTTTTCGCTATTCGGGTTGTCCTCAAAATGGAGAAAAGATCAGAATAATGTTGTTGTTGAAAAGGAAGAGAAAGAGAGACAAAAGAGGAAACTAAAGTTCGATAACGTGAGCCATGTTTTAAAAAGGTATATGAGGATGGTTAGGCCGCTTTTGTCGTTTGGAAATTCAAGTACTAGAAGAGGAAATCATGTCCAGTTTCACCGGCAGGCGTTTTCGTATTCTGGGAATTTGAGTTTGAGGCGGAAGCCGGAGCTTATAGGAAGAAGAGGCGAGTTCTCGGCGCCGGCATCAATGAGGACATCTCCGACGAATAGTGGGCTTTTAGTGGCTACCGGAACTCTCTCACCTTCTTGTTCCACTAGTGATAGCACCATGGAAGAGTTGCAAGCTGCAATTCAGGCAGCAATTGCTCATTGCAAAAACTCCATTGCCATGGAAGAGAAAATCAAATGCCAGGAATAATAGGTTTGATGTACTAATTAATTTAAAGCTGTGTAGCCCTTTTTCTTTTTTTGTATAATTATAAATCATTTGGAACAGCCATATATATAGGAGGATCGACGCCATTAGTGTATGTTTCTTCAAGAAAGAAGCTGGTTCGACAAGTTTGGAAATAGTAAATTGGTAAAAATTCCTGAGTTTCCATCCAATTATAAGTTCATCAGGGCCATCATCATTGAAAGAATCATTTGAACATAATAATCATCAAGAAGATGACGTAATGAGATTAATGATTCTCTTTTGTTTAATCTAAACAGGATGTTCTTTCTTCTACCTTCCAGGTACGACAATCTAAAGAGAATTATGAGTTGGTACATTAAAAAAAAAAAAAAAAAAAACTCAAAATTAATGGAAGAAGAAAGAAAGTGGTATATAGGAGAAGACAAAGGAGACCCTTTTCACAGCCAGCCCGATCTACCCTCTTGCTCAATGTACTGTCTGCATCCAATTGTGACTACCCACTCGTGAAGCTTATTATTGTAGCTCTACAGGGACCATTTCTATATACATATATAAAACTACAACCCCATCATGCCTAGTTATAATGGAATGCAAATATAAATTAAACTATGCATATATATATATATATTATATATGTCCACAGAAGAAGAATCCTACTATCTTTCAGAGTCATATTTGTTATTATACGAGTGAAATTTATAGCGGGAAAACGGTGAATTGAAGGAAACTCTTTATGCATTGTTATTTGTGTAGAATATAGTAAGTATCGCTTAGCAAATTATCTTTTTAAGCATGTGTGACATAAAAGAGAGCTTTGCCCTACTAATGAATGTATGTAGACTCCACGTCCTCCAAAGGCAGTTGTTCCTTAGGCCAGACGGAGAGCTGCACTGTTCACTGATAAGGAAGATAGATTTTCAGTGGAAATTTACGATGCGATACTCAAGTATGATCCGGAGAAATAATGCTAAGTACTATGGATAGAAAGCAAAAACAAAAGGCCCGTCGTGGTATATTATGTGCAGAAGTTTCGACATTAACTATTATATAAACACAAAATAGTCTATGTAAACCATCAGCATCTAAGTCAGTAAAATCTAAGCGAGTTTTGAAACGAGAAGAGAAATGATTCATTGAGAAAGACTTGGCACACATGGTTGTTCATTCATCTAGTGTATGTTATCCGATAATCTAGTTGAAGCACTCATTTGTTGCACGTCATCTAATAACCTTCTTAGAGTATCATACAATAGTGTATTTGGAATTTTAACTTTATTCTTCTAGTGCTAGTTATACTATTAAAAGTAATAAAAAACATGAAACAAACTAATAAAGTCACGATTGAATGCATAAAGTCCAAGTAACTAAATCGAAACAAATATTATTTTAATGTAAGGGAAGAAGGGTTGCTTTCAATGTGTGCATGCACAAAACGCAAAATCTTTAGTTTGAATATTCAATTACAGAATGGCTTGGCCAAACAAGGAACCGTGAGGACAGTGGAGAACAATGGTGACAAGTCCTACCTGGGCTGGTGGGTGGTTGTCAAATTTTAACCAAGTTGCATATATGGGATTATTTATTTATTTATTTTTATGGACAAAGAGCTAGCATGACTATTACATAGAAATGAGATTTGGGCAAAATAAATAGTTAACTAAGAAAGATTTGATTCGCGCGTTATGTTCAATTTTTTAGATCAAGTCACTTATATACTTAACCAGCTTATTTCGTCAGTTGTTTGAATGAAAATTTAAATTTAAATTTTTGAATTAAAAAGTAAAATATTAATCACACAATTCTTATAGAATTGTATTCTATAAGAGTTTGACGAGTATGTTTCAATTTAGTATTGGTATTTTTTATTAAAAATTAATAATTTTTTAGTTCGAGTCACATTAAAATATATATATATATATTATTAGTATTCCATAGGAGTTTGGGAGAAAAGGTAATGGGCTGCAACTAGGGTACAATTTGAGGGTGGGGTCCTTGAGTCTTGTTGATGAGTTGATAGATATGGAATTTTTTCTAGGGTGAAAAGTACCAAGTACAACCCATTAATGATTGAGGACACAACCAACAATGCATGTGGTACTACTTCTACTTATTCTTCCTTACCCATGGTGTGGTACTTACATTCCATGCCCTGCCCATTGCCCCAACTACCTGCCTACTCAAATCATTTCATTTCTTTACATTTTAATTATTGAGTTTAGGGCATCATCATCCTTTTCTTGATGCTCATCATCACAATTATCATTTCTAATGATTGTATGAGCTTATTTCTCTATTTTCATTTTATTATTAAGTTAATATAAAAAAAAAATCCTCAACTTTACTTATAAATCAAATTTCCTTATAAATTTTCAAAAAATATCAAAAATCGTCTTCTACTGACCAAACTTGAGAAAATAACTAAAAGTCATTAGTTATTTCGAAGAGAATTTAAGTCAGGACTGGCCCATAAGGTAAGGCAGTAGGGGCGATCGTCCAGGGCCCAACAATTTTAGGGACTCATACTTATTTTTTTATAGATAATATTAATATTAATAATATATAATTTTAAAAAATTATATAAAATATGGCCCTTTTATTGTATAAATTTTTAAAATAAAAACAAAAGAAAACTTAGTCAAATTAAGAATTGGAAGGACGGTGACGAATTTTATGAGTTTTAATGGGATTTGAATGGAATGTTAGAAAAATTGAAAAGACGATCAAATTTGAATTGGATTCGAATGTGTATAGAAAATTTTTGAGTTTTTTCATTCATAATTTTAATTCAACAACAATCATATTTTTTTAAATTTTGATTCTTATAAATAGTCATTGAACCAATTTTAATCCTATCAACTATTTTTTAATTCTCAAAATTTTTTCAAATTCATTCTCTTAATCTATTAATTACTATGATTCTTGGGAATCTGACCCTTTCGTTTCGAATAATAAAAGGCTCACGTTATTATTTTGCCCTAGAGCCTTCAAAATCATTAGAACGACCTGATTTGATTTATAAGTAAATTTCAAGGGAAGTTTTTAGGATTGTGTAGTTAGTATCTAAAACATATCAAAACATACTTTTATAATTTTGAAATATATTTTTATAGTTTAAGACAATTCTTTAATATTTTTAAAGTAATATAATAATAAAATACAAATTATACATTTCAAACTGCAATGGATGCACGCCCTAGGCTTTAGATTTATTAGTGGGCTCGAGGAGAAATTTTCTTAAAATTCACTCCCATCTCCAAAGACCCATAAAAATTAGAGACAATCCCCTGTGGATAGTATGATCAAACGGGCCGCCCCTGCCACTCTAAGGCCCAAAAATAGAAAAATAAAAAATTCGAAACGCTTTACTGCTTACCCCCCATTTATTAAATGTTATCCACTTTTTTTTGGTTGATTTTATTCTTTGTATTCTTCTAACAATAAACATGTATATTAAAAGTTGAGGGAAAAATCAACTGAAACTACTGGTAGGTGAATGAAATTTGGGTCCGCATGCGGGTTTACCATTTAGATGTTCTCGTGTATTTTCTCGATGTTCAAGTTTATATTAATTATTTACAAAATTATAAAAAAATGACAAAATATATTGTACAATTAAGAGTATGTACTTTTAGTAGTGTTGACCTAACAAAAATAATTCATTTAATATATTCCCTCTTTGAATTTATCTCACTTCCTCTTTAATTAATGCTCTCCTATCATTTGTCGGAAAGATATATTACATTGTGTTTCTGATTCTACCAATATAAAAGAAAATAAATGTAACCAATGTTAAACTAATTTTTTTCCTTTTCTGGGCCGAGGGTCCATTTGGAAACAACATTCCCACGGTTGTCCAAATACTGTGGGCTTTAAGCCTTTTAACATTTTTTAATACTAATAAGGTTGCATCTAAACTAGGCCTAATGTGAAACGTTATTCGTAAATTCAAACATAATAGATATTTATATCATCACACTATTATATAGGTGATTTATTAGAAGGGCGACATCTGAGCCAAATAAATTTTATTCATAAATCTAATTATAATAAAACTGAAGCGGTTGAAATATGGGTGATGAATATGTTTTTGGGCCTCTCTAAAACTGAAGCGGAAAGGGCAGCGGTGCTTCTGTCCTCACTCTGGTTTGGTTGGATACACTTGGCTGCATGTTCGCCCAACAGTCATTGAGGGGATTTTTATTTTCTTTGACGGAACGATATCCCAACAAAAGCAAGGTGCGGCGGCAGGTATATGCATTAATAGTGGCTTGGGTTCTTTTGCTCATGGGTTTGGCAAGTTTTATACTGGAATTTTAGATTCAGAAATTGCTGAGGCATTAACTTTGCGTGAGACTTTGTTGTTGTGCAAAAGATTGAATATAATCACTTTCTCCCTTTTAGGTGATTCATCCGAGATCATTCTCGCAGCCAAGAGTATTGAAGGCTCTCACACTTGTCTTCCTATTATAGAAGATTGTAGGAATCTTATGACTCATGGTCATTCTGCTAATTTGTATTGGATTTCTAGATCCTAAAATATTTTTGCTCATGGGATTGCGAGTTTCGTTAAGTGTAATGTCGCTGTTGAACATTACTGACCTTGTGTGCCAGATATCTTGAGTCATTTGTTCTTAGACACTTTCCTAGTGAATCAATTTAAGAACACTATTTTTCCTCAAAAAAAAATTATAATAAATATTTATGTCACATTTTTTTTTTTTGAAATAATATTTATGTCACACTATACATTATTATATAAATAAATTGAGTTATTACATTTATTTATTCTTAAATTCGGAGGGTTTCAGATAAAAAAGGGCCAACCTTAACAATAAAATTCAGACCAAAACCGCAATATACTAGCAGATTCCTGACGATAAGTTCATGTCGGCCCCCAAAATTAAAACCCATCCGGATCACGTTGACCCGTCTCATTCATTCAAGTCAAACTCAACCCGACGTGTCCCTTCATTAAATTTCTATACATTGGGGTTATCAAATCTTTATCCCAGGCCCAGCCCATCCTTCAAGTTTATATCCTTATATTATTTTATTTCTTCCTCTTTCCATCTTTCCTATAATTTTTTTACAAAACATTTCACTATTAAATAAAGAATATATGAAAGAGATTCGATTTTTAAAGATTAAAGAGACTCAAAAATATTTCAAAATAATATAAAACTATGAGCTTCTTCAGAAAATGACTGTTTTTTGAAACATTTTTAATAATATATAACAGAATCCTGGAGCTCCATAGTGGAGACGCCCCAAGAATAATTGCAAGTTTATTCCGCAAAATTCTTTTAATTATTGACCTTTCGTTCTAAAAGAGCCCATTTGGGAGTACTCTTATTAAGCTTTTCTTTCTGTAGAAGTAAAAATCAAGTAGTACAATATTTACACGTCTTAGAAGATCGTTAGTTGTATGGACAAGATGAATTGGTTACGTTTGATTGGAATGTTTTACTACTTATAATAATTTTGGTGAGTGGCACATTCCAATTTTGTTAGAGAGAATATACTTTCCATATACTCGCCAACCGTTCTTCCTCTCTCGGCTCACTCTTGGCAGTTTGTTGCGGTTGGAGTTCTTAATTTTGTAAGCGTTTCTTGCTTCTCAATTTGAATCTTGCCAAGATTTATGAGCTGGGTTCGATCCCTTTTAAGGACGATCGTCTTTGATTACACTAGTTTTAGATTGGAATCATTTGGGATTTGGCGCACTTGTGAGAATTCGTCATGAAACGTGTGTATTGGTAGTTGCTTGAATTCGAGAACCCTCTCTCCATCAGGAAAGGTTACGTCTTTCTTTAAATTCTCTTGATTTTCTTTGAGGAATTCAAATTTCAGCTCGAATTCTAGTTTTATATGAATCCCCTTTACCTGGGTATTTTCTGGTTAGATTTCTTAGTCCTGGAAAGGGAGGAAAAGATAGATATTATGATGATCGTTTTGGGTTGAGTAAATTTAAGGTATTTGATTGCAGATTATATAATGAAATGTTGTCTGTGAGATGACAGATTTTTGTGTTTGTGGGTTTGGGGATTAGAATTTGCATTTCTGATGTTTTGCTGATGTCTAGCTGATTGGTAGAGTCAGCAAATTTACCAATCAGCAAATTCAGAATTTGGAGAAGATGAAGGCTGTAGGAAGAATAGGAAGCTATATAAGCAGAAGTGTTTATACTGTGTCTGGGCCATTTCATCCATTTGGTGGGGCAGTAGATATCATTGTGGTGAAACAGCAAGATGGGAGCTTTAAATCATCACCTTGGTATGTTAGGTTTGGCAAGTTTCAGGGGGTTCTAAAGTCAACTGAGAAAGTGGTTAGAGTAAGTGTCAATGGGGTTGAAGCTGATTTTAACATGTATTTGGATAATAAAGGAGAGGCTTTCTTTCTCAAAGAGGTGGATTTTGAAGAGGTGGGAACTTTGTGTTCGCCTCCGTCTTCAGGTGAAGATACTAATGCACAATGCCATAGCAGAAGGCCACCGAAATCAAGAAGTTGCAGTTATGATGCAAATGATGCGACGTCTCTTGGCCAGATTGATCTAAGCAACAGGAAAAAAGTACTAGCAAGAACGAATTCTAAGCAAGCTCGGATCCTGGGGCTTGTTTTTGGTAGGAAGTCGACGAAGGAAAGTGTGTCAGTGGAAGAGGATAAGAGTGGTATTATTAGGTCGGAGTCATTACAAAGAGCTGAGATTGCAGCTGATCTTTTGGAGGTTAAATGGTGCACCAATCTTGACTCCCCTAGGAGCAAGAAAGAAAGTCTTTCCCGACTATGTTCTCAACAAAAAAGGGACTCTAATGATGTTGTGGATTTGATGGTTAAGGATGAGCACAGAGATAACATGGTAGATGATTCAGTTAATGACATCCTGAGTGGAGGATCTGAACAAGTTTATGTTGAAACTGTGGAGACGACTGGTTTGTTATGCCAGGTTAACTCCCTAGCTGAAAATGGTTTGTTAAGAAAGGAACCTTCAAGCATTGGAGAGCTTATAGAAAATGAAAATGCTCCAATGTTTCCCCTTGACGAAGATATTTCTGAAAATGCGATAATCTCTTCAAATTCATTGGAAAATGGTTTTGTAACCGAAACTTATTCAGAAACAGTTACTCTCGAACCTGTATATGGTTGTGGTCAAACCATCGAGTCTCGGAGCATTGTGACAATCTCTACAATTAGCAACACAACTTGTCAAACTCCTGGGGAGCAGACTGGCAGCGAAGAAGATAAACAAAGAGAGTATGAGTCTGCTATGAAGGGTGCTGGCGGTTCTATTCAGCTAGACATTTTAACATCTGAAATTTCAGAACAGGAACAATTGCTCTTTGGGGACCTTGATGATTTCAAATTTAGTGAAGTCAGAAAGACAGAAGAGCCTGTTTCTCCTGAGTATGATGTAAACGAAGCTGACCTCCAACTTTCAGGAATAGAAGCTGAAACAGACTACAGAGGGACGTTAAAATCAGTATCAAGCCATATTGACATTCTTGCTACTACTGGAGCACAATCTGAGGCTTCCTTTAGAATGGCAAGATCTTTACCCAATATGTCTGCAAATAATTATAGTTTGAGTGGAAGTGATCCTGAACCAGTGAGTGAAATAGCTGTGGATTCTAAAGCCACAGCTGAAAATGGATTAACTAATCCAGCCATTGGTACGTTACAATTTCTATTATGACTTCACTTTATTTCTGGTCGTTAGCTGCTTACTGTCCCTTAAAACTGTTCCGATATTCATCAGGTTTGACTTACATTATTTAGATACTATGTTAAGTTGTCTTCTGTTTCTGATTCTTCTTGATACAGTTGATCATAATAGTAGTTATTTTAAATATTTTCTAGTTTGACTGAGTTGTTTCACACGAGGAAGTTTGATCAAATTCTTTTTAAGGCATGCTTCTGTTGCAACTATCCATCCTATATGGGATGACTGAAGTTCAGAGGGTGGTTTTTTTAATTTTTAGGCATTAAGTAGGGTGAGATATTCCCTGTTTATTTATGTTTCTGATGAAAATTTGGATGGTTTAGGCACTGCAACTAGCAATATTGGTAATGAAGCTGAAAACGATTTATCAACATTGAGGATGAACAAGACAACGACTAGGTCCATCACCCCAACATCTGAACAGCTAGCATCTCTGAATCTTAAAGAAGGGTTGAATTCAATAGTATTCACATTCTCAACTCCAATGCTGGGGAAGCAACAGGTGATTACATTTTTCAAGAATATTATTATTTTCTAAAAGCTTTCACTGTCCCACATGTGTATACATATGTTGTATTGGCTGTATCCAACACTTCATTTCTCTTGGTATAAAGTGTTTACCTAATTCGTGGATACTGATTTACTGCATATTATATCCAGGTTGATGCCCGAATTTTTTTGTGGAAGTGGGACGCTCGGATTGTGATATCTGATGTAGATGGGACAATTACTAGGTAAGCTTTTTTTGTAAAAATTGGTCTTTTTCCTTTGAAGTTTTAGTAACAAGACGAAAAGTCACTTAGAACTGTACTGTGAAAGTTAACTAGAAGTTCACGGATGACAATCAATTGGGTTAAGATGATGGTTTGTGGTTCAACCTTCAACTATGATTCAACTATAGTTAGTTTTATGACCTTAGTTTAGCTGCTGAAAGAATACCTTTTCGTATTACATTTGTAGATATACCAAAATTACGTGAATTGATGTGTAAGTTAGATTACGTGAATTGATGTGTAAGTTAGATTAGGTATCATGTGATTTTGAATGCAGCAATCAAAGCAAATGTCAGTTATCTCTAGGCTGGTCTAATTTATTTGTGCTATTCAAATATGCAGGTCTGACCTTCTGGGGCAGTTTATGCCTTTGGTTGGAGTTGATTGGTCACAAACTGGTGTTACGCATCTATTTACGGCTATCAAGGTCTGCTATTCTGCCTCTTATACCACTAAAAACAGAAAATGAAATACTAAAACAACAACTAAATATGTTAGACTAAAAACAGAAAATGAAATACTAAAACCAACATTGGAGTTTCTGCCCATGTTCCAGTGGCTCATATGTTGGTATCGAATGTTTAATTGCTGCAGGAGAATGGCTATCAATTGCTTTTTCTGAGTGCACGTTCAATATCTCAGGCGTACCATACAAGACAATTCTTATGTAATCTTAAGCAGGTGAAGTTTTTACAAATTTTTTAATTTTCTTGAGGAGTCCATTGAGAAAGGGTTGCAGAATACAATTATAACAAAGAGTTTTTACAATGTTTTCACTTTCTCATTCATTTGTTTACAGGACGGAAAAATCTTGCCTGAGGGACCTGTTGTGATATCCCCAGATGGTCTTTTTCCTTCCCTCTATCGCGAAGGTCCCTTCTTTAGATCTTGATCTTCCTTGATACAACCATGACTCGTCTAACGAACAATGAAATAATGCTAAAAGCTTTCTTGCTTCAATTCTGTTAAAATGTGTACACAACTTGGTGTTGATTAAATATTTTTTCAAGATCAAGTCCAATAGACAATGGCTGTGTGCGTAGGTTTGAATGTCGGTTGGCTGTGTGAGTAGGTTTGAATGTCGGTTGGCTGTGTGAGTAGGTTTGAATGTCGGTTGGGTTTCGTATATGTTAAAGGCTAACAGATAATTGCTTAATGTTAACGCTAACTTTATAGATGGTTGTGCATCCCGCAATCTTATCTTCGATGTCTGATAGAGATTTGCTATGATTTACCGTTTTGCAGTTGTGAGGAGAGCACCACATGAATTTAAAATTGCTTGCTTGGAGGTTCGTAGCTCTAACTTTTACTATATTTTCTTTCATCTATGAATACTTACTACAATTGAGAGTCCTAATCTTAGGTTTCTTTTGTAGATTTTTTAATATAGAGCATCTTTCAACTGTTAACATGTCATCATGAACACTAAATACGCTCAACTGAATACAGTGGTGATAAGAAATTCGAAAGACCCCATTTGCTTTTGTTTAGATGTAATAAACTCTGAAAGCAAGCAGAGTTCAATGTACAGTTCTTGACTTAAACTTTATCTCCAAAACAAAAAAGATGTCGTCCATTTGAATATGTTTCTCCAGTGCACTCTAGAGGCTACTCGTTCCATTGACTCAGCCATGAAGAAGTTAAAATACTTTGGAGTTTTATTTAATTTTACAAAATTTTTCCTAGATTCTGAAAGCGCACATTCAAATCAGTGAATTTGATTCTGAATTTTTTTCTGCATGAAAATGAAATTATGTAAAACTTCACCCTTAGTGGAGTTTTGGTTGAGTTATTTATTCTGATAGGGATAGATATTAATGCATTTGTTTTTGTGTTAACCATAGGATATCAAAGCATTGTTTCCTGCAGACAGAAGTCCGTTCTATGCTGGTTTTGGAAACAGAGACACTGATGAGATTAGCTACCTTAAAGTTGGTATTCCAAGAGGAAAAATCTTTATCATTAATCCTAAGGTATAAGCTTGGAAACTGACTGAAACATGGAAAATGTCAATTACTACAACCTCTATGCATTTTTCATCATTCTATTTTGTCTACAGGGTGAAATCGTTGTAAATCGGCGTGTTGACACAAAGACATATACTTCTCTTCATACTCTTGTGCACGACATGTTTCCACCCATGTCTTCATATGAAGAACAGGTATAGAATGCTTAGAATACTAGTGCGAAAGCGCTTCCAAGTTTCTTATTTCTTAGTTCTTTGTGGGATGCAAGCTTGTCTTGTAACATGATCCATGAAATTTTGATGCAAGTATATATCTTCGAGGGGCGAGTCCTTTCGATGCTGACATTCTTTTCCTCAATTTCAGGAGGACTATAATTCATGGAATTTCTGGAAACTTCCACCTCCTGAAATTTGAAGACTAACAAGAGCATACCTCCTATATACTCTTTTCTGAACTGTGGATAAAAGCAATTACTGCTTCTCTTGGTTGTAAATATCAGGTAGGTCAGTTCATCAACTTTCACTTTCAGTTTTCAGCAACTTCCATTGCCAAAAACTGAAAGAAAGATACATTTTTTCCTTCAAAATGATCCAAGAAGAAAGATACACATAAAACCCTGCGACGAAAATCGCCTGTGCAGCGTTCTCCCTTCGAATTGCTTACTGTTTTCCCCTCTTTTCTTGCCGGTTTGCCACCCTTTTGCACCTTCAGGGGTGATGTATTTGGCATAAACACCCCTAATTAATCACCATGGCCAAACTCTGGAATGTTGGATTGTACCTGAATGCAGGTGTATCATCAACAACAGAGGAATGCTTCCCTTTATAGGCCAAGAAGCAGTATTGAAGGTCCCTCCCAACCCTTTGGAATGAAGCATCTTCCATTGGACAGTTTTGGCTTTGAATGAATTAAGAATGAGAAGGAGAACATTGTGATAATTTTAATGTAAATCCTACATAATGTAAATCATAGAGCAGGTTTTTTCCTTTTGGATTTTGGACCCCTTTTATTGGTATTTTTATTACATAATAGGTGGTCAAAGAAAAAAAGGGGTCTCTTTTTTTTTTTTTTTTTTTTTTTTTAAATCTTTTGCATTTTCAATTACAATGGAAATATTGTTAAAAAAAAATGAAAATATTTTCCAATTTCTTTTGGATATTGGAAGAAAATTATTTCACTTTAATTTTTAGCTATTAAAATAATATCATTAGAGTAATGTTAGAGATAATTAGATGTTATAGCTCTACAATAATCATAGTTTATCAATAAGAATATCAATAAAAGAAAATTTTATTCAAAGGTTAAAAGAAAGAGCTTTTACAAGGAAAAGAATTTACAATCCTAATTCTTGTAGAAATGACCGTAAATTCTATTTCAAAAATAAAAATTGCTAAAAACAAACTCTTTGTCCTGTAACAAAGAAAAATGGCCAAAATATTTAAAAAAAAAGAAAAAAAACCAAAATTTTAATGTTTTAGTGATATAGTCACCCATATGACAAGGGTTTGCAGAAAAAATAATAAATTATTCACGACATTCATCCAAATTTTATATATCAAATTTCACCCACACTCCTAAAAACAACTATCTTTCATATTTTTGGAGATATTGGATGACGAGACATAACATCACGAGTGCAAAATACTCCTAGTTTTTATACCTTTTATACTTAAATTTGTTTATAAACAAATAAGTAGTATTAAATTTGAAATAAATGATATTAAACTAATCGTTAATATATTTTTTCCTTAAATTAATGACTCTTATTAGTGACTGTACAATAACAAACTTAGCTAATACAATATAGGTTTAAACAAAATAGATCTTTAACATCTCCAATTATACACAATTTGGTAAAAAAGATTATTAAAAACACATACATATTCCAAATAAAGAGGTTACATCCAAATCCAAGCCAAAAAGAGAAGCCCACAAAAGAAAAAAAAAAAAAAAATTTCCCTTACGAGAAATCAAGCAAGAACAACTTATCCTTGATGAAGAACAAATTAATCAGGAGGATAAGCTTAGTTAATCATTGGTAATTAGTAAATTGATTACTCTTCTAATAGGTAACGATTCTGACCCCAAGATGTTTGAGTGCGAAGTCTTTAAGGTTGCTGATTTCGTTGTCTTCTATGTATCCGTCGCCGTCCTTGTCCGCAAACTTCAGCCCGTCCCTACATTTGCGGCCGGTAAACCAGCCTCCGGTAGCCCGGAGCGCCTCCCGGAGCTCTTCTTCACTTATCCTTCCATCTTTGTCGGTGTCGAACTTCTTCAGCCATTTCTTGAACTCATCGGGCCTCATTTGAATCTTGCCATCGTTGGATAGAGTCCACTTGCTGTTTGTAAGAACCATAATACTAATATTATATAGTACTAATCAAAAAACCAGATCGATTGGTCGCTACTTAATTAGTTTTAGCGACGATTAATAAACTTCCACTGTCGCCAAGAACACTGCAAATGCTCTTGTATTTATAGAGCCTTTGTATTAATCGTCTCTATCATGGTATTGGGCCCATTTTTTCCCATCATTTTCTGGATATTTCGATGGAAAAAAAAGGAAAATTAGTTTTTATAATATGATTTAGTGTTAAATTTAGTTACAAACGTTTGGTAATCGATAAATTTAGTCATAAATTTTGCTATTCACAACGCATTTAATTATAATAATATTTTTTTAAGATACTTAACAGTTATATTGTAATTCTGTTTATATTTATATCGTGAGTTCAGAAATTATAAAGATTTTTTTTTTTAATTTTTTTTTAAAAGACCGTTTAGGACTACATTTCATCTTTGATTTCTTTATAGCTGCCCTAAAACAAATATTGCATGAAATTGAGGGACTGATGAAATGATTTACTATTTTAGTTGATATGTTATAGGTATGAATTTATGTTGAGGGACCGGAATATGCAATTTTCAACTAAAAAGAATGCGAAATTGGAAGATGAATCTTCACTTTGTTTGAGAATAAGAATCAACGTAGAGGTGGCCTAATAGTTGTAAAACAAGAAGGGACTCAATTATTGTCCTTAGGGTATAAATATGCTTTGGTTGGGTCAATTAAACAATTAATTAGAGGAAGGAGAAGGGAGTATAGTGGTAATTAAAGAATGGATGGGTTTTATGCCAAATAAATTACTACTATATTCTTTGTTATTGCTATTTTTACGAGTTAGAGTTGAAGAATCACTTGCCTTTTCATTAATTTATAATAAAAGATATTCTAAAAATTTTACATAAATTAAAAAACTCTTAAACTAACCCTTTAAAATTATTTAATCCACATAGTTATAACTAAAACTCCACATACCTCAAATTTTATCATTGTTTCTTTAGAATTTATATTTACAGCCTCCTATTTTCCTATTCTTCACCTCTTCTTTTTAAAATTTTCCATAACTTCTATCCAAATTTCTTTAGAAGAAATGAGAAATGTAAAGGAGTTTAGGTAGAAGTTAAGACAATTTTAAAAAGAAAAGGGTGATGAATAAGAAAATTGGGGCGTAATTAATAACTCCCTTATTTCTTTCTTAATAGATGTAATCAAAGGATAAAAGTTAAAAAATAGTTAAAATACTTCTTAAAATTGTATAACATGTTTTATTTTGGACCTAAAACAAATTTATTTAGAAGTGGGGGAGGATATTGCTATATACAGAGTGGGGATAATATTCTCTCAATTGGGACTAAATTTTATATAATATTGCACAAATGGTACGTTTGTAAATTTGTACTTTGACTGTCCACTTAATTTGTAGTACACCCTCGTGAATCATGAGAGGATACTTTTGGGGAACAAAATATGATGGGAAATTGAAGAGAACCAGATACCCATCAATACTTTCTCTCTCTTTTTTTTTTTTTTTTTTTTTTTCAAATTTTGAATTGTGTAGCTTATAAATTAATATTACTGAATTAATAAATTTATTTTTTAAGGAAATATATATTTCAATATATTATTAATACAAATATAGTTTTGCTCTTTAGATCGGTAGGATTTAACTTTATAATAATTAACATAATGAGTAAAATGAATTTATTTTAAAAGTTTAATAGGTAATTTATTCAAGAAAGTAGTTGAGAGATCAAAAGTGATTCACAAAGTAATTCGATAACCATTGAAATAATTTCTAAAAACAAATTTTTGTCTGCTAACTTCGTATTTGTTAATGCCCAAAAATATTTTTAATATATGTTTTTTTTTCCTAATTTATTATCATTTAGTGACGAGTAGCAACTTATTCAAAATCATTTCACATTCAAGATTTTTCTAAAATTATTTTTTAATATAATAATAATCGTTTAATTCTGATATGACAATTTAATATAATTTTTTGATTAGTTGAGCTCTTTATTTGTTGAATGCAAAATTTTTCATGAGATAATGAAGTTATTTTTTTTTTATTAAAGAAAAAAAGTATTCAAAGGGTATATACCTCTTGCATTAAATTTATACCCAAAAAAATGAAGAAAAGAATTTCAAATTTCAAAAGTTGGGATTATTGCCTAGTGGGTTGGAGATAGGAAGTTCTTATTCGGATGCACTATGCTTTCATGCTTTTTCGCATTGAGCTTAATTCGGCATATCGGCAATTTATATATTACTAGTAGTAAAATATAATTGTAATTCTATTAGTTTTTTATTATTTTTTTTAGTTTAGTGAGTCATAACGATGATTGTTAATTTTTGAATTGTAACAAGATCCACGCACGTGTTCATTTTGTTGGTGCTGTACGCGGGTTTAAATTATCAACTAATTTGTTTCTATTGCACTACTCTAATTTCTTTTCTCTTTTTTTTTTTATAATTTTCTAATTTTTTAATTAATCATCCTATTTTTCATTTTTTTGTCTTCAATTTTTATTTTAACAATAAATTTTATTTATTTATTTCAAAATAAAAAAATTAAAAATTTTAAAATTTTTTAATATTATTTAATTAAATTAAAATATGAGATTATATCAAATTTGTAATGTTATTATTATTATTTTTTTGTTTGAATTACTCGTGTACACTGTTACAATAATCAGGCAACCACACACAGTTAGGAAAACATTAAACATGGTCCAAAAACCCCAGAAACCCTTGAGATTATTCAAGATCCATGAAATTACAAATCGAAATTAGCTCATAATTAATGATTATGAATTTGAGTGATGATCAGTAGGTAACGATCCTGACGCCAAGATGCTTGAGTGCGAACTCTTTAAGGTTGTTGATTTCGTCATCGTCGATGTATCCGCTGCCGTCTTTGTCCGCCATCTTCAGCCCATCCTTGCATTTTCTAGTCGTAAACCACCCTCCCATAGCCCGGATGGCCTCCCGGAGTTCTTCCCGGCTGATTCTCCCGTCCTTGTCCTCGTCAAACTTCTTAAGCCATTTCTTGAACTCTTCCGGTCTCATTTGAACTTTGCCGTCGCTGGAAATTGTCCGATTGCTGTCCAGAAGGATCGGCATGATTCTTTCTTACCCCAAGAATTACTATACGAATATACCCCCTCGATATAATTTTACTGCTTTGATCTGATCGATCACCGCACACACTGCTGCTCTGCCATGAACATGGCAGAATGCTCCTGTATTTATAGGAGCTTAATGTTACGCTAGCTAGATTATTGTGTATGCTATTACAATAAGTGTAAGTTTACGTGTATTTTGCATGAGATCGCTATTGCATTAAGAAAAGGAAGAAAAAATTTCTAACACAACATAAACACATGCAAGAGAATATGTATCTTTCAATTCAAAAGAAGGTGAAGTGAAATGGAAGGTACACTTTGGTTTGGGAATAAGAATCTATAAAAAAGAATGGTCTAAAACTTGTCACCCACACAAGATGATGAAAGACTATAATTCCTTGCCCTGACCATTGATTATGGGACTATTAATTTGTGACCATTGATTGAGGCAAATGGGCATATAACGAGAAAATAATGGAGCTGATTTCTTTGTGTTTATACCACTATTAATGATACTCATCTTTACAAATTATCTCTAATTTTATACTCGTAGCTTTGGCATCTCACTTTTGATTAAACATGTCACCCCAATCAGTGACCGAATCAAAAAAATTTTAATGAAAGGCTGATTTTGGAGAAGACAAAAATTTGAGTAGAAAGGAAGAAGGTTTGCTGGGAAAGAAATGAAGAAGGAAGCAGGCTGAAGAAGGCTGTTGTTGTTGGATTTTTCGGCTGTAGAAAGAGCAACTGTATTAATTTTTTTAATATTTATTAAAACGATGTCGTTTGTAGTATTTTTTAAAAAATTAACAAAGCCAAGTGATGGAGCGGCCATGAAGCACTCCTCCTAGTAGTGGAACCACTAACGGGAACATCTACTAAGCGTTTTTTTACGACATATGGATGTTTCAACACCTCTAAATCCTTAGGTGGTTTCATTCTTGACCCCAACAAAGAGAAATTGTAAACACCCCACTTTTTTTTTTTTTTTTAAATAAACTTTGAATAGAATAATACAAAAACTTGAATTACTTTTAAAATTTAACATTATTTATAATAATAATAATTATTATTATTTTGGCTGTTTAGTCTGGCCCTTTTCATTCCTTACAAGTTGATTGGTACGATGTGTATTCATATATTATTGATAATCTTCTTTTCTTTTAGTACATGGAATGGGAATGTATACAAATCCATACTCATCAATAATAAGGTAGTATTATAGAGAAAGCCATAAATTATTACAATTACATAGACACCCCCTATAACTACCATGAACTAGGGATATATATCCATCAGAGAAGATAAAATCACCCCAGGTAGTATTTTTTTCCCAAAATCATTTATCTAAAATATTGAACGCATAATTTATCTTACGTTGTATATTCAGCGCATTTTCTGACGAACAGTGTAGCCACATCTCATGGCATAGCTGATGAGATCGGTGAGTTCTTGTTGACTGATAAGCCCATCGCCATCGGCATCGGCATGGGAGAGGGCTCGAGAAGCTCTCCAACCAGGTAAGATTGCTCCTAGGTTTTTAAAAGCTTCCCTTAGTTCATCCTTGTCCAAAACGCCATCTCCATTCTTGTCGTGCTTCTTGAACTCCTCCTTTAGCCGTTGATCCCAGCGCAAATCTTTGGGCAGAACAGTCGCAATTCTTTTATCTTGCTCTACCCACTTTATGTACTGTCTCATGATTGATGGCAAACTGCAGATTTTTTTTTTTTTTTGGTTTAGTTTGCTTCATGAAATGATAATCTAACACCCGTATTTATATTGCATTGGGATAAGTTCACTACGATCACTTTCTTACATTTTTTTTCAATTTTATTTGAAAAGAAGCATAACGTTCGACGACTGGAAACTCTACGTTTGGAGGGTTTAGTGTGTTGGGTGACTTGTCTATAATCAAAAATAGGAATTACTAATTATGACTCTATTATTTTTTTATCGTCACAATTTAAATTAAAATATCTCCCCTATAATATTTTTTCTTTTTCCTCTTTTATATAAAATAATATTTTTATCAAAACTTATGGACTACCACTTCAAAAAGTGAAACGATAACTAGTAATTCCCATAAAAAATTTCAGCATGATGTTCGACTAGTGACTACTCTACGTTTGAAGGGTTAGTGTATTAGCTGGCTCGTCTATAATCAGAATTTTTCCTATGAAGTTCTCCTCGAGAGATAAGTCATAAATTCGATATAGAATTGTTAAGAAATGTACTTATTAATTTATCGGATAATGTGAAACGGTATCTCTTCTTATATTCTAACTTATCGGTATATTAACTTCTAGTGGGAATCTGATTCAACGATGGACGTCCAATGATTCTTCCACTTTCTTTTCTTTTAATCATTGAAGGGTTTGCGAAAGATCTTATTTCTTCATTTATCCCATGAAGAGATGTAAGAGTGATAGAAAGAAAATCCATACATGGGGAGAGTTAACAATGAAAGCCTAACAATTCTTAATCATTTTGCTATCTGAATCAATCAGGAGCTATCTTTTTGCACTATAGAATACCCCAGATCTTGTCATTATTTGTTTATATGGTATAATTTCTGAGTTTTTTCAATGTTAAAATACTCTGTTTTTTAAGTACTCTGGAACTTAATTAATCAATAATATCTTAATTTTATCAAGTTAAATAAATAGACGTAATGACAAGAGATATGTAATTTAATGATAATTATATTTTACTTATAACAATAGGTATTAATTGGAGTTATTTTTATATATAAAAAATAAATGTTAATAATTAACATCATTATATCCAAACTTTTTTTATTAAACAACATATTTATATATTTATATGCAGAGGACAAGAAGGCAGAAGAGGAAGCCGGCGACTAAGGGGAAAAGGGGGGAGGAGGGAGAAAGGGAAATTACCTCTTAGACCCTTCTAGTTTAATAACTTATCTTTTTCTTCACTTTTTATTTTACTAATTTAATTAAACATAGTTTTATTCATTAAAGATTTTCTATGGTATTTTTTATATGATTAATTGTTCTAACTCTAATCATTTAAGTTTAAATTTAATTAATTCTCTAATTAAGATATAATTTCTTTTACCCAATCTTATTGGAATGAGATTAGAAAAATACAAAAACAAAAAAAATATTAATGAAATCTGCTCACGGCTAGTTTTTTTTTTCATCCAAACCCACATGTACATTTATTTTCTTTCTCCAAATCTTTTTTTTCTTTTCTTTATCCAATAAAATGCACAAATTTTTATCAATTTCTTCTTTTCATTCACATACTAATCTCAATCCAGAAAGTGCACGCAGTAGTGACAAAATTAAAAAAAAATTATAATACTTTTTTTTTAAAAAAAACAGCCTAATCCCACCACTGTATATAACAATATATGCAAACCAAACTTATCAAGTAAATATTACAGAGAAGGCAAAAGTTATTACAATCACATACCCACTAAATATTTGTTCATCCGATACTTTGACACCACCAATGAACTAGTGATATATATCCCTAAGAGATAAAATCACCTCAGGTAGTATTTTTTTCATTTAAGTATTGATATATTAATTAATCTTAAAAACTAAACCTAAATACATTAGTATTTGAACATATAATTTGGAACTGAAAGAGTAGTGATCTGCGGACCATACTGAATAATGCCTTCTATTTCATCTTTCGTTTGTACAGTCAGGGCTTTTTCTGACGAACAGCGTAGCCAGATTTCGTGGCATAGTTGATGAGATCGGTGAGTTCTTCTTCACTGATAAGCCCATCTCCATTGGCATCGGCATAGGAGAGGGCTCGGGAAGCTCTCCAACCAGGTAAGATTGCTCCTAGGTTTTTAAAAGCTTCCTTCAGTTCATCCTTGTCCAAAACCCTATCTCCATTCTTGTCGTACTTTTTGAACTCCTCCTTCAGCCGTTGATCCCAACACACATCTTTGGGCTTAATAGTCGGGATTGTATAAATTCTCATGATTGATAGCAAGCTGCAATTTTTTATTTTGAGTATGCTTCGTGAAATGATAATCTAACACCCGTATTTATATTGCATTGGATAAGTTCGCTAGGATCATTTTCTTACTTTTTTTTTTATTTAAAAAAAAAAAACAAACAATTTATAACATTCCACTAGTGACAACTCTACGTTTGAAAGGTTTGGTGCGTTGATTGATTCGTCTATAATCAGAATTTCTCTTATATACAAAATTCCAATGGAGAGACTAGTCATAAATTCAGTATAAACTGGTTGAGAAGTGTACTCATTAATTTCTCGAATATTCATAAAACAGTATATTTTACAATATTTTAATTTATCGGTTGATCATATATATATTTAATTCCAGTGGGAATCTGATTCATTGATGGACATCCAATGATTCTTCCACTTTCTATTCTTTTAATCATTCAAGAGTTTGAGAAATATCTTAGTTCCCTCATTTCTTCCATGAAGATATCACAAGCTGCACTATTATATATTTATACACAGCATAATACATAGACTTACTTTCAAATTAATAGTGAAAACTCTACTTCTCACCGTTACTAATTGAGGACTCGGTAGTGGCGGCGGTGTGACGGCGAGGCGGTCAAACCAAAGAAAAAGAATAATCAGACCTTTGAGAGTAATTTGAGAATAGTTAACAATTAGTCAAAAGATATTTTTATAAAAAAAAACTAAAATTGCTTTTAAAAAAAATAGAAACTAGTATTATCATTCAAATTATAAAAAGGATAAAAAGTAAAATTACCCTTATCATGAAGAACTAAAACTGCACATAAGTCTTATTATTATTATTTTGGATGTTGACTCTGGCCCTTTTCATTCCTTATAAGAGAGTATTGGTACGAACAAATTAAGGTAGGCATATTCATATATAATTCATATATTTCCATTATTTTCATTGATAGAATCACTATAACATAAGTGAGTCCCAGTTACATCCTCTCGTTGAAAAGACATTGAATAAGGCTTGTTCTTGGTTTCCCTGGAGTAGTCATGAAAATGCACCTCAATATTGACATATTAATATTAAAAACTAAATCTAAATACATCCATATTTGAAAACATAATTTAGAACGGAAAGAGTAACGATCTGCGGACCATACTGAATGATGCCTTTGATTTATCTTACGTTGTATATTTAAGACTTTTTTTGACGAACAGTGTACCCAGATTTCATGGCATAATTGATGAGTTCGGTGAGTTCTTCTTGACTGATAAGCCCATCTCCATTGGCATCGGCATGGGAGAGAGCGCGGGAAGCTCTCCAACCAGGTAAGATAGCTCCTAGGTTTTTAAAAGCTTCCTTTAGTTCATCCTTGTCCAAAACTCCATCTCCATTCTTGTCGTGCTTTTTGAACTCCTCCTTCAGCTGTTGATCCCAACGCAAATCTTTGGGCCAAACAGTCGGCATTCTACAAGTTGGCATGGTTGATAGCGAGCTACAATTTTTGTTATTTAGTTTGCTTCATGAAATGATAATCTAACACCCGTATTTATATTGCATAGGGATTTGTTCGCTAGGATTATTTTCTTTTTTTTTTCTTTTTTTTTTTTTCAAAAATTATAATGTTCGACTAGTGGCAGCACTACGTTTGAGGGGTTTGGTGACGATAGCTGATCTGTCCATAATTGGAGTTTCTTCTAATATAAAGGTGTGATCAAGATATTAGCCATAAATTCGGTATAAAACCATTAAAAAAATACTTATTAATTTTTTGGATTTATGTTTTACGGTATCTCTTTCTATATTCTAACTTATCAGATGATCATATATTAAATTCTAGTGGGGCATCTGATTCATTATCCCAGTGTAGGCCATCCAATGATTCCTCCACTTTCATTTCTTTTAATCATTCAAGAGTTTGTGAAAGATCATTTCTCCCATGAAGAAATCCAAGGCTGCACCATTGTACATGCATGTTCAAAATTTCTTTAAGAAACTGGAATTTAATTAGTTTGCCAATGCAGCAATGATACTACTCCCTTTGATCCCATACTATTTCTATAATTTATTTTAGTTTTTTTGGAAACATAATTTATTTTAGTTCAATATACTTTTATATATATAATTTATTTTGGACGGAGATGCGTTGAATTTTTTATTTTTATGAATAGAGTAAGATTTGGTTGCTATAACTTTTATTTTTATGAAATTTAGATTTTATTTTTTTAAAACTTAAAGATAATCGAGGATGTTATATTTAAATATTTGAAAAAGGTCCTAATTTCTCAACCCCATTTCATTTTAGTTCGATGTATGAAAGAAGACCCTGGAAATTATATGTATTCCACCACCTTTTAACACTGATTAACTATGAACAAAGATAACCACAACGTTGTTCCTTCCATTAATTTCATAGAAGAGCTATAGCTACATATGCCATGCATCTTTCAATAATTACAAAAAGACACAAGTTGATCATTAACTGATCGAAAAGAGCCCAAGCATCTATATATGCTATACGATACACATGCATATATAACATATATAGTTGCATTTTTTTGCTTTATTTTAGAACCAAATATTACAGAAAAACAAACAGAGAGAGGAGTTGGCAGCCAATTTAACGGATCATTTAACGGTATAACCAAATTGGATGGCGTATTTGACGAGTTGAGTGAGCTCTTGTTCATTGATGAGCCCATCTCCGTCGGCATCGGCATGGCTGAGGCCACGAGAAGCTCTCCATCCGGGAAGAATGGCGCCCAGTCGTTTAAATGCATCCTTCAATTCGTCCTTGTCCAATTGCCCGTCGCCATTCTTGTCGTGCTGCTTGAACACTTTCCTCAGCTGCTCCCCATTTACGGGAACCGCCACATTTTTTTGATTAACAATCGGCATCTTAGGTTAAAGAAAACAGTGTTCTTCAATAATAATATATAAACAAAGTTCAGTTCTTTGCTCTATGAAGAAATGATAATCACAAATGTAGTGGTATGGTATTTATACTGTTTCGGATTTTTTTTTTTTTTTTGAAAAAAACACTAGCTAGGGTTATGGAAGTCTCTTTATGGGCTATATTCTTATTTATCTTCTACACCTAATAATATAATAATTTTATTTGTTAAATTAATAAATATAATATTTAATTATTCTAGGGAACTTGGGTCTTTGGAATCTATCCCACAATTGCCACAATTGCACATGCAACAATTGTTCTTAGGAATCCAGTACTTTTTGCTTTAGTTCTTCTAATCTTCGAAAGGTTGGGGACGATTTATTTTTATTATTATCTTTTCTTTTTTATTCTGCCCTATGAAGAAATCGAATCCTTTATAGTGAAAGACGTTCTCTTAATAATTAGAATCTTGTTAATAATGCATAAATGATAAGTTTTATTCCTCGTGTTTCACGTTTTGCTTCTTTTGAATCATTATTTTCTCGAACAAAAAAAAATTATTTTTAACACTAGAAAAGAAATAAAAAGAAAGTAAAAAAATTTGATGGATAACGGTTTTTTATGCGATTCTTTGTCGAGTGGAGAAAATTTTATCATGAGATCGGGTGCACGAGTCCTATTGTATAAGAACTGGTCGAATGGCACTCCCAGGGGCCACACTTAGTCAAAAAAGAAAAAGAGTGGAATATATATGTCCGTTGAAAACCTTATATACTGTAAATTGATTATTTACATTTAAGAAGCTTGCACATTACAATATATTAAATTTATTAAATTAAGAGTATATTTGATATTTTAATTTAATAAAAATTAAATACTTAATTGTTACTATTTAATTACGTAACTTAATCATAACTTAATAGATTAATAGATTTTTTTAGTTAAGTACTTATGTTTGAAAATCATAAATAAAAAATCTTAATTAAATTAAATTAATATGAAAAAATATTATTTTGGTGGGAGTGTTTGAGAATGTGGTAAAAGTGAAAAATTCGAGATTCTGAGTTCGAACCTCTCTAGATTGTAATAAAAAAAAATTATCTTCAAATTGAATGATAAACTAATATGTTGATGTTGAAATTGCCTCGTCACACGTCAAAAGCCCACAACATTGATATAGAATATAAACGGTTCAAGAGTCTTTTAACCCATGCCAATTATTTTTGGGTTAGATATTGGATTAATACATTTAACCTGATATCAGAGTTTCAGTGGCTTTATATATATTCAAATTCCATCAAATAAATTTAATTTTTAAATTTCAACCGTGTGAATTTTTTTCAATTTAATAGTCGAACTTTTCCCATCTCTCTCACAAAGATATAAGTGTAGACTATGAGTATATCTCGCAAGTTTTCATCCAATAAAGAAAAAATTCAAATATAAAATGAGAATAATTTGGACATTTCTAGATTCAATATCAACATTCGTTGCTAATTCATTAAGTACAACGATTGATGAAGCCCTTAAGCCTCATTACAAGTAGGATTAAGTTCAAAAGACATTAAAAAAAGCTGTCTTTTTTTTTTTTTTAAATTTTTTTCCTTACAAAAACATCTAATAATGTTTGTTACGACAACCTGGGTTCTTGAAATTCAGTTTTCGAATATAAGCAACCAGTTGATCAACTTCTTCTTTGCTAATTTGACCATCTCCATCTTTGTCAGCATGTATAAGAGCTCGCCAGGCTCGCCATGCAGGGACGACGGCGCCCAATTGCCGGAATGCAACCTCAAGCTCCTCCGTGCTCAGGCTGCCGTCGCCATTTTTGTCGGCCTTCCTAAGCAGCCCCTTCACTTGTTCCACGGTTATAGGAATGATTCCGCATGGACACTTCACAGTGCTCCAGCCCGATGACGCTTGGTTAATCTTAAGCATAAATGCTTCCAAAGTTAATCTAATTAATTGGGATTTTGATTTGTCTCAAAGATATTTGGAAGTGTTCCCCTATATATATAGATGCATTGTTTCCTGACTTAGAAGCAAATGAATAGGTACATACACCCACTCTCTAAAAGTTTCGGACAATTACATCACATCTATCTCTTTCATCACTTAAATTCATAATAATTAGTTCATTAGTTAGCGCTCTAATAAATAAGCTAAATTTTTTTTATCTTATTTAGTAAAAGTCTCATTTTTTTGATAGGAATAGGTACTTGCTATGATAATATTTATTCTTCATTCGAAGTTAATGAGTGTAAGGTCGGGATCAAAACAAAACATATCCTAACGTAAATATTATTATTGAGTCAAAATATAATTAAAAAAGTTTACACTCACAACTATCTAAATTTATTTTTGTGAAAAATTGTCAAAATTTTTTATCTTTAATATCTTCTAATATTTGACTCTACTCAAAAGAATAAATATAATTATCAAGAAACTTAAATGAAATTACAAGTCCTTTTATGTTCCAGCCACGCTCTAACGTGGACCACCGGTTCCTGCAAGTCCGGAACCCTGCTCGGACATGACGCCTCAATTTAGTAAGGGAGTCAGTTATCAAATTCTGGGCTGCTATTTGTAGCACAAAAAAATTGATGAAATGTCTAAAATATCCTTAAAACAGAAAATGTGAAATTTTCATGAAAAATCGCGTGTAATTTGTGATTTCAGAATAAAAAATCGGACCCAATATGCAATTTTACAGCGAAAAATCGGATGCAAAGTGCGAAAGTGAGGCAAAAAATCGCCCCACTTATCCAATTTTTGGGGGAAAAATCGCATAAGTGGGGCGATTTTTCCCCCAAAAATCGCATAAGTGGGGCGATTTTTCGCCCCACTTTCGCATTTTGCATCCGATTTTTCACTTAAAAATTGGAAAGTATGTGTGATTTTTTCCTATTTGTAAGTTTATATAATTGTCTTGCAAACCATACAAAATCAAACTTCATTTCAGATTTTCTAAGCAAAAATCTTTCAGACTTACCGAAAAGAGCATAAGTGGAGAGATTTTTGCTTAGAAAATCTGAAATGAAGTTTGATTTTGTATAGTTTGCAAGACAATTATATAAACTTACAAATAGGAAAAAATCGCACCTACTTTCCAATTTTACAGCGAAAAATCGGATGCAAAGTGCGAAAGTGGGGCGAAAAATCGCCCCACTTATGCGATTTTTGGGGGAAAAATCGCCCCACTTATGCGATTTTTCCCCCAAAAATCGGATAAGTGGGGCGATTTTTTGCCCCACTTTCGCACTTTGCATCCGATTTTTCGCTGTAAAATTGCATATTGGGTCCGATTTTTTGTTCTGAAATCACAAATTACACGCGATTTTTCATGAAAATTTCACATTTTCTGTTTTAAGGATATTTTAGACATTTCATCAATTTTGTTGTGCTACAAATAACAAATTTGTGCTATAAATAATAAGATCCTATGGAATTCGAAAAGAATATAATTTGTAATTTGATTGAGCATTGTCCATTTATGTAGGGTACAATTATTGTTCTAACCTATCCTCAATTCCGGTAAAAGATTCGAAAAGAATATAAGTGGTAAAAGTTTGAACAGAATCTGATCCATGTATGTCGTCGCCTAAACCTAACTTTTCATCAGATGATAATTAAATTCTGCTACGGAAAAATTATTGAGTTGCTGACGTCAAGCAGGTGACGACATCAACGTTATTAAGTTCGATAATTTTAACGTTGTTATAAAATTCTTATTTACTAACGAAAAATGTTTAGGTCTAAAAATGGTTAAAATTTTCAATTTCATTTACAGAATATCTTTTCTTAAATGATAATTGTTTCTTTATCATTTTTTCTTGAGCATGTTTCGTAAGGGTATCAAAAAGGATTAAGTTTAGTTTATTATTTATTTGATTATTTTAATTTAATAAAAGAAATTATTAATTTGAAAAGAATTTACATAAAATTGTTTTTTGTGTGAATAAAACTTTGCCAAACTTAACACGATACTTTTTCTCAAGAAAATGCAAGATGCATATTTACTTTGAATTGTCCACTTTATTTGTTCGAATCATTGAAGAGATTAGGCTATGAGTTGAATATGTTGAAAGATATTCCGCTCAAGAAAATTAAAATTTATTTATATAATTAATTTCTTCTTCCCAGTTGAACCCATCTCCACTCCATCGGCATATAATTTTGCGAATTTCATCGAGTTAATAAAAATCAAATTTCACAAATTCATTCACACGTGTTGGTTATTGGATCTTATATCTCACAAACCAAAATTTAATTATTCGATAAAACAGATTTTTCTATAATATATGTAGCCATTAAAACCTGGAAATTATTTTTCAATATTTGATAGATAAAAAAGAAGGAAAGTTGGATCTTGAAAGCAAATGTTATAGCCTATAGGGAAAGAACCAAGGCCAAAAAGAGGAAAGAATTCTTGCCCCATACCATATGTTCTTCTTCCTTTTTTATCTTCAAAATATTTGAATTTTTTTTTTTGGATTTTTGAGCAAGTAGTTTAGGGATTGCGATTCCTTAAAAAAAGCTACAATACGAGTATCAGTACATACGGAAACCCTATGGAGTACCCTATTATCTTTAGACGTATTCTTTCTGTTTCATTAAAAAAAAAATCTGATTTTAAAATGATTATTTACTTTGAATATTTATAATTATTCATTAATATTAGTTATATAAGTTTCAAAACACAAAAAAAAAAAAAAAAAACACTTAGCATACCAAAAATAGAAATAATATGATTTATCAAAAAATTATTATTATTATTATTATTTTTTTTTTTAATATGAGGGAAAGGATGAATGGATATTCTAGTTTATCTTTTTGTACATAATATGGATATATTTTATTGAAGGTTGACCCCAAGAATCTGATCCTGCTCCATGTCACATGCCCATATTGCCGCCTGCCCCAATTGTTTTCAAGAACCCCACTTTCCTTTTGAGTAAATTAAGATGATTAAAAATGAGATTTAAAAATAATATATTGACCAAATTTATAATTTATTTTAATAATAATATTTATTAAATTAAAACAATAATACGTTGCATCTTATCCTAATATGACCCGGTGTTGGTTATGTGAGGTATTTGAGTCTCTTCTATTCTACTATAAGATCAGGTAGGTGTACAAGTAATCTGGCGCCGGGTTTTTTCATAAAATTAAAAAATTAAAATTAATAAGCCTGTTTTCCATGATTTTATACTAATTTTAAAAATTAAATTATCAATTTAGATTATTTTTATAAGACAAAATGTAATAATTTTAATTGAGTTTTAGTGCACTTTTGTGGGAACAATTATTGTTCTAAAATATCTCGAATGTATTTTATCCAGTAAAGATACGAAAAGAATATCAAGTGGAGAAAGATTGAACAAAATCTTATCTATTTTGCTTCACATTTGATTTGGAAATGAGGGTCTGTTTGATAAACTAATTCAATACTTATTTTAAATAGTATTTAATTGATCAAAGAGGTTTGATAACTTAATTTGTTTATGACTTAATGAATTAAGAAATTTTTTAATTAAGTACTTAATAATTAATTACATTTGATAATTAAAATTTAAAGTTTTAAGAGATTAAGTGGGTCTGAATTGCAAGTACAATTGTTAGCCTAAAAATAATATTAAAAAAATATGTTTCTAACATTTTTTTTAAAATAAGGTAATTTAATTTAAAATTTAAATATATTTAATTTTATAATTCAGACTTCAGATTTCATACTTCATATTTAAATATATTTTTTAGTTTGACAGCTAATTTAATGGATTCAGACTTCAAAATTCAGGCTTCAAATTAAGTTTTATCAAACAGAACCTTACCCAGCTGCACATTCTTTATGTATAATCTATTACATTATTCAAAATTAAAAATTAATTGAAAATATAATTAGAAATAATAATAAATAATAGATAAAAAAAGGTGTTTTTTTTTTGAGAAAAACTTTTATACTTCCAAAACAGCTTTTTGTATTCTTTAAAAAACTTATTTTTATTTAATGATAAAATTTTAATATGATAAAAAGATAGAAATTTTTAAAAAGGAATCGTAACAAAAGAAAATTAAAAATATTATATTTCAAAATTTAACAAAAAAAAGTAATTGTAGTGTGTATATAACTTTAAATGTTTTATGAAAAACTAAAATACTAAATTGCATATGTTCTTTTATTTTCTTGTTCATCCCTTATATTCTGTCATTACCAAAACTATTTCTGTCACTGATTAGTCAGGGGATGGGAGTAGAGGGTGGTGTTTGAACGAGGAAGTGATGTCCAAATTTCTTTACTTTTTTTTTTTTTTTTTTCTAAAAAAATTTGAACAGAAGTTAGAAGCGATTTTATAAATAAAAACGGTAAATAATAAAATAAGTGATAAATATAAATATAAATATATATTTATATATGGACAACTTTCTTTTTCCTTTCTTTCCTTTTAGCTCTTCTCTCCCCACAGTCCGGAGTCGTCCTCTCCTCACAACATTCCTTCGACCACCACTGTCACTGCTATGTTGTTTACCACTTATTCTTTTATTCAATTATAAATTTTTGTTTTCTTTTGCCTAATTAATCAATTTCCTCATCTCAAAAAAAAAAAAAAAATCAATTTCCACCAATATTGCTAATTTTATTAGGATTTGAAAAATTAAGTGAACTTATAGTTAGATTATGATTTATTAGAAGATTTTTTATTAAAATTTAAAAAAATTAGAGAAAATTTTAATATTAAATTCTGCACCTCAACTATAGAATCCCGGTTCCGCCATTGGCCACCTGCAGCCGACATTATTGGCGCCGTGGCCGGCCAACCAACCAAAAATTCCGCCGGCTTATCTTTAATATATTATTTAGTTACGTTTATTTTCTCGCTTCTGGAAACTGCACAACGTGAGTGCATATATTATGTATAGGAATTGCATGGCGTTGTTCAACAAGAATATTAATTGATAAAAATAATTATAATTTATATATGATTGTTTTTATACAAGGGATTTAGGAAATATAATAATCCCATGAAAATGATTTGATTATTTGACGTTGTACCCACATTGGATAGCGTATTTGACGAGTTGATTGAGTTCTTGTTCATTGATGAGTCCATCTCCGTCGGCATCGGCATTCTGGAGGCCGCGGGAAGCTCTCCAACCGGGCAGAATTGCTCCGAGCCGTTTGAAAGCTGCCTTCAATTCATTCTTGTCCAAAAGCCCATCTCCATTCTTGTCGTACTTTTTGAAGATGCCCTTCAGCTGTTGTTCCCAACTCATCATCGGCGTGAAGGGCACAAATCTCTTTTCAATGATCGGCATCGGCATCTGCTCCGGCTCCGGCTCCGGCTCCGGCTCCGGCTCTGGCTAAATGTTTGATTTGGTTCGTGAAATGATCCTAGTAGTACCTGCATTTATAGTGTGCATAAGAGCCAGGCCAATGGGGATGAACAGCAAATTCTTAATCTCATAATAGAGTGTATACGATATACGTCGATTATACTCCTGATGACTAAATATTCATATTTAGTATTTAATCCAGAGTTGTTTGCCTAGGGGATCTGATTCATCCCACTACACATGTGCAATGATTTACTTTGAAGAATCAACTTTTTCCTTCTTCAATTTAATCTTTAAAAATTAAATTTGATTTTAATGCATAATCAATCTTTTTTTTATATAGTCCATTGGTAGGCACTCTCTTGTTAATTAATATCAATATAATTAATAAAAAAAGTTTAATCACTTTAATCATAGTATCGACACTGTTTAATTAGCTACACATAGAGTATTTATTCTTACCTAAATAAACTCTACAATCGCAAATTATATCCTGTACCACTGTGTATATGTACCACTTAACACATCACCACTCTCACTACAAGAGAGTGAGATACACGCTCTTTTCTTCTTCTTCTTCTCCAAAAACCCAGATCCTTCTTTTTCAAAAAATCACTTATTCTTCTTCGCCGTACTCCATTTGAAACCGCATTTAATCAAAATTTTCATTCAAACACAGATTTAACGGAGATCGACAATTATTTTTTCCGACAAACAACACCAAATACAACGAAAAAATCTCTTCTTCTTAAAAAATCACTTTTTCCTGTTCAAAAATCTCTTCTTCTTCTTCTTCTTCAAAAATCTCTTCTTCTTTTTCTTCAAAAATAACTTATTCTTCTTAAAAAATCACCACATCATAAAGTATAAACTGTATTTGATGGATTTACGGAACCTTATTTTCACGATCTGATGTTGGGTAATGTATTAATGATGTTATATTCGTGTTTTCTTATTCAAATAATGCTCTATTGCTCCAAAATATGATATATAAATGGTTTCCGTGAGGTATTGGCACTTTCATGTGAAATGGGTTGCTTCTGATTCTTCCCCGCTGCTGGACTTGGTAGAACGCGTTATGGGACGTAACTAGACGTTGCGGGACGTTGCGGGACGTTGCGGGATATAACGGGATGTTGCTGCTTTGTATTTTGGACGTTGCGGGACGTAACAAGACGTTGCGAGACGTTGCTGCTTTGTATTTTCGGACGTTGCGGGACGTTGCGGGACGTTGCTGGACGTATCTGGACGTGGTGCTAGTTTTTTCGGACGTGGTTCTAGTTGTTCTGAGACGTGGTGGACTGTCTTCGTGAAAAATATCAGTTTAAATTCACTCGCATAGATGTAGACGTTTCAGGACATGGTGCTAGTTGTTTTTGACGTGGTTCTAGTGTTATGAGACTTGGTGGACTGTCTTTGTGAAAAAAATCAACTTAAATTCACATGCATGGATGGATGTAGACGTTTCAGGACGTGGTACTAGTTGTTTTTGACGTGGTTCTAGTGTTAGGAGACGTTGTTAAAGGTGTAATATGAAAAATTCAGCTTAAATTCACATGACTGTATGTAGACGTTGAGGCAATTATTTTTTGGACATGCATGGATGTTGCGGCAGTATTAGGAGACGTTGTAGAAGGTGTTATGTGAAAAATTCACCACATGCCCGAATGTTGACGTTGCGGCCGTTGTTTGTTGGACGTGCAGGGACGTTGCGGCAGTGTTAGGAGACGTTGTGGAATGTGCAATCTATGAAGTTGTATTGCACGAACGGTTCAAGAGGGCATAACTCGGCACTCGATTGTCCGATTTGGACGCGCGAGTAGTCAATTTGATGGTTCTTGACGAGATCTACGCAATGTACATAGCAGACCGGCATTTGGAGATGGTTCCGATATTGAAAAATGTGTGGTTTTGGACGAAAACTTTAAATGGTCATAACTTTGCGCTCGGTGGTCCGTTTTAGACGAATTTTTTTTTTATTTCAAGGGTTTTTTGAATTTTTGACGAAACATTTGACATGTATAAAAAATAGTTTTTTATGATTTGCATGTATGAAAACCTTGTTCCTCCGGGGTTCTACTGACCTATGTATTGGGAGATGGGAAATTCAATATTGACAATAGTGATCTTTTAAATGACATGTACAAGAAAGTGTAATTAAATGTCAACTAACTTTAAGGGGATTAATGGCAATTGAATTTTTTGGAAAGTCACAAGACTAAAATAACCAGGGTTCGAGTCTCGCCCTTGACAATTTTTTTTTTTGGTTTTTTCCTACTAATAGTTACTTAAATGGTATCTGCTTTTTACATTACTAAAATCAGCTAAGCCTTTTTTGGACGTTGCAGCAATTTTTTTGGACGTGCGGGGATGTTGCGGCCGTGTTAGGAGACGTTGTGGAAGGTGTTATGTGAAAAATTCAACTTAAATTCACATGCCTGGATATAGATTTTTTTGACGTTGCGACAGTTGTTTTTTGGACGTTGGTGGTGGACGTTGCGGCAGTTGTTTTTTGGACGTAGGTGGACGTTGCGGCAATGTTAGTAGACGTTGTGGACATGCTGGGATGTAGACGTTGCGACAGTTATTTTTTGGACGTTGCGGCAGTTGTTCTGAGACGTTGTTGACTCAGCGAAGACGTTGTGGACATGCCTGGATGTAGACGTTTGTGGACGTGGTGCTAATTGTTTTTGACGTGGTTCTAGTTGTTCTGAGACGTGGTGGACTGTCTTTGTAAAAAAAAAAAAAAATTTAAATTCACACGCATGGATGAGGACGTTTCTGGACGTAGTGCTATTTTTTTTTGACGTGGTTCTAGTTGTATTTGTGAAAAAATCAGTTTAAATTCACATGCATGGATGTAGACGTTTCTGGACGTGGTGCTAGTTGTTTTTGACGTGGTGCTAGTGTTAGGAGACGTTGTAGACATGCCTGGATGTAGACGTTGCGACAGTTATTTTTTGGACGTTGCGGCAGTTGTTCTGAGACGTTGTTGACTCAGCGAAGACGTTGTGGACATGCCTGGATGTAGACATTTATAGACGTGGTGCTAGTTATTTTTGACGTGGTTCTAGTTGTTCTGAGACGTGGTGGACTGTCTTTGTGAAAAAAATCAGTTTAAATTCACATGAATGGATGTAGACGTTTCTGGACGTGGTGCTAGTTTTTTTTGACGTGGTGCTTGTGTTATGAGACGTGGTGGACATGCCTGGATGTAGACGTTGCGACAGTTGTTTTTTGGACGTTGCGGCAGTTATTCTGAGACGTTGTGGACTTAGCGAAGACGTTGTGGACTCAGCGAGCGCGCGCGTGGGCGAAACTTACTATATTTAGTAAGTGTATAGTTGTTAAGCAAAAAATTACTATATATAGTAGTAGGTACATGTACCACTGTGTATAGGGTATACGGACTGCTCTACAATGATTAAAGCTTTATTCTTACCATTCTATATTCTATCTTTCGGATATTTTTTCCTCTTTCTAAATTTCCCTATGCAGCATCAGACTACCTGTATATATTTAATAAAAATTACTAAAAATAGTAGTATATACATGTCTAATTAACTATATTGAAGACACGTGTATTCTCTTTCACCCTTTAATAATTAAGATATCTCAATCTATAAGAACGAACTCGTAATTTGTTTTATAATATTTTGATAAAGTCTATTATGTTCTTCCATACTTCTCGATATCTTGACTGCAATTTTGCTACTCAGATATAATAGTATTTTCTTATGGTCTTTCTGCAAAACAGAACTTAAATAGTTAAGTGCCAGAAGCACGGGACAATTACCCAAATTGACTAGAAAGCCTCCAGCCATCTCCAATGTTGATTTCTCGCCAGCCCTGCTACCATTGCATTTGGTGCTAGAAGAAGCATCCACGTTAATCTTCATCCAGTTCTCTATTAGGAGATCCAGTGAATGGCTATTAGGCGAGTTTGCTTTGTTGTTTTAGCTATTAGGAGCAAGAGACCTATTTTAAAATTATTTGTGTCTAAAAAAATATCCTTTTTGTAATTTTACTTTTGATCTTTTAATATTCAAATATGGGCCCATAATGTAAGTGGATGAAACATAAGGATCAACCCATACCAATTGACCCATACTCGGCTTCTTTTGGGCAACAGAGAACTCTAGTGGGCCTGATCTAAATATGAAGGGTATTAAGTTTCACTTAAAATTGGGCCATTAGTAGCCCAATCTCCACAATATCTCAAATTACAATACCACCATCCCGGAACAGTCAAGGTTCTTCTTCCCTTCTTCCTCCCTAAGTCTCTCCTTTCTCACTGAGACGCAGAGTTCACAAGCTGACAATAATGGAGGCCCCGAAGCCCTGCGTGGGCCCCGCTCCGAACCCTTTCCAATCACTCTCCGGTTTCATTCACCAGCACACCTCTCGACTCGGTGCCGAACTCGCTACTCGACTCGATGATACAAAACGACTCACCTCTAAATTCGCCGCCAATTTTCGTTTTCCAAAGCCGTCGCATTCTTCCGGTAGTCCTCTAGTTCTGCCTTTCGCTTCCGTAACGCAGTCTCAGACGCCGGCGACGAGAGAGGGAAAAGGAAGCTCCAATTCAGCTGCTAGCACTTCCACCCTTAGCTCCGATTATGTCGCCAAAACCCTCGCCGGAACTTCTGTTTACACCGTCAGCAATACGAATAATGAGTTCGTACTTATCTCTGATCCCAGTGGTGCCAAATCGATTGGGTTACTTTGCTTTCGCTACGAAGATGCTCAGGCATTTCTCGCTCAGGTAAAATCGACGAAGTGGGGTTTGAAAGGCGGGGCGAAGGTTGTTCCAATTACACTTGAACAGGTATTATTTATTTCTAATTTTGTTGAGTTCCTGTGAAAAAATATCATCTTTACAACAATGTGCTTCGTTCATAGGCCAGAATACTAAATTGCAAGCCTCCCGCAAGAGTAGTTTTGATGGATACGCTTATTTCTTGCTGCTGTACTTTTATTTTAGAACATCAAAGAATTCATTAATATATTACGAACTATATCCCTGTCACTTTTACTTTCAGGTTTATATGTTGAAGGTTGAAGGAATTGCTTTCCGGTTTTTGCCTGATCCTGTTCAGATTAAGAATGCATTAGAGGTTGGTGTTATTTGTTCTACATTGTTTCAACCCTCTTAAGTTATTGATGGAACCTAAAAGTTATCACTCGGTTGGAGTTTATGTTGCATATTTTTCCTATTATTCAAACTCTCTATACGCCTGTACAAATGTTCAGAAGCACACGAAATCACGAGGATGGATGTATAGTGGTGGCATTTCCTTAGTTCATTGCAAATTTGTTTATTTTTCTGTCTTTATCAGCCCCTAACTAATTTTTCATTGCCTTCACTAGTTAAAAGCTTCAGATGTAATGAGTGGATTTGATGGAGTTCCTGTTTTCCAGGTTTGACATTTTCTTTCAAAGCAACATCTTAGTTATCTTTGTGATGGTCATCTAACCCAACTTTACCTGTACAAACACAGTTAACTGTTAGTGGAAAAAGGTTATTTGATCTATGAATTACATATTGAGAGGATGATGGAGTGAGTGACCACTTTTTAACCTATGAGTCTGACATGATTTTGTTCTCTTATGGTTAAGTGATTACTTCTGCATAAGGCTGGAGTTCCCAAACCTTGTTAGAAAATGGAGCATTTGTTTTATTTTTCCATCCTTTGAACTTTGTGCTTTTCCTTTTCTTTCCCCAAAAAGATGAGTGATGTACGCTCACAATTGTCATTGGTTTGCCATTGCCTCAAACTCTTCTTATTAAATCATAAGGATAGGACTTAATGCCGTGAAAACTCTTAATACTACTGGTCTGTAAAACTTTCTGAACACTTCACTCTGAGATTTGCTTAAATAAGTTTACCCTGGAGTTCAGTTTATTCTGAAATGTTTTATCTCATATGCCATTTTAATTATTTGTCAACATATCACTTTGTTTGCAGTCTGACCTCCTTGTTGTAAAGAAGAAAAAGAGACGCTATTTGCCGGTTTACTTTCGGAAGGTATGTCTGGTATCTCATCTCAGCTTAGAGTGGACAATGATATCATGAATAGTTGAATTAGATTTGTGGCTGATATGACAGGAAGATATAGAAAAAGAATTGTCAAGGGTGTCAAGGGCTTCAAGAGGTTCTGGTGTTTCTCAACACATTGTGGTATCAAACTTAGACCCAATACTCTTGTGGATTTCTTTTGTTGTTTGAATGCTTTTTGTGTGAGGAAAGCAGAAGCAAATAATTGAAACAGTGTTGTTTCTTGTCTGTGCGTGCTAAACTTTCCGGAGAATGTGTTAAGAGCATAAATACAGCAATCGAGTGATGTTTTCCTTGTCTGACCAATACACTTGCACTTTTTTTCTTCTGTGGCAGGTTGGTAATTTGGAAAATGTTTTGAAGAAAATGGAGGTAGGTGGCTTTGAAATTAAATTATTTGAGTAGTAAATCTTGCCCTCAATTCTGGTTTTTGATCTTCATGCAACTAAATGTGCTTTATTATACACATATTGAGATCATTTTCCTCCTTCCTTGGTTAGCAGACAAGCGAAAGAAATTCTGGCTGGGAAGATCTAATATTTGTTCCACCGGGTAAAAGCCATTCGCAACATATCCAGGAAGTTGCAGAGTCATAAATTCTTGCGGACGAACTTCTGAACCAGCAGGATATCATGTGAGGAGAACTTATAACATGCTCCACTTGTTTCATATCAAAGCTGGTAATGTTTCTGACATTCATGAACTCTACCGTTTCCAATCGTTCTTCCTCCTCATTTCCTAGATTAAAATTTCATAATGGAATCCTCAACCTGACCAACTTGATCAGGTCAGATCACAGTAAGGCAGGCTCGACAACTCAGGGAAAAAGATTGACTATAAGAGAAATAGGATTCAAACGCAATGTAGTTTGATTGAAAGCGGCTGTATTTGACACTGTACTCATTATCATATAACATTCTGAGCTCATAAAAGATCTCCAAATGCCATGGTAAGCATATTTATTGGAGCTTTTACAATTTATGGCCATGGTTCTTGGAGAGCACTTCCTGTTCTTGATATTCTTCTTTGTGAAACTTGCCCTGTTCTTGATATGTAATTAGGAGATGAGTTTTAGGGTTTATTAGCTATTTAATTATTTGGTCGTGAGGAACACTGTTCCTCACTGCTGCTGGTATGCTGTGATTATCTCCAATTACTCCTCTTAAACATGATTTTAGCACAAATTTTAAGTAACCCTAATCGTATCAGAAAAGAAAATGGTAAAAAGGAACAAAAGTGTTGGTGGGCTTTTGCCATTTTTTTCGTAACAGCAAAAGCGACGGATGACCTTATACGTACCAAATAGATAGGCCAACCATAGAGTTGTTAGCTATTTTAATATCCACTATTTCTACCTAAACCTTTTCGTCCTTTTTCCTTTTTCCTGCTTAACGAATCCCTTTTCCTCAATTAACAAAGCACACAAATCACAAGTTGTAGCGTATTTAAACGTACAATTTTAGCCCCTTTAAAGCATAAAAATG
Source organism: Knoxia roxburghii (assembly GCA_030378225.1). NCBI lineage: Eukaryota > Viridiplantae > Streptophyta > Magnoliopsida > Gentianales > Rubiaceae > Knoxia > Knoxia roxburghii. Next base: position 42,663,652 of record CM059418.1, read on the forward strand.
GGTAAAACCTTCGCGTCTCATAATAATAATCTTGTTAGTATACATTCTGGGAGCCAAAAGCATTTGGGATGTATTGAAATATTTCAATTAAAGAATCAAGTTCGACATGTCAAACTATATCTTTAAGAGCGTATCAAATTATATTCTTAATTAATTATCCGTAACATCAACTTAAGAACATATCAAATTATATTCTTATTTAATTATCCGTAACATCAACCAATTAGGTTACGTAGATTACATCTTGCTTCAAACATGTATATACCCTCTTAAAAATTTATCAGGAAGGCCAAATTTTATATTCATGGAAAGCAAAGTCTCAAATGAGGAATATAGGACACATGGAGCTTCATAAATGATTTTCATGGCAGCCCAGTCTTCCTCGACCCAACAACAACTACGTCCAAATCCCTTTTTAAAATCCCATTCGGCTGGCTGGTTCCCCTCTACTAGCTTGTAGAGAACTGCTTAAAACAATTTCAAGAAAGTTAAGAAATCTCTTCTTATGCATATAGCTGATTCTTGGCTTTGTGCAGTGATCAATCAAAAGAAGATGATCAAGTCCATTTCTCCAAAGTCTTTAATAATCAGAATCAACCTGTTCTTCTTAGCCTTGTTCTTGGTGGCCTACGTGATTCTTTTCCAGTGGCCTTCTGCAACTTCACTCTACAATGATCACAACCCTTCATCTTTTGTCAGATGTTCCTTGCGAGAATGTCATCATAAGGTGAGGTGAGCTAAATTTTAACTCGTTAGATGATCAAGATTCGAATGTACATACATTAGTATAGTTTCTGAATATAGTTTCTGAACTTTCTTTCATATGTACTGTTTGTTTTTAGATGGAAAATGGGATCAAGATGAAGGCAGTTTTGGAGGGCCCTGTGAAGGATCTTTCCATCCATCAAAGGGTTATGGTGAAGATGGAAAAACCAAGTTTCTTGGATGAACTAGGGAGAGGGATGAGGATTGGGATGGTGAATATGGAAGATGAAGATATGAGTGAATGGGAAATGGTAGGGAAAACAATTCCCATTCAGTTTAAGCAAGTTTCTGAGTATTTCACATGGGATGACTTGTTTCCTGAGTGGATTGATGAGGAGGAGGAGATTGATGGTCCATCTTGCCCCGAAATCCCGATGCCAGATTTCGACGGCTATGATTCCATGGACATGATAGTGGCAAAGCTGCCATTGATGAAGCAAGATCATGGTGAAGAACAAGTAGGAAAGGATGTTTTCAGGCTACAAGTTCATCTGATTGTGGCAAATTTAGCTGTTAATAAAAGAAGAAGAGGGATTTGGAACAGCAAGAAGATAAAAGTGGTGTTCTTGAGCAAATACAGGCCAATGCCTGATTTGTTTCAGTGCCATGATTTGTTGAGACAAGAAGGGGATTGGTGGTACTATGAACCAGACTTAATGAAGCTGCAACACAAAGTCTCATTGCCTGTTGGTTCCTGCAATTTGGCCTTGCCACTCTGGGGAAGAGGTAAACAAAACAAAACACACATTATTCCTTCTCTTTTTCAAGCTCAAAATTCATAGTTTTATTGATGCATTTCTCCTTTTAGCATTTGCATTGATGAATGTTGTTGGGGTTGGGGAATAAAAAAGTTAAGAAGTAAACGCGCCAGGTAGGGGTCGAACCTACGACCATCTGCTTAGGAAACAGACGCTCTATCCACTGAGCTACAGGCGCTTCAACTGCTAAATAATAGTTACATATGTTATTGTCAAACGTGTAATAATTGTTGTTAAGACGTCAGTTTCATGGGAGTGAGTAACTGATACCCGAAGTAGACGCTTGCTTTAGCAAAAATAGTAGGCTATACTTTTAATAAGTAGAAGCAAAGATTCAGTGATAAGAAGGTTCTTTATATGGCCATAGTTTTAATATGTTTTGGTGTACCAAATGAATTAATCTAAATGCATTATTGTTACTTGCTACGTTGAAATGAAGAAGGTCCATTCAATCTTCCAAATATTCATATATGCATTCTTTTATTAACCTTATATATTCTATATCTATCGATTCTTTTAAACTGAATTCTACATTATATTTACGTAATGTAACTTATTTATATAAATATATTTAGATTTTTGCACAAAATAATCGGAATAAATGATGAAGGTTTTCAAATTTTATTATGTAATTTTATGAGTTTGTAAGATTGTATAACATTTTTATTATCAACTCTAGTTATAATATTTATATGCATTCTTTTACCAACACCAAACATATGCATGCCTACTTCATTTTACCTGTTTCACTTATGTAAGTGTGTTTATATTTGGACACAAAATAAGAAGAAATTTTTAAATTTCTTTACGTAATTGTGAAATTGTAGTAAATTTTTATTATCGACTTCCGTCACAATAAATCTTCTATTATACTCTTTCTTGTCGCGGGAAACCAAGTGAAATAGTTTGAATTTCATTGTTACAAGTGTTGATTTTCCTAAAATTATTTCAGGAATACACGAGGTGTACGATGTATCCAAGATCGAAAGGAGCACCATGGCTGTCAAAAAACGAGAAGCATATACCACAGTTCTGCATTCCTCGGAAGCCTACGTTTGTGGGGCAATAACCTTAGCCCAGAGTCTCCGCCGCACCGGAACTCACCGGGACCTCATCCTCCTCCTAGACAGCAGCATCTCGCCACCCAAACGGGAGGCGCTCGCAAGAGCCGGCTGGCAGCTTCGATTCATTAAGAGGATCCGAAACCCAAAGGCCGAGAAAGGCAGCTACAATGAATATAACTACAGCAAGTTCAGACTCTGGCAGCTGACCGACTACGATAAGATCATTTTCATAGACGCCGACATTTTAGTTCTGCGTAACCTCGACATTCTCTTCCATTTTCCTCAAATTTCCGCCTCCGGGAACTCTGGGTCGATCTTCAATTCGGGAATTATGGTGATCGAGCCGTCGAATTGCACGTTCCACATGTTGATGCAGCGTATTAAGGAAATAGTGTCCTACAACGGCGGGGACCAAGGATTCTTGAACGAAGTTTTCGTGTGGTGGCATAGGCTGCCCAGAAGAATCAATTTCTTGAAGAATTTCTGGTCGAATTCCACTGTGGAGAAAGCAGTCAAGAATCAGCTATTCGGGTCTGATCCACCTAAGCTCTACTCGATCCATTATCTCGGGTTGAAGCCGTGGCTTTGTTACAGGGACTATGATTGCAACTGGGATCTTGAGGAACAACATGTTTATGCTAGTGATGTTGCTCATCGGACATGGTGGAAGCTCCATGACGCCATGGATGAAGGGTTGCAGAAGTTCTGTGGGCTGGATCAAAAGAGGGAGATTGAACTGGAATGGGATAGGAAGAAAGCTGGGGAAATGGGGATGAAGAATGAGCATTGGAAGATTAATGTGACCGATCCCAGGAAGCATAGTAGTCCTATTTAAGACTTGGAGAATCAATTTTGCATTCTTTGGGTTTCCAGATCTTACTTAATCAGCGTACAGTTTAGTTACTCGTAGGTTTTTTGGACAGAGGAATTTATGCACTGTATAAGTTGGTTTTCACTAATTTATGCCTATATATCTCTCTTCTTAGTATTCTTCTACGGTATCCTCAGAAACAGTTTGTTCATACCCCCCATTTACCCTTTTTCTCGCGTTTATACTGGTCGGGTTTAGCAAATGGTATTTCTATGCAGTATGGATTTTTCAACCGGAACAGGCTCCGACTTAAATCAGTTCGATTCGACTGCTTTGGTGTGCGTTGAGCTTTCTTTAAAGAACATATGCAAGTGCATCCTCATTTTATGTGCTAAATGTTCTTTGACTTAAATTTGTCCTCACAGTCCGTTGGACGTTTACTGACATTTTCTTTCATCTCACCCAATAAAACTCTTAGTGAAACGTTAACACAATAGAAATGATGTATAGGGTAGGACTACCACGACGAATATGACACTCGTTGATATGATTTTCAACCAACTAAAAGTAGACATGGAAGCCTTATCATTGATTGAATGAATGTTGCTCCCTTAAATCATAGGGTGAAAGGCAAGAATGGAGATCCAGAGATTAATTTGCAGAAAACAAGCCCGTATTAGCTCAACAAACCACTCTTTAGGTACACCTAACAACCAACTCCTTAATTACACTATAACTTTTTTTAATCCTAAAATAAAAATAATTTTTAAAGGTTAAATATTTAACTATAAATTTATTAGGATAATCATAATAAATAAAATAAAATCTTGAAGAATCTCCAAATACATAAAGAATTGCAATAAGCATCTATTGGGCTCTTCCCCAGCAAATTGCACTTTTATCATCACTAAAGGAAATTTTTTTTTTTTTTTCTTAATTTGGATCAGATTTTTTTACTTAATTGGTTATGTTTCACGTTTTAGAAATGTGAAACTCGTCGTTTTTAATGCAAAAATGATCTCAAATAAAAAACTTAAATTAAATTTTGATTCCACGTTTCTGAAAGACGAGTCTGTTGAAATCTTTGTTTACTTAAAAGTTGAATGTTGAAATTAGCTTTTGATTTCTGTTGAAGACAAGAAGATGAAGGTTAGTTGTCCATGCATATTACTTTTAGCCGTGTTCTCGATGGTTTATCCGTTTCTTTTCGTCTGGCATTCCTCAACTTCACTCTACATTTACTTCAATCCTTCATCCTTCGTCAGGTGTTCCGTGCGAGAATGCCACCATGATAATAAGGTGAGAGCTGAGCTAATTGACTTGCTTGTTATGTTCGAGAATTAAGCATTTCTGAATGTGTTTGTGCGTGTGTGTTCTTATTATTTAGATTGAAATTGGGATGAAGACGACTGCAGCGTTGGAGGAGCCACTGAAGGATCATCAATCAACCCGTAAAAGGGCTATGATGAAGAGGGAAAAACCAAGTTTCTTGGATGAAATGGCCGGAGGAAAGAGGATTGGGATGGTGAATATGGACGATGAAGATTTGAGTGAATGGAATTCGCTTGGAGAAACCATCCCCATTTACTTTGAGCAAGTTTCTGATCAGCAATTAAAATGGAAAGACTTGTTTCCTGAGTGGATTCAAGAGGAGGTGGAGAACTCATGCCCTGAAATTCCAATGGCCGATTTTGATAGTTATAATTCCCTCGATATGGTAGTTGCCAAACTGCCAATCAAGAAGCATGATCATGGTCAAGATCAAGAAGAAGACGCGTCTGCAGGAAGGGATGTGTTTAGCTTACAAGTGCATCTAATCGTGGCTAATTTAGCAGTGAGGAGCCTGAGAAAGATGAAGGTGGTGTTTCTGAGCAAATTCAGGCCAATGCCGGACTTATTCCGGTGCGAAGATCTGTCGGGACAAGAAGGAGATTGGTGGTTTTACGAGCCAGACTTAACAAGATTGGAGTACATAGTGTCAATGCCTGTTGGATCATGCAATTTGGCTAGAGGTATTCGTGCGTTCCGATTAAAAAGAACAAATTTTTCTTGAATTTCCATTCCCAAGTTATGATTTTTCCTGATGAACTTATTGCTACAAGGACAACAATGGAGCAAAAAGAGAAATTTCGACAGGGAAGCATATGCCACTGTTCTACATTCCTCGGAAATCTACGTTTGTGGGGCAATAACCTTAGCTCAGAGTCTCCGCCGGACGGGAACTCGCCGTGACCTCCTCCTCCTCCTGGACAGCAGTATCTCCGGGTCCAAAAGGGCGGCCCTGGAAAATTCGGGATGGAAGCTCCGGTTCATTGAGAGGATCAGAAATCCAGGGGCCAAAAATGGCAGCTACAATGAATATAACTACAGCAAGTTCAGGCTCTGGCAGCTGACCGACTACGATAAAATCGTCTTCATCGACTCGGACATTTTAGTTCTGCGTAATCTTGATGCCCTTTTCCGTTACCCTCAGATTTCCGCCGTCGGGAACCGCAAGTCGCTCTTCAATTCCGGCGTTATGGTGATCGAGCCGTCCGATTGCACGTTCCGCATGCTCATGCAACGTACTAAGGAAATAGTGTCCTACAATGGAGGCGACCAGGGATTTCTGAATCAAGTCTTCGTTAGGTGGCATCGGTTGCCTAGAAAAGTAAACTTCTTTAAGCATTCCAGGTCGAATTCAGCCGCCAAGTCGTCGGCGGGAAGTAATCAATTGCTCAGGTCCGATCCACCGGAAGAGATTTATGCAATACATTATTTTGGGTTGAAGCCTTGGCGTTGCTATAGGGACTACGACTGCAACTGGGATGTCGAGGAACTTGTTATTTATGCAAGTGATGATGCTCATGGGAAATGGTGGAAACTCCACGACGCCATGGATGAGGGGTTGCAGAAGTTCTGTGGGCTGGATGAACAGAGGAAGATTAAGTTGGAACTGTTGAGGAAGAAGGCGAGGGAAATGAAGTTAGAAAATGGACGTTGGAAGATTAATGTTACTGATCCCAGAAAGTTTTGTACTATAAAACTACGTATCAGGAGAGTTAGGGTTTCAGAACCTCTTCAAACTCTCTGCAAGAACCTCCCATCTCCTCCGTAACGACGGTGCTCCGGCAATTCAAGATGCGTCCAAGCATTCCTTCGAAGATGTCCCTGCACGGGCTAGGGTTTGGATGTTGTACTTATTTTAGTTTTTATCATCTAGTTAAATTACCAATACCTCTCAAATTTTGAAAATTATTTTTACCATATTTACTATTCAAATTCATAACATTCAACTTCCTAATTGACAAAAAATATAAATAAAAATATTGACATGAGTATTATTGTTCTTGTTGAAAAATAAAAATAATATCATTTTATAACATTATTTTGTTATTATTTAATATTTAGTTTCGTTCAAAAGTAGTAAATATAATTATAATTATCAAGAATTTCAAATAACAATTGATAGTTTGACTAAATCATAAAAAAAAATAAATAATATAATTTACGTTTTTTTAATATATTTTTCGATACAAATAAAAAGACCTAACCCTAATTCTCAAGGCATCATACTGCATAGATATAATACGTTTATTACACATGCTTAAGTTATCTACACACTTTTTATAATTCCCCTCAATCCTAAACTATCATAAGTACCAAACAGTTTGTTGCATAATTACCTTTGCGGCGAGATGCTTTAATTCCATAGTCATCCCCAACAATTCTCTAATCTCTCGAATTAAACTGCCACACATTCCCCTTCGGTCATCCCCTGCACCATAGCTTCCACACTAATATTATATAAGTGCTTTTCCCACAAATTAAGAAAATTTAGTTAGTGTTAGTGTTAGTGTTAGTTTTTTTTTTTTTTTTTTTTAACTTCAAGAAATAAATATATTTCACTTTAAAAAAAATCGAGTAGTACTAATAAGCCTTCCAAGAACTTCAGGCTATTTAATGGGCCGACTGATATTGATCAGCCCAGAAGAGAATACATTTTGGGCCGTACTTTTGTGAACATTCAAAAATGTTGGAAAAACACGCGCTAGAGACAGATTGTAAATTAAAAAAAAGAAAGGCCACCCCTTAATCGGCGGCGACTTTTGAATCAGCTCCACTTCTTTAATGGATTAATAGTTTATCTAATTAATAATTAATTAGTACATCAGTATTCTTTTCCATAAATAATAAAAATAGTAAAAAGAAAGCGAGAAAAGGAAGCTGACCAGGTGGGAGAAGATGAGCAGCTGCCTTTTCCTCCTTGTCCAGTCCTATGATTCGTAGGTTATGGATGGTTAATTACTTTGTTTAGACCTTGAAATTCTCCATAGCCCATTTGGATTTAGGATCTTAATAACAAATCCAAACACTAATCGAATCTTCATACTGCTCTGGTTTTTTTATCCAACTATTTTTTACAGGTAAGTCTGTAAATTCAGTTTTCTTTGTTCTTTGCTTTTGTTTTCTTGGGGAATTTTGATGGTTGGTTCTGGTTGGAATTCATTTATTTTCTACTTATGCCAAACTTATATCCTATTTTTGAGGCAGTGAATTATTGTGGTTATTTTATAATCAAATTTTTGGGGAGCATATATTTTTTTGGCGTCTTTTCTGTATTGACTTGTCGTCATATTCTCTTCTCTTCCTCTCTCTTCGTTTCTGGTAATTCAGGGTACGTCTCTTCTGTCTCCCTTTCTTTCGTTTTCTTTTGGAATACTTTCTTCTGCAATAACCCGTCGTTTGGTTGAATATTGATTTAACCCTGTAAGTAATCATCCACCTTTTGTTCTGCCTTTTTCTGAATTCGTGTTCTGTTAGGAAGTTCTTGCATGCATAGAGGGAGCTATCTGCATCTTTATGTTGTTCAAGTACAATCAAACTTTGTTTTTCCAATATCAGGTAGTTGTTTTATCCTGCTAATTCGGATAATTGATTTGTTTTGTTCATGGCTGGGATTTTTGTACGCAATTGTGGTGAAGCTTGGCTCTGCAAATATGAACGTTTTTAATTTTAGCCACTGGGTTATGCAAAGATGGAGTTTTTATCATAATTAGCCTAGTGTTGGTCAGAAAAATCTTGCTATCTGTGTATTTGGACAGAGTTTTGGGCATGGCTTTTATGTAAGGAAAATAATGCGAATAAGTTGATAAATTTTCTTCAGCTTTGTGTTTAATGTGATGTTGGGCGTAGAAATTAGGTAATGTCAATAATAATATTGAGTTCTTGATTTTTTGTCGTACCTGGTTCTACCTTCATGGTGGTTATGGTGGTGGAGAGACCGACCAAGTGATTAATGTTTTTGTCCATGTGTGTCTTTCAAATGTGTGCATTGGAAATAAGAAATCCCTTGTTAAACTTCAGAGGAAAACTACTCATTGTGCATTGTTGAACTTCTAAAACTCTTTGTTTTGGGTTATTTTTGTGGTTGGGAAAAGGAAAATAGGATTGAATGAGATTTGTTAGTTCTCATATGGTGATTCATTGATTAAAAACATTAGCAAATGAAGGTTTCTGTTGGAATCTCAGGGCCATTATCATGTTTACTCCCAATACATTTGAAGTGCAAATGTTGTGTAATTTCTTGTTTCATTTGTCCTACTATTTACTAAACCGGGAGTCGTCGTTCAACGTGGCACGTTACATGTATCTTCTGAAATCTTTTATGATCCTTTGTTGTGGATCATTTAACAGCTACCTTATTAGCATTTTTCTCAATTTCTGGATTTTAATGTTTTAAGATGGGAAATGCCGAACAGGTCAAATTATGCCTGAAATTCCAATATTGCATCTTAGGATTTTATTTTCCAAAGATTTTCCCTTAAGAAGTCCGATATTTTCTTTGCTGTTTCATCATGATGCACTGAAACTTTTTCAAGACAATAACTGCCATCATCAGTGATATACTTTTGAGATGTAATTTATTTGTTGGTTGTGGTTATATTTTTCTGATGACTAGTAGGCCAAGATGTTATATCTGCTCACATGTTTTTTCCCTTTTGCACTTTCTGAATTTGATGCAGGTTTCATATTTTCACGGTATTTGAATTGCATTTTATACCTTTTCTTTGTACATACTTGGAATGGAAGATGTGAAAAACATGGAGGGAAGTACTCTCATAGAATCTTCTATTGCACCAAGTATTTCCTCTCCACACAGCGATCAATCAAATGGTCAAGTTCCAGCAGATTCTAATGGAAAATTGGAATCTGAATTTCAGCAACAACATGCTGATGTTTCTGTGTTAGAATCTTCGAAGGAAAAATTGGACTCTGAATCTCAGCAACCACATGCTGATGTTTCTGTGTTGGAATCTTCGAAGGAAAAATTGGTCTCTGAATTTCAGCAACAACATGCTGATGTTTCTGTGTTAGAAACTTCAAAGGAAAAATTGGTCTCTGAATTTCAGCAACAACATGCTGATGTTTCTGTGTTAGAATCTTCAAAGGAAAAATTGGACTCTGAATTTCAGCAACAACATGCTGATGTTTCTGTGTCAGAATCTTCAACGGATAAGTCAGAAAGCAGTAATTCTCCTCTATTGAAGAGTCCAGTTTCAACTGCTGCTGGATTTGGTGAACATTCGGAAGCTGGAGAATCAGAGGCTTCAAAATATAGTTCTGCTTTCCCACCTGGTGATATTTTTCCGGCTAGCGATACTCATACTCAATCAAATGGTACTTCCAATGGACATGCAGTAGAAACAAGGACCTCTATTGAATCTACTGGGCATTCAGTTTCAGAGGAGTCTCAAATGCAAAATACTAAAGAATTCCGTGTCTCGGTCCCAGCCATTAAAACAAGAGAAAATTTTGAAGACAATGGACGCCTGCATCGAGATGACTCGCCTACCATTTCATCCCCTGATATGAGAGAGACCGAAAGTTTGAGTCATGGATTGCCCCCCAAATTTGCCAAAGTCTCGAAAAGTACTACTAGGTTGGGCCAATCTGCTGATAGTCCTAAAAGTTCTCCACACAGAGGCGAAATCGTCACAGCAGCCCCTATTGAATCTGTTAAACATGCTGTTTCTAAATTTGGAGGTATTGTGGATTGGAAGGCTCACAGGGTGCAGACTGTAGAGGTAAAATCTCTTCTGACGCCTTTAACTGCTTGCTGTCAATTTTACGTTCCATCTCTTAAAAGATTATCTCGTTCTCAGAAATGAAAATAAAAGAACAAAAGGAATATCTTTTTCTCAGGATGTTTTTATTTCTATTTGTAATACATTTTTCTGATAATCTGCATGGGAAATTATGATTTTTAAACGTTTAAAAGCCCGTCTTCAGTGTGATTGTTATTGGTGGTTCCTTTCTTTTGTATTAGCAGCAGATTTTTGGTAGCTCTAAGTTTGAATTACCCACTGCAGAGACGAAAAGTAATAGAACAAGAATTGGAGAAAGTACAGGAGGAGATTCCGTTGTATAAGACCAAATGTAAGGCTGCTGAAGATGAAAAGGTTCATGTTCTAAAGGAGTTGGAGAGCACTAAAAGACTCATTGAAGAGTTGAAGCTTAACCTGGAGAAGGTACAAACAGAAGAGCAACAAGCAAAGCAAGATGCCGACCTGGCTAAACTTAGAGTCGAAGAGATGCAACAAGGGATTGCTGATGAGGCTAGCTATGCAGCCAAAGCTCAGCTGGAGGTGGCCAAATCCAGACATGCAGCTGCAATTACAGAATTAAAATCTGTAAAAGATGAGTTGGAAGCGCTGCGCAAAGACTATGTTGTATTAGTGAACGAGAAAGATGCAGCAGTGAAGAAAGCAGAAGAAGCTGTTTCTGCATCAAAAGCAGTTGAGAAAACGGTTGAGGATTTAACCATTGAGCTCATTACTGCAAAGGAATCTTTAGAGTCTGCACATGCTGCACATTTAGAGGCAGAAGATCATAGGATTGGAGCAGCTATGGCTAAAGAGCAGGATACATTAAACTGGGAGAAAGAATTAAAGCAGGCTGAGGAGGAGCTGGAAACATTAAACCAACAAATTCTCTCAGCAAGGGATCTCAAGTCAAAGTTGGATACAGCTTCAGCTTTATTACAGGATTTAAAATCTGAATTGGCTGCTTATATGGAGACAAAGTTGAAAGAGGACACTGATGAAAAAGTGAACCTCAATGATGGGTTCGCAGAACCAGAGAAAAAAACTCACAGTGAAATACAAGAAACAATTGCCTTAGCTAAGAAGGAACTTCAAGAAGTGAAGCAGAACATTGAGAAAGCAACAGATGAAGTAAATTGCTTGAAGGTGGCAGCCACATCTTTGAAGTCAGAACTGGAGAAAGAAAAGGCAGAACTTGCCACAATTAAGCAGAGAGAAGCAATGGCATCAGTTGCTATTGAATCTCTTGAACTGGATCTTGACAGGACGAAGGCTGAAATCGTTGCTGTTCAGTTAAAGGAGAAAGAAGCTAGAGAGAAGATGGTGGAGCTGCCCAAGCAACTACAGGAGGCTGCTCAAGAGGCTGATCAGGCAAAATCGCTTGCTGAAGTGGCTCGTGAAGATTTAAGGAAGGCAAAGGAGGAAGCAGAGCAAGCAAAGGCTGGAGCAAGTACAATAGAGAGTAGATTGCTTGCTGCTCAAAAGGAGATAGAGGCTGCAAAGGCTTCAGAGAAACTGGCACTTGCAGCAATCAATGCATTACAAGAGAGTGAATCAGCTCGTAGCACAAATAATGAGGATTCGCCAACTGGGGTAACTCTTTCTTTAGAGGAGTATTACGAGCTCAGCAAACGAACACATGATGCAGAGGAACTGGCTAACATGAGGGTGGCTGCTGCTATGACACAAATTGAGGTAGCCAAGGACTCTGAATTGAGGAGCTTGAATAAGCTGGAGGAAGTTAACCGTGAAATGGCTGAAAGAAAAGCTGCTCTAGAACTTGCATTGGAGAAAGCAGAGAAAGCCAAGGCAGGCAAATTGGGTGTTGAACAAGAGTTAAGGAAATGGAGGGCAGAGCATGAGCAGAAAAGGAAAGCTGCTGAGTCAGTACCAGCAGCACAGCAGGATAAGAACTCAACTCAAGAAACCAAGACCATTGATCAATCGCCAGATGCTGCTGTGTTGCATCAAAGGACGAGTCCGAGGGCACGTATGAACCAAAGCACCACAGAAACGGAATCCTCTCCTGAATCTGAAGTTAAAGTTACAAAGAAAAAGAAGAGGTCAATCTTCCCAAAGATCTTTATGTTTTTATCAAGAAAGAAGACAACTAAGTCCTCATAATCCTTAGGTATCTGAACCATGTTTCTTGTTCTTATTGTTTTGCTGTTTATTTGGCTGTTTCTCTCTCCCTAACACACTTGGGGAAGTAATCTCCGACAGAATCTCCATTTGTACATCTTGAGTATTCTTTTTCCTTTTTCAAAGTATACTATAGGTAAAAAATGGAAGTAATTTTTGTTCACTTTTGGTGGTGATGGTGGGAGGATGTCAGATAGGTGGGTGTTTTTCTATTTGGTTTCATATATAGGACACAATAAGGTGATTCTGTAATATATTACTGCTTGAAATGTTTATTGATATGAAATTTTCGGAAGGTTCACTGGTTTGATTTCAGGGAATTCATTGAGTTTCTTTCATTGCGCTTCGCTTCTCCTGATCTTCACTTGAATGTTTTAAATAGTATACAGCAGAGTACAGAATACTACCGAGCATTGTAAGTTTTCAGTGTTGATGAGATGATTGTTCATTCAATGGCTTGCTGGATGCCTTGGATATTAGTATTTTGCCTTAAATTTGTGGATCTTAAGCGTCATAGATAGTTGCAGAAGTGCTATATTGTCCAGAAGGCACAAAACAAATGGTAGATTGGCAACTTGAGCACAGAATATTAAGAAAACATCAGCATCCCAGGTTAGATTCATCTCCCATTCTCCCATTTAAGTACTGAATTTTGGATTTCATGAATTGATTAGACTTCCTCTCCTCTTTTTGTGCCAATGGAATGATGGTTAGAAAAAGAATGTAGCTATACAACATGAATCTTGAAAGAAAAAATGGCTGCATAATGTGCCAGCAGAAACTAGTCTGAGATCCTCCACTTTGTGACTGATAAGAAAGATTCAAACTTTGATGACAGTTGAACTGTAATCAAGAACCAGAACTACTAGATAGTGTCTGAATTATTGTTTTATGTAATGGATCAGAAAGATGCTCGACGAGATTATCGATAGGACCGACATGAGTGACGGAAGCTTGAACAAAGATGCCTAAAATAGCCACCATAGCTAACCTTCCTGCAAAAACAGACTTGCTTTTGAACACTTCATTTTATAATAATTGGGAAAAGATTAATATGAATATAATGGCTGTACTCAATTTACCATTCTTGATCTCTTTGAGTTTCCAGTCATGAGCATTCTTTATATCTTTAGCAAGGCCTAGGGGATTCAACAAAGGACCTCCAGGGTACCTGTGAAAACAGGAGTCAAATTTCAAGAACTGCCAAGCCCAAAAAAAGCAGTGATTCAAGACTTCTGATTATGGATACCCTGGTTCTAAGCCTTCAAGTGCAGATTCTAAACCAAAGAAAGATCCCTCTTTGGCTTGAGATCCAGGGCTTTTAAAGTCCATGTATCTCTTCGTTTCAACAAACCTAAGAAACCATGAACGAATAGAGAGACAGTTATTAAATTTCGGGTATTTTTTTTGCTGTTTTAGATATATGGGCTCCAAGAATGCAGCAAAACAAGTAGTAAAAAAGGTATTTTTATGAGGAAAGTAGAAGTAGACTTACCCCATTAGTAACAGCTGAATGATGAATAGAGTTCTGGTACTCGCAAATGGAAATTTGGTGGCACCGGCTTCATACCAAACAGGCAAATCGCTTATTCCTGTTACACGAAGCAACTGCAGAAGGAAACTTGAAAATCACCATCTTTGCTGTTTAGGAAAAACGATTCGAAATTTTACAGTTCTTGGGGCACTAACGCACATCTGTCACAAGAATCCCAGCAACTCCAGCCATGGCGAAGCGACAATGAACTAATTCTGCCTGTACATACCACTTGAGGCTTTCAGGGTCTTCCCCAAGTCCCAATGGATCAAACCCAAAATCTCCAGCCAGTCTGCAGAACACATAACACAGGCTACTGAAATTCATTATGAAAATTTCATTGAAAAGTCGGGTGGATTAGCCCTTACGTTCCATCAAGATAAGGTGGAGAGTCGAGCCCCGGAAGCCACGTCGGGCGTTGCTCGGCTCGAACGATTACAGTTCTCAGGTGCCTCAGTGATGTTCCTCCAACTTTGGTAGACCAACTACTAGTTTTAGTTACATCCAAGTAAGTTCTGCAAGAACTCTTTCCAAAAATTGAGGAAGAAGAGGCATTGCAAGCCAGAATCTGGGAGCCTCTACTCACCGCAACTTCCATTCTTGGACCAATTTCTGATGTAGTTCTTGGTAGGCTTCAGAACTAGAGGAAGGGAAGCCAGCCAGTTCAATTGAATGTTTACATAAAAAGATAGCAAGGGCCCACTTATCCCTTTTCACTGAAACCACTGGCTTGTTTCCAGTGTAATCACAATACAGACCACACATATTAGAGTATTCATTTTAAAGCCTTGCATCTTTGCCAGTGCCTGTTTTTACTTCATCCCATCACCAAAACTCAAAAGATTTGGCTGTTCCACATGCAAACAAAGAAAAGAAATGTCGAATTCTTCACCTTAAGAGTAATCAAGTCTGGTTCCAGTCTCAGTGGAAGAAGAGAAACTACAGCGATCCTGATAACAGTAGGGAAAGCAAGACTTTTAACATTCTGAATATCTAGAAGTTTTGGCACCTGTTACAACAACAATAAGGCCACAGGCAATAATGATCCTACAACTTTGCAGACTTTGATGGAGTACACAAACATAAGAGTATGGTGAAGACATTAGGTAAATCTTAAGTATGAAGCTACCCAAACAAGAGTTTTGTTTAGATGTTCAACCGTCGACTAGATATACTGAAGGAGCTCACTTTCAAGGGTGTTGCAACCACCAGAGGTGCTTCGGGTGAATCACTAACTGCGAATTTTTCATGCATGAAGCGACTATCCACAATAGAGTCATTCTTTAGGACTATCTTGTAGCAGTAACAGCTCTTTAATCCAACTTGATTTTGGTAACATTCATGAGAGCCATCCTTCACTTGTTGAAAATTCCATATCACACTGAACTTTCCTACAGTTGCAACCAGATGGCGCTCTTGCTTCCCGTTCTCTGTCACCTGAAACATGCAAGTAAGGGAAAGACTTAATCCCACGAGAGAAACAGCTGTCAAACAATAGTGTGACTCAAAGAAGAACAGAACAATCTTGACATATGCTCATTGTAGCCAGGGCAAATGACATGGGAATTCTGATCATGACAAGGAACAAGTTTTAGTTTGACTACAAAGGAATGTTAACCATTTCTCACCAGTCAGTTGGTCAACTTGTCCAAGTTGTAACTGGGAATTGTGTTTAAATTCAAAAAACAACAATAATCCCAAGAAGAATAAACAGATCTGTGGCTGTAGCTGCTGTTTCTTAAAGGGCAGGCTCAATGCACAGGGGTACTGGTATGTGCAGCAACCAAGAAAGTATGAGGCAACTAAAGTCTAAAGTAAGCAGTGTCATATACTGGGGCTGGAAAAGGCGGCATAATATATGAGGCTATTTCCATTACTCTAACTGTAACCTCAAGTCGCATGGCAATAGCTCTTACTATGCAGCCAAAGCTTCAACTTATTCTCTTCTTTTTATTCATCTGATACACTAGATGTACCATTTACTTGGAATATGTAATCACCTGGCTGTGCAATTGATTGAACTTCCTTGGTATATCATATTCAGTGCAAATAACTGATGGATATTCAAAAAAATAAAGCAAGAAGAAGAACAAAGCCCAGAACTACTGGGAAATAGAAATAGACAAATAAACTTTCCCTTGATTTAGGAGAATAAAAGCAACATTGTTCTGATAAAAGCATTTACGCTCATAATGACACACACGTCCAAAAAAATATCAGCCTTATGAGAATAAAAATCTTCACAAATTTCCAGATGCATGCACAGTGAGCCAATGAAGGGCTTAGGAATGATAACTGTCCTTGAAATGATCATATAATATATTAGAAGCTGAGACCAAAATTCAGATCATAGAAAATGACTAGGACTGCTTCCTAAAATGACATCACATACTTCACAGAGACAAGAACCATTATGGTTTTCTTGTCAAGACAGAATGCAACAACACAAAATACTGAAATTGCTCTTGTACTTGTTTAATGTTTGCTTTTGCAACAACAGGCATTGTAACATGTTATGAAGATACAATTCCAAGAGACATTCTCCATCTCTCTTTGTTTCCTTTCCTCAAATAAAAGCAAATGAGAACAGAACATCATTATCTTCAAAGTATTCTAATAAAGAACTTAAAAGCATATGCCTAAATACACAAAAACATGGATCTTTGGTATGATTAACTACAATATGTACACGAAAAAGGAACATCAGAAACAGGTATAGAGAAATTTAAACATGGACTTACCCAAGAGAACTGTGCGTTGCGAAACTTATTGTTGATTCCAGCCATATGTGAGTCCAAAGGAGTGAGTTTGAGCAATCTAGGAGCTGCAATTCTGTTACCCATACGACCAGAAAAACCATTCTTGGTCCTCCCATCTTTGTCTGTAAAGAGAGTGCATATCAGAACCAAATAGGTGTCTGTCGTCCCCAGAATCCACTTCCCATCAAAGGTAACATCAACATGAGTAATAGGAGACCCGAGCCCAGGAAATGCAGTCTTAGCCTGCCTCATGGAATTACTTGAATACAGCCTGATCTTCCCATCGAGTGATCCAACTGCAATCGATCCATCCCCAGTACTGGCAAAGCACTGAAAATTAGTCCCTCTTGAAAACTGATGTCCTTGAGTCCAATTCAGCACCGGTGTACTCTCATCAACAATATTCTGCACGATTCCATTCTGGTCACGCATATCCCACCTACATAACCTGTTATCATCCAAGCCCAAGAAGGTAGAACCAGTGGGATCCATTTGAGCTCCTTTGTTGTCATTTGTAATATCTCTCATTGTAATATCAGTTCCATCTTTCTCAAACTTCCACTCGGTAACAATCTTTCCAGTCTCAATATCCAGCTGGTGCAAACCTCTTGTGTGAGGCTTCCCATCAGTCATTGGACTCATGAGAAGCATATTAGTCTCAGCCCTCATTAGCAAAGCCTTTCTGGGCGTTGAATGAGCCACAGAATTTGAAAAGCTCCTATTAGATCCTCCATTGTCGAATTTCACGTATGACCCTTTTCCTTGAATCCCATGACTATAGTTTCTCACAACCTGAACCCCAGAATCGCTAACCAAGAAACTATTGTCTAAAGCACCCAATGCCAAACTCTGAATGGCTCCACAATGTGGGGCTGACTCCTCAAATTCCTCTCTCAAATCATTTGCATCCCTTGATAGGGTTTTAGCAGCAAGTTCAGGAGTCTTCCACAAGTCATCTTCAGCATCCTCCCACATTGAATCATCAGCCTTTTCGGGTTTCGCCCAGCCTATGAAATCCTTCCCATAAACCTTAACCTTATTGTTGTCATTTGCTTCATAACCGTAAGTGTTTTCAAACAAATAGTCTTGAAACTTGAGGAAGAAAGTGTTATACTCTTCTTCACTGAAAAACTTGGCCGCCCAAACCCCATTAGCCACGAAATCAACCCGCTTCTGATCCCTAATAGCCTTCAATTGAATATTTTGATCAATCTTAACCCGGATTTTCGACCCGATTTTCAAAACCCACCAAGAATTCTCCTCGTTTTCAGCTTCTTCTTCATCGTCTGACTCATTGAGGTTCTGGGTTTTGACAAAGGAGTAAGTAGCACATTTCTCAGCCACAACCCATTTGGAGTTAGCGGTCATACCACCAACATGGAGGAAGAGTTTGACGGCGTTCTTCGGAGTCGTTTCGGATTTGTTGTACTTGAGCTTAAGCGCTTTGAGCTTGGACTCAACTTGCTCCAAAGAGGACGGCGAATCAAGGGTTTTGGAGCCAAGCGGCGACGGCGTCGCTCTAGCATCTTCAAAGCTGTCTTCTTCCTCGCGTTGGACTCCTGGGCTTTGCGAATCGGACTCTTGCTCGGAATCTGAGTCGGCGTCTGATAGATCCAGGTCTTCACTACTGTGATTGGCACCCATTTCGCTCTATATTCAGATAATTTGTTTGAGGCGATAGGTTGCGCTGTCTCCCGTTGATAGTTTTCGGATTTGAGGGAGTCTAACGTTACAATATCCGCTGAAGTTTGAAGAGCGGGAGTTTGAAATTTTGAATTATGGCATTTTGGGGGCAATTTGATTTTGGGCTGATAAAATGGGTAGACGCCATTTTGAAAGCCCACTTGTCAGGAATTGGGGCGCACGCACCAATCATTAGTTGTCGGCTTATGCAAATACTATGAATAACCCAAATTCTTCCTTCGCCATCTTCTTCTTCTTCTTCTTCTCTTCTCTAAACGATCCCAGATGATCTTCTAGGAATTCTTGGATTCCCAGAAAAGTTCCTACATCAACATAGGATCCTAGGATTACAGAAGAAGTTAAAGCCCAGTCTTCATTTAATGATAACTCAACATAATTTGGAGGAAAACAAGGTTCCCAAGATTCATCTTTGGCCCAATCTTCACACTGATTTTCTCATCAATCACTGCATAATAAAGATTTTGCGGACATTAACTTCACTCTACTTGTTGCTGTAATCTTGTTCCTGCCTGCTCCTCAGACTAGATATAAGTGTAATAGGTTCGATAATATTCCAATCATAGAACTTGTCTTAAAACTGCAAAACAAAACAAAAAAACACAACTACAAAACTGAAGATTCTATCAAAGGTAATAGATGAAAATTAGCATTGACACCTTCAGCACCAATGTGTCAAATTATGTTATCAACATCCCAAACAGCAATGCAAGATCCAAGAACCAACCCGCAGAAAACATTAATCAGGTTCATGTGAGATAATTATATTATCTCATCATAACATCATTGCAGGCTTGGGGAAAATGTCAGGAGTGAATTTCTGGGCTGCATGTCCCCTCTGCATGATGCACAGAAACAGAAACACCATCAAAATTTTGACTTCAGCTTAGTGAATTATCAGAATCAATCATAAGTTCCCACCTCAAGAGAGCAATTTTAGGATTCATCTTTCCAGAAGCTATCATCTTAACGAAATCGCCGTCCGTGAAAGAACGTGTTGCATTAAGTGCTCCATCTTCATATGGCCCTAAATTGCCAAAAAATTCAAAAACAACAGCATCAGGATAATCTATTGTAAACAATGTCATCCCTTCTAAGCCAAAACAAACAAACAAGAGAACTAACATCAAATGTCAAGCACCGAAAAAAGGACGACAGTTTGTTATGTCAGAACAAAGCTAAGCTACCATAATGAGGAATTCAATAATGTAAATTTTATCGCATCAGAAACTTGTTGAATTCAAGATTCTTCCTATGCTAACTGAGTACAAAGTGCAATAAGCAAAAAATGAGAAGAGAGATGTTATAACTAAAGAACATAATTTGCCATGGAATGAATGAGGGAGGCCTTTTTTTGGTATCCCCAGATGGCTTTAATAGCAGATAGTGTTAAAATAGAGGGACTTGCTTCTACATTATGAATCTACTCATGGAGTTTAATGAAGAGATGTATCATTTTCATTCTGAAGAAGCCCTGTTGCTAATGGAAGCCTTTAGTTAGGACACTTCAGGCTGTAGATTCTTTACACATCATGTTGGGAATCATTTTCAATCCAATCCGTAATCAGATTGTGGTGTCAGAAAATGATAACCCTAGATTCTAGTTGCAGTAGTGTCACTCATTACACATCAAAACATTGCACTCAAAATCACAGTGAAGGACTCTCTAGACATAAGAGTGAGTAAACAACTAAACATTATTTTATTTTCTGGCAAATGAGTAGAAGCACCATGACATTATAACAGCATCAATGTATGACATTTATATTGGACCCAAAATTCTTCATGCAGAGACTTTGGATAGAAGGCATGAAATAGATGGTAGCCAAGGTCTGCATCTATACTTGTTTCTCCCAGATGGCGTATTCATCCCCAGAAGTTGAAACCTGATAGTTTGGAGGAATAAGGCTCCCAAGATCCATCTTTGGTCCAATCTTCACAATGACTTTGTCATCTATCATTGCAACATAAAGATCAGATTCAGAGGCCATTATCTTTACTGTACTTGTTGCTGTAATCCCATTCCTGATCCTCAGAGTAGATAGCTTTGAAATTGCATCCTTCAAATTCCAGTCATAGAAGTGATCATAAAACTGCAAAAAACCACATCAACTTGTCACAAGAAAATAGTCTGAGGCAGATACAACTTTCTGAAAAATTGGATTGCATAAGTTTAAAATGATCAATTCCAGGATTTGCATCCTTAACATCATCATACCACTGATGGAATCCCTGGATGGGTGAGAATATAGGCATATCCTTGCATGACTTTGTCTGATGGGAATGGCCAGATTTGCTGGGTGGATCCAGTATCATGATTATCAATGAATGTCACGGCACTTTGAGGCGAAATCCCAATCAATCCTGGAGGGTTCCCACTAGGATCTTTCAATCTCCATAGCTCCCCCTGTACAGCAGCCTGAAGAATCCCTTTCGTAGTGAAGTCGAATGCTGTCAGCACACCTCCACCTGCATTTTGAACCCACTGAGCCAGTTCATTCCTATGCTTATCTTGGTTATAATCTGGCTTTCCATCTGGACCATAGGAAAGAGCATCCCACAGCTCCCCAACCGCAAATTCAGGAGAAGTATTTCCCATATAAATCTTACTGATACTTGGAGCATACCCCAAGACAAAATCAAAACGCCAGCCATCAAATCCTACATCATTCTTGAGCCAATTCATCCAGTCAGATAACTCTCTCTGTACTCTTTCATTAAGATGATCAATATCAGGAGCATAATCAACATGACCACCTGTATCAGGATTCCCTGTTCCATCTCCAAATTGAACATCATCTCCGCAAATGCAATTGGGTCCCCAATCAAGTCGGTCATCTGAAGTCCCTCCCTCAAAGATACAATATATTCCTCTGCTGTCCTTATAATCAGCACACCTGTGGTTTATGACTATGTCAGCAACAACTTTGATTCCCTTGTCATGGAAACCCTTTATCAGGTTTCTCAATTCTTGCTCGCTCCCATACTTGGATGCATTAAGATCATACAACCTGCCGGGCATATATCCTGAAACAATTTCCATGAAATAAGTTAAAAAAACAAAGCCAACGAATCCCAACTATCCTTACAAGATAGATTAAATCAGGAAACAAGTTGATCACCTTGAGGGGCAACGGAATGAGAAGGTGGAGGTAACCAAACATGAGTGATCCCGGCATTTGCCAAGTCCGAAATGTCTCCCAAAAGCAAGTTATACCAGCCACCTTGATACTTGTTCGATTCCCAATTGAAACCCTGAAATTCAAGTTTAAGAAACAAGAGAAACCCTCAGAGAGGAAGAAATTACTGTAAAAAAAGAAGTGATAACATAATGTTTCATTGTTCTTGGGTATCTGAAATAGCAACGATTCCCAATTGAAACCCTGAAATTCAAGTTTAAGAAACAAGAGAAACCCTCAGAGAGCAAGAAATTACTGTAAAAAAAGAAGTGATAACATAATGTTTCATTGTTCTTGGGTACCTGAAATAGCAACGTTGGAGCTGCAAAGCTAGCATAGGATATCCAGACAACAGCGAGGAAACAAGCGAGTGAAAGTGCACGAATCTGCATTTTTAATTTTTTTGGTGCAGGAATTCAAGAATATATGGAAGAAAGACGGTCGAAATTATGGGTGACGACTGAGGACTGGAATTCGCCAGAAGACGCATGTTTTGGGGGGATTAAGCCCAACAAAATTCTAAGACGACTGAAACATGAGATTATGGGATTGGTGGGAATGATGAATTGAGATGTGAAAACGAACAAGTCTACTTCCGGGAAACACCGGCAAAGTATCCATCAGTTCACACAGGTAATGCTTGGAAAAAGCAGTCTTCTTTAGCTTCGATTCTTCTTTTTGTCTGTTCAGTTCCAGGAAGTAGTGTAATCAACGTTGTTGAATCGACCCCGCAAGGCACGTTACTAGGTTGATGAAACTTATTTGATGGGAGAAGAAAATCTATATTAAAACGGGCCAAGTTCTTAACAGTAACAAACAGAACAGACAGCTAAAAGAGCTGAAATTCAAGAAAAGGTTTATAAGTTTAGCTGGCCTTTTCCTGGAAAATGAAATCCAATGTCATTGTCAGCTCCAAATATGCACATTGCTACAACGAAAATTATTTCCTGATGCTGTCATTTCTGAAGGATACCAATCAATTTCCTGCAATGACAGCCTTGACATTGCTGTTCAACTGAGGTATTGGAATTATCATAAAAGCAACTTAAACCGGCCTCAAAACAACCAAATAGCTACCCAAGAAAACAATAAGTCATTCAGTAGTAAGAAGGGCGACGAAGAGGGGGAAAAGGGAGGGAAAAAGGCTAATATTCATGAAATGTAAGCTATTCAGTAATCAAACCATCGATTCTCACTCTGATTCACAGCACAAACAGACCATTATGAACAAACCCAACAGACAACAATTACTATTTGGCAATATCCAATAGCATTATCTAAAGATTAGAATACAGTAAGCAGTATTATTCAGCACTTTCCCACCATCGAAGTAATCATCATAAGAAATGAAGGATAAAACAAACAAATCAAAAGGCAAGGACTGGACTGATGTAATGCATGGAATGATGGCTCACTTCGATAGCATAAGCAAAATAGGTACTTAAATAACATTTGAGCACTAAACGAGAAATCCACATAGCTGCCAACTTTTAAGGCCAGATAAAATAGCATCAAATGACAAATAACATTAACAAATTGCTCAACAGATGAGAATTCGTAATGACACCTTCTGCACCATAGTGTCAAATTATGTTACGAACACATCCTAAACAGACAAAAGCAGCAAGATCCAAGAACCAGATGTAAAAGACTAAAGACAAAAAGAGATAGGAAATTATAAAATATGGCACGTGAAGCTCTTAAACATGGTAAAATGACCTTTTAATAGGCCCTGTTGTTGTCCATTCCAAATTCCAAAATAAATTCGAACCAAGTGTCAAAGTAACACAACACACTCTTTATGAGGGAGAGATCAAACTAGCATCTAATTTCGTATAGCACTAGTGTATGCCCCTGAAATGCTGTGAGAAGATAATAAAGCTCAGCTACTTATTAGCTAATTATATATCTCATCATCACATCTTGGCAGGCTTTGGGAAAATGTCAGGAGTGAATTTCTGAGCCGCGCTAAGACTTCCCTTAATCTTCATGGCCCCTCTACATGATGCACATAAACAGAAACACCATCAAAATTTTAACTTCAGCACAATCTTAGAAGATTAACAAAATTAATCAGAAGTTCCCACCTCATAAAAGCAATTTGAGGATTCATCTTTCCAGAGGCTATCTTAATGAAATCATCGTCGGTGAAAGAAAATGTTGCATCAGGCTTTCCATCTTCATATGGCCCTAAATACAAAAGATTCCAATAAAAGGATCAGGACAACACATTATGGAGACACATAACAATCCAAATATTACTACAGGAAAATACCAAACTACTTTTAGCCATTAAAAGAATATTCAAACAGCAGAAAATTAACTATACAAGCAAAGAAGCCAAAAAAAAACCGGAATTTTGGGGATCCTAACGACCATTTTTGTTCCCAAAAGTCAGTGCTTTATTACTTTATGGTTTAGTGGCATAACAGTAAGCAACAGTATTATCACTTCTTTATCCCAATTGAACGTACAACAACTATGAACTATCAGAGCTCAAAATTTGATAATGTAATACAGCAAATTGGTATCACTGATGCAGTGCACTTCACTAAATAACTGAGCAAAACGGAGAAATCAAGAAGAAGGGTGCAAATTTGTAAAGTTCACACCTTTTTTAACCTCTCCTTTCTTGAGATCAACAACATAAACCTCCTCGTTGAACCCAAGTTTCTGTCAATTGAAAAACCCAAAATGGCTGGTTAAAGGAATGAAAATGAAAACCCAAATGAGAAAAAAACTAAAGGGAACTGAGGGATTAAGAGGGTTGCTGAAAAAACGACCTTTGGGGCGATATTAAGCTGATAAACAAGGCCAATTTTCTTGATGAGGGCTTTACCGGCATCGGTTGCGAGGTGAAGCTTCATTTGATCCATCAGGGCATCGGACTTGAGTTGACTAGATTTCTGATCGGTAGACATGGCTAATTATGGCTTAATTCCACTGGTAATTTGCTGCAAAAGAAACCCAATTGAATTGAAAACACCGCACGAAGCAATGAAGAAAAGGGGGGGTTTTATAGGGGATGATCAATGCCGAGAGGATGGATGAAGAGTAGTTGAAAACATACGGCCTGATACTATTATAGTAATGCCTTCCTTTCGAGAAGAGGCCGAATTGTTACTGATTTACAGATAACGCACACGCAATCCAAGAACACACGTCGCCTGTTGCCATGCCGTGGAATTTAATGATTAGAAGAGTCCCGGTTTTCAATTTCTGATTGTTATTTCATCTTGTATAATGGCAAAATTTTCAGTTCTTGAAATTATCTTGGTCATCCGACATAAATAGTAAGTTATAATTTCAATGCATACATAAAATAACACATAATATTGGCAATAACAGAGTTTTTCTATTAATCCTATCAAATTATTTATTCAACCGACTCGATGATGCTTGAAGATGTAGATTTGGATGAGGTTTGGTTAGTGTTTTTATTAAAAATATATAAATAAAAACAATCTCTTGCCAAAACTTTCAAACAAGAATAACATTATTCTACTTAGGGCATCTCCAACCCATCTCTAAAATGGGTTGGATCTTCAAAATTTGAAGATGGATGCTCTCCAATCCATCTTCAAAATCATCTCTATATTTAGAGATGCAACAGTACATCTCTATATTTAGAGATGTACTGTAGCATCTCTATATATTTTTTATTATTATTTTATTTAGTGGGACCCGCTGAAATATTTATTTTATATATTTATTTTCTTTTTGTCATATGTTATTCATTATTTAATTTTTGTTATTGTAATTATTTTAATTTTTTATTAAAGTATTTAAAATAAATTTTCATTTAAAAATATTAAAATATAATTTACTAATTAATATTACATTGTGAAGTGTTTTAAATGGAAAAAATAAATACACAATAAAATTACGATTAAAAACATAATCATTCCAAATTAAAATTAATAAACTACTACAACAACAAACAAAAGTTCATACAAAAAAAAAATTACAATAATAAAAGTAGATATTAATAATTTAGAATAATATTGCAAAACCCTCTAAAATTTTAATAATCGGGCAAATAACTCCCTCCATCATTGAGATTATTGAAAAACTCAAAACCCTCTGGATTGAACGAGCAAGTAATGATGCTGAGGAATTTCAACAATTTTTGGCACGTTATGGGCAAATTAAGGATAAAAATGCTCATTTTGAACTTCGAAATGCATTGATAGAGCATTTGTGGGTGCAATATTCAAATAATGCTAGTTAATGTATCCTTATATTTTGTTTGTTATATTTCGTGAGTGACTTTTTTTAATTTAATTTTACTATTTTATGTAATGAAGCACTTGTAATGTTTTGTTTAGTTTTCAATCTATTAATCGTGTTTCGTTTTTTAATGTTTTATTAATTTACATATGTTCAATATGCTAATAAAATTTACTTAATTTATTAGATTATGTTATATAAAAATAATATATTTTTATTACTAAATAATTTTTAATTTTTAAATTACTTTTTATTTAATTTATTAATCTCATTTATTAAATATATTATTTTTTAAAAATATATTAAGATTTAAGAGATTATTAAATATATTTATACAATAATAAAAATAATATAATATGATTGTTGAAAGAAATTGTTTAAAATATTATTAAAACTGTAAAATATAGAGTTTTGGGTTGGAGATGAGTTAACTGTAAAACTGTAAAATATAGAGATTTTGATACTGTAGCATCTGTAAAACTGTAAATTATAGAGTTTTGGGTTGGAGATGGCCTTAGCAAGTTAGCTAGCACTTGGTATTAGCAAGTTAGCTAGTACTATCTTTTTGCAGTCCCAAGGGGGTAGCTTCTGTATATGGGCCTTGCCAGGCTAACACTAACTGGACTGGATTCTTGTATGTGGGCCTTTTGTTGACTGATCAACTCACTGTTGGATCGCGGCGAATTGAGGAAATAACACCGACGTTAAGTACATAGATATTAAACGGCAAAGATAGCTTTTTTAAGCAAATATGGAATTGCAAATTACTACGTGTAGATGATACTGGCCAATCATCCTTTTCTCATCCAAAATCATAAAGTGGACAACCAAGAGGAACATTACTCCTTGGTGGATCATGCGGGCAAACTGAGATTTGGAGATTCTAGTTTCACAGGTAAAAATTGTTTGATATTCTCTTCTTTTTTAAGTTCTCGAAATGCCTGGAAACAAAATGTACGCAGGAAACTCTCTTCTAAATTTCTTTAGTTTACAGATTGATACTCTGTTTTAAAAAGCCCAGTTCAATTTACGTTTTTTCTTGTTCCAACTGGTGATTTTGCAGTGTAAATTGATACGTGGACCTAGTTTTTTTCTTCTGAAATTGGATGGGTATTCATTTTTCCAAATTGTTTATAGAATAAAGACTCCAATTTTGCCGCGAAACCCACCTTGTGGTAATTGATTATTCAGCAAGAACTCGACCCAGTTACAGAAAAACATCGATTTTATGTTGTGATGAATGAAATGAGGATCTAGGAAACTCGCTTTTGGCCTAAATATAATCACGTGTTATGTTAATATTTGTTTAGTTCTGATATCATTTACCGAGCATGACAAAGAAGGGAATTTTTAAGCATCAGGACCTAATGTGTTGATTTTTAGGAGGCAGCCTGCATACAAAACAAACTGAAGCTCTGTGAATAAAGAATTTGAATATGGAGATTTTATGGTGTCCCTTGGCTCTGCCAGCCTGTGGAAAGGATTGAACTCAATTCAGGCCAAACGATTCCCCCTAAATTATGCACTTCTTGATAAGTTGGATGATTCAGATTGCTATCATCGAAAACATTTGTAGGCTGTCATGCAAAAGCAAGGACTAATTAGTCAGACTGTTCCTTCCAGTTCTTGTGGATGGAGTAATTTCAGGCATTTTCGTAGGGGGACTTCACTTGCTATCAGTTTGCTTCTGAATAAGAAAATTTCTCATTTATGTCATACAAATGGAAGGAGTTCTTGCAGTCATATATATTTGCAGAAATCATCTCGAATTTGCATGGTTCGATCTTCAAAAGTTAGGAGTACAGCTAATGAAAACACTGTAGAGTTATTTGATGAAGAGGATGAACTCTGTCCGGTTGATTGTGTCAGGGAATTCAAGACTGATGAGGAGTTCATGCAAGTTCTTGAAATGGCCAAGAAAACTAAATCTTTAGTTGTGGTAGACTTCTACCGGACATCTTGTGGCAGCTGCAAGTACATAGAGCAAGGCTTTGCAAAATTATGCAAAGGAGCTGGAGATCAAGAACAACCGGTTATATTTTTGAAGCACAATGTGAGTGTTACTTTGAGCTTGTAGGCGATTGCTTTATTTCAAATGAATAAACTTACCAATGCCAGCCTCCTTAACAGGTAATTGATGAATATGATGAACAGTCTGAGGTTGCTGATCGCCTTCGAATAAGGGTAATTTCGTTAACATCTCCAGTCTCATGCCTTTAGTTTTTTACATGAATCTAGTAGAAATATTATTAAAGGCAACAGATTCTATTCTTGGAAGCTTTTCTTCCATAACATAAGTTTCCTAATGGCAGTAAACTGTTTGATGCAGTCAGTGCCCCTTTTCCATTTTTACAAAAATGGAGTATTGTTGGAAGCATTTGCAACCAGGGACAAAGATAGGATACTTGAAGCCATTATCAAGTACACAACACCTGCTGTTGAACAAGATATTGGTTTGGATTCTGGAAATAGTTCTTGAATTCTTGAAGCTGGTATTGCTGCTTAGTGCTGAAGAAGAGGGATCTTTTCTCTTCTCTTGTTCCATGCTTATAGCATCATTATTGATCTCAGAAAGTAGTTTGTGGAAATTTTTTTGGCTGAAATGGAACCTGCTTATGATGTCCCTGGAAATAAAACTCCTGAGAGATGTGTACCATTTTATAGTATGTCAGAATTGCTGGGAACAAAATGCTTTCCCTAATGTTATTTATAAATGTGTACAGGTTTGGGAATAAAGTCATCTTGCCATTTTACACTTCAATGGAAGCCATTTCCTCGAGTTTCTTCTTATGATCCAGAAATGATCTCAATAAATCCGATCACATTCATGAGTGAATATCAAAGGGAATACATCAGTCTTGTAGAATTTTGAGTTGGGGTCAGATCAGATTCAGATATTTTTTTAGGTAATAAAGCTGAAATCCCTGATTTGGAGGCACAAAAATTGTTCTGAAATGCCAAGAACATAGGCAATGAACTGCAAAATTTGGCCTAAAACAGTTTCTGAGCAATAAAGCAAAGCAGAGTGCTGCTTTTAGATTATGCTCTCCAGCTTGAAGGTTGCAAAGCCAAAATCAGACAGACCAATTCGATAATTGACACTTGGATATCACGTAAACCGCAGAAGAAAAAGCATGAGAGAATAGTCAATAAAAAAGTAGACAACATTCTCCCTCCAAAGTCCAAGCAAACAAACAAGAAAAACTCACATCAAATGTCAAGAATCCAAATAAAGGACACAACATTTTTGTTATGTCAACAAAAGCAAAGTCACAATATAAGTTTTAATAGCATCAGAACCTTGTTGAATTCAAGATACTCAGTAGTACAAAATGCAAGCTGTAAAGATAAGCAAAAAAATGAGAAGAGGGATGTCATAAAAATTTCTTCTTGGAGAATAAAGAACAACAATTTGTCATGGAGTGAATAAGGGATGATACCCTTTTTTGGGTATCCCCAGATAGGTTAGACTAGAGAGAAAAGTTGCTTGCTTCTACAAAATGAACCTAGTTTTCATGGAGTAATGAAGGGATCAATCCACATTTTCAATCTGAAGAAGCCATGTTGCTAATGGCAGCCTTTTAGTTAGGCCTTCATTCAGGCTGTAGATTCTTTCGACATAGTTGTTGGAAGTCCATGAAGAGGTACTGGAAATGGACCATACTGAATTCCACTTTGAGATCCCACCACTTCCCACCTACATCACACAAATTTCCCATGTCAAAAATCATTGAGCACTCAACTCAAAGAGGCCATTGTCACACACACATTGCAGCAGGCTTTATCGATCGGCATTACAAGTTTTGCTCTTGGATGTGAAAGATTCTTGCTTTAAGATATCAAAACTACCTGAATTTGGAGACCAAATGGTGGATCAAGACGAGCATTTCTAACTTCGCAAGCTCGTTACCAGGGCAGGCATGCACTCCACTCCCAAATGGCATGAATGTGTTTGGCT
Organism: Knoxia roxburghii; assembly: GCA_030378225.1. NCBI lineage: Eukaryota > Viridiplantae > Streptophyta > Magnoliopsida > Gentianales > Rubiaceae > Knoxia > Knoxia roxburghii. The sequence goes on from CM059418.1 coordinate 42,693,638, forward strand.
TTGGTGCTGCCTATTTTGAATCCAAACATAAGAAACTTAGGACAGAGAGTTAAACATAAGAAAATGCAATCCAATGAATCAAATGAACAGGTACCTCAAATCTGGAATGATCAAATCTCTGAGGATCAGTGAAAAAGTCTGGATTGTGATGAATATTCCTAAACAGTGGCATTACCTTCCAACCTTTTGGAATAAGATACCCTGTCAGAGTAATGACTCTTTTCATCAGTTTCTCCAAAATCCCACAAGAAAAGAAGTGAAAAGAATAGTGTTTTCAATACAGTAAAAGTACATTCTATTCTAGTACAACCCGAAGAAACCGATTTCTCTTTTTTTCTCCTAGTTTCTGATCAATCGTACTGCTAAACATTCACATATATTCATTTACCTAAAAAGCTTACCTTTGTATTCTACATCAACTACAGCTTCCCTGAATGTGAAAGATATAATGCTGGCCATTCTTAAGCTCTCCAAGACTACCTGACAGCACACATTCATGATAGATTCTAATCACTTAACTCACAGGCTCTCTGTTATACTTCTTGATCATAGTACTTGTTATCTTTCACTTAAACAGTAATTGCACCTTGTGAGTCACTGGCATCTGTCTAGTCTGAGCCCATGTCAACTGTCGATTTTCGTCGGTGTTTGATTGATAAATTGCCTTCTGTTCAGCCTGTGTAAAGGGATGAGGGCATGAATATATCCAAATTTGAAACAGAAACAAAAAAGTTGGTTTCTTGGTTGCTTGTTCCAAGTTGTTTATATACCTTTACAGCCTCCAGAAGCTTGGGATTATCATGGAGGTACTTGAAAATCCATGTTATGACACTTGCTGTAGTGTCCTGAGCTGCAAATAGAACTCCAATTATGTTATCTGCAATCTGATCATCACTCAGAACTTGACCTTTCTCATCTTTATAGTTGAGCAGACATCCCAACAGATCTTTCTCTGCTGTTCTTTTCTCCTTTCTTTCACTTATAATCTCACTCAGGATAGCGCTCAGCCTTTGCCTTGCCTTCAAAATATATAACACCATTCAACAAGAAGTCATTCAATCCTGCACATAAAAATCTAAACTTTGCTACTTTATTGATATATTTGCAACAATGGCTGTAAGAATTTGTGGCTTTGTTTACCTGCAAGGCCTTTCTGTATGGAGTTCCTGGTAAATTTGTTGGGAAAGAATTGTAACCTTTATCTACAGTGCCATAGTTTTCCTTCAAAGCTTCTTTATGGCGGGCTTCCAAGTGACCAAATATCGCCAAAATCCCAACTTCAAAAGAGTACTAATAGACCAAAATGCAACCATAAAACATCATCAAGAACTATAAAAAAAAAAAAAAAACACACAGCAATCAATCTATATTATATTGAACCAAAATGAAACCTGAGTAAACCAACCCTTTTGATCTCCTGAAAAGTGTTGACAACACGGCCGCCAGCCAAGCTCTCCAACGTGGAAACTGCAATGTCGTCAACGCCATTGACAAGATTCCTGATGGACTCAGGATATAAAGAACCTTGGACAAGCTTCCTCAGGCGCAAATGGTAGTCTCCTTGGTGAAAAAACAGCGCAGAAGGGCCGATCAAAACTTCCTTACTTTTGGGATATGTTGGCTTGAACAATTCAGCTCGTGTGACCAAAACAAACCGAGCTGCATCAGGGCTTGCTAGCATCACACATGGACAGCCTAATATATGAGTCTTGAAGATTTCTCCATACCTGAGATTATTCAAATTTGATTAAACTAAACACCCATGCAGAAGCCCACAAAGACTCCATTTTTGTGACAAAAACTAAGTATAAATTATTAACCTTCTCTGCCTATCAGTAAAGAATTTAGTGGGATCTTGAGAGTAGAGTTGAAGAGTTTCACCCATGTAGGGCAACCCCATTGAGCCAGGAGGGAGTTTAGATCTCCTACAAGTAGTTGGTGTCTTGTTGTTTCCAACAATTAAGGATATATAGTATGAAAAAACAAGTTTCCTGTTTGTTGGGATAAGGATTATGGAAGAAAGTAGAGCAACAACAAGAGAGATGATGAAAACATGCACAAGAAGTAGGCCAATTGTATCCATTTCGTCAGCTTTCAATCCCTCTTCCAAGAATCCAGGAACAACACAAAGAAGGGTTGGATTGTAGTTGGAGCAGGAGGAATACTAAATACTAAAAACTAAAATTCGTTTGTTTTAGTTTCCTCTGCTCTCAACTGTTTTTAAGGTTTGAATTGGTGCCTGGACAAGGTGGTATAAATAGAGGATTTTTGTTGGACAAAACGATAGAGGTGGAAAAGATTTTAACCCCACTTCTGGGCTGGCCACTGAATATGCAGATAATTATGGTGATATTACAGCCCTTTTTTACATACATCTTCAAGAGCCAAAATTTCTTGGTTAGGTAAAAGCTGTTGATTTAATCTTGCTGCCATATTTTTACCACAAGATCCACGTTTCTTGATGGTTCTGTCTGGTTTAGGTGAAAAATGAACAGCGCCACCTGCTTTACATAATAACTGATTAAGTTTAATTAATCACCGGTAATTAACTGTGTTACCAGCTGGGGTTCTTGATTAATTGCTTTCTTTTAATGGAGTCTTTACCATTCAAATCAGTTCATGTTCATCTTCATTCCAGAAAAACATGGTCGAATTTGGAAGAGCCATTTTCTGAATATAACTTCTTGATGCAAAAGAAAAGTTTACGGACCAAAATATTTCTGTTCTTTTTTTCTTTTTTTTTTTATCTTTTCAAAGATGAGTTGTCAATTTTTTAAGCCTATAATAAAGTACTCTCATCATCATCCTATCATCTAAAACAAAATCCAGAAAGAAATCTACCGTTAATATTCCCCAATCTACTGGCGTGCCTCTCTCTGGTTACTTTTTTTTTTTTTTTTTCCTCCTCCAATTATCTCTCTATTTTTTTTACCTTCTCATAAATTTTTATTTTTGCAGAAGTTGTAAATAGCAGTTGACGGTTACATACACGCCGATGAAAAATTCCACAAAAAAAAAAACATCACTTCTTCAAACAATACCTAAGATGACACCTAATCAAAATTCGCAACCTAAGTATATATGTTATTATTATTATATTTAGAAATAAAATAAAAAAATGACAACTTAATAAGTAAAAATAAAACTATATACCTATCATATAAAAATTGATCAAAATCCTATAGTCATTTTTTTAGCATTTGTGGTAATTCTTTTAACTAATTAAAATGTTTTAATTATCTTATATTATCAAAGTATATATTTATCAATTTAACCATATAAAATTATGGATATGATTCAACAACCTCCTGAAAAAAATAACGGAACTAACAACTATGGCCTCATTCCAACTTTTCTTTATTGTTAGTTTTTCTTCATTTCCAAATACAGAGTTTCTATATCACCACATACCTGGTAAGAAACTTAGTCTTCAAATTAAGACTATGTTTGTTTAAGTTTTTTTTAAGGGTATTTTGTAGCAAGAATGTAAGAAATTTTGGAGGGAATTTGAGTTTACATAATATAATTTGGTTTTTTTTTTTTAATGAATTGTATTTTGTGAGAGAAAAAAAAAAAAAAAAGAAAGAAAGAGAACCTGGAAGCAAAGCAAGCCCTTTAGAGGCCAAAGGAGGCTGGAATAGGGACATCTTTCATCCTAATTCAGCAACCAAAACGCAGCCAACTTACAAAACAGAGAATATTTGTCGCGACGGAAACTGAGGATAGTCACTAGCTATAGTGACACATATAGAACCAGCCTTCAAATTTTTTATTTTCATAGAAAAGTTTTAGGGAGAAAAAAAAGATCTATTACATTATTTTGTTAAAATTCTATTGAAATTTCTTTTTCCCGGCAAAATAAAAGAACTGTCAACCCAACTTTATCCTCTACTCTCATTAATAATAATGAGTTAAATTTAGTGTTAATTTTTTTTTTTTTTTTTTTATGGAGGTGTAAAATTTTAGAGAAAAAAAAAAAAAAAGAAATCAATGTTGAGAAGAAAAGGAATGACACTTCGTGTATACATTGCTGCTATTGAGTTTGCAAAATGGCAGTTCCCCCATTGATCTTTTGCACGTGTACTTATTTATAACAACGATACTTCATTTTATCTTTCAAATTTGATAATGGTTGTCCGATATCAATTTGTGTGTGATCATTTAACTTTCTAAACAATTGAGTAATAAATATGAAATGTTAATTTTACATTTAATTGGTTTTAGTACACTAAATTTATGCATGTAGACTTAAGAAGAAGCAGCACATAGTTTGAAAGTGGGCAGCTTGATGGGATTAAGGCAGTATTGGGCATGCAATGCAAACAAGCATTTTGCAAAATAGTTGGGGTCTAATCAGCTGATGGGATTAACGTCAACTCAAATCGATTAGGGCAAAAAAAAAAAAAAAAAAAAAAAAAAAACCAATATCTGTCCCTAAATTAAATTAAGAAAAATGCCAAAAAAAAAAGTTAAGTTTTTGGAATGTAGGATCTTTCCCTTCATTGACTGAAATGATTTGCCAATTCTCACCAGATTGATGAAGCATATGCATGCATGATATATATCCCACATTTTCTACTCCGACAAAGTTGATGAGTTGCTGTCTCAGTTTCTTTGGATCGACACTAAATATATTTTTCCAGCCTGTAAATCAACCTCACTTTAGAACTCAATCAAACTCACTTCTACCACTTTCTTTGCTTGAGTGATTGCAAATTAATAATGCCTTTTAAGTTTCCGAAAAATAATCTTGTTTGTTATACTTCATTTGCATTTGCGTAATGAACGGAATTAGAGGTTTATATATTAAAGACAAATTTATGGGATCAATCTGATACTCGAGTGGCTGAATTAGTTCTGAGTTCTTGGCAAAATTTAGATGCATACTTCTTTTCGTGATAAGAAATAGTTGTATTTGTGATATAGTTTTAAATAATATTGGGCCAACTACATTTATCTATCTTACAGTTTGATCAAATTATCAATACCCCTTGAAGTTTTTGATAATTATATTTATCACATTGACTAGCAATCTCATAGCAATCAGCTCCTTAATTGACCGAAAAAAGAGCAAATTTGTTGATGAATCATTTTTATTAAGTCAAAATATCATTAGAAAATTTCACGATTTTTTCATCTTTTGATATTTTTAGATATTTAACTTCAGTTAAAAGAGGTAAATATCAGTAATTTGGCCAAATCATATCATAGTCCAATATAATTTGTCTCATAATAATAGAAGAATGTAAATTTCAAATCGCCAATTAAGAAGGTGAAGAGGCAAGGAGACCAGCGGGATAAGTGGAATAAAAAGTTAAATTGGAGGAAGAAAATCAAAAGCTGTGAAAAGTCGAATTGATCCAAAGTTGTTTGGAAAATGTTTCATTTCAAACAACGAAAGGAAATAGAGATGGATAGATTGTAGCCATCTGTGGTTTGAAATGAAACCTTTGAATATAGAAAATGTTTTAAGTGTTTTAGTTTAGATGGTTCTCTTCAAGTTAATCCCTCAGTCATGGTGATATGAGTGTTGCCGCTTTACTTGACCTTACAAGAACCATCAATCGTGAGGTGTATGCCCTCTTCATTTTTTACGTAAAATGTTTTAAACGGTATTGATATTTTGGTTTAAAATAATGGCTCGATTTATTGTGTTTTTACCTAATATTTGTATAAGATACGACTTATATTAAACATTTATTATCATATTTTTTTCTTTGTAAATTATTTAATATTAATGTATCATCCTATAAATTTAAATCTACAAAGTAAAATGATATATATTAATAGTAAAAATATAGTAAAAAATATACTATTTTTGTGAGTCAAGACAAATTTTGAAATATCCACTAGATTTTGTTAAATAATTATCATTTTTGTATAGGGATCGGAGTAGGGCTGGCAATTCGTGTCGTGTTCGGTTTGGCGTGTCGAGAAATCCCCAACCCAAACCTAACCCATTTAATTAATCGTGTTGAAAACTCCAACCCTAACCCGACCTGTTTATAATCGTGTCGACCCGAACCTAACCCGCGTAACCCGTTTAATTGTAAATATGTGATTTTTCGGTCCAAGTTTTCGCCACAGAAAAAAGGAACTGAATTTGTCAATGAGACTAAAACAATACATGTTTATTTATAATAAAACCATCTAAAATTTGAATCTATCCAATTCAAATCCATCAATTTAAATTTAACCATAACATTCTTATACATGACATCAACCTAAATTTCATCAATTTAAATTCTTCCTAATATAATCAAAATCCAATTCAATCCAACCAAAATAAATAAAATACAAAGGTAATTACAGTTAGAAAATTTAAATAATAAAATACCACCATAGGAAGTCGTGTTGAATTTTTGATTTGTGAATTTATAAAATTTAATTTTTTAAAAAATATTTTCTTAACGGGTTCACGTGTCAACCCGCCAACCCGTCGTGTAGACCTAAACCCGACCCATTTATTATACGTATCAAAAATCTCAAACCTACCCGCTTTTTTTCGTGTCGGGTTATCGTATCGTGTCAGCAATTGCCAGCCCTAGATCGGAGTACAAAAGATCCCTCCTCAAAGAGCGAATAGAACTTTTTTTGTTTACGAGTATTGTTACACGACTTAATCCTAATCACTCTTTTAAAAATAGAAAATACTAACAAAGTGAAACTATTAAAATTTTTTTTTTTTTTTAAGAGATAGAGTAATAAATACTTAACAGTTCAAGTCTAACCAGTACATCCTTATTTACGTACGTCACATACTAGCCTAACACCCTATTATTATGGGAGGGGAGAAGTAATAAAAGAAATGTTAAAATAATATTATCTTTCAAATTAAACGAATTCTTAATTTATGTCTATAATATTAAAAATGCAATTTTTAACCATTTACTCTAATTATTCATATTTAATGTTGTAATTTAAATACATAGAAGAGAGATCTAATAACAAAAAATAAAGATAAAATTATCTTCGAAATTAAATAATAATTAAATTTTAATTTATGTGAATAAGTTTAAACATCTTATATAAAAAAATTATATAAAATTATATCCTAATGACTGATCATATTTAAAATAAGATTATAATATTAAACCCCAATTAAGAATGAATTTTCTTTTTATTTTATTTTTTTTAAGAATGAATTTTCCTTTTTTTATAATTTGAAGAGAAAATCTAAAAAGCGGTAAAGAAAGATGAGGTGATGAGGTGGAGAGAGTGATGCTCGAGGCAGGTGGCAGGGTATCTAGAAATGGTGGGGCCCGGCCGGAATACGGCAGTGCCATACAGCTCACCACGTCGGATATCCCAGGATCCATATTAAATTCAACTAAGGTGGTCCCACCGCCCTGCAAAATTCTTGTGGGCTCCTCACTTATTGTACGGAGCGAACATGGATGAATACTATGTTTTATATTACTAGTATTTTAAAAATTAAAAAAAAATAAAAAAACATAATTTATCTTTGAATTCTTGACTTGACTATACATTTTACGTATTTTTTAACTTTAATTATAATTTTCACGTTTTAGTGCTAAATTTAACCAAACATGTTATTTGTGACATATTCATTATTCATTCTTCTGTTGCTTTTTAAATAATATTTTATTATAAATAATTTTTTTTTGTTGAACAAAAGGAGGAAGTAGGTGAACATTTCAATTGAAAATGGGAGATTTTCAAATCCACGGTCTTGTTATTTTATTAAGTTTGATTATTTTTCTTGTTCAAAATTTACTAATCATTTGACTAATGGTTAGAATTTTTTTATACGTTCTTAATTTATTTGTAATATTGATAAAATTCGAATAGAGAAGAATATGATCTTGGGTTTCATGTTTCTATTCATCGAGCAAAACTCTTTTATTATTATTATTATTATTATTATTATTATTTTCATATGAGGGAAGCTTTATAGATTGAAATTCCTTTAACAACCAGCTTCAAATTATTAGATTCTAAGTTTGACTAAAATCTCTCCCACGTATCTAGGAAGGTAAACTTTGAATCAAATTGTTTAGTTTGAGGCGTTAGTACGTTTTTAGAGATTTTTGGAGAAGTTAGACAATGACTCCATCACAACAACGTATGAATTTTCTATTTCCGAAATATGATCCAATAACAGTGTTATTCTTTTTATTTTAAATATATATATATATATATATATATATTCAAAACAATCCAATTTTGACCATCTCATCTGCTAGAATATTGCAACTTTTGTGTTTGAGTCGAATGGAGATGATCCATTTCTGCTGCAACAAGGTCTTAGTTCGTCTGAGTAGTGTTGTCTGCCGCTAATTCGGTCGAGTCTTTCGCTCCAAAATGGCTTTCCAAATCCCTTTCTTCCATGCAATCTCGAAGCCATACAAAGCTTCCCATAACTCTGCCTCTAAGGATGAACAGTATCCAATATTAGTCGTAAAACCAGCCCTCCATTTCCCTCTATTATCCCTAAAACCAGTTATACTTGCTCTCTTGTCGCCCTTCTTGTTGTGATTAAACGTTGCAAAGTCTTCGTTCGTCCACCAAACCATAAAGGCCACAAGTATTTATCATGCAATGCACAAGAACTAAGATTAGTTCCTAACCAATGATTAAGGTTTCCATCCTCTGGTTCGATGTGCCATGTTGATTCCACCTCGCCACAAAGATGGCACGATGGGTCCTCTCTAATTTGACACTAAAAGTAGCAACAAATTATGAACTCGACAATGCTAACAACTTAGGTAGAATCTAGCTTAAAAATATAACTTATATTTGAAGTTAAAAGAGTCTAGAGAGAGTTTGAATGGATTTTAGACGAAATATATTAATTTAGATCCAAACGGTATTTTTATTTTATTGAAAAATCTGTTTTACGAATGGTAGTCGCTCTAACTATTTTTTTATTTTTTTAAATTTCGTTGACTAATCCATTTTCAGTAACTTTGTCACACCTAACAGCAGTATTCCTCCTTCATCATCAATTCATTCAGCATTCATTCAAAACCAGTCTCATTCCCTCTTCTTCAAAATTAGACTTTCCATGTAAAATATCCTAATTTCGTCGTTGATTAGATCATGTAGAGTGTAAAGAAAACCCGACTCAAACAATACCAATTTCATCTCAAAATATAAACAACTTTTTTATATAATATATATTTAGTGAAAAAAAACACTTATATTTTGTGATGAAATGCATATTAAAATAAGTTATGATAACAAAAACGACACCCCATCCGTATCCAAATTCAGAAAGGCGGTCTCTAAGTACAGAAATAGGAAAAGCATCCAACATATTTTTGGTCACAACGTGAGGCAAAAAAAAAAAAAGGAGGGTATGGAGTGATCAAAGTTATAAGAGCTCCCTCTTTTCTAGTTTAGCAACCACACAGGTGTCAATTATTAACTATATATCCCCAAAGAACGGTCACTTTTGATGACGTAAAGATCGCTATTTGCTTCCGAAAAACCTTCATAAGTCTACCTTTGATCGATATCCTCGGTATCCAAACTCGCACACTACGGGTGTTTTGATCCATATTAGTACCAGAAATTATACCATGTACGGTACATGTACCTATTACTATATTTAGAAATAATATAATAACAATTCAATGTAAGATCAATTTAAATTTAAAAAATTGATGAATTGTCATTATTTTATTTTTAAATATAATAATAAGCACATGTACTCACTAAGTACATGATATAATTTGCGATATTTAGCACACATTTTGTTGCTGTCTTGTCACATTAGATAATCAAATTAGGTAAGTCCAAACCTATGTGCATGATTTAGTGACATTCTGAACTGTCAAAGCAATAAACAAATACGCACAATCAAGATCAAGAAACTTCATGCTTCTCCAACAACATTATGAAGTTGTAAGTGTGTATAGTATAGTTTCAATCCAAGCCCACTCTAAAAATGAATTCAAGGGCTTCTATATTCTACCTCATTTCATTGGTTACTTAATTAGTTACGTATTAAAGTTAGACCCTTTTCACTCTCTGTTTAGTAAATAGAACACATCAACTTTTCGTTTTTATATTAGACAATAAATGTCGATTTTAGCACTAAAAAACAAGAATTTGAGGCTTAATTCACTTGATCATTTCTACCTCATTTCATTGATTACTTGATTAGTGACGTTTTAAGGCACTAATCACTAATTAAAGTTGGACCCTTTTTGACTTACAACAACAGCTAAGGTTTTTCAACTTATACACATTCATAAACTTTAAATTTTGAACAAATTCATTATTATCGGATAATTCTGTTCACGTCAGCTATCTATTCTCGAGTTAGGCAGTAAGAGTGATTGCAGCACCACAAAAACAAAAATTTGAGGCTTAATTCACTTGATCATCCATGGAAATGAAACGAGGGAAGACGAAGACGAAGAGCATAATGAAAAACTTCTTGGCCCTTTTGGGGGAAGGGGTTTCACTAGTGAAGTTTCAACAAAAAAGAATGATAGGAAATGATTAGTATTGGGGGAGGGGTAGCGCCGAATGCAAAGGTCGACGTGTCCAGTTTGGCTGGCTGGGATTTCCGGATGATGGCGGGCAGAAAATCTCGTGAGGATTCTCACGCTTTCTCGTTTCTGTAAAAATGAAAAATGATTGGGGGCAGGTGTCGAACGAAGGAGATAGGGAATTTGCCTGACTTTGCATGCAAATCCCACATCGTCTCGACATGACTAGTTGGTGGACGAGTCAAATACATTACTATAAATACATAAACATACCTCTATTTCTTCTTCGAGACACGGTGTTTCCATTTTTATTAATTAAAAAATTATTAAAAAAAATCACACTCATAATCATCAAATTCATTTTGAACAAAAATTATTCTTTTTTTTATTTTTAATATTATTTTATATTTTATTTCGATTAAAGAATAAATATAATTATTAAAAAATTTTAAAAATAATAATAATTTGACTAAATTATATAAAAGATAAATATAATTTACCCTAAAATTTAAGTAAAATTCTTCAAAATTTTGTATGTATCTTTCTCTGATATTTTATTTTCCTTCAATTTGAGTATGTGTGGATGTTTTTTTTTTTTTTTTTTTTAAATCTGTCCTTTGCCTTCACTATTCTTGGACCCCTTGCTCATTTAGAATCACGTGTGATGATTTCAACTAAATAATTTATATTTTATTTTAATTTTTTAAATATTTATTTTTTATATTAATTCAATATTGTTATCTCCTTTGCTACCATTGACAACATAATTTTTTATGGTATTGTATCTGATAGTCTATATATTTTTCAAATTTTTATTATTATTTTTTATTCACGTGTAGTGCTGCATCTGCGACTACTAGATCATATTATAAAGAATACTTTTTAAGTTTTTCTGATTGTTATTGCATAGATAGTATAATAGTAGTAGTTTCTTTTCATGCAAAAACAAGATTACTTTTGAAGAAGAAAGCAAGGATGGGTTCTGACAATGCAGGAAGAAAATAGTAGCTAAAATAAGCCAATCTGGGGATGCATGATTGCTGGGAGCCATGATCAGAAATCCGTGTCGCGAAGCCAATCTGTCCACTTGTCACGGATTTAGCTCTGATTAGTTGGAGGCCATGGCCGGCCGGCCCTCCAATATCATGCGAAAATCTTGATCTAGATCCTCCTTTCACGTCATGGTTTTTGTTTGGATTATTGGATTCAAATTTCCCTTCTCCCAAGAGCAGCAACTGAATCCCTTTTGTTTCCTCTGCTGATGCTGCTGCAACAATTACAGATTCACCGACATTCAAAGATCATGCATGCATGATGAAACAGAGCATCACCGAAAGAATAACAATAGTATATATAAGTAGTGATGGCCATGGATGATGGTGAAAAGACAGCAGCGTACGGCGACCAAGTTCCACTGTGGAGTCATGGGTGTGACTCGGCGGATGTCGAATTTCAGCTGTGAGAGCTGAGTCCACCACCACCACCACCACCACCACACGTATCGGATTATTTTAATTTGGGGATTTTTTTGTTGATAGACCACTTTTCCAGATTGCCTGCTGATGCTACAATTTTAATACTGCCACCCTATAGAGATTGTATACTTGATTTGGAAAAATATGTGTCCGAGATTCTCTTCCTCTTGCTTAGATTTTTCTACTCGACTATTTTTACGAGGCAAATGAAATGTCTTAGGCCGATTACATTTATTATTTATTTTTTGTGTTATTTGATTAAATTATTTAATATCCGTTTAAATTCTAAAAATTATGTCTACCTCTCGATCACCTAAATTTATAACAATCTGCCGTTATTGATTGACCAAAAATAAATAAATAAAATTGATGATGTAAATATTATTATTGAATCAAAAAATAATTTAACAAATTTACACTTACAACTATTCAACTTCATTTTGACCAAAAATATAATTTACTAATATCTTATTAATTTAATTTTAATATAATAGTTTTTATAGTTTGATATGATCAAAATTGTCCCAATTCTACATTCAAAATATGACTAATATAAATTATTTATAAATCTCTATATTCATTGTCCAATAATTTTGAAATAAATGTTCGTCTTATATAGTAAAATTTATCTATATATACCTTTATTATTAGGGTTTTAGTTAATTAAATACAAAAATCAATCAGAAAATTGTCTAAAAAGAATATTTTCTTTGGTATTTTATGTTAATGGTTTAAGAAGTGTAAAAAGAAAAAAATTTATGATGTATTAGATTTTTACTGTAATTTTTATTTTTTTAATCTTAAATTATCTTTATTTAATAGTAGAATTTTAATATAATAGAAGAGTTGTAATAAAAGAAAATAAAAATAATATTGTCTTTTCAATTAAATAATAAATGATTCTCATTTTGAGTGAATAATTCTAAACATTTCATATAAAAAATTGAATTATAAGATAAATTTTACATATAACTAGTGGTCGCCAACTAGCAAACTTGCCGAAGCTTTAAGATGACAAAGCTAAAGGAGTGAAGCAAATCGACCTCTTTTTGTTGATTTATGATATTTCTTCCGTCCCATCTAACTATTTTCAAGTTGACAAATAAAATTATCTTTAAAAAACGAAAAAAATAAGAAAGTCAATCGTAAATAGGATTTTTTTTTTTCATCCCATAGTAACAATTTTATATTATTTATATTAAAAATTAACTATTATTCTGAATGGATTGAGATAATTGATTTCAAATAATTGATATATATACATATTTTGGGGGTCAATAATTTGTGACAAAGGCATCCAGCATATGTACAACTTCATGTCTTGATGGTTTAATTTTTGGGATAGATTGTTGAAGTGACAAGCACCAAACACTAGTCATTAGATCAAACAAAAATGGACGAATTTTCTTGTTGATTCAAAATGGAAAAAAAAGCCAAACAACAACATCGATTATCTTCTTGTATTATTCTAGCTAGCTCTTAGCTGTGTTTAGGAAAAACAAATTAATGCCTTTTTTTTTTTTCCACTCCTTCCATTATTTCACCTCGGTTATAACATAGATTGTACTGATTTTTAATGTGGGTGATCATCCTTTCAAATTAATTATCAGATCATCACCTTAGTAAACTATTATCTTACTAATTAGTGGCAGAACTAGATATTTTGAAATGAGAGTGTTAATTTGAGAGAAAAAAAATAAAGAATGAGGGATAAGAATGAATGATGGAGAAAAATGAAGAGTTTGGAAATAAGAAAATGTAAGAGAAGAATTTTAAGAGGGAATCACAAAATTACCGGACATAAAGGTACTATTACAATCTTTTACTCCATGCTCCTTCCATTCTTGTCACCAACTAACTATAATCAGACCCGAGCTCCTTCACCAACCCATTGTGAGGTATTAATATTTCAATTATTTTTAAGACAGATTCTTACGAATGAATTATTTTGATGCATAAGGAAAATTCAACGGCCATAATATTTTAGCTACTAAAGATTATATATAATCTTTTATCTCATATCCTTATCTATATATCTAGCTGGGCTAGCTCATCAGAACTGCACCAACCCTTATCTTGAATTCATCATGGACTACGCACAACTTGTGTGTAGAGTAAATGGCGGCTATATATTCGATCTTGCTGCATCCATTGCATCCCATCTATGCTCATCACTTGGAATATCTGAATATGCATGCAGGCCCACCAACCCATTGTCTAATTTTTGAGCTTCTTGGACTGGCTATCATTTGATTTACCTAAACTAGTATAATTTTAGCGTTCGTTCGAATTAATATTTTGATAATAAAATTAACGTTTACTTAGTTATATGAACAAGATATGCAACCTTAATTAAGGTTGTCATAAATTCATCTTGAAATTACGTTTTTAGAATCTACATACCTTGAATTCATTGACTCAGTGTAGTGTTAATCCAAGAAATAACATTATTATTTTTCTTTTTTTTTAAAGGATCATTATCGTAGAAAGATATAAAGGGGGCCAGGGAATGCCGGAAAGTGATGAAGAATAAAGAAGGTTAATTTTCATGGTTTTGTCATATTTGTGGTTGTAAGTAAGGTACGGTGGACATTGATTGATATTGATCTATCATTAAAAAAAGAGAGATAAAGATGTTTTTGTACCAATTTTTTTGACGTCCCAAAAAGAAAATTTATCAGAATATTTTGGTGGCTGAGATGGGAAAAAAAACTGATAGTATATAATTACTGGATTACTATTTATAACTCATTTTTTATTATTTATAATTTTATTTTCAAAATTTACTATTCAAAATGCAAGAGGCCATCGAGAACTATTTTTCTCCAATGAAATGCAAGAGCCCAGAAGGCAGAAGCCATTTTACAGCTAGAGGGATCTCCGAAAGTGAATGAATTATTGGTAAATTACATAAGATTTTGGAATCTGTAAATGTCGGGGCAAGATTTTCTTTCCTGAAAAATGCCTTTTCTTTGACTATTCCTCCCCACACTCCACTTTGCTACTTCTGCCATTTTTCCATTTTTTTCTGGCTTTGAATCCCTGAAATATCTGCAATTACTGCCTCTTTTCTCTTCTCATAATCATCAAGTTTCAACAGATTCGAGGAACCCTTGATGCAGATTAACTATTCCGAACCCTGCAACTTCTCGGATGGAGAAAAGGGCGTTGATATATAAGTCACTTGTTTATAAACTCAATAACTAATGAAGAAAAATGAATAAGAATCATTCCTTAATACAAGGAGATGTGACTACAAATTGGGAGTGACTCTCCCAGTCTTTCTTTCCTTTGTTCTGTTTTCGCCTGACTAGCTAGCAACTATGTGTAACAGTGTATAACTCAATATGGCAAATGAAATTCAGTATGATCAAATGGCATAGAGTTCAGACTCCTACCCTATTAATCGACTTCTTATTTGATTCGTTCGCTATAGTTAACTAAACAAGGAGCAAAACTACTGGATCTGCCTGGTTGACGCCTTTTTCTTTCAGGATGTTTACCGGCCAAAATTCAGCCAGGGTCACCCAGTATCTCGATGAAGTGGATGCTTTCAAGCCTAAGCATTTTCAACAATTGGGACCCCAGGTCCATATATCAAGTGGCAACGATCGTTGAATGAACCAACTAATCGAGAAGCCACCTCCTTAAAGAACACATTAGCAAGCTGCCGAACCAAAAGCAAAACAGATCAGATCAGCAGTTAAAACTCATTTCCAAAATTTTTCATGAGTTTCTTCAATGAAGCAAACTAAAAGACTGAATAGGTAAAAAAAAGTAGTACATATGTATCGATCTTAATCCTTTTCAAATGGTAAAGTCATGCCAATATAAGTTTATTGCTAAGGATTGCAGGGGAGATCCAATTGTTCAACCCTTAATCATCATACCTGTCCATAAAATGGAGATTGGAACTTGAAATCAACCAAAAAATAAAGGTTGCAAGTTCCTGGAACAGGTCCTGGATTGAATTCCCAAATGTTTATCAAATGATCAAAAAGACCACTTTCAGATGCGGATGTCTGCAGGTAAAATGAAAGTGCATAAATTATTATTAGAAAAATATGTTTACTATACCACAAGAAAAAATAACATATAACATAGAGTCTTGTCTTCAAAGAGACATTTTATATCACAACCAAAGACTAAATCAAAAGCAATACAAGTGATCACATTCTAGTTGTTGACATACAAGAAGCCTTAGGTTGAGGTCAATGTCCTCCTCTTTGGACTAAATAATAGTCTACCCTTCACAACAGTGAAAATACACTTAATTGTTTATCAGATAGTGAACTTTCAGCATCTAGGTAGCACCCAAATTAACTAAATCAGGTGTACATCAACAAAACTTAGAAAAAATTGCATAACTTTGAAACAGTTTCTTCTTTTTTGAAAAAGGGTATCTATAGTCAACATTACTGTGCAGACTTTACAGTAGTTTATTTTAATCAAATTAGCTACTTAGTCTGCTACGAAAAGGAACAATATAAGTACAAAAAAAAAAAAAAACGATAAACAAAGAAAACTTGGCTACCATTAGTGTAGTTTCATAAATGCTACCATGCCCACGATGCATTTTAGTTTCATAAATAGAAGGCATCAAAAGCTTAAAAGAACCTCTTGCAGAGTTAACAAACAAACACACCAGTATAGATAATGGAGAGGCTTGAAATTAAAAGTACTAAGAAGAGACTTGCCTTTATGTAACTTGGTTTCCTAGCCTCTACATGGGACATATAACTTTCAACAAGAAACTTAAAACCAATTTCTAGCTCAGCATCAAATGATCCATCTTGATTACGGCGAATAATTTCAGATCTTCGACACCATGGAAGGAAATCTTCGTACAAGTCAACAGCAGCAACTACAGCAAATAACTGTTCTGGGGAGTATCTAAAAGAGTCAAAAACAAAAGGCCATTTGAAAACAATACATTCATCCAGAAGGAAAAGGAAGAAACACCTCTGCAATATCATAAAGATACAAAATTGCAAACCAAAGAATTCTATGAATCCAACAATGTGCTCAAGAACAAAACAGAGATGTTCCAAGAACTTAAAACAGAGATGTGTCAGCAGCTTACCCTAACACGCGGCGTTCTTCATAAACTTTGGCCAAAGCGCCTCCTTCTTCACCGTCACCACAACCCAAAAAACCCCTCCTTTGAATAAAATTAGCATCATTACAAACATTATGATTCCCAAACTTCCCCAGTCCTAACAACGAACAGTTGTATGAACAAAACGAATTAATACTCCCAATGCTGTTCAAAGTTCGAACTTGAGTAAAATTCCCCAATCCTCCGATGCCAGTTGTACAATTCCCTCGCCTCACCAATCGTCTAGCTACATTTCGTCGCGTTGCCAAACGCCGGCCGACCACCTTCGACGCCGTTGTAAACCACGGCATTTTCGTAGATGTCCGAACTTATTATGCTCCTTTCTTCAATAATTGCAAACCCTAGGAAAATCAGAGGTCTTCATCGGAATTGAAGCTCTAAAGAAGCGTCGCCCGAGAGGAAAGCTGCCGGAAATTCGATTCAGTTTGACCTAAAAACATCAAATTAACCATAGCAAATCAAATTATTAGTTCAGCTGCGAAAAATTTTCCAAGAAAATCAAATTCATTACCTGAATTTGAGGAAACGCGAGTGAACTGGAGGAGAAGAATATGCGAGAGGGAATCAGACCGGTCAAATTTCTACGACATTTCTACGTACAAACATACTCCTTTGACTTCTCACTTGTGGTGAATATCAAAAGAAAGTGAAAATAGGAGAATCACTAAAAAAAAAAAAAAAAAAAAAAAAATTAAAAGTGAAAAAAATTTAGGAGTTTTGATTTTGGTTTTAATTTTTTATATTGAAAATGTAAAATTTTAAAATATTGCCTTAAAAATGAAATATGTGCATTAAAAATATTTTAAAAATTAAATAAAACAAATTATGTTAAAATAGAAAATTACTCTTCGTATAATTGCTTAACGTAAAATTATTTGATTATTTAAATTATTTAGTTTCTTTTTGTCATCAATTAAATTAATAATAAATTATATATTTGAAATTTATATATAAATGTAATAAATATTGAAGTGTGTAAAAAATATATTTTATTAGAACAACCCCGAATAATACTCTTTAAAAAAATTTACTTTAAATTTATTTGTCATATTTTTGTTTGTTTTTATCTGTAGTTCTCAATTTCTATACAATATTAAGGAATTTATTTATTATTTTCACAATTATAATGCATCATTAATAAGTTATTGTGAAGATTGAAACGTTAAGAAGTTGACAACTTAACATATTCATACACTAATAATAAGAAGCTTGTTTGAACTTTGATTCAAAACATATTTTTGAGCTTCTTATTTTTTACACACATTCTCAATTTTCAACACTATTATTTAATTTTCAAAAGAAAAAATGACATTAAGTAACTTAATACATCGAGTTATAATACCAACTTTGTTAAAATTCGTATTTTTAAATTAAAGTTATTTAGTATTATATTTCATTTAAGATTAGAGTCATATTTAAAAAGGTCATAAACATAACATGAGAAGGGTAACACTTATCAAACTAAAAATAAAATATAATAAAATATTAAATATCGTTATTTTCTTTATTTAACAAGAAAATTGATGGGGTGTGTTAGAATCGATTGATTTGATTTAGAGGTCCTTTCTTATTTATTACAAAACTCGATTTAAAGGGTATATCATTAGATATCGCCCAATCGTTTGGGCCTCATTATGTAGTTTCCGTCACCACTCAACCGGTTCTCAACATTAAATTTGCAGACCAAAAGAGTTTTGGCACCCGGAACCGCGTCGACAAGCTGCAAGGTGCCGTCAACCGAGGAACATGATTGGGGCAATATTTAAGAGTCCACGATAATAAAACACTAAAACTGATAACTAAGATCAACCGAATATGTTACTCTATGGTCACAGTACAAAATCAAAGACTTAGTACAAAACTACAAGATGATCTTTAAGGAAACCAAACAGAGAAATCATGTTAAGTTAGTCTTCTTCATAGACCACAGATAAACTTGACATCCCTAATTCTAAGCAAAAAACAGTCAAATAGACCTTGCAGGAACACTTTGAAAGCTTCATTGGTAGTTCAACAACACTGCCATTGAACCCGCTACTTGTGCAGCACTTCCATAACTTGCAGTGTTTGTAAATGGCTGCTGGATAATGTATCTGCTCAACCTAAGAAAGGGAGCTGAAATATGCATCTACCTGGTCGTGGCATTTGCGAAATGAACCAAGAATCAAGCCATAAGTCAATGTAGTGTCACGAATTTGATTATACGACAGTCTGGTTGCTGGTAGAGTTGCAGTTTCATGAGGTCTTAATTTGGGGAAGCATTAACAATATTGTCTTTAAGCGATAACTTAGCGAATGGAACAACCTGCAGAATGAATTTAACAATCCTTAAAAGTTTAAACAGAAACTCATTTTCAAAAATTTAAGCGTGACTTGTACCTGATCATGGCTCAAACCAGATGCTTCTGAAAGTTTTCTGCATTTTTGGCGGTGAATTGTGCTCGGATTCTGCTCTTCGGGAACCTCATCACTGAAATTTTGATCTGTTCCTTCTGGAAAGAATGAAATCCAACATTATCCACTCATTCAATAGAGTAACAACTCACAACAATATTATAAATCTGGATAGCAGATTACATGGAGGCAGTACACTGTCTTAATCATATAAATGTTAAGTCAAGATGTGTATCTGGAAATCACAAGACAGAGTCATGCTCAAGATATAGCACAGTTGACTAACAGCCTCCTGTGGGACACTACAACAGCTTCAACATATACTAAAGCAAGGGCAGATTTCAGGCTAGAAAATTGCTAGTTCAACTATGCAATTCAAAATTATGGTTGACACACTGTACTCGACACTTCCAAGGATACTAGCGTAGGAAATAAGTTTCGACCTGACCCTTTCCGGGCGGGGGGAGGGGGGTTTGGGTTGGTGGAAGGTTAGCAAGAAACAGTTCAAGTCCTAGAATCAGCAGATAATATAGTGACTCAGGATATCAAATACAAGTGGATTGCTTTAGCTCTATCTCATACACTACCAAACTTTGGTACCGAACAAGTGGCAATGAGTGTGAGAGAGCTAAAATTTTGTGAGATGCACCAAACTAGAGCTAAGAGCTGACAGTTACCAGTAGTGATGCCGGTTGAATTTTGGGACCTGAACTGAAAGGCAGATGAATCAACAGTTGTTGATGCCGGGGCTTGTTTTTGGAGAGACGGAGATATTTTCGTTTGATGCCTGCCTAAGGACCTGTAATGTTGGATCCATGGATTCGCCAAAATGTGATCAGATTTTTCTGCTTTCTTCGGGCCGGCAATTTCTCTCCTGAAATTGTTGAAGTTGACTCTTTCCCAATAACCACCTTTGAAAACCTTGAACTTACATAAGATTCATAACATGTTAAATAATGGTCACATCCAGAACTATGACATCTATATTTTAAGGTACATATGGTAAGGTTCTGCATGTCAAACCTGGCCAGAAGGAGCAGAAACGCCATTCTGCTTATGCCTGGAGGATACTTTAGGCTCTGATGAGTGTTTTTTATGGGAACCACCCAATGAATCATACAACTCGTTCACAAATGACGCCTCCATAGAATTAAGATACAAGCTGTGTTTCTCGTCCGTCCATTGCATGTAATCTGAGTCAGTTTCTTCAGATTTCTGAAATAAGATTATCACAATCAGATCAAAATTGACCCCAGAAAGAATACAGTGCTACCATTTTAGGATCAAGTTTTCAACTTTTTTACTCCTAGAGTTTCTTTGTCCAGGCTTTCAGCTAAGCATTGAGATCTGAAAGACCATTACAACTAAACAAAGACAAAAAAAAAATGGGTGAAGAGAAACGAGAATCCAACTCCATCAACAATGACAATTGAAGATGAATCCTCCCTCTTTGTTCATAAACATTCATGGCCATGTTAGAAAAATATACTTCCTTCTTCCCATAAAATATTCATAGTATAGAACAGCATTGGGCTTCGAAATAGATTACTTCCCAAAATGCAAACTTGGAAAAGATCTATGGAAGATATTCAAAAGGGAAAAGTGTAAATATCATTATCTCTTATGGATGGACCTTCTTTGGCGACCATAAATCTCTCAGCCTAATGAAACAACAAATTCCTCTTTAAGAACCAAATGATTCTGAAGAAATTTCCTCACAGCCAAACCCAAAATAAACATTGATACAGAAAAGGAAAACACTTTATGATGACCAACCAAAATCAAGAACTGAACCAAACAAAACGAACCACAACTTAAACCCCCCCCTCCCCCCACCCAAACAAAAAAAAAAAAAGGAAACTTTGCATACAAAATGCATAGATAAACTTACCAGAATAGTTGAAACCTCTTCTTGTCCTCCTCCACAACTTCTTCGATCTTTTTCAACGCAAAGCTGAGACATCAGCGACCCGTTTCGGCCCATTCCTGGCCTTGATGAACTATGTAACCTACGCATTTTAGGTGGGTTCGAAATGTGATCCAAATTCAGACCAACAGAATCCCCCACAACAATTCCCAGAAATTCAAAAAAAAAGAGAGCCCCAGAGAGATGTTTTGTGTCGGGTTGGTTTGTGAAGTGCTTTACTGAAATTGGATGAATCGGTGGCGTTTTGTCTGTGGAGGAATGAAGATGCGGGGAGAGGCGAAGGAACCGAAAAGAGCTTCCATGTTGTCACGCTTTTACACGTGGCAGGAGCCATGATAAGCCACGTCACCATCGGTGCAGTGGGACCCATGGAGCCGCAGGAGGGAAGTAAAACTAGAAGGGTCAGGACGCAGATATTTTTCATTCTCGTCAAATTATATGACCATTCCACCCTTCAAAAATATCAAGCTCCAACAAATATCTTTCCTTTTTCTTCTGAGAATAAAATAAAAAAGGGTTATAAATATTATTTTTACGAATTAAATTAATAATAATGACCCTTGAATTATCACCTCCGTAATCATGGCGGCCCTCCTCCGACTGCGACTGCGTTTTTTTTGAGCATCCCCCGTTTTCAGAAAACCAGGCGATTACTATTATTACTGTCTCCAGACTTTCATATCAAATATTTTAAGGTGTGAGTGGCAATTTTTTTATTTTTACTCTTTGATTTTAAATTAGGATATATGGAGAAAATAATTCATATAATATGACTTAATATCAAATTTAGTTATAAATTTTATCTCAGCAATAATTTAGTCTTTGAGTTACGTGTTAGTGCATGTGTCGTAAAATTTATCATGTAAATTAAAATTTATGTGACATTCACATGATTTAGAACTTGTTAGTTTATGTGCCATAAAATTTATCACGTAAATTAAAATTCATGTGACATCCACGTAATTTAGAATTAGAGAAATTGCAATTAAACTATCAAGTGTCCACAAAATTGATAGTAAAACTAGATACCTCCATGTATAGTAAAATTTATCAAGTTGACATGACATTCACGTAATTTATAAATTAAAAGAATTTCCATTTAACTATTAAATTAAAATTAAATTTATCAATTATTGAATATTTAACAATAAATTAAATATGAAATTATTAGTTTCCGGAATGAGTTATATGAATACGTGGTGTAAATGATGGATTAGATGGTAAGGAATATAATGAATTAAAAAATCTATTTACCCATATTAGAGTTATTTTGGAATTTTGTCAATGGACAGTTGCCAACCTTGTACTGATTTTTAAGAAGCTGCGGTGTCGTTTTAAAGGATACAATATCGATATAATATAATAATATCCATTCATTGATTTATTCGTGTATATAAGGACAAGTCTGTTTTTTTTTTTTTTTTTTATACATTGACCCGATTATTATTATTAACGTAACTTGCACTTTTAAGTTCTTGACGTTTTCCCTTCTTCTTCCTTCTGCACCAATCCCAGTATTTTGTTGCCCGACATGCAAATTACACATACATTATAATATTAATATTTATTATACTATTTTAATTTAATAAATAAAATTATCTTTAAAATGCCTTTTCTTGACAATATCGTACAGAAATTAAGGATGAACTTGAACGGGCTGAGCTACTCAGTCATGAAACTTAATACCATTCTCAAATGCTAATAAAACTAGATAATCGGTTATAAAATTTGTCCAAAGATTATTTTGATTGTAGTTGATAGTAAAATTAAAATATTTTATATAAAGAGGAGAGTTCCAAAATAAATGAAAGGAGGCTGACATTAAATGAATGCTAGATAAATTGAATAAAATGAAGAAAAATCAGTTATTATAAGAACAAAATTACTACAAAACAAAAAGAATTTTCGTGATTTTTTTTTAAAAAAAAATTATTATTGAAAAGACGTCGTTTTAGAAGTAAAATTTAAAAGAAATTAAGGGTGGAGCCTTGATTATGTATATGGAAGAGTAGTCGTGGTGACCACCATCTGGAGAACCCTATTTGAAATTTTTGACAGTACAAAAATACTGTTGCATCCCATAGCCGATAATGATTCCGTCAATGGTCATAATAAAAATAATACTTTTTTTTAAGCAATAAAATTAATACTTAATTTGCCGTTACAAGGCCATGTGAGTTGGACATTTGTTAATTAATTATCCAACACTAACCACTGCAGCTTGGAAAATGAGCTAAAAAGAGTGACAAAATAATACCATGAACTTGTTATATCTTTTTTAGTTCGGTTCAGTGCACTCTTAATGGGATTATTCCAAATTTCTGTTTCTATTCTTGGACTATATATCTTACTACTGTATATATTCAAAACGACACCCAAGATTTGAAAATGTAAAGTGTTTATGTTCGCATCGTATACGTCAAAATATTTTCAGTTTAAAAAATTATGAATTTGATAAAAATAATTTGAAAAAGAAAAATCAGGC